>JBBGZY010000373.1:100000-1425833 GCA_037952925.1 Lithobates clamitans | reverse complement strand
TCTGCTGTGTGCCAACCTCAACATCCAGGTGTGTGGTGTCCTGATATCAGCTGATCCAGTGTCCAGCCTGCCCGCTGTCCTGACTTTTCATCCTGCTGGTCCTCATCCCGTGGGAACTCAGGAACTCCGGAGCAGCTCTGCTGACAACTAACCTACCAGGCACTCATACCACTCTGCACCCATGGGCCCCCTGTCTGCTCTGTCAGGGGCCACAAGTCAGATACATAAGGGAAGCCTTCCTCTGCCTTATTGGGCTCATCTACAAGGTATGTGAGAACATGACAGTTTGTTTGTTTTTTTAACTTTTTTGTTTGGTAGAATAATACTTTCTACACGTAGTTTTGAGCTTTTCTTCTGCTAGTTTGAGGTCATTTCCCTATATTCTTGATTTCTTGATTTTGGCTTCATATTGAAAACACTGCCCTCCTAAACTTTATTTATCCTCTCAATGTATTTAAAGGTTTCAATCATGTCTCTCCTTTCCCTCCTATCCTCAAGACTGTACATATTAGGTTCCTGAAGTCTCTACTGATATATTTCATCAGTCAGACCTGTCACCATTGTTGTTGCCCCTCTCTGGATAGCGATATCTTTTTGAAAGTCAGATCTTCAGAACTTCAGCAGCATGCAGGAGGATATCATATCAAATGTTAGGAAACATAACTGTATAACTTTTTCCACATTTTTTTCCCTCCTCTGTCCACCTCTGGACATTCTGTGGCACAATTCTGTGAGTAAACAGTAAATGTTCAGAAGAGTCACGAGGTAGCTTACATTTCAGGAAACAATAAAATATCTCACCTTTATTTTGTTAGTTGGTCTGTGCAAATATTTGAATTAAAAGCTGACATCTTACTTCCTCCAATAGCACATTCTAGCGTCAAATAATTGCACTATGCTAGATGTAAACCATTCTGAAGTACCTTGTGCATCATGATGTCTAAATACAGTCCTAGAGGCAACCAATTAGAATTCCTGTTTCAATGATCTAAAGTACTGAATACATTGAAAGCTAAGTTCACCTCTAGTAGCATGTTAATTGCTACAACCATATCTAGAGTGTAACATGTTACTAAAGAGCACCTGCCTGCACCCCCCCCCCCATCCCACCTGTGACAGTGGGCAGGGGACCTTCTCCCTGCCCCCACTGTCTCAATTTGAAACAGCATGGGTGCATCATTAATTCACAGAGCTTTGTAAATGAATAAACTACAAGTACCATCTTCTAACATGGCAGACAGCTTGTAGTTCTCAATGAACTGTGATGGCGCTGGTTAACACCCTCATATTTCAAAGATTTTTTCTGTTCCTCAGTAACTTTCTGTCTGTATGAGAGATATGGGCAGACAGCTGTATTGAGAGTCTGCAGGAGCCTGATAATGCACCCACAATCTGCTGATCGTGGGTGCTCCTGGACAGGATATTTTTGCAGGTACAATGTGTATTTATAACGGAGCCTACAATGCATTGTTTACCTGCAAAAATATGTGTATTTTATTTTATTTTTTTAAAGGTGAGCGTATCCTTTAACAGGCAATTAAATCTGATTGATATGAGTTACTGTGTTCTGCACATTTCTGTGTCTCCTTAGAAGCCTTTTATTAATAAATGCACTGGTGTGTGCATTATTTCTCCTAAAGGCCTTGCAACATAGTCCTTCCCACAAGCAATGTATGGATAAATGAATACAGGGAAAATAATGTTTTATACATTTTTTCTAAGAACTCACATTTACAGTATCCTCAATGGACAAACAAAGGACTGCTTAATACTCACTAAATCCTTTTTTTCAGATTTCTGCAATTAAAATGTTTCATAAACTATTATATAACTGTAAAAACATATCAGAATGAAAATTTGTTAAAGTTAATTTCAGAGTTAGAAAAAAAAGAGGAAACAATTGGCATACTGAGCTTCAACTGTGCAATTACAGAGTTTTCAGCTCTCTGTGGCACTCTACATTCATGACAGTTTTATTTCTGAGCTGAAAAACAGGGACTGAAAGATCCTGCATCCCACACACAGCCAGTTAATATAACAGCAATCAAATGCTGGATTATTTTCTTCTTGGCAGCCCTGTTGGTTGCATCATCAGAGATGTCTTAAAGGAGCAACACTCATTAGCATTGTGCTGTGTTTTCCATAGACATTGTAAGGTAGTAAGATATTAAGCAATACAACACATCCACTTACTCAAACACTACTGTGTATGGGGGGAGTGGGGTGGTTGTGACTGATCCAGGAAGACAAAAGAAAGACACATGATAAAAAAGTATAATTAAAGGATAAGTTTGCCTTCTTAATAAATTTACATCTTTTTTCTTTTTTTTTTAATAGGAGCCTGTAAAGCATTGCACCTATGCTCAGCAGATCACTGGTGCAATCTAAGGCTCCTGCAGACTGTCAGTGTAGCTGTCTGCTTATACCTTGCAGTTACTAAATGACAGGAAGGATCAATGAACTACCTAAAGCTCTCATCAGCGTCCTTGTAGTTCATTGAGAAATACAAGCCATCAGCCGCAATGGATAATGGTAGTTGTAGTTCTCCTATTCACAGAACTCTGAATAATTTTTTTTGTGACAGAAGGTGCAAGGAGAAAATCCCCAGTCCGCTGTCACAACGGGGATTCGGGGGGTCTGGGGGCTGCTCAGTTAGTAATGTGTTACATGTTACATGCTAAATATGTGTGTAACATGCATAGTTTCCAACTATCCTGATTTAGCCAGGACATTCACGGAAGAACATGCCAGGGATAAATTCCCCCTCACCACCTCCTCCCCCAGTAGTTGACATTCTTTAGGTAGCAGTGCACTCTCATTAGGGAGTCATTGGTGATTGAGAACATCACTGGCTAAGGTGAAGCCTACGAGGCTTACAGTTGATTGGGTGGGACTCAGGGAGGAAGTGCAGCCGCGAGATGATCATGCTTACCTACCTTCTGCTCAGTGCTGGTGCACTTGGAGGCTGCAGGTTGCAGTGAGAGGGAAGGATGTAAGTTAGCGCACAGCTCAAAATTACCTGGGTCGATGACTGTACATGTCTGCCGACAGTTCAGGCCTCTTGGATTTCTGCGGGATAAAGGACTGACAGAGTCTGTTGCCCATAGCAACCTGATCATTTAATTCACAAAATCCTTCCTCCTCATAAACAATTCACCTTCAACTAATCATTAAATATAGGGACTTTTGTATAAGGAAGAAGTCTGTGGACTCTGATGTAAAGGGGAACTCTAATGTATGGAGGAACTCTTTGAACCCGGACATAGAGGACAATGCTGGGGATTTTGATATAAGGGGGACTTTGATGTAAACAGAGGGTTCATCTTGACTGCTGCACTCTGTATGATGTTTTGTATGTTACTTACTTCTCCCGACCCCTGCACTCTAAACAAAACATTGCACATTACATAGTCCTGACCAAGGTGTTCATTGTCCCAACAGTTGCTGGTTTTAATGGAGTTCTTCTGTAAGGTAGGCTCAGTCGGACAAAATGATATCCTTTTTTTGTGCAGAAAAGCATATGTAATGGAATGTTTCATTTTTACAAAAATGATCCATTGTCCTGAGGTTTGTGTCTGTGAGATTGTCAGTTGTACTACAGTGTAGACATGTGCACAGCCAAAAAATTTGTTCATTTTTGTTTCATTAGTTTATTTTTTTTTCCGTTTTTCAGGTCATTCGTTATGATCACAATTCATAAATTCGTACATTCGTAAATTCGTAAATTCGTACATTCGTACATTCGTAAATTCGTACATTTGTTCATTCGTACATTTGTGAATTCGTACATTCGTAAATTTGTACATTCGTAAATTCGTAAAATCATACATTTGTAAATTAGAAAATTCGGAAATTTGTAAACTTCGAAATTTGAAAATCCAAAAACCCGAAAATTCGAAAATCAGAAATAGTAACTACCTATTAAATTATAGGTATTTTAATTTCCTTTCAAATTTGACTGTCAGTGAACGTAACAAATACGAATTTATCCGAAGTTACGAATTATCCAAAACGAATGCTGCATCTAAACAAATGGAACGGAACAAATTCATTACAAATAATAATAATAAAACGTTTTTATTATTATTACTTTTATTTATTATTATCAATTCATTACGTTCCATTCGTTTGGATACGGCATTCGTTATTTGGGATCATTCATAACTTCAGATAAATTTGTACGTGTTACGTTCACTAACAGCCAAATTTGAAAGGAAATTACAATACCTATAATTTAATAGTTACTATTAATAGTTAAGTTATTTTTAGTTAATTATTATTTCAGATTTCCGAACTTCCGAACTTCCGAATTTACAAATTTACGAATTCACTAATTTACTAATGTACAAATGTACGAATTTACGAATGTACGAATGTACATTCGTAAATTGCGAATATACGAATTTACGAATGTACAAATTTTTTGAATTTACGAATATTCGGAAAAAATTTGTTAAACGGGTTTTCGTTAATTCGGATATTTCCGAATTAACGAATTTGGTTGAAATTCGTTAAAAAACGAATTCGGAACGAAACGAATTGCACATGCCTACTACAGTGATTAGGAGTATTTTGTGGGTACAAGCACTGTTATACTGTATGTGTGCAGTGTATATAGCGACTAGGCACAGATTCTGTTTGATCGTCCCCCTTTAAGCCCCTCCCACTGTTAGCCAAAATCTTGCCATGCGTACTTCTTTTTCTATCTTAACCAAGGGAGCCCCAGGCCTTTCATCATCCTAGCTGTGCTCACATTAAGTCAATCTGTTTTGAGTTTTTCATTGTAAAGACAGAAATTACTTGTTCTGAGTATTGCTAATATTTACATATTGTTTATACCGCTTAAATATTGTTTTTTTCTGTTCCTGTAGTATTTTTTGATAACATACTGGATTCTTCTTGCCAACAATTTTGACCAAATTTTCTGTGCTTTTGTAGCTCACACATTCCCATACCTTTCATCATAGGCCTTGTTGACTCCTCTCCAAAATGTAGCGTTTATAGTTGTGGCCAGAAAGCTAAATTTTGGTCTCATCACTCTAAATGACTTTGTGCCAAAAGGTTTGAGGCTTGTCTCTGTGCTGTTTGGCGTATTGTGGCATTTGTGTAGTATAGGCTTTCTTCTGGCGACTAGATCATGCAGCCCATCTTTCTTCAAGTGCCTCCTTATTGTGCATCCTGAAACAGCCACACCACATGTTTTTAGAGAGTCCTGTATTTCACCTGAAGTTATTTGTTGGTTTTTCTTTGCATCCCGAACAATTTTCCTGGCAGTTGTGGCTGAAATTTTAGTTGGTCTACCTGACTGTGGTTTGGTTTCAACAGAACCCCTCATTTTCCTCTTCTTGATTAGAGTTGTACACCTGATTGGCATTCTCAATTCCTTGGATATCTTTTTATATCCCTTTCCTGTTTTATCCAGTTTAACTACCTTTTCCCGCAGATCCTTTGACAATTATTTTGCTTTCCCCAGAAACATCAGTGCAGCCCTGGATGAAAGATGCAAGGGTCTGTCAGGAGTCCAGAAACGCATTGACCTTTTATACACACACCAATTACAAGCAAACAGATCAAAGGTGAAGATGGTTACCTTTAATAGCCATTCAAACCCCTTTGTGTCAACTTGTGTGCATGTTATTAGGCCACAATCACCAGGGTATGTAAACTTTATGATTTAAAAAGAGTAAACGGACTTCCGATTCCAGCGCCACATGAGGAGAAGGGGAGCAAAGCCAGTTCCCGCAGCACTCCTCACAAAATCATCTTACAAAGCCCATTCACGCCTCGGGTTGACCCCCCATGTCTCCGCTTCCTTAAGGGACCCCGATGGATTGCTTTGTAGAGCGATCCCACTGCTGCTCGGTCTCCTACCCTCTGCAACCCACGGGAGACACTGCAGCAGATATAGCCAATATGGCGGCTGCTCCCTGCACACCAGAGACACTGCAGTCTCCAGGGGCACCAGTAATAGCAGGCAACAATCCTGCCTCGCCTGCAGGTAGAGCGCAGGCAGTAGTCGCCCTCCTTGCTCCTACCCTAGCTGCCATTATGGACACTGCAGTGCAGAGGGGACTGGAGCAGCTCCACGTTGAGCTCCAGGCACAGGTTCAAAGGCTCACTTACGCAGAGGAGCGGATTTCTTCTGTAGAGGATGAGGTCACAGCTAGCTCTGCAACGCTAGCACACATTTCAACCTCCCACAGGGACACATGGGACAAATTAGATAACCTGGAGAACCTTTCACGAAGAAATAATCTGCGCATTATTGGTCTGCCAGAATTGGTCTCCAATGCTCAGCTCACGAACCTCTGCACTAAAGTCATTCCTGAATAACTAGGCCTTCGCATCCCCTGCACTATTGAACGTGCTCATCGCATTGGCAAATATGTAGAAAATCGCACCAAACCCCGTCCAGTAATTTTCAGATATCTCAACTATGCTGACAAAAATGCCATTATGCAGAAAGTTTGCCATTCGTGTTCCTATCTGTTGACGTGCAAATCTACTGCTATTTGCGGACTACTCGGTGGAAGTAATGAAACAACGCAAGGCCTTCTTAGCGAACTGTTCATCACCATAAAGCAATCAAGTTAAATTAACCCTAGCTTATCCAGCTGTTCTGCATGTCCAATCCCATACAGGAGAATATCTTACTTTTACTTCCCCTGACGACGTGGAGCACTACATCAACAGTACCTCTGGCATGGAAACAGAACACGCCAACTCTACTGATGGCTCTTCTTCAAAATGTACCAAGGCTTCATCTGCTATGCCAACACAACAATGCAGTCCGATTAAGCCTCCGTATAAACATGGCCGCTTCAATAACCAGGGGGACCGCTCAGGAATTCGCTAAAAGACTCTTGGAACTTTCACATTGCTGGAACTACACAGGAGACGGGTAACTCTACCCTTTTTCTTCTTTCCCTCTGAACTCCCTGTTACATTTTCTGGGCTATAACCGTTTCATTAACTGTTTTTGTTCTTGGTTCTACACTTTGCCACTAACCTGCAATGCTGAATATCTAGGTGGCTACCTCTCAGCTCAATGTCGCTATCCAGCTACTTGCTCCCCTTACGGGTTGAACCCTGAGTCACATTTTCGCTCTGCTGAGCCTGTTCCCTGACCCAGCTTACAGTGGGCCCCTCCGTACCCCCCCATCCCTTCCCCTCTATTCCTTATGGTTGCTCTCCCCACCTCCCCCTTCCCCTCCCCCCCCCAAAGCTTACTCTTCACCCCTAGGAAAGGAGCAAGTGCCTTGCGGGAGCTCTGCATGTAAGTTAGCTCTTGCATGGAAAAAAGTGAAGTTCGCACTGGGTATTAGGTGGCTTCTCCACCTGGACTATTTTCTTTTTTGTTTTCTATTTTGGCTCTGTTTATATGTTAATCACAATTACCTGTTTAATAACTGTACCCTCAGGTGACCCACAATGTTTTGTTGACTCTCAGATGGAAGGCACAATACCTGACAGGAGGCCCTATTTTAAGATTCTGCCTCTCTATTCTCTTTTGACACAGACACGGCTCCTCGAACTGATGGGAATCACCTAAAGATTGTCTCCTGGAACGTTAAGGGGCTTTGCTCCCCAACTAAGCGCATATCCATCCTTAGACACTTAAAGCACCGTCGGGCGGATGTGGTGCTACTCCAAGAGACCCACCTGTCTGCAGACGATTTAACCCGTCTTCGCAAACTATGGGTTGGTGATGTGTATGGTGCACCGGCAATAGGCTGCAAAACTGAAGTGGCTATACTGATCCACAAGAATTTGAGACATACTATTCGAGATGTACGGACTGATTCATCTGGCCGCAAAATGACATTGCATATGACGTTAGCCACTAAAGACATAGCTATCACTAACATCTATGCTCCTAACTCTCTCTTGTCTTTTTTTTCAAGATATGGTATCCTGGATATTGAGTGCCCCTGAAGCCCTTCACTTAGCAGGTGGAGACTTTAACTCTGTTATGTCCCCATTGGAGGACCCCACCAGTGTTCACACTCGTGCACCACAAAACTCTACTTCCCTACCTGCCGACCCTACTCTTCTAGCCCAGTTCATTACATCCATACATTTTGTAGACATATGGCGACTAACACACCCGACTGACCGAGATTTTACCCTTTACTCACCCCCCATAATTCCTTTTCGTGCATCGATTATTTCATTGCCTCCCCTGCATTATTTTTAGCACTACACGGCATAGAAATCGGCGATGCGGGAATTTCAGACCATAGCCCAATTGATGTAAACCTGACAAATACGAAACCCTCTTCCCCCTCACCCACATGGCGCTTTCCTTCATATCTAGCTGACAACGAGGACTTCTGCCACATGCTATATGAAGCCTGGACAGAATACACCTCTACTAACGGGGCTCACATTACTGACCCTAACCTCTTCTGGGAAGCAAGTAAAGCCTTCCTAAGAGGACAAATTATATCGTGCACTACTCAATTTAAAAGGGACTCTCGGCAAGAGTACATGCAAGCCAGTGAAGCTTTACGCTCAGCACACAAAAACCAAACGCTGGACCGCACCACTGATGGCGTACAAGCATGTTAACAGGTTAAACATAGTTTTGATCTATGGGCAAAACAGCAAGAAGCAGCTAAAACGTCATACTCTACCTTACATTTTCACAGATTTGGCAACAAGGCGGGTAAGCTATTGGCTAAGCTCTGCTCAGGTCCAAAGAGACCTGCTCCCTTGTTACCTCACCTGCGGAAATTGGTAAACTACTCGCTGACTATTACACAACCATATACTCTAAGGATCTGACTGATCAGACCACAGCGGAGGCCTTACTTACTAAGGTTCACCTACCTAGACTCGATTCCACCCACTTAGAAGCACTCAATGCTCCTATCTCCTTAGCAGACATCCAGCTGTAATGTATATAATTGTATTCTATTTTGTATGTATTGCACACTGCCCTCACTGTGCACACGGCTCTAATAATTTTTTCAGTACATGTTTACATTCTTTTGAGTCCTGATTAGAATTAGCCTGCCTATGTAACGCCCCTTGTTACCATAAAGTAGACTATTAAATCTCTAACCTCAGCCAAAGCCCCGGGCCCAGATGGATATACGGGTGTACTCTATAAATTAACAAAAAATTTTATCCCTGACACTATGAAACATGTCTTCACCGCTTTGTGAGATGGTGGCCCTTATCACCCTACGGGTACACAAGCACACATCAGACTAATCTCCAAAAAAGGGAAGGAGCCCTTACACTCAGGTTACAATTGCCCAATCTCTCTCATCAATGTGGATCTTAAAATTCTCTCTAAAATAATATACTCACACTTAACTCCTTTACTCCCCTCTTGATCCGCCACCTTAAACATCCGTAAGGTTCTGCAGGCGCTGGAATAGGCGAAATCGCACTCAGACCAAGATGTAGCCATCATTTCACTTGATGCCGAAAAGGCATTCGATAACATCAGTTTTTCATCACTATTTAGAGTAATGGACGTATTTGGTTTTTCGGGTCTGATTATGTATTTTCTACAGCAAATGTATGTGTCCCCCATGGCTCGCCTTGTCACTCCCGATTTTGTTTCAGACACAATCTCTCTGACAAAGGGAATGAGACAGGGATATCCTCTCTCCCCCCTACTTTTTATTATAGCAATTGAGTCTCTATCCAGGATACTCAACTCGCCAGCTGGAGTCAGTGGTATCGTTATGGGCAACCAAAACTTCCGATCTGCCCTATTCGCAGACGACATATTATTATTCTCCACCAACCCTCTCTCAGACTTTGACAAACTACAGGAACTTTTTGCTGCCTTTCGACTCAGCTCCAGCTTTAGAATTAATCTTGACAAAAGCGAGGTTTTAGCACTTCACCCCCGGGCATCTTCTAAATAGAGGTTATCATCCCCGTTTACATTAGCAGCACAGAACATCACCTATTTGGGTATCCATATAGGCCAAGAACCTTCCTCTCTATACGGTCTTAACTACCCACCTCTAATAAATAAAATTGTGAAGGAGTTGGAAGCTTGGGCAACCCTCCCCCTCATCTTTGGGAGATGTCACCTCTTCAAAATGTCATTTGTACGACTACTCTATCCAATGTAGACCATACCTCTCCTACTAAAGCTCTCTGATGTGCAGAAAATCCACAAGGCGCTGTCTGCCTTTATATGGTGCCACAAAAAAACACACATAGCGCTACAAAAATTATGTCTCCCTAAGTCCGAGGGTGGTGCAGGCTTGCCCAATATATGATTTTATAACCTCTCATGCCTGCTTAGACAAGGTCTTGATTGTTTGTCCGGAAAATCTAGGCACTCTAATAATATCTCGAGGGCACTCTGGCCTCTCCGCATGCCCTTTCAGTTATCCTCCATTCAAATCTTAGAGCTCTACCACCCCGCCTTAAATCAAGTGTCTTTATCAAAGAGACGGTCATGTGTGGAGAGTTATCCTTGAGTATATCCTGCCATTAAACCATTCAAGGTAACCTTATGTTCCTCCCTTCCATCGTGCATAAAGCCTTTGACCAATGGTACACTTGCAGCCTCACCAAAATAACTACCCTGTGTCATGGAAAACCTGGCGAGTTCAAGTCCTTCCAAGCCCTCTCCATTATCATCAAATGTTAGACTATTTACGATCTTGTTATGGTCCTAAGGGCTGATCCCCTTCAAAAATCCTTAATTGATGTATTGCTCCAAAGGGACGATTAATCAATCTCCAGTCTTTACTCCTACCTTATTACACACCAATCCAATAAATACCACCTTGCTCTGTTCCAGAAGTGGTCTACTATTTTCAACAACAAGGACCTCCTGAAAAAGATCCTAGCGGGATACCAATACATTCATAAACCTACGATCTCAGAGACGTGGCGTGAAACCCAATTTAAAATCATCCACAGGGCTTACTACCTGTTTCGCATCAATGTGATAGACCCTACTCAAGCGCAATGTCCTTGGTGCTCGCTATCACATCCTACACTTCTCCACCGCCTGTGGGAATGCCCAACCATTACTACATACTTGGATTCTGTTCTAGACTACATCTTCAAAATCAACAAGGCTCAGCTAACCAAAAATCCCCATATTGTGCCTATTCGGATATAAACCATCAACTCCCTCATCATCGTCAACAGGACAGCCTAACTTTACACAATGGACTCATATTTGTCTCCTAGTGGCTCGTAGGACGATCATGTCCCACTGGATTAAATCAACGCCACCCAGTCTCCCGGCTGTGAAAGGGCGATACTATCGCTCTTTAACCTTGAGAGGCTGGACACCATCGTACTGCACTTTCGTTCTATTCCACATTTTTTTGCCAGATGGCGTAAGTACATGGAGGTCATGTTCACCCAAAAAGAGGAACTGCTGGATCTGATGCATTCATTTCGCTTCACAGATTGGTACCTCAAACGAGACCTCACCAACTCCCTAGGTAAACTTAAAGTCCCTCCATTGATCCCTCCATTTCCTTGGCACCCTAGAACCGTCACACCTTCATGAAGCTCCCTAATGACCCCAGGTCCTTTATCTAAGACAGGCAGCCTCTAATATTAATATTACTGTTACTATGCTATTCTCTGAGGATCACCACTCAGATACAACAAACGTTTCTTCCACTACTGAGGGTACCAATGTTCAATATTTGGTTATGCTTTGACATGTTAAGCCACATCTTTGTTTACCTCCCCTGTTACCTCTCCCGTCCCTTCTCCCTGCTCCCCTACCCTCACCTACAATCCAATTTGTACCCCCTTTTTATTTTGATTATGAATCAGGCTATTGCACTCTATATAATGCACTTGCATCTCTTCTTGTAACCGTGAAAATCTGAATAAATATTTTTCCAAAAAAGAGCAAAAACAGTTGATTGATAGTAAATGGCTTCAGCCAAACACTAACCATGAGTGAAAGAAATGTTTTTGTGTTATCATTCATATTCTCTGAAAAATGTCCAAGAAATCATAAATTCTGCCAGGGTATGTAAACTTATGGACACAACTGTATATATATATATATATATATATATATATATATATATATATATAATATATATATATATATATATATATATATGACCAGGGCACGATACGAGCAGATTTTGCGGTTCATGCACTTCAACAACAATGAGACCCTGAATATGATCGGCTCTACAAAATTCGGCCCCTCGTAAACCACTTCAACCAACGTTTTGCAGACTTGTTTACTCCCCATCAAGTTGTCTGCATTGATGAGTCCCTGATTAAATTTTCTGGCCGCTTGTCATTCAATAGTAGGTGTATGGGGTAAATCCGCGCAATGAATTGAATGTTTTAGTTGTGAATATGGCTGCTGCCTCTACACATACAATACCACCTAAGTGGAAAGTATTAGAAAATGGTAAAAAAGCAGGAGTAGTATGGCGCTGCCCTTATGGAGACAAAAAAATGTTTTCCTTCTTTGTAGTGAATGTATTGCCTAGTGTCCTTATAGAATTGCTTCTAAAACCTGTATGTGTTCAAAAATTGAATAAAACTGTGACTGGTGGCGAATATTTCTATTAGAAGTGAAAATACAACAACTGGTGCTCCAATTGTTCAACAAAGGTGCATTGTGCCCTTTAAATTAAGTAATAAAGTAGTTAAGGGTATAGATGGATATAGATACAATAAGGTGCTTCAATTATTCAACAAAAGTGCATAGTGCAGCATCACTAAAGTGACCAGTGTTAAATCATACAAATCCATACAACATTGTGCAAAATATCCATCATAAATAGTGACACTTGTGCTGTGACCAGTATTTAGTTGGATAGGATACTGGGCGCCCCAGTAGAAGTCTGACGACGAAACGTGTGTAGGGCGGATTACGAACGTCTTGCAGCACCTCTAACAAAGGGAATTCGCTAACTTTTGGCATGCTTGATTTGTTCATTTGAAATTAAAGTTTGGGGGATATCCTTGATTGCTGCACAGTGGCAGACACTGTGACCGCGCATACCCCTGCAGGGGAAAGGAGAATCCGGTGAGTGCAAGCATTGTCAGAGCATGCAGACAAGGCACTAATTAAAGAAACAAGCACCTGGATAAGAAGCTTTCCTACAGATATTTGACCCTCAAAGATTGAACACTACAAAATACTCCAAAAAGAACTTGTTTTTTCATAAACTGAACTTTTCCTATCCAACTAAATACTGGTCACAGCACAAGAGTCACTATTTATGATGGATATTTTGCACAATGTTGTATGGATTTGTATGATTTAACACTGGTCACTTTAGTGATGCTGCACTATGCACTTTTGTTGAATAATTGAAGCACCTTATGTTGCAATTGTACCTTTAACAGTAAGGACTTGGCACCAGTCACATATTTATTCATCTTTGGCATACACACTTTAGGAATTATAAAGTCAATTTAAAGAAAGATTTTTTTTTTTTTTTGTCTCCATAAGGGCAGCGCCATACTATTCCTGTTTTCTTTTTTTTTTTTTTTTTTTTTTTTTTTTCCAACACTTTTCCCATAGATGATATTGTATCTATATCCATCTATACCCTTAACTACTTTATTACTTAATTTAAAGGGCACAATGCACCTTTGTTGAACAATTGGAGCACCAGTTGTTGTATTTTCACTTCTAATAGAAATATTCGCCACCAGTCACAGTTTTATTCAATTTTTGAACACATACAGGTTTTAGAAGCAATTCTATAAGGACACTAGGCAATACATTCACTACAAAGAAGGAAAACATTTTTTTGTCTCCATAAGGGCAGCGCCATACTACTCCTGCTTTTTTACCGCTTGTCATTCAAACAGTACCTTCCCAGCAAGCGTGCCAGATATGGGGTCAAGATGTATAATCTCTGTGACAGGGCCACAGGCTTTACATGTAGTTTTATGGTTTACGAGGGCAAAGATAGTCACGTAGAGCCGAAAAAACTGCCCTGACTACATAGGAAGCGCTGGCAAGATTGTGTGGGACTTGGTATCACCCTTATTCGGAAAGGGGTACCACTTGTACGTGGACAATTATTACACGAGCGTGCCACTTTTTAGTCACCTTTTTGATCAACAGATTGGAGCATGTGGCACCGTGCGACCTAATCGCCGGGGCTTTCCCCAGCGGCTTGTAGATTCCCGTCTTAGGCTGGGGGAGAGAGCCTGCTTCAAGTGTAATAACTTGCTCACTATGAAGTGGAGGGATAATAAGAATGTTTTCGTTCTTACCTCCCTTCATGCAGACACGACGGTCCAAATTACTACGGCGAACGGTGTTGTGGAGAAACCCCTCTGTGTCCAGGAATATAACCAAAATATGGGAGAGGTGGACCTCAACGACCAGTTTTTGGCGCCGTACCTAATTGACCGTAAGGCCAGACGCTGGTACAAGAAAGTGTCTCTTTATTTATTTCAATTGGCTTTGCTGAATGCTCATGTGCTATACAGAGACTGGATCCTTCCCTAAATTCCAGGAAGAGATCGTCAGAGCCCTTCTGTATCCAGACGGTGCTCCACCTCACCTTCCCCAACCAAATGCAGTAAGTCGGCTGCATGAGAGGCATTTTCCTTATGTCCTCCCGAGTACCCCTACCCAACAAGCCCCCCCAAAGAAGATGTCGTGTCTGCAGCAAGCGCGGATATAGGCGTGACACCCGGTATTATTGTCCCTCCTGTCCTGACAATCCTGGTCTATGCATTGGTGAATGTTTTGAACGCTACCATTCACTAGTTGAGGGTACAGCACTGCACAAACTAGGCACACTAACACAGGGTCTCCCAAGATGCCATCGCATTTTGAGAGACCCGAACCTGGTACCAGTTACAAAAGTTATAGTTGCAAAAAAAAGTGTAAAAACCCCCGTCCGCGGGTTCGTGCCTGGGGTCCAGTGCATGTCTGTTCACTGGTTCAGGTGCAATTTTTAGCCTGAATTCACACCTGAACCGGACCCAAAGACGCACTGGACCCTTTTTCAGTCCAGACTGCGGCCAACCGGACATGTGTGAACGGGCTCCATTGAGAGCCGGTCACAATTGCCTGTCATGCGAATTAGATGTGGGGAAACCAGCAACCAATTATGTGTGAACCCAGCCTAATGCCGCGTACACACGGTCGGACTTTCTGTCCTACTTGGTCCAGCACACTTTCTGACGGACTTTGTCCGCCAGGTGCGCCGGACTTTAAAACGGACGGACTTGCCCACACACGACCGGACTTTGCAGCAGGCTAAGTCCGCCCGTTTTTCCGACGGACTTTCGCCGATGGCATCTTGGGAGACCCTGTGTTAGTGTGCCTAGTTTGTGCAGTGCTGTACCCTCAACTAGTGAAGAGAAGAGAAGACAAGAAGCCCAGAAGCCCAGAAGTCCGGACCTCTGGTGGCAAGAGAGCTACCTGAAGACAGCGGAGGAGCCGGCCGAAGAACTGGAACACCGGGAGAAGAGAGCGGAGAAGAACCAACCGGACGCCGGGAGAAGATGAACCGGAGGGACCCCCGAAGCCGGAAGAAGACCCCTGAAGCCGGAGGAAGATCCCCCCCGGAGCTGTTTAATAAAATATTTTAAAAACCTGTGTAGTGTTTTATTTTTACACTTTTTCCCTAGGTGAACGGGTAGGGGTACCATGTACCCCATACTCATTCACATAGGGTGGGGGGCCGGGATCTGGGGGCCCTCTTATTATAGGGGGCTCCCGGATTCCGATAAGCTCCCCGCCAGCAGACCCCGACAACCAACGGCCAGGGTTGTCGGGAAGAGGCTCTTGTCCTCATCAACATGGGGACAAGGTGCTTTGGGGTGGGGGGGCCCCGCAGGGCGCCCCCTCCCCCAAAGCACCCACCCCCCATGTTGAGGGCATGCGGCCTGGTACGGTTCAGGAGGGGGGGTGGCGCTCGCTCATCCCCACCCCCTTTCCTGACCGGCCAGGCTGCGTGCTCGAATCGGGGTCTGGTATGGATTTTAGGGGGGATTCCACGCCGTTTTTCCGGCATAGGGGGTGTCCCCTATATAATCCATACCAGACCTAAGGGCCTGGTATGCCCCGCGCTCGCTGCAATAGGAAAATGTGTTTTTCCTATTGCAGCGAGCGCGAAATGCAATACCCTGCCCTCGCGTCCTATCTGGTCCGTTGGACCAGCATACACACGAGCGGGATTTCCGTCGGACCAGCACACAGACGAGCAGACTCTCCGCCCGAAACTGAGTCCGACGGAAAGATTTAAAACATGTTTTAAATCTAGGTCCGGCGGGCTTTTGGGAAAAAGTCCGCCGGAAAAGTTCGCCGGCGCCTACACACGAGCGGATTGTCCGGCACACTCTGGTCCTCTGGACCAAGTATGCTGGAAAGTCCGACCGTGTGTACGCGGCATAAGTCTTCAATCTGTCATGCCGTTCCAGTACCTTACTTACATGCTGCTATTGAGAATTCTCCCATGCTGATGTAGCAATAACTCTCGGTGGAGCTGCTGGTTTAAAGCGTGCGGTTACCGTCACCTTCGTTACCTCTATTTCACCAGAACCGGGTCTAGGGTCCCGTTGAGTTTAATACCAGACAATGTAGGCACCGGACACTTGAGTATCTTTTCCAATGAGGTAGAAGGAGAGTTGCAGGGAAGTTCAAATACCTTTTCTTAGTGTAGTATTAGGAATTGAAAGTTTGTAGATGAATGTACTCTCTCTTTAGAGTTAAATCTTTGCCCGACTGGATAGGTTTCTCTCACTAACCTAGCAACCAGTACGCAGCACGAATAAAAGTCTCTGCCACAGACTTGATTGGAACAAAACCCATACGATCCTCTGCCACAGGATGTAATGGTTTACGATGAACAGCAAACACAGCACTAGAACCTTTAAGCTGACCCGGCAGTACTATGCGATAGGATTACTTTAGGATGCGTCCAGACCAGCACTCTGCATGATCCTTCCATGACGGATCCTCCCCTGGGATCTTCTCAGTTGTCTAGCTTCTTCCCTCTAGGATAGACAGCCCAGGACCATTCCTCTGCCTCTGTGGTAGGCCCCAGACAGGCTTCTGGGCCCACCCACACGCTGCAGCTGCATGGGCCTCCTGGACGGAGGACCACAAGGTAGTACTCCTAGCACATACCTGTCGGCCAGGAGGGCCAGCAGGTGGAACGAAAACGAACCTCAGAACATGGCGTCTGTACCATAAATACCCTCTCCCAGAATGCAACTCGGAGGACCACCTCCACCGAGTTATCTCCGGGACAGAGGAGCACTCATACGCTTGCCTTTCCAACACCGACCCATGGTGACAACGACACCTACAGGCACAGTTCAAAACTACATGCAACTCAGCCAAGCTGGAACAGAGACAAATCTGGCTATGTATAAACAGATAACCCACTAAATTTACCTATAAGCAGTAGATTGAAAATCTACCAGCGCTACATAAAAAAAATTAAAACACAAAAAAAATATAAAATAAAAAAAACAAAAATAGTTTTTGTTTTATTGTTCTCTCTCTCTCTCTCTATTCTCTCTCTATTGTTCTGCTCTTTTTGACTGTATTCTATTCTGCAATGTTTTATTGTTATTATGTTTTACCATGTTTGCTTTTCAGATATGCAATTTTTTTATACTTTACTGTTTACTGTGTTTTATTGGTAACCATTTTTTTGTTTTCAGGTACGCCATTCAGCAGCAGAGCGGATTTATTTATCTTGGAAGCAACAGCGTTTGCTCCCACGCTACATAAAGCCGTGACTCCAGCGCTGTCGGAGGTGATTTCACCACTACAGTTATATACTTCAGCATATATCCCGAAGCGTGGGGGCAGCAGTGGGTGGAGGAGCGATTTGCTCCTCCCTTATGCGGGTGGATGCCCCCATGCTTCGGCATATATATATTTTAGGCACAGGTTGCGTTAAATGTTTTATTTTTTACTATGTTTTTTTTTTTATTTGCTTTGCAGGTATGGTAAGTCTTACTGTTATACTGTAATGTTACTTTGTTTTATTGTTAACCATCATTTGCTTAGCAGGTACGCCATTCAGTTGCAGCGCGGATTTATTTATCTTGACAGCAACAGCATTTGCTCCCACGATACATAATGCCATGACTCCAGTGCTGTTGGAGGTGATTTCACCACCACAGTTACATACTTCAGCATATATGCCGAAGCGTGGGGGCAGCAGAGGGCGGAGGAGCGATTTGCTCCTAACTTTTGCGGGAGGATGCCCCCATGCTTCGGAATATATATACGGTGCATGTATGCCCATCATTAGAAGTGGGTGGATGAAGGGAGGTATTCTAATGGTGGGCATACCCACGATCAATCTCTTTTTTTCGTTCAGCCCACAGGCTGCATGAAAAAAGTTTACAATATATGCCCAACAAGGACCAGCAACGTACTGGAATGTTGCTGGACTTTGAGTGGTTATACCAGAATAATGCCTGCAGGTTTAGGTATCAACTTGGTATCATTCTTTTCAGCCAGTGGTCAGCTTTCATCTAAAAGCAATCGTAGTGGATAATTAGCCTCTAGACTGCTTTTACAAGCAGTGGGGGGAATGCCCCCCCCCCCACCGTCTTCCATGTTTTTCTCTGGCTCTCCTGTCCCAACAGGGAACCTGAGAATGCAGCCGGTGATTCAGCCAGCTGACCATAGAGCTGATCAGAGACCAGAGTGGCTCCCAACATCTCTATGGCCTAAGAAACCGGAAGCTACAAGTATTTTATGACTTAGATTTCGCCGGATGTAAACAGCACCATTGAGAAATTGGGAAAGCATTTTATCAAGCCGATCTTGGTGTGGTCAGATGCTTTGAGGGAAGAGGAGAGATCTAGGGTCTAATAGACCCCATTTTTTTCAAAAAAAAGTACCTGTCATTACCTATTGCTATCATAGGAGATATTTACATTCCGTGAGATAACAATAAAAATGATCAAAAAAAATGAAAGGAACAGTTTAAAAATAAGATAAAAAAGCAAAAAAAATGAAGAAAAAAAAAAAAAAAGCACCCCTGTCCCCCCCCCTGCTCTCAGATCGAGGGCAGTAGACCTCCTCTGTAAATCTAAAGTGGTAACCTGTAAAGGCTTTTAAAGGCTTTTAAAAATGTATTTAGTTTGTCGCCACTGCACGTTTGTGCGCAATTTTAAAGCATGTCATGTTTGGTATCCATGTACTCGGCCTAAGATCATCTTTTTTATCTCATCAAACATTTGGGCAATATAGTGTGTTTTAGTGCATTAAAATTTAAAAAAGTGTGTTTTTTCCCAAAAAAATGCATTTGAAAAATCGCTGCGCAAATACTGTGTGAAAAAAAAGAAAATTGAAACACCCACCATTTTAATCTGTAGGGCATTTGCTTTAAAAAAATATATAATGTTTGGGGGTTCAAAGTAATTTTCTTGAAAAAAAAATAATTTTTTCATGTAAACAAAAAGTGTCAGAAAGGGCTTTGTCTTCAAGTGGTTAGAAGAGTGGGTGATGTGTGACATAAGCTTCTAAATGTTGTGCATAAAATGTCAGGACAGTTCAAACCCCCCCCAAACATATTTATCACATGCAAATTAGCAATCTGTACTTGCCACTTGGGCGACATGTGATGGAAATCCACAACTACAGAATGCCTAAAGTATCTTTCGCCGCACTCGATCGAGTTCATATACCGACGCGAGGCGGCGACTGGAATAAAATCCTATTGCAGCATGAACAGAGGTGGATATTTAAATTAAATTCCACCTCTTTCCCAGGACTAAACGATGCTATCTCTTTTGCTCCATTCCTAAAGGGCTTTGTCTCTGGTAAAACACAATAGGCATATTCCCTCTCTCTGGACTGCCTGAGAGTGGAATATGACGTTAAGCAGTTCAATAATCAGTATTTCATTGCTAGGATCCAGTCTTGCCCTCCTCCCCTTTCCCCTTTCCCCCCCCTTTCCCCCCCCTTTCCCCTCTTCCTTTCCCCCCCCCCCTTTTTTCCCCCCCTTCCCCTCTTTTTTCCCCCTTTTTTTTTCCCCCTTTTTTTTCCCCCTTTTTCCCCTTTCCCCCTCCCCTTCCCCCTCCCCTTCCCCCCCCCCTCCCCCCTACTTAAATCCCCCCCTTCTCATTTTCTCTTCTTTTTGCCTCCGGTGTCATTATATATTTTTGATTTGATTTTGATTATGTTACATTTTTTATACATATTTTTGTACATTTTATGTTTATTTCATATTGTTTATTTTATATTGTTTTGTTCTTTTGACTCATTGTTTTTCTATCTTCCATTTTGATGCTATGTGGTTACCAATTGCATATGATTGAATTTTTCCTTGTTACTGACGCTCTGTTTACTTGTATGTAATGTATTAACGTAACATGAATTCAACATTGATGAGCCCAAAATACAATGTTCTCTGTATGTGTGTTTGTCTTCCCTCCAGCCAGGGGGGGCGCTGGTGCTCTCTCCGCCATCGCTCCTCAGTGTGGGGGTGATTGGTGACGTGCCTTCCCGGCAAGGGGGGGGGGGAAATGGGCCGACACGATTAGACGGCTCCTCCCCCCCCCTTTATTCCCCGTTTGGCGATCGGGTGGCCACCGTGCGCCGCACTGGGGATCTATCCCTCCTTGCCGGCGGCGTCCCTGAACATTCTCGGATGCCCCTCGCCACTGCGCATGCGCGGGGCCCCGCGCGCGCGACGTGACGTCATGGGTATCGCGAGATTTCGGCGAGAATGACGAGAATTCGGGGCGTACGCTCTTCCTGGACGCCGGGGAAGCCACACACGGCTGCCCTAATGGCGGCCATGCTGCTCCCCACTCAGCTGCTGGATGACCGGACACACCTGGGATGGGATGGGACAGGCTGTGTACGCCCCTAATCAATTAAGGATATATAAGTGCTATTGGCAATAGACTCACAATCCTTTTCCGGCTTGGATGATCATACACACCCTCCATTGCCTACCATCACTTTTTGCCACCATCTGCGGTCACTACCCAGTAAGTATGCCTTTCTAGCCTTATGCCTCTGCATCATTGTTCTACCCCATGTAATTAGGGCCTGGTGACCCTTTTATCTGTTATTGATAGCTTACTGTTTGACCATTTATTATCATAATATGCTTATATTTTTTTCATAGATACAAAAACATTTCCTTTTCCCCTTTTGTTTTATTTCTAGACTAGTGGACTTAGATTTGGATACTAACCTTCTGAGTCCCATATGACCTGTGACCAATCCCGGGTTGGCAAACAGGTGTCAGTCTAGTCCTCATGGGGCTCTTTGATGCAGTCACATATAATGGCTAGCACTTTTTGAGGTAATAAATATGCGTGTACCTCATCACCATTGCTTTCTCTCAACCCCCCCCCCCCCCCCATCATCTCCGTGCTTACACTTCACAGCACACCCCTTCCCCATACACTTCATTTTTTCTTTGCATGATGTTTTCATGCTCCCACTATTTTCACATCTTTTTCTCTTTTTTTTCTTTTTTCCCACACCCCTCACTACCTCACTTTTTTCATTTTAAAGGAGTTTTCTGCCAATATCCTTATAGCTATATACTATTTATTCTATTAGTCTCAAAAGACATACCATATAAATATGGTTGGAATCTCCTTTTTGGTTTGGCTTGAACCACATGCACTATAGATACTACATATGGGTGACTTTTGTCCCTTGGTGGTTGTTTCCGCCTACTAAAAATCTTATCATTATTTTTTGAGTGTGTATTTAGTCTGTCCCATCAATTTTTCATCCTAGGTGTTCCTAGTGCCCGTCGTCCGGCTGTTTGCTGTGGCGGGCGGCGCCCGAGTGTGTGGCCTCTTGTAAGTCACTTTGCCTCTCACTACCCCGGTCTGGGTTGAGGTGGCGGTGGAGGCATCCTGTGCCCCCTTTTGGTTTGAGAGGGAAATACAACATATCATTTTAAGGGATCTCCATGTGGGAAGTTTTCTTTCGCTTGTTGGACATACATCCTTTCTGGTAACTATTCTATATTGGTGTATTGCATCATGAATGTAATTACTACTATACTATGCAATGAAAGTTATGTATGTATATACCAATGCCATTTATATGTTCTTTCTAGCAGACCGAACCTCTGAAGAAGACCCCAACTATTAAGGGTTGAAACGCGTCAGGTCTTATGTTCATGATAGGAATTGTGTTATGAATATATGTCTGCTATGTATGTTCAGCCATTTAGTTTTTAAGCACTCCCCACTGGAGCTCATTGTTTTTAACCTTTTTTGGTATAGCTTTCAATAAAATTGTTATATTTTTTCTTACAACATTGACTACATCCATTATTGTGCTGCCTAAAAACCCCGCTGTGGGGAAACCTTCTTTCTTTTCAAACCCCCCCCCCAAATTACCCCATTTTGGAAAGTAGACACCCCAAGCTATTTGCTGAGAGGCATGTCGAGTCCATGGAATATTTTATATTGTGACACAAGTTGCGGGAAAAAGACAAATTTTTTTTTTTTTTTTTGCACAAAGTTATCACTAAATGATATATTGCTCAAACATGCCATGGAAATATGTGAAATTACACTACAAAATACATTCTGTTGCTTCTCCTGAGTACGGGGATACCACATGTGTGAGACTTTTTGGCAGCCTAGCCGCGTACGGGACCCCGAAAACCAAGCAAGGCCTTCAGGCTTTCTAAAGGGCCGTACACACGATCTGACTTTTTTGACAACAAACATGCAAAGTAGCTGTTTTGGAGCAACATCCGACCGTGTGTACGCTCCATCGGAAAAAATTTTTCAGTTTCCCTCGGACTTTTGTTGGCTGTGCGAACGGACAAACTTTCCTGCAACAAAAGTCCGATGGAGCAAAGTCCGACCGTGTGTACACAAATCCATCGGACTTTTGTACAAACTACAGTACGCAGCCGCGAGAATGTTTCCAGCGCAAACGGATCGCGCTGGTTCTCGGCGGCAGGGTACTGTACATCTTGCGCTAGCTGCAATAGGAAAAATACATTTTCCTACTGCGGCGGGCGCGAGAGGGAATTCCCCTCTGGGGGAATACCAGGCCCTTCGGTCTGGTATGGATTTTAAGGGGAACTCCCTATGCCGAAAAAACGGCGGGGGGTTACCAGACCCTTATCCGAGCACGCAGCCCGGCCGGTCAGGAAAAGGAGTGGGGACGAGCAAGCGCCCCCCCCCCTCCTGAGCCGTACCAGGCCGCATGCCCTCAACATGGGGGGTGGGTGCTTTGGGGGAGGGGGGCGCCCTGCGGGCCCCCCACCCCAAAGCACCTTGTCCCCATGTTGATGAGGACAAGGGCCTCTTCCCGACAACCCTGGCTGTTGGTTGTCGGGGTCTGCGGGCGGGGCGCTTATCGGAATCCGGGAGCCCCCTTTAATAAGGGGGCCCCCAGATCCCGGCCCCCCACCCTATGTGAATGAGTATGGGGTACATCGTACCCCTACCCATTCACCTAGGGAAAAAAGTGTCAATAAAAAACACAGTACACAGATGTTTAAAGTAATTTATTAGGCAGCTCCAGGGTCTTCTTCCGACTTTGGGGGTCTTCTTCCGACTTCGGGGGTCCTCTTCGGACTTCGGGGGTCTCTCCGGCGTCTTCTCCCGGTGTCCGCATCTTCTGCCGGCTCCACCGCTATCTTCTGGCGCTCTTTTGCCAGCGGTGGTCCGGACTTCTGGATCGTCTTCTTCCCTCTTCTCTTCCAGAGATGTTGACACGACGCTCTCTCCAGCCGGAATGTTCTCTGTGCGCTCCACAACGGCCAGGGTTGTCGGGAAGAGGCCCTTGTCCTCATCAACATGGGGACAAGGTGCCTTGGGGTGGGGGGCCCGCAGGGCGCCCCCTTCCCCCAAAGCACCCACCCCCATGTTGAGGGCATGCGGCCTGGTACGGCTCAGGGGGGGGGCGCTCGCTCGTCCCCACCCCCTTTCCTGACCGGCCGGGCTGCGTGCTCAGATAAGGGTCTGGTATGGACTTGGGGGGGGACTGCCATGCCGTTTTTTCGGCGTAGGGGGTTCCTCTTAATATCCATACCAGACCTAAGGGCCTTGTATGCCCCTGGAGGGGAACCCATGCCTTTTTTTATTTAAAATTTGACGTGGAGTTCCTCAAGATTCATACCAAACACAGTGCCTGGCATTGGCGGGGATCCAAGTCAGATCCCCGCACCAGTGTCAACCCGGCTCGCAAGGTGTCAATCTCACCAAAAAAAAAGTGGCGAGATTGACACAATATCAGACAACAATACACAAGTTGACCAAAGGGTGGTGGTAAAGAGCTGAAAAACCACGTGATATGGTGAAAGTTGGCTGGAAAAGTCCTGTCGTCTGTATGCAAGACAAACTCTTGGGCAGCGCCCTTTGTACAAAAATCCAAGGGAAAGTTTGTACAAAGTCCTATCGTGTGTATGGGGCTTAAGGGCGTAAATTTTTGATTTCACTCTTCACTGCCTCTCACAGTTTTGGAGGTCATGGAATGCCCAGGTGGCACAACCCCCCCCCCAAATGACCCTATTTTGGAAAGTAGACACCCCAAGCTATTTGCTGAGAGGTATAGTGAGTATTTTGTAGACCTCACTTTTTGTCACAAAGTTTTGAAAATTGAAAAAAGGAAAAAAAAATGTTTTTTTCTTGTCTTTCTTCATTTTCAAAAACAAATGAGAGCTGCAAAATACTCGCCATGCCTCTTAGCTTGGGGTGTCTACTTTCCAAAATGGGGTAATTTGAGGGGGGTTTATGCTATCTTGGCATTTTATGGCATTCTAAACTGTGATAGGTAGTGAGGAGTGAATCAAAAATTTACACCCTTAGAAATCCTGAGGGCAGTGATTGGTTTTCGGGGCCCCGTATGCAGCTAGGCTCCCAAAAAGTTCCACACATGTGGTATCCCCATACTCAGGAGAAGCAGCAGAATGTGTTTTGGTGTGTAATTCCACATATGCCCATGGCATGTTTGAGCAATATATCATTTAGTGACAACTTTGTGCAAAAAAAAAAAAGTTTGGCAACATGTGGCAAAATATAAAATATTCCATGGACTCAACATGTCTCTCAGCAAATAGCTTGGGGTGTCTACTTTCCAAAATGGGGTCATTTGGGGGGGGGGTTGTGCCAACTGGGCATTCCATGGCCTCCGAAACTGTGATAGGCAGTGAAGAGTGAAATCAAAAATTTACACCCTTAGAAATCCTGAAGGCGGTGATTGGTTTTCAGGGCCCCGTACGCGGCTAGGCTCCCAAAAAGTCCCACACATGTGGTATCCCCATACTCAGGAGAATCAGCTAAATGTATTTTGGGGTTCAATTCCACATATGCCCATGGCCTGTGTGAGCAATATATCATTTAGTGACAACTTTTTTTTTTTGTCATTATTCAATCACTTGGGACAAAAAAATTTAATATTCAATGGGCTCAACATGCCTCTCAGCAATTTCCTTTGGGTGTCTACTTTCCAAAATGGGGTCATTTGGGGGGTTTTGTACTGCCCTGCTATTTTAGCACCTCAAGAAATGACATAGGCAGTCATAAACTAAAATTCCAGAAAATGTACCCTAGTTTGTAGACACTATAACTTTTGCTCAAACCAATAAATATACGCTTATTGACATTTTTTTTACCAAAGACATGTGGCCGAATACATTTTGGCCTAAATGCATGACTAAAATTGAGTTTATTGGATTTTTTTAATAACAAAAAGTAGAAAATATCATTTATTTTCCAAATTTTCGGTATTTTTCCGTTTATAGCGCAAAAAATAAAAATTGCAGAGGTTATCAAATACCATCAAAAGAAAGCTCTATTTGTGGGAAGAAAAGGACACAAATGTTGTTTGGGTACAGCATTGCATGACCACGCAATTAGCAGTTAAAGCGACGCAGTGCCAAATTGTAAAAAGTGCTCTGGTCAGGAAGGGAGTAAATCCTTCCGGGGCTGAAGTGGTTAATTGATAACGCAACACATTTATCAGCAATTTTTTTTGTGTGCAGTACAGTCAGTTCAACTGTCCGAAATATTGAATATTGTTATATTTGGAAGGAGATTTGCACTAAGTGCAGAATATTTTCCTACAGTTTTTTAAAAATCAGTGGACTATAAGTGCTGAGAAGTCACCCGCTGCAGTGGAAGATGGGACTTGTAGTCTTCCATTGAATGGATGAATGGATGGTGCAGCTGTGCTAGAGGAACCACTCACAGATGCTTCCAATTGAAAAGATGACAGAATGTTGGGGGGGGATGTAAATATGGGAGTAATATAAAACATGGCCACAAAGGTAACGGCAATAAAAACATAACAGGAAAACAAATGTGAAGTTGAATAAAAAGAAGAAAAATATAATATAATTTAATTAGAGTGAAATAAATGAAATTTCTTGGCATTCAATCCTTGGAAACAAAATGATATACCAGTAGAACAAATCCGTCATAGGAAAAATATTACGACTGCTAATGCCAATCTCTCTCTCTCTCTCTGAAATTGTTAGTTGATGGACTGTCATGAAGAACCTCTTGCTTCGCTTCTTTGTGACAGTGGCCAAAAACAAAAATATGCAAAAAAAACCCTCTCTGACTTTTCTGATATGCAAATGTATTTTAGAAAATACTAGAAATTCAGTGAATCTGCCCAAAAGCCAGACACAATTAAGATGGCAATAGCAGTGTTTCGAAACCCACAAGAGATATCTTAGGCATGGTGAGACATGTGAACAGATGGGCGCCACTCACTTTTAGATTAAAACAGAAGAAACAGAAGTGAATTTATTGCTTACACCAAAAACATTAAGGGAAAGAGGGATAGGGCACAGGACATCCATGAACTAGCAAACAAAATAGCCCAAAGTACTCACAGTCCTCACAGATAAAAAACCTTTAAGCCAACCTGGCAATTTGTGATAGCAGTTCCTGACTGTACGGCACTCAAAAGATCAACCACCAGCAAATACTCCAGTTAGGTCCAAGCTCCACTCCCAAGCTTCTTTCTGCCCCTCATGACATCTGGAGGTTCTCCATGGCTCCCTAAGCTAGGCCCAAACTCCAGGTCTTAAGCACATGTATAGGTCTCAGGCTTCAAGTCTGATCACACAGCTGCTCCGCGTACACCCACCCAGGCCAGGCCCCTGGTGTAAGAGCCCAAGTACTTGGCCTTCCCCAAATATTATTACTCTTCCCCAGAATTCACCAGCGGCCAGAAAACTGAGAAAAACCAGAGGTATATTGAATTTAAATGAAAACCAAATGAACAAATAGACTCTAAATCAGCTAGGTTGTTTACCACCCAGCAACACTACATTTGGCTAGTAGTCCCTGTTTAAGACAAGGCTACACTAATATCATGTAGCTACCCCAGAAGACCCAGATACATTGGAGAGCCCCTTTCCTATTGCTACCAGAATACTCCCCTTATGCCCCGTACACACGGTCCGATTTTCCGACGGAAAATGTGTGATAGGACCTTGTTGTCGGAAATTCCGACCGTGTGTAGGCTCCATCACACATTTTCCATCGGATTTTCCGACACACAAAGTTTGAGAGCAGGCTATAAAATTTTCCAACAACAAAATCCGTTGTCGGAATTTCCGATCGTGTGTACACAAATCCGACGCACGTGCCACGCATGCTCAGAATAAATAAAGAGATGAAAGCTATTGGCTACTGCCCCATTTATAGTCCTGACGTACGTGTTTTACGTCACCGCGTTCAGAATGATCGGATTTTCCGACAACTTTGTGTGACTGTGTGTATGCAAGACAAGTTTGAGCCAACATCCGTCAGAAAAAATCCTAGGATTTTGTTGTCGGAATGTCCGATCAATGTCCGACCGTGTGTACGGGGCATTACAGTGGGAGGGTTCTTTGCCCTCAGGCCTTAGATCCCTCCAGCTGTTTGCTACCAGAGCTACCCTGGACTTCACTGAAATGGATGCTGCCCACGAGGATAAGCACAAGTAGCTGTTCTGAAATTCTTATTTTTTTTTTACTGAAGTAGTGATTCTCACCCCGCCTCTTTGTTGGCATAGAGTCCTAAAGATGTTATGCTATGCAGCAACTAGGAAGGAGCTAACAAACATGGGTTCAGACCAAAGTTTGCTTGTTCAGAGATGCAGTGAATGGGCAAAATAAAAGGATGTTTGGGTGAGCCAAACCTCTAGCTGCAATGGGGAGAGATACATTTAGCAGCATTTTTACTACCTCTGCTAAATATGACAGCTCTCCAGCTGGCAGCTGCTGTCTGCCTAATACCAAGTGATGTAACCCTTGCCAAGCTCATGTAGCTGCTCTTCTGGCCTAGTATGGATTTTAAGAGGGAACCTCACTCAAAAAAAACCCAAAAAAAAACAGACCTTTATTTTAACATGCAGCCTGGCAGGCCAGGTAAGGTGGTGAAGAGAATGCTTCCCTCCACCCTCCTATATCATACAAGCCCACATGCCCTTATTTTGGGGACAGTATATTGCCAGAATATTGCTTGTAATGTTGCATGGTTACTTTCTGTTTTATCATTTGGCTGATTACCTATTCTGTTAAACTGGCAATTTCTATCATAAACGCTATCATAAAGATGGTGGCAACTGCTAGACACTTCAGTAGGTTGCAGTGGACTCCTGTGTTAACTAGTAACATTTTCCGAGGTTTTAAGTGCTCCAAGAAGGAGTCTGAGATACTAGGTAGGTTCAGGTGAATTCTGATTTAGCTAGGCACTTATTTGGTGGACTTCAAAATATGTGCCTTGGTTTCAGGTGGGATTGACTCATAGTATACCCCCCCAAATTCCATGTTATCTAATTCAAAAGTAACAATCCGCAGAGAGGGCTGAAATTATCCTTATAAAGGTGTGGGGGTGATTTTTTGAATCTGTCCAGTAAGTCTGTGCCAGTGGTGACAAGCTCTTTATCACAGTATTAGCTTTGAATCTATATCTGCTTCTTGCCTGTATTTCTACCCTCTATTTATCTGTACCTTGTCCCAGCAATCTATGATGGTACAATGTATTTAAATATTTTTTTCATGGATTTCTAACGCATAGCTATAATGTGACTAGTGTGCTAACCTTGGTCCTGGCTGTTGTATTCATAATCCCTTTTTATTTTTTATTTTCTTGTGTCCCTCACCTGATATCAAAAAATTGGACCTATGTATATGAACCTGTGTTCCCTGAATTACAGTATCTCACAAAAGTGAGTATACCCCTCACGTTTTTGTAAATATTTTATTATATCTTTTCATGTGACAACACTGAAGAAATGAGGGGACAACAAATTTACACTGTTATACAAGCTGTACACTCACTACTTTACATTGTAGCAACGTGTCATTTCTTTAGTGTTGTCACATGAAAAGATATAATAAAATATTTACAAAAACGTGAGGGGTATACTCACTTTTGTGAGATACTGTATATATCCTTCCTTTTTTTCAAGACCTGTATGCCAGGGCCATGTCATCATCTTTGCTAGCCTGGTAACCTTTTTGGCCACCTCCCCATACCTGTTACCCATGCATTATGCTTCTGCACCTTGCTTCAGTGGGGCAAATTAGAATACTTTATTAACCACTTCCCGTACATGGACATCCTCCTTTCACTGGTTATACCGGGATGATGCCTGTACCTACAGGCATCATCCTGGTATTGATCTTTTCAGCTGGCGATTCCCTGCACTGTAAGAACAATAATAGCGGCTCTACCGGCTCGCCCGTGCGATCGGCGAGCTGGAGAAGGAATCCACCGCTGTCCGAAGTTCACTGCCAGGCAGGACATGACGTCATAACATCGCACCCGGGCCTCCGAGAGTCGCACATGGTCCCCGGCAGTCTCTATGACTCTCAGAGGCCCGGGTGCAATGTTATGACGTCACGTCCTGCCTGGCAGTTGTAAATACTGCCGTGTATTCGGCTGGAAATCGTTTTTTTTTTAAACTCAGGCTTTCCAGCCCTGGAGGAGAGATATGGAGTCTTAATGACCCCAGCTCTCTCTATAAAGAGGACCTGTCATGCCCTATTCCTACCACAAGGGATGTTTACATTAGTTGTAATAGGAAGAAAAGTAATCAAAAATAAATTCAAGGCAAAGTGTAAAAATAAAAAAATGAAAATAAAATAAACAATAAATATTCTTTTTTTTTCAAATGTAAAGTGCCCCCATCCCCACATGCTCGCACGCAGAGGCGAACGCATACATATGTTGTGCCCACATAAGTAAACAACGTTTAATCCACACGTTTGAGGTATCGCCACTAATGTCAGAGTAATAGCAACAATTCTATCCCAAGACCTATACTCTAATAAACTATCGATACAATTATTAAAATACAACATAGAATAAATAACACAGATTAAAAAATATCCCACACTCTAAAGACATGCTGGTAGGTTAATTGGATCCTGCCTAAATTGGCTCTAGTATATGTGTGTATGTGATGTGAGTTAGGGACCTTAGGTTGTAAGATCCTTGAGGGTAGAGACTGATGTGAATGCGCAATAAATATGTGAAGCGCTGCGTAAATTGACGGCTCTGTATAAGTACATGCAATAAATAAATAAATAACAGAAAATCAAACTACCAAAATGCAAATAATACACCACTTTCTCTAGCCTTATCTCAAATAATAATTAACATAATACCAACATACTATAAAATGTAAATCTTCACCTCCAGCCCTCACAGAGAAGAAATTTATAACTTTATGGCCACCGGCAAAAATGATTTCCTATGTCGCTCTGTGGTACATCGTGGTTGTAACAATCTGTCACTGATGGTACTCCGCAGACTGACCAGAATATTATGGAGTGGGTGGGAGGAGTTGTCCATGATTGAATGTACCTTGAACAACATTCTCCTCTCCAACACTGTTGTTAAAGACTCCAACTCCAATCCAAGACCATCACTGGTCTTGCGAATCAGTTTGTTGATTCGCAAGGCCAGCAAGGAGTTTACCTGCTGACCTCCCAATGGCTTTTGACTTGATTCCAAGCTCCCCAATGGCTTCAACCTAATTCTGATCTATGCTAATAGCACTAGCATCCCTCATCTTTGTGCATACCACAATGTGCTCCTGTCTCTGGGCTCCATAGCTCTAGTGGTCACAAAATGTACAAGTTAGGCTGCCCATTACAGCAATAATATGACATCTCCAAGGAAATTATTTCCGACATATAATATGTCAATGGGCCTCTACAGAGAAAATAGAAAATTACATAATGTATAAAGCATACATCTTCACTTAATGCCATTTTGGCACTGGCCTTCTAGGTTCCTGTATGCTATTGTAGAACATTTCCAAACAAATCACAATAAAGTGCAGAAAGTTGGGCTGCCAATATCAGTTCATCTTAGCTATGTCCATTACCAAAGCACAGACTTATTTCTTAGCTGTATTACTATTGTAAACCCCTCCAGCAATGTCAACTGTACTTCCATAGTTCCTTCTCAGACTATTCATTGTGTTTTTCTTTTTTAGCAAATAACTCACAGACGCTTTAAAGGGATTGGGGTCAAACTTGCCTGAGAGGAATAGAAATCTCTAAAATCCCTAGAGGAAATTCATTTTACACTGACACACAGAGAGAACATTTATGCACTAGAGCTCAGAAAATGGTCAGACAACACAGGAGAATTAATCTGTGTGAAGAATACTCAGTGGAATGGATTTATTATAGGAAAATAAAATTGTTTCTTAAATACAGCTTTTAAATTTACATCAATAATATGCATTTCAGAAAAAGTTTGAGTCTGTAGCTTAACTCAATGTCACTGTCTATTTGGAAAAGTGACATCAAACCAAATTCTGCTGAACAATTTAGATAAATCTTTTAGCTGAATAATAAAGCAATCGAACGCATGACTGTAGAATGTCACAGCTGTCAAATCTATATACGTAAAGGTATTCCTACACCCAACATGCTTTTTACTTTACTTCTGCCACTTCATTAAAAGGTGAACTCAAAGCGGGACTTTAGTCAGAAAACAAAGTCCTGATAGATCACCTCAGCAAGAAGACTAGAAACAGTAGCAATGCTGTAGGCAATTTACAGCACAAACTATTTTTGGTAGCATAATTATTAATGTGAAATGTATGTTCCATGCTAAAGAACATTATTTTTTATTAAGTTGTTATGTCCGCTTTAAGACAAACAGTTGAATCCCATTTGAAATATATGTTTTTAAACTAGTTTACCTGCCAAAAAATTCTGTCAGTCAGTTTTGTAATCCAGACATTCCTGTTAGACAGTATAACCTGGTCTTCAACCTCCACTGTGCCAGCATCAAAGCTTGGATCAATAACACATCCCCAGCCCTCTTTGAACAATGAAGGGGCAACTGTACAGTATTAACACATCCATCTGCTTTCTCCTCCTGCCAACATGTTCAGTGTCAACATACAGTATGTACTGTAGTAGAGTCTAAAGCCGGACATAGACGGTTCGAATCTCAGCTGGTTCAGCAGGATCCGGTCGAGGTTTGAACCATGTATGGACAGGCTGAATGTACCTAAGTTGATCGATCAATCAACTTGGGTACAACCAGCTTGCCAGGTTGGCTTCCCCCGCTGGGAGAACACAATGGCTCGGTGGGAGAGATTTCACTATGAACACCAGTGGCGGCTGGTGCTCAAAATTTTTGGGGGGGCGCAAACAAACTGAAACATTCTGAAAAAACCCCATCAATTGCAGCCAAACTGTACCATCAATCGCAGCCACTGTGCCATCAAATGCAGCCACTGTGCCCATCAATTGCCACCACTGTGCCATCAAACGCAACCACTGTGCCCATCAAACGCAGCCACTGTGCCATCAAACTCAGCCACTGTGCCCATCAATTGCCGCCACTGTGCCATCAAATGCAGCCACTGTGCCATATCCAATGCTGCCACTGTGCCATCAATTGTTGCAACTGTGCCCCATCAAATACAGCTACTGTGCCCATCTTATGCAGCCACTGTGCACATCAAATGCAGCCACTGTGCAGCATGAAATGTAGCCACTGTGCCCATCATATGCAGCCTCACTGTGCCCCATCAAATGCAGCCTCACTGTGTCCCATCAAATGCAGCTTCACTGTGCCCCATCATATGCAGCCTCACTGTGCCCCATCAAATGCAGCCTCACTGTGCCCCATCAAATGCAGCCTCACTGTGCCCCATCAAATGCAGCCTCACTGTACCCCATCATATGCAGTCTCACTGTGCCCCATCATATGCAGCCTCACTTACCTTACAGGCAGCTCCGCTCGGGCCGTGCATTCCACGGAGCTGCCGACGTCACTTCCGATTTCCCTGTGGAACTGTCAGAGAGCTCCCTTGGGCAGACGCGCTGTTGATAGGCATCGCGGTGCGTAGAGTCGCGCCGCCAGGGGTGCCGGTGTGTGGGCGCGTGCGTGTGTGCGGGGGTGCGTGTCGGCGTGCACGCGCGCCCGGTGCTTGGCGCCAACCTGCCTATTTAGGCCATCTGCACAGGGGGCTCAGTGCTGTCCGATCTTCAGCTTCCTATATCCCTGCACCTGCTTCCTGTTTCCTGTTGAACCTGATCTCCTGACCACCGGCCTGTCTTTGATTTCTCCTTGCTTGCTGCCTGCCACTGATCCCGGACTGTCCTGACTACGAATCTGCCTGCTCCTCTGTACTACGCTACCCACCTGTTGCCGACCTCTGCCTGTGACCCGACCTGCCTGCTCCACTCCTGCTCTGCATCTGCTGCCTGTGCTTCAGTTACTGTAGATCTCCATAACCACCTTTACCGGGATCCTTCTGCAGCTAAACCCGCCAGGCCCTCATACTATTCTGTGCTCCCGTGCCTCCTGTCCATACTACCAGGGGCCGGGAACCAGATACGTAAGGGAGACCTTCCCCTGCTACATCGGGCTCGCCTGTCTGCTACGTGGAAGTCTGACAGTATCGGACAGCCATGTCTGAGCCCGAGCAGGGGACCTCCCCCATGGAGGAACTGTGTAGACACCTGGCGGGTCTTACACAAGCCGTGAAGAGCCTTCAGGAAGGCTACACAAGGTTAGAAGAACAAGTTCAAGTCCTGTCAGCTCCAACCCGTCCGCAAGCCTCCTCATCGGCCGGAGCAACATCTGCACCCTCAGTGGTTATGCTACCCCTGGAGCCTAGGGTACCCATACCTGAGAGGTTTACCGGTGACCGCAGTAAATTCCGGGCCTTTCGCAATGTCTGCGAGCTATACTTTGCCTTGCAACCCCCCACCTTCTCCCTGGAGGCAACCAAGGTGAGCTTTGTAATCTCCCTCTTATCGGGTGTTCTGACTCAACTACAAGGCTATAAATGTTATCTTCAGCTTCACATAGAGCTTACATGACCTGGTGATCTATTTATCCCTTGCATCAATTCAGGCAGCTTAACTCAATGAATAACTCACTGTATGGAAAGACAGACGATGAATCCTCTCGAATGTTCCGTTTAATGATGGATATTCATAGGTAGAAAAACGTTGCAGTTGTAAGCCACATGTAAGATGTTACAGCAATGAGGTATACTGTGCACAATGAATCAGAGAGAGGAAGGGGAGGAGAATATACAGAACTACGGTAAGAGAAAGAGTTCAGATAGACAGAGGGAACAAATCTTAAAGACACAGAGCATAATAAATCACATAGTGTAACACAACACTCCCCGTCTGAAATCTTTAGATTTCATAACCATAAACAATTATATATATTTTCAATAAGTCCAATACTGTTAAATATCCTGGAACCTGTAATGAAAAACATGCAACAAGCAAGTATAAACATAAGTCCAACAGGATTGAAGAACATGTAGTCCGAAGTATGACGTCTTCAAAGAGTTCCAAAGTTCAAGGTAGAACCTGTAGATAGCAGCAATGTACTCCCCGCCGTGCCAACAGCATGACTAGTCCTTGCATAAGTCACTCACCTGGCAAAAGGAGTACTAACTCAGTAATTGGTCGAGTGAAGGTTCGTGTGGATCCTCCCTTGGTTACCTTGACTTCTACCTTCCGGACCTTGTTATCGTCACTGGGCATAACCTTGGTAATAAGACCCATAGGCCACTCATTCCGACAAACTTCCTTGTTTTTTAGAAGGATGAGATCTCCAACCTTAAGATTAGGCTCAGATGTTTGCCATTTGTTACGACCTTGAAGGTGATGAAGATACTCCTTCCTCCAGCGATGCCAAAACACATTGGCGAGATGCTGCACCTGCTTCCATTGACGCCTGTAAATATCCTTGGGTTCAATCTCACTTGAAGATATTACAGCAGTCCCAATCTTTTGAGTATGGAGCGAAGCTGGAGTAAGGATCACTGGAGCATCAGGATCTGAAGATACCGGCACTAAAGGTCTTGCGTTCACTATAGCACACACTTCAGCGAGAAAGGTAGACAAAGTATCATGGGTGAGTGGTAAAGACTTGTGAGTCTGCAACATGGAGTCGAGAATTCTTCGTGCTACTCCAATCATTCGTTCCCAAGATCCTCCCATATGTGAAGAATGTGGAGGATTAAACAACCAAATACATCCATTATTGGCCAGGAAATTGTCCAATTGTAGCTCTTTACATGCTCCAACGAAGTTGGTACCACAGTCAGATCTCAGCTGCTTAACTGGTCCTCTGATAGAAAAGAATCTTCGTAGAGCGCAGATGAAGGAAGAAGAATCCATAGACTTGATTACTTCTATGTGTATTGCTCGGATGCTGAGACAGGTAAACAATACAGCCCACCTTTTACTATTGGCAGCACCACCACGAGTTCTCCGAGTGATGACGGACCATGGGCCGAAAACATCTACTCCAACATAGGTGAAGGGTGGATCTGTACTTAGGCGATCAGCTGGAAGACTTGCCATTTGTTGCTGTTGATGTTTTCCTCTTAACTTGTGGCACTTGACGCACCTGAAAAGCAAGGAGGAGACACACCTTTTCATACCAATAATCCACAAGCCAGCTGACCTGATGGCACCTTCTGTAAACTGACGTCCTTGATGATGTACCAGTTCATGGTGATGACGAATCAGAAGGATAGTAACATGATGTTAACCTGGTATGATTAATGGATTCTTTTCTTTGCTGCATAAGTCGGATTTAGTTATACGGCCACCAACTCTCAGCAGCTGATTGGCGTCAACTACAGGATTTAGATTGAAGAGAGAACTGTTTTTAGACAATTCAGTTCCATTTTTGATTCTCTCGAATTCCTCCTGATACACCTCTTGTTGCACACAACGGATTATTACCTCTTCTGCGTGGGAAATATCTGCTGCTGTAAAGTGTCCAGAACAGCTGTGCCAACCACAACACTCTGCCGCAGGGTTCTTCCTAAAGCTGCGAGCAATATGAATTAGGCGAGCGATGGCTCTTACAGCAGATGACCAGGTGGAAAAACGCTCAAAGCGGTGTGACCGCAGCTTCTGTTTTGTATTTACAGAAGTGTGGAGTGAGATGTTCACAGCTCTTATTTCCTTATCATCTTCAGGACTTACTAACCCATAGGTGTTGTCAGTAGGGGGTGAGTAGGAGTCCTCACACAAAAACCTTGGAGGTGACAGCCATAAGCTGTCCTGAAGAACATCAGATGACACGGCTCTGATCCCACAGTCAGCTGGATTGAGTTCAGTGGGAACGTAATGCCATTGACTTGGTAGGGAGAATCTTTTAATACGTTCAACCCTGTTGCTGACATACACATGAAACTGTTTTGTTTGGTTGTAAATGTAACCAAGTACTACCTTACTGTCTGTATAGAAGGTGAAAGAATCAATTCTAGTGTCCATTTCACTTCGTATGACTTCGGCAATTTCTACTGCTAACACGGCTGCACAAAGTTCGAGTCTTGGTATGGTATGTGTAGGTTTGGGAGTGAGTTTTGCCTTGCCTAGGACAAAACTACAGTGTGATTCCCCATTCATTTCAGAGATCTTCAAATAGGCTACAGTAGCAATAGCTTCAACTGATGCATCAGAGAAAATATGAATTTCCCTCCGGTAAACAGTTGAAATAGAACCTGGAACATAGCAACGGGAAATCTGAAGTTTTCCTAGTGACTTCAAAGAATGTCTCCACCTTTCCCACTTGTGTTGATTCTCACTAGGTAAGGGAGTATCCCAGTCTATGTTCTCAGTAGATAACTGTCTTAGCAGAATCTTACCTTGAATGGTAACTGGAGCAAGGAAACCGAGTGGGTCATAGATGCTATTCACCACCGACAGGACTCCTCTCTTAGTGAAGGGTTTGTCACAAGTTGACACTTGGAAGGTGAATGTGTCTTGTTCAATGTTCCACAACAAACCCAGACTTCGCTGTACAGGAGGCACATCTGTACCCAAATCAAGGTTTTTTAGACTGGTGGCATAGTCCTCAGAGTGAAAGGCATTCATAAGTTCCTGGCTGTTGGATATAATCTTGTGCAGTCTAAGGTTTGCTGTAGCCAGCATCTCCTTTGTTCTGGTGAGGAGATCAATCGCTTCTTTAGCGGTTGGAAAAGACTTGAGTGCGTCATCAACGTAGAAGTTTCTTTCAACAAACTGACGAGCATCAGATCCATATTCTTCTTCTCCAATCTGAGCTATTCTCCTTAGCCCATAAATTGCCACTGCAGGAGAAGGACTGTTACCAAAGACATGTACCTTCATTCGAAAGTCTATAACTTCCTTGTGGATGTCATTGTCTTTGTGCCATAGAAACCTGAGGTAGTTTCTGTTGTCTTCTCTGACAATGAAGCAGTGAAACATCTGTTGAATGTCTGTCATAACTGCTACAGGTTCTTGTCTGAAGCGAATCAAGACTCCTATTAGACTGTTGTTCAAGTTAGGCCCTGTAAGAAGCATGCTGTTAAGTGAAACACCTTCATGCTGAGCACTGGAATCAAAGACAACTCTGATTTGGTCTGGTTTACGTGGGTGATACACGCCAAAGGATGGAAGGTACCAGCATTCTTCTCCCTCCTTTAGTGGGGGTGCAGGCTCTGCATGATCTCTGTCAAATATATTTTGCATAAAGTCCACAAAGTGTCTTTGCATCTCTGGTTTCCTGCTTAAGTTGCGTTTTAAGGAGGATAATCTACTGATGGCCTGTTGCAAGTTGTTGGACAGTCTCTCTCTTGGGAGACGAAAAGGTAGGGGTGCTACCCAGTTATTGGCATCGTCTTGAAAGAACTCATTGTCCATTACCTTGATGAATTCTTTGTCTTCCATTGAAGGAGCCAGTATGTCATCTTGACTGGTTGTATTAAACACCGTAGAGCCAAAGTCGTCATCGTGGCAGGAGAAAGGGCTTGTGTTACCTGAGATACCATGTTGCCATCCATGGCTGGCTATCTTCTCTTTCACCCAGTAGTGATGTGGGCATGGCTCAAAGTAAGTGTTTCGGCCATTTGGCAGAACATTTGTCTTGAATGACGAAATTTTGGTAGGTCTCTTCATTTTGCCTATACAGACGTTGCCTATGATGACCCACCCTGGATCCATGCGCTGAGCAAATGGGGCATCTGGGGGTCCACTGACTTGTCTGTGTACCTTGTGAATTCTTAGAATGTCTCTTCCTAACAGAAGAAGGATCTGAGCATCTTTGTCAAGCGGCGGTATCTCATTTGCTATTACCTTCAGGTGAGGGTGATGGAAAGCAGCAGCTGGAGTAGGGATTTCTTCCCTGTTAGCAGGTATCTGATTGCACTCGACAAGAGTAGGTAGAGGTAATTGCAAGTTACCTTTGAGAGAAGATACCATGAGTCCATGAGCCCTTCTTCCAGAAACCTCTGTAGTTCCACTACAGGTACCCAAGGTGTAAGGGTGAGCTTCGCCTTTTATTTCAAATAGATTAAACAGTTCTGATTTTGCAAGCGATCTATTGCTCTGATCGTCTAAGATAGCATAGACTTTTAGAGTCTTTTCTGGTTGGTCCTTGTGGTATATGTTCACCAAGCATATTTTAGCACAGGACTTATCGCAGCGGTCTTCTCCACAAACTTCAGTGCAGGATGAAGAAATGATGGTAGAATTAGGCACTTGGTCTGTATTCTCCCCGCCATGCGTTAACCTGGGAGGAGAGTTAGCAGGTTGTGCAGAGCTGGGCTCAAGCGGATGTAGGGCTTGCACATGCTCTTCGGAGCCACACTCTATGCACTTGATGGATACATTACAGTCCCTTGCAAAATGTTCGGTCGAAGCACAGCACCTGAAACATACCCTAAATGTCTTTAAAAGCTCCTTACGCTCTTCAAGAGGCTTTTTCCTAAAGCCGATACATTTTTTGAGGGGGTGTGGCTTCTTGTGAATGGGACACTCTCTGTTAGGGTTTTCAATCTTCCTACTCTGTCTGTCCGTGGCAACAACTGTGGTAGGAGTGGGAAGGATGTCAGTCTTTTTCACGGATACTGGGCCTCTACGGCTTCTATGGTTGCCCTGAAGACTGGTACTCTTAGGAAATGGTGAGAAGAGACTGTACTCACCGTAGGAAAAACTTGGATCATTCTTGGTCTCTGCGATTCTCCTGATGAAGTTGCAGAAGAAAGAGAATGGTGGGAAGGAAACCTTGTTCTCTTTTTTGTATGATGATCCTAGTGCAGACCATTTCTCTTGTATACCATACGGGAGCTTGGAGACAATTGGGTTTACCCCTCTTGCAGTGTCAAGGTAACTGAGTCCGGGTAGTTTTGGGTCTGCCTTGGCTAGCTGAAGCTCAAGGAGAAGGTCACTCAGTCTCTGGAACTCCTTGCTGTCCTTACCAGATATCTTTGGGAAAGTTTCCAGGCGCATGAACAAGGCATTTTCTATAGCTTCTGGACTGCCATAACTTTGCTCTAGTCGCTCCCATGCAGTTGTGAGGCCTGCTGTAGGATTGTCCATGAAAACTGATCTTAATGGTTTAACACGTGCAGCAGATAGAGGACCAAGCCATCTAATCAGGAGATCCAATTTTTGAGCCGCTGTAATGCCAAGATCGCTGATTGCAGTTCTGAAAGCACATTTCCAACTTCTGTAGTTCTCAGGTTGGTCATCAAAACTTGTAAGACCGGTCTTTGTGAGCTCTCTGCGAAGTATGTACCTCACAAACTCTGCTGTCTCAGTTGTCTCTGCCTTTATGTGAGATGCTGTTGGCTGAACGGTGCTGATTGCACTATCTTTCACATTATTGTTAAAGGACACAGGTAAATATGGTGCAGCAGATGCGTTCAGGTGAGTTGCTTGCTTGAAGTCGGTGTTCCAATGGTACGTTGACTCAATGCTGTACCGATGACAGGAAATTGATGACTTGCTTGCAGCTTGCTCTGATGCTCTGTGGCATAAGAAGGAAGGTTAGGTAGGCAGGCAGGAAATGCATTGGAGTGATTTTGCATGCAGGAAGTCGCTGGAACCTCTTTAACTTGGAGCTGTGAAGGAGTTTCTAAGTTGCCAGGAGCATTGGAGACAATGGAGTGTATACTGCAGTGGCTTAGGACATAGGCATCTTTAGTGCGTTTGAGGGGATCTTCCATATCTGCTATGTTTAGGTTGATGCTGTCTTTCTCACTTGCACCTTCGTCCGCACTGATAGCTTGCTCTAGGACCCTTAGCTTTGCCATAGCTGCATCATGTTTACACTGTTCATTCAAGATTTCTATTGTTGCTCTTTGACGTGCTGTTTTTTCTGCGTATGCGACCTGCACCTTGCTGGCTTCCGCTTCAGCGCGGGCATTAATAAGTCGCTCACTGAGTGTTGAGTATCTTGAACTATGACTTCTTGAAGACCTTTTAGAATGTCTGGTGGAAACAGATCTGTGAGATGCAGTGTCCTGTAGCAGCTCTATCTTTGCTTCTGCCTTTAATTTGGTTTGCTGAATAAAACTGTCTCTTTCCAGATTAAGAGCCTTGAAATTCTTTAATTCCTCGAGTGAAAGTTCTGTGTTCATATTTTGTAAGACATTATTGAACTTGTCACTGGTAAGCTGATAGAGCTCATAAGAGATAGAGAGTTGTTTAATGGCGCCCTGTAGTGTCAGTAATTCACGTTCAACAGACACTGTATTGGATTCAAAGGCAATCTTGTCCCAAATTAGCTTCAAGCTATTAAACAATTCAATTCTTAAGGCTTCATAATTCTCCATCACTTTCCAGGTGGGTTTGACTGAGCGTTTGGGTAAGTCAGTTGGCTCAGTGTCTTGTGTTAGAGTGGCTGTATATTCACATTGAGAGCTGTGGTGACTCATGGCTGACACAGGCAGAGAATGTCTCAGTGATAAGCAGGCAGGATCTGTGTGCTGTAATATGACACCCTGCAGCCTGGTCTGAGGTTATGAAGATTCCATGTGCTGCTGTCTCATTCTTTCTTGCAATGAGGGCAGTAAATCTTGTCTGTAACAGTACTATATGCAGAAATCTTGTAATTAGGCTGTGGAACTCCGTTTTTCTACTGTTCTGACTCAACTACAAGGCTATAAATGTTATCTTCAGCTTCACATAGAGCTTACATGACCTGGTGATCTATTTATCCCTTGCATCAATTCAGGCAGCTTAACTCAATGAATAACTCACTGTATGGAAAGACAGACGATGAATCCTCTCGAATGTTCCGTTTAATGATGGATATTCATAGGTAGAAAAACGTTGCAGTTGTAAGCCACATTTAAGATGTTACAGCAATGAGGTATACTGTGCACAATGAATCAGAGAGAGGAAGGGGAGGAGAATATACAGAACTACGGTAAGAGAAAGAGTTCAGATAGACAGAGGGAACAAATCTTAAAGACACAGAGCATAATAAATCACATAGTGTAACACAACATCGGGTGAACCACCGACCTGGGCTCATCGCCTCCTGGAGCAGAAATCTGGAGCTCTGGACAACCTTGATGCTTTCCTTACCATCATGTCCCAGTTGTATGAGGACCCCCAGGTGACGGCGACTGCTGAAGCCGCCTTGCACACCCTTCAAAAAGGGCGTAGAGCCGCAGAGGACTATGTTATTATTATTATTATTATTCAGGATTTATATAGCGCCAACAGTTTACGCAGCGCTTTACAATATAAAAGGGAGACAATACAGTTATAATACAATACAATACAATAGGTTTAAGAGGGCCCTGCTCAGAAGAGCTTACAATCTAATAGGGTGGGGCAGGTGGTACAAAAGGTTGTAACTGTGGGGAATGAGCTGGTGGAAGTGGTAGGAGATTAGTTGCAGACGTGATAGGCTTTCCTGAAGAGATGAGTTTTCAGGGATTGCCTGAAGGTAGCAAGAGTAGGGGATAGCCGGATAGATGGAGGTAGCGAGTTCCAGAGGATGGGAGAGGCTCTGGAGAAATCCTGGAGACGAGCATGGGAGGAGGAGATGAGAGAGCTTGAAAGCAGGAGGTCTTGAGAAGAGCGGAGAGGTCGATTTGGGTGATATTTGGAGACAAGATTAGTGATGTAGCTTGGGACAGAGTTGTGAATGGCTTTGTATGTTGTTGTTAGAATTTTGAATTTAATTCGCTGGGTGATTGGGAGCCAGTGTAGGTATTGAAGTAGAGGGTTGGCAGACACTGAGCGGTTGGTAAGGTGGATAAGTCTGGCAGCAGCATTCATGATAGACTGAAGAGGGGATAGCCTATGGAGCGGTAGGCCAATGAGAAGGGAGTTGCAATAGTCAAGGCGAGAGATAACAAGGGAGTGAATGAGGAGCTTGGTGGTTTCATTTGTTAAAAAAGGGCGAATTTTAGAGATGTTACGGAGGTGAATTCTACAAACTTTTGACAGCGATTGGATTTGAGGCTGAAATGACAAGTCAGAGTCTAGGATTACACCTAGTACCCTGGCGTGAGGGGAGGGACTGATGGTTGCATTGTTGATTTTGATGGAAAAGTCATGGAGGGGGGCACGGGCAGGGGGGAATATTAATAGCTCAGTTTTAGAGAGATTTAGTTTAAGGAAGTGGTGCGACATCCATGCTGATATGTCAGTTAGTAAGTTAGTAATGCGAGAGGAGACTGAAGGAGTGAGGTGAGGAGTAGACAGATAGATTTGGGTGTCATCAGCGTATAAGTGGTATTGGAAGCCGTGGGCAGTTATTAAGTGACCAAGGGAGGAGGTGTAGATAGAGAAGAGAAGGGGTCCAAGAACCGAGCCTTGGGGGACCCCCACAGAAAGGGGCAATGGAGAGGAGGAGACAGAGTTGTAGGTGACACTGAAGGAGCGCTGTGATAAATAGCCAGAGAACCAGGATAGAGCAGAATCTCGGAGGCCAAGGGAATGTAGTTCCACCACTATGTGGTGGAATTTAGGCGGTGGAGCTCCGACACTGGTTGGAATGATGCGGCCTTACGTTACCAATTCCGCATGGGATTGTCTGATCCTCTGAAGGATGAGTTAGCACGGGTCGGTGTACCCCAAATCCTGGATGAACTCATCAACCTGTCTATCCAGATCGACTGACGCCTCAGAGAGCATCGCTCCGAGAGGTCTTCCAGCCAATTCCGCCCTACCTGGATGTTACCCAAGGTTCCAAGCTCTCCCAGCCAGCCTTTCCCGGCACCGGCCGCACCGGTTCTTGATACCTCTGAGCCAATGCAACTCGGTCTGTTCCGTCCCTCTCTCAATCCAGAAGAACGCCAACGCTGAAGAGTTAACAACCTCTGCATGTACTGCCGGGAGCCTGGACACTATGTGAGGTCTTGCCCAAACAAGACACGTAAGTCACCTAAGTCGCTGCCAATATCTTCAATTTGTGCTTCTGCTCTCTCTAAACCCGCTAATCATCTTGCTCTCTCTATCACTCTACAGCTCCCAGGAAAGACTATGCCAGTTACAGTCATAATTGATTCAGGAGCCTGCAGCTGTTTCTTTGACCTAACCTTCGCTGCCAACCATCACATCCCTCTCCAGTCTAAAGTTCGGGGACTTTCTGTACACCTCGCTGATGGTTCCTCTCTTCGTTCCGGTCCCGTCACGCAGGAAACCATCCCTTTGTTAGCCACCATGGGCTCTAACCATCAGGAACTTGTGCGCCTGGATGCCATTTCCTCTCCTCTTTTCCCCATCATACTTGGGATGCCATGGTTACAGGCCCATAACCCCAGCATTGACTGGTCTAGTGGAGAAGTCAAGTTCCTTTCTGACTATTGCCGACAACACTGTCTACATACCAGTCCTGCTGAGACTACCCGACTACTCTGTTTGGACGCTGAGTCTGAGTTACAACAGTTGGTCCCTGCACCCTACAGGGAATTTCTGGACGTTTTCAGTAAGAAAGGAGCAGAGACTTTACCTCCCCACAGGCCTTACGAATGCCCAATCCAGCTATTACCTGGAGCAGAAGTTCCCTTTGGGAGGATTTTCCCACTAACAGAGCAGGAGTTGGACACCTTAAAAATATATATCGATGAGAACCTGAAGAAGGGATTTATCCGTCCATCTACCTCATCTACTGGCCGGGGCTGGTATATTCTTCGTGGAGAAAAAGGACCATTCCTTAAGTCCTTGTATTGATTATCAGGAGCTGAACAAAGTAACAATCAAGAATCGTTACCCTTTGCCTTTAGTGCCTGAACTCTTCCAGAGATTGGGATCCGCAGTGATCTTTTCCAAGTTAGATCTCCGTGGTGCCTACAACTTGATCCGTATTCGTTAAGGAGATGAGTGGAAGACAGCTTTTCGCACCAGATTTGGACATTACAAATACCTTGTTATGCCCTTCAGCCTGTGCAACGCACCTGCTACGTTCCAACACTTTGTTAATGACATTTTCCGTGACTTCTTGGATCTATATGTTATTGTCTACTTAGATGATATTTTGATCTTCTCCTCCTCAGTCTCCGATCATTGCAGGCACGTCAGAAATGTGTTGGCTCGTCTCAGGCAGCATGGACTTTACGCTAAACCAGAAAAATGCCAGTTTGAACTTCAAAGTATCCAGTTTTTAGGCCTAATCATTTCCGTTGAAGGTATAAAAATGGATCCGCAAAAGGTATCAGCCATTCTGGAGTGGCCCGCTCCCTCCGATAAGAAAGGGGTTCAAAGGTTCATTGGCTTCTCGAACTTTTACAGGAAGTTCATTAGGGGCTTTTCTGCAATAATTGCCCCCATCACTGAAATAACCAAACAAGGGAACCGATTCCAGTGGTCCCCAAAGGCACAATCCGCCTTTGAAAAACTCAAGGAGCTGTTCACTTCTGCTTCAATCTTGAAACACCCAGATCCTGCCCTACCATTCGTCCTGGAAGTGGACGCTTCGGAGGTTGCAGTCGGAGCTGTTCTGTCCCAACGGCAAGGCCCAAAGACCCTTCTCTACCCAGTGGCCTTTTTCTCCCGCAAGCTCTCTTCCGCGGAGAGAAATTACGATGTGGGTGATCGGGAGCTTCTGGCCATCAAATCCGCCTTGGAGGAGTGGCGTTATTTACTGGTTGGTGCAGCATATCCTATCCTGGTCTATACGGACCATAAAAATCTGGAGTATCTCCGAACAGCCAAGAGACTGAAACCTCGGCAAGCGAGGTGGGCCCTATTTTTCTCCATATTTCAGTTCCATATAACATACAGACCTGGTTCCAAAAATACCAAGCCGGATGCTCTGTCCCGTATGTTCCCTGATTCCGGCAAACCTGTGCATCCGGACACCATTCTTCCATCTGGAAATTTTCTGTTACTCCAAGAAGATCTACTATCCCGCATAAAACAAGCCTCTGCAAATTGGACCCCAAGTCCCGGAGAGGAAGTGAGGGCCCAGGATGGTCTTTTGTGGCACAAGGGTAAAATCGTGGTCCCTGAAGATTTGAGGGTGGCAGTGCTAGAGCTCTGCCATGATCACAAGATGGCTGGACATTTTGGTGTGCTAAAGACAACCGAATTAGTGCAGCGCACTTTTTGGTGGCCTCTGTTGGCAACGATTACAAGAACTATGTCGAATCTTGTGCTATCTGTGCTCGAAGCAAAAATAGCCGAACTAGAGCCTGGGGTCTGCTAAAACCATTACCCGTCCCGGAAAGACCGTGGAAGATGATATCAATGGATTTTATTGTAGAGCTTCCTCAGGCAGAAGGCTTCTCTACCATTTTTGTCGCCGTAGACAGGTTAACCAAGATGGCTCACTTTTTGCCTATGAAGGGCACGCCTTCGGCCATGGAGACAGCAAGGGTCTTCATTAAAGAAATCGTCAGGTTACACGGAGTCCCAGCAAATATTATATCAGATCGTGGTGTTCAGTTCACCTCTCGGTTCTGGAAGGCTCTCTGTGATTCCCTGGAAATCGAGCTGGCACTCTCCTCTGCTTACCATCCCCAAACTAATGGGCAGACGGAGAGGACTAATCAAACTCTGGAGCAATACCTCCGCTGTTTTTCATCTTTCTCACAGGACAACTGGGTCTCTCTCCTGCCAATTGCGGAGTTCTCCTATAATAACTCTCTACATTCGGCCATTAAGCAAACACCCTTTTTTGCCAACTACGGCTTCCACCCGTTCTTCCTGCCCAGGTCTTTACCCGAGTGTACGATCCCTGCAGTTTCTGACACCATGGACTTTTTTCTTTCTAACAACAAACTCTTGCAGGAAACCATGGCCAAGACCCAAGAGTATAATAAGAGGATGTTTGACAGGAAGAGGCGGGGAGAGCTCATCCTGGAACCTGGCAACCAGGTTTGGTTGTCCACGACCAATGTAAGAATGGCCTGTCCTTCAAGGAAATTGGGTCCCAAATTCATGGGCCAGTTCTCAGTCAAGAAGAGAATTAACAATGTGGCCTACGAACTCAACTTACCCAGTACTCTGAAGATCCATCCGGTCTTTCACATCTCATTTTTGAATCCTGTTATACCCAACACCTTTGCTGGCCGAAGTACTGACCCACCAGAGCCCATAATTGTTGATAATAAAGAAGAATTCGAAGTGGAGGCTATATTGGATTGTAGGAGGAGACACAACCAGTTGCAGTATCTGATCAAATGGAGGGGGTACGGACCGGAGGATAACTCCTGGGAGCCAGAGGGCAACATACATGCCGAAGAGCTTCTGAGGACTTTCAGGAGTACTCATGCCGCCAGATTGGCACAGTTGGACATCCGGAGGCTGCCCTTGAGGGGGGGGCACTGTCAGAGAACTCCCTTGGGCAGACGCGCTGTTGGTAGGCATCGCGGTGCGTTAAGGCGCGCCGCCGCGGGTACCGGTGTGCGGGCGCGTGTGTGTTTGCGGGTGCGCGCGCCGGCGTGCATCGGCTTGCACGCATGCCCGGTGTTTGGCGCCAACCTGCCTATTTAGGCCATCTGCACAGGGGGCTCGGTGCTGTCCGATCTTCAGCTTCCTGTATCCCTGCACCTGCTTCCTGTTTCCTGTTGAACCTGATCTCCTGACCACCGGCCTGTCTTTGATTCTTCCTTGCTTGCTAGCTGCCACTGATCCCGGACTGTCCTGACTACGAATCTGCCTGCTCCTCTGTACTATGCTGCCCGCCTGTTGCCGACCTCTGCCTGTGACCCGACCTGCCTGCTCCACTCCTGCTCTGCATCTGCTGCCTGTGCTTCAGTTACTGTAGATCTCCATAACCACCTTTACCGGGATCCTTCTGCAGCTAAACCCGCCAGGCCCTCATACCATTCTGTGCTCCCATGCCTCCTGTCCATACTACCAGGGGCCGGGAACCAGATACGCAAGGGAGACCTTCCTCTGCTACATCGGGCTCGCCTGTCTGCTACGTGGAAGTCTGACAAAAACAGGGACTACTACGGGCGGAAGCTGTTCGGCTCTTTGGAATGCGCCACAAAGTAGGTCAAAAGCCTGCAAATGAAGCGCCTCATCTGCAAACTGGTGATTGCATTGACATGGTGCTTCCCTTTTTTTTAAAAGAGGTCTTTGAAAAAAAAATTTTTTTATTTCTGACTGCTGGGTGTGGGTGTGTGGGGGGGGGTGTGTGGGGGGGGGTGGCGGGCCACCACTGATCAACACTGTCTGTGTTAATGGGGTAATCAAAAGTGGCGGCCTGTAATGCAGGGGGCAGGGGCATTTCCCCCCAATACATGCGTCCGGCCCCCTAATCTACGTCTACATCGACTTATAGCTTCCAATGGGGTTTTTTTCTTAGAAGCACGTGATTAGAGCCTGAAGCTCTAATAGCCTTAAAAAAAAGCAGGGCTTGGGGCACAGAGCACTGCGCCCTGAGTACACCCAGTTGTGTGACAATAGCGAATTAATATTCGTTGAGGAGATGCCACCCATGCCCAGAGGAAGCGGTGCCCGTGACCCAGACGGGGTAAGTGTGGGGCTGGTGATCGACCGACCAGGGGGTCAGGTGAATTGTTTGCCGCCCCCTCCCCAAGAAAAATACCACCAACCACCACTGGTAATCAGGTAATCAAGCAATTTTTTTTTGCTGCAAACCTTGGTTGTAGGAGAAAAATGTGCTCCGTCTGTGGCCAGCCTAACTGACTTAAACTCTCACACTCCCTTTCCTGGCCCGAGTGCTACTTAAAGAGGATCACAGGATGTTGATATGAATTCAAATCTGGTTTACAAAAACTAGTACACCCCTCACATTTTTGTAAATATTTTATTAAATCTTTTCATGTGACAACACTGAAGAAATGACACTTTGCTACAATGTAAAGTAGTGAGTGTACAGCTTGTATAACAGTGTAAATTTGCTGTCCTCTCAAAATAACTCAACACACAGCCATTAATGTCTAAACTGCTGGCAACAAAAGTGAGTACACCCCTAAGTGAAAATGTCCAAATTGGTCCCAAAGTGTCAAAATTTTGTGTGGCCACCATTATTTTCCAGCACTGCTGTGATACTTTTTCCTCCCCGGTGTGATGTGACTCATTAGTGTTACAAGGTCTCCGATGTGAATGGGGAGCAGGTGTGTTACATTTGGTGTTATCGCTCTCACTCTCTCATACTGGTCACTGGAAGTTCAACATGGCACCTCATGGCAAAGAACTCTCTGAGGAGCTGAAAAAAGAATTGTTGCTCTACATAAATATGGCCTAGGCTATTGGAAGATTTCCAAGACCCTGAAACTGAGCTGCAGCACGGTGGCCAAGACCATACAGCGGTTTAACAGGACAGGTTCCACTCAGAACAGGCCTCGCCATGGTCGACCAAAGAAGTTACGTTCGTGTGCTTACCGTCATAGCCAGAGGTTGTCTTTGGTAAATAGATATATGAGTGCTGCCAGCATTGCTGCAGAGGTTGAAGGGGTGGGGGGTCAGCCTGTCAGTGCTCAGACAATACACCACACACTGCATCAAATTGGTATGCATGGCTTTTGTCCCAAAAGGAAGCCTCTTCTAGAGATGATGCACAAGAAAGCCCGCAAACAGTTTTCCTGAAGACAAGCAGACTAAGGGCATGGATTACTGGAACCCTGTCCTGTGGTCTGATGAGATCAAGATAAACTTATTTGGTTCAGATGGTGTCAAGCCTGTGTGGCAGCAACCAGATAAGGAGCACAAATACAAGTGTGCCTTTCCTATAGTTAAGCATGGTGGTGGGAGTGTCATAGTCTGGGGCTGCATGAGTGCTGCTGGCACTGGGGAGCTACAGTTCATTGAGGGAACCATGAATGCCAACATGTAATGTGACATACTGAAGCAGAGCATGATCCCCTCCCTTCAGAGACTGGGCCGCAGGGCAGTATTCCAACATGATAATGACCCCAAACACACCACCAAGACAACCACTGACTTGCTAAAGAAGCTGAGGGTAAAGGCGATGGACTGGCCAAGCATGTCTCCAGACCTAAACCCTATTTAGCCTCTGTGGGGCATCCTTAAATAGAAGGTGGAGGAGCGCAAGGTCTCTAACATCCACCAGCTCCGTGATGTCGTCATGGAGGAGTGGAAGAGGACTCCAGTGGCAACCTGTGAAGCTCTGGTGAACTCCATGCCCAAGAGGGTTAAGGCAGTGCTGGAAAATAATGGTGGCCACACAAAATATTGACACTTTGGGACCAATTTGGACATTTTCACTTAGGGGTGTACTCACTTTTGTTGCCAGCAGTTTAGACATTAATGGCTGTGTGTTGAGTTATTTTGAGGGGGCAGCAAATTTACACTGTATACAAACTGTACACTCACTACTTTACATTGTAGCAAAGTGTCATTTCTTCAGTGTTGTCACATGAAAAGATATAATAAAATATTTACAAAAATGTGAGGGGTGTACTCACTTTTGTGATATACTGTATATATTTTTGTGAGATACTGTACATTGGTTGATTTAAAAAAGGCCAAGGCCATTTGGTGCCTAGGGCGAAGATGGCAAACTGCACCCCCCCCCCCCCCATTTTTAAGAAAGAATCAATGTCTTTTCAAAACAAGAATATACTTAATACAATACAAATTCAATTAGGTTTAATGCGATAGAAACAGAGTTCACTCACACATTTTAATTATATGTACAGTCGGGTCCATAAATATTGGGACATTGATACAATTCTAATCTTTTTGGCTCTATACACCACCACAATGGATTCCACCACTGGTCCACAGTGGGAGAATTCCCAATTCCACCTGGAATGTGTAGATGGGGGAATTGGAACTTTTTTTTTTTTTTTCATTCAACCTAATAGTTGAATGAAAAAAGTGATCAATGTATGGGCTGCCTAAGAGCTAAGACCAGCCATAGATAGTTTAACCTCTTGACATCCGCGCTATAGCCGAATGACGGTCACAGTGCTCCGGGAGACCTCCCCTGTGCATGTGCCCTGCGCGCGCTGTGATCACCGAGTCACTGAGACTCAGGTGATCACTGATCCGAGTAAGGGGCCGGTCCCGGCCCCTTACCATTTGATCAGCTGTCGGCCAATGACAGCTGATCACATGATCAAAACAAAAGCTCTGTAATCGTTTTTTTTTTTTTCTCCTCACGCTGACAGTGCGAGGAGAAAAAAAAAGCTGATCACTGGCTCATCTGCAAGGGGCATCGGTCCTGAAGAGGAAGAGGCAATTATGCCTCATCTGTGCGGCCTGCCATTGCCACCTCACAGTGCCCACCAGTGCCACCTATCAGTGCCACCTAGCAGTGCTGCCTATCAGTGTAACTGATCAGTGCCCATTATTGCCACCCATCAGTGCCCATCAGTGCCGCCTCATCAATGTACATCAATGAAGGAAAAAAATTACCTGTTACCTGTTTTAAAATGTTATAACAAAATATAATTAAAAAAAAATATATATATATATATATATTTTTTTTTTAATTTGGTCTTTTTAAATTTTTTTAACAATAAATAAAAACCGCAGAGGTGATCAAATACCACCAAAAGAAAGCTCTATTTGTGGGAAAAAAATGATAAAAATTTCATTTAAGTACAGTGTTGTATGACCGCGCAATTGTCATTCAAAGTGTGTCAGCGTGAAAGCTGAAAATTGGTCTGGATAGGAGGGGGGTTTAAGTGCCCGGTAAGCAAATGATTAAATCTCGGCTGTTTCAGTGAGAACTGGCTGAGATTTGAACCATTAATGGGCAGGCTGAATGTACCAAGTTGATCGATCAAATTGGGTACAATTAGCCTGCCTCTTATGTTTATCACTAGCGGTTGCTATATCTGCTGGTAATAATCACTGTTTGTTGGGACAATACAATTGCTCAGTGGAAGGGATTCCCCTGTCAGCACTGACTGTGCTAATGGGGGAATCAAATTTCTTCCCTGCAATCTGTGGTTGCTGGAAAGAAATTTGTACCATCTATTGCCAGTCTTGAAAGTGAAAGTTAGTGAATGTCTTGAAAGAACATGAGGGGGGGGGGACAGATGAGGGATGGAGATAAGGACAGTTCAGTGATCACTGTGAGGCACACTCACCCAGGTCCAGGCTGGAAGATCAGGCATCTTTGGCACACAGAGGAATCTGCAGCTGCTGTTTTCATATTTCCTGCCCACACATCCCCTCACTTCAGATACATCTGCACGATGGGGATAGTGTGGGGGCAGGGCAGGAAGTCCCAGGGCACCCGTTCCTCTCGCCCACCCCTTGTACCGGCCCTGCTGATGGGATACAAATACTGTAGGTCTATATGAATCTCACAGTAGACTTGGCTTGTTCACTCCAAGCCAGAGCTCACTGGGAAGCAGCAATTATATTCACCTGGCGGGAAAAATAATGGGATCTGCTTCACCAAATGATTGGTAGAGACGATTTTCAGTTGTTCACTCACCTCTGGGTAATAATGTCAGCAAAAAATATTTAAAGTGTTACTAAACCCTCAACAGTAAAATCAGTGTGTATATGCAGTAAAGCATGCTTGTTACACTCACTGTGGAACCTAAGGAGTAATCCTCCACATTGTGTAAAAAAGCTGTTTGATCCTGTCTTCTCTGATCATCCCCTTCTTCCACTGTCCCCATCCATCTCCTGATAGTACAGAGCCTTCAGAGTGCACATGCTCACTTAGTTAGGTGTGTATTGCTAAAGATTTTTTATTTTCTTGGGAGGGTGCATGTGATCGAGCACAGGGTCAGTCAGCACTGTGCAAAAAGAGGGTCAGGGGTCCTGCAGCTTCATAGGACAGAGAATGAAAACTCCTCCTACAAGCTTTACCAGACACTGATAGAAGTCACAAAACTGCTATATACGGATGATGAGAAAAGGTATTTATCAGTTTTTTATTTACTAAAATAATTGCATTTCCATGTTCTGTGTACTGTGGTCAGGGCCAGACTTTCCATTGGGCTTGACGGGGCTCAAGCCCATGGGCCCTGGCCAATAGGGGGCCCCACGGGCCCCGCCGGCCCTGCCTGTTCCAAAAGGCGCTGAGAGCGGCCGAAAGTCGCCAAAAGCTGCTGAGAGCAGCCGATAGCCGGCGAAAGCCGCCAAGAGTGTCCGAGAGCGGCCGAAAGCCGGCTCTGTATCTCGGCGGTGCCATTTTTAAACTGAAAGGCTGCAATGGCAAGGCAGTAATGACACTGGAGCAAGGCTACACTGACAAGTCTGCAAATGACACTGGGGCAAGGCTACACTGACACTGACAAGGCTACACTGACACTAACAATGCTTCACTGACACTAACAAGGCTGCAGATGGACACTGACAAGTCTGCAAATGACACTGGGGCAAGGCTACAATGACACTAATGCCCCGTACACACGGTCGGATTTTCCGATGGAAAATGTCCGATCGGAGCGTGTTGTCGGAAATTTCGACCAGGTGTGGGCTCCATCGGACATTTTCCATCAGATTTTCCGACACACAAAGTTGGAGAGCAGGAGATAAAATTTTCCGACAACAAAATCTGTTGTCGGAAATTCCGATCGTGTGTACACAAATCCGACGGACAAAGTGCCACGCATGCTCAGAATAAATAAAGAGATGAAAGCTATTGGCCACTGCCCCGTTTATAGTCCCGACGTACGTGTTTTACGTCACAGCGTTCAGAATGATCGGATTTTCCGACAACTTTGTGTGACCGTGTGTATGCAAGACAAGTTTGAGCCAACATCCGTCGGAAAAAATCCTAGGATTTTGTTGTCGGAATGTCCGAACAAAGTCCGACCGTGTGTACGCCCTATAACAATGCTTCACTGACACTAACAAGGCTGCAGATGGACACTGATAAGGCTGCATTGATGGGCATTTAAATGTAAGTTTTTTTCCTCTAACTTCCCTCCTAAAAGTTTTTTTCCTTAAAATTCCCTCCTAAACTTGGGGTGTGTGTTATACGCTGGCGCGTGTTATACGCCGATAAATACGGTAATTATCATTTTATCCATTTGTATTGCTTTTATTAAGATGAATACCAGTACAGTATCCCCCACTTATACGCTTATATATTATCTACTTTTGTGAGTAGCCATTTGGCTGTTTTGTTTTGTCCAATTAAACAGAAGTTCTTTAATACTGCACTGAGTCTGGCGCACCTTGTCCTTTTCTATTTCTGTTTTATAGAGCTGTGCATATGTATAGAAGGTGGGGCCGAAAGTGACTCAAGCCCAGGTGCCCCCACCACCCTAAGTCCTGCCCTGACTGTGGGAGACCAGATGTGGTGAATGAAGGGTCCTGGGTTTAGTAATTGAATTATTAATAATAATCTAATGTTTAGATGCAAAATGTGGTTGCAGGATCAATGGCCAATTCTGGTTGGAACTTCTAGTTTTTGTACTGTATATAGATACAAGTTTTGGCTAGAGATAAACTTTAAGCAACATCTAAAAATATCTTTAATGGTATAGCAGAATGGATTTGAGCATCAATTTTCGTTTTTAAACAAGTTACTCAGACAAAGACTATACCCACTTTCCCCAATGGAACTTATCACATACAGCTTCAAATCTAATCTGTTGCTCGCTTCTACACATTGCACTGATGTATGCTCTGTTTTATATTACATTCACAGTACCTTAAATGTGAGATTTTTCTTTTAAATGCACTCTTGTAGTTAAAAAATTGTGATGTTAAAAAAACACATAAATGGGACTGAATAACTTTATAATCTAACAAATACAACTTTACATTCTTGAAATTTTGAAATTCATAAAATTCTTGTGTCTGACTTCTCAGTTCTGCAAGACAAAATAACAGAGTGTAAATTTAAAGAAGCAGATGGTTATTATGATGACTATAATGCACACAATACAAAAGAATTATGATCCTGAAAATTGTATTGTATTGTAGATACTTACAGTTGAAATTGTTTCTATTATATAGCTTCTATGGGGAAAAAAATGTTTGGTACGATTTATCTGGACAGGGAGAAAAAAGCAAAAGAAATACATCAATTCTGTAATATTACAGAAGAATGATGATCTAACACCGTGCTGAACAGTAATGAATTGGAGTAACTTGGCCACATAGATTAGGGGTGTCTCCATGAAAGTGAACAATAGTAATTAAACAACGATGTGGAGACATTGTTCATTAGTCAATAGTAGCAGAGAAGTTATCCAGAGCTGGTTATTTGACTGACCAGTGCTGTCAGATCAATTGAAGCTTTTGTATGATGAGTCATTTCAACATCAAAGTTTTTTTCATTTTGTCTACATGAAAGATTGAAACTTTTAAAGAATATTTTCTGTGCTCTGCAAGGTTAAGTTTCCACATTAGGATCAATAGCTATGCTGGTTCGGCAGCTGTAAAAGGTCAGTCATAGGATAAAAATAATGCTGCCATATCTTTTGTATAAATGTAGCAATCCAATCAGTACAATGTCAGGCTTATTTAATTAGAACGTACAAGGTGCAACGATGTATGCAGAATACAGTTACCTCTAGCAACCAATCATTAATCATCTTTTATCTAAGCTGACTACACTAATTTTAAATTTGATTGGTCGTTTTGGGCTATCGCTGTTTGAACATAGCTATTGCTTTTTGCCTTGTTTTACTAACTAATTCAAAATGCAGAATATGTTGACCAATTAAGGATGAAATCCGGGCAGATAAGAAAAAGCCTCATACACTATATTGTCAAAAGTATTGGGGCGCCTGCCTTTACGCGCACATGAACTTTAATGGCATCCCAGTCTTAGTCCGTAAGGTTCAATATTGAGTTGGCCCACCCTTTGCAGCTATAACAGGTTCAACTCTTCTGGGAAGGCTGTCCACAAGGTTTAGGATTGTGTCTTTTCGAAGGTTTGACCATTCTTCCAGAAGCGCATTTGTGAGGTCAGGCACTGATGTGGACAAGAAGACCTGGCTCGCAGTCCCGCTCTAATTCATCCCAAAGGTGTTCTATCGAGTTGGGGACAGAACTCTGTGCAGGTCAGTCAAGTTCCTCCACCCCAAACCTGCTCATCCATGTCTTTATGGACCTTGCTTTTTGCACTGGTCCAAATCATTTGGTAAAGGGGGAATTAAACCTTGTGGACAGCCTTCCGAGAAGAGTTGAAGCTGTTATATCTGCAAAGGGTGGGCCAACTCAATATTGAACCCTGCAGACTAAGACTGGGATGCCATTAAAGTTCATGTGTATGTAAAGGCAGGTGTCCCAATACTTTTGACAATATAGTGTATAATACAATGTTAGGGTCAATTTATTCCAATATCAGCCTCTGTATATACAGCAAACATGGGACTAAGGGCTTAATCACACCAGATGTGATGCAGGAAAACATGCAACAGCGTGTGTTTTTCCACACCACACAAAAATGTGCTGCCTTTTGCAGATGCATGCAGGTGCCATTTGCGTTTGTGCTCCACAAACCACATTGTACTGCAGTAGTATGCGTTTTGGTGCAGCACATTTTAAAAATCCTGCCTGCACTATTTTTGCATGTTCCATGCACATAGGGCAGCTCTTTGAAAATAATAGGCTGCCTTAAAAGACACACCGGATCATGCGAAAAAATTCAGACGCTCGGACGCATCTCTTGGTGTGAATGAGCCCTAAGAGAAGAAAGCTTGATGTCTTAATACTTATCCTCAGTCTGCAAATAGGTTTTCCAGCTCAGGCAACAACAGTCTAAACACCATCATACTGAGAATGTATGCCACTGGGACAGTTTAAAGCTACAGGTAACCATTTTACACACAAACAGTAGCCACAAGGTATTTTTTATGAAACATTCATTGTTCACAGCAGCTACTGTAGCAATTTTGCCCTTTAAGAAATGCTTGTGACACTAGCCGCCACACCCAGAAAAAAATGTAACAGGCTCATTTTTTAATTTAGAATTTAGAGCAGGTTTTCCCAACCAGAGTTCCTGGAACTCTAGGGTTTCTCCAGAGGTTCATAGGGGTTCCTTGATTTGTGACTGATTCACTTCTATATACAATGGGCATCAGTGTGACAGGGTAATTAACCACTGACACCCATCATAAGGGAAAACTTGTACACTGCTCACCAATGTAAAGGAGCTTTTCCACTCACCACCAAAGGCTAATTTAGAGCATTCAGAGATTCAACTTAATGATTTTAAATATCCTTTTACTGAAAAGACAAATAGCATAAAAAAAATATTTACAGAAAAGATATTACAAAATAGACAATTAGGAGCAGTGAAAAGTACTTAATAAAATTTCCCTGGTCCTTGCATTCCTGTAGTGTACGATATAACTGCAGAGTAATTTAATCCAGTACATAAGAGTCACCTGCTCTCAGGCCATTGGTCTTCCCCATAGAATGTTAAACCTTATACTGACGCTATACTGAAACCCCACAGCGAGCGTTTGCGTAAACGGCCACCTATCGGATGCCTTCTCGATTCCGAATGGAACACGTCAAGCATGCCCTCTCTCTACCTTGATCTTCATCCTCACCCTCGAACCACTACTCAGACGCTTCAGAGCGAACCCCGATATCAGAGGAATTACAATAGCTGACCACACCTACAAACTAGCCGAATTTGCGGATGATATCCTCCTATTTCTCTCAGACCCGCACATAACAATCCCGAACCTACTCAAAGACTTCAACACTTTCAAATCTCTAACTAACCTACAAATCAACTTTTCTAAATCTAATGCACTGAATGTTTCACTTCCCATGCCGGCAATGCCAATCTAAGTTTTCCATTTAAATGGAACAAACACATGATTACATACCTAGGCATCCAAATACCCTCATCCCTTGCAGACCTGTATTCCAAGAATTACCTATTGATACTGAAGAACATAACAGGCAATTTGATGTCATGGTCCTCTGGTCTCTTTTCATGGTTAGGCAGGGCTGCAAATATTAAAATTAACATCATACCTAGAATATTGGACCTACATCCCGATAAAACTTCCTCCCACCTTCTTTTCCACATACCAGAAAGCTTACACAGACTTCATATGGGGCACCGAATGTCCGCGACTTAGCTATTCCAGACTGACAATCCCTAAACTTAAAGGAGGCATAGGCTTGCCAGATCTCTAGAAATAGCATAAAGCCTGCCACTTAGCTAGGACCACAGATTGGAATATCCATTCGAGGGTTAAAGAGTGGTTTCAGTTAGAACATGCCATTTCCCCCTCCTCACTATTCCAAATTCCCTGGATTGCCCCAAAACATACCCCTCCGACCTGCAAAAATCACCCGCTAATACTTCAAACTCTAACCTCCTTCCGAGAAACCTAGGCCCAATGACCCCACCTCACCACAACCCAGATTTCCCTCCATGAACCTCCACCTCCTTCCTCTCAGACTCTTGGCCACGCACCACCATCCACGCAGAGCAATTATATGAGAGAGGCAACCTTCTCACTCAATCCCAGCTGGCCACACAGATGACTAACCACACATTTCCATTCTGGACATACATACAGATTTGACACTTCCTGGAAAAACCTAACCCCCGTCCTGATTGGTCCCAACAGACCACCCCTTTTGAGCCGCTATGCCTGAAATTGGAACCCCAAGCTCACCTAATCTCTTACACATATGCCTTACTATTTGCCAACCATAACCCCAAATCTAACTTGGCTAGCCACCAGTGGGAACAAGAACTCTCCACTGATCTATCAGATCAAGAATGGGAACATATCTACACATGTATCCACAAGGGGACAGTAAACATCGATGCACAAGAGAATGCATTCAAAATATTTTCTAGATGGTACAGGACTCCCCTTGCTTCTTCATATTTGGTGGAACTGTCCTAAAATACAACCCTTCTGGAAGAAAGTGCACCGACTCATGAACCAAATTATCACTTTCACTCTTGAGTTTTCCCCATCGCAGTTTCTGCTACACCATTCCACAATACCGAAAAATGCATACCTTCGCTCACTTGCCATGCATATGGTGAATGCAGCAAAGATATGCATCCCAGCCAACTGGCGCTACCCGGAGCCATGATCTGTAGCCGATTGATTTACATGGATACAGAAAACCACAGACATGGAGGAACTTATACACCAAGCGAGAAACACCCCCTCCAAATTTGGAAAAGTATGGTCGTGTTGGCGACACTTCCTCACGACAGATGTATACAAGCAACTTAAGACTAGGAACAACCACAAAGTTGCGGTGGGTGAGTGAGGAAGGATCGCAGAAATCTGAGACCCCCCTCCTAGTACTTTTCACCCAGAGGTGCCTAACTTACCCCCCCAACCCTTCAAAATACCCCTAGTCAACACCTGGGACCCCTACCCTCACATTAATAATCCCAAGTTTCAGATACCCGTAATCCAAACTCACTACATAGGCACTTATAACATCTAACATACATAACACTACCAGACAGTCTCTGAAAAGAATAGGAGGAATAGAGACTTAACAGTTAATAAGTGTCACCAATCCAAAGATAAGCTACATGTAACATTACTGGCAGCTAAAAAATATAAACTGAACAACCTAAGTGACCAGTGGTTTAATGTCATGCTATGAAAAATATTGTCATGTATAACCCTTTTTACACAGTTACATTTCTTTATATATGTATAAGTTTACTAAAGTGGCTGCGTCCGTATCTGCAAATGTTATATCTTTGATAACCAAATAAAAAACTATTCGAAAAAAAAAAAGAGTCACCTGCTCTCATGAATGATCCTTTATATTCCTTCATAGTTTTAATGGAGACAAGAGGTCCAACTGCCAATTGCAGCCATGTTTTCAGGTCCCTGAATAGAAGAGTTACAGAATTAAAGTGATACTAATGTCTTGGTTTTTTTTTTGTTAAAAATAACAAACATTCCTTTTTTTTACAACATGCCTCTGCCATCCTAGCAAAAATGTATAAAAAATCTATAGTCCGTCACCTTTTGAACGCAGCCAAGTCTTGTATTCCCATTAATTGGAAAATCTCACGACCACTACCATTGGTACCTGGTTACGTAAAGTGAAAGAAAGAAATACGATGGAAGACCTAATCCTTACAGCGCAACACAAACCTGAAAAATATTCAAAAACTTGGATGTTGTAGAATATGTTTGTATACTCTGAAGAGGGGAAGGCCCTTTTTGAACCATAGTTCGGCTGCCTGGCAATAGTGTCTGACTATTTCCTAATGAGATGAGATACTACTTTGCCACCTCAAACCTTCCCTACCCCTTCCTACATTCCACCCCCCCCCCCCCCATTTTTTTTCTTTTCCCTTCTCTTGTTCCCCCTACCTCTACTCTTTCTTTTTCTACTTCTTATCCTTTTAACAAAAAAAACAAAAACTATAATGGGTAGTCCTGTATTTCTCCTTAAGTGGTCAATCCCATAGGAAATTTTTCTGAGTTTCGGAACTTCGTGAATCTATAATTGAACTTGGGTCATATTGACGACTCTCTGGAACCTATGTATGTTTAGTCTGTATTTTCTGGTTAGACATGTTTGAAATATGAGGATTGATGTACGTTACCTTTGTACTATTGTACTATTGTTTTGTTGACATGGAACTGCCTTTTTTTTCCGACCAAAATAAAATATTTGAAAAAAAATAAATAATAACAAACATGTTATACTTACCTACTCTGTGCAGTGGTTTTGCACAGTGCAGCCCAGATCCTCCTCTTCTTGGGTCCCTCACCAGTTCTCCTGGCCCCTCCCTCCTGTTGAGTGCCCCCACAGCAAGCAGCTTGCTATGAGGGCACCCTAGCTGAACTGCTGCTTTGTTTGTCCATTCAGACACAGAGCCGCGGCCCGGCGCCGCCCCCTCTCTCTCCTCATTGGCTCACTGACTTTGACAGCAGCGGGAGCAAATAGCAATGAAGTGTTTTATTATGATTCCCTCAAAGCCAACTATTCTAACTGTGTCCATACTGTATTTCCATGTAACCATGTTTTATAATCTGACAAACAACATAATGCTGAACAGAATGAAATTATAATTCCTTAGAGACCAAATATATACAGTATATTATGAGGATAATTCCATCACAGCAGGAAATATAAAATATGAGTACAGTTTGGACCTAAGAAGCATGAAAGTGTGGTTTTAGGTAAAAGAAAAAAAAAACAGACTTACAGATATATATATTTGCCGCTAAATGGTTTTACAACAGTGCTATATTAAGAGGCATTCCAGACTCTGTTAAGTACTATCATACTGCTAAAAGTTTTACAACACTCTTATCGAACATCTAACGTTCTCTGTTTTGTGTTAATAAGTTCATCTGTGTTTAGTTGTGGTTAATATGAAATTTGTCATTTCTCCATCACAGAGATGAGATTTAAATCTAACCTTTTACATTATGGCGAAGTTTGGAGAAATAAGGGTGGCACTGTGTTCGGTACAACTTCCCCATTCTCCCCCATGAATCTAAAACAAGTTACACCATTTGTTGCATGGACGGGAGACAAATTTCTAATGTGAGTTTACAAAACTCTATGAACTTTAGGGATTGTCTAAATACAATAAACGTGTGTACTCTTACTTTAATCTTGGTGTACTTTTCACATCTTTCCACACTGGTGCAGAAACGCTGCTTGAAACTATTTTTGCACTTTTGCACTTATTTCAAGTCACTACTACTCTCTCTCTTTGTGTAGACTGACTGGTCTTGTATCCACCTGCTCTGTAGTTTTCTGCAGGCAGCCTTGTGTTGATAAACATGCTAGGCCTCTGCTATCTGCACAGGCTATGTACACCCCAGTCATGATATCACTACTAATTTTACAAAAAAAATCTGGATTTGCAGGGGTATTTGGTGCACACAAAGTGGATTTATTTTGTGGCTAATTGAGTTAAAATGTTTGCCAGTGATGACAGAGAAATCCTTTGCCAATCATTATGTTTACAATATATGGCACCCTTTAACCGGTTACAGCAGTGGTGGTCAACTGTAATATTATAGAAGACCTCAAGTGTGGCCTCCAACATCTCCAGAGGGCCACACAATAGCAGCCCATTTTTATAACTCAACACCAAAAAGTTTTGATCCTGATGCATTTTTTCACTGCATATTGCAAAGCACCCTAAAGGGGTTGGAGTACAATAATCCCAAGCATTGGTGTCAGTGGATGCAATAAAAACTCCCACCATTGGTGTCAGTGGATGCAATAATTATCCCCAGCACTGCTGTCATTGAATGCAACAATAACCCCCATCACTGGTGGCATTGAATGCAATAAAAACTCAAACCATCAGCCTAGTTGGACAAATAATAACCCCAGCACAAATAATAACCCCCAGTGGATACAATAATAACCCCAACATTGCTGTCAGTGAACACAATAATAACCCAAAACATTGGTGTCTGTAAACGCAATAAAAAGCCCCAACATCAGTGTCAATGGATGCAATAATAACCCCCAACATTGGTGTCAGTGGATGCAATAACAACCCCCAACATTGGTGTCTGTAAACGCAATAATAAGCCCCAACATCAGTGTCAATGGATGCAATAATAACCCCCAGCATCAGTGTCAGTGGATGTAATAATAACCCCCAATACTGGTATCAGTGGACACAATAATAACTCACAACATCAGTGTCAGTGGACACGGACGTAATAATAACCCCCAACATTGGTGTCAGTGGACATAATAATAACCCCCAACATTGGTGCCAGTAGAAGCAATAATAACCCCCAACATTTGGTTTCAGTGAATGCAATACTATAATAATCTGTAACATTGGTGTTAGTACTATTACCCCCCACATCAGTGGTCAGTGGCTGTAAACTTTACCCCCTCCACATTGGTGATTAGTGGAATTGAAATGTAACCCCTCCTATCCATATATGGTCATGGCAGAGAAATCTAATCCCCCATTCCTGTATTGGTGGTCATGGCAGTGGAAGTTAACCCCCACCTCCTGTGTTGATGGTCATGGCACTGAAAGTTAACCCCCCCCCCCCCCATCTGCCTTCATGCACTAGTGGTGGTCATTGCATTAAAAGATAACTCACCTATTGGTCATGGCACTGAAAGCTAACTCCCCCATTGGTCATGACACTAAGAGTTAACCCCCCTATTAGTCATAGCACTAAAACCTAACCCCCCCACTGGTCATGACACTGAAAGTTAACACCCCCCCCCCTATTAGTTATAACAGTGAAAGGTAACCCCATCCCTATTGATTACTTACCTATCACATTCTCCGCTCAACACTGGGACTTTACTTTGCTGTACTGTGGGTGGAGATAACTTCCCACAGACAGTCTTCCTTTCAGTTCCAGGCACCCTGCTGCCACTATGCTGTGTATATAGTGCCCAAAAGCCTGCACGCCACACACAGAAGGCAGATGGGCCGTATTCATAATGCAGGCTACGTGTTGGGAACTGGGGTTTAAGGGCTCACATGTTGGTATCTGGATATGAAGATGTGTAAACCCTTTTGCAGAATGAAGTAATACATTTCCACAATTTTTTGTAATTTTGAGGTCTATGTGTAGACAACTTGCTGTACAAATGTGACAAATATTCCCACAGCCCCAACGAAAAAGATTTCCTGCAATATGAATATTTCCTAATATCATAAATGCCATCTAGTGGATATAATGCAGTACTATTTTAAATAATGCAATTATGAAAATGATTATAAAATGGAAAGTGCAGCGCTGGACATATGACATAAATTTATGTGAACAGTGATAAGTTAATAAATCAAATGACAAACAATAGTGAATAGCATCCAATCATTAATAACAGATCAACAAATATATTTCAATTAAGTGCTCAAATTATTTGCAAGGAAATAAATAATTATTAAAAAATTCATTCATTCATTTGATCAAAGTGAAAGTGAAATAAAGTCCAAAAATTATGATATGTTTGGTATTCAATGCGAGGCCCAGGGTCAATATTCCACCGCTAGTGCTGCCCACCACCTGGTAAAGAAGTAATGGAGGCTTACCGGAAAGCCTGCAACTGCCCTTATTCAGGGGGATCAAAACAGGCTTAGTAGAAAGATGTAGATCACAGAGGGTGTGCTCCGGGAGACACTCCTGAGAAAAACACCAACCTCCTTCATGGACAACTAGTTAGCAACAACTTGAAGCACTTCACAAAGTGTAGTCCCAGGATGGTTTCACATAGAGCAGTTAATAATTGCTTCCACGAATCCAGCAAAGGTGAGCCATGAGTGCCAAAAGAGAAAAAGAGACTCCACTAGTGTAGAAAATCTTTGGGTCAAAGGCTTTTCTAGTCAGCTCCTAGATGATCCAATGACTTCTCCGAGAGCGCAAAATGTTTGACCCAAGAAATCATGCTTTGATATATTGCACCCCCGGGAGTCCACATTGAACCTAGTCGATGTCAGCCCTCAAGCAGCTTAACTTATCACTGTTCACATAAATTTATGTCATATGTCCAGTGCTGCACTTTCCATTTTATATTATCTTCTTTGCCCTCATATCGGGGTTATAGTGTCCAGCAGCAGGACTCCTCTCACGTCTTTATATATAGCTTACGCACCTAGTGCAATTTTTTTCCTTTATCTAATTATGAAAATGACTTCATTATGGCTTCTAGATGGCATTTATGATCATAGGAAATAAACAAGTTAGATAAAATACAATGATTTTCGTTGTGGCTGTGCGAATGTTTGTGACATTCGTGCAACAAAGTTTTCATACATAGACCCCTTACTGTTTAATGCATTTCACAAATGAATAGCCTAATGTGAATTTGCAAGTCACGCATTAAAAAAATATAAAATACATATTTCTCATAGGAATTTTTTGCACATTTATGTCATGTTTATAACAGCTGTGCAGCTTATCAAGGTCAGTTTGCTGTAAACTCCAGACAATGTAGCAAATCATTAAAAACCTAATTTAACTAATCTGTTCCGCAGTTGGCTCTGACTTTGTACAACAGTCACTTTTATACAGCCGTGGATCTCTATAATGGAACAAGGCAGGCAATTGTCTTTTCACTTCCTAGGAAGCAATGCAGCTGAGGAGACAGAGAAATTGGATGGCACACGTTTTCATTGTTTTTATTTGAAATACAGTCTATTTTCAAGGTTTTTAAAGCAGTCTGAATGAGCATTATTTTCATAGGAGCTATAACATTTGACAGCACTGCTTTTACAGACAATAATGATAACATAACAAAAAAGCATTGAATAACTTTTGTGTCTACTACTTTTTTTAACATCTAAAGCCAAGGTTGAATCACCCAAGCTGTGATAAAGTGCAAATTAAGTGGGTAGGAATTATTTGAAGGCTTTAGAGACCAGCTGAGCAAACAGGACAGGAAACACATTTATTTCAATGGAAACTTGCAACAAAATGTTCAATGGAAGCTGACATTTACCTGATTCTCAGGTAACATACTAGTTTAGGGCAGTTATGTCACTCTGTGAGGCTGGGCAATTTCAGCTTTATGGCCCCAAAAATGAATATGTGGTCTGGGAGTCAAAAAAGAGTATCCTCTACCTAAAGCCCAACCCTGGGTGAAAACAAAAGTTTCTCCATGCAGCAGTGACAGATATGTCTTTCAGTAGACATGCACATATACTGAATATGTACTTTTTTTGTATATACTGTATTTATTGGCGTATAACACGCACTTTTTCACCCTGAAAATTGGGTGCAAATAGCGTGTGCTTGTTATACGGCAATACTTTTTGCTGCCTCAGAGGGGACAGGGAGGGGGGCGGGACAAGCGCCATCAGATTACATACAGTGAAGCCCGGTTCACACATGGGCGGCACGACTTGCAGGTCGCCTCAGCGAGGCGACCTGCAAATGACTGCCGGGGCGACTTGCGAGACGACTTCTGCATAGAAGTCTATGCAAGTCGCCCCAAGTCGCCCCCAAAGTAATACAGGAACCTTTTTCTAAGTCGGAGCGACTTGCGTCGCTCCGATTAGAACGGTTCCATAGCACAGAACGGGAGGCGACTTGTCAGGCGACTAGGTCGCCTGACAAGTCGCCCCAGTGTGAACCGAGCCTGAGACTCTCCTGTCTACTTGGCGCCCTCTGTAATGGGAAGTCCCGTCTCCTGGGCCACCATTAGACCTCTGTCTATCATAGGAGATTCTCACTGTATGTAATCTGTCGGCACTCGTCCCGTCCCCCTCCCTGTCCCCTCTAGGCTGCAGATGGGCATCGATCAGGCTGCACTGATGGCAATGGCGAGGCTGCTGCACTGATGGCAATGGTGAGGCTGCTGCATTGATGGCAATGGTGAGGCTGATGCATTGATGGCACTTGTGAGGCTGCATTGATGTGGACTGATGAGGCTGCATTGAGGGCACTTGTGAGGCTGCAGATGGGCATTGATCAGGCTGCATTGCGGGCAATGGTGAGGCTGCAGATGGGCACTGACCCTTATTTTGCTTCAAAGTTCCTTATTTAAAATTTTAGTTTTTTTCCTGAAACTTCCCTCTTAAAATGAATGTGCGTGTTATATGCCTGTGCGTGTTATACACTGATAACTACGGTAGTTCTTTTGACCTCTCAAGTTTTGTTTTTTTTGGTTTTTAATTATTATTTTGAATTGTTTGTTTTCATGTGTACTATTTCAGCTACATATATAATGTTGCAATTGCATCTACATACCATGTAGAATCAGATATAATTAATTTTGAAGATTAACTCATTGCACCTAATCACTTAATATCCAATACTCCCTCATTTCTTCAACTTCATTTCATTGCATGTGTGCATGTTTGTTAATATGTGGATATTTTTGGATGTACATATGTGTATGCACATGTTATCCATGATGTTTTATGATTGTTACGTTAATGATTTTATCAGTTGCAATTATTTTTACATTATGTTTTATTGTAGCCCTGATGAAGGGTTAGTTCCTTTGACCCCCGAAACATGTTGACTGTCTTTTAACACAACATCAATAAATTAATTTGGATTCTTATTTTTTTGGTCTGGCTCTCCTTCCATATATGCAGGACTTTTTCTGAAAACCTGCTGGAGTACCCACGGTAGGTTAGCCTTGTCTGTTGCGAGCAGCTTAATCTGAACCAGTGGGCTCTTCAAATGGTTCTTGCCCTCTCACTACCTTGTTTAAACTTATATCAAAGTCATAGAGTCTCTTGGATGCCCTTTTTTTTATTATTGGATTCCAGATTATCCGTGACAAACACAAATTTACAATGAAACCTGATCAGATTCTTAATGCAAAATCTTTAGGCTAGCATGCAATTAAATAATTTGTTAATCCAACATTTCACATTCCTGATATGTGCCTGCTGTACCATGTACTTGTATGAGAAAGTATCCTGTTCTCTTTGTATTGCTTCCTGCCAGTCCCTCTGCTTTCCTAATAAATACTGACCACACTAAGCAGGAGAACACACCGTGGTCAGTTCTCTAGCTATGCTTGGAACTCAGCCTGCTCTCCTCCAATGATCAGACTTGCCCTTACACACACCCCTGGACATCCTTTCACTGGGAAGCTCAGTGTGCTGTTTCTTCTCCTGCCTCAGCTCTTTTGCAGCTGAGAACAGAGGGAACAGTAAAAATGTGATCACTTATAAAAAAAAGGGGGAAAAGGGTATTTGTAATGTATTTTTTAAATCTATACACAAATGTTTTGCCTTTTATTTTTATTTTAAACGAAATGGGTTGTTATACAAGATGATCGTTTACAATCATTTTAACTTCTTTATCAACCCACCAAGTTTTCAGCAGCAACAATAGTGAACAATTCAAAATTTACATTTATACTAAGAGTATTTTAGAAGATCTCTCACTATCACTAAAATTTATTTTTTAACTTTTATTTAAGCATGATTATTATTATTATTAATATTTAAGGTACTTAAATAGCGCCGTCAATTTATGCAGCGCTTTACATATACATTGTACATTTACATCAGTCCCTACCCTCAAGGAGCCCACAATCTAAGGTTCCTAACTCACATTCATATACTAGGGCCAATTTAGACAGAAGCCAATGAACCTACCAGCATGTCTTTGGAGTGCGGGAGGAAACCGGGGGACCTGGAGGAAACCCACACAGACACAGGGAGAACATGCAAACTCCAGGCAGGTAGTGTCGTGGTTGCATATAGCCCTTGGTCCTGTTCGAATCAATAGCCCCTTTGGGATTAAAAGCCCTTCATTTGCTGGCAGTAGCTTCACCACATCATCAAAATATGGGGATTGCTGTGGGTGGCGGGGTGGGGACCACAGCCAGTACTGAGCCTCCATCCCCTCTCTAATCTGACTCTTCTTTTACTATTATGAATGAACATTCAGCACTGCCCTGAAAGGGCTGATTAGAGATGAAAAAATTTCTGGAAATTTTGAAGCTCAAAAAAAAAACATTTTTTTTTTTCGTTTTTTTTTTTGGGGGGGGGGGGGGGGGGGAACAGAAATTTTCAGAAAAAAATGCTACATTAGCACTTTTTTGTCTTTTTAAGATTGAATGTCTGTTACTTTAACCACTTAAAGACCAGCCTCGTTTTGGATTTTAGGTGTTTACAAGTTTAAAACAGGTTTTTTTGCTAGAAAATTACTTAGAACCCCCAAACATTATATATTGTTTTTTTTCTAACATCCTAGAGAATACAATAGCGGTCATTGCAATACTTTTTTTTGCACCGTATTTGCGCAGCGGTCTTCTAAGGGCACTTTTTTTGGAAAAAATTCACTTTTTTGAAAAAAAAAATAAGACAACAGTAAAGTTAGCCCAATTTTTTTTTATATTGTGAAATATAATGTTACGCCAAGTAAAATGATACCCAACATGTCACGCTTCAAAATTGCGCCCGCTCGTGGAATAGCGTCAAACTTTTACCCTTAAAAATCTCCATAGGCGACGTTTAAAAAATTCTACAGATTGCATGTTTTGCGTTACAGAGGAGGTCTAGGGCTAGAATTATTGCTCTCACTCTACCGGTCGCGGCGATACCTCACATGTGTGGTTTGACCACCGTTTTCATATGCGGGCGCTACTCACGTATGCGTTCGCTTCTGCGTGCGAGCTCGTCGGGACAGGGCGCTTTAAATTTTTTTTTTTTTTTTTTTTTATTATTTATTTTATTTTATTTTATTTATTTTTTCACTGTTTTTTTAAAAAAAAAAAATTTGGATCACTTTTATTCCTATTACAAGGAATGTAAACATCCCTTGTAATAGAAAAAAGCATGACAGGTCCTCTTAAATATGAGATCTGGGGTCAAAAAGTCCTCAGATCTCATATTTAGACTAAAATGCAAAAAAAAAAAAAAAAAAAAAAAAAAAAAAAGTCGTTTAAAAAAATGACACTTAAAAAATTTGTGCCTTTAAGAGAGTGGGCGAAGCCATCGTAATGACGCCGCTCCGGCCGTCACATGGTATGGAGACGGGTGGGCGCCATCTTGGCCTCACTTGTCTCCATACCTCAGCAGGGAAAGGACCCGATCGCCTCCGCCGCTACCGACGGCTCCGGTAAGCGGCGGAGGGTGCGGGAGAGCGGCGGGAGGGGGGGTGGCACCTCTCCCGCCGCCGATAACGGTGATCTCGCGGCGAACCCGCCGCTGAGACCACTATTATCTTGTACAGAATCGCTCACTGTAAAGATGGATATCTCGGTTGTGGCAGCAGCTGCTGCCGTTACCGAGATATCCATCTTCAAAAAAATGACGTATATATACAGTGAGCGGGGCTGAAGTGGTTAAGAACATAAAATATGCATATGGACAATTTGACTTGGCATAAAATTATCACAACTAGCATATTAAAAATATAGTGTAGCCAAACAATTATCACAAACAGAATTTACTTTTTTATAATATTTATTTGTAACAATTGGAGCAACAATCTCCTGAACTGCTTACTAGTTTATGTGGAACAGCCAAAAAGCCTCCACAAAACAATTTTCAAAACCAAAAGTAACAATTTTTAATATTTCCTCTCCACAGTATTAAATAAAATAAAAAACCCCATTCTCATAAAAAGAATTAAAGATGGGGGAAGTGTTAAGAGGAGAGTGGGACTAAGTTTCAATGGACATTTAATCAAAATCATTTTCTGAGCTGAAATTGTTAGTATCCGTCTCTGCTTCTGCAGCTACTCTTTTTTGTCCATCATCACAATTAGGAACTTCTAAAAACTTAACGTGAACACCCTGTCTTAAAATATTTTATTCATCATGTTAAAATAAAATATTCCACAATTTTTGGAAGGAATCTCGATCATACAAGGGTTTTCAGCTAATGGCTCCAGGATTACCAGAACTTCTCCATAAACTATTACCGTATTTATCGGCGTATAACACGCACTTTTTTCCCATTAAAATCAGGGGAAAATCGTGGGTGCGTGTTATACGCCGATCCCCGCTAATTGTGATCTATCGGAGCGATCGCCGCGATCGCAGCCGACATTCACATAGCGTGTAGTTTTAAATATGGCGCCGCGGAGTTCGGAGGGACTCGGCGGAGCTGAACGAGCGCAGCCGAGATCACAGTGACTGGGTGGAGCCGAGATACACATAGTCGAGTGTTCTCGGCTCTTTCCGGCGCCGCTCACAGTCACGCCCAGTCCCGCCATTGGACCTGTGTTATGTCTATCATAGGGCGGGACTGGGCGGGACTGTGAGCGGCGCCGGAAAGAGCCGAGTACACTCGACTATGTGTATCTCGGCGGCGCTCGTTCAGCTCTGCCGAGTCCCTCCGAACTCCGCGGCGCCATATTTTAAACTACATGCTATGTGTATGTCGGCGGCGATCTGTTCAAGCATGTAATGGACACTTGGGGCAAGGCTGCACTGACCACTGGGGCAAGGCTGCACTGACCACTGGGGCAAGGCTGCACTGACCACTGGGGCAAAGCTGCACTGACAAGGCTGCACTGACAAGGCTGCACTGGGGCAAAGCTGCACTGACAAGGCTGCACTGGGGCAAGGCTGCACTGGGGCAAAGTTCCACTGACAAGACTGCACTGGGTCAAAAGTTGCACTGACAAGGCTGCACTGGGGCAAAGCTGCACTGACAAGGCTGCACTGGTTCAAAGCTGCACTGACAAGGCTGCACTGACAATTCTGCACTGGGGTAAACCTGCTCTGACAAGGCTGCAATGGACACTGGGGCAAGGCTGCACTGACACTGAAATGGCTGCAATGACACTGACAAGGCTGCAGATGGACACGATAAGGCTGCATTGATGGGCATTTTAATGTAAGTTTTTTTTCCTTAAACTTCCCTCCTAAAAGTTTTTTCCTTAAAATTCCCTCCTAAACTTGGGGTGCGTGTTATACGCCGGTGCGTGTTATACGCCGATAAATACGGTACTTTCTCCATGTTCAATTTTCTCATAGCAAATAAAACATCATCATCGCGCATCATCACCGGTGTCTCGTTACCCTGAATGTGTAGTGAGGAGGAGAGCTGTCCCAATGACAAACTGATCGTTCAATGCGTTTTTATTTCTGCTCAAATGTGAGAGCATATTATGTTATTTATTAAAAGCAAGTATTTTTAAGCAATCTTGCGCGATGATGATGTTTATTGGTTTGAGAAATTGAACCTGGAGAAAGTAATTGTTTATGGAGAAGTTCTGGTAATCCTAGAGCCATTAGCGGAAAACTTGTGTATGATCAAGCTGATCCTTGTATGGATTATTATTGAAAGTGCCAATAGACCCAAGAAGGTCTTTATTTGAGGTGAGCAGGCATTGCACACTGAGGTGGTGGTGATTATCTGTCAGCACTTATTCCCTGCAGAAACTGTCACAGAGCATGGATTGATTTTATTCATGTCTCTTCAGCATTCAAGAGTTTCATTTATATTATTGTGCATGTGGACTTGTTGTATATATCTTTTAAGATCACGATTTGTCACTTATTCACTGGAGTTTATTATGAAGCATATATGTGAAATTTAGCGCACTATTATTCGTTTGTATTCATTAGGAGAAGTTTCTCTTGACAGAAATTGTGTCGAGAGTCCATCTTTGTGGAGCTCATGACCACGTCCCATGAAAGGGTTACACCACTACTCTGAGAGGTCACATAGTACAGAGGGTCCTCACTACATCACTCTTATGCTGGAACCGCACCATGAGGCTCATCCTTCCCTGTATATATCACCTCACAAAGGGAAGTGACTCACACACTGGGGAAGATGTGACTGTTGGAATACATTGTTCATGTTTTTTGTGCAACAACTACATTAGCCAGTAGATGGCAGTTTTTGTAAGGTTGCAGCTGATCTCTGTGGTAAAACTCTGTCTTTTCTCATTTCTGATAAGAAGTTTGCTGTTTGCAGTAAAGAATCAGCAAAGCCCATGTGGACTGTGCACTGTCTGTGTGTTCTGTAGGGCTATATACAGAATTTCAAACAATGACCCAACACAAACTTAACTACTGCTGCACCAGCCAACAGTTAACAGAACAGGCTTACTAATAACCTTAAGTAAGCACCTGCCTACAAGCAGACGTCCATCTGCTGTAGCCTGTTCTGTTCTGCTTGAGGTGTGAATGATGGAGTATTTACACTTAGAACCTTCAGTCTTTCATATATTTGTATTGGCCTTGGGGACAAAATGCCCAGATGTCACCTGGTTATACTGGAGTTACACACTTTAGCTGTGCATTTTGCCATCTTTTAAAAAACTTATATGGCCTCAAAGTAATGCATTTGCAATTCAGCTGTGTGTTCATTGTTGACATTTCTGTTAAGCCTCTTAGCGCAGTAGTAAAATGCATTTGGTCAAAGTTGGTGCTTTTGACTCATTTCTTATCAAAATGGGCACCAGTTATGGTTTCACAACCTGGTCATTACAAACACAGGGAACATTTTTTCTTATCCACAATAAAAAGCTTCTGCTACATTCTCCTACTACATGCTTTAAATCTGTAATTATGTGCTCTAAAATAATAATAATTTGAAAAGAATTTGAAAAGAAAAGAAAGCATCTATCTTCTAACATACTGTAAATAATGACTTAATGTGATAAAAAAAATTCAGCTGAACCTGTGCAATAGATGAAAAACAAAATATGAATAAATCAAAGGATGAAACATTTTACAAAGCTTCAAACAAGAGACTTTACATAATCATTGCATAAAATGTCAAAAATCCAATCAAGCCACTACAATCACTAATTCACCTTTTTAGTAAAGCTCTTTGTTCAAGTCAACAACCTGTTAGTAATCGGTATGTTGTCTGCATAAAAATAAACTGTATTATTCTACTTTTTTTCTACATGAGACTGTAAGACTGCAGTTTTTTTTTTACACAAGTTGGTTACATGAAATGACCACCCTTCCAATGTGTGTTTTTCTTGAAGAAAGAAAATGTTAATATTTAAAATTTTGCAGATGTCAATTTTTACCATCTAATTTTTGATCCTACTGCACTTGGAATAATGGACACAGATATTTTTTTTTTATTTTTAGCAGGGAGTGAAAAATTTATGGTAAGAAGGAGGTGCAGCAAGGGTTCAAGTGTTTCTTCTCTCCTTCAGTGTTAACCTTTATATCTATATAACCAGTAGCTGGGATAGAGTGACTAACTTTCTGATTTGCAGCACTTTTTGCTGTTCATAATAAGTTGCCACACCTCCTCACTACACAGATCTAAAGCTGATCTGTACCCACACCAGAAAAGTGAGATCCACAGAAGTGCAAAATAAAGGAGGGTCTGCATGAAGGAACAGGTTGTTAAAATGTGAGTTTAATTAATTTGAAAGAAGCTGAAGGTCAAATTGGCAGGGTGGAGCCACAAGGGTTGTTCATGTGAAGGATGCTGGGTATTCATTCTGGAAATTTCAGGCAATAAGGAGGTTTTCCTGTGGTACTGCAGATAGAAAAAGAACACAATGAGTGACTTAGAGGCCTTGTTGGAACAGGACAGAGCAATGGCTGAAGTTAGAGGTCCACAATGGCTTCAGCAGCAGCTGACTGGCATAATGGGGGACTGGGGTCAATCCTGCTTCTTCCCCAGTTTGTAAGCCCACTAGGAAGGCCTTGAGTGCTTGAATCCTTCATACACTCTCTGGGTTTATTATTAAAAAGGGAGCCTGAGAGGAATTCCCATCACCGGTGGGACTTACAGGAAGATGGGACCCACATAACTCATCCTCCTTTCTGATCTTCATCCTCCCGGGAACTTAAGACTAGCACTGCTGTTGAAGACTGAAACAGAGGGGTGAGTCAGCGTGAGAAAAGTTCAGCAGTGGGCAGCAGTAGGGGCTAAGTCTCTATGGGCAAAAGATCCAGGGGCTACCATGATTGGAATAAAACCCACACCTTTACCCATCCTGCAAACCCAGGCTGCAGCTACTCCTCCGACCAACGATCAGAGAGAAGCTCAGCATTGTAGAAGAGAAGCTACAGGCAGCATGAGGGAACTGGCATTACCTGCTGTTTCTCCAGTGCAAATGGCCAGCAAAAAATCCAGCAGTAGATTGAAGGCTACAAAGGGGAGTGAAATAAATAGAACGATAAAAACTGTCACTTTAGCCACATCCCAGGTAAATAAGAGTAAATACCAGCACCAATTCCAAATAATGAACGGAAGTGTGTTCCTCTGAATCAAGGCAGCATATAAACAAAAAGGACAACATCCAGAGAGAGATACTTCAATGAGGAACTAAGGTATATATCAAAAATAATTTACTTTACAAGTATAATTACTTTTAGAGAAAAAAACACATAAAACATAAATGGTATGCTCCACCACAATGAAGAGTTAAATACACAGGTAGCTACTACAAACAATTCAACTCTCACACCATCTGTAATAATAAGGTAAGAACTAGCTGGATTATACATCTAAGTGGGATTATTTTGTAGCAATACTGAATTGGCTAATCGCCAGGTACCTCAGTATAAACAGTCCACTGGTATGGTAAAATCAACTGCAGCTATGATCAGAAAAAGGAACAAGGTGATTAGCTTGTAAACTATCTCGGGGGCAGACTTCAATCACCTGGGGAGTCCCATATTGTCAGCACTTCACACTCCTGGTGATAAAGGTTGTAAGCGGGGAAGGTAGAGAGAGAATTTCACAGTAATGTGGTGAAAAATTGGTAATGAGTCAGGTGGACAGCCAGTGTATAGATTGCAGTTCAGGCAGTAAACCTGATATCCATATAACACCTTCCACCCTCAAAACGGCACAGATGAAGGGAAGGTGATGGACAATAAGGGTAAATGACTCAGCCGGGTATCAAGTAAAATTTGTCTTGCTCACCGTTCTCTGGATTCCAAACCAATAAGCTGAACTGGAGATAGTTAGATCCATGTTGTGGAAGTAGAGATGGAGCGCGTGAACACCCGGTCTATAAGTATCACTGGCGTCTGGCGTCTCACTCAGCAAGCACTGCCCAGGTCAGAGAATTACTTCCGCTGTGTCAGAAACTATGAAATCAGTCCGAGACAGAAGTACAGTTAGATCACACTTGTTTAATAATAAAAATAAAAAGAACAAATGTAGTCAAAACATAGACAAAGTTCAGTAACCGGAAGGGATAGTCAGCCAAGCCAGAGGTCAGGGATCAAAGTAGTGGAACAGCAAGCAGGATCTGGAGCCAGAAGGGATGTCAGCAAAGCCAGTCTTTAAACAGGCATGCAGGAGATAGTTTCTTGTGATGTGACCAAGACGAAGGCAGAGCTCCTCTGGACTGGATAGCTTAAGTAGGCAGGACTGACAAGCAGAATCATCAACAGCTGAGTAACTGTGGAGAGAGATGGGAGCTGGCAATTAGCCAACAGCTGAGCGGCCAGCTCAGAGAAGGAAGGGCTGAGCGCAGCCCTGACATGTTGCTTTCATCTACCGCATCCCGCTAAACACCTGAGAGTGTCACCGAGAGGAAAGTTCATGGTAGGGGAGCTGTGTCATCATTAGACATGATGTGGTGGCATCTTGGTGACGCGATTTGAGTTTCTTCATAGCATGTATAGGCATGGAAAAGGGTGTGCTTATATTACAAAGTCAATTAAGCCGAGTAGCATATCCAAACATCACTAAACATACGCCCACTTCCTTCTGACAAACCAGAGGACACACCAGCTTGAGGAAAACCTTTTCTCTGAGGGCAATGTTCATATATACACACAGACAGATTGATATTGGCCTTGTTTCTTAGTGGTGAGAAGAAATAAATCATAATATTTGTATAGGACGTAGATAAGGTAGGGCTATATGCCCCGGGTTGTCTAAGTGGGAAAAAATATCGAAGAACAAACATATAGACATCAGTGGATATACATGTACATAATTGCATCTATATAAGCCCAGACACACACCTTGCCTATAGGTTCAGTGTAGCCCAAGAGGTTAGATAGAAAATAATAAAAATTCCCCGTCCATTATAATAGTATTGGGGGCCTCCATAGGGAAAAGAAAAATAATTCTAAAAATGCAAAATTCTTCTCATGATGTTTCGATGTATCAAGATTTAAGGAAGACAGCTAAATTGCATTCAGTGTTTAATCCCTGAGGCTGCAAAGTTCTCAAATTAAAAATCCAATTTTTTTCCTTCTGGAAAAGGATTCTATCAAAGTCACCTCTCCGTTGGGGCAGGTTGAGTCTATATATGCTCCTGGCCGAAGTCCATTTGGGTCACCTCCAAGAAAGTTTAAGAAGTGTAGCGCCAGCAGGCGCTCATCGTATTTTTTATTGATGCTCTAGATGTGCTCACTGATCCCTTTTTTCAGATGTCTCTTTGTTTTACCTACATAAATTTTGCCACACGAACAAGTTAGTATATAGATAACTCGTGTAGTTGAGCAGTTAATAAAACTGAATTTTAAAACTTTTTTGACCATCGGAACTCGTGAACACATGCATATTTTGTCCATATATTTGCACATTGTGCATCTCCCACATGGGTACATGACTTTTAAGGCTGGAAGGTCAGTCAACCAGTTCTTATTGTGTGATGTCCGATATTTAGAGTGTGTGAGGTTATCTCCTAAATTGAGTGATCTATGCACTGTTAGTAATGGTCTTTCTCCTACGATTTCACTCAGAATCACCCAGAATCGGCGACTTGGAAAGTATGTGCCAATGATGGTTGAGAATACCCTTAACCTGGTCCCATTGTGACCCAAACTTTGTGATGATTCTAATAGGGGCTTGTTGCGGGGTATCCTGTTTCATGCGTTTAGTAGTGCTAAGGAGTTTCCGTCTGTCAGTTTCTCGCGCTCTCTTTGGCTCTCCTGATACCTTTATGTGAGTATCCCCTTTCCTTGAACCTACTGTACATTTCTGTTGCTTCAGTAGACAAGTCAGTTTCTCATGAGCAGTTTCTTTTAATCTGTAGAAACTTCCCCACAGGTATTCCCTGTATCAGGGAACGAGGATGATAACTGGAGGCGTCCAAGAGCGCGTTGGCCACGGTCTTCTTATGAAAAGTCTTGGTAAAAAACGGTCATCCTGTACCCCTATGTTAAGATCTAAAAAAAGTAAGGTTTCACAATGACATTAATAGCTAAATCTTAAATTCCTACTGTTGTAAGGAATTGTCATCAATGAACTCCGATAGCTACAATTCAGTCCCCCCCCCCAAATCATGAGCACATCGTCAATGTACCTCAGTCACAGATGACTGTGGCTGAGGTGTAGAGATGACTGAAAGACCACCTCCTCCTCCCCCCAGAGGCCCAAGCATAGGGGGGTGCCCATAGGGCTCCCATAGAAGTCCCCCTGAGCTGCTGGTATGTCATTCCCAGGAACTGAAAGCAGTTATGCTCCAACATGAATTCCAACATTTCCATTACAAACTCATTTTGTGCACCCAAAAATGGAAATTTATTTTCCAGAAAATATTGTACACCTTTAAGTCCCCATTCATGAGGAATTGACGTGTATAGTGATTCCACGTCAAATCCCACGAGCATGTGAAAAAATTACATCCTCCAATCTGCACAGGCCATCTCTGGTATCCTGGACATAGGAAGATAAATCACAAACAAGTTCCTTTATGGGGGCATCCGTGTATTTCCCCAGTTTTTCCAGTGGACCCTTAATGGCAGACACTATGGGCCTGCCCGGGGGGTTGGTCAGTGACTTGTGCAGCTTCGGAATAATATAAAACGTTGGTATGTTGTGTTCCTGAACTCTAAAATAGTTAAGTTCCTTTTTAGTAATCAGTCTAGCCTCATACGCGAAGAGTAGTTTGTAGTTCAATGCCCCTACAATAGCTGTAACGGGATTGAACATTAACTAAGTTTGGGTCACAATGGGACCAGGTTAAGGGTATTCTCAACCATCATTGGCACATACTTTCCAAGTCACCGATTTTGGGTGAAATCATAGGAAAAAGACCGTTACTAACAGCACGTAGATCACTCAATTTATGAGAAAACCTCACACATTCTGAATATCAGAGATCACACAATAAGAACTGGTTGACTGACCTTACAGCCTTAAAAGGCATATACCCATGTGGGAGATGCACAATGTGCAAATATATTGACAAAACAGATGTGTTCACGTGTTCCGATGGTCAAAAATGTTTTAGAATTCAGATTTTTATCAACTGTTAAACTACACGAGTTACCTATATACTAAGAGCCCTTTCACACTGGGGCGGGGGCGTTGTCGGTGGTAAAGTGCCACTATTGTAAGCGGCGCTTTACCATCGGTATGCGGCCGCTAGCGGGGGGGTTTTACCCCCCTGCTAGCGGCCGAGAAAGGGTTAAAACCACCGCAAAGCGCCTCTGCAGAGGCGCTTTGCCGGCGGTATAGCCGCGCCGTCCCATTGATTTCAATGGGCAGGAGCGGTAAAGGAGCTGTATACACTCCGCTCCTTCACCGCTCCGAAGATGCTGCTGGCAGGATTTTTTTTACCGTCCTGCCAGCGCATCGCTCCAGTGTGAAAGCCCTCGGGGCTTTCACACTGGAATTAAAGCAGCGGCTGTTTCGGGTCGGTTTGCAGGCGCTATTATTAGCGCAATAGCGCCTGCAAACCGCCCCAGTGTGAAAGGACCCTAGCTTGCCCGTGTGGAAAAATGTATGTAGGTAAAACAAAGAGACAGCTGAAAATAAGGATCAGTGAGCACATCCAGAGCATCAATAAAAAAGATGATGGGCGCCTGCTGGTACTACACTTCTTAAACTTTCATGGAGGTGACCCAAATGGACTTCGGGCCAGGGGCATATGTAGACTCAACCTGGTCCAATGGAGAGGTGACTTTTATAGAATCCTTTTCCAGAAGGAAAAAATGTGGATTTTTAACCTCTTCAGCCCCGGAAGATTTTACCCCCTTCCTGACCAGAGCACTTTTTGCGATTCGGCACTGCGTCGCTTTAACTGACAAGTGCACGATCGTGCGACGTTGCACCCAAACAAAATTGAAGTTCTTTTTTTCCCACAAATAGAGCTTTCTTTTGGTGGTATTTGATCACCTCTGCGGTTTTTATTTTTTGTGCTATAAACAAAAAAAGAGCGACAATTTTGAAAAATATTTTTTACTTTTTACTATAATAAATATCCCCCAAAAATATATAAAAAAAAACTATTTTTTTCTCAGTTTAGGCTGATATGTATTCTTCTAAAAAAATTGCAATAAGCGTATACTGATTGGTTTGCGCAAAAGTTATAGCGTCTACAAAATAGGGGATAGTTTTATGGCATTTTTAGTATAATTTTTTTTCTTACTAGTAATGGCGGCTATCTGCGATTTTTATTGGGACTGCGACATTATGGCAGACACTTCGGACAATTTTGACACATTTTTGGGACCACTGGCATTTTTACAGCGATCAGTGCTATAAAAATGCATTGATTACTGTAAAAATGTCACTGCCAGTGAAGGGGTTAACCACTAGGGGGCGATCAAGGGGTTAATGTGTTCCCTATTGTGTGATCTAACTGAAGGGGGAAGGGTACTGTGTAGGGGAGATGACAGATCGCTGTTCATATTCTGTATGAACAGACGATCTGACTGTTCTCCCCTCAGAGAACCAGGATCTGTGTGTTTACACACACACAGATCCCGGTTCTCTGTGTGCCCCGAGCGATCGTGTGAGCCCGGCAGTGATCGCGACCGCTGGGCACTCGCATTGGCTCCATGGGCGAGTGGGGGGCGCGCCCCCAGTGGCCACATATAAAAGCAATGTAACATGACGGCGATTCGCACAGCTGAGCCAACTGCGGCGGCTGGTCAGCAAGCGGTTAATTTAACAGCCTCAGGGATTGAACACTGAATGCAATTTAGCTGTCTTCCTTGAATCTTAATACATCGAAACATCATGAGAAGAATTTTGCATTTTTATAATTATTTTTCTTTTCCCTATGGAGGGCCCCAATACTATTGGTAATCTCTCAAAACGCCCATATAAATAACTGTGTAGGTTGGATCTGGGCAGAGACTTTCCCCCTATGCTTTCACCATCCTTGTATTATATCAGGGATATCTTTTATATGTATCTTCATTTCTCTTCTATTATGGTTCCTTGGCCTGTCTGATTGAGTTAAACCCCTCTTATTGAGATTAATAGATGGGAATTTTTATTATTTGCTATGTAACCTCACGGGCTACACTGAACTTATGCACAAGGTATGTGTCTGGGCTTATATAGATGCAATTATGTCCATGTATATCTACTGATGTCTATATGTTTGTTCTTCGATAATTTTTCCCACTTAGACAACCCGGGGCATATAGCCTTACCTTGTCTACGTCCTATACAAATATTATGATTTATTTCTTCTCACTACTAAGAAATAAGACTAATAAAGAATCTGTCTGTATGTATATATGAACATTGCACTCAGAGAAAGGGGTTTCCCCAAGCTGGTGTGTGCTCTGGTTTGTCAGCAGGAAGTGGGAGTATGTTTAGTGATGTTTGGATATGCTAATTAGCTTAATAAACTTTGTAAAATAAGCAAACCCTTTTCCATGCCCATACATGCTCTGAAGAAATTCGAATTTTGAGTGAAACGCGTCAGTAGACGCCTCCACATCGTGCCTAATGATGACACAGCTCCCCTACCATGAACTTTCCTCTCGGTGATACTCTCGGATGTTTAGCGGGATGCGGTAGATGAAAGCAACGGAAGTAATTCCCTGACCTGAGCGGTGCTTGCTGAGTGAGACGCCGGACGCCAGTGATACTCATAGACCGGGTGTTCACACGCTCCATTCCTACTTCCACGACATGGATCTAACTATCTCCAGTTCAGCTTATCGGTTTGGAATCTGGAGAGCAGTGAGCAAGACAAATTTTACTTGAGACCCGGCTGAGTCATTTACCCTTGTTGTCCATCACCTTCCCTTCATCTGTGCCGTTTTGAGGGTGGAAGGTGGTATATGGATATCGGGTATACTGCCTGAACTGCAATATATACACTGGCTGTCCACCTGACTTATTACTAATCTTTCACCACATTACTGTGAAATTCTCTCTCTACCTTCCCCGCTTACAATCTTCATCACCAAGACTGTGAAGTGCTCACAATATGGGACTCCATTTATTTTTCCTAACATAGCTGCAGTTGATTTTACCTTACCATTGGACTGTTCATACTGAGGTACCTGGCAATTAGCCAATTCAGTATTGCTAAAAAATAATCCCACTTAGATGTATAATCCGGCTAGTTCTTAATTTATTATTACAGACGGTGTGAGAGTTGAATTGTTTGTGGTAGCTACCTGTGTCGTGACAACATTTTCAATTTTTAACTCTTCATTGTGGTAGAGGATACAATTTATGTTTTATGTGTTTTTATCTCTAAAATAAAGTTAATTATTTTTGATATATACCTTTGTTCCTCATTGAAGAATCTCTCTCTGGATGTTGTCCTTTTTGTTTATACAAAGGGGAGTGGGTAGAGTCACTCTTCAGCATCTGGGGGTGCCTGTGGCTCCCACAGCTCTTTAATGGTCAGCAACACAGCTAGGGTGTAGAAGGAGGTATCAGGGCCCCGTGGGCCAGTTTCTTTAGAACACAGGACACAAGAGGGAAAAGAGTCTTTTTGTGAATCCAGTGAGCTCACAAGCGATGACAGCAACAGGCAGTCTTCAGAATGGCTGATCACAGTTCATCGCAAAGGTAGCCTGGTAAGACCCCTTCTTTACTTTCTCTGGGGCAAGGAGTCAGATTTAGCTCAGAGGGACAAGACAGAAGCCTGGGAGAAGTGGCGGGGTATTTAGGAGTCTCTGGCTCTGCAGGTCACACCGGGGATTGAGGCCAGCGCTTGTGTCATATCTGGCCAAGCAGGATTTTTTGCTGGTTTTAAAGATCTGTTGGGGAGTTGTGACTTGGCTGGGACTTTCCAACCCATGGTAGAGCCAGTGGGAGCATAGGCACCTGTTCTCACTGTGCCAGGTAGGTTAGAGATGATTCTCTGCCACACATCCTGCAGATATCAACAATGGTGGTAAGTGGTTACAGGCTCATGAGGGAGGTCGAAAGGATATGGCAGTTGGGACAGATGCAACGAACGAGCAAGCTTTCTCCACAACTACTGATTCAGCTTTGCAAAATTAGAAGAAGAGTGACTCAATCTCATAGGAGCAAAGAAACTGGGGAAGATAGGGTCTGCTTGGCGGATTCAGCCAAATGTCAGAAGAAGGGGAAAGCAGATGGGAAAAGAAGGAGGAGGAGAAGCATTGTTGACAGCTTATCTCCAGAGTATTTTCTAACTGGCTTTAGACCTTTGCTATTTTCACAAGTGTGATTGATGAGAAGGCGCCAGAAAACTGCTCCCCCCTAGGTCTTGTTCTATTTAATCTATTTAAAAGTGAAATAGCTAAAGGTTTGGTGGGTAAGGTATGTCTTTTTGTGGATTACACAAAGGTGTGCAATAGGGTTGAAAACCTTGGAGATGTCTGTAACATGGAACACTATTTGACATTGCCGGAAGATTGCTCAAAGCAGTGTGAAACTGAAGTTCATTGTTTTTAAATGTAAATGAAGGCATCCAGGGAAAAAAAATCCCTGATAGAGTACAGTATTGGAGGTACAGTGTTGGCCAGGACTACAGAGGAAAAAGATTTTGGAGTATTTATTTTAGATGATTGCAAAGTGAGCAGTGTGGCACAAAAGCAAATAGAATTCTAGGCTGCATCACTCAAGGGGTTACCAGCAGAAGGAAGGAGGTCCTGATTCTCCTATATACAGCAGATTTTTAATTAGACCTTCTTCAGACCTCACTTTAAAAATATATTGATAAGATTGGGTCCAGAGATGAGCAACCAATATTGTGAAAGGTCTGACAAATAAAACATATCAGGAGAGATTTCAGGAGCTGGTAAATTGACGCTTAGGAGATGTTGGGAGTTTTTTCAACTGCCCCTGAACTCTCCTCTATGTTATCCTATCAGTACATGTACACAGGGACGTTTACAGTCGTTTCTAGGCAGTTGAGCTTAGAGGCAACGTAAAAAAATGCGTTCAGAAGCTGAGTTTACAGGCATTTCAAGCGCCAAACGCTTCTAAACGCAGTAACTCACGTTTAGCCACATTTCGTTTACAGGCGTTTTTCATTTTTGGCTATTTAAAAAGCGTTTTCTGGAGGAAAGAAGGGAAGGTGGAGACATGATTGAAACCTTTAAATACACAAAGGGGGTGAACAAGGTTCAGGAGATTAGTATTTTAAACATAAAGCCAAGATCAAGAACCCAGGTACATGACCTCAAACTAACAGGAGGAAAGTTTAAAACTAATCTTAGAAAGCATTATTTTATTGAAAGAGTAGTTGATGCTTGGAATAGATTTCTAGCAGAGGTAGTGAGTCGGTCACAGAACGGGCATCTGCTATAGTAAACAAGGCAGATCTCCGCTCTGACAAGGGATCACACAGAGATCCTGTCTTTCTGCTATGTAGGAAGACAGATCTGTGTGTTGTCCCAGGCAGCCCATCAAAACACACTGAGGGAACACAGTTAACCCCTTGATCGCCCCTGATGTTAACCCCTTCCCTACCAGTGTCATTAGTACAATGTCAGTGCATATTTTTAGCACTGATCACTGTAATAATGTCACCGATTCCCAAAAAAGTGCCAAAAATGTCAGTTAGGTGTCCGATCTGTCAGCCGCAATGTCACAGTCCCGCTAAAAATCGCTGATCACTGCCATTACTAGTAAAAAAAATAAAAAAAAATAAAAATGACATAAATTTATCCCCTATTTTGTAAACGCTATAACTTTTGCGCAAACCAATCAGTAAACGCTTTTTGGGAATTTTTTTTTACAAAAATATGTGACAGAATACAAATTGGCCTAAATTGATGAAGAAATTTGATTTTTTTTTTTAATTATTGAATGCGTTTTATAGTAGAAAATAAAAAATATTGTTGTTTTTTTTTTTCAAAATTGTCGGCCTTTTTTTGCTTATAGCGCAAAAGATAAAAACCGCAGAGGTGATCAAATACCACCAAAAGAAAGCTCTATTTGTGGGGAAAAAAGAACATTAATGTTATTTGGGTACAGCGTCACACGACCTTGCAATTGTCAGCTAAAATAACGCAGTGCCGTATTTGCAAAAAATAGCCTGGTTATTAAGGGGCAAATACTTCCAGGGCTGAAGTGTTTAAAACATGAAGCGTTAACGTTGCTTTGCTTTAAAAGCCTCATGTCATGTTTGAAAGGAGTTGAAGCACTTCAACTCCTTCCATTCAAATCTATGGTAATGTGCCGCAACTGCGCTAGCACACAGTTGCGGCGTGGTTGCAATGCAGCGAGCTTGCAGTACGGTTACGGCGTGGTTGCGGCGCAGTAACACATTACAGTTAATAATATGAGTTTGTGGTGCAGTTTTATCGTGCCAAAAACACATGTCAACCGCGCCGCAAATGGGCATTTGGGGGAGCTTTTTAAATGCTCATTAAACGCTTATCAACTGCACTTATTAACACGCATTAACGCTATAGGCACGTTTGATAAGCGTCAGTATTTTGAGCAAGTGGATTCAAACCTGCTTGGGACAAAAATATTAGATCTATACTCTGACAAAAAAGTTAATGAAAAAAATAAATACAAAAACATGGGGTTTTTTTTCCGCCATCACTCTTCTATGTTTCTAATTTCGTCAGTGTAAAGCTTATCGGCCTAGCTCGTGTTGGAACCATAAGGACATTGGGCTCTAGATGAAGATTATGGCACAGGCAAAGGCCTCTGGACAGCCCTTTTAGGGGAAAAGCAGTGGTTTGGATAATTGGCCACCATAAGAAAAGCTATTGTTCGTAGTTTAATGAGGGAATGTTCCATTTTGGTGCAATCTGATGCCTGTGCCATGAATGCTAAAGTTGCGAAGGCTCCCATAGTTTTGCAAGATGCTTCAAAATAGGAATGTCACAATCCAATGACTTAGCTTCAGAAAAAGGAGGATGTCAATGAAATTACACACAATACTACCATGGCTTTGAAATTCCTTGTTCTTTACATGCAAATGAGTTTTCATTGCCTAAGAATTTGAAAATGACGTTTCAGTTTCCTGAAGTATGTAGTTTTTTTTTTCCAATAGTTTTTATTGAAGATTTTTTCATTATAGGTTAAAACACTAAGACAAATAAAACAGAAGAGAAAAATAAAAATAAAAAAAGTGAGCACATTAACATATTGGTTTATTACAGAATATTTAACAACCTCCAATCTTATATCTTCCTGTTAGGGTCACAGGTTAGCAGATATAAAAATCAACATTTATTGTCGCAAAGGATCCTGCAAATGCTAGGCCTCAAGATATTCCCTGTTAATAGCGCTTGTGCCTTCTATTAATTTTGCAACATGTGAAGGCTGTGTTTCAAACAGTTTATAACAGGTACAGTATTTAAACCACTCTAGTCAGAACAGTGATCTGCCATACTTAACAGACAGTGAACATGATTATACCTTCTAATATCTCACCCCAGATTATAGTTTGTGCTCTGATGAAATATCTTCATAAGCATTCCAGGTCCACACTACATCCCAAATGCAACCTATCAACACTGTAGAATTCTAAAGTATACTAAGAAGAAGGGGCCAGGCCAGGTACCGCTAAGCATAACTCCCACACTTTTTGGAATTTATTGGGTAAGCTCCTGTTCAGATGCACTCGTTGTTCTTTCGATAAGGCATCATTAACTTGTATCCACCATTCTTATGTGTAGGGGATCCAGGAGACACCCATTTTAATATAGAATACTTTAGTAATCCCAGAGGGAAATTGTTGAAATTGTTTTACGCGCTATAAATAGCAGCCTATTAATAGGTACTATAAGTTCAGGTAAAAAAATGTCTTCATCTAAATAGCCCAAGAAACATACCTTAGGATCTACTTCTATGCGGGTTTGATAGGCACGATTAATGGTGTCCACTAGACTTCGCCAGTACCTGAACAATTTGGGACATTTCCACAACATGTGCAGTAAATCATTCAGGTGTTTCTTGCCTACCCCACTGATACTACTTAAGTGGAGGCCTTTATGCTCTGTGAATTATGAACAGTTGGGATAAGCTGGGGTGATACAAATACAGAAGGCACTTGCTCCAATATACTCTGCCATATATCATCTGATATATATGATATATAACGCCCAGATGATGTCGTTTTTGAAAAAATGGGCAAAGCAGGTAGAACTTGGTAGAAAGGCATACTATTCCCTTTTTGCACATGTTGTCATTAGGAGTGGGTGCAAAAACCCACATCCATGTTGTATTAATGTCCACATACAGTACATATTGTTTGTGAGAAAAGCTAATTGTAAAAGATAAACCTTCCATTCCACAGCCAATATGTGCTGCCAGTGTACAATGTCTCTAGGGCTGTTTGTGGAAATCGTACTGTTCGGTAACACCACAGACTGCTGTGTTTCTATTTCCAAGAATAAATAAGGTTAAAAAACAGACATCTCTATGTGGATTGTTTGCGCTCTACTATTCAATGTTAATCTTAAAACATTAAAGGGGTTGTAAAGTCAGGTTTTTTATCTTAATACATTCTTTGCTTTAGGATAAAAAGCCTTCTGTGTGCAGCAGCCCCCCTCGGCCCCCCTAATACTTTACTGAGCCCCATCCATCTCCAGCGATGTCCACGAGTGTCTCTGCCGTCTAAGACTCTCGCTCCTGATTGGCTGAGACAGGCAGCAGCACTTTGGCTCCTTCTGCTGTCAAAGTCAGTGAGCCAATCAGGATAGAGAGGGGAGGGTGGGGCCAGGCCGCAGCTCTGTGTCTGAATGGACACAGGGAGCTGTGACTCGGCTCAGGTGCCCCCATAGCAAGCTGCTTGCTGTGGGTGCACTCAACAGGAGGGGGAGCACAGAAGAGAGACCCGAGAAGAGGAGGATTGGGTCTGCTCTTCGAAAATCAACTGCAACAGAGCAGGTAAGTATAACATGTTTGTTATTTTTATTGAAAAAAAACAAGACTTTACAATCACTTTAAGATTTGCACACTAGTACCTAAGAAAAGCTTACTTATCTGTTTTCACACATGATATAAAGGAAGATCATAATTACTGTATATGTGTCCAATAGAGTATTCAACCTTATTGTCAGATCATATAATTTTACAAGACATGCACTAAAACTATTCTGTTGCAAAAATAGAAAAAAAGAAGAAAATGATAGGGTTGATTTACTAAAAGCATAGAAGCATAGAGGCTATTCAGTTAAAAAAGTGAACGTAAGCAAATAAGACAAACCTATCGTTACTTTAATAACCCAATCATATGTGGGGGAAGTAAAAAAATATGTTTTGCAAAGACATGATTGGTCACACTTTGCTAAGTAAACAACCTCTACTCCTTTAGTGAATCAACCCCAACCCCAACAAATCTGTTATCTACTGATTATTTTTCATATAAATATTCTACCCCAATTTCATCTACCATTGCCTAATAAAAGCAAATGTTCTAGTTTCTAGAGTAGTTCAAAAGTGGTTAACTGAAACAACTTGCCGTTCCTAATTACACTCATGTTATTAGGCTACTTTTTTTGTGCACATTACAATTAAAGGTAATTGTGAAAAAGTCAATAGGGCCACTGTTTCATGGCTCAAAATAAGGAGCTCATGAAAGGATCATTAAAATTCAATGATTATGTACTAATCTGGTGTGCTAGGCACTTCAGCCAAAAAGTCAAATGAATATGAGAGCATCAGCAAAATGGCCAGACATCTGCACACAGACCAGAGGACCCAGGAGGCGTATACTTGGCAAAAGCTTCTTTGGTAAATTTATATTTTTTCCTACAATAACATCAGTATTTTTAACATTTAATATTTAATTAAATGAAAATTAACTTTGGAAGATAAGCTTTTTGTAAAGGGTAACTCCACTTTCGTGGGGAAAAAATATAGCAAATAAAAAAAATAATATTGTGTATACAATTGCGACACAAGTCATTTTGTAATTGAATGTTATTGAAAATGTCTGCAGAGCCACTGCAGCAATCAACCACATCTTTGATTGCGGCCACATCAGTACTGTGTCAATAGAGCCAATGCAGCAAGCAATAGTGTTTCTGATCACCACCCCACCAGTACCCCACCAGTGTTGCCTCTGCCTGTACTGACTCTGGCATGATTGACCACGCTTCTGCCTGCCACCTGAACTGACCCATCTGTGCATCCCGCTGACTACATTCATGTGAGCTATCAGTTCCAGCCATCCCCTGTGGGCAACTGTATGTCTAGAATCACAAAAATTATTTTGTTCACCCTGTGTTCAGTTTGCTTTACTTCCTGGCCAGTGAACATGGCATTCATGGGGGCAACCATGTACCAGTAGGCTAGGCTTGCAGGAATAGTGACTGCCACAGATGATGCCACACTAAGCTTTATTAGCTGACCGCTTACAGAGGCAAGAATTACAGTACACAGTTTTTTATAGAATGTTGGTTGTATTTTTTTGTGAGATACACAAGATATCATGTTTAGTAATCTGTCCAAATATTGAAAAAGTCTCACATGTGGTATCACCATATTCAGGAGGAGTAGCAGAATGTGTTTTGAGGGTTAATTTGAAGTATGCCTATACTGTGCGCAAGAAATATCTTATCAAATGGACAATTATGTGTAAAAAAAAATATATATTATTATTCAGGATTTACAGTATATAATACCAATAATTTGTGTGGCGCTTTATAACATGAGGGCAGACAGTACAGTTCCAAAAAAAAAATCAATGTTCATTTTCTTTCCTCATTTTCCAAAACCTGGCAAAAAAAATGAATCTTCAAAAGACAAAAGTCTCAATATGCCTCAAAAATACCCTGGTAACCTACTCTCCAAAACGTAGCCATTTTGCAGGCATTTCTACTGTCCTGGTACTCCACGGCCTCCCAAAATGTGATTGTAATCAGGAAATTAGATGCATAGGCCTAAAAGTGTCCTGGGATTTTGTGGACAGGCTGTGAACAAGTCTAACATGGGATCCCCATATTCAGGAGGAGTAGAAGAATGTTGTTTTGGGGTGTAATTCTAAGTATGCCCATGCTGTATGTGAGAAATATCTTATTAATTGACAGCTGTGTGACAAAAACATTTTTATTTTCTTTCTTCCAAAAACTTTTGGCAAAAAATGTGATCTTCAAAAGACTCACTGTACCTCCAAATACATTGGGAGAATCTACTTTGCAAAATTGGGTCATTTTGTGGGTGTTACTCCTGTTCTATAACTTCAACTTCCTCAAGAAATAGGTTAGGTAGTCAGGAAATCAGGTGAAAAATGTGAGCCCCTTGAAAGCTCAAGGGAGCTCCTTGGATTTTGGGCCCCTCTATGCGTTTTGGCAGCAAATAAGTCTCACATATGTGATATCCCCATAACTGGGTGGTGTAGAGCAATGTGTTTTAGGTATAATTGTATGCATGCTACCTGCTGTGTGAGAACAATAACTCGTTAATATGACAAGTTTGTTAAATGAAATTACATTTTGATTGCTTTCTTACTTTCCCCCAAAATTGTGGCAATATTAAATACCTTAGAATGTCTAAAGGGTCATTTTGGGCATGATTGTAATGTCCTGGCATTTTAGGCTCTCGAGAACTGAAAATGGGCAGTCAGACGGTTGTTAAATTTATAATACATATACCTGTGTGACTAAATTTCACACAGACTAAATAATTTGCACTTGGTTTGTTTTTGTTTGTCTTTTAACCACTTGCCAACTGGGCACTTTTACCCCCTTCCTGCCCAGGCCAATTTTCAGCTTTCAGCGCTGTCGCACTTTGAATGACAATTGCTACACTGTACCCATATGAGATTTTTAGTGTTTTTTTCCACACACATAGAGCTTTCTTTTGGTGGTATTTAATCACCACTAGTTTTTTTATATTTTTTTGCTAAATAAACATAAATTTTGAAAAAAAAAAGGTTATTATAGTTTGTTATAAAATTTTGCAAACTTCACTGATGTGTGCTGATGAGGTGGCAATGATGGGCACTGATGAGGCAGCTCTGGTGGGCACTGATGAGGCAGCTCTGGTGGGCAATGATGAGAAGGCACTTATGGCCAGCACTGATAGGTGGCACTGATAGTTGACACTGATGGGCATTGATTGGCAGCACTGTTGGCCACTGATAGGCAGCACTGATGGGCACTGTTGGGGCTGCACTGATAATCAGTGCCAATAACTGGCTTGTGTTTACATCATGATCAGCTGTGATTGGACACAGCTGATCACGTGGTAAAGGGCCACTAGGATTGGCCTTTTGCCCCGCTCTGTAATCAGCTGTGTCCCAAGAAAACAGCGATCACAGAGCGTGTCACCCACGCGCCGGGCGCGATCACATGAGGATGTCATGTGACGCCCTCCCAGAACTGGCCGACCGCGCTGTAGCCGGCGTTCGGTTATAGTGCAGTCAGGGAGTAGTTAAGAAACGCAGCAGAATACACGTTGGCCTAAATTTATGAAGAAAAGTTTATTTATTTGCACAGTTGTATAACAGAATCTAAAGAAAACCTTTTTTTTTTTAAATGTTGGGCGTTTTCCCATTACAAACTAAGAAAACGAAATGATGATTAAATATCAACAAAACAAAGCTCTATCTGTCTAAAAAAAAAAAATATATGAAATTAATTTGGGTACAGTGTTGCCTGACCAAGTAATTGTTAGTCAAAATATCATAGTGCTGAAAACTGAAAAATGGCCTAAATAGAAAGGGGTTTTAACATCCTCAAGTGCTTAACCGCTTGCCCACCAGCGCACGCCGATTAACGTCAGCAGAATGGCGCTGGTGGGCAAAAGGGCGCACGGGTATGTCCCCTTTATGTCCCCTTTAAGAAGCGGTGCTGCGGGACACACTTAACCCCTTCATCGCCCCTAGTGGTTAACCCCTTCACTGCCAGTGTCATTTACACAGTAATCAATGCATTTTTAAAGCACTGATTGCTGTATAATTAGTCCCAAAATAGTGTCAAAAGTGTCCGATCTGTTCGCCATAATGTCGCCATCCCGATAAAAATTGCAGATCGCCTCCATTACTAATGAAAAAATAAATAAATAAAAAAAAATGCCATAAAACTATCCCCTATTTTGTAGACGCTATAAATTTTGCGCAAATCAGTATATGCTTATTGCGATTTTTTTACCAAAAATATGTAGAAGAATGCATATTGGCCTAAACTGAGGAAGAAAATTGTTTTTTTATATATTTTTAGGGGATATTTATTATAGCAAAAAGTAAAAAATATTGCATTTTTTTCAAAATTGTCGCTCTTTTTTGTTTATAGCACAAAAAATAAAAACCGCAGAGGTGATCAAATACCACCAAAAGAAAGCTCTCTTTGTGGGAAAAAAGGACATCAATATTGTTTGGGTACAACATCGCACAACTGCGCAATTGTCATTTAAAGCGGCGCAGTCGCAAAAAGTGCTCTGGTCAGGAAGGGGGTAAATTCTTCCGGGGCTAAAGCGGTTAAGGGTGTAGCATTTTTTTTTAACACGCTGGTCTTCAAGTAAATCCCATATCAGACCTAAAGTGAATGTAAAAAAAAATAGTAATGGACATTTTCTAGAATGATAGCGAGGGAGGGATTGACAAACACATGGCATAGGGTGCTGTAACAAAGCAAAAAAAGAGAAAAAGTTTAGCAAATTCCACTTAAGGTGGAGCAGAGAATTTAGTAATGCCTAAAGTGAAACAATAAAAATGCATAATTCAATTACCGTATATACTCGAGTATAAGTCGTCCCGAGTATAAGTCGAGGCCCCTAATTTACCACAAAAAACTGGGAAAAATTTATTGACCCGAGTATAAGACGAGGGTGAGAAATGCAGAGGGTCAACAATGCCCATCTGCAGCTGCCTGCCTCCCTGTGTCCTGTGCAGCCTACCTGTACCCTGTGCATGTGTCCTGTACATGTATATGTGTCCTGTACATGTATATGTGTCCTGTACATGTGTGTCCTGTGTCCTGTACATGTCCTGTGTTCTGTACATGTCCTGTGTCCTGTACATGTCCTGTGTGCATGTGTCCTGTGTGCATGTGCAGCCTACCTGTGTCCTGTGCAGCCTCCCTGTGGCGATCTCCATCCTCCCTGTGGCGATCTCCATCCTCAAACGGCAGCCGGCGTGTGATGATAGTGTTCGGCGGCCATTCCACAGTTCAAAAGCCGCGCCTCCTCCTTGTCTGTGATAGGCTGACCGCTGACTGCCTATCACGGACATTGTCTCATTCTCATACCACGGACGAGGATGAGAGAATGTCCGTGATAGGCTGTACACTGACTGCTGTTCAGCCTATCACAGACGAGCAGGAGGTGCGGCTTTTGAAAGCTGCAATAGCCGCCGAACGCTATCATCACACGCCGGCCGCCGTCTGCCTGCATGGCACGCTGATCATGCAGACAGAGGGCGGTGACTCGAGTATAAGTCGAAGGGACACTTTCAGGCCAAAAAAAAGGGCTGAAAAATTCGACTTATACTCGAGTATATACGGTAACTCCTTCAAAAATGAAAGTAAAATAAATCTTAACTCCTGAAAATAGTTTTGGAACTTTGGAGTGTGTTCGTAAAACTGTTCATATCACCACAGCTACTTTACTTACTTACTAAATATACAGTGCCTTGCAAAAGTATTCACCCCCTTGGCATTTTACCTATTTTGTTACATTACAGCATTTAGTTCAATGTTTTTTTAATCTGAATTATATACGATGGATCAGAACACAATAGTCTAAGTTGGTGAAGTAAAATTAGAAAAATATATACATAAAACAATTTTTCAGAAATAAAAAACTGATAGTTGGCATGTGCATATGTATTCACCCCCTTTGTTATGAAGTCCATAAAAAGCTCAGGTGCAACCAATTATCTTCAGAGTCACATAATTAGTGAAATGATGTCCACCTGTGTGCAATCCAAGTGTCACATGACCTGTCATTACATATACACACCTTTTTGAAAGGCCCCAGAGGCTGCAACACCTAAGCAAGAGGCACCACTAACCAAACACTGCCATGAAAACCAAGGAACTCTCCAAACAAATAAAGGACAATAATCTATCATAACCAAATAGAAAGAACATGGCACAACAGCAAACCTGCCAAGAGACGGCCGCACACCAAAACTCACAGACTGGGCAAGGAGGGCATTAATCAGAGAGGCAGCACAGAGACCTAAGGTAACCCTGGAGGAGCTGCAGAGTTCCACAGCAGATACTGGAGTATCTGTACATAGGACGACAATAAGTCGTACACTTCATAGAGTTGGGCTTTATGGCAGAGTGGCCAGAAGAAAGCCATTACTTTCAGCAAAAAACAAAATGGCACATTTTGAGCTTGCGAAAAGGCATGTGGGAGACTCCCAAAATGTATGTAGGAAGGTGCTCTGGTCTGATGAGAGTAAAACTGAAATTTTTGGCCATCAAAGAAAACGCTATGTTTGGTGCAAAACCAACACATCACATCACCCAACGAACACCATCCCCACAGTGAAACATGGTGGTGGCAGCATCATGCTGTGGGGATGTTTTTCAGCAGTCAGGACTGGGAAACTGGTCAGAGTTGAGGGAAAGATGGATGGTGCTAAATACAGGGATATTCTTGAGCAAAACCTGTACCACTCTGTGTGTGATTTGAGACTAGGACAGTGGTTCACCTTCAAGCAGGACAATGACCCCAAACACACTGCTAAAGCAACACTTGAGTGGTTTAAGGGGAAACATGTAAATGTGTTGGAATGGCCTAGTCAAAGCCCAGACCTCAATCCAATAGAAAATCTGTGGTCAGACTTAAAGATTGCTGTTCACAAGCGCAAACCATCCAACTTGAAGGAGCTGGAGCAGTTTTGCAAGGAGGAATGGGCAAAAATTACAGTGGTAAGATGTGGTAAGCTCATAGAGACTTATCCAAAGTGACTTGGAGCTGTGATAGCTGCAAAAGGTGACTCTACAAAGTATTGACTTTAGGGGGGTGAATAGTTATGCACATTGACTTTTTCTGTTATTTTGTCCTATCTGTTGTTTGCTTCACAATAAAAAAAAAATAATTTTCAAAGTTGTGGGCATATTCTGTAAATTAAATGATGCAAATCCTCAAACAATCCATGTTACTTCCAGGTTGTGAGGCAACAAAACACAAAAATGCCAAGGGAGGTGAATAATTTTGCAAGGCACTGTTTGTAGGCTGTTTGTATCCACAGTAGGGCCCAGAAACCATGTGCATTTTTCTTTATTTTAGCTTGCCTACAAACACACTCACACTAAATAAAAATTTTTTTTTTTTAATCCTACCAAAAAAACACTGACCCTAACATCAATCTCGATCAAACACTGGCAGATCAAGTCCCGATCTAGCTGTTTATTCTTTTTTTTTTTTTATTGGTACTTATATAGTGACATCTATATATAGCACTTTACATATACAGTGCTCAGCATAAAGAGTACACCCCAACAGATTTAACAGAAAACCTTTACTGACTAAAATACGACTAAAACTAAAGCAATTCAGATGACTAAAATACGACTAAAACTAAAATGGCATTTTAGTCAAAAGACTGATTAAAACTAAATTGAAATCTGACATCAAAATTAACACTGGTTTTATCTATAAAGGTGTTATATATTTATATCATTGTCTGTTGTGTAGTTTGTTCAAACCTTGAGTTTCGAAATTCTAGAGAAATGCTTAAATAATGCATTACAGTTTAACTAAACCCATTAGATTCTAGTCGACTAGAATGTGCTGGAGATGTTTGTCGACTAAAATACGACTAAAACAATTCCAATGACTAAAATACGACTAAAACTAAAATGACAGTTTAGTCAAAAGACTATGACCAAAACTAAATTGAAATTTGACGTCAGTATGAACACTGCCTGTGAAGTGGTGCAATTGTGTAATGTATACAACCTACTGAAAAAAAAACTGACATTTAAAAAAAAAACAAATTTTTTTTCTTGTCAATCAGATTTTTTTTATTTGTAAAGCATAGGAAGAGAAAAACTCTTCCTTTAAACAAAAACGAAAACATACACCAAATAGCATTGCCAAGGACATATTATTATCCAAATGTACAACCAATCGGATTTGCTTCTCCTGCATCGTTATTTTATATGTGAACTTACAATCAATATAAGAAGACAAATTTTATATTTGTATATTTTCCTTTTTTAGTAAGCGTGTCCTTTTAGTGTTTTGTACCCCCTCTCCGCTTCCAGTCCTAAAAAGGACAATCGGTCGGTGCAGAGGTACCCCCCCCTAAACAATGGGGGGGGTTTCCAGTGTTCCTCCATTAACTATCTTATATAAGTAAACCATATACCTCGTCACTGCAGAGTAAGACAACTTCTCATTAAGAATATTATTTCAGACTGATCCACATTCTGAGTCTCTATGTCACCATCTCACCCTTTACCCACCTAGTGTAGATAGCCTCCTTCCTCAGAAGAGGGGGTGGGCGTCTATGTCCTGCCACCAAGTACTTTATTTTGGACCAGTTGGAAAGGGGCTAAACCAGGTACCACCAACCATGGATCCCATATACGTTCAAATTTTCTTGGGCTACCTCTGTGTTGGTATGTCAACTTTTCCCTCAATAGGCTGTCATTTATGGTATTAACCCATTCTGTGTGTGTTGGCCATGACACCGAAAGCCATTTTCTAGCTATAAGTTTTCTGGTAATAAACAATACTCTGAGAATGGCTATATAAGTGTGTGGTGTATATAGTTCCTTGTCTAACCATCCCAGCAGACACAGCTTGGGGTCAACTACAAATGTAGGATTCCATATTTTGTTTATAGAGCTGATTATTTCAGGCCAGTACCTTTACAATGTCGGGCACTTCCAGAGCATGTGGATAAGGGTACCATTATCTATCCTGCAACAGGGGGCAAAAAGGGTCATCTCTTCTGTGCCATTTATGTAGTTTATATGGGGTACGGTAGGTTCGGTGTATAATGAATAGTTGTGTGAGTTTTTGGGAAGAGGAAAGGGACACCTTGGGTACATTCTCCATTATAGCATACCATTCCTCGTCTGTGATATGGCCTATATCTTCCCCCCAGCTTGTCCTGCATTTTAATGACACAGTCTTGGATACTTGTGTTATTAGGGATTCATATATAGATGATATCTGTCCTTTCCTAGACGTTGATGTTACTAGTTGTGTGAGCACCGAGGGTCTAGTTAATTCCCATGTGGACAGTGTAGCTTGTGCTGAGATGGCATGCCTGAGTTGTAGATATTGAAAAAAACAAGACATTTGGTATGCCATACTCTTCCCTCAGGGATTGAAGGTCCCGTAGGAGTCCACCCTGGTATAGCTGCGGGATGTATACCACCCCGCTCCTAGACCACGCAGAGAAGCCCTGTAATTTACACAGTTCGGGAAAGTTGCTATTGTTCCAGATACGAGACCATTCAGAGTACCCTTCATATTGAAAGTTTTGCTTGGCCTTGTTCCATATTTTATCTATAAGCACCATAGTTTGGTTTTCAGGTATTTTGCGGAATTCTCCCGCTTCCATGCACTTCACAAGGCCCCCACTCGAGAGTAGAGTGCGTATGATATTGCTCGTGGGGTCAGAAGACCCGGGGCTCGGCCATCCCGTTAGGTGCTGTAATTGGGCCGCTATGAAGTAATAGTATGGGTTTGGGACTGCCAGCCCGCCCGAGTCCTTCGCCTCCTGTAATGTTTCCAATTTAATACGCGGCACCTGTTTCCTCCATATCAAGGAGCGGAATATGGTGTTACATTTTTTGAAAACGTAGATAGGAATCCAGATGGGGGCGTTGTGGAGCGCATACAAGAGTTGTTGACCCCAGACCATTTTTATTAGATTACATCGACTTACTACCGAGAGGGAACGTTTTTAGCCAACTAGCTGCTTTTTCCTGGAATTTTTTTAATCAGAGGATTTACATTAAGTTTAACATATAGTTCTAGGTTGGGATGAATAACTATGCCTAAATACCGGAAAGTATCTACCACCCTGATCTGGTCTGCTGCTGAAGGAAGAGGCGATACAAGGGGATCAAGTGGTAACAATGTGGATTTGTCCCAGTTTATCTTGAACCCCGAATAGGATCCAAATTTACAGATTAACTCCATGAGATTTGTTAGAGGCAGACGTGTCGCCCAAAAAGATGAGCGCATCGTCTGCATACAGGGCTATTTTATCTTCCAAATTAAAAAGGTGTGTTTAAATTGCCAATAAAATGGCAGGACATTTTTTTTTTTAGAGTAGGAAAGATGTGCATAAATATAGTAGTGTAAAACACACTTTAGGTATAAAAAACAAGGTTTGCATATTTAGAACACATAAATATAAGAGGAACCTTCCAGTTCGTTGTCAGCGCTCAGTTCAGAAGCCAGCATCTCTGATGGTATGGGGGTACATTAGTGTGTATGGAATGGGCAGTTTGCATATCTGGAAAGGCACCATCAATGCTGAAAGATAAATCTGGGTTTTAGAGCAACATATGCTTCCACCCTGATGTCTTTTTTAGGGAAGGCTGTGCATACTTCAACAGGACAATGGTAAACTACACACTGCATCTATAACAGCCTGGCTTCGTAGTAGCAGAGTCCGGGTGCTTAACTGGCCTGCCTGCAGTCCAGAACTTTCACCAATTGAAAATATTTGGCGCATCTTGAAACAAAAAAACAACAAAGACGACCCAGGACTGTTGATCATTTAGAATCCTATATCATGCAAGAATGGGACATCATTCCTCTCCCTAAACTCCAGCAACTAGTCTCCTTTACAAAGTGTTGTTAAAAGAAGAGGGGTTGCTACAGCATCGAAAACAACTCAATATTGAACCATACGGATTAAGACAGGGATACCATTAAAGTTCATATGCGTGTAAAAGCAGGTGTCCCAATACTTTTGACAATGTGGTGCATCATGTATGTGGGAGCTGCTAGAGATAATGGGAAGCATAATGTGTGTATTGGTGTGCAGGAGATATAAGGGGAGTATTAGCTAGGTGTATTTGGGTGTGGTCAAATTTTTTCAAGGGGATGTGGTAGTTATTGGGGGAGATGGGCTGTGTGTTTTGGGGTGCATAGTATACTATGGTGCAGTAGATATTAAAGCGGAGTTCCGGTTTTCCCTCCAAAAATTAAAAGTCAGCAGTCACACATACTGTAGCTGCTGACTTTTAATATTAGAACACTTACCTGTTCCTAGAGTCCAGCGATGTCGGCACCGCAGCCAATGTTTCCATTGGCTGTCGGGTGCTGCTGCCGCCATTGCTAGTAAGGGGACCCTACTGCACATGTGCGAAGCACGCTGTGCTTTCCTACTGGCCTGACAGTAGGGGAAGGAGGAGGGGGCTGCTGGACTTCTGACTTACCTCGCCGCGGCGAGTTCCGATGGAAGTGGGGACAGGGTACCTGTCAAAAACAGGTACCCACTCCCCCATCCCCCCCCCCCCCCCAAAAGGTGCCAAATATGGCACCAGAGGGGGGGACAGATAAGTGGAAGTTCCACTTTTGGGTGGAACTCTGCATTAAGGCTTAATTACGGTAGGACGATGCAGTAGATATTGGGAAATTGGGCTGTATTGAGATGCAGTAAATTTTGGGGCATAACAGCTGTGTGTATTGAGGTACATGGTTTACTGTGATGCAGTACATATGGGGGTATTGGTTTTGTGTATTTGGACTGTAAATTAAGGTAAAAATTCAAGGGGTAGGTGTATTGGGTTGTAATAGATATTTGGTGGAATGGGCTGTGTGAATTGGGGTGTAGCAGATATTTAGAGGCAGAGGCCACTGTTGGGAGGTAAAAGCTGTGTGTATTGGTGTGCAGTAGATCTTGGGTTAGGAGCTGTATGTATAAGAACATGGTAGTTGTTGGGAAACTTAGACTCCGTGTCTTGGGGTGCAAAGTATATTGTAGAGCATAAAATTTTGAGGTTATTCGCTATGTGTATTGGGTGGCAGAAGATTTTCAAGGGTTTGGGCTATATAGATTTGGTTGTGGTAGCCACTGTATATTGGAGCGCACAGTATATTGGGGTGCTGCAAATATTTGGGGTATGGGCTGTGTGTTATATATTGAGTGGTGAACCTGACAGCCCTTAATCTCATTTGCAAGTGTGAGGATTGAGTAATGAATGTGGATGTTTAGTGAATGTGCCTCTTTATTAACCTTAGTAACAGCTTAACCACTTGCTTACAGGGCATTTAAACCCCCTCCTATTAAGACCAATTTTCAGCTTTCAGCGCTGGCGCACTTTGAATGACAATTGCGCGGTCATACAACACTGTACCCAAATGAAATTTTTATCATTTTTTCACCACAAATAGAGCTTTCTTTTGGTGGTATTTGATCACCTCTGCAGTTTTTACTTTTTGTTAAAAAAATGTAAAAACCTGAATTTTTAAAAAAAAAAAATTTTAATTTTTTTATATTTTGTTATAAAAAATTTTAAACGGGTCATTTTTCTCCTTCATTGATGTACACTGATGAGGCGGCAGTGATGGGCACTGATAGGCGGCAGTGATGGGCAGCACTGCCAGGTGGCACTGATTGGCACTACAGGTGGGCATTGATAGGTGGCACTTGTGGGCACTGTTAGGTGGCACTTTTAGGTGGCACTGATGAGGCAGATGTACCTCTTCCACTTGGGGACCGATGTCCCTGACATCCGAGCCGGTGATCGGCTTTTTTTTCTACTCGCGCTGTTAGTGTGAGTAAAAAAAAATAAACGATTACCGATCTTTTGTTTACATCATGTGATCAGCTGTCATTGGCTGACAGCTGATCACATGGTAAGGGGCCGGGACCGGCCCCTTACTCGGATCGGTGATCAGCCGAGTCTCAGTGATTACAGCGCGCCCGGCGCGCGCCCTGCAGGGAGCGTGCACAGGGGAGGCCGTCATATGACGGCCTCCCGGGAATTCAGGTCCGCGCTGTGGCCGTCATTCGGCCATAGCGCGGATGCGTAGTGGTTAAAACATTAGTAGTGAGGTTGTAAATAGTATTGGATCAAACTATCACATAGGAAGATCTTTTAACCAATACATATGTGCATGGTGAGGGGATGGACAGACTCTGCTGTGTGCCCTTGTACTGAACAATGTTAGTGGTCCATTTTAACCCTTAGGGGTGTATTATAAAAACATTTGCATAGTAATTTGTCCAGTGAAAGTGCATGTGCATTCGTTGTGTGCAAATGGGGGCAAACAATTCTTATTATGCTACTTCCTGCGCTGGTGGAATGTTTTTCATTGTTTTAAAGTATAAAATACTGCATTTGACCTTTAGCTGGCACTAAGTAACATACTAGGCAGGTACCATCCAGTGGCCAGATGTGGTATTTTACACGTTAAAAAATGCTGCATGTCTGTTAGTGGTGTTTATCACAGGAAAGTCCTATGACATTTAGCGGCCAAATCCTGTATTTTTCATTTTATATTGGCGCTGCACCTATCTGTCACCTTGAGTAAGGGACCCTATGTTTGGCCCTGTAACATTGGCAATATTTGAACTATGTGACACTTTGAAAATAAGCACACCTTGTTCTGCGATCTTCAATCAAGAGTTGGAAAATCCTTCTTCGGTATAAAACAGCCCTGTTTGTTTTTGTCACTACTAGCACCATTCTTCTACCTCGGTCACAAACCCTGAATTGAGTACAGTCCAGAACTGTACAATTGAAATCTGACCTTACACCTTACAATAGGCTTGTACATTCTCCTTTAGATTTTTTAGCATTGATATAGTTCCAGGGCCTGCATTTGATACAAATTGAATGGATTTTTTAGGGAAGGCCCCTCTAATCATAATAAATAAACCAGAAATAAGAGAAATGTAGAGTTGCCACTGTTGACTACAGATGAGTTTAGATGTCCCCCAGAACTCATCTCTAATCCAAACTCCTGCTTTGTTGTACGCCAGTGAGCTTTGGACTGGGTCATTCCCTGGTCTACGTCTTCTGTAAGTTGCAGAGTGGGGAATGGCCTGCCCTGAAGCTCAATATGATACAAAAAAGTGGGAGTTTGGGTTAGGGACAAGTTCGGAGAACAGGCTCTGAAACCCAAGAAAGCTCTAAAATCGCTTCCTTAATGTTGGGATCCACCCAGATGTCTAAATGACAGCCGGCTCAGCCTCTCAGCGTGCCGCCCCCTTCCCAGCCCGGTGCTCTAGTGCTCAGGGCAGACCCAAGAACTGAGCAATCAGAGGTCATGTGATTGCTCAGTTCTGGGGCTAAGAGGTGGTGGGGGACAGCTGCAGCATCGGATATAGGCAAGTATAGATGTTGGTTTGTTTTTTTTCCTGCACTTCTCTTTTAATGTTTAGGCAGAACGTCTGACAGGCCGGGACTACTACATCACTTGTAGACTTTTGCAGAATGGAAAAATTAGTTTAATTTAAAAAATAAATGAATAAAATTTGTTATGTTACTAAATTTGTTCATGGATTCGTTTCGGAATTAGTTTAGTTTGTTTTGTTTATTCACTTTCTAACGAATTCCACATTTTCTTTATTCAAATCAGTTGAAAATGTATGGATTTTGGGGGGACCCCACACCAGTTTTTATTATTCTGGTATGGAGTTCTCCTTAAAATCCACACTAGTCCCGAAGGGCCTGGTATGGATAGTGGGGGGGACGCAAAAATACGTTTTGTTTTTTTTTCATTGCCGGCATTTATTTTTTTTACATTTAGCTGTCAGTGGGGAAACATGCTGACAGCTGACAAGTCATCGGCTCTTAAGGACGTGGCAACCGGCTTCCCGGCCCGCTCCTTAACAACCAGCTATTCTCACACAGATTTCCAATCGGTCGATACATTTTTGACCACCATACATTTTCGAACAAATGGAATTTGTTCGAGAACGCATAAACGAAAAACGTTTTAATGAAATTTGTTACCATTGTTATTCAGAAATTTGGATACAGCCGAATCTCCGAATAACCAAAAATGAGTCCGAATTTAGATTCAGACCTAACCGAATTGGACATGCCGAATCCTTCGTTGAACCACCTTCTGGCTGGCTGGCTGTTCTGAAATGTTACTTTCTAAGCCCTTCTAATGCAAACCCTCCTATCCTTTACATCCAAGCAAACTGCCATCTTGACCACTGTTTGATCTGTAACTGCCATGGTGCTGCATATGTGATCAGTTATGATGCCAGCCATTTGATGGACAGTTTTCTTAAGAGCCAACATAAAGACACTTGCAACTGGGTCAGTTCTCATTCACGGCATGCCTTGAATCTGTTTTGGAGAAAAAAAATCTATGGATTAAATTCCACTTTAAAGTGGAGTTCCACCCACTTTTACAACTCTTCAGCATCCCTCACTAAACTGAGCACTGTAATCAATTTGGATATTTTTTTATTATTTTTCTCAGCACCTACTATATCTGCTGTATTCATTTTTCACTTCCTCCTCCCTGGCCGCGGCCCATCACATCATTTCCTGTTTGCAATGCCTTCTGGGAAGGGGCGGTAACTTCCTCTGAAACTGCCGTTGCTATGGAAACCTGACCTGAAACCTATTAGACTGCTTGTGCTGCACTGAGCATGTGCGAGATCTGCAAGGATGAGATCCAGGAAGAAATACAGTCTGGCTTCAGATGCCCACACTTAAGATGGCCACGGCCTGCTGTAAGTTTATAAAATAACAAACTACTGCTATAAACTAACAAAACAGACCTTAGTTTACAGACTAACTTTACTAGAATACAATAAGCTTGTGTATTATAGGGATATTTTTATTTAAAAAGTATAATTTCGGCCGGAACACCACTTTAAGCTTGTATAAGAGCGGAGTGAACAGCAAAGTTTTGCAAAGCATTTGAAAAGTTTTAAGCAAGCTTCAATTAGCTTTGTTAAAGCTTTTAAAACAATCTTCTTTCTTAGTTTATGGGAGATTAAAACCCAGGAAATAAAATGTGATATATTGCAATCTTCCAATCCGTAGATGTGATGGCTGCATTAGTCTTCTGTTTTTAGGCTTTTTTTTTATTTTCTCCTGGTGATCTGGCCATTAACACATCTCCTGTCTTAGAGTGGCTTCACTCTGGATGGAGGAGCCAGGGGGACATCTTTGGACAGCAGCATTGACAGTCTCGGGAGAGGGTAGTGTTTGATGTATTTGCAGACGATACTAAGCTAAGCAGGGCAATAACTTCTCCGCAGGATGTGGAAACCTTGCAAAAAGACCTAAACAAATTAATGGAGTGGGCAACTACATGGCAAATGAGGTTCAATGTAGAAAAATGTAAAAAAATGCATTTGGGTGGCAAAAATATTAATGCAATCTATACACTGGGGGGAGAACCTCTGGGGAAATCTAGGATGGAAAAGGACCTGGAGGTCCTAGTAAATGATAGGCTCAGCAATGGCCTGCAATGCCAAGCTGCTGCTAACAAAGCAAACAGAATATTGGCATGCATTAAAAAGGGGATTAATTCCAGAGATAAAACAATAATTCTCCCGCTCTACAAGACTCTGGTCTGGCTGCACCTAGAGTATGCTGTCCAGTTCTGGGCACCAGTCCTCAGGAAGGATGTACTGGAAATGGAGCGAGTACAAAGAAGGGCAACAAAGCTAATAAAGGGTCTGGAGGATATTAGTTATGAAGAAAGGTTGCAAACACTGAACTTATTCTCTCTGGAGAAGAGACACTTGAGAGGGGATATGATTTCAATTTACAAATACCATACTGGTGACCCCACAATAGGGATAAAACTTTTTCGCGGAGAGAGTTTAACAAAGACACGTGGCCACTCATTAAAATTAGAAAAAAAAAAAGAGGTTTAACCTTAAACTACGTAGAGGGTTCTTTACTGTAAGAGCGGCAAGGATGTGGAATTCCCTTCCACAGGCTGTGGTCTTAGCGGGGGACATGGATAGTTTAAAAAAACTATTAGCTAAGCACCTGAACAATCGCAACATTCAGATATAATCACACACATAGGTTGGACTTGATGGACTTGTGTCTTTTTCAACCTCACCTACTATGTAACTCTGTATTAGCACATTTTAGATAGCAAATTAAATCTCCAGCTAACACTTTTTAAGCAGTTAGCGCAACAGTTTTCCATTTTGGATTAAAAAAAAGCTGATCATTGTAACTCCCTTGTCAGTGTGAAATGGTTTGTCTCAACCCTCTAATTGCCATTTTTGCTGAATAACTTGGTCTGGTAACCACTTGACATCTGGAAGATTTACCTCCCTTCATGACCAGGTCATTTTTTGCAATATGGCACTGTTACTTTAACTGAAAATTGTGCAGTCATGCAACGCTGTACCCAAATAAAACGTATATAATTTTTTCTCACAAATAAAGCTTTCTTTTGGTGGTATTTGATCACCGCTGAGTTTTAAAAAAAAATTTTGCCCTATAAACAAAAAAAGACCGACAATTTTGAAAAAAAACAAACACATATTTTTTTCTACTTTCTGCTATAAAACATATCCAATAATTTAAAAAAAAAAGTAATTCCTTCATAAATTTAGGCCAATATATATTCTGCTACATATTTTTGGTAAAAAATAAAAATAACAAATAAATTGCAATAAGCGTATATTGATTGGTTTGAGCAAACTATAATTATATATATATATACATACATATACATATATATATATATATATATATATATACATACACATACATATATATACATATATACACACACACACACACACACTGGATTTTTTTTTTTATACTAGTAATGGCGGAGATTACCGTCTTATAGCAGGACTGCAATATTGCGGCAGACAGTTGGACACTGACTGACACTTTGTGGGAACCAGTGACACTAATACAGTGATCAGTGCTAAAAATATACACTGCGACTGTACTAATGACACTGGCTGAGAAGGGGTTAAAGATTTAGGGTGATCAAAGGGTTAACTGTGTCCCTAGCAGGGTTTTACACACTGCGGGGAGACCAAATCCATTCCTTCCCCCCTGTCAGAACAGAGATCTGCCTTGTTTACATAGGCAGATCCCCATGCTGTGTACTTTACCAATGATCGGCGGTTGGCGAGCTGCCCTTTAGCAGTAAAGCTGCTATAGGGCGGTCTTTAAGTAGTTAAAATAAATGCTGTTGCACGTGAACCTGAGATTTACAAACCCGAACAAGGCCTTAGAGAAAGAAATATAAACATTCTGAGCTTCTCTTATTACTATAACTTGGTGGAGGGAGGATTGATGTAATGCAAGGGCATGGGTATAGTTCCCTTAAAGTTGTGCAATAGCTGTGGCACATACCAAAAGCTAATTATTAAATACAAAAGTGACTAAGCCAGGAGCACTTAATAAAAGCAATAAAAAAAAAAAAAAACATTATGCATAGCTTTAGAACAATAAAGAAAATGACAAAACACAGATAAAAATAAGTAACACTCCACTGAAGGGTGATGTCATAGGAATATGTTAATATTCAAGAAGAATTGTCTAATGTATCCCCCGAAGTTGGCTATAAAATATTTATACATATTGTATTAATATATTACACATCTAAGTGTTCCCATAACAAAATGAGAAGCATCAGTTGAATGCATCATAAAACTGTCTAAGCAATCATTTAAGATGGTAATTCAAAGAACTGACTACTTTTTACAACATTACAGGGTGTATGTAGCTGTCACAGATGTCTTATTTAAGAACAAGCCTATCAATGCTCTTCCTTCAGGTGGCCACAAGGTGTCACTAGTGCACTCACAAAAATGACACCTTTGCAATAAGCATTAAAAGCACTATACAGTACACAATTGATTCAGAAAATGTATAAGTGAATATAATGTTGTTGTGACTTAATTTTTGTTAAAGATGCCTCCGTTGGTACACACCACAAACTTTCACCTCAATAGCCACAAAGGGTAGGAATAAAATTTGTCAAATAGGTTGAAAAAGTAGTGGTGATATCATCAAGGAACTGCTCATAGCTTCAGCAAACAGCAGAGCTGTATATAGGACCAAGCAGATGCCAGGCTGTGGCAGAAAAATATAGGGGAGGCAAAGGACACCAATCACCCTGCACTTGGAGAGAGAGAGCAGCAGTAACTTTATTACAGGAAACTCCTGGACAGAGTAATAGTGCAGAAGTAATTTCATGCCGAATTACTGCAAAGATCTGAAAAACAAATACAAATTACACCTAGAAAGTAAAAAGACACATGGCGTAAGAGTAGACAATATTTACTATCAAAATGAAGGTAGTGCTAAATCTCCAAACTAACAGTCATTAACCACTTAGACCCCATTCACACTGGGGAGTTTTTCAGGCGCTTTTGGGCTAAAAAATAGCGCCCGAAAAGCACCTCTCCTGCAGTCCCACTGTAAAAGCCTGAGTGCTATCACACTGGAGCGGTGCGCTGGCAGGACGTTTAAAAATGTCCTGCAAGCAGCATCTTTGGTATAGTGAAGGAGCGGTGTACACATCGCTCCTGTCCACTAAAATGAATGCGCATTTAACCCTTTATTCGGCCACTAGCGGGGGTTAAATGCACCCCACTAGCGGCTGAATAACGCCGCTACAATGACAATAAAGCGCTGCTAAAACTAGCGGCGTTTTAGCGTCAACGCCCGCCCCAGTGTGAAAGGGGTCTTACCAACTGAGCCAAATCTGATACTTCCAACCTACATGAAAAAAAAAAAAAAAAGTCTACATTTTTTTGTTAGAAATTTACTTTAACGCGGAAGCATTATACCTATTATTTTTTTAGAAGAAGCCCTAGAGAATAAAATGGTGGGTTTTGCATTTTTTTATGTTATGCGGTATTTGCGCAGTGGTTTTTTAAAACGCAATTTTTTGGGAAAAAATACACTTTAATGAATTCTATTGCACACAAACACAATATAATATGGACTTTTTTGTAAAACGCAATAGATGTTACGCCGAGTAAATAAATACCAAATAGGTCACGCTTTAAAATTGCAAATGCCTGTGGAATGGCGTCAAACTATGGTACTGAAAAATATCCATAGGCGACACTTTAAAAATGTTTGCAGGTTACCACTTTAAAGTTACCAAGATCTGAATCTAGAATTATTGCTCTCGCTCTGACGTTCGTGACAGTACATCACATGTGTGGTGTGATCACGGTTTACATTTCACGAGGGGTGAACAACATCAGCATGGGCCTTGACAGGTCTTCTTTATGGAAAGATGGGTCTATCAGACCCCAAATCTCTCCTCTGGCCTCCAATGAAGCCAGACACAGATCAGCTGCTTTCCTCGCTGTTAGCAGGCCAGGTAGAGAGGCAGAGCCAGTAGTGACTAAATTCTCATTTCTTCCAGTTCCTGTGGTCAGAGAGAGGGAGGAACGTCATCTGTTCCCCTCTCTCTGTTCTGTGCAACCATTGCCTCCATTCAGAGTGCTCCCAGGTTCTGTAGTCGGACAGGAGAGCCCGTGGCAGGAGGTCACATTCTGACGCCCGCAGAAGTGATTGGGTGGCTGTTTAGCCACTCAAACCACTTCTGCATTAAAGCCAACTGCCGGGATCATGCCAATATAACCACTGCCAACCGAGGACATCATATGAAGTAGTATTTATGCAAAATTTCTGAAATTATTAACAAACCAAACACATACAGCAGGTAAAATAAGTATTGAACACGTCACCATTTTTCTAGGTAAATATATTTCTAAAGGTGCCATTGAAATTTTCAGCACGTCAGTAACAACCCATGCAATCCATATATACAAAGAAACCAAAACAAATAACGTTTAGAAATCAAGTTATATGTAATCTATCAGCTAAAATCTATCAGTAATTAGAAAGCAATCTTGCCCCTGGTCACTGCAAATTAATATCAGCTGCTTAAAGTGGAGTTCCACCCTAAAGTGGAACTTCCGCTCATCGGATTCCTCCCCCCCTCCGGTGTCACAATTGGCACCTTTCAGGGGGGAGGGGGGTGCAGATACCTGTATAATACAGGTATCTGCACCCACTTCCGGGTATAGCTAGCCACAGCTAGCCGCAGACTCCCCGCCCACCCCCGTTGTGTTGTGGGAAATACATGCGCAGTAGGGAACCGGGCAGTGAAGCGGCAACGCTTCACTTCCTGATTCCCTCAGTGTGAATGGCGGCGGCAGCACCCGAGGATCGAGGGACGGCTCGGTCTCGGGTGCCGACATCGCTGGACCCCGGGACAGGTAAGTGTCCTTATTTTAAAAGTCAGCAGCTGCAGTATTTTCTAATTTTTTTTTTTTTTTAGTGAAACTCCACTTTAAGTCTCAACTGGGTAAAAGCAAAGAGTTCTCTCAAGACCTTTGTAACCTTATTGTTACAAAACATACTGATGGCATTGGTTACAGAAGGATTTCTAAACTTCTGAATGATCCAGTGAGCACTGTTGGGGCCATAATCCAGAAGTAGAAAGAACATAATTTCACCACAGCCAAGGACCACTTGTGGAGAGCTTCAGAAAGACCTGGAAGTAGCAGGCACAATTGTTTCAAAGAAAATAATAAGTAATGCACTCAACCACCATGGCCTGTATGCATGCTCACCACACAAAATTGCTGAAGAAAAAGCATGTTAAAGCTCGTTTAAAGTTTGCTGCACATTAGACAAGCCTGTGAAATACTGGGAGAATATAGTCTGGTCAGATGAGACCAAAATTTAACTCTTTGGATGCCATAATACACACCATGTTTGGAGGTCAAATGGCACTGCACATCCTCTCAAAAACACTATACCAACAATGAAGTTTGGAGGTGGGAACATCATGGTGTGGAGCTGTTTTTCAGCATACGGTACTGACAAACTTCATATCTTTGAAGGAAGGATGAATGTAAAAATGTACCAAGACATTCTTGATAAAAATCAGCTGCCATCTACCAGAATGATGAAGATGAAACGAGGGTGGACATTTGAGCAAGCAATGATCCCAAACGCAAAGCCAAGGAAACTCAATTGGTTTCAAAGAAAGAAAATAAAGCTGCTAGAATTGCCCAGCCAATCACCCGACTTGCATCCAATGGAAAATCTATTGAAAGAACTAAAGATCACAGTTCACAGAAGAGGATCACGGAACCTTCAAGAAGTGAAGACTATTTGTGTGGAAGAATGGGCCAAAATCACACCTGAGCAATGCATGCGACTTGTTTCACAGGATACAGGAGACATCTTGAAGCTGTCATTACCAACAAAGGATATTGTACAAAGTATTAAATAAATTTCAGTTAGCGTGTTCAATACGATTTCCCTGTGTCATTCCATTTTATTACACATAACTTAATTTCTGAATTTATGTGTTTTGGTTTCTTTGTATGTACAGATTGCATGGGTTGTTACCGACATGTGGTGAAAATGTCATGTCAATAGCACCTTTAGAAATGTATTTACCTACAAAAATGGTGACGTGTTCAATACTTATTTTACCAGCTGTATATATCGTATGTAACAGTGATCAAGTATAAAAATAAAATGGATCAGGAAATATCAAAATTAAATGTGCTAATCAAAGTGAGAAAATCAAAATAAAGTCCATATAAAGTGAATGTACAATCCCACCCAGTGGTCAGCATGTGCACAGTACATAGCTTATCCAGGATCAGTTATCCTCCAGCTTCTTCAGTTATCATGCAGCCCACACTCAGCAGAGCCCATGTATAAAGGTAATAAAAAGTACCACAATAGTGTAATTGTCATGGGATGTCATACACAACATCCAATGCAGGTGATCAGATCGCTGGGCTGCACCAAGGAATCAGGGACAAACGAGTAAATAAAGTATGTTTATTGCCAATGATAGAGATACATGTGAAAACAAGACAGCAAACCAAAACAAGTAAATGGTGAAAACACAGCAAACCCCCAAACCCACCTAACTATCTATCTAACTAATATAATACACAAGCAAGGAAACCAACATGAAATAAAAAATAAGGCATGGGCCAAAGCGACAAGGGAACAGAAAACAGGAATAATGAAGCAGACCAAGGAGTAGGGAACAGGAAACAGGGTTCAAGGTCAGGATACACAAACGGGGTTCAGGAACAAACAGGAAGAGGCTGGAACAAGAGCAGGTACTGGCAGGGACAAGGGCTTAGCAGAGGAATACTGAAGCACTGGAGGTTAGTTCAGGGCGGGTTTATATAGTCCAGCAAAACCATGACAGGTGTGCTTGATGGCAAGTCTGCAGTCCAGGCAGGGAGACCCCCGCTGGTGGCCACTGGAATTACACCCTTTTGGTGCTGAATGTAATAGTGCCACCAGCAGGAGAAACCGGAGATGACACAGTTCCTGACAGTTCCCCCTCCTAAAGGAGTGGCCTCCGGACACTCCATTCAGCCCTGGGTACGACAGCCCGAGTGGGTGCAGAAACACCTTAAAATGTTTCCCTACTGAGTCTGCGGACTTCTTCGCACTTCCAAGGCCACAGTCTTTTAGTTCACTGGGGGAAGTGCCATCAGAGTCTGAAAATAGGACACGTACCCCACCACCCGGGTCAGGAAGTTTGGATCTGGAAATGAAAATTAGCAGGGTAACGGGAAAGAAACCATCGCAGGCAGACCACACAGGAGCATTACATTTAAGCCAGGCGACAGACAGGATTGACCCAGCGGCAAGATGGCCATCAGTCAGGAACAGTTTTAGCAGGCCCCATGTCATCAGGCTGAGCAGAAAGCAGAGGTACATCACGCTGGGTAGTGGCACATCCGCATCAAGCTGGGCAGCAGGCTTGGGCACTTCAAGCTGGGCAGCGGGCTCATCAAGCTGGAGAGCAGACACCGAGACATCAGGCTGGAGGGCAGGCACTGGAACTTCAGACTGGGCAGTAGGCACATCAGGCAGAACAGCAGGTGCTGGCACAACAAGCTGAACAGCAGGCACATCGGACTGGATAGCAGGTACTGGAACTTCAAACCGGGCAGCCGGTACTGGAACTTTAGACTGGGCAGCAGGCACTGGCACAACAGGCTGAACAGCAGGTGCCTTGGACTGGATAGCAGGTACTGGAACTTCAAACCGGGCAGCTGGTACTGGAACTTCAGACTGGGCAGCAAGCACAAACACTGGCACATCTGGCAGAACAGCAGGTGCTTTTGAATTGATAGTCGGTACTGGAACTTCAGACTGGGCAGTGGGCACAGGCGCTGGCACATCAAGCAGAACAGCAGGTACTGGCACAACAGGCAGAACAGCAGGTCCATCGGACTGGATAGCAGGTACTGGAACTTCAAACCGGGCAGCTGGTACTGGAACTTCAGACTGGACAGTGGGCACAGGTGCTGGCACATCAGGCAGAACAGCAGGTACTGGCACAACAGGCAGAACAGCAGGTGCAGTGGACTGAATAGCAGGTACTGGAACTTCAAACCGGGCAGCCGGTACTGGAACTTCAGACTGGACAGTGGGCACAGGTGCTGGCACATCAGGCAGAACAGCAGGTACTGGCACAATAGGCTGAACAGTAGGTACATCGGACTGGATAGCAGGTACTGGAACTTCAAACCGGGCAGCTGGTACTGGAACTCAGACTGGGCAGCAAGCACAAACACTGGCACATCAGGCAGAACAGCAGGTGCTTTGGACTGGATAGTCGGTACTGGAACTTCAGACTGGGCAGTGGGCACAGGCGCTGGCACATCAGGCAGAACAGCAGGTACTGGCACAACAGGCAGAACAGCAGGTCCATCGGACTGGATAGCAGGTACTGGAACTTCAAACTGGGCAGCTGGTACTGGAACTTCAGACTGGACAGTGGGCACAGGTGCTGGCACATCAGGCAGAACAGCAGGTACTGGCACAACAGGCTGAACAGCAGGTGCATCGAACTGGATAGTCGGTACTGGAACTTCAGTCTGGGCAGTGGGCACAGGCGCTGGCACATCAGGCAGAACAGCAGGTACTGGCACAACAGGCAGAACAGCAGGTCCATTGGACTGGATAGCAGGTACTGGAACTTCAAACTGGGCAGCTGGTACTGGAACTTCAGACTGGGCAGTGGGTACAGGTGCTGGCACATCAGGCAGAACAGCAGGTACTGGCACAACAGGCTAAACAGCAGGTACATCGGACTGGATAGCAGGTACTGGAACTTCAAACCGGGCAGCTGGTACTGGAACTTCAGACTGGACAGTGGGCACAGGTGCTGGCACATCAGGCAGAACAGCAGGTGCAGTGGACTGAATAGCAGGTACTCGAACTTCAAACCGGGCAGTCGGTACTGGAACTTCAGACTGGACAGTGGGCACAGGTGCTGGCACATCAGGCAGAACAGCAGGTACTGGCACAATAGGATGAACAGTAGGTACATCGGACTGGATAACAGGTACTGGAACTTCAAACCGGGCAGCTGGTACTGGAACTTCATACTGGGCAGCAAGCACAGACATTGGCACATCAGGCAGGACAGCAGGTACTGGCACAACAGCAGGCATCGGAACATCAGGCTGGGCGGCATACAGGAACACATCAGGCTGGAACAGATCAGCTGGTGGGGAGGCAGGATTGGATGCTGGCATGATGGTATGGGTTGGAAAAAACTTCCGCTTCTTTTTGGTTTTAGCCACTGGGGATCTATAAGTGGGTACAGGGCTGTAGGCAGTGAATGCAGCTGGTAGAAGCGAAGAGTGAAAGGATGGCAAAACAGAGGGAGTAGGTTTTGAAGGGAGATTTAGTGGAGCTGATGGAGGCAGTTGAGAAGCAGCAGGGGAGTTAAAAGCAGGGTAGGTGCAACAGGAGGAGACAGGGTACTGGTATTTCATTGGTAAAAAGGTATATTCAGAGCTAACAGAAGCTGAATGCGACAGACTTGACCAGGCCTGTATTAATGATTGCACTGCATCAGGTTTGCACTTGGCTTGCCTGACCAGAGACTGCACTGATTCAATGCATTTTGCAAGCACCTGCTGAGAACAAGCTGAATATTGCTCAAAAAAAAATGCTGAGTCATCCTCCAACAGCCAAACTAAAGATTCTACCTGAGCTGCACTAAAAGGGGGTGTATAGTCATCACCTCCCTCAGCGACATCAGACAGGGCCAACTCAGTACAGATCTTAATTAATGGTTGCACATCTCCAAACAAAAAACTGCCTTGCTCAATAAAAACATGAGCTAGGCGGATGCATTCTAACAATTGTTCCCTAGTGTATTCAGCCAATGTCTGATAACAAAAGTCTCTGTCATCAGTTGCCAGGAGCGATAAATACAAAATACTTTCAAAATCCATCTTTCAAAAATAGCTGGGACTCAGGCCCCAATTCCCAGGTGCAACCGATCTGATTGTAAGGCTTCAGTATTCTGTCATGGGATGTCATACACAACATCCAATGCAGGTGATCAGATCGCTGGGCTGCACCAAGGAATCAGGGACAAACGAGTAAATAAAGAAAGTATGTTTATTGCCAATGATAGAGGTACATGTGAAAACAAGACAGCAAACCAAAACAAGTAAATGGTGAAAACACAGCAAACCCCCAAACCCACCTAACTATCTATCTAACTAATATAATACACAAGCAAGGAAACCAACATGAAATAAAAAATAAGGCATGGGCCAAAGCGACAAGGGAACAGAAAACAGGAATAATGAAGCAGACCAAGGAGTAGGGAACAGGAAACAGGGTTCAAGGTCAGGATACACAAACGGGGTTCAGGAACAAACAGGAACAGGCTGGAACAAGAGCAGGTACTGGCAGGGACAAGGGCTTAGCAGAGGAATACTGAAGCACTGGAGGTTAGTTCAGGGCGGGTTTATATAGTCCAGCAAAACCATGACAGGTGTGCTTGATGGCAAGTCTGCAGTCCAGGCAGGGAGACCCCCGCTGGTGGCCACTGGAATTACACCCTTTTGGTGCTGAATGTAATAGTGCCACCAGCAGGAGAAACCGGAGATGACACCGTTCCTGACAGTAATATCATGAAACAAAATTTTTTCCAAAAGCACTCACATTGTGATATCCCTTGAAAATGTCAACATCTGATGAAACATGTAAGGGCGTGGACTGAATGCAGTGACGTCATCACTATGCCGGTTAGCTGTATTCGGGGTCATGGAGTTCCAGTGAGAGTTCCTACTTAAGGGCACAGTGGATTCACATGTGGCAAATGTGGCGCTAGTGTCCGTGTACACTGGATTAAGAAAATGTACCCGTTATTTTTTTCAATGTGGGAATTGGATATCCATCACCTTATATGGACTTTATTTTGATCTTCTGACTTTGATTAGCACATGTAATATTTTTAATATTTTCTGATCCATATTAATGTTTAGATTTGATTACTGTTATACAGTATATCTGTGTTGGTTTGTTATTACAATAGGCTTGTCTTGCAGAGCAACCAGTACTAGGCCACTGTGATTGGCCCAGATACCATGTGATTACTGTGACCAAAGACAGCGATCACATGTTTACAAGTAAATTGTCATGAATGGTTTCCACTCATGATTCATTATTTACTATGGTGATTGGTCACAGTGATCACATGGTGTACAGGGCCAGTCACAGCAGCTCTGTACCATGTGACAGCTGTGGCCAATCACAACAGTAAACAAAAGGCATGAATGAAAGCCATTCATGACAGTTAACACAATTGCTGTTACAGTGATCACAGTGTAGAAAAAAAATCCTGATCACCTCCCCAGAGTAGTTCATTGTCAATGTGACATTGCACTACTCTGGTGATAGTATGTAAAACAAAAATACTGTCACTAGTAGGGGTGCAACGGATCGTTGCCGATCCGTGATCCGTACGGATCACCCTCCGCGGATCGGCACACCCGCGATCCGCGGAGCACTTTTCGGCCTCAGCCATAGAAAAGGCCGCGGCTTCGGCCTAGCTCCGGAGCCGGCGGCCATCTTAGTACACCCGGAAGCGGCCGCTGTCTCGACAGGAAGTGACGTTTCGTCGATGCCATCTTGCTACACCCCACACTCCTGCACAGTACAATAATGATAGAGTGAGAAGGGGGCAAGCAGGCATCTTGTTACACCCACCGGAGTTTTAGATTTAAAAGCCATTTTCAACACAAAACTGAGCTTATATGCACAAATACTGTATTTATGCATATAAGCTCGGTTTTGTGTTGAAAATAGCTTTTAAATCTAAAACTCCGGTGGGTGTAACAAGATGTGTGTTTTTTTTTGGCTGATCCGAAAATGATCCGATCCGTGACTCTGATCCGAGGATCGATCCGATCCGTGAGATTTTTGATCTGTTGCACCCCTAGTCACTAGTCAGTGTCCCTAATCGATTTTGCACCAGTCGCAGTGTCCCTGATCACCCCACCACAGCAGTCACCATAAGCACTTCACATGTGATGCTCTCTGAGAAGCCACCCATGTTCAGATAGCTCTTCAGAGAGCACTACTTTGTGTAAAAAAAAGAAAACATTCTTCCTTTTTTTTTTTTTTTTTTTTAATTTCCTGCATTTACCAAAAACTTGTAGAAAAAAAATATGGCATTTTCAAAAGACTCATTATAACTCTTATGCCCTGTACACACGATCGGACATTGATCCGATCGTTCTGAACGCGGTGATGTAAAACACTTACGTCGGGACTATAAACGGGGCAGTAGCCAATAGCCTTTGTCTCTTCATTTATTCTGAGCATGCGTGGCACTTTGTGCGTCGGATTTGTGTACACACGATCGGAATTTAACTGATCAGATTTTGTTGGCGGACAATTTTATAGCCTGCTCTCAAACTTTGTGTGTCGGAAACTCAGACGGAAAAAGTCCGATGGAGCCCACACACGATTGGAATTTCCGACAACACAATCCAATCGCACTTTTTCCGTTGGAAAATCCGACCGTGTGTACAGGGCATTAGAAAATACCTTGGAGTGTTTGCTTTCCCAAATGGGGTGCGGGTGTTTCCACTGTCCTGGTGCAACAGGGCCTCCAAAAATGTAGTCTGGAATTTAAATGCATAATTTATGCTCCTCGAAAGCCCAAAGGTGCTCCTTGGATTTTGGGCCCCTCTATGCATCCAGGCTTTGAAAAAGTTTTGCAGATGTGAAATCCCTACATATGAACAAAGAAGATTGGATGGCTGCACACCCATAACATGCAGATAAAAGCTTCTTTATTCAAAAAAATCATAAAAAAACAGGCACAAGGCATATTGGCAGGGGAAACAAAAGTTGACGTGTTTCACATGTTTAATACGTGCTTTGTCGAAACCGACAGATGTGTATACCTATACTTTTGTCAAAGCTTAACTGAACAAGCTGAAATTAGACGCTACCATGCACAGCTGCACCAGATTTTACACTCTCCAGTTTTAGTAAATCAACACCTATAACGCTCACAAAGACCAATATACACTGATTTGGGTTATTTTTTACCAAAGAAATGTAGTAGAATACAAATTGACCTAAACAGAAACAAGTTTTTTTTCAACCATGTCAGTGTTTTATTATATAGCAAAAAATAAAAAAAAAATCCAGTGCAGATTAAATACCACCAAAAGAAAAACAGTAAAAAAAAAAAAAAAAAAAAAAAAAAGTAAAAATGTCATTTGGGTACAGTGTTGCATGACCTATTCTCAAGGTGTGACAACACTGAAAACTGAGAATTAGCCTGGACAGGAGGGAGGTGAAAATGTCCAGTGTTGAGGTAGTTAATCATTTCACAAATTTTGCATCTTCAACCAGTGTTTGTTTTAGTGCTACCTTCATTTTGATAGTTTGCATTTATATCTATCTATTTTATATATTTACCAGGACATATGGTCAGCTACTTTGTCCCTCCATGATTTTGTGATCTTCAGCGTGGTCCCTTTTATAAATTTTTCTTAGACAACATTTGCTTAGCCCTCACCCAGTCTTAAACTCAAACCAAAATATATTGCAGCTTACCAAACATTAGATGCCCTCTGCAGTGAGGTCACGTCCGGCACCATCTTGCGTTCCATGCTGGTTACGGCAGCGATTGGCCGCTTTCTGCTTCTACCCAGTGACACAGCCAATGCTCGAGGCTGCTACGACATCCAGAGGGCTCAGAGAGGCCAGTAAAATGAATAGTCCCAACTATTGAGCCTGTATTACTCATCTATCTTGTGAGTTGCCAATTGGCTTGCTTTTATTAAACTGTTGATTTTAATACTGCACTCAGTCTGGCGCCCCTTGGTTACTGCTTCCACCATACAGTCACTTGCTTTGCTCTAAGGGTACTGCCGGCAGGTGCTGTCTGATTACTTTTCATCCCATATACTTTCATAATAGAGTTGCTTATCACATCATGATGACTTGTTAAGTTTATGTTTATGATGCATCATTCTAGCACCACTATACATTTTTTATTGTGACACCTGCAAATGCACCTTGCCTGCAAATAGATGCGAGAACCCCAGCGGGGGTTCCCATGATTAGTTCCCAGTAGGCAACCCCATTGAAAGCAATAGAAGGCTGTCGGCTCAAACAGCTAACCTAGCCCACTCGCATGTAAACTTTCAAGCAGCGATCACATGGGAGTGATCGGCCCTAGACACAGTCAGTCTATCTTCATAAACAATTACACACGTGTGTATGCGATTAGCTGCGAGACCTGACAGGCTCCCACTGCTTTCAATTGGGCTTCCTACTTGAAGCTAATCACGGAAACCCCCACTGGGGTTCTCACATCTAATCGCAAGCAGGGTGCGTTCGCAGATGTGAATGTACCCTAAACATTTGGGAGGGGCAGACTGCAGCTGGATGCCCTATGTGCAAGGGTCCTAACTAATACAGCTGTTTAAAGTGCACCGCTTGTCACTATAAGATATAGAGACCAAAGGTTTTATGGAGTAGGGGTGAAGTGGGGCAACTTCAAAGAAACCATATGTACATGAAAATAAATGTATGTGTACAGAACAAAACTCAGACAGTTTAGTATACCAGGAAGAAACAAGTATGCTACAAAGAGGTGTATTTATTTTTCTTTAAAGATCCTTTAGACACAGCAATTATAAAACAAGTACATTTTTATTATTTTACATGTAAAGAAAGCCAAACAATTGGAGGCAAGTAGATAATTTTAGGCACAACTCCAAGCAGTAAAGCTCATTTAAAGTGCATATTGTTTTCTTTTGTTTTATCACCTTAATTAAATGTTCTTCTATGCCACATAAAAGTACAGTAGTTATATAGTTAGTCTTTCCTCTTACAGATATTGCACATATTATTATACAAGAGACTTTAAGATGAAAGTGGCTTCTAGAGCAGCCTAAATAGAGTGGGAAATAAGCAAACTAATGGAATCCTTCTGTGTCAAGTCATTAGAAAAACGCAAATCGGAGCTGGATGACTCTAGTTGACAAGTCAGACAAAGGCAGAAGAATGCATTCCAGCTTATAAACAACTGTGCCCAATGTTATGTAACTTATTAATTGAAGGCACTCGCCTAACGCTTTTCTCCAGAAATTTTCTTTTTTTTTTTTTAACCTTCAGAAGACTAAAGATTAAACCAAACTCCCAGTAGTAAATAAAGGATTGATGCACTTAGCTTAGCTTTTACAATAGCTGTGATTGTTATAAGCATAGCGAGGCAGGCAAGAGTAAGAATTGTAGACTATGCAACAAACTAATGGAAAACTAAAGGGACAGTTATGACCATCCATTCTGAATGTTTAAGGGCGGTCTGCCTTGGATGCAAAAATGGAGGTCTGCAAGTGCTGATTAACTCGTTATCCATCATCTGATATAAACAGGAAGGTGTTGCTGCTCTGTCTGGACCTGGCTAATCACTGGAAGACTCAACTATACAGATTGTCTCCTGGTCCTGGTCTGGTACTACAATCTTCTTACGAAGAGTGGGCTTTGAAAATGTAGTTTGTGGCTCCCAAGGAACAGCAAGTCTGCATTGGTTTGCAAATAAAACAGATCTTGGTGACCTGTGTGGAGAATTACAGTCACTATTCCAACAACGCCTGATAATGGTCCCATGTTAGTAGTCACAACTCTCAGTTTTGAATGGCTGACCCCTAAATTAAAGGTGAAGCACCTGCAGATCACCTTTTGCATTATGCATGTAAGCAGCAGAGGTAAACACTTCCTGATGTTTACAGTGGAGGATCAGAATCTAAACATCTAGGTATGCCAGGTTTCCTAGAGAGCTCTTGTGCCTTAAACGCACCATACCAGCTGTTTTGAAAACTGTTAAAATCTTGAAGTATTGATCTCAGCAAAACAGTGACTGTGTGGTAAAGGTGGTCCCCTTTTGTTGCTAGACAGTGGCCATTAGGCAAGGTTTGATTTTCTGGAAAACTTTTAATTTTGTGAAGAAAAAAATATTAGTGCAGTCCTTAAAACTAAAAAGGTAAGTCATATGCACGGTTTTTAGATTTGGCTATTTAACATGGACTAACTAGTACTAAGTGCGGGCCTACTAAAAATCTTCCAAGGTCCAGAATCTATGGTAAAATGAATATGCACTACTGATAAAATATACCTGTATTATAGACTGCAACAGACCAAACATTGTGTATATATGAAAAACTAAAGACAAAAAAACTATCAGAGCTGTGTACCTTTAAAGATTGTTTACTGTACAAAACTTGTTAAAACACCATGGTTGTACACTATAAAATCTCAGATCTGCTTTGCGTGTCTGTGGAGAGCCACACATAGGTATGAATTATATGTAAGCTTCTTAACACAGGTTCTTACTTATAATTAGAAGTATTTCAAAAAACAGTGCAGCGCATAAAGTGCATCAAAAGTCATAAACTAAGTGAAATACATACAATCAAAAGTACATAATGAAATAGAGTGTATCAATCCAAAGTTCAATGTTATAAAGTAATATATAGTGCTAATTACATAACCCTAAAGTGTAAGTGCTAAAAGTGTGTATGAAAAGTTCAAATTAATGTCCATATATCAAGCAACATCCACAAATGACATCCAATGCAACAGATGATGAGTAGTGCATCCAGTGTATGAAAGTACGACCACTATGCCCGAGGATATTTATCCCCTGAGGACATGCATAGGCACAAAATGCGGTGGGTGGAGCCTTACGTGCAGACATCATTTCCAGATCGGTGGCCATCTTAGTAAGGAGCAGCTGCATTTGTTTGTTTTGTTCCTTGTGGAAGTTACTCTTTGTTTTTAGTCAACTGTTTTAATACTACACAATAACTTTACCCTTTGGGCTTCGTGTTGTGAGCATTTTTCGTATAGGGCTCCGCTCTGGATACATATGGTTCATGCTGAACATCTAAGCATGAAGGATCTGTGAAGTGGATGTGACAGTCTATGCCAATTTTCATTAGCTTTCTGGTGAGTACATAGTGGTGGTGGTTTCATGCACTGGATATTACCTATCTTGGATGTTGCTTGATATATGGACATTTGAACTTTTCACATGCACTTTATGGTTATAAAATTAGCACTATATATTAGTTTTTAACATTTTGGTGTTGATGCACTTTTCTATATTATTATGTACTTTTGATCGTATGTATTTCACTTAGTTCATAATTTCTTGATGCACTTTATGCGTTGCACTGTTTTTGATATGCTGTGACTATCAGGTTGGTTTGCCTTTTTGTTCAAGCAGCTTTGATTTCTGAGCACTCACTGTTTTCTGCATTCTTAATTATAATTGTATATGAAAATGCTAAAATTACAGTACAGATCTGAAAAAGGATGCAAGATAATTAAATGCCCTTTACTATGTGGAAAATAACTATACTTTTATGTTAGGAAACTTGCAATATGTTTTACATACAACCAGTATGAGATTCAAGAACTGAAAGGTTTCTTTTCTAAACAACTGCCTACTGGTTTGAAGACAGTCGTATACTAATGGGGAAAAATCAAAATGCAGAAGAGTAACTAATGGAATTTTCATACAGCTAGGCAGCCATAGAGATGTGACAGCAATATTTTTCCTGTAAATATTAAAAAATTAGGTGTTATGGGTTTACCAAGTAAATAGCTCAAATATTTTCTAAATCTATAAGAGGCTATCATTTTCAGCAGATTAAATGAGTACAGAAAGAGTATAAGTTTTGCATAGCACATCTTTATACAGGCATTATGTACTATTGATAACGATGTAATTCAACGAGCCATCTGATGACATAAGCCAACTCAAGTTATCCTTAAACTGTAGCACCAAGTCATAGCCATACAAGCCCACAGTAATTAATATTTTTGGGGATACCACTTTCATAGTCCATTCTATCATCTGTACAGAAAGGTAAAATATTAGATATTGACATATTTAGCACAGTGAGCCTTTTAGGGGACTTTAGGTGTTTTTGGAGCATATTTTGTGATGCGTTTGTGACTTCCCATCCCAGTATTGATTCTACACAGATATCTTAAATATACCATTACAAAAAGTCCCTACTCCAAGGAAAACTTAAAACAAAATTAGCTGATTTGATATTTAGGTAACCATAATATGGCTTTTTAACTAATTGCTCCAATGACATTCGTTACCGGTCTGAGAGTAACTGATTTTTCGTATATGCTCATTCCATAAATTAGAAAGACATTAAATAAAAGTAGCCCTAGAGCATCCAAGTAACTTGCTTAAAACAGTGGTAGCTCCCACATTATTGCTTTTGTTCTGCAATAAAAGAATAACTCTTGTAAAAATTAACCCTCACCCAACTATAGTAATATATCATATAGCCAACATTGTAACTTTGCTGGTCTTTAGAACATTTTACCAGTCTACCAACATTCTACCAGTGACATGTTTGCTAGATGTTTATTGAGAAGCTATATAATGTTGCCTTCATTTTACTTTTTATACCCCAACGATTTCAACAGGATACCTAAGAAGGGCTAACAAATGATCATCCTGAGCAACAGCTCATTGTAAACCTGTTCCTTAGAAATGTACTCCACCTCCATATATAATAGATTGTATAGCAAAGTCAGAACAGAACTATAAATAACAAAACAGCAAGTGCAATGTCATTTTGCATTACGAAATACTTCAAATATAAATAATATAGTGATTAATTAACATTTAAATACCCTCATGTGCAACATAAGATCTAAAGTCAGTTTTTACCAAGGTACGCATTTTTTTTTAGTGACCCGAAAGCACCCATTTTAAGTCTATAAGATACAGGCTTGTGAAGTGGTCCAGCAAGAGCTATAGCACCTTTTCTAGCGAATGCTATAGAGTTGTTAATTAATGTCAGTGCATGCAGTATGTACCTTTGCCAAATCAGAAATAAGTAAATGTTTAAACTGGGCTATCTTTGCTGCGGTCCTCTGCTGAATATTTGTAGAAACAGAAAAGAAAAAAAATATAGGGTGTATGCAGCACAGATATAAGACAGAGAGATAGATGACAGGACAGGAATCTTTGTCATTGGAAAAAACATGGTACTGCACAAGGGCAAGTGCTGAACTTAATTCCCACCCCAAGTATCCCATTTTCAACCAAATGCTGCCTAGCTCAAAAGGCATATTTACAGAAGAAACATCAAGTACTTATCTCTTTCATCTTGGCTTCTAAAGTAGAAAGAGGGCAAGGAAATCTGTATGCAGAATCCCTTCATTTTTCTTCTATTGAACATGAATAGATTTTGGTGTGTACTAACACCTTGAATTAGTGTAAAACATAAGCAAACAACCTGAACTTCTGTGAAAGCTTTCCTGCAGCCTTCTGAAGCTAATTTCTATGCACCGTATAATCTATCGAAAAGTTTTAATAATAATATCCCACAGAATAAAATGTAAAAATCTGTGCTATTTAATTTTAAATAATTAACTTAGAGCTGAAAGTCCTGTTGACAATACTGTTATGCCACCTTAAAGCATTCTATGCAATGTTTTTGGTCCTAATTTTGCAAGGAAACTGAACAAAGGCCATCAGATACCTAATATGAATGTGAAGGAAGAGTTACTTCATAAAGACTTATTCACAAAGGGTTAAAAATTAGGGGATCCATTTCATTACGCAGCGGCGAATTAGGTTGTTTGTAGACTGTGTCCTGTATGGATGAACTCCATGATACAAGTACAAAATTATAGTATGCAGATCTAAACAGGATAATGTGCAAAATACAAATATCAACTTAATAAATACAATTTATAATCTTAAGATAGATAAATAAGTGACAAACTTGCATAGAACTTGAAAATATATTGTACAACTGGCAGTAAATTATATATTATGCATAAATATATGGTTTATATTTGCACTATGTGATGATCAGGACTCAGAAGAAAATCTGTAAAATGGATGAACACATCTGCAGCATATAGTTTATAACCGTTGAACTGCTGTAGAAGGCAAACTGGATACTTAGTCAATGTCAAAGCCAAGGTATTTTGTGTAGGCCAGGAATTATTATTTTTTTTTCCCCCCATGATGTTCTTGGTAACCCCACATTGACAATAAACTGTATTAAAACACTACCATGGCCACTGTCATTCCTTAAAACAGGAGACTACTATTGTACCCACTATTACTTTTAAGCATACAGTATCACTATATTATTTTCATTTAATTTGACTTTGGTTGAGGGAGTCGGGATTGCCTCTTTGGGATGGAGCAAGTATCAGCTTCGCGCATACCATCTTTTTTATACGAAAGGGGCCTAGGGAGAACTGAAGATGAAGCCTTTCCTGGGGGTTTTGGGGGTTCCTTAGGAACATCTTGTGAAAGTACATCAGGCTTGGAAATATTTGGTGCCCTTAGTTTGGAAGGAAGATTACTTGGAGGTCTGAGCAATGATCCCTTGGGCATTAGCTTGCTTACTAGCTTTGAGGGTTCAGCTGCAGGAGCTCGCAGATGAGAAGATAACTCTCCTTCACTTGACAACTTATCAGTTAATGGCGATGTACTGTGAATTAGGCGTCTTCTATCTGGCATGGTTTTGGTCAACAGGGTCTGACTAGAAGGTGAATGTATCCTTTCCAGTTTGCTAGTGTTGGGGTCAGGAGTTACATTTACAGTTGTCTGATGCACAGGATTGGTATTCGGTATGATCGGTTTCTTTTTGGTATGGAAATTCTCTTGTTGACAAGAAGGGCTTAATGAATTCACCACGATTTTAGAGTCTGTGGAGCTACTGTTTGGGGAGGATAAAGTGTTTCCTCGATGTGCCAAAGTATTTTGCAGTTTGGGCTTTGGGCACTGCAAAGTCTTTGGGCTTGATATTTGTCCAGGCAACGATGCATGTACACTTGTTTTAGACTTTACATCCTTTTGTTGACTAGGTGAAAATTCTGGTACAATGTTAGTAGAATACCGTTTAACATTTTTGTTCTCATCAAAATGTGCATGATTTTTGTTGTGTTCCTTTTTATTTTTAGGTTCATCTTCTCCATCATTTATCTTCAACTGCATGCTTAACAGATCACTTAGTTCAATTGCAGGGATGATGGAGCTGGCACCAGAATCATCTCTCTGGTAATTAGATAAAGATTCTTGGATTTGCTCTTCTGGTTCATTTGGGACCCCGATAGGTTGACATGCTGTTAATTTTCCCGAGGGGAGGTCTGTGGAACTGAGGGTGCTGCTGGAACACTGTAGTATTTGAGACTGCAGAAAAAACAAAAAAGGAAAAAAATTATTTGGACTGCACCAAAGTGTGTATATATATATATATATATATATATATATATATATATATATATATATATATATATATAATTATTATTATTATTTAGGGGACTTCTAGTTCTTCAAAATGTGCAAGAATTAGTTCCCATGACACAACTTCATAGTAAGTTATTAGGGTTGGCAAACATGCACATGTAAATACATTAAAAACTAGAATATAAAAATATTCAACATTCCAATGCAAATTACGTGTTCGCGTTTATATTTAAAATAGTGTCAGGAATAAAAAATGCAATTATTCAATGTACACATTTACTGTAAAACTAAACAGTATGTATGGAGGCAAATGTTTTTTCAATGTAAATCTGTGCCTCATTAGAATGCTTTAAAGTAATGGTGTAATTGAATTTGTTAATTCAAGAAAGTAATTATCCCAAACTGACATATTGAAACTGCTACTGTTAATACAACAACCTGAAGTAAAAAGTATCCACATTAACAGGAGTCGTTTATAAGCACAGTAAGCATGTGTCCAGGATTCCACTTGCTGAGCCAAGTAGAAAAAAAAAAAAGGTGACATGGACAATGCTTCTGAAAAGAATATGGTTGGTAATCTTTCAGTGATGCACAAAATTTATCTTACTGGAAGGCATTTTGCGTTAGAATAATAACTAAAGAACATATAGGCTGAGGCATACAGTATATGAAGGCTACTACCTGCCTGGCTGTCTTTGGTTTCAATATATTTTGCAATACTAACCCCGAAAAAGTATGCAATCAGAAAGTCAGAGTACAGTCAGAACCCTGATTTACATACTGCTCCTAAGAAAGTATTAAAGTCATTACATTACGGCACCGGAGGGTTTAGGGATTAGCCTCCTGAGCTGTAAATCAAGCCCTAGGCATGAAAAATATCAACTGTAAAATTGCCATCCTCTTCATTATAGAGTATGACATAGCATGTGACCTAACAGCTAATACAAATACTTAAAGATGGCCGAATTTCAGAAAACAAGGTTTTTCGAAGCACACTGAACATGCTCTGCTAGAGGCGTCAGTTTTTGTTTTTTTTGGCCCTGAACGTAGTTAAATGGTATTTACCATGCACATGCTGGCGTTTATGCACACATCCATGTGCAATAATCAGGTACAGAAAAAAAATGACCTAAACCTGCATTGGGAGAGCAGGTTATCAGAGTTTTTATGCACTTAAGCACATAAAATTATTTTAATGGCCAGAATAAAATATTAGGCCCATTTCACACTGAGGCGGTGGGTGCATAAAGTGCTGCTATTTTTAGCGGCGCTTTACCGCCAACTTCGCTGCGCTTTTCGGCCGCTAGCAGGGTGCTTTTACCCCCCCCCGCTAGCGCCGAGAAAGGGTTAAAAACCACCACAAAGCGCTGCTGCAGCAGCGCTATGCCGGCAGTATAGCCGCACTGCCCCATTGATTTCAATCTGCAGGAGCAGTGTATACACCGCTCCTAAGATGCTGCTAGCAGGACTCTTTTTAGCGTCCTGCCAGTGCACCGCTCCAGTGTGAAAGCTCTCGGGGCTTTCACATTGGAGAGACAGCAGCGGCTCTTTCAGAGCACTTTTACAGGTGCTATTTTTAGCGCTGTAGCACCTGCAAAGCGCCCCAGTGTGAAAGGGGTCTAAGTAGAATTCATTTACGCTGAACGCAATACGCATGTATACGTACCTACATATGCAACATTAGAGGCATTTTTCCCAGCATATTTGGAGCATTACCATGTGCATGAGGCCTAAGGGCTGCTCACATTGTCAATACTTGATATACATGTAAATTGATTTATCTAGAATGAAACAGCCAGCACAAGTGTTCTATTTGTTAACACATGCTAAGGGTTTCCTTCTAAAAGATTATATTATGGTAAACATAAATTTAGACACAAATTAAATACAAAAAATGTCACTTGAAGTTGGTTGGACATGCTGGCAGTTCCACCCTAAAAAAAGATAGGTCGTATTGGGCATTCAGTGTTTGGGCCCGTTTCTTTATGGTAGAGGGGAGTGATGCTGTGGACTCATAACCTGTCCAATCACTGTTCCCTCAGATGAGCCTTGGCTGGTTGTCTGCAGATAGTTCATAAACATTAAATACCGTTGCACCTTAAAATGTTTGTTACTCCAACACTTCATATTCCTGATATGTGCCTGCTGTACCATGTACTTAAATGAGAAAGTATCCTATTCTCTTTGTATTGCTTCCTTTACTTGAGATCCCCGGTGTTCCTACTAGTCCCTCTGCTTTCCTATTAAAAATTGATTACATTAAGTGGTCAGTTCTCTATGCTGGGAATTCAGCCTGCTCTCCAATGATTAAACTTGTCGTTACATGCCCCCGTTGCACAGCCATTCACTGGGAAGCTCAGTGTGCTGCTGCTTCTCCTCCCCCCCAGCGCTGAAAACAGAGGGAATGTGATCACTTGGGGGCATGGTTTGGCAGTTGCCGAGAATGGCCGCCTGAGACTGGTGCTCTCTCACAGCGGGGAGGACAGCAAGTCACAGCCGCATCTGCTGACCTGTGGCCCGGGATCGTTCCAAGCATGTCCCGCAAGAAGAACAAACAGAATGGTCCTATGAGGCTCACAGACTTCTACCATAAGACTGGGGCCGGGAACAGACAAGATGACACTGGAGCGCCGCTCAGGAAGGCACACTGCTCTTCTCTGGCTAGGCACTCCCTGGATCTCCCTTCAGACACTGAAGACGACATCATGGAGATCCCACTGATTAAACGCTCAGCTCCTTCTCCCTCTGGTCCTTCAAACATGAAAGGGAATGTAAGTAAAAAGAAGCAGCAATGGGACACGTATGCAGGGGAGGATGGTGCAGCTGGGAACACAGACACACTGGCTGCACTTCCCACCTCAGACAACCCTGCCTCAGAGCACTCACTGAAAAACATGTTACTTTACCTAAAGAGAGATTTACAGAGAGAAATTCATAAATCAGTGATGCAGATACAGTCCCAAGTTGATCATATTGGAGAACGCACCTCAGAACTAGAGCAGCAGATGTCTGAATGCACAACAGCACATAATGAGCCAGTTGATGCTCACATGGATCATGAAGGACAGATTCAACAACTTAAAAATTAAATCGCTGACCTTGAGGATAGATCACGAAGGAACAATATTAAGTTCAGGGGGATCCCTGAGTCGGTCCCCAACAGCGATCTGATACCTTACATTCAACTCTTCCTGAAATTGCTCCCTGACCACAGGCCACAGGACTTTATTATTGATCGAGCCCTCAGAATCTTTAAGCCCAAACACCTTCCTGCCTCTGTCCCCAGAGACGTACTAGCAAGAGTCTATTTCTTTCATGTCAAAGCTTGTATAATGTCAGATGCCAGCTCCATGAAATCACTCCCAGAACCCTATAATCAACTCTCCCTCTTCACAGACATCTCTGCTTACACAGCTCAAAGAAGACGGGACTTTGATCCTATCACTAAGATCCTCAAGGATAATATCACCCACTCATGGGGTTTTCCAACCAAGATCATAATTACATATCAAGGCAAATCATTTTCTGTCCTCACCCCAAGGATGGATTTAGGCAACTACACAACTTGGGGCTGGTACCTCATGCTTCTCCTCAAAGCATAGGCGACAGCTCTCCTTCTAGAATCCCCTCAAATTGGGCAACAGTAGAACGAGCTTGGCTGGTTTCTCCTTGTCACTTCCTCCCTCGCCTGTGCTCCTGGGAAATGATGACACATTATTTCCCAGGAGTCTGTAGGCAGTATTGTGATGTTGCCATAACGGGGCGGGACCTTCCTTCGTCGCCGCCCGTTGTTATGGCAACTTTAGAAACAATTGGCGCTACGGCCAGTGAATCACAAATGCATGAAATCACCAGCATGCACCTCTCCAAAACAAATCCAGGAAATGATCTCAATTGGGCTTCACATGCCCACAATCATGATGGCAACAGCCACAACAGGAGGCAGCAAATATTCAGTAAGAAATGTACATTTTTGCTAAATACATAATAAACATTGTATATTCGTTTTTGAATTGTATTAGTAATAGGATATAATTAGTAATATGATAGGATCAATTAAAAAATATATATATTTTTTTTCGCCGAAACTCCGCTTTAAGGATCAAGACAATAAGACACTTCCATCATCTGATGAGATCTCCCAATTTTTACAATCTGTTCATTTACCAACTGTAAATCCAACACAACTTTCTGAACTGTCCGCCCGATTTACTGACCTAGAGATTGAAAAAATAATACAGAACCTCCTGCTTCATAAAGCCCCAGGCCCAAACGGTTTTAGCAATGACTATTATAAAATATTCCACAGTAGTCTGGTACCACATCTGGGTAATATGTATAACCAAGTTGCTGACACAGGCATCTTCCCTCCAGAATCTCTCTTGGCACTTGTCATGATTCCCAAACCAGGAAAGCCGCATGATGACCCAGCTAATTACTGCCCCATCTCGCTTTTAAATTCAGACACCAAAATCTATGCCAAGCTCCTAGCTAACCGGCTTACCACACTTATTCCCCTTCTGGTTCGGTCAGCTTTGTAATGGGACGGCAGGCCTCTGACGGCACCAGGAGATTTATAGATATCATACAATGGTCTGAGCACTGTCGAATGCCTTCTCTGCTTCTCTCTTTAGATGCAGAGAAGGCATTTGTCAGGGTACACTGGGGTTTTCTTTCAGCAGTGCTGGATAAATTTGGCATATCGGGTCGAATTAATTCGGCTATTCAAGCTCTCTATACAGTCCCAAACACCAGGGTATGGACTTCGGCCTTCTTTCTAAACTGTTCCAAATTACAAACGGCACCCGTCCCCTTTCCACCCTCATATTTGCCCTCATTATAGAACCTCTTGCCCAATCTATTCAAGCTGATCAACTGATATCAAGAGTTAAAATTGTAAATACTGAGCACAAGATAGGTTTATACGCCGATGATGTAAATTAGATCATTTCAGTAGGATCTTGTTAAACAAAATTAATCATTCCAAATCTCATATGATCCCAATCTGTCTAGATAGGTACGTCAAAAAACTAATTTCACGTGAGTCACTTTTCTCAGACACCTCCTTGAAACAGCCTGAAACTCATAAATTGGGCTCTAACCACAAGTACCAACTTAGCTTCTCAACCTTATGTCAACACCGCAACAAACTCTTTATGAACACTCTGACAGCTACCTCCAGAGTGTGGAACTCAGTTATGCAACCTTTGAAGGGTATACCTCACTCTGCATTAAGACACCTACCGATACTGTGCCTACACCTAGCATCTCCGGATTTAGACCTCCACTCTTGGGACTCACTCGGTATACATTACCTTAGTGATCTCTTCACGGGTAACCATTTAAAATCCTTTCAAGGTTTATGCCACACTTATCACTTATGTCGCACAGACTTTTACAAATACCTACGAGTTCGCCACATACTTTCCCTGGTAAAATGGAATGACACCATGGCTGTAGACCTCCTTCAGTTGCTTAATAACCATCTTCCAAAATCCTTCCGCCTCTCAGATTTCTACGCCTTACTCCAAAAGCCGATGAAACAAAATAAAATACCTACTATGGAATTCTGGGAGTGAGAATTAAACTTAAACTTCAACATCTCCACATCACAATGGCATGCTTCAACTGGGAAACTTCTTCAAGTTTCTAAATGCATATCGCATTGGGAATCAGCTCAAAAACTTTTACATAAGTGGTACTATACAACCTCATAAACTGGTCAAGATTTCCCCAGATCACTCTCCACTTTGCTGGAGGCAATGTGGTCACGGTGGGACACTAGTGCATATATGGTGGCATTGTTTGCAGTTAAAGTGCTTTTGGTCTGAAGTATTTAACCTCATTTCCTCTGTTACCCATATCATCTGTACACCTGATCCTAAACTGGCTCTTCTAGGTATCAAACAATGGCCTCTCATTTCAAACATTTATCACCCACACAGCCAGGCTCTGCTTTGCAAAATCGTGGAAAGATGCAAAACCTATTCTGACAATAGTAGTTACTCTGCTGAATAATAATGCCATGCAAAAAGAAACCAACTTTTGGAGGCATTGGACCCCCTGGCTGCAAGACTACAGATACATTTCCCCCACCTGAGCTCATTTTAGGCATCCCATAAGGTATCAATGATCTCTCAGCCTACCTACCTTGATAGAATGTATTCTTAGATGATTCCAGGTACTACCACACACATCATTATTGTACCAAAAGGGCCCTCGAGGGCTACAGTGACAGTAGTACCTTAACTGTAACATAGTCTTCTGCTTCTTTACATATGATGCCTATTGTACTAACCTGAACCTTGTTCGCCTGTATGTCTATATATATATATATATATATATATATATATATATATATATATATATATATAAATAATATATACACACACACATAAATATACACACATACTCTTGTTTTACATACTGTTAATAGTGCAATTACTTACTTCTGTTAAATTGTTATGTCATGTTTAAATACCGTATTTATCGGCGTATAACACACACTTTTTTCCCCTTAAAATCAGGGGAAAATCGTGGGTGCGTGTTATACGCCGATCCCCGCTAATTGTGAGCTATCAGCGGCGGTCGCCGCCGACATTCACATAGCGAGTAGTTTTAAATATGGCGCCGCGGAGTTCGGAGGGACTCGGCGGAGCTGAACGAGCGCCGCTGAAATCACAGAGCCGAGATACACATAGTCGAGTGTATTCGGCTCTTTCCGGCGCCGCTCACGGTCACGCCCAGTCCCACCATTGGACCGGTGTTATGCCCATCATAGGGCGGGACTGGGCAGGACTGTGAGCGGCGCCGGAAAGAGCCGAATACACTCGACTATGTGTATTTCAGCGGCGTTCGTTCAGTTCCGCCAGTGCCGAGTCCCTCCGAACTCCGCGGCGCCATATTTAAAACTACATGCATGTGTATGTCGGCGGCGGCAGGCGGTAGGCATGGACACTGGGGACAAGGCTGCACTGACAAGGCTGCACTGGGGGCAAGGCTGCACTAACAAGGCTGCACTGGGGCAAGGCTGCACTGACAAGACTGCACTGGGGCAAAGCTGCACTGACAAGACTGCACTGGGGCAAAGCTGCACTGACAAGGCTGCAATGGACACTGGGTCAAGGCTGCACTGACACTGAAAAGGCTGCAATGACACTAACAAGGCTGCAATGACACTAACAAGGCTGCAGATGAACACTGACGAGGCTGCATTGATGGGCATTTTAATGTAAGTTTCTTTTCCTTAAACTTCCCTCCTAAAAGTTTTTTTCCTTAAAATTCTCTCCTAAACTTGGGGTGCGTGTTATACGCCGGCGCATGTTATACGCCGATAAATACGTTATTCAATAAAGAGAGAAAAAAATGTTTTGCCTTTCATTTCTATTTTAAACTGAATGAGTTTGACAAGGTGATCGTTTACAATCACTTTAAGCCCTTATTTTCATGTCACGCTTCCATACAGTCTTAAAGTGTAACTAAAGGCAAAACTTTTAAGTTTTAGGTAGAGTGGAGACGGATTAGAACACCTATTAGGTTTTTATAGCTGCGCCCATGTTAGGGAGATTCGCCCTCTCGATTTGTTATATTTACCGTTATCATTGAAAGTTAAAGTAAATAAAAAGCCTAAATTTTGAGTTGTCCCCTGAACAGTAAGAGAAGAAATCTTCCAATAATAACCCTAGTTCCTGTGACCTTGTGGCCCCCAAGAGATTCCCTTAATTTGCAAGCATCTTCTCTTAATTCCTGTTTTGGTTATGGGACAGGAAATTAAGATAAACCTCCCCAATGGGACACAAATTACAAAAAAAACCCACAACACAACATTAATACTTGCCTGCCCACCCTAGCATTCCATTGAACAGTTAGGAGCACCCAGGTTTACAGAAGGATCCGTGATCATGTAAGCACTCTCGGCACATAACCATTGGCTGCCAAATCATGTATGAGTGGTGTGTGTTCATTCAATCCCACCCTTTTGCAGCTGCACATATGTGTTGAGCACTCGTAAAAGGGTTAGAAAAAAAGAGAGCGATTAATATCAACTAAAAAAAAAACCTTTTAAGAAGTTTAAACTCCAAATACAGTCAGTTTGAAATGATATGTTTTACTGCTTTATGCAACTGCACTGAATCATTGCCTGACCTTTTGAAAGTAGGTATACTATTCCAAGGTTTACAATGGAAAAGCTTCCCTCAGTGTGCTACCGCTTGTCATCCATTTACAGGCTTAGTTCCTGACAAAAAATATTTCACCAAAAAAAAAAAAAATTCAACAACTTCTACAAACATTGTTCTTGAAAGTAGGTACCTATCACGATGGTTCTGGAACTCCCACTGTCAGTGATGACCTAAACTGCACTCTCAGAATGGTAACTTATTAAGCAAGATACCACCAGAATAAAGCATGTGTATAGTTGCCTCTGATTTGAAGCAGACCTTGTAACTAATATGCAAGGTCCATTGTTCAGGTTTGGCCCTGCCCCTCCCCCTCCTTAAGGAACCACTGGAAAATAGCATAACAACACAAATGCAGAGGAATGGGGAATACAGACTGCTCCTAATCTCAATGGGAAGATGCCCAGCATTGTGTTGCAGCATCTCTTTGCGGCTACTCAGCATACCCAGGATCTTATTGGATGATGATGTCATCACCTCTACATCATGGAAGCCGGAGGAAACTTGAGTATATCGTCTTTTTTTTTTTGCCCCTACAGGCGTTTTGTTCCCCGCATTTACAAGAGTGGGAGAATGTACACAGCAGATCTTGCACTGCATGGAACATTTGCTTTAGCAAAGCGTTTGCAATGGATTTGAGTTTGAGATCACTGCACCTTTAGTCCTGAGCAGCTGACAGATTTTTCACTGTACTTCCAACAATAATTCAGACCCATCATTGTACTTGCAACATTGTTAGGAAGATTTGTGAAAGTTTATTAAACTTGCTAAAGGTTAAGAGTTTTTCTTGTGTGGATTCTTGTGACAGTTCAGTACTGGTTCACATGGAAATGCTGATATTATCTCCAAAATCCCAAATATTTTTTACACTGCCCAGGAGCCTGAAAGATTTAGGAAAAAACTCATCCAGGCTAAACTGTATCTTTGTATCAAGAGATGCACAATTAACAATGACAGCCATAATAACATAATAGAGATGGAGGTTGTCATATTGGTTACCCTGGAATACTATTATAAGTGATCTGCCGGTGGAAAGATTCTTGAAAGGGCTAAAAACATTTTTATTTTTCTTTATTAACCAAAGTTACTTAAAATACAGTAACATGTTAAAAATCAAAGCAGACCTATAGTAGCTTGCTCAAAAAAACACAGTATAGAATTTATTGGATACAGAATACTGTAAGTATTCCTATGTGCTTTACAAATACCCAACAAGCAAAGGAAAGATTTATGTCATTTCTATCAATTTTGTTATGCATTTCCTTTAAAACAGATCTAGGATTTGGCACTAATCCTTTGGCCTTGCTGGAGACTTTTTTGTAACGCATATTAAAATGCACATTTTAGCCTGGGGATTACTTAAAGCGGAGTACCACCCAAAAGTGGAACTTGCGCATTAAGCACTTCTCGCCCCCTGACATGCACACTCCTCACATTTGGCATGTCCTTTTTTTTGGGGGGGGGGGAGAGTGTGTGCCCTTTTTCTCATGGGACTTCCTGTCTCACTTCTTGCTTCCTATCTTCGGCCGCCTAGGCGGCGACTCCTCTCACCCTAGGCGGCCCCTCCCTGCCAGCAATCATCTGGGACATAACTCAGGTCCCAGAAGATCGGCTGGCCAATAGGAGAGCGCATGCACAGTGCACGCCCGGCTGTGAAGCTGTAAGCTGTCACGGCCAGGTGCCCACAGTTACCATGACTGCGCCGAGGAGAGGAGGGGGAGAGGAGCTAGCCTCCAGGCGGCCACATCGCTGGACCGTGGGGCAGGTAAGTGTCATTTTATTAAAAGTCAGCAGATATGCTTTTTGTAGCTGCTGACTTTTAATAAACTAAAAAAACAGGACGAGGGGCAGTGCCTGTGTATAGAGTGAGCCATGTTCGTACCCCCAGCAAGTAGCTTGCTAGTTGGGAAGTGCTTAGATGAGCCAGAAGCAATGGCTGGGGACCTCAAAAGAGGATGATTGGGGCTGCTCTGTGCAACACCATTGCACGGAGTGGGTCAGTATAACATGTTTGTTATTTAAAACAATATATATATAATAAAAATGTTTAAAATCACTTTAAAGGGATAGGTTTGCTTCAAGTCAGGGGATAGAAGTTTAGTTTAACAGTTAATGTTAAGATTAGAGTTTGGGGTGCTAAGGTTTCAGTTAGAGAAACATAAGGCTTAGGGTCAGTTAAAGAAAACTTGTATTCAGAGAATGCCATTCCTGACAGTCTTTTGAACAGATCTCACTTTCTCTACATTTAAAACTTGGAGGGTTATTGATTAAAGGCAAATCCACTATGCACTACAAGTGCATTTGAAAGTGCAGTCGCTGTAGATCTGAGGGGAAGATCTGAAATAAGGGGAAGCTCTGCTGATTTTATCATCCAATCATGTTCAAGCTAAAATGCTGTTTTTTTATTTTCCTTGCATGTCCCCCTGCACTTCACTGTAGTGGATTTGCCTTTAGTAAATAACCCCCTCTCTCACTGACCTGAGACAATCAAGCAACTGAAGGTCGAAACCCTTTATCTGTAAACTCATTCTGGATCAGTGGTTCAGACTGTATTACAGCTTGGTAGCTTTAAGAAGCAGAGGTCAGACCCAGCAGCCTGCACTCTTACTTAATACAGTTTTTATTTTACTTCTGGGTGTAAGGGTGAGCCTTACTTTTAAAACAGAAGTAAGGGTTTTTACAGCATCTCTACACTGAGAACCAAGCCATCAAACATCGCCGATGGCTCGGTTCTCACAGATCCCCAAGAGGAGAGCTGCTGATTGTCAATCAGCAGCTCTCCTCTTTGCTCCTCTGCTCTCACTGGAGTGCTGAGCTGTGGAGGGGGGGGGGGGGAGCAGCTGTCTCAGTCTCTCAGCAGCCTGCTGAGAGGCTAAGACAGGCAGTCCAGGCACGTGACCGATCCAGACATTATTATGGCGATGACGCGGTGCCTGGACTGATTCCAGCGACGTCAGCAGAGAGCGGACTTCAGACCGCTCTCTGCTGAAAACGGGTCATAGGAGTGCAAACAGGATTGCACACCTGTGACCCATAGGAGAAGCCCAGCCAAACAAGCTCAGGCTGGACTTCTTCTTTAAGGGTTGGATTGATAGTCAAAGCAATAATTTGAAAGCAATGATAAGAGTCAATGACACAGAAGATGGAGAACTAAGCGTTAATGGCACTCTGGGAAAGTTTGACATGTTCACTTGATTTCCACCCTGTATTGCATAAAAGTTTTAGTTTACCCAAATGGATATTTAAAGTGGTTGTAAACCCACTCTGATAAATTCATATAACCCCCCGTTTCCTATAGATAGGTGCTCCTGTGTCGGTGTTTTATAAAAAAAAAAAAAATGCCGGCTAAACCTGATTTCAGAGCGCCGTTCGGTGCTCACGTGACCGGCCGGCCCTACTCTCCCCTTTTGACAGCTGCAGCAGGCGGGGCCAAGATTCCCCCGCTAAAGTCAGTCGGGATGAGAGGAGAGGAGGAAAGAGACAGACGGTCACGTGAGCGGCACTCTGAAATCAGGTCTAGCTGGCATTTTTTTTATAAAACACAAACACAGGAGCACATATTAGGAAACAAAGAGGATTATAGAAGTTACTAAAAGTTATTTCAGCAACAGGAGGGGAGGGGACGGGCACTTGACAGAGCAGACAGACAGGGAGGGAAGGAAGGACAGGACAGCTGCAGGTGACTGAGGCAGATAAACTGACCACAGTGTCAGGGCTCAGCAGCCATGATAAACCGTGGTCAGTTTACAGAGGTGAAGGCATACCCAGGCAGGATCAGCCGGGCTTTTTAGGTGATACAGGGGGCCAAATTACACAGCACAAGCACAGTGCTGTATAACATGCTTTGAAGGAACAGGATTTTTTTTTTGTTATGAATGGATGCCATCATTTCAGGGATTCTGATTCCAGGATAGTTCCCTGGACCTCCATTCCCAACGCTGTCCAACTGCCACGGATATCATACAGTTGTTGTAAACTCGCTGGACTGGACTGCACCTTTACATTAATTAGAACCTTTAAATTAAAAACCTATAAAAAAAGGTGACTAAACAGAAGTTTTGCCAAAGCTTTGAGCGATATTTAAAACATATTCAATGTGTAAACATGGCTGTCATGACATCCAGGGAAATGAAGACCACAATAATACCTGTGTATATAGTATATTATGTAACATCTGAAACAATGTGTATACCGGGTATTGACCCTGAATAACGAGTGAAAATAATGACACCATCAATGGAATCCAGTAATTAAAAAGGCAAAAATGTGCAGGGCATGCCTGTCAAAACCCTGACAGGCTTCTGTGAGGCTAGAAGAATGGACAAGGCCTTTGAATAGCTGAGGTTAAGACTGACATCATTCACCTACTTTTCCACCTCAGCCAGAGGAATCCTTTTATTGTAAAATAAAAATACAATGCTTTTCCTCAGTGACTGAGAAGCATTAAGGCCGACTCAAAATTTTTCTTGTAGCAGACAAAGGTCGTCTGTACTGATGCTGAACACAGCGCTGCATGTAGCTGATGCTACTAAAGTATGATACAGCACAACACAGCGACCACATCATTTCGTAATGGAAAGAGTATGTTTGGGCCATCTTGGTTCAAGCAAACCATTTAAAATGGCTGGAAACCTAGAATTCAGTTTTAAAGCCGATCTCCAGGAATTAGACAAAATATACCTTTGTGGGGTAGGTCCAAATTCCCTGGATGCTAATTGTGGTGCGGAAGTGATCCATTGATGAGAGCGGAAGTCACGGCGTGACACGCCAGTATTGCAAGCCTCCTCCCCCCTCCCATTTCATTCAGTGAGGATATTGTATCCATCCCGGCATGACAGCTTGGAAGTCTGCAGAGCGGTGAGCCTTTTTTCTACATTCCTACCATCTGTTGGGACTTGATTTATGCATCACCACCTTATTGACCAGACATATATTGCTACAAATTATCCGTTATGGCGGTACATGCCAAGGACTCTATCTGTTCTTTAATGGGAGTAGAAGGCTGCACTAGTTGTAACTATCTCAGCGCTCCACACACAATACAAGGATTCCCCGTCACCTCAGCACAGGGTTTCGCTCTGAGGATTATTTAGCCTCAGTTTTTTTAAATGTTTATTATTGGATTACATCTCTTTATCCTACGCTGAAGACTAATGTGGGTCTGTTTGTTTTTCTACTGAACGATCGCTCTTGCAACACAGCAGATACAGTGGGGACGGAAAGTATTCAGACCCCCTTAAATTTTTCACTCTTTGTTATATTGCAGCCATTTGCTAAAATCATTTAAGTTCATTTTTTTCCTCATTCATGTACATACAGCACCTCATATTAACAGAAAAACACAGAATTGTTGATATTTTTGCAGATTTATTAAAAAAGAAAAACTGAAATATCACATGGTCCTAAATATTCAGACCCTTTGCTGTTACACTCATATATTTAACTCAGGTGCTGTCCATTTCTTCTGATCATCCTTGAGATGGTTCTACACCTTCATTTGAGTCCAGCTGTGTTTGAATATATGGATTGGACTTGGTTAGAAAAGCCACACACCTGTCTATATAAGACCTTACAGCTCACAGTGCATGTCAGAGCAAATGAGAATCATGAGGTCAAAGGAACTGCCTGAAGAGCTCAGAGACAGAATTGTGGCAAGGCACAAATCTGGCCAAGGTTACAAAAAATGTCTGCTGCACTTAAGGTTCCTAAGAGCACAGTGGCCTCCATAATCCTTAAATGGAAAACGTTTGAGACGATCAGAACCCTTCGTAGAGCAGGCTGTCCGGCCAAACTGAGCTATCGGGGGAGAAGAGCCTTGGTGAGAGAGGTAAAGAAGAACCCAAAGATCACTGTGGCTGAGCACCAGAGATGCAGTCGGGAGAAAGTTGTAGAAAGTCAACCATCACTGCAGCCCTCCACCAGTCGGGGCTTTATGGCAGAGTGGCCTGACGAAAGCCTCTCCTCAGTGCAAGACACATGAAAGCCCGCAAGGAGTTTGCTAAAAAAACACCTGAAGGACTCCAAGATGGTGAGAAATAAGATTCTTTGGTCTGATGAGACCAAGATAGAACTTTTTGGCCTAAATTCTAAGCAGTATGTGTGGAGAAAACTAGGCACTGCTCATCACCTGTCCAATACAGTCCCAACAGTGAAGAATGGTGGTGGCAGCATCAAGCTGTGTGGGTGTTTTTCAGCTGCAGGGACAGGACGACTGGTTGCAATTGAGGGAAAGATGAATGCAGCCAAGTACAGGGATATCCTGGACAAAAACCTTCTCCAGAGTGCTCAGGACCTCAGACTGGGCCGAAGGTTTACCTTCCAACAAGACAATGACCCTAAGCACACAGCTAAAATAACGAAGGAGTGGCTTCACAACAACTCCGTGACTGTTCTTGAATGGCCCAGCCAGAGCCCTGACTTAAACCCAATTGAGCATCTCTGGAGAGACCTAAAAACCAACGTTTACTGTCCAACCTGACAGAACTGGAGAGGATCTGCAAGGAGGAATGGCAGAGGATCCCCAAATCCAGGTGTGAAAAACTTGTTGCATCTTTCCCAAAAAGACTGATGGCTGTATTAGATCAAAAGGTTGCTTCTTCTAATAAATTCTGAGCAAAGGGTCTGAATACTTAGGACCATGTAATATTTCAGTTTTTCTTTTTTAATAAATCTGCAAAAATGTCAACAATTCTGTGTTTTTCTGTCAATATGGGGTGCTGTGTATACTTAATGAGGAGAAAAATGAACTTAAATGATTTTAGCAAATAGCTGCAATGTAACAAAGAGTGAAAAATTTAAGGGGGTCTGAATACTTTCCATCCCCACTGTATATAGCCTATTACATATGTCCACTCCAACTCAGCTGTTTAGGATGAGTGTGAAGTTTGAATGACTGTGGTAGCTCCCCGTACCTTGACAACGTTGTCAAATTTGAAATGAATGTGGTGGAGGTACATTTCTATTTGTTGAAACTTTTTTGTGTTTATATATATATATATGCTGCCCTTGATCTAGAGAGACACACCTCATTGCTCACTGAGGTGACTGTGTATTTTTACTGAATTGAGGAATTCTTGCTGATTAATCCTCTTCAGTTTCTAAAAATTACTGTGGTGTAGCTCTAGTGCAGAGATATGCAATTAGAGGACCTCCAGCTGTTGCAAAACTACAAGTCCCATCATGCTCTGCCTCTGGGTTTCATGCTTGTGGCTGTCAGAGTCTTGCTATGCCTCATGGGACTTGTAGTTCTGCAACAGTTGGAGGTCCGCTAATTACATATCCTGCCCTAGTGAATGATTTAATTTTTATTTCTTAAATGTCAGCTTAGTATAGATGTGCAGGAATAAGTTGCATTACTTACCCTATCCCTTAGTGTGGAATGAAGCATTAAACCCTTGAAGTGCAGGGGGTCATATTGCCAGGATAGATTGTGTGCAATTCCTGGAGTTCAGCTTTAATATAGGTCCACTAAGGGGATGCATCGGGTTAATTTCACAAACAAATGTATTCAGTGCTATATATGTCCCAGTGTTGGCATCCACTTGGGTAAAAAGCTTTCGCTTTTAATTGAGCGGCTTGCCACTTTTGTATCCATGTCTGTACATTCACAAAAGTACAACACAGGTCACAAAAACATTTAAAAAAAGACAAGAGCCCACTGTGTAAAAACTTGACTGTTGCATGCAAGACAATATGGATCATGCAACATGCAGGAGTAAATGATTCCACAGTGTGATGTCAACAAACAGAGGTAAGCAGTACATGGGAAGTAATTTTAAATAGTACTATACCACGCTTTATCAGAGAAGTAATGGACTAACTTCTCAAATCCTTTCCAGTGGCAAATAGGGAAGCAGCAACAGGGAGACAAGGACAAATGGTATCAGAGAAGCACATACAACAGTGACTATTAGGGCTGGGAACAGAACAGGAGATCATGTATTTGAACTAATTTATCAAACCATTTTGGGGCTCATGTATCAAAGATGTGGTAACAAGGAAACAAAGCTTTCTGTGGCTTCTAGCAAATCAATCATTACTAAATCTAAAACCCTGTTGTCAGAAAAGGAGCTGTAAAGTGTTTACCTAGATGACACTGTAAACTAATCTGGGTCACAAATATCTAATTGTTTATTCCATAATCAAAGCCAAGAACTACCCTAAAAGGGTGCCTTTAGGTTCAAAACAAATTCTATTTGCCTTGAGTACTTGAATTTTTACATTTTTTTTTTAGATTGTTGATAAAAGTGATGCATAAACTCAATTCCCCACCAATACAAGTGACAGCTCATTCACACTAAATAGCATGAGATGACTACTGTGCATTTCACATTTTTTTTAAGTTGCTTTGAAAAACTTTCATCTAGTTCAAGTAACCTTGGCCTTTAAATTTGAACAAAAATTTCGAATACATTTTTGTTGCACACACAATTATTCTGTCATGTGATCCTACTAAAAAAACACAACAGGAATGTTGTGTGGATTGGTGGCCTAGTCTCATTTGTAAGTATGCAGGCCACAATCCCCTATTCATTCCTATGGAAAGATCTTCCATCTTGTGTCCCAATGGTGGAAGACCTTTTTATAGACATGACTATACTAAAATTACATTTACAGTGCCTTGAAAATGTTTTTCATACCCATTGACATTTTCCACATTTTGTTATTTTACAACCAAAAACGTAAAGGTATTTTATTGGGATTTTATGTGATAGACCAACACAAAGTGGCACATAATTGTGAAGTGGAAGGAAAATAAATGGGTTTCTAATTGTTTTTTTTTACAAATAACTGAAAAGTGTGGCATGCATTTGTATTCAGCCCCCTTTACTCTGATGCACCTAACTAAAATCTATTGGAACCAATTGCCTTCAGAAGTCACCTAATTAGTAAATGGAGTCCACCTGTGTGTAATTTAATCTCAGTATAAATACAGCTGCCCTGTGAAGCCCTTAGAGGTTTGTTAGAGAACCTTAGTGAACAAACTGCATCATGAAGGCCAAGGAACACATCAGACAGGGCAGGGATAAAGTTGGAGAAGTTTAATTGCTTCAGCCCCGGAAGATTTTACCCCCTTCCTGACCATAGCACTTTTTGCCATGAGGCACTGCGTCGATTTAACTGACAATTGCGCGGTCGTGCGACATTGCACCCAAACAAAATTGACTTCCTTTTTTTCCTCACAAATAGAGCTTTCTTTTGGTGGTATTTGATCACCTCTGCGGTTTTTATTTTTGTGCTATAAACAAAAAAAGAGCGACAGTTTTGAAAAAAAAAACGCAATATTTTTTACTTTTTGCTATAATAAATATCCCCAAAAATATATAAAAAACTATTTTTTTCTTCAGTTTAGGCCGATATGTATTCTTCTACATATTTTTGGTAAACAAAAAAAAAAAAAAAAAAAAAATCACAATAAGCGTATATTGATTGGTTTGCGCAAAAGCGTCTACAAAATAGGGGATAGTTTTATGGCATTTTTATTATGATTTTTTTTTTTTTTTACTAGAAATGGCGGCGATCTGCGATTTTTAATCAGGACTGCGACATTATGGCGGACACGTCGGACAATTTTGTCACATTTTTGGGACCATTGGCATTTATACCGCGATCAGTGCTATAAAAATGCATTGATTACTGTAAAAATGTCACTGGCAGGGAAGGGGTTAACACTAGGGGGCGATCAAGGGGTTAATTGTGTTCCCTAGTGTGTGTTCTAATCGAAGGGGGGAGGGGACTGTATAGGGGAGACGACAGATCGCTGCTCATACTCTGTATGACCAGACGATCAGTCTCTTCTTCCCTCAGAGAACCGGAAACTGTGTGTTTACACCCACAGATCCCGGTTCTCGGTGTGCCCCGAGTGATCGCGGGAGCCCGGCGGTGATCGCGACCCCCGGACACTCGCATCGGCTCCGTGGGCGTGTGCCCCTAGTGGCCACAGGGCGAAGCGACATTACATAATATCATTTCACCCAGCCGTGCCATTCTGCCGCAGTACAACTGTGGCGGCTGGTCGGCAAATGGTTAAAGCAGGGTTAGGTTATAAAAAAAAAAAATACTCCATGCTTTGAACATCTCACAGAGCACTGTTCAATCCAAAAATGGAAATGGAGTATGGCACAACTGAAAACCTACCAAGACACGGCTGTCCAACTAAATGGGACAGGCTGGGCAAGGAGGACATTAATCAGAGAAGCAGCCAAGAGGTAACTCTGGAGGAGCTGCAGAGATCCACAGCTCAGGTGGGAGAATCTGTCCCCAGGACAACTATTAGTCATGCACTCCACAAATCTGGGCTTTATTGAAGAGTGGCAAGAAGAAATCCAATGTTGAAAGAAAGCCATAAGAAGTCCTGTTTTCAGTTTGTGTGAAGCCATGCGGGTGGGGGGCTTACAGCAAACATGTGAAAGAAGGTGCTCTGGTCAGATAATTTAACGTTTTGGCCTAACAGCAAAACGCTATGCAAGTATGTAAAAGTGTGCAAAAGACTTGAGGCTGGAGCGGAGGTTTACCTTCCAGCTGGACAACGACCCTAAACATACAGCCAGAGCTACAATGGTTTAGATCAAAGCATATTGATGTGTTAGAATAGCCCAGTCAAAGTCAAGACATAAATTCAATTGAGAATATGTGTCAAGACTTGAAAATTGCTGTTCACAGACGCTCTCCATCCAATCTGACAGAGTTAGAGCTATTTTGCAAAGAAGAATGGGCAAAAATTTCACTCAAAAAGACTTGCAGCTTAATTGAAGCAAAAGGTGGTTCTACAAAGTATTGACTCAGAGGGGCTGAATACAAATGCTCGCCACACTTTTCACATTTATTTGTAAAACATTTTGAAAACCATTTATCATTTTCCTTCCACTTCACAATTATGTGCCACTTTGTGCTGGTCTATCACATAAAATCCCAATAAAATAAATTTATGTTTTTGGTAATGTGACAAAACATGGAAAATTTCAAGGGGTATGAATACTTTTTCAAGGCACTGTACTTCACAAAACAGTGATTTATACCTAATTATATACCATTCTGCTCATAAGTTTACATACCCTGACAGAATTTCTTTCTTTCTTGGCCATTTTTCGGAGAATATGAATGACAACACAAAAACTTTTCTTTCACTCATGGTTAGTGTTTTGCTGAAGCCATTTATTATCAATCCACTGTGTTAACTCTTTTTAAATCATAATGACAACAGGAACTACCCAAATGACCCTGATCAAAAGTTTACATACCCTGGTGATTTTGGCATGATAACATGCACAGAAGTTGACACAAAGCCTATTTTCAAACTGGGGCGCTGGGGGAGTCGGCAGTAAAGTGCCGCTATTTTTAGTGGCGCTTTACCGCCGTTTTTGCAGAGCTTTTTGGCCGCTAGCGGGGCACTTTTAACCCCCGCTAGAGGCCGAAAAAAGGGTTAAAAGCGCCCGCAAAGTGCCGCTGCAACATCGCTTTGCCTGCTCTTCGGCGGCGCTGCCCATTGATTTCAATAGGCAGGGGCACTGTAGGAGTGGTGTATGCAGCGATATGCCACTTGCAGGACTTTTTTTGGCGCCCTACCAGCGCACCGCTCCAGAGTGAAAGCACTCAGGCTTTCACACTGGAGTGAGAGGAGAGGCTCTTTATAGGCGCATTGCAGGCACTTTTTTTAGAGCTATAGTGCCTGTAAAGCACCTCAGTGTGAAAGCAGCCAAAAGGAGTTTGAATGGCTATTAAAAGATAACCATCCTCACCTGTGATATGTTTGCTTGTAATTAGTGTGTGTATAAAAAGGTCAAAGTCATTTCTGGACTCCTGGCAGACCCATGGATCTTTCATTCAGTGCTGCAGTGATCTTCCTGGATTCTGAGTCATGGGGAAAGCAAAAGAATTCTCAAAGGATCTGCGGGAAAAGGTAGTTGAACTGTATAAAACAGAAAAAGGGATAAAAAGATATCCAAGGAATTGAGAATGCCAATCATCAGTGTTCAAACTCTAATCAAGAAGTGGAAAATGAGGGGTTCTGTTGAAAAACCACGGTCAGGTAGACCAACTAAAGTTTCAGGCACAACTGCCAGGAAAATTGTTCGGGAGGCAAAGAAAAACCCACACATAACTTCAGGTGAACTACAGGACTCTCTGAAAACATGTGGTGTGGCTGTTTCAAGATGCACAATAAAGAGGCACTTGAAGAAAGATGGGCTGCATGGTCGAGTCGCCAGAAGAAAGCCATTACTACGCAAATGCCACAAAGTATCCCGCTTACAATACGCCAAACAGCACAGAGACAAGCCTCAAACCTTTTGGCACAAAGTCATTTAGCATGATAAAACCAAAATTGAGTTTTGGCCACAACCATAAACGCTACATTTGGAGAGGAGTCAACAAGGCCTATGATGAAAGGTACACCATTCCTACTGTGAAACACGGGGGTGGATTGCTGATGTTTTGGGGATGTGTGAGCTACAAAGGCACAGGAAATTTGGTCAAAAATGATGGCAAGATGAATGCAGTATGTTATCAAAAAATACCGGAGGAACATTTGCATTCATCAGCCAGGAAGCTGCGCATGGGACGTACTTGGATATTTTAACATGACAATGATCCAAAACACAAGGCCAACGACCTGTCATTGGCTACAGCAGAATAAAGTGAAGGTTCTTTAGTGGCCATCTCAGTCTCCTGACCTCAATATCATTGAGTAACTCTGGGGAGATCTCAAACATGCAGTTCATGCAAGACAGCCCAAGAATTTACAGGAACTAGAGGCTTTTTGCCAAGAGGAATGGGTAGCTTTACCATGTGAGAAGATAAAGAGCCTCATCCACAAATACCACAAAAGACTTCAAACTGTCATTGGTGTTAAAAGGGGCAAAACACAGTATTAAGAACTGGGGCATGTAAACTTTTGATCAGGGTCCTTTGGCTAGTTTCTGTTGCCATTAAGATTTAAAAAGAGTAAACGAACACACTTGATTGATAATAAATGGGTATGTAAGCTTATAAGCACAACTGTATGTTATGTGTGTAAATTACCGTATTTATCGGTGTATAACACGCACTTTTTTCCCCTTAAAATCAGGGAAAAATCGCGGGTGCGTGTTATACGCCGATTCCCTGCGATCTGGAGCAGCCAGATCTTCAAAATCGCTGACCGCGTTTTGAAAATGGCGCCGCCGGCGCCGAAATACACAGAGCCGGTCCTCGGCTCTTCTCGGCCACTTTCGTCTTCACTCGAGCACCGCTCGGCTAGGTTCGGATAGCTCCGCTCATAGTCACGCCCATCCCGGGCGGGACTATGAGTGGAGCCGAAAGTGAACGAGAGCCGCCGAGAAGAGCCGAGGACCGGCTCTGTGTCTTTCGGCGCCGGCGGCGCCATTTTCAAATCGCGGTCGGCGATTTTGAAGGACAGGATGGCAGGGGTCCGGGATCACAGGATGCAAGGCTGCACTGGGGAAGGCTGCACTGGTGAAGGCTGCACTGGGGAAGGCTGCACTGGGGAAGGCTGCACTGGGGAAGGCTGCACTGACATGGCTGCACTGACATGGCTGCACTGACATGGCTGCACTGGGAAGGCTGCACTGGGAAGGCTGCACTGGGAAGGCTGCACTGACAAGGCTGCACTGACAAGGCTGCACTGACAAGGCTGCACTGACAAGGCTGCACTGACAAGGCTGCACTGACAAGGCTGCACTGACAAGGCTGCACTGACAAGGCTGCACTGACAAGGCTGCACTGACTAGGCTGCACTGACATGGCTGCACTGACATGGCTGCACTGACATGGCTGCACTGACATGGCTGCACTGACATGGCTGCACTGACATGGCTGCACTGACATGGCTGCACTGACATGGCTGCACTGACATGGCTGCACTGACAAGGCTGCACTGACAAGGCTGCACTGACAAGGCTGCACTGGGGCAAGCTGCAATGATGGGCATTTAAATGTAAGTTTTTTTTTCCTTCAACTTCCCTCCTAAAAGTTTTTCTTTCCTTAAAATTCCCTCCTAAATTGGGGTGCGTGTTATACGCCGGTGCGTGTTATACGCCGATAAATACGGTAACCAATTATGTACAGGTCTATTATTCTAATTGCCGGGCTGTATAGAATGCATGCTAAGCTGCCCGCTCTTACCATCGCCCAGCTGCTACAGCATCCTAAGATTCCTATGCAAGTCTCAACATTCTAAAAAGTAAAAGACTAAAGCTGACCATACACAAACAGGACTTTTTCCATTTAGCCTGCAAGATGAACAGAAAAAAAATCAAACACCTTAACCCACACTAAACACTGCAGATGCTCGAATCTCCCACTGCGGTTGATATATTTTAACAGCAGGGCCCGCCTTCTGTCAAATACCCTAACTGTATCTGATTGGATCCAGCCACTGTTCAGCTGATGATATTTTGTCCATTTCCTTTTCAGACCGTGAGATGTAGGGTGGGAGGTGACTGACAGGGCCATCCACTGAGTGAATTTTGGGTGATCCATCAGATACTGGCTAAAATCTGCACAGGGGATGGTCAGCTTTAGTCAGTGAAAGAAATGCTATGTTTGTGCTTACTGTCTTCACTGACTGTTCTGGCATGAGAAGAGAAGGTGTGTAAAATAAACATTTCCCTTTTTTGTTTCTTTTTTTTTTTAATACTTCCACATTTGTATGACTGTTGTGAAGCATATATTCAGTGTATTTTTTTTTACAGAATGGTGTGCTGTCTTCTGTAAATTGCACTTGGTTTATATTATGTTCTAAGCTGAGCTGCAAACCATGTTTAGCAGGATTGGTCTTATAACCATGAAATAAAACAAGACTTCTTTACTTATTGAGTAAATGTGGAACAATTCATTACAGCCCAGAGGACAGTGGGAATGATCTTGTAGCAGCTGCAAAAAATCAATATACTTATTTTTGTAGCTAGGAAAAACTAAATTGCGGGCAATGAAAGGTGTGTATTCGAGTTACTCCAGTAATTTGTAGCTCGGTTGATTGACATTTAGAGGCCATTGGAGCTAGATACAGAATTGCAGCTATAGTAGCTTTTCATGTTATCCAATGTGGCTGATAATAGTCACCTATACTTACTTCAAAATCCCAGCTAAGTTCGGGAAAAAGGAAACAATAGAAGACTCAGCTGAACCGGATTACAGAATGCAGCCTAGGATAAGGAGGATTCACTAAGCCCTCACGCACACCAAGCACTTATTGCCAGTTCATGAGCCTCTGGCATTTAGATGAAGGCAAAAGGGACAGGCGCAAATCTAGAGTTCTGCTGCCGGCAGTCTGTAAAAAAATAGGTGAGGTTGAAAGCTGCTTCGGTTGAATGGGGTTGGATGGTGTACCATGTGCTACAAATGTTTAGGGCAGTAGGCACCCAGAGACACATGTCTGGAACGCAGGCTGTGTTCCGAAGATGGGTACCTGGGCGCATGCTGCCCTAAACATTAGTAGCACTCAGTGCATTGTGCAACAGCTTTCAATCTCTAAGAGTTTTACAGGCTGCCAGCAGCAAGGCTGGACAGAGGGTCTGAGTCTTCCCCTCACATCTAAATGCTGGGATCTCATTCACCGGGGCTAAACGTCCAGCCAACCAAGTCTTTTACATAGGCCTGGTCTGGTAACACTATTATACCAGGAAAGATAAAAATGCAGCTTGGATAGACCATGCGGTCTTATCTGCTGCAATAATTCCATGGTTCTGTATTACAGTTTGTTTGCATCCAGGCCTGCAGAGCAATGCACGCACGACCAGTGTATCACAGATGCAATAGACAGGCTCCTGCAAACTCTTCCCCAGCCCCAAGTTCACATGGAGATACAGAGTTTCTGTTATGGGGCTGGAGGAAGTAATCAATGGACTGCAAGTGCAGTCATGTCAGCGCCTTGTGCTCCATTAAAATCTGTATGTCTCTCTGCTGCTGTCCCCCTGAATGTATCTGTAATTGGATGATGTGGCTGTGTCACTGCCTGCATTAAAACAAAAAGCTGTTCTCTTACATATATACAGCATATACTGTGTATTCTACCATACAGTCACAAAATAATAACTCCTGCTAATGCCTTTATACCTGTTCTCAGTAAATATGATTATTCTTAGACCACTGATGATTGTGCTAGAAATATTAGTTCCTTGCAGAAGTTAGAAATACCCAAAGGAATCGCTAAAATCCTCTCTCCGGAACATCAAATCCACTAGGAAGGTTATCAAGAGAACTGTTGTGCAGAAATGCCCAATGCAGTTATCTCAATGCAAGAACAAGTTAATTTGCCTTATATCCTATGGTTTCAGTTGACACCAAAAACAATGTGTTGGTGTGCACTTAAAGTAACATTTTGTAATTTTGTTCAGCGCTTGTTGACATGCTGTAATGAAATGCAATGCACTGTGGCACAAAAAAAAATTGAAACAAAGTTAAAAAAAGCACTACAATGCATTTCAACACTTTTTTTCAGAATACGTTGTATAATATGAACACAGGCCTCAGATGCAGACCGGACTCTTCATTACATGAGTCAGTGCAGTGCCCAGCAAAGTTTACAAAGCTTGTTGTTCCAGCTGCTCTGCATCAGTTCACACATCCGCCTTAGCTATAAATCATACACTTCATAAACAAGAAGGCTCACGTTAACGAGCTCAAAGCTGGAAAAAACTGCAGAAGCCAAGAATTCATTTGATCAACATTGCAAAGAGCACCTGTTTACACTATTGCTGCAAATTGCCTATTTTCTTGAAGAAATCAACGATCAATCATTTAACCATTGACATGGTATTGGGTACTAGTTTCTGCTGAAGGAATTTTAAATTACCTGTGAGCGGCTTCTCCTTTGTAAAGGAACTTTACCAATTTCAGAGATCGTATGAGCAATAATTTGGTGATGGTTATATGACCTGCCACTGGAGGGACCCCAGAGCACTATTGTCATCAGAAGAGGAATTTCACAGCTACAATTATCCTTTGGATTTAGTGAAGCACTAATGGTAATACAGCTCTAAACTGCATGATAGTATAGATCTGCTTGAAGCTGGGCACACACCAACAGTTTTTTTCTTTTTTGCAACTAGCGATTATGCTATTATGTTCTGATAGGGGGACAGCCCCCCCCTCCCGGCCGGAACACTCCGACCGCAGCTTTCTGCCATTGGCTGAGAGCGCTGATCGGGAATCGGTCTGCTGCTGGTTTTCCAGCATGCACGCCGTTGTCTCCCGACATTCAGCCTGTGTGTACGGGGCTTTAGGACAGTCCTACACACAGTAAAAGTATACTTTATACTGACTTTCAAAATGACCCCATCATGAAATAAGAAACAGGAGCTAGCTTGTTCTAGATCAATGATTTAGTAAGTAGTAAAGACGAAGAATGAAAGGTTCCCTTCAAGGTTCCAATAACATACCACTCTATGGGTTTTAGCCCATTATCGCAAATTAGGCTTTAAAGTTGTGTTCCAGTAAGTAGTATTATTCTTACTATAGAATATGTGCTATATAAATTTGTTTAGTATACAAGTGTCCTCTGGCAACACAATTAAGCAGCAGCTAATAAACCTGAAAACCTTTGAGTAAATTTTGCTTGGGCTAAAAATATTATTTTTTCTGTAATACTTGGTATTAAAATAATTTGTACAGTTAAAAAACAATAATGCACTTACCATCTCATTGTGTAGAAAACAAATACACTCTGCTTGGGGGATAAAACAAGGCAAAACGCAACCATGAAATGCTGGCATGCCATTATAAGAAATGCACATGGGCTGTTAGCACAAGACAAAGGTGACACATGCTCCAAATGTTACAGTGTAGTAAAAATACAAAAAAGAAAAGAGTAAATGAAGCCATCCTGCTTCTGCTTTTATTTCCTTTACAGCTTTCTTTTCAGTGGCCCAAGACCGGGAAGACTGAACTCTACATTACAAGAATGTAATATAAGGGGACTGATTTAGAGAATGCTCATGTTATTACCATTTATTCAGATAGCTCTAACTAAAATCAGGTACTTCAAGTCATAATGTAAATCTCCGGGCAAATGACTAAAAAAATATTTTAAGCTGCAGGAAAGTATTTCTTGTGTCTGAAATATAAGCTGTTTGTATTGCCATGCAGCAACCACATTTCTACTAGAAAAAGACAGCCCGGTAGGCCTGAATATGGGTGTCAGAAGTTAGAGCTTTCTGGTTCCATAGCCAAAGGCTATGGAAGTTCGATGCCCCTCAACCCATATTTGGGAGTGTTAAAAGTTTAGGAAAATCTGTATTAATAGGAATATGGAGGAGGCCACTGATGGCATTACAGGAGGAGGAGGCCACTAGGACTATGAAAGTCCTAGTTGTCCTGGCTATCTCTAGCTTATAAACTGTCAACCTAAAACAAGAATACTAATAAGCAGAGTGAGCTCTGAGATCCTAATCTGCTCGTTCCAAGTCAGTGCTTCAAAATACTGGATCGGTGGATCAGCAGATCAGCTTGGCTACCAGGGAACTAGTATTTTCAAAAGAGATGGTCCGCTATTGCAGCCTCCATACCCATATCTTATGGAAGAGGTAATTATTTTAAAGGCTAGGTTCACCTTTCAGAGAAAATTACATATTTTTGCAGAAAGCAAAATGTGGATTATTTTTATTTTTCTCCACAGGATCCATGATCCATGATCAGTGGAAGTCAGGCTCCTGCAAACACTCCAGCTGTCTTGTCTGTACCTCTGCATGGGCTTTCACTTTGAAAGCTGGAGGAAAAGTGAATGGACTACAAGGTTCCAGTGAATGAATGACGCAGACGATTTTAAAATGTGATAGCGGCTGTGGGAGAGAAGAACCCTCACCCGCAAGGAAGGGAGGGTGAGCTACTGAAACATGTTACACCATAAATACGGGTGTAACATGTTCCAAAGGTGAACCTGTCCTTAACACACAAAGGTATTACAAAATTCCTTTAAAGTGCAGATGCTGCTACTGGACTGTGCTCCTTTCTGTAGTATATTTTCTATTACCTAAATCAGCTGCAAAGAAGAATACCCCTTTAAAAGACCTCAGATGGAAACTGCCATTCTCCCACTCCCAGCTGCTTAGTAATGCCAGTCTTTTCATCATAAGTAATATGACTACCCCAGAAACTGTATATGGCCAGGGACAATGGCTGCCTCCTATAAGATTTCTAAAACAATATTTTGCTTTAGGAAAGACTCTTTATGTGCACCACTATACAAATTTGTATCAGTTTTTTTTTTGTCTTTTTAGGTTATGCTGGAAGTCTTTATAGGCCATAGGAAAGGAAGCTCCTTGAAAAAGCGAGAGAAATGCAGGATATGTTGGGTCAGGTTTGTCTTGATAGGCAATTTGTTCAAAACCAGCTCAATAGGAGACTCCATGCATCTCACGGTTTCAGCTGTAATGAACAATTGAACAGATAAAGCACTTTGGTTAAGGCAAGTCTTTTTGGCATTTGGGCAGGGTGCTAGTGGAGAGGTGGTGCATGCATATCATCTAGTAGGCAGACATAAAAGGTCAGGAGGGATGAGTGAGAGGTGCACAGACTCACTCTGTCTGCGGTGCGGTGGACCGATCCGAGGACTCCCCTGGTATGGGCCCTGCCAGGGAGAGAAGGAGGGAGCAGAATACCCACTCTGTGCAGAAAAAAGAGGGAGATTTGGATAATAAAAAGTAGGAAACGGGGAGGAAGAAAGCCACACAAAAGCCAAATTATTATGTTTCAGCTAAGAGAGGAATTCCCTTAGTGTAACATTTCCTCAGATGAGACAAAGTCCTCCAATAAAACATGTTTGTTCAAACTAATCATTTGGTAATACAAGAACTGTTAATGTAACACATGCTATGTAATACCTTTACCAGTCAAATAATAACACATATATACCAGAAACTCTATGCAGAAATAAAAAAATACAAGTATCAGAATAAAAGATCATAATCAGATCAACCCAAAGTGACAACAATGGAGACAACCACAGTGTGCAGGATTAACATCTGGAATGTAGAAAATATGAATGAGAGAGGATACATGGCAATGTTAGTGCAGGGATGAATAACTTAAGTTATGATGTAATGCCTCTTTAAGGGAAAGTATAGGGTTATACAATGTATTCAATGGGTGTAATAAGCAAAGTGCAGTAACCCATAGCAACCAATCGAAAGCCATTTCCTTGAAGCCACACTAGCAAACCATAGACCCCGATTGGTTACTACACACTTTGCAATATTTTATTGAAATTTTTGATGCAGCTTCAAAGTGTCAGATGTTTGATGTTCCATGTCTCAATGGCTGAATTTCATAGAGAGATCTGTAGTCTCCCTCTAGAAGTTTTCTGTAAATCTGGCAGTGTATTGGTCCATTCCTTAAAGCGGGGTTCCACCCAAATTTTGAACAATATCTGTATGTATTCTCTTCCTTGCCTAGATGCTGACATGCCGTTTAAAAAAATTTAAATCGCCGTAATTACCTTTTATTTTTCTATTCTTCTTTGCACTTCCTGGTTCTCCTCCCGTGGGAGTAGGCGTGTTTCTAGCCTCTCCCAGACTCCTGGGAGCTAGTCTCAGGCTTCCCAGGATGCCACTGAGCATGTGCGGGAACGAGCAGTGAATGCTGGGAGCACAGCATTCACCACATCCAGGAAATAAATGCTTGTGGGCTTCAAATGCCCACAATGAAGATGGAAACCGCCTGCAGTGAATAATATAAGTTATTCTTTCCGACGAAATCTGACACAGGCGGACATATTACACACAATATGTGAGTATGTAATGCTGAGAAGAAAAGTTTGTGAATGAACTCAAAAAAAAAAAAAAAAAAAAACGATAGATAGGTGGACCCCCGCTTTAACAACTGCTGTGATAAAAAGATAAGCCACATGGCTCCAATGTCTTCAAGTAATCAGTCAGTACAGACTGATATACATGTATTAGAGGAAGAGTAAAAAGATAACTACAATCATTGTACAGCAATAATAGACATGTAATGTGGCTTGCAGATGTAATGTATATCTATATATACAGCGGATATATACACACCCCTGTTAAAATGTCAGGTTTCTGTGATGTAAAAACAATTAAATAATTTCAGAACTTTTTTCACATTTTAAGGGGACCCATAAACTGTACAACTCAGTTGAACAACAAACTGAAATCTTTTTAGGTGGAGGTTGCATAAGTGCGCACACCCTTAAAATGAATACTTTGTTGAAGCACCTTTTGATTTTAATACAGCAATTAGTTTTTTAGGGTACGAGTCTATCAGCAAGGCACATCTTCACTTGGCAATATTTGCCCACTCTTCTTTGCGAAAACACTCCAAATCTGTCAGATTGTGAGGGCATCTCCTGTGCATAGTCCTCTAGAGATTACCCCACAGATTTTTAATAGGATTTAGGCTTGGGCTCTAGCTGGGCCATTACAAAACTTTAATCTTCTTCTGGTGAAGCCATTCCTTTGTTGATTTGGATGTATGCTTTGGGTCGTTGTCATGCTGAAAGATGAAGTTCCTCTTCATGTTCAGCTTTCTAGAAGCCTGCAGGTTTTGTGCCAATATTGACTGGTATTTGGAACTGTTCATAAATCCATCTACCTTGGCTAAGGCCCCTGTTCCAGCTGAAGAAAAACAGCCCCAAAGCATGATGCTGCCGACACCATGATTCACGGTGGGTATGGTGTTCTTTTGGTGATGTGCAATGTTGTTTATGCGCCAAACATATCTTTTAGAAGTATGGCTAAAAAGTTCAACCTTGGTTTCATCAGACAATAACACATTTTCCCACATGCTTTTGGGAGACTTCAGATGTCTTTTTGCAAAATTTAGCCGGGCTTGGGTGTTTTTCTTCATAAGAAAATGCTTCAGTCTTGCCACTCTACCCCATAGCCCAGACATATGAAGATTACGGGAGATTGTTGTCACATGTACCACACAGCCAGTACTTGCCAGATATTCTTACAGCTCCTTTAAAGCAGTTCCACCCATCCCTTTAAAAATAATTTAAAGTCAGCAGCTACACATACTGTAGCTGTTGACTGTTAACATTAGGACACTTACCTGTCCTGGAGTCCACCGATGTCTGCACCGCAGCCAATGTTTACATCGGCTGGTCGGGTGCTGCCCCCACCATTGCGGTTAAGGGAACCCGGCAGTGTAGCCTTTTCAGCTTCATGGCCGAGTCCCTACTGTGCATGCGCTAAGCGTGCTGCGTTCTCTCACTGGCCTGGCAAAAGGGGAGGGGGCCGAGCTGCTTAAATAATTTGCTGCGGCCCGGTCTACCGAAGTGGGGACAGGGTACTTGTAAAAAACAGGTACCCCCCCGAAAAGGTTCTAAATGTGGCATTGGGGGGGGGGGGGGAATCAAAAAAGCGAAAGTTACACTTTTGGCTGGAATTCCGATTTAATATTGCTGTAGTCCTCTTGGCAGCCTTCCTGACCAGTTTTCTTAATCGCCTTTTCATCAATTTTGGAGGGATGTCCAGTTCTTGGTAATGTCACTGTTGTGCCATATTTTCTCCACTTGATGATGACCGTCTTCACTGTGTTCCATCGTATATCTAATGCCTTGGAAATTATTTTGTAACCTTCTCCTGACTGATACCTTTTAACAATGAGATCCCTCTGATGCTTTGGAAGCTCTCTGGAGGACCATGGCTTTTGTTGTAGGATGCGACTAAGAAAATGTCAGGAAAGACCTACTAGAACAGCTGAGCTTTATTTGGGGTTAATTAGAGGCACTTTAAATTATGGGAGGTGTGTACTGACTCCTATGTAACATGATTTTGAATGTGATTGCCTAATTCTGAACCCAGCTACATCCCCAGTTATAAAAGAGGGTGTGCACACTTATGCAACCACTTTGGAGTGTGTAGACTTTTTATATCCACTGTATATATGGCTACAATGTACATACACAATTCCGAACTATACCATGACGCATCCATTTGCCGCATTAACTCATGCTGTAAGCTTATCACATTTATATGCATGTGTAAGACTATAGATTCCCTTTTAATATGAAAATAAAATGTTGGTATTAAAATGTTAGCACATGAAAAACGCATAGGAGATGTACAGTTAATTACAGGATTCATTCAAGAGCCTATAGTTATCAACAAGCTAGTCATGTATTAGGAGCAGAAAAGTTAACAAATAGAAAGTTCATTTTCTAAGTCATTCAGAAGTTAAATGCACATTCAAAACAAAACCTGGCTTAAGAACTAGTATATTAATATCAGCCTAACCGTGTGTGCTCACGGGTGCTTTCCTCTAGAGCTCTGTCCTGACTGGGCGACTTAAAATCCAAGAAAAAGCTAAAGGGTCCATTTGTGTCAATGAGAGTTTGTTGTGCTGTGTATATAGGGCTGTTCATGATTAATGCAATTAATGCAAGTGAAGAATGTTCCCAGCATGTGCAGAGCTAGGCACAAATCAGCTAAGCCATGGTAAGGCAACAAGAACATACAAACATGACTGAAGGTCACTTTACATACAATATGACTACCAGAAACAATTTGAACATATTTCACCGGCCACAATGAATATTTTAATGGCCTGTGCATACTATCTGTGAACTTGTTTTTACTAAATTTGCAAATTAAAAAACCCCCCAAAAAAACAGAAAAATTATGACTACTACTATACCAAAATGGTATTGCAATTGTTGGAAGCTCTCAGCGTCTTGAATTACCCATTTAGTATTATAAATGTTATGAGCATTCTCATTGAACCCCTTGAATTTAATATGTCAACACATACAGTATAATAATTGTGGAATCATGCTAGTATTCCATAAGTAATGGGTTTGGTTTGTGCTCCTGGGATGTTGAATGGGATACTTAAAGATAAGGCCTCTTGCACACTGCAGCTTGAAAAAGCCCAGTACAGCTTTTTTTTACTGAGCTAAAATACAGCCCGTTAATTGTAATGTAGGCATGCACACAGGCACGTAAACAAGCGTAAAAATAAAATAGAAAAATCGGCATTTGGGGTCAGCAATTTACGCCTAATGCACGCAAATGACCGTCTGCAGAACAAGTACGTGAGAATAAGTTTGCGTGAACGCATATGCGGGAAAATATGCACCAATACATAGAAAAAAAAAAAAAACGTCTGAAAAAAGTATATGCTCTGACAGGAGTATTGTGTGCAAGAGGCCTAAGAGATAATAGGAGAATGATCTTAAAAGGGGTTGTAAACCCTCGTGTTTTTTCACCTTAATGCATCCTATGCATTAAGGTGAAAAAAAACTGACACTGACCAGTCCCCTCCTTCGTTTTATTCACCTGAGCCCGTTCGTTCACATGCATGAGACGCACTCTACCTCTCTGCCTGTTGTCTCGGCTCTTGATTGGATAGATTGATAGCAGCGCAGCCATTGGCTCCCGCTGCTGTCAATCAAATCCAATGACGTTGGCGCCGGGGCCGAGTCCCGATTTCTGCGTGAATACACACAGAAGCAGGACTCGGGAGCACGTGGACACCCGTTGCGGGGAGGAGCTACCAGCGTCTCCGGGGGTCCCCAAAATAGATGGATCAGGGCCAATCTGTGCAAAACGAACTGCACAGTGGAGGTAAGTATGACATGTTTGTTATTTTTTATTTTATTTTTTAAACAAGTTTTTACAACCCCTTTAACTATTTGATGCAGTAGTAGATTTTTAATTTTTTATTACTGATTTTCTAAAAGAAAAGTTGGAATTTAGTATATAATTATGAACAGACCTGATTGAGTGTGTGTGTATACTGTATATATTAGAAGAATCTTTTTTTTTTTAATATTTCAGTGACATTTAAATTTGTGAGTGATAGTTTGGTAGGTGATCTTAAAATTTACAGTATTTTAATTTAACCCAGTAGCACCCATCCAGCAATTCTATGGCTGTGATCTTCCTAGTGAATCAACAATCCCACTAATCTAGCCTGCAAGTGAGAAGGCACACAACTATTTTAAGCAGGGCATAGACTGCTTAAAAATTTTACAGAGTGTCGATTTTTTTGAACAAAAGCCAATTGAAAACTTGAATGAGACAGCTGGAAAATTATCATCCGAATAGTGAATATATCCTTTTAGATGCAGTCACATTTTGGCAGCACAATTGTATTCAGGCAGCAGTGGCTGCCTGAATATAATGGAGATTACTTCATCCCCTCTGCGAGTGTGGATGGAGAAATAATTTCGACCCCAAATGGCAGAAGAGTCGTCTATGCCCAGCCTTAGAACAACGCTCAGCTCTAACTCTCCTCAAACTCATCAGAACAACAAAGATGATTCATGATTAGTTGCTATGTATTACTGCACTTTGCACAATCCAGTTTGCAATACCAGAAAAATTAGTAAACCTGTAAAGTTCTACATTTTAATATGCAACCCATGATAAAACTCAAAACACTACAGCAATCAGGGTAAACAAAATTAACTTTATCACACTCAGTTGCTCACTTGTCTCACTACCTAAGGCCGGCCATAGACTGAGTGAAATTCAATCGCTTCCCCCATCAACACAGACAGTGTTGACAGGGGAATCCCTCCCGTGGAGCCATTGTGTTCTCCCAGCAGGTGGGTGCAGAAAGCGGTCCAAGCCGGGAGAACACAGTGATTATTGTCAGCCGCTATAACAGCCGCTAGCAATAATCGCATGTAAGATCCAGCAGATCGATCAATTTGGATATTTTCATTCTTCTCATACATGGTTCGAATCTCAGCCGGTTCGCGCTGAACCGGCCAAGATTCCAGGTTCCGGGTTGGCTTAACCCACTCTAAACTGGATGTCTTTATCAAATACTTTATGTGCAATTGTTGTAGGCTGTACAGGTAGCAATTGAACTTAAAGTGTACCTGTAGGTCCACGATGAAAAAAAAACAGCCATATTCAGGTCCCTATATGCATGCTTACTTTAAAATGAACTTGGACATTAAACACCTGGGACAATAATGCAAAACATGGACAATGAATAATGCAGACACATGGAGGTGTCTGCATTACTATACTGTAGCTTAGCCAGTTACCCATGTTTGCCAAGCACACAGGTTTGCCTTTATTGAGAAGTTTCACTATGTTGCCAGAAAAAAAAAAGATATTTTAAGCGGAATTAGGGAGCTTATTCAGCCAGCAAAAGATGAAAGCAAATGAGCTGCTGTGATCCAGTAGTCTATGCATGTTATGTGGAAATAAAGAATGACTGGTTAATGAATATGGTCTGCAAAAACACAAATGGTAGAACACATGGTAAATGTTTTTAAATAGAACAACTGGCAAGAGGGACTCTAAGAGGGACTCTACGCTTTTGCCAGCTATTGTATTCAAACAACCCGCAGATGTCAGAGTACCAAAATTGTGGCTGTATGTGCTTGAATGCAGCCATTGTTTGGACGACAACATTCTGCCCAGCTTCTTCAATTTCCAGATTAAAGGATATCAGGTGGGAGTGTGCCAACAGGCCCATCCACAGATTGAATTCTGATAAAACCAGGTGAAATTTGCACTTTGTATACTTTGTACACTAGTAAAATGAGCAGTAAAGCAGTCTTTGCGTAGCACTGCAATGCAGGAAGAAGAACTTGTAAAATGACCCTTGTCTACAGGTGAAACCTTGATTTCAAAATAACGACAAACACTATACATTTTTTTAACCTCTTGCCAACTACACAACGCATATGTTTGGCAGCATGGTGGGGGGGTTCCCCAAAACCCAGACGCTGTACATATGGGTCCATGGGGCTCAGAGCTTCTCTGAGCTGTCACTGACAACATCTGGTAAGATTGCTATTGGAAGTCAGTGGAATGGGCTCCTTATAGTCTGCCTGCTCTGACAGCTCCACCTCACAGCGTTAGCACCCAGTTAAAGGGCACCCAGGAGGTAGGGATTAATATAAACACTGCTTCAATTGCCTTTTTGAAATAACATGGATGGATCTCCTTACATTCCTCCAACAGATACAAGTAGAACTGGTACCAACTATCACCTACAGAACAGGTCTTATGTCTAGCAAGAGAGGGACTCTATTTGTTAGACAAAATAGACTTAAGAACAATAATAATGGGAAAACAAATGTAATCCCCTTTATTATTAATCTTTTTAATGATATTTTTTATTTAATTCATACTGACACAAGGGTGTCTACTGGAGAAATTTCTAGGGAGGGTTCTCTCATACCCATTGTCTTAGAGAGCTGATGCAGAAGTAGCAAGTATTGCCTATAAAATGAATTGTTCTCAAACAAAGTAAGGTCCATTTCAGTAAGGAACAATATTTATAAAAAAAAATCTGTCTTTTTTGAGAGGGTAGGATTATGACCTTCAAACTGACTTGATATAGTAGCATATTTCCAAGCATTTCTCTCACACACTACTCACTGAACTCCTTCTCCAGCTGGTCTGAGTAAACTTCTCGTGCTGCTTTGACTTCTCCACCTTGGACTCTTGGATTTCTTTCTGGCATTTACATCCTATTTTCTGCAAAATTGACACAGGATGCCAATAATCAAAATGTGTCAAGCAAAAAAAAAAAAATCGAAATCTATATGTCATTTAGGCATTCACTATAAAAGCATTCTAAGCCCTCATGCACACAGGCGGTTAAAAAAATGTTATGAAAACGCCAGTATCTTTGCAGTGACTTTTTTTAACTTTTTTCAGCTTTTTTCAGCGTTTTTGCAATAGCGGTTTTTAGCGTTTTTGAGCGTTTTTCCGCGTTAGCGTTTTTGAGCGTTTTTTTTTTTTCAAATTTTATTTTTTTTTTCAATGGATCAAAAACGCTAAAAAACGTTGGTGAATGACGTTTTTCAGCGTTTTTCAGCGTTAGAGCGTTTTTACAGCTGAAAAGCGTCTTTCAGAACCCACTGGTCCTGGGTTTTTTTTACAGCTTAAAAACGCCTATGCCACTTGCAGCTCAAAAACGCCTAGGTGGGCATGAAGCCATAGACTAACATATATAAAATCATACAATACAGCGCTTGCAAATATATGGTATCAAACAGATTCTTTTGTGAAACCAAAAAAAGAAAAAAGAATGGAACTTTGTTGCAGCAGCAGAGTGAAAGTACTGTACTTTGAAGATATATAAACCAAGTGGACTGCGCTGGCAACTAAATGTGTAAAAATATATATAAACAAAAAAACAAAAAACACAAGACACCACAGGTGTTAGTAAAGTGGCACGTGAGTATAGATATGGATGTGTCAGAGAACTGGACCTGCAGCTCGTGCATCTGAGCCAACACTCAGTGTGCGTGCACTAAGCTGCAACACCAGAGCTCCAAGACCCTCCACAGAAACAATATCAATTAGTGTAGAGATGGCAGGATCATGGGACGATGCACTACTTGAACAGATACATCTATCAAACCTCAGAAATAGCAAATTAGCATACAATGGTATAAACAAAAATATAAATGTATAAATATAGCATAACAATTGTGCAAAAAATAGGATACCATGGAGCAAAACCACTCAGCACATTCCAGATGACACAAAGAGATCATAGAATGTCATCTACAATATAGATGCTCCTTCATGGGGCAAACAATAAACGGGCTTCCAACTTTTTCATCTTTTCCAACAACCAGGGCCAATGGTGTAGTGATGTAAAAAGGATTGCTCATAGAGCCATAGAAGCACACGTTCCACCGGAGGAGAGAAGAGAAGTATATAGCATAAAACCTTTTAAAACCAAAGGTCACCTGCGCATAAATGCGCTACTCACGGGACCGATAAGGAAAGCAGGCATTCAGATATTTCGGTCGGTTCGCCGCTCATGGCGTGCGTTCCACCGCCAGGAAGTGATGTCACTGGTACAGGCCGAGAGAACGTAAACAGGATGTTGCGTCGACGCGTTTCGCCCCTCCCCCAGGGCGTTATCAAAGACTTAACATCCTGCCGGCGTGTAAACCTTTTATATTATGCTCAGTGAGTGACAGCCATTTACGGCCAATGGGTGAGAAGTTACCCATTCCTTCCTCTATCATCATATCCTGTTTGCAAAAATAAAACTTTACTCAATGGTCGGAGACAAACAACTCCAATATGCAGATAGGTGTTTACAGCATCTTCATGAGGAAAACATCTTAACACTCACTGCCTTCCACAGAACAAAGTATATGCAAAACAAAGAATACTAACATCAGGATATTTAGATAGACGGAAAAAAAATTCATACAATATATATTGAATATCTAAACTCCTAATAATAAAAACAATAGTTTAATACATTACCAATGATTTAAAAATCTATAAAGGATGACAAAATGATATATGAAAAATTATTTTGTACAAAAAATAAAAATAAAATAAAATATAAAAAATAATAAAAATATAAAATCAAAAGAATCCTAATATAGCATCCCATATTTCACTCGATGATTTACTAATCTCCCAGGTTAGATATTCATGATTAAGACATGGGAACAAACACATGATCAAAAAATGTATAATGGTAAAAACGAATTAAAAATAAAATACTAAAATGCACAGACAAATATATAGAAAATATATTGAGGTATAATAGAAACAAAATATATATATTTATACTACCAATTCGATAAAAAACAATTCAAGTCTAGCTCGATATTCAGGCCCAAGGGATTCAAAGTGCGTAATCTATGTATCCACTGGGTTTCATTTTGTGAGATGTTTTGTCTAAGGTTGGAACCTCGCCAGTGATCTTCAACTCTGTCAATTCCACAGAAAGTGAGTAGGCTAGGGTCTTGGTTGTGGAAAAGCCTAAAATGATTGGAAAGACCATGGAATCTATAACCCTTCTTGATCCTATTTACATGCTCATTGAGCCTTATACCCAGTTGTCTGGTGGTTCTTCCTACATATTGTAGATTGCAAGGGCAAGATAGAAGGTAGGTAACGTGCGTTGTACTGCAGGTGATAAATTTTTTAATTGTGTACGATCTACCATCTACCATAGAGCTGAAATGGGTGGTTTTCCGCTTACGAAATTTAGATGTTTTACATATTCCACACCTCCCACAACTATAGAACCCAACACTGTCTAGGAAAGTGCATGTCTTCCTAGGGGGATCTATAACATTATGTGCTAGCTGGAGCCTCAAAGTGGGCGGTTTGGTATAAACAAAATTTGGTTGTTTTGGCAGCACCTTCCTCAGGTCATCATCCCGATGAAGGAGAGGCCAATGTCTCTTTATGATTCTCTCCAGGTCTCGATACTGTCTGTTAAAACCTGTGATGAAGGATAGACTAAAATTGTTTTCCCCTTTTGATTTAGATTTAAACAGATCATCCCTATTCATTTCCCCGACTGTTTGTTTTATCTTCTCTAAATTTTCCAGACTGTAGCCTTTTTCTTGAAATCTTTTCACCATGGTGTTAGCTTGCAAGTTATAGTCATTTAAGTTACTGCAGTTTCTTCTAATCCTAAGTAGCTGACTTTTAGGGATACCCCCTAGCCATCTAGGGTGGTGGCAGCTCGTCAGGGGGATATACCCATTTCGGTCAACATCTTTGAAGAAAGTGCGGGTGAGTAATTTATTATCTTCCCTAAACAATGTTAGGTCTAGAAAATTAATTTGTTGGTAACTAAAGCATTCAGAAAAGGATATACCAAACCTATTATTACTTATTTTGGCCATAAATTCTAGAAAGGAGTCGGGTGATCCTGCCCAAATGATCAGGATATCGTCTATGTACCTCTTATATAACCTGAGCTCCGGGGTAATGGATCGATAGATGGCCTCATCCTCCCAAAAACTCATGAACAGATTTGCCACTGAAGGTGCATACTTGGCGCCCATTGCGACCCCTTTCTTTTGCCTATAGTATTCCTTTTGGTGCCAAAAAAAGTTGTGGCTCATTGCTAGATCCAAAGCTTTTAAAATAAACTCCTTTTGTTTTAATTTTATATCTGTATCCTCTAATGCCCATCCTACTGCTTGTAACGCATGTTCTTGTTGGATGTTGGTATAGAGTGAATTTACATCAATACTTGCAAGCAAACAATTGTCATCTATTGTTATGGTCTTAGTTAATTCGATAAGTTCTCTGCTATCTTTAAGGTATGCAGGATATTTTTTGGTGAGTGGTTGCAGGAAACAGTCTAGGTATTCACCAAGTCTAGAGAAGAGGGATCCAATCCCGCTGATTATTGGTCGGCCTGGGGGTTTGCCATCTCTACACTAATTGATATTGTTTCTGTGGAGGGTCTTGGAGCTCTGGTGTTGCAGCTTAGTGCACGCACACTGAGTGTTGGCTCAGATGCGCGAGCTGCAGGTCCAGTTCTCTGACACATCCATATCTATACTCACGTGCCACTTTACTAACACCTGTGGTGTCTTGTGTTTTTTGTTTTTTTGTTTATATATATTTTTACACATTTAGTTGCCAGCGCAGTCCACTTGGTTTATACATAGACTAACATAGACAGGCCTTTTTAAGCTGCAAAAAAAGCTCAAAAAAGCAGCTGTAAAAACGTCCGTGTGCATGAGGACTAAAACAGTTCAAGTATCTGAAATCTATCTGAATATCACTTTCCCACAATCCACTGCACATCAGAAACCAGAATGGAAGACCAAGCACTGTGATCTGATCAGGTTCCATCTCATCACACAATGCTGCCAATCCAACTTGATTTCAGATAGTAAGAACTGGAGGGAGATAGGTTTAGCTAACACAGGGGAGACAAGACACTGTGAGGATGCTCGTTCATAGGCAGGCTGGTTGCACCCAAGTTGATCCATAGATCGACTTGGGTACAACCAGCCTGTCTGATTTTTTTTACACGTGAATACTGCCGGCAGCTATAGCCGCTAGCAGTAACCATTGTGTTCTGCCAGCTGGGCAGGGCCCCCATACCAGCAAAACATAATAGCACAGCGGGAGGGATTCCCCTGTCCACACTATGGCTTGCTTAAGGCAGGCATGTAAAAACTGAACATAAATATTAGGGCTGGGTAAAACAATTCCCATATATGCATTTCCACAACAAAGTATGCCCTACATTACAAGAAATAAAAAAGAGAGGTAAACTGTGTATGGCCAGCCTAAGCCACAGATTTAGAAGCTGCAGACCGTTTTTAATCTACTGGGACACTTGACTTAACCTTTTAATATCCTGGGGCTACTTTTACATGTGTGCTGTGCAAGCAATCCAGCCTTACAAACCCACCGAAAGACGCATTTTGGTTCTGGAAAAATAAAACGGATTAGATTCCCCCATCCACCCACCAGATGTGAATGAGGGAATCCTCCCCACTAAGCTAAGCTTTCGTTACAACAGGGGGCTTCCCTGCTGTCACAATAAACGGATAGCCAGTAGCGCTGATCGAGTGGCAAAAATCCAACAGAGCCGTTGTACAGGTGTTGATCGTTAGACCACCTTGTCGATAATTATGGATTGAAATTCAGCTGGTCCCTGCTAAGCGGACCAGATTTCAGTCCATGTACAGTGAGGGAAAAACATATTTGATCCCCTGCTGATTTTGATTCTTTCTGACAAAGAAATGATTAGTCTATAATTTTGATGGTAGGTTTATTTTAACAATGAGAGACAGAACAACAACAACAAAAAATCCAGGAAAACGCATTTCAAAAAAGTTATAAATTGATTTGCATTTTAATGAGTAATATAAGTATTTGACCCCTTCGCAAAACATGACTTAGTACTTGGTAGCAAAACCCTTGTTGGCAATCACAGAGATCAGATGTTTCTGGGGACTGGCTAGGTCTTTCCAGGACCTTTAAGTGCTTTTTCTTGAGCCACTCCTTTGTTGTCGTGTGTTTTGGGTCATTATTATGCTTTAATACCCACCCACGACCCATTTTCAATGCCTTGGCTTAGGGAAAGAGGTTCTCATCGAAGATTTGATGGTACATGGCCCTGTCCATCGTCCCTTTGAAGCAATGAACCCCCAAAGCATAAATGTTTCCACCTCCATATTTGATGGTGGGGATGGTGTTCTTGGGGTCATAGGCAGCATTCCTCCTCCAAACACGGAGAGTTGAGTTGACGCCAAAGAGCTCGATTTTGGTCACTTTCACCTAGTTCTCCTTTGAATCATTTAGATGTTCATTAGCAAGCTTCAGACAGGATTGTACATGTGCTTTCTTGAGCAGGAGGGATCTTCCAGGCGCTGCAAAATTTCAGTCCTTCACGGCATAGTGTGTTACCAATTGTTTTCTTGGTGACTATGGTCCCAGCTGCCTTGAGAGCATTGACAAGATTCTCCCATGTAGTTCTGGGCTATATCCTCACTGTTCTCACGTTCATTGAAACTCCACAATGCGAGATCTTGCATGGAGCCCCAGATCCATGCAAGTGTGTTACCAATTGTTTTCTTGGTGACTATGGTCCCAGCTGCCTTGAGAGCATTGACAAGATTCTCCCATGTAGTTCTTGGCTATATCCTCACTGTTCTCATGTTCATTGAAACTCCACAATGCAAGATCTTGCATGGAGCCCCAGATCCAGGGAGATTGACAGTTTTGTGTTTCTTTCATTTGCGAATAATCGTACCAACTGTTGTCACCCTCTCAGCAAGCTGCCTGGCGATGGTCTTGTAGTCCAATCCAGCCTTGTGTAGGTCTACAATCTTGTCCCTGATATCCTTGGACAGCTCTTTGGTCTTGGCCATGGTGGACAGATTGGAATCTGATTGATTGCTTCTGTGGACAGGTGTCTTTTATACAAGTAAAAAGCTGAGATTAGGAGCACTCCTTTTAGGAGAATGCACCAAATTCCAGCTTGTTACCATTATAGAAGACACCTGGGAGCCATAAATCTTGCTGATTGATAGGGGATCAAATACTTCTTTCACTCATTAAAATGCAAATCAATCAAATCAACAACTTTTTTAAATGCGTTTTTCTGAATATTTTTGCTTTTATTCTGTATCTCACTGTTAAAATAAACCTACCGCTAAAATGATAGACTGATCATTTCTTTGTCAGTGGGTAAACGTAAAAAATCAGTAGGGGATCAAAACCTTTTTTCCCCTCACTGTATGGCCAGCTTAAGGAAGAACTGCAGTTAAGAGTGGTAGACAAATCAAGAACGCTGCATTGCAGCACTATTGAGTCGCATTCATACTTGTGAACGGAGCTGTTAGCGATTACACGTTGGAGACCCAGTGGGAGTTCTAGGAGATTAGCTGGGGGTGGAAGCCCCATCAAAAGGGGGGGCTGACAACTACCCACAGCTAAACATGGCTGCTCCCATGTAATCACTCATTGAGCTCGCAATCGCTGGTAATCCTCGTAGAGTTGCATAATTTATTAAGGAAAACAAAGGGATTCTAGACACTCAGCCTTTAAAGGAGGATTTTTTTTTTGTTTTATCAAAATATCACATTTAGAAATTCTCACAGCATTAAAAAATAAGACGACCAGTCAATGACATCTGACAAATACAAATTTTTGCATTTCAGAAAAAGAATGCTGTGCTTTAAGAGAAAAATCTAAATATACTCCATCACATTGGCCAGAGTTGAGGAGGGATAAATATGAGGTATTTTTCCTTTGCTATTTGTGTCTCGTTAGGGAAATTTTCCTCCACTTTCTTGTCCTGTAGACTCATAAGGGAGTGAGGATATCTTTTCTCATCTCAAGCTACCTAGCATGGCCATACACTAGTAGAATTTGGTGAACATTCGTTCAATTTACTAATGGTTAGTGAGGTTGAATCGACATTCATTTTTGACCGTAGTGATGAGAAAATTTGAAGGAGCAGAATAGAAAACTTTCCTCAAACAAATGTCTAACAGTGTAGTGGTTTCAATTTAGGAAACTCCTTTTATACTAAAGTCGAATGTTAAAAGCAAGCATAAAACTTTTGCTTTTGATCAGCATTATTGATTGTAACGTTAAGATTTTTTTGCATGAAAATTGGTTAAAAAATGTACTAGTGTATGGAATGCTTTAGACAAAAACAGGTAATTAATGCACATCAAAAAGGTGTAGCGCTATCACTACTCCATTATTTTTCAGAATATGAAAATGTAAGTCTTTTAATAACACTCTATTGTGATAATGTATTGTAAAGCACATATTCACAATAGAGTGTTAATAAAGAAGACACAAGAGAATGTTTTACATTCAAGCTCATGAAAAATAGTGCTATATCTTTTTTGGTTTGTATTCATTTTTGTGTGCACAATTGAGATTGCCATAGGGTGTGGGTAGCTGCAGGAATTTTCTTATTAATTATTTCACAGGGTAGCAGCACAAAAAGGTTTTTTTTTATTTTGTTTTTTACACAAAAACAGGTTTTCTGATCGGAAGATTTTGGATTTAATCTCGCTTTCATTCCTGTTGACACTTGTGATCAAGACAAATCGGAGAAAGTAATCTTCCTAAAGAGGACACAGACCACAAAAACAACCTGACAGTGGTGCTAACACATCACCACTCTACCCAAATCCAAGGCGCTTTTAACCCTTTTTTCGGTCACTAGCAGGTGTTAAAAGTGCCCCGCCAGCGGCCGAAAAACACTGCTAACAGTGGTAAAGCACCGCTAAAATCAGCGTCGCTTTACTCCCAACGCACGGCCCAACCCCCCCGGCGCGCGCGTTTTGAGCTTTCTTTTGGTGGTATTTTACCACCTCTGGAATTTTTTTTTTTGTAGCGCAAAGGACAAAAAATTTTGAAAAAACGAAAATGTTTTTCTTCATTTTTTTGTTATAAAACTGTGTAAATAAGCAAGTTTTCTCCTTCACTGATGAGCACTGATGAGACTGCACTGATGGGCACAGATGTCGAGGCATTTATATGTAGCACTAATAGGCACTGATTGGCATCCCTAATGGGCATCCTCGATGGATCTGCACTGATAATCAATGCGCTGATTATCAGCGTAGAACCCCCCGTCAGGAGAGCCGGCGACCGGCTCTACTCTACCTGCGCCTTGTCAGCGCGAGTAGAGGAAAAGCCGATAAACGGCATTTCCTTGTTACCATGTGATCAGCTGTGATTGGACACAGCTGATCACATGGTAAAGAGCCTACATCATAGGCTCTTTGCCTAGATCAAAGATGCAGTATGTCACAGCCCGATCCTGACTGCTTGTACCTCCGATACGGGTAGGAAGTTACTTTAAAGTAGGATCATCAATGAACTACGAGAACATTCACCAGTGCCCTCACAGTTCATTGAGAATTACAAGCCATCAGCAGCAATGGATGATGGTACTTCTAGTCTATGCATGCACAGGAAACTGAATAAATTATGTGGCAATGTGTACGGCCACAGTGTTTTCAAAATTGTGACGTCATACCCTAAATACAGGTGTAACATAGAACATGTTCAGAACGTAGCCTGAATACACAAATACAGAATAAGAGCGGTTTTACTGCCAAAGGATTTGTATTTCTGTACACTCATTCCCAAAATCTGCAAAGCTGACTAAGACCGCACAGCCAGACTGGAGACCTGAAGCTGGCCATAGATGGATCAAAAATCTGCAGGTTCAGCAAAGGACCAGTCAAATTTTGATTCATCTATGATCAGTTGAGAGGAGTTCCGCTGTTAGAATACAATAGCACAGCAAGAAGAATTCTTCTACCCACCACAAACGTGTGGATGGGAGAAGCCATCCTTTTTTTTTTTTGATCAGTCCTGGTGACTGATCAAAAAAAAAAGAAAAAAAGAAGATCCATCTATGGCTAGCTGTATTCTTCGCTACTGCAGTAAAGTAAAATAACTAGGTCTTGCCCATGCCCCCACCCTGTAACAGTACAGTGAAAGGGAAGCAGCAGACTAATGAGCTCATTTTACCGTCACTCTCTTTTTCCCAATCAGCGTGTTCCTTATAAGCACTTGGTCACTGCAGCACATTCACAACGGATTTTCAGTAAACACATAACTATATGATTTGGTAGTTTTCACTCCAAAGTTTCACCTAAAGTTCAGCCTCAAAATAGATCATGCAATTAGTCTAGAGCAAAGTAAAGCAAAGATAAAAGAAACACAATGTAACCACAAATGATTGAACCATGACATGGCTGCTCACCAGTTGTTCCTGTAATTGTTTTATCATCTCATCCTTTTTCCTAGATTCCTCTTTTAGTTGCTGGATCTCAGTCAGCAGGTCTTCAGTCTGAGCCGACAAGGAAACAATAGGAATAAAATCTTTAAAACAATACACAGTGTTGAAAACAGAACCTTCCGCCATCTAAACATTTTCTATACATGCACATACTGTATATTAGTTTCTAAGATGCTCCTAGTGAGAACACATTTGATTGCTTAGATTATGTGGAATCAATTGGATATAACGAAAACATAATTAAAAAAACAGCCGTGTCCAATAAAAATCATTAAACAAAAATCTCCTTTTTGAACTACAGAAATGTACTGTAGTGTTAAGATTATGTGCATCTACTTCAATCATATACAAGATCTGTTAGATTTTATAATAAAATATGCATATTTGCAAAACTGTATAAATAAGAAAGTTGGCCATTACAAGTCGACTTGCTTATACAGCAAGAGCTCAGATGTAATAGTGATGGTTTTACACATGCCACATGAAATACTGTTTTCCTCCAGCCAAATGTGTACCATCTCATTTGGTTATGGTTACCCACATACCATTTTGCATACCTATGAACACAAAAATAGCATGGATATGGAGAACCTTGCTTTTTTTTAATCAAAGGTTTTGGAAGATCACATGAAAGATAAAATGATTCTTTACAAAATAAATGCTTGGTTATTATTATGCCATGTGCTGAGCATTAGAAAGACCCTGGCACCAACAACTGCAGGTTAAAGCACAAAATAATTAAAAGAGGAGTATAATCAAACATTTTCTGGCTAGAATTCTTGTTTGTTACAAGAGTACATTTATTAATGTACTCCTGTGACCCAGAGTCAGCCCACAGGAAGCCATTGCCTTTGAATCTTCCCTCTAGTTCAGATGTCTCCAAACTGTGCCCAGGGGGCCAGATGCAGCCCTTTGCTTGCTTTTATCCGGCCCTTGGGGTACTATTTCATCCACTGATACCAACAATGAGGCCCACTGACACCAACGATGGGGCACAATTCCTCCCACCATCACCAACAATGGGTCATTGTTTTTCCCAGTGGCATCAGGACCTTTTCTACTTCCAATGGCCACAATCTGACCCCCTAAAGTCTAAAGGACAGTAAACTGGTCCTTTATTTAGAAAGTTTGGAGACCCCTGCTCTAGTTTAAATATTTCCTGGATGTTCCAGGGATACAGGGGAGGGTGCTGATGTCCTTTCTACTCCTTATAAATTCCTTTCTTTACCCCTTCTTGTTGTGGGGGTGACAAACAGGGTCAGCAAGTGCGCAACACCTTAGATAAAAGCAGAGCAGAAACTTGACCCTTAATGCTGATAAGGTCTAAATGTTGTTCTACTCCAAACTGGAGGAAAGAAAGAACAGGGCAACAGGAAGGCAAAAGGGGGGAAACCGCCAAATCAGTGAAAAGAACTCTTTCTCTTGCGTTAAAGTAGATTTACAAGCTTTAAGCATAGTTGAAATAACTGACTCCACATTGCCTATGTCTCTCAGAGTTTCAACATCCAGGCCATCAGAGCCAGCCACTGAGAAACAGGGTGGAAGAGAAGTCCTTGGGATAACAAATTTGGCAGATCTGGGAAAGGCCACAGAGTATCAGCTAACAGATGAATGAGGCTGTCATACCACACTCTCCAATCAGGCCAGTCTGGAGCTATTAGAACGACTGAAATGTAAGCCATGTAAAGTCTTCGCTCCTCCAGAGGGCATACCCCAAAGCAGTCTTCAGAAGATAAGCTTTCACCGGTAAGGACACTATATTACCAAAAGTATTGGGATGCCTACCTTTACGCACAGATTAGCTTTAATGGCATCCCAGTCTTAGTCAGTAGCGTTCAATATTGAATTGGCCCACCCTTTGCAGCTTTAACAGCTTCAACTCCTCAGGTATAGCTGTCCACAAGGTTTAGCAGTGTGTCTATTGGAATGTTTAACCATTCTTCCAGAAGTGCATTTGTGAGGTCAGGCACTGATGTTGCACGAGAAGGCCTGGCTCACAGTCTACGCACTTATTCATCCCAAAGGTGTTCTATTGGGTTGAAATCAGGACTCTGTGTAGGCCAGTCAAGTTCCTCCACCCCAAACTCCCTCATCCATGTCTTTATGGACTTTGCTTTGAGCACTGGTGCGCAGTCATGTTGGAACTGTAAGGGACCATCCCCAAACTGTTCCCACAAAGTTGGGATCATGAAATTGTCCAAAATGTCTTGGTATGCTGACGCCTTAAGAATTCCCTTTACTAGAACTAAGGGGCCAAGCCCAATCCCTGACAAACAACCCCACACCATAATCCCCCCTCTAGCAAATGATTTGGACCAGTGCACAAAGCAAGGTCCATAAAAGACATGGATGAGAGAGTTTGGGGTGGAGGAACCCAATAATTTTGGTAATACAGTGTAGATCAGACCCTGGACCTGTAAATCGCTCTGCTGCTAACACAGGTAACCAAGTGCCTTGACAGCACCACAGGGACATATTACAGACTGCAGCTTCCAAAAAGAGAGTGCGTCATGAAGGGTAGTTTTAACAAAGCTTTCCCACGCCATAAATCCACCAACTAAAAATTAAGCCAGATGACTCCTCCCCCAGAGCCATTGTCACATTTAAATTTAGTGCTGCCCCCCCCACACAGCTGTGTCATTCATTCATAGGGATCTGTGAATGAATGAACTACAAAGTCCCATCTTCCACTGCGGCAGATAGACTTGTAGTCCTCAATGGACTATGAGTTCAATAAGCGGTGCACGGATTTTCGACACCCTAGAGGAAATGTTATTTTGCCCCCCCAAAATTGGCTCCGCACCTGACTCCACCCTCTTTGCCAGTGTTAAATAGTTTGATTCAACCCTCTAACTGCCACAATTGAAGACAGCAGGACCGGATGCCCTGAAGAAGATGAGGAAGCCAAGGATCATCTTGTCCAGGTAGCAACTCAGTGTTTGATCAGGCTGGTGCCACTGGATTAAATGATCAAAATGAAGAAGACGCCAACCTATAATTGGTTAACATATAACTGCTGCCCCTTTAAGTGTGGATCACACTATCAATAGTTTTGGGCATCAGTAAAGTGAGGTACTGTTATATTACCATAAAATTATACATACAGTATCTCACAAAAGTGAGTACACCCCTCACATTTTTGTAAAGATTTTATTACATCTTTTCATGTGACAACACTGAAGAAATTACACTATGCTACAATGTAAAGTAGTGAGTGTGCAGCTTGAATAACAGTATAAATTTGCTGTCCCCCCAAAATAACTCAACACACAGCCATTAATGTCTAAACCGCTGGTTACAAAAGTGAGTACACCCCTAAGTGAAAATGTCCGAATGGGGCCCAATAAGCCATTTACCATCCCCGGTGTCATGGGATTTGTTAGTGTTACAAGGTCTCAGGTGTAAATGGGGAGCAGGTGTCTTAAATTTGGTGTTATTGCTCTCACTCTCTCATACTGGTCACTGCAAGTTCAACATGGCACCTCATGGCAATGAACTCTCTGAGAATCTGAAAAAAATAATTGTTGCTCTACATAAAGATGGCCTAGGCTATAAGAAGATTGCCAAGACCCTGAAACTGAGCTCAAGCACAGTGGCCAAGACCATACAGCAGCTTAACAGGACAGGTTCCATGCAGAACAGGCCTCGCCATGGTCAACCAAAGAAGTTGAGTGCACGTGCTCAGCATCATATCCAGAGGTTGTCTTTGGGAAATAGACGTATGAGTGCTGCCAGCATTTCTGCAGAGGTAGAAGGGGTGCGGGGTCAGCCTGTTAGTGCTCCATACGCCGCACACTGTATCAAATTGGTCTGCATTGCTATTGTCCCAGAAGGAAATCTCTTCTAAAGATGATGCACAAGAAAGACCGCAAACAGTTTGCTGAAGACAAACTAAGGACATGGATTACTGGAACCATGTCCTGTGGTCTGATGAGACCAAAATAAATTTATTTGGTTCAGATGGTGTCAAGCATGTGTGGCGGCAACCAGGTGAGGAATACAAAGACAAGTGTGTCTTGCCCACAATCAAGCATGGTGGTGGAAGTGTCATGGTCTGGGGCTGCATGAGTGCTGCCGGCACTAGGGAGCTACAGTTCATTGAGGGAACCATGAATGTCAACATGTACTGTGACATACTGAAGCAGAGCATGATCCCCCTCCCTTCGGAGACTGGGCCGCAGGGTAGTATTCCAACCTAACGACCCCAAACACACCTCCAAGATGACCACTGCCTTGCTAGAGAAGCCAAGCATGTCTCCAGACGTAAACACTATTGAACATCTGTGGGGCATCCTCAAATAGAAGGTGGAGGACCGCAAGATCTCTAACATCCACCAGCTCCATGATGTTGTCATGGAGGAGTGGAAAAGGACTCCAGTGGCAACCTGTGAAGCTCTGGTGGACTCCATGCCCAAGGGGGTTAAGGCAGTTCTGGAAAATAATGGAAGCTACACAAAATATAGACACTTTGGGCTCAATTTGGACATTTTCACTTAGGGGTGTACTCACTTTTGTTGCCAGCGGTTTAGACATTAATGACTGTGTGTTGAGTTATTTTGAGGGGAGAGCAAATTTACACTGTTATGCAAGCTGTACACTCAATACTTTACATTGTAGCAAACTGTAATTTCTTCAGTGTTGTCACATGAACAGATACAATAACATTTTTGCAAAAATGTGAGGGGTGTACTCACTTTTGTGAGATACTGTATATCCACCTGACAATCATGAATCCTTCCAAAAAAGCTGATAAAAAATGTGGTTTCTGTAACCCACTTCTACTTGTAACATATTGTTGCAATGTGAAGTGCTCAAAAGATATGTGTATATAAACACACTTACTGTGCATAAAGATTATCTAAAAATATTTTTAGATCAATAACATTTTAGCAAAATACATAAAATTGCACCTATATGAGGCTGTGTAAAAAAATGGGGGTAAACTCCATGCCAACCTTGTGCACAATTTATAGCAAATGTGAATACAAATGTGAAATAATACTCAATAAGCTGCTCCTCTGATTAAGTAGTGACACTTCAAATAGTTGTTGTGATATGGTGTAGAGGGTGCTTTAAAATAACAAAATAGAAGTAGATATGTGAATATATACCACAAGATATTTCTAAATAAAACCTACTAAAGTGCAATGTGCAAACAACATATATATGTGCAATTGAAAATGGTGGTGCTGGTTGCTTGGCCAGATAGCAGTACAAAGTATTAAATAGTCCCAAAAATTGTCACAAAAACTTCTCCAACGACATGTGATTGTATTCAACACTCCTCCATAGAAGAAGAAAAGCAAAAACTCCTTTCACCAACTTGATAGAGAATAACACCCAACGTGCTCTAATACAAGATCTGCTCACTAGAAAATGTTGACTCCTTTAATTAAAAAGTGAGTCAAATGTGCTTTAGCAAGATTTTGCTTGCTGCAATACTAGAGATGTAAAAGGCAATGGAAAACCCCTCCTCCAGGTAGATCACAGATTGGAATATGTGGAAAAAATATTGGACCAAATAGTGTAATCCTGTTTTATTGTAATAGTAAAAAGATAAAACTTGCCAATTGGCTGCTTACATGATATTGTGCCTTAATCCAGCACTGGGGCTGTTAGCGTGTGCTGGATCGAGTGGAGTTACGTGTCTGGCCACTGCCGCTGGCGTGTGTTCCACCATCCTACCCGGAAGTACCAAAAGGGACCAGAAGTTGCGTGGGATAGCGTGACCAAGTACCGCCTCGATGTACATTTCGTTATTACGTCATCGGTGGGCTAGCCGCGAGGCTCCATTCGATCCAGCACACGCTAGCAGCCCCAGTGTCGGGTTAAGGCACAATATCATATAAGCAGCCAATTGGCATGTTTTATCTTTTTACTATTACAATAAAACAGGATTACAATATTTGGTCCCATATTTTTTCCACATATTCCAATCCGTGAACTTCCTGGAGGAGGGGTTTTCCATTGCCTTTTACATTTCTAGTATTGCAGCAAGAAAAATCTTGCTAAAGCGCATTTGGCTCACTTTTTAATTAAAGGAGTCAACGTTTTCTGGTAAGCAGATCTTGTATTGGAGCAGGTTGGGTGTTATTCTCTATCAAGTTGGTGAAAGGAGTTTTTCCTTTTCTTCTTCTATGGAGGAGTGTTGAGCACAATCACATGTCGTTGGAGAAGTTTTTGTGACACTTTTTGGGACTATTTAATACTTTGTACTGCTATTTGGCCAAGCAGCCAGCACCACCATTTTCAAATGCACATATATATGTTGTTTGCACATTGCACTTTATTAGGTTTTATTTAGAAATATCTATATGAGGCTGTGACCAACACACAAAATGAACCCAAAAAGGATTTTTTTTTTTTTTTTTTAAATGAAAAGTGATACAACTACTGAAAAGCGATAAAATAAAATTAAATTAAAAACACAGTCCACTTTGCTGCAAATATAGTCACTGGCTGCCTGAAGGAAGAGAAATTATATAACATTGACCGGAGTACTCTGTACAGCTCTGCACAGCACAGGAAAATGCATTGTTTCAAGGAATTTCAAGGTAAAGCTGCAGTACCTCCTCAGTGATGAAAAGTGGAAGAAAAGGTTAGAAACATGCAAAGAGAAGGAAGGGGAGATTGCCCTGAATATGTGCTCCTGGAAATGAGAGCCATTCTCCCTGCAAAGAGTGATTTTCTAGAAGATGTTCTGCATGCTGAGCTGGGGTTAGGAAGAGAGAGAAAGAGAAGTCGGAGGGGGTCAGTGGAAGTGCACACTCACTTGGAATGCTCCTGGGGGCTCTCTGGCTCATTCAGCAGTATATCAGTGAGGCTGTGGGATGCTTCTTTTTAATCTTTCCGCCCACCTCTCCTGCACAGACGGAACACACAAGCAGGGAGGGAGGGGCGAGAGAAGGGATGTGTGTGAAGCTGCTTGGGACAGGCTGCAGGTGGAGTTGGACGGAGCAGTGTGAGGAATGGATCCCCTCCACATAGGACAGCTACACTTCCTGAGCCATCACCTGCACTGTCCGCTCACAGGGACAGAGAGCAGAGGACGGAGCAGGAGGAAAGGAGCAGGTGGATAGGTTTTCCGGGGACGAGAACTAACTTCTGCACCCCTCACTTCTCCCGCAGGCTTGTCACTTTTGCCATATCCTTCCCCACCTCCTCCCTCCCAGGGGCTGTGACTGCGCTCTAGGAGGCAGTGCACCCTAGGCAACTGCTTAGTCTGCCTAGTGATAGCACCGGCCCTGCTTGTAGTCAATTGAATTTTCCTCCAGCTCTCTGGCAGCCTGTACAAAAGGTATGGGCAGAGAACTGGAGGAAGAGTCTGCAGGAGCCTGACAATGCACCATCAATCCACTGGTGCAATGCTTTGCAGGCTCCTGTTAAAATAAATATATATATATATATATATATATATTAATACTGCAGATTGTTTTCTCTGCAAAAACATGTGCATTTATTATTTGTTTTTCAGGGTGAACCTAGTCTAAGGATTTGGGCCAGTCAGCTAAAGTGTAATAAATACTACAGAGTGGGAAGAGAAAACATATTGGCAGAACATTAAGGTCTATGAGAACAGAGGCCAGACACTGTTAGGAGAAGTAAAATATAGGATCCTCTAATTTTAAAGGGAACGCACAGCCACCATTATAAAGTAAACGGTTTTCCTCTGTATGGGTGAAACAACTGCTGACCGGAATTTAGCTATTGGGGTTTTCCTCCTCTTCTAGGGAAGGGAGGACTCTGCATCTAATAACAAGTCCTCTGGAGGATTTCTGACAGACTGACAAAATGTTAGGCACCTTTGCTTCAGAATCCACAGTTAAATGTGGCGGTGGGTATTTCACAACTTTGAGATCAGTGGACTAACACGTTGCACTGAGCAAAAAAACTTTTATAAAAAAGGAAAAACTTTGCTTTCTAAATTCTGAAGGGAAATGAGGACCCAATGAAGAAAGGAAGTGAGGTATAGAAACATCTGCTATTGGATGTAGTTCTAACTGGAAAAATAGTAAGACGTGCAAAAGCACAATCTTTTCTTTTTGCCAAGCTCAACCTCAGCACAGAACGCCACACAAGTAATCAAACATGTTGTGGTACCTTTATAACAATAAGCTATGCCACTCCTGTATAAATAATTATAGACCAGATGAGGCAGTATACCCAAGGGTATAGGTAAAATAATGGCTGTAAACACTTGTCATTGCAAGTGGAGTAAAATCATCCAGGCTGTGTCTACATGTCTACTTAAAGTGATTGTAAAGTCTGTTTTTTTTCAATAAAAATAACAAACATGTTATAATTACCTGCTCTGTTGCAGTGGATTTGCACAGAGCAGCCTAGATGCTCCTCTTCTCGGGTCCCTCTTCTGTGTTCCTGGCCACTCCCTCCTGTTGAGTACCCCCACAGCAAGAAGCTTGCTATGGGGGCACCCGAGCTGAGTTACAGCTCCCATTCAGACACAGCGCTGCGGCCGAGCCCCACCCCCTCTCTCTCCCAATTGGCTGGCTGACTTTGACAGCAGTGGGAGCCAATGGCGCATCTGCTGTGTCTCAGCCAATCAGGAGGGAGAGTCTCAGACAGCCAAGACAATCGTGGACATCGCTGGACAAAGATGGGGCTCAGCTAAGTATTAGGGGGTGCTGGGATGGCTGCTGCACACAAAATGCTTTTTATCTTCATGTATAGAATGCATGAAGATAAAAACTCTTCTGACTTTACAACCCCTTTAACCCCAATACATACTGTCAAAAGATTGCAAGCTTGCATGCTGCTGTAGACAGCTTCCACTTCAGACCGTGCAGGGCCCCATCTGAGGGGAGAGAATGCTCAAAGATGGTATTTATTGTGTATCTAAAATATATGAGAAGTATTCACTGGAACTTGTAAACCAGTTAGAACAATCTACCTTTAAATGTGTCTCTGTCTCTGTTTGCTCAATCGTAGTTGGGATGCATAGTTGTAAGTCTTGCACTGGTGACTCTGAGTCATCCTCCTATTAAATAAAATAAGCAAACGATCACTTGTTTAATAGCTACATAGCACATAAAACATTCTATAGATTACAGTTTTTTACAAGACACAGAAGGAACAGCACATGTCAGAACAAAGATTGCTAGCACATGCGTTTAAAGCCAACCTCCGGCACACAGCTACATACACTGCTTTACCTGCCAAGAGATATGTAAATGTATCAGCCAGACAATATATCCAGGTCAATGAACTCACTGTTCTGCATCATAATTAAATTATACTTGTCACTTATCAAAATGTTCATAGATGAATGCGATTTATCCGCTTATATGATGGCAGCTTTACTGGCCAACAGAGCGTATTGTGAGGGGATGGATAAGCCCTATACACTGCAGGGTAATGTCTCCTGGTCGTGTTTCCTCCTCTATGTAATCTGTGGAAGGTCACTGGTGATGCTTTGTTCTGTGTGTCTGTGGTCATGATTCCACAGCACCTAGTCATTACCCACCCACAGCCACTAATTGGCAACTGTGCTAATAGCTGTTCTCTGTAGCACAGCATGTCAGTACTTTCCCATGGTTAAGGTGATTGTAGCTGTACTGTAGCAGTACTGCTTGACATTAGGAGTTAGCTTGTCCTGAAAATGTAACCGTTAGTGCAAATGAAAAAAAAATAAAAATACCATGTTCTATGAAATCATAGGAAATGTGGTCACTATTTCCCCCTTGAAAACATACATCGCCTCATTAGATCGCCCGGGTGCAGTAAACTATAAATATGGAATAATAATTAACCAAAAAGTAATGTTTTTAGTGTTTTTTGTTTGTAAGTGTTTTTATTGTGCATGTGGAACAAAAGCTAAAAAGTCAAAAATAAGGAGTTCTCAGTGAGAGAGGTGTCTGCCTATAGAAAGATATTCATTTAGATCTGGTCTGACAAATAGGAGTTAGGATACATCTACATTAAATTCTTTTACATGGGGGCCACATTGCACTAGCAATCAACTTGTCATCAACAGGATTTTTGTGTAGAGCAAATGTTCAACCTTTTCCATGAGTTGCTCCCCCACTATAAATGCATAAACAAGTGTAGCGCTATGAGTTAAGAAACTTCTAAGATTATAAAAATGAAGATGAAGAAAAAACGTCTGTATCAAACCCTAAAAGTTGCAATATAAGTTAGCTTGACAAATACATAGGATAAACAAAATAAAGTCTCTGATGTTTCTTCAGATGTTTTAAATGTTTTGAAAGTTGAAGAGGACTGGTGTTAGTCAAAAGGTATGTATAGTTCCTTATTCACCATGTGGATAACACATGCAAAAATGTGATGGACCCTCCACACAAGGACAAAATGAAGGCTTACAAGAGGGATTGAACTCATAGGAACATACGTTCAATGAGTCAATCAAGCTTGAGACTCCACTGCCTGCCATAATTTTAAATTTGAAGCGCTTTTCTTACTACTGAAATGTAAGTTGATTACTTATTTTAATAAATCTGTTTTCCCAAACGGTATTATGCTATGTGGCTCCCCTTCTTTATTCTTATATGGATTATCCATCTGAGATGACCCGCGGGAAGGTTTGCCATTCACTTTGAGTTTCGTCAGAAGTGTGGAAATACATTGAAGCTTTACCACCATCCAGTTGTGAGGTTCCCCCTCTTTGATTACCCATTGGGGTTACAAGCTTGATTGACTCATTGAACGTATGTTCCTATGAGTTCAATCCCTCTGGTAAGCCTTCATTTTGTCCTTGTGTGGAGGGTCCATCACATTTTTGCATGTGTTATCCACGTGGTGAATAAGGAACTATACATACCTTTTGACTAACACCAGTCCTCTTCAACTTTCAAAACATTTAAAACATCTGAAGAAACATCAGAGACTTTATTTTGTTTATCCTATGTATTTGTCAAGCTAACTTATATTGCAACTTTTAGGGTTTGATACAGACGTTTTTTCTTCATCTTCATTTTTATAATCTTAGAAGTTTCCTAACTCATAGCGCTACACTTGTTTATGCATTTGTAATTTGACAAAATCCTTATTTGTTGTGTGAGCTGCTTCCTTATTGGGTAAGCGCAGGGTTATACTTTTATTTTTTCTGCTCCCCCACTATAAGGATGAGTACATTGTCACTTGTGTGCGACATTCTGCAGTATTTCTCATTCAGCCCATGAGGGAGCAGTGCGTGAAACCAAGTAAGCATTTACCTTGGTCTGTGTAGCGACCTTGTTGCTGGCGACTTGTCACCAGTGATGGGATCTCTAGCAAGACATAAGCCCTTAGAAGTTTCTAATGACATCTCACACAGTGCTCAATGAACAACCTACTTGTTGCAGTAACCGTTTTAGCTTTAAAAGCTGTGTCTTTACAGTGGTGCAGTCTTGGACCATGTGTCGGAGAGTCATTTCATCCAGCATGACAGTGTTTTCTTGTAAGCCAATTGCTTGAGGAGACCTTGGTGACAGCGGACTACAATAGGGACTTCCATAGCTATCTTTTTGATCAGATGGAGACTCCAAACAAGATGATCCCCTGTAATACAGAAATATAGATTTCAACTCAATTAACATCTAGGCCACTTTAAGGTTTGTTGACACCATGTCCGTTGGTCCGTTGAGTTGCTTTCCTTACTGCACACCACTACACATGTATGTTGTAAACAGGGCACGGTTTTCTATATGGCTTGTGCATACCATGTGTGTGTGGTGGTGTGCAAAAAAAATAAAAGCAGCCTAAAACAGACAAGTGTTTTCTGTGTGCCCTGTTCACACTTAAAAAGCAACCTTCCGACTCCCCTCTCCTTTTTGACATATATGGTGGACCTGACCGAGGGCTCGCAGGCTATGGATTTGGGTGTACATCTCGACTGACACGCTCCTCCACTGTAATCTAAAGAAGGACCCAGCTGAGGCCTTACTACATAAACTATACAGGTGATGATAAAAAGAACAAGCAAAACGAATTACTTTTTATTGCCACTAAGCAAATTATTGCTCATTACTGGAAATCGCCCGTACTGAGTTTCCAGGAGGTCAAGACCCACCTAAATGTGAGAAACGGACAGCCACGCTAGATGATAGATACAATAAATTCCTGAAGGTCTGGTTTCCATTGGTAGACTACTATCAACCAGATCAGAGGGCATTACAGCAGTGACCCATCTCTCCCTTTCTCTCTCCTCAGTTGTAAGATTGAGTCATTAGGCCTGTGTGGCATTGCAAAGCACTCTTTGCCCCCCTCATTCTTGCTGCTCTTCTGTCCTCCCATCCTCTCCCCCTTTTTTCTCTCGCATTTTGTTTTTTTGTCATTTTATTTTGGGCTGCTCGTGTTTTTGACCTTTATTTTCGTCTGCCCTGGAGGGCAACTGTACTGGCACCCGTTCTTTTGCTCTCCTCTCATTAAGATAAATCGAGCCTTGACATACTCCAAAGGTATATGCTTTTAAGGGCCCTTCTTTAGAATGTGCTGAATCTGGAACGCTCCCTGATTTGGCCTGCTGTCCTTTTATACAAGACTCCTCTGCCCTTTTGACTCCTAAACTATTGAAGTATCGTGTATATTTGGTACCAGTGTAGGGGCATTATAACCCCTCCTGCTGCACTTTGTGCAATTTCAGAATGTTTTTGTATTCAATTCTTGTAGAATTGCAAACTTTCAATAAAAAATGTATTGAACCATAAAAAGCAGCCTTCCAGTGAGCTCTGGTTTAGTGCGGAAATCCCTCAGCATTTTCCCATCCTACACTGCACCCTACCCCATAGCTCTGTTGCTGTCCGCATTTCTACAAACTGCTGCTCTGCTTTAAAGGTGCAAGGCACAATCAGCAACGCCAGCTACAGGCACTATCGGAATGGAAAAATGCTGCGTTCTAAAAATCACCCAAAATTAGAGGAAAATTTAACTTCTTCAGATTAGGTGTCCACATTGGAAGACATATAGATTGACAACTGTAAAATTTAGGATTGCCTCTCGTTTTCACTTTGTGGCACACAGACAGTAATAAAAACCTAACAAGAGATTCTCACGCTTTCCTGCTCTGTCTAAAACTAGGAAAAAAACTATTTGGCTGGGGATCTACTGTACTTTGAAAAAGCAGATCATTATTATAACAATGACTATATACACCTATTATGTTGCACGCCTGAATGTGATATTGTGGACGTTAAATCATGCATGTTAATTTTAAAATGCTTTAAATAATTTTCTTTGAGAAAATCTAACAGAACATATGTTGTGGGCAGAGAGATAAAATGGAAGAAATGACACAACTGACAATGATGTGAGGGTGCTCCATCTAGGAGGACAATGATAATTAAAAAGTCACAACACAATAGGAGTAGAGCACTTAGCCAGAGTGGTATAAATACTTATTTAAAAAGCCATCTATGGCACAATCAATAGGATATCAAAGTTGTTTATTTTGCCAACATGAAACACAGAAGCCTTTGGAGAAGATTCCATCTCTTCTGTCTCTTTGCACTGAAATCAATAGCAAAAATAACACAGCTTGGATAGCTGCAAAAGGTCAACACAAAATATAAAAAGAACACTGATGATAATTTTATCCAAATGGATCTAGTCAACCATTACACCGTACAGGGAAGTGTATCAATGATACTTTATATTTCGTTGAAGGAGTTAATATGTATGGAATTCTGACTACTAATTATGTCATATACATTAGACTAATTAATGCCAAGCCTACATTAATAATGGAAATGACGTGGAGGGACTTGTTGCTGCTGTAATATTAGAAATGCTTTATTTAGAACCCAGCATCACTTCCCAAAGTTAGGAAATCTTTCTGCTAAGGAAGGGTTTAACCGGGTGTACAATTTAAAAGAAAAAAAAAAATCAAACACCCCGTGTGTAATATAAACACAGCACACACACTTATGTCTGTGTGCCTTTTACCAATTGCAATTTATGCTTGTTCATATTTTTGTATAATACATAAGGCCACTAAATTCAGACAGTCACCAAGATTCCAACAGCCACGTACAAGTAAAAGAATTCAAAGAATTAGTAGGTGAGAAAAGTAACAGGTTCTTGTGAATGCCAAGCCCCCAGCTCACTGATACTCATTCTCCATCGCACTATTCTAAAGCTTAGCTCCTCTGTCATAGCTGTGGCTCACCCTGTGTAAGCTCCAAGTTACCCTATTTCAGAGCTCAGAGAGCATTCAAAGCCCACTTCCCTCCCTCACATGACAGTGTTTGGGCCTACTGACTGCTATACCCTGAGCACTGAATCCTGGAAGAAAGAGGAGCAGGTAATATTCTCTCTCATGCCCGGAAGAACCAAGTATTTCAGATGATGGAACTGAGCACAGCGAGGAGTGCAGGGCAGGAAAGTATCAATGAGTGAGGGGTGAACTTTTATGAGAACCCGTCACATTGCTCGGCCAAAGTGACAAATTATCTGTAAAGCCTAACTGCAGCCAATGTTTTTATTTGTATTCAAAAAGAGTGAAGAACAGTTGACACTTCTGTCAGTTTTTTTTTTTTTCCTTTCTGTGACCCCATGGAGAAATTTTCCCTACTTTGTCCTGAAACACCAGGACAAAAAATAAGGGAGCAGTTGTCACCCAGACAGAAAAGTACTTCGGCAGCGGTGCTATTAACCATCATCGGCCGCTAGCAGGTGTTAAAAGCGCCCTGCTGGCGCCTGAAAAGCGGCGCTAAAAATAGCAGCGCTTTACACCGACGCCCCCACCGTCTCAGTGTGAAAGTACCCTTACAGTGCACTCCTCTCTGCAGAACTTCAGGCTTTGGCAATCCCTCACCTCTTCCAACGGCCACCGGTCTCTATGGTAGGCGAGGGCTTTTTTTTTCATCATTTATAATAATGATCTGCTTTTTCAAAGTACAGTAGATCCCCAGCCAAATAGTTTTTTTCCTAGTTTTAGACAGAGCAGGAAAGTGTGAGAATCTCTTGTTAGGTTTTTATTACTGTCTGTGTGCCACAAAGTGAAAACGAGAGGTAATCCTAAATTTTACAGTTGTCAATCTATATGTCTTCCAATATGGACACCTAATTTTGAAGAAGTGAAATTTTCCTCTAATTTTGGGTGATTTTTAGAACGCAGTGTTTTTCCATTTAGTGCCTGTAGCTGGCGTTGCTGATTGTGCCTTGCACCTTTAAAGCAGAGCAGCAGTTTGCAGAAATGCGGACAGCAACAGAGCTATGGGTAGGGTGCAGTGCGTGTGTTCCGACAGGGGACTTGTGTGTGTTCCGACAGGGGACTTGTGTGTGTTCCGACAGGGGACTTGTGTGTGTTCCGACAGGGGACTTGTGTGTGTTCCGACAGGGGACTTGTGTGTGTTCCGACAGGGGACTTGTGTGTGTTCCGACAGGGAACTTGTGTGTGTTCCGACAGGGGACTTGTGTGTGTTCCGACAGGGGACTTGTGTGTGTTCCGACAGGGGACTTGTGTGTGTTCCGACAGGGGACTTGTGTGTGTTCCGACAGGGGACTTGTGTGTGTTCCGACAGGGGACTTGTGTGTGTTCCGACAGGGGACTTGTGTGTGTTCCGACAGGGGACTTGTGTGTGTTCCGACAGGGGACTTGTGTGTGTTCCGACAGGGGATTTGTGTGTTCCGACAGGGGATTTGTGTGTTCCGACAGGGGATGCCCCCCCACCCCCACCAGAACACACCAGTCAGCCATTGGCCGAGAGAGCCGATCAGATGCAGATCGGCAGACCTTTTTCGGTTGCGCCGAACCATGTCACCAAATATTCAGTCCATGTGTACAGCCCTTTACACAGGTTAGTCGGAATAAGTGTTAGAAGGCGTAGGGGACAGTTTTAAGGGTATTCAGAGTTAAGCTAGGAAACCTCACAATTCTGGGGCAGATTTGAAAAAAGAAAACAAAAATTACATTAAAAATCTTTTCTTGTGGGGCTCTATGTTTTTAAGGGGCTGGGGGCTTGCACTGTGTCAGATTGCATCTTTCTTTCGAGCCAGCTCACAACCATGAATCCCACAAGAATGCACCGGGTGCAGTGCGATTTCAGCCTATTCATTTAAATGGGCTGAAATCGCACCGAACACCACCAAAATAAGGTACTACTACTGTACCATGTGAGTTGATGCAGGCAAATGCACTATGTTTGCTACCTGCCTTCATGGTGTTGTTAAATTGACACTGAAACCCACTGTAGATTGCAAGTACAGTGCGTTTTGGGTGCGGTGAACGCGCACAGAACATGGGTCTCCTGTACCGCATTCAGCTGTGAACTGACCCTTCTTGTGCAAAAACCTGCTTGTGGTTGCCACTAGATCGCAACCGTGGAAACAGGTAAGTGGCTTCACAAGCATCAGGTCTTTGAAGAGCTGGGAAAAACAAAAAAAGGAAGACGGAAGATGACTGGGTGGAGGCAGTGGTCTCTTCATTTCATAGATCCTGCAGGTAAGCATTATTATTTGCTTTTTTTAGGAGAGATTGTAGTTCAATTAAAGGCTATGCAATATAAATGCAGTTATTCTTTAAAGGAACAAAACATCTTCCCTTTTCTGCTTTTGTTTTATAAATCAGCCGCACATTCCCCCTCTGGTATAGAAGTGGATGGCTGTTCATACCTGCCATTGTGGTAGTGTTCAGGATTGCTCAGGTGGTATTGCTCTTGCCCATTAAGTCGGGGAGGATTCCTCTTCCAAAACAGTTTTTGTTGCCTCAGACTTCGCTCAGATCTATCAAACCGACTCATATTTTCACCTTCACCTACAATTCATGAACAGAAAATTCAGTACAATTGCAAAAAAACGCATGAAAATATTTTTGTTTTCATGAAAAAAAAAAAAAAAAACCAAACAATCAATATCTTTGTAATACAACTACATTTCATGATTTATCCCTTTCAAGACCCTGCAAGTACAGAACAATATCTCCTGATCTGCCAAAAAATACACCCAGCTTCTAATGTCTTGTGAACCAACATACAGGATTACAGGAATAATATAGGATTTTGTGTAGTAAGCATTCATTCACACCTTGTAAGTGCTTATGAAAATTCCTTTTTTTGTGCATATTTTTACAAGCATTTTTGCACATGTATGTAAGCTCCTGTGTGAGAGGGGGGTAGAGGAAGATGGTTACTCAGCCGTAAAAACAACTCATGTTTACAAGTACTTCCACTGATGGGGCTAAAAACACCAAACACAGGTCCAAAAAAAAAAAAAAAAAACACCACATGTATTGTACCTATTTGAGCTTCAAGTGACTGTGTGTAGACATGTCAACAACCTGTAATGAAAATAATGGGGTTACTATTGAGCGTTGTTGCACTGAGCCGCAAAAATGCTCATGTGTGCATGGGGCTGAATTATATCAGCCCTGCCCAGTTGTCTTTTGCCTCCGACTTTTATAATGTTCACAACGCAAAGTCTAATTACAGGCAGTCCCCGAGTTACATACATCCGACTTGCATACAACTCGTACTTACAAATGAAGAGAGGCAACAGGAAGTGAGATAAAATCTACCCCTAGGAAGGGAATATCACTCCTGCAAAAGTAATAATGGCTAAAAACTTGCATACAAATTAAACTTAAAGCGGAGTTCCACCCAAAAGTGAAACTTCCACTTATCCGATTCTCCCCTCCCTTCGGTGCCACGTTTGGCACCTTTCGGGGGGCGGCGGCAGCACCCGACAGCCGATGGAACATTGACTGGGGTGCCAACATCAATGGATTCCAGGACAGATAAGTGCCCTAATACTAAAGTCAGCAGCTACAGTATGTGCGGTTGTTGACTTTTAATTTTTGGAGGAGGGGGGCGCGCTTTAAGAAGAAACCTACAGAAGCCATCTTGTTTGTAACCTGGGGGCTGCTTGTATTCTGGAACTAAAGGGGCTAATTACAGAAAGTGGGTACAGGACAACACTGAATTTCTGACAATTTTTTTTTGCACCTATCAAATAGATATAACAAAATGCTTTCAATGGTATATATTTATTTGTCCGAAAGGAAGTGAATAAGAAGTTAATTGTGAGAGTTTACATACACTAGGTGCAAAACCACAAGTCCAGAATTTTGTTCTCCGATGCCATCTCTTGAAATCAAAGCCAACCACCAAGCTAAAAACAGCAAAATATATATTCCTTTTTCACATCATCTACATATGAACAGCAGTAAAATGCACACTATACAGAATACGAAATCTGCGGCACAGAGTTACAATGTTCTTTTCCCAGAAATAATGCAGCAAGCAAGAATTCTCAGAGAAAGGGCTGCTCTGTTTCATGGCTGTTCATCTAACACAGAAGTGAAAAACCTCCCATTTCACTAATGAGGTTTTAGTAGAGTGTTCAAAACAACGTCAAAACAAGACCTTAAAAGTTTAACTTGTCTAAGAAGCCAATATAAAGCAAGCTGAAAACTCTCAGGCCAAGAAAGTACATGTCGTACTGTAGAAACTAACATACCAGAGACAGCAGAGATGAAGGAAGACGACCATGATCAGTGCGTTTACACAGAACTTTTCCATCTAGACGCCATCAGCTACTTACCCAAACAGAGTTACACAAGGGAAACATTGTGTCATTCTTCTCATGAGTCCTGCATACTGCATACAAGACATTTGACAAACAGGCCTTCCTTCCTACTGTATTCCCACCCTCCGTGCGGCTGGGAATAGGGCCCAGTTTTGTCCTGTGACTTGAAAACTCTGCCCTAACTAACCACTTGCATAGCTAGCACACTAGAGTGAAGGCTTTAAATAGCAGCACCTCTCGCACTCAGGAAAACTTGATGCGGGAAGGATTCTGCCACACAGCACAAACTTTACCGACTGGATTCCTAGACTTCCTCACTAGACGTCAAGAACATAAGCAAAACATCTGATTTTATTTTAATAAGAACTGCTGCTGCAATCAACCAAGGGAGGTTAACAAGCACTGCATTCCTGTAGGAAAAGGATTGGTGAGATTAAGAGGTTAAAGACGCGAAGCAGGATTCTTCATGTAAAATCACGCTCGGTCTGCATGACAAAAAACTAAAACATTCATTAATTAGCTTGTCTGCTACTTACAAAGGCTTAACACGTCATCTGAAAAACTTTCTAGAAGGAAAGAGTATAACAATTCTAATGGGCGTAATTGTAATGTCGTTTTTCTCAGTGTAAACTGCTTCAGCTGTATAGTAAGTAAGGTGGTACAAGGGACCCGAAATCACCAGCCCTAATGTATACAACACACGATATGATTATCAGACGAATGATCTTCCTTTTTTTTTTTTCCTTTCTTTTTTTTTTTGAATGCTAATCTTTTATCAAAAATGAAGCGTTTACTAAAAGTTACGAAAAATTCTCTTACGACAGAATAAAAATTCGGAAGTGATGTAATGTGTTGTAGAGTATTTGTATTGAATTTTCAAACGACAACTGTACTGGTTAAATGAAAATCGTATGATCTGGAATCGCACAAATTTTTTTTTCGTGCTCGTCTGATCAGATCATATCGAATGAACTGTCGTGATCTGCTCTCGAAAGCCATGTACCAACGATCAGATTATCACTTGGAAAGCAGTATTTTTCATACGATTTTCTGATCATGTGTACGGCCTTAAAGCATTTGTTGCCCCAACACTACATATTCCTGATATCATACATGCCAACAGTCCAGGTTTTCCAGGGACAAGCCCAAAAATTGGACCCTTGTCCCGATCTGAACGTGTCCCGATAAAAATCCCAATTTTTTGCTTTTGTCCCGGTCATTGGGACTTTTTTTGGCAGTGTCATCAGCCGCTGCAGCTTCTGGCTATGAAAACATGGCCACAAGATCTCCTTCCGGCTAGCAGGTCACTTCCCCTTATGTTCAATGGAAAGAGGAGGTGCCTCCGACCTGGACAGCCAACTGGCATCAGTGTAAAAGTGAACTGTCTACTTGTATACTGAAGAGAGAAACCGGTTAGCTGTCCGGGTCGGAGGCCCCTCCGCTCTCCGCTGAACATAAGGGGAAGAGACCTGCTAGCCGGAAGGAGATCTTGAGGCCATGTTTTCATAGCCAGAAGCTGCAGCCGGTGACATGTTGCCTAATGGATACCGGGAGATCCCGGGGCACCACAGAGCTGCTGTCCGCCCCCCGCCATCTCCCCCCAATTCTTAGCTGACAGCCAGAAGTGCAGGGGGAGATTTTGCAGGCCCCAGTGACCCCAGTTGCAGGTGAGTGGCCATAGGCTGATCTGCTGGACATTCTGTGGGTTGGGGGGGGGGGCAGGGCTGGGTTGGCAAGTGACAATTCGCATCTGGTGGCAGGTGACGTGGCAAGTGACACACTGCGTCTGGTGGCAGGCGACGCGGCGAGTGACACGCAGCATCTGGTGGCAGGCGACGCGGCGAGTGACACGCAGCACCTGGTGGCAGGCGACGCGGCGAGTGACACGCAGCATCTGGTGGCAGGCGACGCGGCGAGTGACATGCAGCATCTGGTGGCAGGCAACAGTGGCAAGTGACACGCTCAGGGTTCCCACTGATTGTGAATTATGGTGAGTTGAACCATTTCACTTTATATTACAATGTGATAATAGAAATAATGCGCTTCAATCATCCTGATACCATAGCAACCATGGTGCCGTGATGATTGCAGCGCCAACACCAGGTGTTTGAGTATCTTTACATCTTTATCTGCTCATTGTTAAACTTTCTGAAATACACATATTTCTACTGTGGTGTAGGATCTGGGCCTGCTGTCCCTCCATCCCCTTTCTTTCCTTTCCCGTCTTTCTTTCTCTCTCCCATCTCAGACTCTAACCATACCCCCTTTAAGCCAAGTTTAAACCATGCCCATATTTCACAGCGGTGCGCCTGGCGTGCCGCATTCCCCCCCCAACCAAATGAATGTCACGCCCACTAATTATAATAGAACTCTGTCTACAGACAAAAAAGTGTCCCTATAAATTTTTGGACAATGTTGGCAACTATGCCGATATGTGACTACTGTACCATGTACTTGTATGAGAAAGTATCCTGTTCTCTTTGTATTGCTTCCTTTGTGTGAAATCCCTGGAGTTGCTGCCAGTTCCTCTGCTTTCTTATTAAAAACTGACCACACTAAGTAGGAGAGCACACCGTGGTCAGTTCTCTAGCTATGCTGGGAACTCAGCCTGCTCTCCGTCCTCCAATGATCAGACTTGCCCTGACACCCCGCCCCCCCCCCGCACAGCCTGTCACCGGGAAGCTCTATGTGTTGCTGCTTCTCCTCACCCACAGCTCTTATGCAGCTGCTGAGAACAGAGGGAATGTGATCACTTACAAACAAAAAAATATAAAAAAGGGAAAAAAAAAGTTATAATTATTCTTTATATCTATACAAGAATGTTTTAACTGCTTCCGGACCGCCCACCGCACAATTACTGCGGCAGGGTGGCCTGGCTGCGCGAAAACAATGTACCTGTACGTTGTTTCCTCTTCTGGGTCTGGGGCACACGTGCTTGTCGGGACACGCCGATCGTTTGCTGGAGAGGCAGAATGGCAGTGTAAACAAGGCAGGCCCTGTTCTGTCAGAGAGGAAGATAGAGATCTTGTGTCCCTGCTAAATCAGGAACACAGATATCTCTCTTCCTCCAGTTAAGCCATCCCCCACACAGTAAGAAATCACTCCCTAGGAGCACACCTAACCCTTTGATCGCCCCTGATGTGAACCCCTTCCCTGCCAGTGTCATTTATACAGTGTCAGTGCATTTTATTTTTTAGCACTGATCACTGTATTAGTGTCACTGGTCCCCAAAAAGTGCCACTTAGTGTCCAATTTGTCCACCGCAACAGCGCAGTCCTGCTAAAAATCGCTAATTGCCGCCATTACTAGTAAAAAATAAATAAAAATGCCATAAAAATACGCCATAGTTTGTAGACATGATAACTTTTGCGCAAACCAATCAATATACGCTTATTGGGATTTTTTTTTACCAAAAGTATGTAGCAGATTACATATTGGCCTAAACTGATGAAGAGATTCGATTTTTTAATTGGATGTGTTTTATAGCAGAAAGTAAAAAATATATATTTTTTTCAAAATTGGTCAGTCCTTTTTTTGTTGATAGCGCCCAAAAAATTAAAAAAAATTAAAAAAAAACGCAGATGTGTTTAAATACCACCAAAAAGAAAGCTCTAATTGTGGGGAAAAAAGGACATCAATTTTGTTTGCGTACAGCGTCGCATGACCGCACAATTGTCAGTTAAAGCAATGCAGTGCCATATCGCAAAAAATGGCCTGGTCATTAAGGGGGTCAAACCCCCTAAGGGGGGCTGAAGTGTTAAATTGAATTTCTATTTTAAACTGAATGGGTTGTTTTACAAGTGATCATTTACAAATCGCTTTAGGGAGCTATATGCATTTTTATTTGTGGAGAACTACAGCCGTGTTCCTGGACCAAAGCAGCCACAGGACAGTGTAAAGGGCTACATGTGACGACACAAAAGAGTCTGAATTAAATGCAGAGATCCAAATAAAATGGAAATCCCTATTAGGGTCTACTTTTTAAGGTTTTTTTTCTTTTTTTTACTGTCTAAATGCTTTCAATGGACCTGTAAACATAGGCACATTAATATCAGTAAACTTGAGCCACGTTTAAAGAGAATAAAAAACAAAATCGCCTTACTGGCCAGTATTTTACTTAAGAAGACATGCCTAAATGCCCCTTACCCCTTGAATAACAGATTATATTTGAATATCTGGCATTCTTGGAGCTAGAAGACTCTTTACACACTATACAGCCCATACTTCATTTTTTTTGCCCGGAACATTCTGCCAAGAAGGTCCTGCATTCTTACATGAGTACCATGTGCAAGAACAAGCACATAGGTATATTTGAAGCGACTGTTTTGCATTATGGTCGCTCTTTTTTTTTTGCAAAGATTTAAGATAAATACATTTCTAAAACTTTTTTTTAATATTCTTATTATCACATATTTCGTAACTTTGTTTATCATCATGTCACTAACCAATACTGCTAACCTTTAGTGAGTGGGACCTCTATACAATAACTTGACACTCTGCCCTTTCTGATCCGATAAATAAAAAAAATTAAAAAAAGGGGATTCCTGTGCTGCTAGAAATATGGGGATTGCTACTGCAGACCTCTCATTGCAAGTTGCCTGGCTGTCTCTGACACCGATAAGTCCACTGACACCAAATAATTATGCAGATCAGACAGAGAAATCAGGACTTCTGAGTTGAATGCAAGTTTATGGCCAGTGACTTAAAGTGATTGTAAACGATCAAGTAAAACAACCCATTCAGTTTAAAACTGAAATTAAACCTTTTTCCCACTTTTTTATAAGTGATCACATTCCCTCTGTTCTCAGCTGCATACGAGCTGGGGGGAGAAGCATCAGCACACTAATCTTACCTGTGAAAGGCTGAGCAGTGGTGGCGTGTCAGGACAAGTCTGATCATTGAGAGAACAGCCCAAGTTCCCAGCACAGCTATGTCTCGTTTCCACTGAGTGGATCGGTTTGGGTTGGTTCGGTACGGTACGCTATTTTGAGTGTTTCCATTAAGAAAGCGGCCCATACAACCGAACCATACCGCACCATTCATGGTCCTGCTTCAGATGTGGGGCCATAGAAAATGGTACGGTACGGTTAGGGCGGAGCTACTGGCATCACACGATACATTCCACTGATTGGTGGACAGAAAGAATGTCAATGCTCCTGTCAAAGGCATTTTCTCTAAACCCCTTATGGCCCCTGGTGGTCCGACTTGCAGTGGAAACGCTCACCTGAATGGGCCGGACCATTCTAACCTTTCCAAACTGTACCAACCCAAACCATTCTGCTCAGTGGAAACAAGGCACTAGAGAACTGGCCATGGTGTGCTCCCCTGCCTAGTGTGGTCAGTTTTTAACATGAAAGCAGAGGGACTTGTAGGAACACCAGGGATTTCACACAAAGGAAGAAAAAAAAAAAAAAAGAGAACAGGATACTTTTTCATACAAATATATGGTACAGCAGGCACATAATCAGGAATTTGGAATGATGGGGGTAACAAACACTTTAAGCTGGGTATACACTTTCATTTTTTTTTTTTTTTAACCAGAGAGTTGAAGGAAAAAAACTGACAGATCTCTGCATGAATACAACGATTAATGATGCGGGGGATCTCTCCCGCTGTTCTATTGTATTTTAACAGGGGGGCTCCCCCCTTAAGTGTTGATTGAACGCTGATTTTCCAGTAAGACTGTTTGACAGAAGCCAGTCATTAGACAGGCCTTCTATTGAACAGACGCATGTACCGAAAATCGTCCACTTCAAGATAAACCGACTGTCTTACGGTACATGTGAACCAGTGTTCTGCCGAGAAAGTTCCCCTCCGCGGATAAGGACCCCCCTCTACTGCGCAGGCGCAGCGCTTGCGCAGTAGGATCCGGCGGAAGTAGCCGAAAAGAACACAAATCAGCTGTACACGGCGGCTGTAAGAGGGCCCCTCGAGCCTCGCTTCACTCGCCACGCTTTGGGCACGGCCTCGCTTCGCTCGCCACGCTTCGGGCACGGCCTCGCTTCGCTCTGCACTTTTTTATTCCACTTGGAGGGGCTTGAACCTGGACCTAGGGCGCAGGCGCCGTGTACAGCTGATTGAAGTTTCTCAGCTTCGGCTATTTTCGGCAGCTCCTAGTTGTTCGTGCTGTGCAAGCGCTGCGCCTGCGCAGTACAGGATGGTCCTTATCCGCCGGGGGAACTTTCTCGGCAAGACACCAGCTTTAAAACATATTGAAGTCACTATCTCAGCATGTGGTAGCAGGCAACTAACATTTATGGCAGGTAAGCAACCTCAGTACAGGTTTCCTTCCTGCTCCATAGCAGATGGTGGACCCAGGAGCTCCATCTTTGGTTCCCTCTGGTCAGGACTGGAAAGAGGCCATGTCCAAGAGACATACACATTTCTTGTACACCTGACTCAAATAGAACTTTGTGAGTACATTTTAATTATTTAACAAATTGCAAAAAAAACGTTACTGCACTATACGCAATTTGTGCTGCGTTGTCCCTTGCCCCCTTTTTTCGTTTTTTTACATGGACAGTAAGGCCTTATACGCATGAGTGCCTGAGGCTGTAAAACATATTGTGGGTATATTTCTGCACCCAGGATACACAGCTGCTGCGTACAGCTGAGCATAGTAATGAATGCCTATATGCAACCACACAGAGATTTACATCACTACTCCCATAAGTCTGCGCATGCGCACAGCCAGACACAGACAGTTTCATGAATAGTAAATGACCTCGCGCCAGTGAACTGTGTTATATACTAAAAAAGCTGCTTCCCAAAAGCTGTAGGTGATCTACTGTGCAAAGTTGAATGAGGTTAGTAGGGAGCGCTGTGAAAAACGTGTATTAAGACCATTATATGGAATAAAAATATACAATATATAAACAATGTCTAAAAGGAAAAGTCCATATTCTTCAGTAAAGTGTCCAAAATATTGCAAAGTATCCAGCCAATATATCCATTTAGTTTCATTCCGGGATACCGCTACGTTTTAAGTGGGTACATCTCCACATCATTGGAGAGGCACCCACTTAAAACGGGCGGTATCCCAGAATGAAACTAGATGGATATATTGGCTGGATACTTTGCAACCAGCCGGTGTGAACATACACTATACAGAAAATCGGCCGAACCCCTTTTCGAAAAACGAACGTTCGACCGTGACCGCAAACGATCGTGCCATCATATAATGACCGATAATCTGTTCAGTGGACATGAATAAATAATTTTGTGTTCGTTTTTTTACATATACCTAGTGCAGGCAGTTCGGACGGGAAACACATTAACCTTGCAATTTATCTTACGTTCGGCAGAAATTTTCCAAACATGCCGTTCGGTTTTTTTCCACAAAAACGTCACAAACGATTATCGATTTGTACCCACTAACTTGCCGAAAAACGAACGAAGTGTCCATACGAACGATTTTACGGCCGATTTTTTGTATAGTGTATGGCCAGCATTAGATTTAAATTGTTTTTAATTTGCCGGGACGCAGGCACGAATAAATGTAAGCAGGCAATTGTATGTTTTATCTTTTTTATGACTAAAAAGCAGTATCACGCTATTGGTCCCTCCTGTTTTCTCATCCCCTATGGTTTACTGTGGTGGAGAGGAGAGTACAGTCTAGAAGTTCCCTGATTCAACACCAGGCTGCAAGATTGTCTAACAAGCGATTTCAGACCTTCTTTTTAGTTAAAGTCATGACTGTCTGGTGAGCAGGTCTTTTGATCTGAGCACATTGGGTGTGATTTGGATGTCTTTAAAGCGGTGGAAGATTTCTACACAAATTGGCTGAACATATCACAGTTTATTTGGACACTTTACTGACAGACAATTTCATACAGGAAAAAAAACCCTATGAAATGTTTCAACGCTTCCCTTTTCTACTTGTCATCTATTTGTCACTGTATCCAGAAAATAGGAACATCTGAATACAAAGCATATTGAATCCTGGCTTCTGTAGCGGGGAAAGATAGCTAGGAGGAATCATCTTGCAACTAAAGCCAATAAGAATAACTAGGATATATTTACTAAAACTGGAGAGTACAAAATCTGGTGACGCTGTGCATAGGAACCAGTTTCAGTTCCAGTTTCTAACTTCAGCGTGCGCAACTAAGCTTTGACAACAAAAAAACCCAACGCTGATTGGTTTCTATGCACAGCTGCACCAGATTTTGCACTCTCCAGTCTTAGTAAATCAACCCCAAATGTGTGATTCTAGTACTAGAGTACATAGAGACAGTAGGGTGGACAGAGCACACATACAGAAGAGTAGGGTAGGTAAAGAACAAACACTATGGATGTTCAGCATCCTGCAACGCACAGATACAGTAGTATGTGTAGCAAAGAAACCCCCCCCCCCATATAATGGATGTTCATGATCTTAGACTACACAAAGATGGGAACAGAGCATGCGCGTGCGCGCGCACACACACACACACACAAAATTGGTGTTCATGGTCCAGGGCAGGGTTTCTCAACCTTTTTTCAGTGAAGCCACTCCTTAAAATTATACACAATCTTGAGGCAAGCAATTTGAAAAGGTAAAAAAAGGAAAATATTTTTACATAACCTAGCAGCATCCACAAACTTTAGAGGCAATTTATTTTTACAAAGCAATATACCTTTGCAAACTGGTACAGATTTGTATTCTAGCATTTCAATACTCTCTCAGTTTCTCCATCATTCAGCTAAGGTAACCCCGGTACTGAGGGAGAGGTGCAGGAAAGAGGCAAACAAGACTTTTTCAGAACGGCAACTAGCCCACATGGTGCCAAAGGTTGTAATGCTGCACAAAAAACACCTGTGGGCTTGTGTACCAAAAACAAAAAGACAGGCATGATCCACTCAACAGCGTGTTGACATTTTTGGGCAATTTTTAGGCATTTGGATTCTGAAAAAAATCAGAAGGCACTCTAGGGTGCTATGGCACCCTGGTTGAAAAAGGTTGGTCTGGAGTACATAGAGACATGTAATGGGAATCACAGAGCGTGTACACACACAAATGGTGTTTATGGCCCTGGAGTACACAGACACAGTAGGTGGGTGTATGGGTGTTTATGGTCCTGGAGTGGACAGACACAGTAGTGTAGGTATCAATTGATCTTCAGAATGCTTAAACAGCAGCAGCATCTGATGGTATGCAGCCACTGTTTTGCCAACAATTATACACTCAACTCCTTCAAATATTCAATAGAAGGATCTTAGGCCAACCACAGAGCAAATTTTGCCTCATTCATCAGAAGCCAGACAAAATTTGAACAGTGTATGGCCAGCTTAAGCCTTTTCAATGTCCCCAAAACATAAACATCCAACAGGCATCAGATAAACTACCTGGTTATAGTGATAGCAAAATACTAACCAGGGTCACATGGCGGGTCTTCTGGTATTTCCACATCCAGCATTAGATCATCCTCTTCCAGGTCACAGGTCTCTATATTATTGAGGATGTCCTGTAAATAAATACAATGTATCAGTGTCAAACTTGAAATAACTGCAGGCACCAAGAGGTTAATTATGAGAATACACAGCTTTAGAAACTTGAACCAACTCTTCCACACCGACTTGTCCAAATCAGTAAGGCCCCTCTTCACATGGGGCGAACCCGCCGGACGGAATCCGACAGCTCAGCGGGGGAGCGCTCCGTTGATATTTGCTGAGCTGGAGGATAAAAGGTCCGTCTCTGCTCAATGTGCAGGGACGGACCTGTCAGAGTCCCGCTGTCCTCTATGGGAGATCGGATGAAAACAAAACCGCTTGTCCGTTTTCATCTGATCCCATCCTTTGGACAGGTGGCGAACGTGTCGCCATCCGTCTGTTTTCAGTGGATCTTGTCGCATCGGATGGCAGGCGGGTGTCAGCGAACATCCCTGGTGACATCCGCCTGCCCATAGAAGTCAATGGGTGGCCCACTCAGATCCACCTGAAAAACAGACAGGCGGATGCGAGCGGGCTGATCGAGTGAAAGGGGCCTAATGGGCTCAATACATGTGTGAGGGAGCAGGCCAGAGCTCTGTGTTAAGAACTGAAAAGTTATCTGTATAATTGAACACCTTGAGTTTTAGGCCCCATTCACACTTGCGATTGGGCCGTTAGCGATTACATGAGGGAGGTCCAGCAGGGGTTCCCGGTGATTAGCTGCAGGCAGAAGCCTAATTATAAGCAATAGGAGGCTGACAGATCCCGCAGCTAATCACAGCCACTGGCATGTAATTGCTCATGGAGCAACTGCCTGCAATAATCAGCCCTGGACACAGACTTGATTGGCTCCCACATATAAATTGCTAACGACCCATTTCACACATGTGAATGGAGCGTTGGGGCTCCAATTGTGGAGTCTATAGGTATCGGCTCCCCTCTTTGAACAGAAGGGGCAAACAGTCTCCCGTTTAAATCTAAGCAGCTCAAAGAGTACTAAAGATATGTAAAATGTCAAACGGAGTATAGTAAACACCAATGCAGACTAAACAGAATAAAGTAACACATTTCTCCCATTTGCAGTAGGCAAAATTACTGATCAATTTGTTTTCACTACAGTGGAAATATTACACGTTACAAATGAAAAACCAGATGAGATTGAGCACTAATAAAATAAATGTTTCTCACAGGCATTTTACACACACTTATGTAACAATTTCAGTAGCTGTTTGTACAGCTCATCAGAATTTATTTGAACTGAATCACTCTAAAGTAGACACACTGCAGCAAATCATTAAGGACTTCATCTAACTAGCCGGTTTTGCAATTGGTTCTGGCTTTGTACAATAGTCTCTTTTATGCACCCAAGGTTCTATATAATGGAACAAGACAGGCAATTGTCTTTTTACTTCCCGTCAAGAAATACATTTGCGGAGACAGAGAAATTGGAAGGTACATTTTGTCACTGTTCACATTTCACATTCAAGTTCTTGGAAATTAGTAAAACAACCTGCACAAAGATCCTGGCACAGATTTACAGAATACAAACCACCAAAACCAGCTGGTTTTACAACATAAAATGTTTTTATCCTTGAACTTTTAGATTGAGCTGTGAAAGGACAGGACCTCCAATAGATCATTATTGCCATCTGTGACCTTGCTGGGTCAGATCTATCCTCATTTCCTTTGTGCTCACTGAGAATATCAGGAGAAAGTCTCCAATGAGGGCACAAACAAAAGTAAAACCATCATTGATTAGTAGCGTAGGGAAGGTTTAGAGCCTCTAAAGCTGGTCATACACTGATCGAAATCAATCTGGTTCAGCAGGTACTGAACAAATTTCAGTGCGTGTCTATCCACTCTCAACAAAAGTCGGTTGTTTAAAGAGGAAGAAAACTTCCATCACTAAATTGTATATTCTATAAAAAGGCTTACCTATAGGTAGTGTAAATATCTCCTAAACATGAAGAAAACAGGCAAATAAATGGGGTGTGTGGCGCTACCCAATAGTCAAGGGCCCACAGGTGTATATAGGGGAGCAAGAGGACTGCACCATAGGTAAAAAGGCCTCACCGGCGCACATCTCCTGAGACCCCAGGCTAGGATAAAATGTCAATACCTCTTATATAGGTATTCCTGTGAGGTGTGTATAGGTGTGATGATAGATGACATACACCCTATAAAACGTGTAAGAGAACTGCAGTGCAGGTAGGCCCCCAATGTGGTAACTACAAAACCCGATCTAAAAGTACCTAGTATCTGTATATGTGCAAACCTGTAAAGTAAATGAGTGGCATGTACATCCTAGCAACTACATATCACAATTGCGTGCCAAGTGATACACACAGTGCAACAAATAAAAGTGATAATCGTAATAATATTGCATCCAGCCACCAATAATGAAAAATAAAAAAATTAAATATAAACAAGTGAAACACATCCAAGAAAAATGTATCAGAGGGTCACAGGTATGATAACCAAATGATATATGCCTTTGAACCACACTTCAAAGGCATATATATGCCCGTATACATGATAAGGGATCAGTCCTCATATAGATGAGTAAATAACAGTTCATATAAGGTGTAAGTCTGGTAATGCTCAGGTATATAGCAGAAGCCTATAGGTGACTTGAGTGCTCGCAATGTCTTCAGGTGACTTTTGTGCTCCCCCTCAAGAGTCCCTACTCACCGGATCAAATCACCCCAACAGGGGTAATACGCATGTGGATATGATCAATGCGATCAGTTCACTACTGTATCTGCTGTGACTGTTCCCAAAGCATTCCTCTGACTCCAGGTGGATGGGGCGTGATCCTTATTAAACCCCTTCTCCTCATGTGTTCAGACTAATCCACCCAAAATGAAACAATCAATCATAAGTAGAGAAAAGGCTGTGTTTGTAAGGCTCAGGACTAAGTTTTCAACTAGATATTACCTCCATCACCATTTAGAAAACGGAGTGGGTAGCAGCCTTGCGTGTACTTTGCATTGAAAAACGTTGGAAACTGTTCATTTTTGAACAATGTTCTACTTTATAGAAATATACACTTTACACATATACACAAATCCAGTCAGTTGTAACTGCTGGGTGTAATGTAAAAACACATGCTTATGGTTGTCCTCCACACGTCACATTATGGGTTACATTATTTGTATGAAACAGACCATACAATTGACTGTTTAGCAAGGCATTTGTTTAATAAATTGTGACAATGCCTGTGATATTTTATCACTTTAGGAGAAAAGTTTCAGCCTGTTACGGTGGCTGGATTATCACAGTGACATTCTACAATAGACGAGGAAAGATATTGCTGGACCGGTAGGTGTATTTTACTGTTATGGTTATCCTAATGTATGATTGTTGGTGTAAATGATCTGGTTCCTGGGCAGGCGGCTTCTACACCCCAGAGGATCTCCTTAGTGTCCTTGGCTTGGCTTGCAGATTAGGCCTGTGCTTTCAACTCACGCTGGAATACATACCATTGTTTTTCCAGTTCACTACTGGTTTGTTCACTTGGTTGCCAGTCAAGCCCTGATAAGTGGGGCATGTAGACCCCTAAAATGCATTGGCTACTTCTTGAATTGTACCCTGTACCCTGACCTTTGATGGAATAAAGTTATATCCAGACCTCTCGGCAGTAGTGTGGCGTTTAAATTTCAACCCTTCTTACATTATACTACAATGCTACAATAGTCAGCAGTAACATATGACCACAATGGAGCTCACCTGCAAATCCCTTCAGATTCTAGTTACTGCATCCGCCTAACCTCCCTTTCTGCCCACACCTCTAGTGTTTCTCCTCCAGCATTATACATATGCCTTCCAACTTCCCTGCACATTACCCTCACCACCTCTGTATCTACTTCCACTGCATTTCTTATCCTTCTCCGATTGTGCCACACACACACCTCCTGACCTCTCCAGCCACCATCATTACACCAGCTCCTATTTAAGATTTGTAAGTAAAAAATTTGGGGGGGGGGGGTTCCCCTTGGAAACCCCCAGATCTGTTAATGTGAAATATGTCAACATTCATATTCTTTTTAGGTGAACATAGTTTCAGTTTTCTTCTACAAAAAGAAAATGAAAGTCTATGGTCTAAATCCCCACAACAACATAGCCCACAAATGGGAAGGCCGGGGAGACTATACTTTTGTCTATCTATACATTCTCCTATATATGGTATCATCTTCGCGTGCTATAACATAATCACCATGGCTACTGAAACGGTCAACTGATGACCCCTTTTTTTTGGGGGGGGTGACAGAAGACAGATAACATATCAAATACTTAAACTAAGAAAATTGATTATTTTAAGGAAAAAAATGATGGTAGCAACATATCTTAAAACAGTTGGGCCAGGGCGATGTTTACCATGATGTAGCCTTTTTTAAGAACACTCTGTAAACCCCTGGAAACCGAGAAGACCGATTGCTGAAGTTATGGGAGAGGAATGTTGTCCTATTCTTGCCTGATCTAGGATTCTAACTGCTCAACAGTCCTGGGTCATTTTTGTCAAATTGTTTGTTTCAAGATGTGACAATTATTTTCAGTTGGTGAAAAGTTTACCATAAGTCTACCATAAAGCTATGCTGTTGTTATAGATGCAACATGCAGTTTAGCATTGTCCTGAAATATGCAAGGCCTTTCCTGAAAATGACATCGGCTGGATGGGAGCAAATGTTGCTCTGAAATCTGGACATGTCTTTCAGCATTGATGGTGCCTTTTCAGAAGTGTAAGCTGCCCATTCCATATGCTCTAATGCACCCCCATACCTTCAGAGATGCAGGCTTTTGAACTGAGCACTGATAACATGCCAGAAGGTCCCTCTCCTCTTTATTCCAGAGGACACGGCACCTATGGTTGCCAAGAAGAATGTCAAACTTCAATTCGTCTGGTAAGAGAACAGTTTTCCACTTTGAAACAGACCATCCTAAATTCGTTTTGGCCCAGAGAAGGAGGGCAGCATTTCTGGATCATGCTCACATAAGGCTTCTTTTTTGCATGACAGAGCTTTATCCTGCATTTTTGGGTGCCACGGTGAACAGTGTTCACAGACAGTGATTTGTGGAAGAAATCCTAAACCCATGCAGTGATGTCTATCACAGAATCATGTCTGTTTTTAATGCAATGCTAACTGAGGGATCAAAGATCCTGGGCATCCAATATATATTTAGCCTTGTCCCCCGTGCACATACATTCCTTCAGATTTTCTAAATCTTTTGATATTATGTACTGTAGATGATGATATATTTAAGTCTTTGCAATTTTACATTAAGGAACATTATTCTTAAATAGACAGTTTTTAGGAATACTGATCATATGTGCACAGCCTACACATGGGCATGCATGACAGTAAAGAAAAGTATCGCAGTGCCTACTGCAGTGTGTCAGAGCATACCACAACAGAACAGCACAGTGCCCTGGTGGTGTATCTGTGATGCAAAGTGCCGCAGCATCATCAGTGAACCTCCACAAGGCCAGTTACAGGGAGGAAAAGAATTGGTCCGTTGTTAATTACCAATGGTGGTCAAAGTGCGTGACTAGTAGCCCCATGAGACATTCCAGACACAATTCACTTTACAAGTGGGCATATCTCCAAAAGGGTCTTCATGGGGTGGGTCCGTTGCCAGCAGAAAACACTGCTGGACCTGAATATCACACTGTAGTGTAACTTAACACACTGCACCATGAGTTAAAGGTGAGCAACCACAGAGGATCCAGTGCCTGTAGCAACTTTACAAGCCAGCCCAGCAACTACATGCAGACAAGGCCAAGATACAGTGACGCAAAGCTCAGCTGAAGAGTAAGCCCATCCATAAAGCTGATAAAGGAGAGCCAAGGTGGCCGTGGAGCAACTAGGAATCTTGATAGAAAAATCTCTGAGCAAAATGCCCACAGTTGTGGAGTGATTGCAGGTAAGCGTCCACGTGTTTTTTTTCCACCCCACCCCTCCCATCTGCAGGGGACAGGAAACATCTGAGGAGTAAAAAAAAGAGCCTGAAAAAAAAAAATAGTCCTTTTCTGTTTCCTGTTCTTTGGCAGGTCAGCATTGATATCTCTCAGGTGTGCTGTATTGGAGGATAAAAAATGAAAAAGGGAATAAATATAGTCTAGCTATACAAAGTGACGTACGGACATAGTTTTCATTTATCGTTTTTTTGGTTTTTTTTAATAAATACCTGAAAATTACCAATTAAGCCTGTCTTAGCTTTGTGCATAGACATTTTCTCAGAACAATCAGCATGTCAGATTCTATTGATGCATACTTTTGATTACATGACAATGACATTAATTGAAGAAAGCTTCTTTGTAGGTGTTGAACAAAAGTGAAAAAAACAAAACAAAAAATCAATCAATCAAACCAGAGCAGCAAATGAAAGACAAAAAAAAAATCTGAGTGAATATTTTATAACACAAACAAAAAACTTGCACAATTCTCACAGAAAATATTAAAGCAAAATCAAGCTGCTAGACTCAATAATTCAACTCAAAAAACTTTGTTCAGATTACAGCCCATTACTGCTTTGTACCCAGACTACATTAAAAGGTGTTACTGCGCTACCAATCCAATTTTTATTATAACTGCCTGTGTTATGGCAATGGACTGGGTAACAGTCTAAAGTGTAGGTTGAGCTAGAAGGTGTGGTTTTTGTTATGGTAGCTTTGCTTTCAGAATTGTGCTAGCCCATGAAAACACATACATAGTTACATACAGGTCCATCTCATAACATTAGAATATCATCAAAAAATATAAAATGTATTTCAGTAACTTAATTCAAAAAGTGAAACTCATATTTTATATAGATGTGTTACACACAGTGACAGGGGAGGCATGTCATTTGGTGGTGTTGGTGCACTGTGTTTTATCAAGTCCAGCTGACCAGCTTTATGGAGATGCTGATTTCATTTTCTAGCAGGAGACTTGGCATCTGCCCACACTGCCAAAAGTACCAACACCTGGTTTAATGATCATGGTATCACTGTGCTTGATTGGCCAGCAAACTCGCCTGACCTAAACCCTGTAGAGAATCAGTGGGGTATTGTCAAGAGGAAGATGAGACCTCAGACCCAACAATGTAGATGAGCTGAAGGCTGCTATCAAAGAAACCTGGGCTTCCATAACTCCTCAGCAGTGCCACAGGCTGATCACCTGCCACACCGCATTGATGCAGTAATTCATTCAAAAGGAGCCCCGACCAAGTATTGAGTGCATAGAATACTGTACATGGACGTACTTTTCAGTAAGCCAACATTTCTGTATTAAAAACCCTTTTTATTTATGCAATATTCTAATTTTCTGAGATACTGAATATTGGAGTTTTTACTAGCTATAAGCCATAATCATCAAAATTAAAAGAAACAAATGCTTGAAATATAGCACTCTGTGTGTATATCTATATAAAATATATGAGTTTCCCTTTTTAAATTGAATTACTGAAATAAATTAACTTTTTGATGATATTCTAATTTTATAAGATGCACCTGTATATTTGGTATTTTGGAAAAGGTCTAGACGAGTTAAAGTTTATATATGGCTTAGTAAAAAAAAAAAAAAAAAAACAAAACAGTATGTTCCTGCAATACAAATGCAATTCCACATGTTTTACCTCTTGAAAAACAATGCAAGTACAGAGAAATACACATTGATCTGCAAGAACTCCAGCGTGCACCTAATACCCGTTTGAGCTGACAACACTGCCTCTGCTATACTAAAATCCCAAGCAGTGTTGTCTGCCCTGGAAAACAGAACACGAGCCCCTCCACTCATTTCCATAAACATAAGGAAGGCCTCAAGAAGGAACTAGAACAGTGTATGGACACACTGGATTTATGGAAATTTGAAACGTTTTCAGGAAATACAGCATTTTACAGAGTCAAAAACATTGAAAAATATGCATGTAGTGCAGAGATGTACTGGATATGCCCAATTTAACCCACATATACACTTATGCTTTAAGATCCCTTTCACACTGAGGCGCTTTAGCGCTAAAAATAGCGCCTGCATTGCGCCTGTAAAGAGCCTCTCCTGTCTCCCCAGTGTGAAAGCCCCGAGGGCTTTCTACTGGAGCTGTGCGCTTGCAGGACGTTAAAAAAACTCCTGCAAGCAGCATCTTTGGAGCAGGTGAAGGAGCGGTGTATACATCGCACCTGCCCATTGAAATCAATGGGGCAGCGAGGCTATACCGCCGGCATAGTGCTGCAGTAGTAGCCTTTCTCGGCCACTAGCAGGGGGTAAAAGCGCGCAGCTAGCGAGCGAATAGCACCACGAAATTGACGGTAAAGCACTGCTAAAATAGTGCCACTTTACCCCTGACGCACCCACCGCCCCAGTGTGAAAGGGGCCTAAGAGTCACTAAACTCTGGTTTTAAAAAGAAGAAGAAAAAAAAAAAAAAATCTACTCAAGTATGTATTCTTAAAGCAGTATTAAACCCAACACCAAAAATGTAATATGCTTTCTAATTCTGGTGGCTGCATTTGTTTTCTTCTTTTCCTCTGTTGTCATCTGGTGATCTGGGCCAGTAAGACACTTACTGTATTAAGGTGCCTACCCTCTGGGTGAATGAGCAACAGAGACACCTTTGGACAGCAGCATTGATAATCTGGGGTGAAGAGAATGATAGATGGACTAGCAGGTTTAAATACACTAAAATTTGAAGAAGCCAAAATTCAGCTAACACTTTTTAGGCCGTTACAGCAACAGTTTCTATCTGGGATACAGATTTTACATAATTAAAGCTGACCATTGTAAGCTCAATCTTCCATCTGCAGGACTGCTTGTTCTGTCGAAAAAACAACAGATTTACTGGCTGGATCACCAGGTGAAAATAGAAGAAAGAAAGCCTAAAAAAAAGCCTTTTGGGTTAAAACTGATGTAATTTAAAAAGTACCTTTGATTCCCCTCAGCCTTTTGAAAATCTCTAAATTTCTTTTTTGCTACTATGATCTGACTTCCTGTAAGAGGGTGGCTGTAGGTAGGAATGTAGCCACTCTCTCTTGCTTATGAGATAGACTATGGACCATGGATCTGTAGTGTGTATAGAGCAGTGGCCATCAACCCTGTCCTCAGGGCCCACTAGCAGGCCAGGTTTTATGTATTACCTTGGGGAGATGCAGACTAGAATACTGCAATCACTGAGCAGCAAATGCTATCACCTGTGATGTATTTCAGTTATCTTGCAAACCTGGCCTGTTAGTGGGCCCTGAAGACAGGGTTGATGACCACTGCTATAGAGCATTGCACACGACCGCAGCTAACTTGCACGGCTCGTGGAAGTGGGGGGAAAAGGAGAGGTTGAAGAAGAGGTCCAAAAAAGCAAAAAGCACTGTGCCTTCTAACTGGTACGGCTGCAGAGGAAGGAGGAGGGATACCTGTTCTCCTCTCCCCCTGAAAGGTGCCAAATGTGGCACTGGAGGGGGGGAGACAGATAAGTGGAACTCTGTTTTAAGGAACTCAATGGTGAGATTACAAGGAGGCCTAACTAAAAACACAGTAAAACATTTAATAAAAAATAGATTGCAGGGTCATTAGGTAATAGATGTTTATGGGTTGTTTTTTTGAGAAGATATTGTTTTTAGTGTCACTTTAACTACCTTTTTTTATTAAAGGATGGACAGGTACTCAGCAGGTTTCTGATGTTCCAGTGCAGAGTGTTCTCTCCTCTTCTGTTTACATGGGATGGGATCCAGCATTAGATGTCATTGCCTTTGTGACATAGACACTTAGTTTTTGGCTGTCCAGGGACAGGGTCCCTTTAGGATCTAGAAGAGGAGTCCCATCAGCACAAGGGAGTTGTCAGGGACCAGCCAACATGGGCACATCTGCAGCGCTTGATGAGAAGTTCCCCACACCTTAAAATAATACCAGTGAGGGATTCGGACAATGGACTTAGGCAACTATACTTTGCCTCATGATAAGAAAAAAAAAAAAAAAACCTAAGTGCAAGAGATGGGCTTTAGCATGGTATGACATTGCCAATAAAATCCCCCACGCTAGCAAAGCTAATGAAGCCATCTCAAGAAAAACAAAACTAACATGCACCATCAGCACTAACCAGCTGCTGCATGTGGGCAACAGATGAACGATTCTGTAATATAATCTTTCAGCATAAGGCCATAAATGGGAAATGGAGGATCTTGGCTGTAATTAACCTGGGTAGGTCATGGCTGACATAGTAGCATTTATCTAAAGTGTAATAATAATGCTCATGTTGAATAGCTGTGAATATACCAATCTGACCACTAGAGGGCAGATAACTACAACAAATACATACATCCACACTTAGAATAAAGGAATAAAGCACATAAAGGGCAATGATGGATTTATTCACTGTGATAAAGAACCTTGAGTCTTCTCTGTAGCAATACAGGAATAAGAATTGTGACCCATGTAAAAACAAAGGGATAGGTTTATGTGAATTTGCAGCTTATTTTACATTCTTCAACAATATAAAGGCCATTCTGTGTTTTCATCAGAATACAATACAGTTTAAATACAAATCAAGCTAGAAAACAAATTTAGATTTCCTTGTACGCAGAAAGACCAAAAAGTGCCTGAGGGGGACACAGTGCTAGAAAACAACATATCCAGCCATCAGGGAGCAGATAACAGACACACATATACAAAATAAAACCTACCTCTGTCCAGTCTGTAGCACTTCCATTATGAGTGAGGATAAAGTCAATCATCTGATGAGTAGCCCACGCTATCAAAGCTTGCTATATATTATTTCATTAGATGTATTTGGTTGCTGGAATCATCAAGGCATAACCTTTACCAGTCACACACTTCTAGCTATGGAGCAATGTAGGAAAGTAGGCCATGGCAGACCATCTCTGATTATTTAAGGATATCTTACCAAACATAAAGCTGACTTAGGAGGAGGGGTTGGGGGCTTCACAGGCCATCTGATAACCAGATGTCAATCTCATGTCCATTTGTAATGTGATACTAGATGACGGAATCTTACACAAACACCACATGGAGGTTAATGGAGGCACATAGAGCAGATATTCTTAAAATATAACAATGGCCAGACAGTCTCCTACAACTATTAAAGTATACAGTGTAAAAAACAAAAAAACACAAAGACCCAGATAACACATCTGCGATGCACTTATGTCATGCATTAACGTTTTGCACAGAGACAACCTATTCATTTGGATGGGCTGCCTAATAAAAAAAAAAAAAAAAAGATGTACTATTTTACTGTAAAGTATTGCACCACAACGTATGGTACTGCATTAGCGTTTGTTGTAATGCCAGTACAGTGGCAAGGTATGTTGAGGTACCATTAAGAATGACAGCTACCACAGTACACCAATCTGAAAAACACACTACAGCAGCACAATATTGTAAACCCGGCTTTAACGTTGGAACAAATTGTATCTAGAGCAAACATGTTCCATAGTTCAGGTTTTTATGTTTTTTTTCCATCATATTACGATTCAGAATGTGATATCAGTAAACAACTAAAAATAAGTTGAGGTTAAAGTGGTTCTAAATGCTGAAGGTTATTTACCTAAATGCATTGTCTGTATCAGGCCGGGTTCACACTGGTACAACATGACAGTCGTACGACTGTGGATCCGACTTTGCTGCAAATTAAAGTCCGACATCAGTCCGACTTCAATGAATGGGGATCCGACTTTGATCCCGACAATGCAGGCACTTGGTATCCGATATGAATCTTTAGGGGGAACTCCACACCAAATTAAAAAAAAAAAAAAAACACGGCATGGGTTCCCCCTCCAAGACCATACCAGGCCCTTCGGTCTGGTATGGATTTTAAGGGGTCCCCCCCAAAATCCATGCCAGACCCTTATCCATGCACACAGCCCGGCAGGTCAGGAAAGGGGGGGGGGGGATGAACGAGCGCCCCCGAACCGTACCAGGCCGCATGCCCTCAACATGGGGGGGTGAGTGCTTTGGAGAAGACAAAGACTGGCATGCCGATAAAGTTCATGTGAATGTAAAGGCAGGTGTCCCAATACTTTTGTTAATGACTTTTTTACTCTCAGTATCTTTTAAAAGTCAAAATTACACAAACTTTTTTTTTTTTTTACAACCATAACATGATTGAAGATGTTAATGTATAACTAAAGGCAAAACTCTTTTTAATTTCAATTTGGATAGAGTAAGGGTGGTGTATACCCCATGTCAATTTTTTTTGTTGCCATCTGTGTCCCATTGGGGAGATTTCCCTTCACCGCCATAGCTAAAACAGGAAGTGAGAGGAAATCCCTTCAAAGTGCGGGGATCCCAGTGTGTCACCAGAACTAGTGTCCCCATTGGAAGATTTCTCAGATGTCCACCTTAGGGAGAAAAAAAAAATCTTTGAATTGACATGTCCTGAATGAAGTGTTAGTACGAAATATAATAATCATTGCATGTAATGGTCTTTTTATTTTCTGCCATGGGCATAGACTAGACTTACTCATAATTAACTTTTAATTATAATGTGCTGTTGGAGCTAAACAAGTTTCCATAGAGTTTATTAGCAAGCTTCCTATGTATAGATTCACCTAAAGCAGATCTACAATCCACAGGTACCTCTGCTCCAGCAGTATGGTGGTTACATCTTTGTAGAGAAGGGCTACCCCAGAGATTTAGTCCAAGACGCTTTCCTTTCACACACCAGTAAGTCACCAAAGAATAAAGATAATTGTGCCAAAGAAACTGAAAATACGGCTAGATTTGTGTCTACTTTTAATACTAAACGCAGGACTATTTCAAAAATTATCCCTAATCATTATATTTTAAATGTGTCGATGGGCTTTTGCTCACATAAGAACAGCTTCTCTTCCCATACATGTCTACAGGAATTGCAAAAGGATATTAAAGGGTAAGTTCCCCTTTGAATATGTTACACAAGTAACCTGTTATGAAATCCCCCTTTAATGACTGAGATCCAGTGCACCTGTATGGGAGTACATCATTTCCTGGCAGCCAATCAAGAAGGCCAAAGATGTTACCACCATACTGCTGGAGCAGAGGTACCTGAGGATTTTAGCTCTGCTTTAGGTGAATCTATACATAGGAAGCTTGCTGATAAATGCCATGGAAACCTGTTTAGCTCCAACAGCACATTATAATTAAAAGGCAATTATGAGTAAGTCTACAGAGTCTAGTCTATGCTCATGGTAGAAAAGAAGAAGCTCATAAAAAGACCATTACATGCAATGATAATTATAATCCGTACTAACACTTCATTCAGGAAACTTCAATTCAAAGTTTTTTTTTCTCCCTAAAGTCAAGTAAAACATGTTTTTCCAGTTTACAATTATCACAGAACGTGAAAGTAAAAGAAAATCTCAAATTTTGGGTGGACAACCGAACAGAGGGGAAATCTTCCAATGGGGACACTAGTTCTGGTGACACATTGGGATCCCCACACTTTGGAGGAATTTCCTCACACTTCCTGTTTTAGCAATGGTGAAGGGAAATCTCCCCAATGGGACACAGATGGCAACAAAAATAATTGACATGGGGTATACACCACCCTTAGGTCCCATGTACACGGGACGCTGCTAAACACACGTTCAGAGGCAGTTGGACGCTTTTTTCAACTGCCCCTGAACTCATTCAATGTTATCCTATGTGTCCATGTACACAGTCTCGTTTATTGCAGTTTTTTGCAGTTGCGTTTAATAGCGTTTCTTTGGAAGCAAAAAAATGGGTTCAGAAGCAGAAGATTTCCACGGTTCAGACGCCAAAAGCGGCTAAACACCGTACCGGCGTTTAGCCACGTTTGCATTTATAAGAGTTTTTAAAAAGGTGCCCTATTTTTTTTACATTAAAAATCTCAAAAATTATGGCAAAGATGAAAAACCATTAAAAAAATATTTTAAAAAATGTAATTGCTTGCAATGATTCATAGACCATTTATATACTCTAATGAGCCCTTGATCCAATCCAATACACCACTAGCATTGCTGTTATCCAAAGTATAATTGGAATTTGACCCATATATTGTTAGATTTGAACAAGCAACTTGAGGCAGGTGACGTGGCAAGTGGACAATCCACAACTTGTAGCAGGTGACGTGGCAAGTGGACAATCCACAACTTGTGGCAGGTGACGTGGCAAGTGGACAATCCACAACTTGTGGCAGGTGACCTGACAAGTGAACAATGCACAACTTGTGGCAGGTGACGTGGCAAGTGGACAAACAACAATTTGTGGCAGGTGACGTGGCAAGTGGACAAACCACAACTTGTGGCAGGTGACGTGGCAAGTGGACAAACCACAACTTGTGGCAGGTGACGTGGCAAGTGGACAAACCACAACTTGTGGCAGGTGGCATGCAGGGAAATCTCCCCAATGGGACACAGATGGCAACAAAAATAATTGACATGGGGTATACACTACCCTTAGGTCCCATGTACACGGGACGCTGCTAAACACACGTTCAGAGGCAGTTGCACGCTTTTTTTCAACTGCCCCTGAACTCATTCAATGTTATCCTATGTGACCATGTACACAGTCTCGTTTATTGCAGTTTTTTGCAGTTGCGTTTAATAGCGTTTCTTTGGAAGCAAAAAAATGGGTTCAGAAGCAGAAGATTTCCACGGTTCAGACGCCAAAAGCGGCTAAACACCGTACCGGCGTTTAGCCACGTTTGCATTTATAAGAGTTTTTAAAAAGGTGCCCTATTTTTTTTACATTAAAAATCTCAAAAATTATGGCAAAGATGAAAAACCATTAAAAAAATATTTTAAAAATTGTAATTGCTTGCAATGATTCATAGACCATTTATATACTCTAATGAGCCCTTGATCCAATCCAATACACCACTAGCATTGCTGTTATCCAAAGTATAATTGGAATTTGACCCATATATTGTTAGATTTGAACAAGCAATCTGAGGCAGGTGACGTGGCAAGTGGACAATCCACAACTTGTAGCAGGTGACGTGGCAAGTGGACAATCCACAACTTGTGGCAGGTGACGTGGCAAGTGGACAATCCACAACTTGTAGCAGGTGACGTGGCAAGTGGACAATCCACAACTTGTGGCAGGTGACGTGGCAAGTGGACAATCCACAACTTGTGGCAGGTGACGTGGCAAGTGGACAAACAACAATTTGTGGCAGGTGACGTGGCAAGTGGACAATCCACAACTTGTGGCAGGTGACGTGGCAAGTGGACAAACAACAATTTGTGGCAGGTGACGTGGCAAGTGGACAATCCACAACTTGTAGCAGGTGACGTGGCAAGTGGACAATCCACAACTTGTGGCAGGTGACGTGGCAAGTGGACAATCCACAACTTGTGGCAGGTGACGTGACAAGTGAACAATGCACAACTTGTGGCAGGTGACGTGGCAAGTGGACAATCCACAACTTATGGCAGGTGACTCTGGACCTCTCACGCAATTTTCTACGTCGTTCTAGCCTCATCAAGAGCAATGTCAGGAGCATTTCCTCACATATGCTCATTATTCGATCCATTGCAAAAAAAAGCACGGAAATAGAGGCAAATACAAGTAGACAATTGTTCTCTTTGCTGCTGCTATCACTCTGGTGAAAATAGCAGAAATAGTTAACTAACAATGTTTTTTGAGCTTGGGGAGGGTCTTAAATGAGGTAATCTTAATAAACGCTTCTAGACGCAAACGCAGTTAAATGCGGCATGCAAACATGGCTAAGCGGCCGTTTTAAACACTGGTCTCAAGGTGTCAAAAAAATTTGTTCAGAGGACTTTGCCTGAGCGTCCCGTTTACATGGGGCCTTACTCTATCCAAAATTGAAATTAAAAAAGGTTTTGCCTTTTGTTACACTTTAACATCTTTAATCATGTTATGGTTGTTAAAAAAAATAGTTTGTGTAATTTTACTTTTAAAAGATACTGAGAGTAAAAAAGCAACTATTGAATATAAGATACACTATATTAACAAAAGTATTGGGACACCTGCCTTTACACGCACCTGAACTTTATTGACATCCCAGTCTTAGTCCGTAGGGTTCAATATTGAGTTGTCCCACCCTTTGCAGCTATAACAGCTTCAACTCTTCTGGGAAGGCTGTCCACAAGGTTTAGGAGCTTAGGAGTGTGTCTATGGGAATGTGCATTTGTGAGGTCAGGCACTGATGTTGGACGAGAAGGCCTTGCTTTGTGCACTGGTCCAAATCATTTGGTGGAGGGGGGATTATTTTTCAGGGGTTGGGCTTGGCCCCTTAGTTCCAGTGAAGGGAACTCTTAAGGCATCAGCATACCAAGACATTTTGGACAATTTTATGGTTCCAACTTTGTGGTAACAGTTTGGGGATGGCCCCTTCCTACTTTTTTTTGCACTGATCCTGGGTCCTGCCAGGACCCAGGTCCCCAAACACTTTTTATGAAAATAACTTGCATATTAACCCTTAAAATTAGCACTTTTGATTTTTCACGTTCGTGTCCCATAGACTTTAACGGTGTTTGAACAAATTTTTTGCCTGTTCGCATGTTCTGCTGCAAACCAAACCGGGGGGGTTCGGGTCATCCCTAGTCACCAGCACTGCCTGTGCCTTTTCCCATTACGGACATACAATGATTTCTTCTGTAAGGTCTGTGTGGAGGTGGCCTTCTTGACAGAGGCAGGTCCTAGCTTCCTCATGTCAGAGCCTCCAGTAAGCAGATGATCAGCAAAGCAGTGACATTTCAACATCTTACTCCACATCTCCTGAGAGAATCCCAAGCACAGGTATGAGTACATGGCTTTTTAGGTATCCTTTTATACCAGTGCACTATTTTTTAGCGGAAATTTCATACAAAAGATAAATATTTCTGGTGATGGTTTAGGAACAATTAAAAGAAAATGTCCAGTTTCCTAGCAGTTAGAATAACTTTGGGATAAAAGATCTTGCGAGCTACCGAAATCGATCACTTAAGTAATATATTATATATGCAATATTTTCAGCTGCTTTTTTTGCTTTTTTTCTGTTGGACTGGCCCTAGTAACTTCCTTGCTGAATTCATGAAGGGATTCCCAAATAGGCATTCACCACCAAAAGAAATGCGTAGAAGATACTTTTGACAAGCAGGTTCAGCAGAACAAGCTTTTAGCCACAAAATCCTTTATATATGCACGATGTAAAGAGACATTCTAGTGACTTGGTTAAAGTGTTACTAAATCCACAACAGTAAAATCAGTCTGCATATGCAGAAAAGCATGTTTGTTATATTCACTGTGGAACCTAAGGGGTTAATCCTCTGCGTTGTGTAAAAGGGTGGCTTAATCATGTATGCACAGATCCTTCCCTCCCTGCACTGTCCCCCTGGAAAAGTCCGGATAAGACAGAGCCTTTGGAGTCAGGCTGCACATGCTCAGTTTGGTTTGTATTGCTAGTGAGGTTTTTATTTTATTTTTCTTGGGAGAGTGCATGTGATCAGCACAGGGTCAATTTTTAGGAAAAAATAGACTATTCCAGAAGTGGATCCTGCATTTTCAGTTCTCAGCAAACATCTTACAGTTCCTATTGGGGATGTTCCATCTTTTAAGGATTCCGATTTTAAAGCCCTCCTACAGGCCGTATTCACTCTTACAGGTCCAGCCCTGCAGCCAACAAATGCTGCCTTCCATTTGCCTGTCTGTTAAACAAGACAAGCGAACAGAGACCAGCAATCTGTCTTTGACCATGTACTCTTAGAACAATTGAGAGCTGTCCAGACAGAGGGTCAGGAGCCCTGCAACCTCATAGGACAGCTCAGTGTAGTATGAAAACTTCTCCTACAAGCTTCACCAGGAACTGATAGAAATCACAAGACTGCTATATACTGTTGATGAGAAAAGGTATTTAGCAGTTTAGATTTACGAAAATAATAGCATTTCCTTGTTCTGTGTACTGTGGGAGACCAGATATAGTGAATGCAGGGTCCTGAGTTTAGTAACACTTTAATTACCTTCACTAAAGCATCAACACAAAACCAAAAAACTGAGGGCATCAGCTGAAATTGTTCTAAGAGAGCAGGGTCAAAGACAGATTCCTGGTCTCTGTTCATTTATCTTGTTTAACGGTCAAGGCAAATGGACAAGGCAGCATTTGTTGACCTGTAAGAGCGAATACGGCCTGTAAGACAGAATCCTTAAAAGATGGAACATCCCCAACTGTAAGATGTTTACTAAGAACTGAAACTGCAGGATCCGCTTCTGGAATAGTCTATCCCTTCCTAAATGCCTTCATTGGATAAATCTCAGTAAAAAGCTTAGTGAAAACACTCTCCAGGTTGAGCCAGTCCCCATAAAGTGCACAAACTGTGTGTATATTAGAGGTGCACATCTTCACTGGTCTCACGATTCGATTATGATTATCTGATACAACGATTTGATTCCGTGATGCATCACGATTACCGACGATCTCACACTTCTGCTTGAGCCGCTTAGGCGGCCCTTCCTTCCTGCAATTTTCTGGGACACATCACAGGTCCCAGAAGATTGCCCGGCTATGCAGGACAGCACAGTAAGACATGCGCACCCGGCTGTGAAGCTGCATGCTGTCACAGACGGATGCCCACAGTAGTATTGCCAGCGTCGTGGAAAGGCGGGGGAGAGAAGGAGGGTTTGGGTGGCCACATCGCTGGATTGTGGGAGTGTGTAAATGTCTTTATTAAAGGTCAGAAGATACACTTTTTTTGTAGCTGCTGAATTTTAATAAACAAAAAATTGACTGGAACTCCGCTTTGAATTAAAAATTACCTCACTCCATTAAAAAGTGCACTAATTCGGTGCACTACAGAGTACAGACATTCACACACACGGCTGCTGGGAGGTCAGGAGGGATTACAATCCACAGCTGTCAAACAGCCCTGTGAAGTTCCCTATACTGTCTCTGTGCAGACAGTTCCCTGGCTTTCCTGTTTGCACCTTCCACACAAACACATTACTTACTCTTGTTAAAATTACTGCGTTTTAATAAATCCTGTGCTACAATCAATGAAGTGCCCCGCTGTATGTGGTTTTAAAAAAATATTCAGCTTCATACCTCATTTATCATTCTGTGTACAATACATGCAGATCATGTGACTGTGCGGCCCGCCTCTCTCCTCTCTCGCCTCTCCTGACGTCAGCAGGGAATTCTCAGTCCCACCCGCCTCTCTTCTGATCCAATAGCTACAGTCAGCGGACGGGGCTGAGAATTCTCCGCTGACGTCAGGAGAAACGTCAGGGAGAGAGGAGAGAGGCGGGCCAGGCAGCAGTCACATGAGTGGCACATATTGCACAGACTGAGAAATGAGGTATGAAGCTGAATATTTTTTAAAACGCACATACAGCAGGGCACTTCATTGGATTGTAACACAGGATTTATTAAAACACAGTACTTTTAACAACTATACGCTCGGAGCGCTCTCCCGGGAGGGGCAAGTCGGGATGTCGCCTCCCAGCAATCGATTTTTCTGCTCGTATGCATCGATGCTGCATTGAAGGCACCCGAATCACGATGCAGCGATTATTGTAAGCACCCCTAGTGTATATGGGAAAAGCCTTTTGACTTAGCCAGTCCCCTAGTGTACACAGAGACTTGTTTTTTTGCTGTGGAGAGTCAGATGCTGTTGGGTAAAGACAGGCACACACTGTATCAATGAATGCGTCCATGGTATAGAACACCATGAGTGGTGCTTTGAACTGAGTAGGCCATCTGCAGAATGCATGCCATTTGGCCCAGCTCCCTATTATTATTATACAGGATTTATATAGCGCTTTATGTATACCACGGTTACATCATAAACTGCAGTTTCTTCAGTGCTGAGAGTTCAGGAAGGTGGGGAATAAGAAACCAATTTTATAAAATAAAAGATCAAAATGATTTTTAAGAGTTTTCAGGAAAAAAAAAACAAACAATCTTTAGCAATTACAAACATTTTGTCATTACTGTAAATTAAGTTCATCACACATTAGTGATAATGCTGCAATTCCCCTACAACAGAACTCACCAAAATACCAGTGAGCCTGGGCAATAGATAACTGAATATATAGGGAAGCAATATTGTAATAATTAATGGAATGATTCTAGGACAAATTCTAAAACATACCAGGCTATTCATTTCTGATGACTCGTAGCTCTCACACCGATGGACATTTCCAATTGGTTCCATTCCTTCTTCATCCCACATATAAGTTCCATCGGAGCTGTCAGATGGAGAAAGCTCCAATGAAGATGGTGGGTCTCTATAATCCATGTCTGGAGATACTCCGTTCTCCACATAAGAATGGCTTTTGGGATCTGCTTCATTTTGTACTAAAATAGAAAGAGATAAAATATTAATAAAAAAACAAACCTAACATTATATACTAATGTATAAATACTAATGTATTATACAGTATAAGTATATCTAAACATACTGTACATCCAGATACGTACATACTTCTACAACAGCTGTCATGCTAATCCTGACTTCACTACTTAGTGTGTCACTTACCTAGATCAGGACAGAAGTCTACCACTACATGGTGAAGCCAGAATTAAATGATGGCCCCGGACAGCTTACCAAAAAACAATAGTCAGCTATGGCACTCCCACACTTCTAACCCAACAGGTTTCTTTTAAAAGTGATCTCTCCAAGTGGTGCCATTGTTGTATGGATGCTACCACCAATACCATCAAAAGCAGACCTCTGAAGCTGGATTCACGAAAGGTAAGTACTGTATATTGGAAAATGTGAACAGTCTTTTGATTTTTCAAAAAGAACGTACAGTATCTTTTACACCAACTACAACACCAAATATTGGGGCTGCATAAGCACCAAGCCAGGTACAGATCAGGATACTGGGGCTGCATCAAGAGGACAGAATTCACTACCTGTGTGATTCTAGAGCAGGGGTCTCCAAACTTTCTACATAAGGACCAGTTTACTGACTGACTATAGCCAGTGGGAGAAATAGTGCCCCACCCCTGGCGTCAGTGGGAGGAATAGTGCCCCACCCCTGGCTTCAGTGGGAGGAATAGTGCCCCACCCCTGGCGTCAGTGGGAGGAATAGTGCCCCACCCCTGGCGTCAGTGGGAGGAATAGTGCCCCATCCCTGGCGTCAGTGGGAGGAATAGTGCCCCATCCCTGGCGTCAGTGGGAGGAATAGTGCCCCATCCCTGGCGTCAGTGGGAGGAATAGTGCCCCATCCCTGGCGTCAGTGGGAGGAATAGTGCCCCATCCCTGGCGTCAGTGGGAGGAATAGTGCCCCATCCCTGGCGTCAGTGGGAGGAATAGTGCCCCATCCCTGGCGTCAGTGGGAGGAATAGTGCCCCATCCCTGGCGTCAGTGGGAGGAATAGTGCCCCATCCCTGGCGTCAGTGGGAGGAATAGTGCCTTATAGCTGGCATCAGTGGGAGGAATAGTGCCTTATCGCTGGTGTTAGTGGGAGGAATAGTGCCTTATCGCTGGTGTCAGTGGGAGAAATAGTGCCCCATCCCTGGCGTCAGTGGGAGGAATAGTGCCCCATCCCTGGCGTCAGTGGGAGGAATAGTGCCTTATAGCTGGCATCAGTGGGAGGAATAGTGCCTTATCGCTGGTGTTAGTGGGAGGAATAGTGCCCCATCCCTGGCGTCAGTGGGAGGAATAGTGCCCCATCCCTGGCGTCAGTGGGAGGAATAGTGCCCCATCCCTGGCGTCAGTGGGAGGAATAGTGCCCCATCCCTGGCGTCAGTGGGAGGAATAGTGCCTTATAGCTGGCATCAGTGGGAGGAATAGTGCCTTATCGCTGGTGTTAGTGGGAGGAATAGTGCCCCATCCCTGGCGTCAGTGGGAGGAATAGTGCCCCATCCCTGGCGTCAGTGGGAGGAATAGTGCCCCATCCCTGGCGTCAGTGGGAGGAATAGTGCCCCATCCCTGGCGTCAGTGGGAGGAATAGTGCCCCATCCCTGGCGTCAGTGGGAGGAATAGTGCCCCATCCCTGGCGTCAGTGGGAGGAATAGTGCCTTATAGCTGGCATCAGTGGGAGGAATAGTGCCTTATCGCTGGTGTTAGTGGGAGGAATAGTGCCTTATCGCTGGTGTCAGTGGGAGAAATAGTGCCCCAGTGGGAGAAATAGTGCCCCATCGCTGGCGTCAGTGGGAAGAATAGTGCCCCATCATTGTAAGCAACAGGAATTATGCCCCATTGTTGGAGTCAGTGGGAGGAATAGTGCCCCAAGGGCGGCATAAAGGCAAGCAAAGGGCCGCATCCGGCCCCCAGACTGCAGTTGGGAGACTGCTGTTCTAGAGAATAAAATTCCTCTTGCCTTCAGAATACAATCAAGTATGGATAGCCTAGAAACCTTAATCTTTTACAACTGTCTCAAGAGCAACAAATGATTGGAGACAAGTGGGGGCATTGCCTGTCTTATCACATGAACAATTTCTAGTGGCTCACTTAAGCCTGGTACACATTAGTTTTTTTTTTTTTCATACAATCCTGCATGAAAAAAAAAAAACTGTCAGCTTCGGTTGGGAGCCACTGTACTAACCACGCTGAGCGGTTGTGTTCTGACAGGGGGATGGCCCCGCCGCCAGAACACTCTGATGAGCGCCTTCTGCCCTTGGCCGAAAGCACTGATCGGGAGTCGGTCGGCTGCTTTTCCACAATGCATGTCCAACAGAAGCCAAACAGCCGGCTTCTGTCGGTCAGATCGACATACACATGGGCAGAATGTCGGCTGGTATTTTTTGTACCAGCAAATGTCTCCTGACCTTCTGCCTGTGTGTACGGGGCCATTTAAATGGAACACTACAGCTTGACCATAGTAAGTTTCGCCTATCTTACAAACTGTCCTGAAATTTCAAAAGTTTCTTTTCCATCTGTCATAAAAATCCTTGATGAAAAAAAAAACAATAAAAAAAAAATTGGAGGATCCTCTATTCCCAGAAGTAGCCTATTAAGAGAAAACATGTTAGAAGGAGATGGGGGCTGTAATGTGATGAACCATATTTGTTGATGATCTCTTGGTTGGATTACCCTCTTTATTGCCTAAATTTATCCTAGTAGCTGTAAGTGCATTATTTTTGCTTTAATAAACCTTTTTGTAAACGTATTATGCAATGAGTCTTCCCTATGTTTAAACCCCACACATACACCGAGTGGAGAGCATCAAGCGAGTCCAGGTTGGAGTGTGCAGGGCGGGGAAGCTCATTAGGAGGCTGCTGGATTGATTCATCGAGGTGGTCAGGTTACACACAGGAGGAATCCACATATCTGTTCATCTGATGCGATATATGATCTCTTATAACTTGGAGACCATTGGGATCTGGTAAGCGGCACATTTAATTATGGTATATTTGGAAAAACTGATTAAAAATATTCTCACACTGGAAGTGGTTCACTTGGTTTTATAGAAAGATTTGAACATGGATTGAAATGAAAACACCAGGACACTTTATATGTATTATTTTTTTGATGGAAACATTTATTTTTATTTTTATTTTTAAATTTGGATGAATATTATTTTTCTGATGAATTTGGTTTCATATTATGTTGTTATGTTCATTAAATCACATGGTGGTAATTTTTGTGTTTGTTCACAATACTTCACTTTATTGATTCACATGAGACAGCGCATATTTTTTATATTTTGAGCTCCGTATTTCAAGAAGTAGTAGTAAAATTGCAGCAGTCTTACCTATATTTAGCGCAAGGTTTTTCTATACTAATGTGGTTTTATTGACTATCACTTGTGTGAGTGATTACATTTTTTATACATGTTTCAATAAATATTGGTTTTACATAATTTTGGTGGCGTGGTTGCCGTTTAAAATCCCATATTAGGGGGAATTCCCATTGTTCCCACTGTAGTGGAGAGAACATTTCTGGGACTATCCCTTTTGTATGATTGAAAGTTCATCTCCATGCTTTGGAAGAAACCAACATCCCCCCACTCTTGCTTTTCTTTCCAGAAACTCATTAATCTGCCCCTCTCTCTGTTGAGATACATACAACCACAGGGTCAGAAGGAATAAGTTTCATAATTTATGGTCAAGACATATTGAAGAGTCTGCCACAGCACATGACTTGGGTCCTTTAAACTTTTTCTTTCCCCCTTTTTTTTTGGCTAACTTTTGGAAACTGCATCTCTGCATGCCTCTGGTATGTATTTAGGCATACCCATAGGGGAAGATGCTATGTAACCATTTTGAGTGCTGTGGACAGGTTCATGAGGCATCATGTTAGGGGTATATGTGTGGTATTCCCACACACACCCCCTCCCCATGTGGGTGAGGTCATTGGAGTCTGTAACCCCTTTTGTTTTACCTATGCAAAAATCAAACAAAAAATATTTGCAAAAAAATAAAAATCCTATTGCTTTGACCAAAAGCTTTATTTTGTTTTGGATAGAATGAGGAATGGTTTGACTCTGGCTTTTATGGCCATCTGGCATCATAGCTCTAGGGACAATTTCCCTGTAAAAGGAAAATTTTAATTGTCCGTAGAACTGTAAAGGTGACAACATGCTGCACTGTTATAGTTGCATGAATATCTTGTATTTTTCAATGCACATGCATGGTTTTGCTGCTGGCTCTCACCATCTTGATTACACCTGCAGTACACCCAGGAGCTGCAGCCCATGTTCCCCAGCATGTCCAGGGAGGTGCTTGGGAAAGGCACCCCCACAACAGAATTTTCATCACTGCATTCCTACCATTTAGTAAACAGATCAGTCATGTGACCCAGCTTTTCAAATGACTGGTCTGTTTACTGCATGGATGTGCAAGCCATCTCCTGCAGGCAGGTTTCCACACTAGAAACGCTCACGAAATCTGCATCAGGGGGAGCCTACACTTCAATTAATACCTTGAAAAATTAGAACTAAAAGGATTCTTAAAAGTTCTAAGAATGCTAATCAAAGCTGGCTGAAAAAGTTTGTAAATTGTTTTACAGATGCTTGCTGTTTTTCAGACTAGTATTTGGAACCTGCAGCCTGTGTGAACTAGGTTTAAAGTGATTGTAAGGCTTTTTTTTTTTTTTTTTTTTTAACAACAAACATGTCATACTTGCCTCTACTGTGCAGTTCGTTTTGCAGAGTGGCCCCGATCATCCTCTTCTGGGGTCCCCAGGCCATGCTGGTAACTCCTCCCCCATCGTATAACCCCCTAGGACAGTGATGGCGAACCTTGGCACCCCAGATGTTTTGGAACTACATTTCCCATGATGCTCATGTACTCCGCAGTGTAGTTGATCATCATGGGAAATGAAGTTCCAAAACATCTGGGGTGCCAAGGTTCGCCATCACTGCCCTAGGAGAAGCGCTCTCCCAGGGGGTTACCTTGCGGGCGCGCTACCGAGTCCAGCATTTGCGTCCATAGACGCAGAATGCTTGACTCGGCCCCGCTCCCTTGCACTGTGTCATTGGATTTGATTGACAGCAACAGGAGCCAATGGCTGCGCTGCTATCAATCTATCCATTTAAGAGCCGAGAACCCCGGGCAGTGGAAGAGCATGTCTCCACCGTGGGAAATTCCAGTGCTCAGGTAAGTAAAACACGGGGGGTGGCTGGGGGGCCGGTCACTGCTAGGTGTTTTTTCACCTTAATGCATCCTATAAAACACGAGGGTTTACAACCCCTTTAACCACATGCCAACCGGACCATAGCCGAAAGATGGCTACAGTGCGGTCGGCTTATTCTGGGAGGGCGTCCATGGCGTCCTCCCAGAATCTTGCTCCCGCGCACCCCCTGGGGCAAGCACCCGGGAATATCCGTGACCGCCAGGTCCAGAGGACCCGGCGCATCATGGATCACGGTAAATGGTCGCTGACAATGGCCGTTTACCACGTGATCGCTCCGTCAAATGAAGGAGCGATCACTTGTAAATAAACTGGCGTCACGTCCGGTTCCTCTCTCCCCTCCCCGTACCTATTGGTACAGTGCGGGGGGAGAGGGGAGAGATCAGGTGCAGCAGCACTGTGGGCTAGATGTGCAGTGCCCACAGCGCTTATCTGTGCCCATTCCAGCCATCCATCCCATCCATGCTCAGAAATACTCTCCCATCCACGCTCAGAAATACTCATCCATCCCATCCCATCCATCCATGCTCAGAAATACTCATCCATCCCATCCCATCCATGCTCAGAAATACTCATCCTTCTATCCTATCCCATCCATCTATCCCACAATACTCATCCATCCATCCATCCTCAGCAATACTCATCCATCCATCCTCAGCAATACTCATCCATCCATGCATCCATCCATACTCAGCAATACTCATCCATCCATGCATCCATCCTCAGCAATACTCATCCATCCATGCTCAATGCTCATCAATCCATCCATACTCAGCAATGCTCATCCATCCATCCATACTCAGCAATGCTCATCCATCCATCCATACTCAGCAATACTCATCCATCCATCCATACTCAGCAATACTCATCCATCCATCCATACTCAGCAATACTCATCCATCCATACTCAGCAATATTCATCCAACCATACATACTCAGCAATACTCATCCATCCATACACACTCAGCAATACTCATTTATCCATACATACTCGGCAATACTCATCCATCCATCCTCAGCAATACTCATCCATCCCATCCATACTCAGCAATGCTCATCCATCCATCCATCCATACTCAGCAATGCTCATCCATCCATCCATACTCAGCAATACTCATCCATCCATCCATCCATACTCAGCAATACTCATCCATCCATACTCAGCAATATTCATCCAACCATACATACTCAGCAATACTCATCCATCCATCCATACTCAGCAATACTCATCCATCCATACATACTCAGCAATACTCATTTATCCATACATACTCGGCAATACTCATCCATCCATCCTCAGCAATACTCATCCATCCATCCATCCTCAGCAATACTCATCCATCCATACTCAGCAATGCTCATCCATCCATCCATACTCAGCAATACTCATCCATCCATACTCAGCAATATTCATCCAACCATACATACTCAGCAATACTCATCCATCCATACATACTCAGCAATACTCATTTATCCATACATACTCGGCAATACTCATCCATCCATCCTCAGCAATACTCATCCATCCATCCATCCTCAGCAATACTCATCCATCCATACTCAGCAATGCTCATCCATCCATCCATACTCAGCAATACTCATCCATCCATACTCAGCAATATTCATCCAACCATACATACTCAGCAATACTCATCCATCCATACATACTCAGCAATACTCATTTATCCATACATACTCGGCAATACTCATCCATCCATCCTCAGCAATACTCATCCATCCATCCATCCTCAGCAATACTCATCCATCCATACTCAGCAATGCTCATCCATCCATCCATACTCAGCAATACTCATCCATCCATACTCAGCAATATTCATCCAACCATACATACTCAGCAATACTCATCCATCCATACATACTCAGCAATACTCATTTATCCATACATACTCGGCAATACTCATCCATCCATCCTCAGCAATACTCATCCATCCATCCATCCTCATCCATCCATCCTCAGCAATACTCATCCATCCACCCATACTCAGCAATGCTCATCCATCCATCCATACTCAGCAATACTCATCCATCCATCCATACTCAGCAATACTCATCCATCCATCCATACTCAGCAATATTCATCCAACCATACATACTCAGCAATACTCATCCATCCATACATACTCAGCAATACTCGTTTATCCATACATACTCGGCAATACTCATCCATCCATCCTCAGCAATACTCATCCATCCATCCATCCTCATCCATCCATCCTCAGCAATACTCATCCATACTCATCCATCCATACTCATTCATCCATCCACACTCAGCAATACTCATCCATCCATACTCATCCATACCCAGCTATCCCATCCACACTCAGCCATACCCACCCAGCCATACTCACCATCCCATCCATCCACATTTATGGCTCAACCATGCTTATCCATCCCCATCCACGGCTTATCCATGCCACATCAGTGCCTCAAAGTGTAATAGGTAGTCAAATTAGATTTGAAATATATGCCCCTAGAACACCTGATGGTGCTCCCTGCATGTTGGGCCTCTGTATGTGACCAGGCTGTGTAAAAGTCTCACATGTGGTATCGCCATACTCAGGAGTAGTAGAATGTATTTTGGGGTGTAATTTGTGGTATGCATATGCTGTGTGTGAGAAATAACCTGATAATATGACACTTTTGTGAAAAAGAAAAAAAAAATTGTTGATTTTGCAAAGAATTGTGGGAAAAAATTACAACTTCAAAAAACTCACCATATGCCTCTATCTAAATACCTTGAAATGACTACCTTCCAAAAAGGGGTCATTGAGGAGTATTTGTACTGTCCTGGCTTGTTAGGGTCTCAAGAAATGAGCTAGGCCGCCAGTACATCATATGTGATCAATTTTCAGTGATTTGCACCACAGCTTGTGGACTCTAACTTTCACAGAGACCAAATAATATACACTGATTGGATTATTTTTACCAAAGATATGTATTAGTATAAAATTTGGCCAAAATTTATGAAGAAAACCCCTTAATTTGCAAAATTTTATTACAGAAACAAAGAAAAAATTTTTTTTTTTTTTTTTTTTTTTTTTTTCGGAATTTTCAGTCTTTTCTCATTTATAGCGCAAAAAATAAAAAACCCAGTGGTCATTAAATGCCACCAAAAGGAAACTCTATTTGTGTGAAAACAAGGACAAAAATTTCATATGGGCACAGTGTTGCATGACTGAGTAATTGTCATTTAAAGTGTGAGAGCACCGAAAACTGAAAATTGGTCTGGTTAGGAAGGGGGTTTAAGTGCCCAGTTGTAAAGTGGTTAAGAAACATAAGTGTGCTTGCTTAAAGCTTTGCATAAAAAACAAAGTGAAAAAAGATACCGCAACAAGCTGTTGAATTATGGTGATTTCAGCTGCAATAATCAAAAAGCAGCTGTCCCAATCTGTTCACTTCCATCACAATGTGCAGCTGTTAGAATAGATCTTTTTCTAAGTTACATTTACTTCAGAGCAGATGATTAGGTCATTTTCCTAATGAACATAAAGGTTTCTTCTCAGTTACATATTTGAAACCATAAAGATAGAAAAGTTCACATAAACGCTAGCTTGTATGTAAAAGAGCTATAGTATTTGTATTGCTTTTAGAGCATGAAAGAGATCACCTGAATGCAAATAATCCTCTGAATTCCTAACTTTGAATTATAAATATACATGGGGACCACCCTTTATTTGTTTAATATGAATGCTGTCTTTCTTGCTGCTGATCCTGTTGTATTTACTTCAAGTCTACCTGACATTGTTATTGGATGTCAATAAGACAGACTATCTGAAGAGTCATATGAAATGAAACAGCCTGCTAGCTCATGCAGAGCAAAGCAAGAGATATGACTCGCACACAACTTTCCTTTTGCTTCACTTTCAGTTTACTCAGTACTGTCACATGGAGAAAGTCTATAGCCTTGTATGAGGTAAGACCTAAACAACTCAAACATGGGTTGTGTGGTGCTGGGCAAGAGGGATTAAAAGGGCGGTCCGGTTTCCGATAATAGTGGTTTATGCTGCGGATTTGCCGCAAGATCACTTAATCGGTGGCGGGAGAGAGCCTTTTCTGTGTTATGTATGGCGACGAGTGAAAGGAGGAGGAGCCACGTCCTGACATCACCGCTGCACGTCCAGTCCCGGAAGCTACGGGCTGTTTGGAAGCCGGCCGGCTCCGTTTTTTATCTTGCCTTTTTACATCCTTCATGCTGTAAGTGTCCATTTGTCTTTTGATACTTTAATAAATGTAAAGGATTTACGCTATGTGGAGCCTTTTGTTTTTTATGATGACAATATTGCTTATCCACCTTCCACTGACCTCCGCTGACCATTCCTGATGACGCTGAGGAGTCCGGTGCCTGCCAGTGAGATCCCGGGCTGGGGTTATAGCCACTCGCCCAGTGTGGTCCTCTGTAACAAGGGACCACCATTTTCTGGTAAGCGGCAACTTTTTCTGTTGTGGAGGATATACCTTTTCACTTATCACTTGAGTGTGGAATTTCACCTTTCTGGATCAACATGTTTACTGGACTTTTTATGTTTCACTATATGGATTCATCCTTTAGTAATATTGATTAACTTTGGGGGTTATTTCAATCCTTTTTGTATTTTCACCCAGTCATTGGACATTTTTCATTCTTATTTTGCAATTTTTTCTTTTTTAACAATACTCAATTGTATTGATTTTTATGCACTTCAAATATGTATACTTTATAGTTAGATGCATTTAACTTAGCACTTTTATCTTGATTTTGTGTCACTTATATAACAATTTTTGGCACCCACTATTGGCAACATATGTTAATTGATCCTTTCATTATTTAGCGCAACTAACTTTACTGTTGTCTTATTTTTTAATTCAAAAAAGTGTATTTTTTCCAAAAAAAGACCGCTGCGCAAATACGGTGTGACAGAAAGTATTGCAATAACCGCCATTTTATTCTCTAGGGTTAGAAAAAAAAAATGTATAATGTTTGGGGGGTCCAAGTAATTTTTTTCTAGCAAAAAAAAACAAAAACCTGTTTTTAACTTGTGAACAACAAATCTCAGAAAGAGGCTCAGTTTTTAAAGCGGGGTTCCGCTTAAAAAAAAAAAAATTAAAAGTCAGCAGCTACAAATACTGCAGCTGCTGACTTAATAAATCGGACACTTACCTGTCCCAGGGTCCAGTGATGCGGGGGAACGAAGCCCCGCTCGTCTACCCCTCCGCTCGGCGGCGCCGGCATTGTAACTGTGGGCGTCCGGCTGTGGCTTCACAGCCGGGCACAGACTGCGCTTGCGCAAGCCGTGCCCTGTGACTGGCCGCGCAATCATCTGGGACTTGTCATGTGTCCCAGATGATTGCCTAGAGGGAGCGGGGAGAGCTGATCTCCCTTCCTGCGCCGAGGGAAGTGACTTCAGGAGCCCAGGTGCCCAAGGAGGCAAATTACGAGGGACCCCCTAGCAACAGGCATTAAAGAGGTGAGTAAAAAAATATTTTTCTTCAAATGTTTTTTTATTTTTTTTTCCATGCACTTTTTTTTTTTGGGGTGGAACTCCACTTTAAGTGGTTAAGACTGCTCTCAATATCTAAAGTATGGAATTATTTTTCCTTTTTTCCCAATGGATTAGAGCAAAATGTAGGAAGTATAATCTCCTGAACTCGATTATGGACCGAAGCGACCTTTGATAAAAAATTTGGGTCTGTTTTCATAACAATTCTGTCTGAAAAAAATGGCTCCCCGATTGACAAGGCTTGAAGCTCACTAATTCTGCGAGCTGACGTTATTGCCACTAAGAAAACTGTTTTTAATGTAATCGGTCTCCAGGAGGCTAAATCAATAAGTTCAAAGGGTTCCCTGGTCAGAGCCTGTAGAACAACAGATAAATCCCACTTTGGGCAGCCTCTGATAACTACCAGTCTGGACCGGGTGAGGGCCTTGAAGAATGTAATCACTAGGGGTTCCGATAAGAGGTTTTCCCAAAAATACCCTCAGCATGGCAACCTGGACTTCAAGAGTACTGACTGCCAAACCTTTATCCGCTCCTTCTTGCAGAAAATCCAGGACAGAAGAAATATCCTCTAAGGGTCGGCCCCGGTTACACTCTTTCTTCTGGATAGAAGAGTAGCAACTAACCTATCCGAAAATCCCTTCATCCTCAAAATCTGCTCTTTAGAAGCCAGGCTGTGAATTATAGCTTTGCTAGCTCCTGGTGAAATAGAGGGCCCTATATCAGAAGGTCTTGTCTCAACAGAAAGTGCCAATACAATTTGCGCTGCATCTGGAGAAGGGATGAAAACCAAGCTCTCTTCAGAATGTTTTTGGCTGCGAAAGTGGAATCCATCCGAAATCTTCTGTACCCTACTGAGCAATCTAGCACTTTGAGATTTAGGATGAGACGGCACTTTCCTGAGTGTTTTTGAACGAGGAATACCTGCGAGTAGAAGCCCTGGAAAAACTCTTGAAGGGACCAGAAAAATTACTCTCTGCGATCTCAGTTCCTGGATTAGAGACTTCATGGCGAGAGCCTTGATTGAATCCCTTGGAGCGTACTTTACCAAAAACGTTCTTGGAGGTTCTTCCATGAATTAGATTGCATAACCCTGGGAGAGCAGGTTTATTACTCAAAACCAGTTTTATTTTACTCTGATCCAGAAAAAAACTCCTGGAGCCTTCCCCTGACCATAGCTTCCTTTTTCCCTGCGTTTTATCTTCCTGCTGCCCTTTCTGGGGATGAAAAAAACGCCTCTGTGCCTGCACCTTCATTTTCTTGACCGGCTGTGCAGTCAAGAATGGATTCTAATTCCAATCCAAAAATAGCAAATCCTCTGCAAAAGGGGATACCACACAGCCTGTTTTTTGATACTGTGTCTCCGGGCCAGGTTTTTAGCCATAAGACCCTCCTAGCAGCGTCTGTTGACGCTGCGGACCTAGCCGACATACCTAATATTGACTCTGCTGAAGCATCTGCAATATATGCCACTGCTGCAGACAGGGTTGCAAAGGAATCCAGAATCTCTTGTTTCGGGGAATACGCTGTAATATGGGATTTCATCTGTTCTAGATTCCTAGCAACGCATGTTGTTGCCATTGCTGGTTTCAGATTGCTAGGCTTTTTTAAGAAGTAGCTCCATTCTCTTATCCATAGTCTCCTTTAGTGTGCCCATATCTTCAAAAGCGAGGTCAGCTGACTTCTAAAACTGTGAGAAGGCAGAATCATGTTTTGGAACTTTGTTCCAGATGGAGTCAGGGTTTTCCTCAAAAAGGGAATCTTCTTTTGTGGGCCAGAGAAAAGAATGGTTTCTTCTCCGGCTCCAGCCATTCTTTCTAAATCATTTCTGTGACTATCAAATGAACGGGAAAAGCGTGGCTTTTTTGAGTCTCCTAGACCTGCATACATACGGTCGTGCAGGGAGAGCGCCTTCTCCTTCTCTATCCCCAAGTTAGCGTGGATTACTTTAAGGAGACCCCCTACCTGCTCCGGGGACATTTTATACTTAGGGGTGGCATCTGCCTAATTTTCCTCCTCTTCTGAATCCGCCCCCCCCCCCCCCGAGAGGGTGAAAAAGGATTTTGGAAAATATCCTGGGAAGTCGGACCTTCCTAATGAATCAGAGAAAATCCCTGAGACTCTGGGGTACGATGCGGGGCCCTAGTTTCCCCTGAGGGCCCAGGCTCTTCTCTAAGGTTTGACTTGAAAGCCTGAAAAGTGGCGCGGAGCTCATCCTTAATGGCTGTAACAAGATCGCCACAAATGGATGGAGACACCTCCTTGACTAAATCCATGATACAATCCACACAAAGGTGCTTTGTCCAGGATTGGCTTAATTTTTTTTCTTTGCAAACAGGACACCTTCTCTTTACTGGTTGAACAGAGCTTTTAGCCTGGACAAACAGAAGAAAACAATAGAACCACGCTGAAGTACTGCTGCGCAGTAAGCACACATCTAAAAACACCCAGGTACACTAGGAAAGGACCTCTTACTTCCCTGAGCCCAAGCAAGCCCCACCAGCACAACCAATCCTAGTGGAGCCCCCTGCGGGTAGGCAGAAGTGCTAACCATCTAGTCACTGTGCTACCATCAGGGAGAGCTGATAACCCATAGGAAAAAAAATAGGAATACAGTCCCTTACCTTGGCCTTGTTGGTGCCTTGTCTTGTCCCCTTTATCCTCTGCATTTTCCTCCATTGCAGAGTGCACTGCGGTCACGTGGCTGAACGAAGAGCTGGTTCCTGGATTCAAAAACGCCACTACGCCGACCCAGAACCCCAAGTTAAAGGCACCAGGTGACCCTGCTCTCTCCTCTGTGCTTTGCAGCCAGAAATGATGCCGCACGTCCGACCCGGAAGTGCCGCCCCTTCCTGTGCACTGCACAGGATGTGGCCGAGAACTTTCCTCAGCCACTACAATAACGTTGGCCGCTTCAGCCTTAACCGGCCGCTGCCCCGCGCTGCGGAAGGCAAGAGAGACCCTCTGCACATCGCCCATCTGCCAAAACCACAGGGCAGCACTTCCAGGCAGTACATGCTCTCCTCAAGCATGGAAGGGGGAGAGAGAGCCCATGGGAACCATCCAGCTAGAAGCAAGTGGGAGGATCCGTCTCCTGGCAGGAAAAAAAAAAAAAAAAAGTTTTTTTTGGTTTTTTTTTTAGAGAGAACCTCTCGTCTCCCAAGACAGTCCTGAGAGATCCTGGCTCCCACCAGTGGTGTTCCTACCGGCTGGAGGAAACACAAAAAACTGAAGGAAGCTGGGTGGAGGCCTCCTATTAAAGCTTTACATGATGAGGCGTTTCCTGTTGTGGGAGGAGTCATGGTCTCTCGGGTGCTGTCCTGAAAGACGTTTAGGAAAAATATGCATTTTCAATTTTTTTTTGTATTAGCCTGGAAATCCTTGCATCTGTAATCAGCAGGTTGTTGGTGCCATGCAAGATTCCTACAAACTCTCAGTGTATGTTGTCTGCCTGTACAGGGGGATCTCAGTCCCTCTTGCTGTAGCCCTTCGATCGGAGGAGAGCGGCCGGAGGTCACGTGACTGGTCACAAAAGATCTGCGATAAGGTATTTTCAGGCATCGTTTTATAAAAACATGTGCACAATATAGGATAGCTTGACAAAACAGAGGGGCTAGCAGAAATATTTCTTTGCCATTACAACCACTTTAAGTCCCACCTCTACTATTGCAACTCGCAACAGTTTTGACTGCTATGCTTGCTGCCAGATCCATCCGGCTCTTGAGCTATCCTTGTATCCTGTTCCCTTTCTGCTGCTCACCTTGTTACTATACCCAGTCTTAATTTTCCCTTTTTCCTGCATTTCCCATGTTACCCTTGCTTCCCATAGTGTATATAATTAGTTTGCTAGGTTTCTGTCACTTAGGCATTTTTGGCTGTGGGTCACTTGTAGTTTATGTTCGTTATTTACTGGTGTGCAATTGTCTTTTGTTTTAATGGAAATAAACCTCACTTTAAAGATCTATTCATATGGTCTGGTCCCAGTTTCTGTGTGCAGCTACATACATCTGGTCTCCCAGCTGCTGACTCCTAAAAGTCACAGCCAGAAATGCTAGGGGCTGTTTTTTAAAGTGATTTCTCAGCAAAATAAAGCATAAAGACATGGATGGATGAGCGAGTTTATTTGAATATAAAAATGAATTAAATATCGTTTGCGGTGCTCATATGCAGTGTAGTTCCACTTTGTTTGTTGCGTCATTTCATTATTGAGTTTATTTTGTATTGCAGTTGTCTTTCACTGTGTAGCACGAAGTTATACTGCATCATATATATGGAATTTCAGTAATGTACATTATGATTTTACTTACATATCTAATATAGTGCAAGGAGCTTTTTTTCCTCTGTTCTTGAGCCAGAGTGCAGCTTCACAAGTTACTGCATTTTATAGAACTTCACAGGCTGACACCTAATCAACCAAGTTCATTTCGGTGGTGCGGGCAGAGGAAAAGGCATTTTTTTTTTTTTTTAAACACAGGCACAGCCGTTTGCTACATTTAATGAAATGGCCACTTTAAGTAGTATGTTTTCATGTGTTAAATGCAATACCATTTACCTGATATAGTCACATCAATCCAGTCATCTGAAGTATTGCTGTTGCGTTGATTTCTAGCTTTGAGTTCACCCAGTGAATATAATGGCTCTTCTGGTAAGGGTTTGTCAAGTTTTTCATCACTGAGTGCTTTATTCCCATCTTCCAAATCTATAAAATGATTAAAAACACAGAATTTTCAGAATTCTATAAGTACTATTTTGAAACACATGAAAGTAATGAATGATTACGGAATGTTGTACAGTAATGAGTTCTTTAGGAGTATTAAAGGGGTTGTAAAGGTTTGTGTTTTTACACTTTATTGCATCATATGCATTAAGGTGAAGAAAACACGTCAGTGACCAATGTAAAAAATGGTATAGACTCCTCAAACTAGTTGTGAAAAGGTTGCCATCATCCCTATAAAGCATAAGATAGGAACCTCAAAGAAAGGGGATTTTTAAGGCAACAATAATATAAAAATTGAATATATTTATTGATACAAAAATTAGTATTAAAAGCAGAATATAATTGAATCACAAATACAATTTACATAAAAGAAGAAACAGTATGATATGTTACAAATGTGGCAAAGAAATTCCAACGCGTTTCAAAATAGTTAAATTTCTTCTTCAGGGATAAACCTTGCCATCATCTGGAAGGCATAAAGGTAACATGAGTATCTACATGTACATTTACAGTGTCAAAAAGCAAAAATATACAAAGAAAATGCTTACAGTAATCACAATCGACTCAAAACGAATTCTCAGTATAGCGCCCCCAAACATCCCCCCGTCCGGTTAGTGAAATGTCTTTTATCGTGCAGAAGAGCCCCCAGATATAAAGATCCAAGGAGAGACGCCAAATTCCCCCAGATGAAATAATACCTGGGGGGGAGAGAGAAAGGGGTGCGATCTGGAAAATATATATAGAGATATGTATGAATTTATATATCCTCTATGTGAAACAAAAACATCAGCAAAGATCAAAACCAACCTTCTATAAAGGATAATTTGAAAAATCTTCAGGTATAAGAAGTTTGTTTCCCATATATAACCAAGAAGGAAAGTTTTCCTTCCTAGAAAAGAAACAAATTATATCAATTAATATAGGAGGATTTCTCCTCCTCCAGATTTTATCCACAAAGAAAAAAACAAGGATGGAATGAGTCATAAAAGACAAGGTAATAGAAAATTGAAGCTTACTGAGTCTGAGGTTCACATACCGATCCAGGTAAAAAAGGGGAACGAATCCAGATTGCAGCACGCACCTATGGACAGTCCGTTCTCTTCACAGGGGAGCAGAGAAATGACGCTGGCGACTCAGGGGCTCCCGGCTTCCTCCTTAAGAGTCAGTGCGCATGTGACGTTTTGCGGACGCGGGGCTGTGACGTCATTCCGTCAGGACGGAAGCGGCGTCACTTCCCCCGCTGGGTTTCTTCAAGATAGACAGGCCGGTCCTCCACTCCACTCCTCCCGGAAGTTATCAATGACCGGAAGGGTGCTGTGGACGGGACCCGCATTGCAGACACTACAAAGAGAGGAAAACTGGCGTACCCGGAAGTGGAGACATGTTGTTGCTCACACTCCGCTCATCACTAGATCTCCAAAAAATTAAATTGAAGGTACATATGGTGACAAGGGCGGGACAGTACTGCTGCACAGAAAGTCTGCAGCAGATTCCAAGGAGTACAAGAAACATCCTCGATCAGATCCATATGTGTATGGGAGCATGACAAAAGCAGCCCCCCAACCCATTCTGGATCGGACGAAAGTGCATTGTACCCTAGGTACCCTGGTCCCTGATCTCAGGAAATGCCCTCGTCTCAAAAAAATAAGTAAAAAAATGTTATATAAATAACAAAAATTTTTTTATTTTATTAATGAAAAATTGTGATAATAAAAAGTAAAAAAATAAATGAGTATGAATGCTGCATAAGAGTCAGATATTCAAAAATAATAGGGTGTAACTGGACAGGTGGAAAAGAAAAAATTTTTTTATATACCACCTGTCTAGTATTAGGGCAGAGACTCATTTGTGGGAGGAAAGAATCTATCCTCCATAAGAGAATAACAGCCCCCGACACAAAAAACTCCATTAAGACCCAAAAACAGTGGTTGCCCACTGGATGGTAATGGAAAAAGAAGGGGGCCCTAAGACCGAGGTCAAGGCCCCCCCATTGTGCCGGGTGCACGATATGACCACATTCTCGAAAAGGGGAGAGGAGGGGTCGCCATCTAAGAAAAGCCGTCACATTATGAAAACCGAAGCAAAAACATTAGTGAAAAACAAAAATGTATAAAAGATGATGTCATGGACGAAAGAGGGAAGAGCAAAAGGCTCTACTCACCAGTCCATGAGTCATCAATATGAACAACAACAATAAACTATTGATAAATCATATGTAAATCAGAAAAATCAGAAAAAACCCCCACATAGACATTTATCATCCCATATGTTAATCCTTGGGCTGTATGAGTATGGACATGGAGAGATCAGGGATAGGGAAATGGGGAGAAGGGGAAGGGGGGAAGGGGGGAAGGGGGGAAGGAGAAGAGGGAAAGAGATTTCGATCATAGAACTAGCCGGAGAGGCCAAAAGGCTTGAATTCAGTCTGTTTTGCCAGAGCTGAAACCTTCAAGAAAAGGTCTAAAACTTTCCGCTTCGTTTAGGCCTGGTGGGGTAGTGGCATCAAGATGTCTAATCCAACGCATCTCGCGTTGCAGAAGAGTCTTGTTCCAGTCACCCCCTCGCAAGGGGACATGGACACGATCAACCACCGTAAAATTAACGGATGGCATCCTGTATCCATGTCCCCTGGCTACATGTCTACCCAGGGGAACATATAGATTTCCCATTTGCATACTCAGCAAATGTTTGCTGACACGCTGTCTGAATTCTTGTCGGGTTTTGCCGATGTAGAAGGCCCCGCATTGACATTGCATCATATAGACAACCCCTTGGGTCTGGCAATTGGCAAAGTGTTTAAGTTGAAACTGCTCCCCATTGGGTAGCAGGAATGAGGTTCTCTTCTTAATCACGCTGCAAAAGGAGCAGTTGCCGCACGGAAAAGTCCCCCATGTATTGCAGGGGTCCCTTCTTTTGTTCCCCTTATATTCACTCTGGGTGAGTAAGTCGGCTAGAGAGCCTGCTTTCCGGAAAGTGATTTGGGGTTTAGAAGTTAGCAAACTTCCCAAAATTGGATCGTCAGTTAGAATCGGCCAGTGTTTAGTGAGAATTTTTCTTATAGTGCTATGCTCATTAGAGTAGCGTAAAATGATTCTCATGGTATCATCAGGTTTGCGGACTTTCGTCCCAAAGATTAAATTGTGTCTATCCAAAATTTTGACACGGTTAAAGGCTTTTTTCAAAGAAGATTTAGTATATCCCCTTGAAAATAGTCTTTTACTGAGCTTGTCCGCCTCACTTTGGAAAGTTTCCAACGTGGTACAATTACGCTTCAATCTCAGGAACTGGCTAAAGGGTATTGATTTTTTCAAAGGTTCCGGGTGGAAACTGTCGGCGTGCAAAAGAGTATTGCCGGCAGTCTCCTTCCTGAACAGTGTGCTGGCTATTTGCCCATTTCTGTTCTTATAAATGGTAACATCTAAGAAGTTGATTTGTTGGCGGTCATATGACATAGTGAAAAATAGATTCATATTATTTTGATTCATTGCTTTGAGGCACTTTTTCAAAGTGTCCTCAGGGCCGTTCCATATCAGGAAAATGTCGTCTATATATCTTTGCCATAAGACAATGTGTTCTGTGAGCATGGTTAGCTCATCACTGGTCAAAAAGCCTTTTTCCCACTCCCCCAGGTACAGGTTTGCATAAGAGGGGGCACAACAGGTCCCCATAGCAACTCCCTGTACCTGGAGGTAGTGGGAACCTCCAAACAGAAACACATTGTGTCGGAGGATGAAATCGAGCATTTCCAGAATGAATTGATTGAATTTCCATTCAGTAGTAGCCCTTTGGCCTAGAACACGACCCACCACAGCTACCCCCAAGTCATGTGGTATACTGTTATAAAGTGACTCAACGTCTATCGTCACTAAGAAAGATGATTCTGGAATTGTGAGGTCATCTAAAATCTGTAATAAATGGATGGTGTCCTCAGCGTGTCAGCAAACATTTGCTGAGTATGCAAATGGGAAATCTATATGTTCCCCTGGGTAGACATGTAGCCAGGGGACATGGATACAGGATGCCATCCGTTAATTTTACGGTGGTTGATCGTGTCCATGTCCCCTTGCGAGGGGGTGACTGGAACAAGACTCTTCTGCAACGCGAGATGCGTTGGATTAGACATCTTGATGCCACTACCCCACCAGGCCTAAACGAAGCGGAAAGTTTTAGACCTTTTCTTGAAGGTTTCAGCTCTGGCAAAACAGACTGAATTCAAGCCTTTTGGCCTCTCCGGCTAGTTCTATGATCGAAATCTCTTTCCCTCTTCTCCTTCCCCCCTTCCCCCCTTCCCCTTCTCCCCATTTCCCTATCCCTGATCTCTCCATGTCCATACTCATACAGCCCAAGGATTAACATATGGGATGATAAATGTCTATGTGGGGGTTTTTTCTGATTTTTCTGATTTACATATGATTTATCAATAGTTTATTGTTGTTGTTCATATTGATGACTCATGGACTGGTGAGTAGAGCCTTTTGCTCTTCCCTCTTTCGTCCATGACATCATCTTTTATACATTTTTGTTTTTCACTAATGTTTTTGCTTCGGTTTTCATAATGTGACGGCTTTTCTTAGATGGCGACCCCTCCTCTCCCCTTTTCGAGAATGTGGTCATATCGTGCACCCGGCACAATGGGGGGGCCTTGACCTCGGTCTTAGGGCCCCCTTCTTTTTCCATTACCATCCAGTGGGCAACCACTGTTTTTGGGTCTTAATGGAGTTTTTTGTGTCGGGGGCTGTTATTCTCTTATGGAGGATAGATTCTTTCCTCCCACAAATGAGTCTCTGCCCTAATACTAGACAGGTGGTATATAAAATTTTTTCTTTTCCACCTGTCCAGTTACACCCTATTATTTTTGAATATCTGACTCTTATGCAGCATTCATACTCATTTATTTTTTTACTTTTTATTATCACAATTTTTCATTAATAAAATAAAAAATTTTTTGTTATTTATATAACATTTTTTTACTTATTTTTTTGAGACGAGGGCATTTCCTGAGATCAGGGACCAGGGTACCTAGGGTACAATGCACTTTCGTCCGATCCAGAATGGGTTGGGGGGCTGCTTTTGTCATGCTCCCATACACATATGGATCTGATCGAGGATGTTTCTTGTACTCCTTGGAATCTGCTGCAGACTTTCTGTGCAGCAGTACTGTCCCGCCCTTGTCACCATATGTACCTTCAATTTAATTTTTTGGAGATCTAGTGATGAGCGGAGTGTGAGCAACAACATGTCTCCACTTCCGGATACGCCAGTTTTCCTCTCTTTGTAGTGTCTGCAATGCGGGTCCCGTCCACAGCACCCTTCCGGTCATTGATAACTTCCGGGAGGAGTGGAGTGGAGGACCGGCCTGTCTATCTTGAAGAAACCCAGCGGGGGAAGTGACGCCGCTTCCGTCCTGACGGAATGACGTCACAGCCCCGCGTCCGCAAAACGTCACATGCGCACTGACTCTTAAGGAGGAAGCCGGGAGCCCCTGAGTCGCCAGCGTCATTTCTCTGCTCCCCTGTGAAGAGAACGGACTGTCCATAGGTGCGTGCTGCAATCTGGATTCGTTCCCCTTTTTTACCTGGATCGGTATGTGAACCTCAGACTCAGTAAGCTTCAATTTTCTATTACCTTGTCTTTTATGACTCATTCCATCCTTGTTTTTTTCTTTGTGGATAAAATCTGGAGGAGGAGAAATCCTCCTATATTAATTGATATAATTTGTTTCTTTTCTAGGAAGGAAAACTTTCCTTCTTGGTTATATATGGGAAACAAACTTCTTATACCTGAAGATTTTTCAAATTATCCTTTATAGAAGGTTGGTTTTGATCTTTGCTGATGTTTTTGTTTCACATAGAGGATATATAAATTCATACATATCTCTATATATATTTTCCAGATCGCACCCCTTTCTCTCTCCCCCCCAGGTATTATTTCATCTGGGGGAATTTGGCGTCTCTCCTTGGATCTTTATATCTGGGGGCTCTTCTGCACGATAAAAGACATTTCACTAACCGGACGGGGGGATGTTTGGGGGCGCTATACTGAGAATTCGTTTTGAGTCGATTGTGATTACTGTAAGCATTTTCTTTGTATATTTTTGCTTTTTGACACTGTAAATGTACATGTAGATACTCATGTTACCTTTATGCCTTCCAGATGATGGCAAGGTTTATCCCTGAAGAAGAAATTTAACTATTTTGAAACGCGTTGGAATTTCTTTGCCACATTTGTAACATATCATACTGTTTCTTCTTTTATGTAAATTGTATTTGTGATTCAATTATATTCTGCTTTTAATACTAATTTTTGTATCAATAAATATATTCAATTTTTATATTATTGTTGCCTTAAAAATCCCCTTTCTTTGAGGTTCCTATCTTAACACGTCAGTGACCGGCCCCCAGCCCCCTGTTTTACTTACATGACCCCTCAAACTTGAGCCACGGGGATGCGCTGTCTCTCTGCCTGGGGTTCTCGGCTGTTGATTGGATAGATTGATAGCAGCGCAGCCATTGGCTCCCACTGCTGTCAATCAAATCCAACGAGCGCCGGGGGCGATTCCTGCATTCAGCCTCTATGGACGCCGAATGCTGGACTCGGGAGCGCGCCCACAAGCTAACGCCCAGGGAGAGCGCTTCTCCCAGGGGGTTATCTGATGTGGGGAGGAGCCGAGAGAGCTATCGAGGGACCCCAGAAGAGCAGGTCCGGGGCCACTCTGTGCAAAACAAGCTGCACAGTGGAGGTAAGTATGATATGTTTGTTATTAAAAAAAAAAAATGAACCCTTAGTGTCACTTTAAATAAGCCAGAAAACAATTACTGTTATATGCAGTTGTTTGCAGACAACACCTAAACAGAGAGGAGCTTTCAGTAAAAGAAAACTGAACTGGATCCAGGCAGATAAGAAAGAGACTCATACAGTTATGCGTTCATTAAAAAAATCATTAGCTGTATTTTGAAAAGCATCAAGTGTAAAAGAACTGAATTTGAGTTGGTATCTTGCAAACCTACAGCAGAGCTCAGAATGGGGGAGGCGTAACACCAACAGTCAATCAGTTACAGTGTTCATGTACTAACAATGAACATGCTAATGACAGAAACGGCAGAGTCAGGCTAGGTTCACACGTGACTGCACTTGAGCGGGAGGTGGAAGGTGTGACCAACGCAGGTAGCAGATTACTGCCCTCCTCACCAACTTGTGACAAAGAACCGGCCAATCTCACACCTCGCTGTCACTTACGTAACAATGCCACTCTCTGCACCTGACACACAGATTTTCCAGCTTGCGGGACAATCTAGGTGCCAGCAGCCTGAGAGCGATTGTTACTGGGCTAATCAAACAAATAACCCTTAACTGCCACCACTGAATTTTAATCAAGTGCCAGAACTTCCACCAATTTAGCATTACAAGTATTATTTTAGAATAATCGTCTGTAACACACACTGCCACCACAGGCAGATATGTTCATAGGATTTATCCTGTACAGTAGCACTCTTCAAGAGACAGGTTCTTTTCTAGCTTGCATTAAGAGCTTAGGGACAAGGTTAACACTTTTCAAAATAAGGTTTTACTAATGGAAAGGTCAAAATTGGTGCAAATAAAAATATACAGAAAAAGGTATTTCAAAAGAAATAAAGACAATATTCAACAATAGAGAAATAAGGCAGAATTGAGGAGGAATGATACTTGCAATCAATGTCCTTGGGTTAATCAGAGTTCAGTCGATGATGTTATTGGTTCTCAAACTTTGCAGATGTTCCTGATTTGATGGTAAAGGAGAACTCCCAAACAGTCCTGGCATCTCCCTTTTGTTTGGAATCAAAGGGGTGTTGACAGATACCAATGACCAATCTTCTGGCCATCTGGGTTAGAGGGTGATTGCTGGGAAGTCTACATTTAGGACCACATCTCAGATACAGTTTGTGATACGTATTCATATCTCTGCATATCTACTGTTTACAGACTGCTAACATTTATATTATGGTCCAGCATGACATTTGCTTCAAAACAAATATAAACATGGCAGGTTTCCAATGTCTATTTTACCTAGGAGGAATAAGGGGTACCAGTGGTTTCCCATATAATCTGACATAGGGGTGTCTGGACTTGAAACGCTACAAATTCCCGAGGAAAGTAAATATGTCCAGAATAGGGCTGTGCTATTAATATTTTGGAAGTTATAAAACATGCTGAAGTTTCAGAACTATCTTACTACACTGTCTGCACTTTATGTGGATTGAGCTATTTACGGCAGGTATATGTTGGTTCTCTGGATTTGGGAGGGTGACAGTTATTAGGGTTTCCAGCCTTAAATTGTGGATTGGGTAATGGAAAAAATCTGTGTGTCTGATCAATGGATCAATAAGGTCCTGGCCTCAGTCAACAGTTTGTGTATTGAATAACTTAAAGTAAAAGGTGGGGGGCAAGGTCACTGTGGTGTGCCCTTCACAAGACAACATGGCAATTTGACATGACAAAATGGCTGTTACGCACACAACTATGCGTTAGCCCAGTACACATGACTGTTTACAGAGGGTATTGCTGCTGTTCCTGCAGCCAAATTGTACTGCTCTGTAGAGACATGCGGAGCTGCCATTATCACTTAATGGCACCCCCCCTTTTAAACCCGAAGCACTTTTACGGGTGTGGGAACAGGAAATAGCACGGTGCTGAAGCACCATGTATTTTCCTTGAGGCGGCATTTTATAAAAGGTGCCAGCACCACTTGTTTGCGGGAAACGCAGGCATGGCAGCCCATTCAAATGATTGGGCTGCTGTACCCATGCTAACGCGGGCCGCAAACCCACACAGGTGTGAACTAGGGGTCAGTCTGCTGCTTCTCTTTCACTGTCAATGAGCATGAGGAGATGAGACCTAGCTGTATAGTGCTGGTCTCCAGGCTGGCTGTGCTTGCCTGCAAGCACCATGTAAATGTCTAGTCATAAAACAAGGTTTTATGATACTGGTCCCAATTTTGCTGAAAACTAAATCTCTCAACACCATAGACTAACCTGTGCACAAGTTAAAGCGGGAGTCTGGCGACCAATCTTTTTTTTTTTTTAGGTCATTGACACTTTGCTAATCCCAAAATAATACTCACAGTTTGGGTGTAATATGTCCGCCTCTGTCTGTCTGTTTTCATACTGAAGAATAACTTAAAAAATGCGATGCTGGCTGTTTCCACCTTGCTTGTGGGCATGTGAAGCCCACAAGCATTGATTTCCGGGATGCGGTGAATGCTGTTCATTCACAGCTTGTTCACGCACATGATCATTGTTTCCGCACTGAATCTTGGGAAGCCTGACACTAAGCTCCCAGGAGACAGTGCGGCGCCGGGAAAAGGCAATAAACACGCCTACTCCCATGGGAGGAGAGACAGGAAGTGCCACAACAAAGTACAATATAAAGGTAATTACAGCGATAAAAAAAAAAAAAAATTTGTGCGGCACTTGAACATCCATGCAATTAACTGAAGGGGGTAAGATTAAGTTAAAAAGATTAAGTTAAAAATTTGAGTGGAACCCCGCTTTAAAAAGTTAAAGTGGTTGTAAACCTCAGACATAAAATATGAACAAAGCATATCCCTCTACAGTGTGTAGTTGTCTCAATCCAGAGCACCAAGTGTCATTCCTGTCTGCTGCTTCCTTCTTCTGCTATCAGCATGAATCACTTCTGACACCAAAAGAAAAATACTGACATGAGAGGGATCTGCAGCAGATTGACAGCCTCAGTTCTGTTCCTGTGTGCTGTATAAAGAGGGGGGGGGGCAATTCCTTCCAATCAGCTGTCAGAGGTTTCCTCATTGAGCTCTTCAGCTTTCTGTCCCTTGTTTTCTGACAGCTCAGACAAGCTTTATTAATTCTGGACTCTGAACGGATGTAGAGAAGAGAAGACAGCAGATAAACAGGTACAACTTTTGTAGGAGGATTTGTTTTATTGTTTTATCCCTATATCACCTGAGGTCAGTCACTTCACTGGGAATATGTAAGGGTTTCCAACCACTTTATTATACTGACATTTACTCACTATGTAGACCACCGGGCAAGAAGATAATTAAAAGGGAAATGTGCACAGCTGAGATGTCTCTGCAGATGTTTGAGCAAATAAAAAAACAAAACAGGGACGTGCACACCTTACACAAGTAAACCTTTAATGGTCAAAGTAAAAATAAAATAAAATACTGGTTGCACTCACATATTTCATAGACTACAAGCTCCTTGAATGCATCTTGCTAAAGTTGTAGAACCTCTCATGTTGTGGTCCAGCGTTTGCTCAGCATAAAGTTTGAATCTCTCACTGTAAACAGACAGGCTGAAGGAAGGTATCAAGCTAAATGGTTTGCTTTCCTTCAGTCTGTCGAGCTGCGGTGAGAGATTCAAACTTTATGCTGAGTAACCGCTAAACATCATTGGCCACAATGTGAACGGTTCTACAACTTTGGCAAGATGGGGCTGCATTCAAGGAGCTTGTAGTCTATGTAATATGCAAGTCCAATCATGGTTGATTTTTATACTTTGATCTTATAAAAGTTTTAAGTAGAAGTAGAAGCCAAAAACTAACTCTAAATCTACTGGCAGCCACATTCTAAGACTAATCTATCTAGCGCTGTAAAGCAAAAAGTGCTATACAAACCTTTTCTGCAGGCCTTCCAGTCCAGTCCGACGCTGAGCTGTCAGCGGTGGCTTCTCTGTGTAGGAGTGTGCAGGAGAGAAAGCCGACAATGGAAGCCCCATAGCAACTCTATAGGTGACATCACTTCCCTGGCATTTTCCAGCAATTGTCGGCTATCTCTCCTGCACACAGCATTCTCCGCTGGAGACTGGACCGAAGCGGCTGCAGAAAAGGTATGTTTAGCGATTTTTGCTTTCCAGGGTTAGGTAGATTAGTCTTAGAATGTTGCTGCCAGTAGATTTAGATTTCGTTTTTTGGCTGAACTTCCACTTTAATTGTGCAAGGTGTGTGTTTCCCTGTTTTCTCTTGTCTTTTGATCAGATCCAGTGCACTCTCTTGTGCATGGTGTAATCAGGGACAGCTGCAGAAGACTTTGCTTCAGTTTTTACTGAAGACTTGGAACTATATTTGGATACTGCTGGTGGTCTTGTTTTTATCTGCCATATTGCACGGATAGTTACTTTGTTGTTTGCTCTGCAGACATTTGTAGACAATAACAAGCCTACAATAATTTCACAATATGTATCAGAATAGAGCCACAGTATTGTTTACATCAGCCTTATAATTCTGCTAGGGATAGCCCACCGCTGAAATCTAGAAGAGGCATAAAAAGCCAGCATGTCATTTCGTTTTCCAACAAACATGGATAGAAACTCTGACCAAAACATGGCTAACTCCAGACAAAAAACTTTTTTTCTGAATAGAGTAGTCCTAGTTTGAAAACATTTGCGATTTAAAAGATGGTAAGTGGGGAAGGAAATTAACAAATCTCCGTAGCAGGAACACTAACAACGTGAAAACAAAATTTCTAGTAGAGTAAATAGTTTAATAATAAAGTTTAAAACTCTGTCAGGATATGAAAGCTGTCTGTCATCATTAGGTAGATTTTCTTTCACTCACTGTCCCGATGACAGTTGTTAGAGCAGAAAGTGAGGGTAAATTTCCCAACAGGGACATACATCAGGGGTCTCCAAACATTTGAAACAAAGGGCCATTTTACTGACCTTCAAACTTTAGGGGGCCAGTGGGAGTAAAAAATGCCTCAGTATTAGGGGGTGGTCAGTGGAAGCAAAAAAATTACATTGCTGGTGACAGTGGGAGGAACGGTGCCCCGTTTGTTGGTGTCAGTGGGAGGAACGGTGCCCCGTTCATTGGTGTCAGTGGGAGGAACGGTGCCCCGTTCATTGGTGTCAGTGGGAGGAACGGTGCCCCGTTCATTGGTGTCAGTGGGAGGAACGGTGCCCCGTTCATTGGTGTCAGTGGGAGGAACGGTGCCCCGTTCATTGGTGTCAGTGGGAGGAACGGTGCCCCGTTCATTGGTGTCAGTGGGAGGAACGGTGCCCCGTTCATTGGTGTCAGTGGGAGGAACGGTGCCCCGTTCATTGGTGTCAGTGGGAGGAACGGTGCCCCGTTCATTGGTGTCAGTGGGAGGAACGGTGCCCCGTTCATTGGTGTCAGTGGGAGGAACGGTGCCCTGTTCATTGGTGTCAGTGGGAGGAACGGTGCCCCGTTTATTGGTGTCAGTGGGAGGAACGGTGCCCCGTTCATTGGTGTCAGTGGGAGGAACAGTGCCCCGTTCATTGGTGTCAGTGGGAGGAAAAGTGCCCCCGTCATTGGTGTCAGTGGGAGGAAAAGTGCCCCTGTCATTGGTGTCAGTGGAAGGAATAGTGCCCCGCCATTGGTGTCAGTGGGAGGAATAATGCCCCATCATTGGTGTCAGTGGGAGGAATGGTGCCCCGTCATTGGTGTCAGTGGGAGGAATAATGCCCTATCATTGGTGTCAGTGGGAGGAATGGTGCCTGATATAATTGGTGTCAGTGGAAGGCATAGTGCCCTGTCATTGGTGTCAATAATAGGAATAGTGCCTCGTCATTGGTGTCAATAAGAGGAATAGTGCCTGATATCATTGGAAGGAAAAGTACCCCAAGGGCCGGATGAAGGCAAGCAAAGGGACACATTTGGCCCATGAGCTGCAGCTTGGAGTTCTTGGCATAGATAGTAGGGTTTAGGTTATCCTAACTCTGTTGAAAACTAAAAAAAAATGGTTTAGCTGTACTTGGGCTTTAAGAACCATGTGTAATTACTGCAAATAAGTAAATTTACCAGACATATTCATATCAAGCCACTCCTCCAGGTTATTGCTAATATTTTGTTTTTCCTCTCGCAGTTCAGCCAAAGAATGTTGTGATGGCTCATCAGGCAATGTCTTCTCTGGTTTTTCCACAATAATGATTTTATTCGCATCCTCCAAGTCTAGAAAATCATCACTAAAATCCTCACTGAAATCATTCTTGTCAGACGATGACAAAGAGGAAATAGAAAGTTCATCCACATCTTCACTGAAATAACTATCTCTGAAGTCTTGCCGTTCTAGATTATTGCAAGAAGAAAGAATATCGATGTCCAAGTCCTTGTCTTCCCCTTTATGGTGTTGCTCCGTTGCTTGACATGTCCCATTTGACAAGAATTCTATTTTGTTGTTTACAGGAGTGACAGAAGATCCTTTTGTTCCATCAGGAATGATTTCCGTGGTGTACGGTGCTCTGCTTGCTTTCTGCAAAGATGGACGGGTTAATTTGTAACCTAAAGGAGTCAAAGCCACAGAACTATTTGTAAAAGCAGGTTTCTTTAGGCTAGATGTTATACCTGTAGGATATGTCCTTGTAAACATAGATTTAATGTGTGGCTCATTACCATTTGACAGACCATACTGCTTTGCAGTCCTGGATTTAAGATCTGCCCGTGTAAGTAAATGCTGTGATTGATGTATTTTCGGCATATCTGTTTCTCTGTGAAGAGAATAAGACCTGGTCAGTCCTGCAGTTGGAAACTTGGGATTCTGAATAGAGTGGGAAAAGCTCTGTGATCTCCTAACATGGGAGAATGGCTTGTTGTCAGGAAAGACGTTATTGGTGAAGTTTCTACTTGTAGCAGAATTGGCTCTTGGTCTATATAAGCCGGTTGGGGGCTTAGCTGTGTAAACTCCATTAGCCAGAGGTTTATGTCCACTCAACCCAGGGTAGGGAGTCCTTCCAAACTGGGTACCTTTTGTAAATTTAGTTGAACTAGACAGTACATGGTCACTCAAGTCTTCTTTATGTGACACCAACATGTTGCTTTGCTTCCCAGGTTTTGTGACACTTAATCTGGGTGCATCATTTTGCACCATTACCTGGAACGAGGTTTTTTCAATGGCAAGATCAGGAGGTGCTCTGGAAATTTGGTCATTTTGTGGATATCTTGATTTGCTCCAGTTTAAAGTGAATGCAGGTGTCCTGTCATGTTCAATGTGCTTTTCAACACTAAAGTTTCCCTTAGCGGATATTCCATTATATGTGCCATTTTGTGCCCGTTGCAGTAAGCTTCCTACAGGCTTGGATGTACCAAATTTCGGTAATTTAGAACCTATAGAGGCCCGCAGCTGGAACTTGTCTTCCATGGGAGGGCAAGTGCATTGGTGATTTGAATTAATTCAGATCTGTAATGATAAAAAAAACAAAAAAAAAACACTTTTAGTACCAACAATATTGTACCTATATATCCAAAACAGATAATTGCAGCAAACAAATAAGGAAAAAAGACAAAAATAGCCCTAACAACAACTGTGAATTAATGTCCATACAGCACATAATAAAATCCACTCCTGGACACAATACATAGGCATACTGCCATGAATCCAGACCCTCAGCTGCTGTTTGCAATAATGGTTGTCAAGATATTTCGTATTATGCACCCCTTTAAAGTTATAAATATTTAGCATGCATACTTACCATGATATATACATAGAAAATAACCTATAAAAATGTTAAAGCATAGCTAAAGCCAAACCTTTAACCACTTCCTGCCCATAGGATGTACCCGTACATCCTTGGGTTGAAGTGGTTATACCGGAGCCATGGCTGCAGCCATGACCTTGGTATTGTTTTCATACATGTGACACAGAGTTAGGTTAATTATTCATTACCTGCTGGGTTATACTTCATCTCCAGGTGAATGGACACTGGTAGACCAAAAGATCTTTAGGACAGGAAATGATCCCCTATAAAACCCCTCCCATACAGGAAGTACTTCAGTCATTTACCAGTGTCTGCAAGGTGGATGGCACGGTTGTTTGAGCTCTCTGAGCTCCAGGTCTCTAGTCCCACAAACGGTTCTTAAATTAATCAAGGGATTGACCGATCGGATCCACTTGACACAGGCTTTATATGCTTAGATAAAAATGGTACCCGAGCCTCGCAAAGAAGACTCAAGATCCTGCAAGGTTTTGCCTGTAATGCGGCCTCCGGGCGCTGGACCCTGCGAAGTAGAATCCAGGACACTACAGCGCTAAGGCATTCCTGCAGTGTGCTGTACAGGTCCAAGGGAGTGGACCCTAAACATGAAAAGGGTACCCAGTCCTTAAAAGGTCCTCAAGTGACAGGAACCCGCTGTGAAGGGTGAAGATTGGGCTCTTAGTTTCCAAGTTGCCCTGCACTTGGGCGGGTAAGTGAAACCCCTTTTTTATTATTGTGGGGTGTCCCAGTGATTGTAACAATCAGTCAAGCTAGCTAGAGGCTGGACACCTGTGTGCGGTGACCATACGGGGAGTTTTTGGGCTAGCTGTGGGTGTTTGCAAAGTGTACCTTTTTTGCTTGTGTTTGGCTGTTTTTTACCTGTATGATGGCGCATGACGGTGCACCATTTCGCCTTGGTTTGCCATGGCACACGTGCGTTCGCAAAAGCGCCGCTGGGCTCAGCAGTTTGGCAGCCATGGCGCACGCGGCCTTACCACACATGCGCCGTAGCCTTTATCTGGGCGCACGAAGATTCGCGTCATACACAAATACAGCCACGCCCAATCGCCGGGACCACGCAGGTTCGTGCGCATGCATGTGCAGTACGTTCCGGCGCACAGCGAGCTTATTTAAGCTGTGTATGCCAAGCATGCAGTGCTCCCAGAAAGCAGCTGTGGGACACAGAGCAGGCTCTGAACCAGGCGATTGCAGCAGTTCATTTCTCCTTACCCAAGGCACGTGAGTCACCAGGAGTTGCTTGACAGGCTAAAGGTGCTTAGCAGGATTGTTGCATAGGGGCTTGGTGAGTCCTATTAAAGGGTCTCCCTTCCGAGTTGTGTTAATACTACACCCAGGTACTCCCTTTTTGTGGCTAATAAATGTCTTCAAAAAAGTAAGCGGGACTAACAATACAGGGAAGGGCACACCTATGTCATCAGTAGTTCCTGATGAACCTAGTCTAATCCCTAGTGTTGTATGCCCTGACGGACCAGAGGCTTCCGGGCAATCTGAGCCGCTGCGCCTATCTGGGATTGTGCCTACAGTCAACCTTGCTGCTTTACCCTTTATCACTAAGGATGAACTGTCCTCAGCCCTAGCCGGGTTACAGCACAGGATTGCTGCCATGACTGCCTCCATTCTGCAGGGTGGCAAGAAGTGTGACAGATCCCCCTCCCCAGAGACTCCTAGTCTGGAGCAGGAATGGGTTGAGGATGGGGAAGAGCTTAAATGTCAGAATTCTGTGGATGGCCTTGCGGAGGAGTCTGCTTCCAAGCAATCTGGACAAGAAGATATCCAGTTGGTGTCTGCCTCTCAATCACAGAGGCTTTTGATTCCGATTCTTACCAAAAGGGTTCGTTCTGCCTTTAACCACTTGCCGACCGCCGCACGCCTATATACGTGAGCAGAATGGCACGGGCAGGCAAAATCACATACCTGATACGTGATGCCTTCCCGTGGGCGGGGGGTCCAATCGGACCCTCCCTCCGGTGCCATAGGCGGTTGGCTCTTGTTCGCGGGTGATGAGAGGTCAGGGGGAGGCCATCCATTGATGGCCACCCCCTCCCGATCGCTCCCAGCGAATCAAATGCTTCCTCTCCCTCTGTAATGTAAACAGAGGGAGAGGAAGTGATGTCATCTCTCCTCGAGCCGGTCTTTTCGATCCGGCGCCGAGGAGAGAAGACATCCAAGTAAGTTGCACCAACACTACACTTCCAGTAGAACACGCAGGCACACTTTTCACCCCCCTTCACCCCCCTGTACCCCCTGTCACACTGACACCAATAGCAGTTTTTTTTTTTTTGCATTGGTGTCAGTTTGTAACAGTTATAAGTGTTAGGGCAGTTAGGTTAGCCCCCTTTAGGTCTGGGGTAACCCCTTTAGGTCCAGGGTACCCCCCTAACCCCCCCTAATAAAGGTTAACCCCGTGATCACCCCCCCGTCACCAGTGTTGCTAAGCGATCGTTTTTCTGATTGCTGTATTAGTGACACAGGTGACGCTAGTTAGGGAGGTAAGTATACAGGTTCGCTGTCAGGGTTTTAGAGCGACAGGGACCCCCATATACTACCTGCTAAAGCTTTTAACCCCGATTGCCTCCTAGTTAACCCTTTCACCAGCGATCACCGTATAGCTGTTACGGGTGACGCTGGTTAGTTTATTTTTTTATAGTTTATTATAGTTTATTATAGTTTTATGGCACCCGCCGTTTATTACCTTATAAAGGTTTAACCCCCTAATTGCCCGGCGGTGATATAAGTTACATTTTTAGGGTCAGATAAGGTCTGCGTCGCCCCAGGCAGCGTCAGGTTAGCGCTAGTACCGCTAAAACCCACGCACGCAGCATACACCTCCCTTAGTGCTATAGTATCTCAGCGGATCGATATCTGATCCGATCAGATCTATACTCCCCAGCAGTTTAGGGTTCCCTGAAACGCAGTGTTAGCGGGATCAGCCCGGATACCTGCTAGCACCTGCGTTTTGCTCCTCAGCCCAGCCCACCCAAGTGCAGTATTGATCGATAACTGTCACTTACAAAACACTAAGCACACATAACTGCAGCGTTCGCAGAGTCAGGCCTGATCCCTGCGATCGCTAACAGTTTTTTGGTAGCGTTTTGAATCAGTCGCTAACAGTCAGGAGCTTTTTTGCCTGTGAGTCTCACTAGTGTACCCCTAAATGGCAAATCGAAGGTACACTAGTGAAGAGGCCTACACGTTTCTGAGCATGACAGATAGTGAAGAGGAAGTCACTCATCTGTCAGATTCAGGCTCAGAATACGATCCTGTAGAGGACAGCGGCTCCATGACAGATAGCTCTGACGACGGAGTTGTGGTCCCTGCTAAGGTCAGGCGTACCAGACCCTGAACTTCTTCTGTCCTTGAAGTGCAAGAACCGCAGGGCTCTCGTATGGAGCAGAGAAGTACTAGTGCCGCTATTCCTTCTGGTGAACTGGCAAGCACCAGCGGCCTAGTACACCCTGGTCGTACATCCAGCACTGCAGTAACACTTAGTGACGTGGCGAGTCCCATAAGTGCAGTTCAAGCTGGCGAGGTGGCAAGCACAAGTAGTGTCCCACTGCCACCAAGAAGACGAACACAGGCCCGTCGTGCCCATAGTGCCCTTCCTGCTGCATTCGCCAATCCGAATTGGGTACCCACCACTTCTGCAGCACCCGTACTTCCCCCTTTCACTGGCCAACCCGGAATTCAGGTGGAAACAGTTGACTTTATGCCACTGGATTTATATTTGCTGTTTTTCACCGAAGATCTCTATAGATCTATTGTGGACCAAAGCAATTTATACGCTGGTCAACACATCGCCACTAATCCCCAGTCTTCACTTGTTAGAGATTGGAAATCAATTACGGTTTCCGAATTTAAGATCTTTCTGGGCCTTTCCCTCCTCATGGGCTTGAATAAAAAGAGTGAGTTGCGGTCATATTGGTCCACTGACCCAATTTACCATTCACCCTTGTTCTCTGCTTCCATGGCCAGGGCACGATACGAGCAGATTTTGCGGTTCATGCACTTCGACGACAATGAACTCTGTAATCCTCGTGGAGACCCTGGATATGATCGGCTCTACAAAATTCGGCCCCTCGTAAACCACTTCAACCAACGTTTTGCAGACTTGTTTACTCCCCATCAAGTTGTCTGCGTTGATGAGTCCCTGGTTAAGTTTTCTGGCCGCTTGTCATTCAAACAGTACCTTCCCAGCAAGCGTGCCAGATACGGGGTCAAGATGTATAAGCTCTGTGACAGGGCCACAGGCTATACATGTAGTTTTATGGTTTACGAGGGCAAAGATAGTCACGTAGAGCCGACAAACTGCCCTGACTACATAGGAAGCGCTGGCAAGATAGTGGGGTACCACTTGTACGTGGACAATTATTACATGAGCGTGCCACTTTTTAGCCACCTTTTTGATCATCAGATTGGAGCATGTGGCACCGTGAGACCTAATCGCCGGGGCTTTCCCCAGCGGCTTGTAGATTCCCGTCTTAGGCTGGGGGAGAGAGCCTGCTTGCAGTGTAATAACTTGCTCGCTATGAAGTGGAAGGACAATAAGAATGTTTTCGTTCTTACCTCCCTTCATGCAGACACGACGGTCCAAATTCCTACGGCGACTGGTGTTGTGGAAAAATCCCTCTGTGTCCACGAATATAACCTTAATATGGGAGGGTGGACCTCAACGACCAGTTGTTGGCGCCGTACCTAATTGCCCGTAAGGCCAGACGCTGGTACAAAAAAGTGTCTGTTTATTTATTTCAATTGGCTTTGCTGAACGCTCATGTGCTATACAGAGCTTCAGGACAGACTGGATCCTTCCTTAAATTCCAGGAAGAGATCGTCAGAGCCCTTCTGTTTCCAGACGGTGCTCCACCTCACCTTCCCCAACCAAATGCAGTAAGCCGGCTGCATGAGAGGCATTTTCTTTATGCCCTCCCGAGTACCCCTACCCAACGAACCCCCCAAAAAAGATGTCGTGTCTGCAGCAAGCGCGGATTTAGGCGTGACACCCGGTATTATTGTCCCCTCTGTCCTGGCAATCCTGGTCTTTGCATTGGTGAATGTTTTGAACGCTACCATACATTAGTGGAGTATTAGCGTAGGGTACAGCACTGCACAGACTAGGACACACTTTCACAGGGTCTCCCAAGATGCTGTCGCATTTTGAGAGACCCAAACCTGGTACCAGTTAAAAAAGTTAAAGTTACAAAAAAAAGTGTAAAAAAAAACCAAAAAAAAAGTAAAAAAAAAAAAAACAAAAAAAAAAGTAAAAACAAAAAAAATATATAAAATAAAAAAAACAAAAATAGTTGTTGTTTTATTGTTCTCTCTCTATTGTTCTGCATTCTATACTGCAATGTTTTATTGTTATGTTTTTATCATGTTTGCTTTATAGGTATGCAATTTTTTTATACTTTGTTTTTTTTTGTTAACCACTTTTTTGTTTTCAGGTACGCCATTCAGCTGCAGAGCGGATTTATTTATCTTGACAGCAACAGCGTTTGCTCCCACGATACATAAAGCCGTGACTCCAGCGCTGTCGGAGGTGATTTCACCACCACAGTTACATACTTCAGCATATATGCCGAAGCGTGGGGGCAGCAGTGGGTGGAGGAGCGATTTGCTCCTGTCTTTTGCGGGAGGATGCCCCCATGCTTCGGCATATATATATTTTAGGTAGGCACAGGTTGCGTTAAATGTTTTATTTTTTACTATGTTTTTTTTTTTTTTTGTATTTTGCTTTGCAGGTATGGTAAGTATTACTGTTATACTGTAATGTCACTTTGTTTTTTTGTTAACCATCATTTGCTTAGCAGGTACGCCATTCAGTTGCAGCACGGATTTATTTATCTTGACAGCAACAGCGTTTGCTCCCACGATACATAAAGCCGTGACTCCAGTGCTGTCGGAGGTGATTTCACCACCACAGTTACATACTTCAGCATATATGCCGAAGCGTGGGGGCAGCAGTGGGTGGAGGAGCGATTTGCTCCTGCCTTTTGCGGGAGGATGCCCCCATGCTTCGGCATATATATACGGTGCACGTATGCCCATCATTAGAAGTGGGTGGATGAAGGGAGGTATTCTAATGGTGGGCATACCCACCGATCAATCTCTTTTTTTCGTTCAGCCCACAGGCTGCATGAGAAAAAAGTTTACAATGTATGCCCAACAAGGACCAGCAACGTACTGGTATGTTGCTGGACTTTGAGTGGTTATACCAGAATGATGCCTGCAGGTTTAGGTATCATCTTGGTATCATTCTTTTCAGCCAGCGGTCGGCTTTCATGTAAAAGCAATCCTAGAGGCTAATTAGCCTCTAGACTGCTTTTACAAGCAGTGGAAGGGAATGCCCCCCCCCCATGTTTTTCTCTGGCTCTCCTGTCCCAACAGGGAACCTGAGAATGCAGCCGGTGATTCAGCCAGCTGACCATAGAGCTGTTTAGATACCAGAATGGCTACAAACATCTCTATGGCCTAAGAAACTGGAAGATACGAGCATTTCATTACTTAGATTTCGCCGGATGTAAACAGCGCCATTGGGAAATTGGGAAAGCATTTTATCACACCGATCTTGGTGTGGTCAGATGCTTTGAGGGCAGAGGAGAGATCTAGGGTCTAATAGACCCCAATTTTTTCAAAAAAGAGTACCTGTCACTACCTATTGCTATCATAGGGGATATTTACATTCCCTGAGATAACAATAAAAATGATTTTAAAAAAAATAAAAATGAAAGGAACAGTTTAAAAGATAAAAAAGCAAAAAAATAATAAAGAAAAAAAAAAAAAGAAAAAAAAAAGCACCCCTGTCCCCCCCTGCTCTCGCACAAAGGCGAATGCAGACGTCAAATGTAAACAGCAATTGCACCATGCATGTGAGGTATCACCGCGAAGGTCAGATCGAGGGCAGTAATTTTAGCAGTAGACCTCCTCTGTAAATCTAAAGTGGTAACCTGTAAAGGCTTTTAAAAATGTATTTAGTTTGTCGCCACTGCACGTTTGTACGCAATTTTAAAGCATGTCATGTTTTGTATCCATGTACTCGGCCTAAGATCATCTTTTTTATTTCATCAAACATTTGGGCATTATAGTGTGTTTTAGTGTATTAAAATTTTAAAAAGTGTGTTTTTTCCCCAAAAAATGCGTTTGAAAAATCGCTGCACAAATACTGTGTGAAAAAAAAAAATGAAACACCCACCATTTTAATCTGTAGGGCATTTGCTTTAAAAAAATATATAATGTTTGGGGGTTCAAAGTAATTTTTTTTGTAAAAAAAAATAATTTTTTCATGTACACAAAAAGTGTCAGAAAGGGCTTTGTCTTCAAGTGGTTAGAAGAGTGGGTGATGTGTGACATAAGCTCCTAAATGTTGTGCATAAAATGCCAGGACAGTTCAAACCCCCCCCCAAATGACCCCATTTTGGAAAGTAGACACCCCAAGCTATTTGCTGAGAGGCATGTCGAGTCCATGGAATATTTTATATTGTGACACAAAAAGACAAATTTTTTTTGTTTTTGCACAAAGTTGTCACTAAATGATATATTTCTCAAACATGCCATGGGAATATGTAAAATTACACCCCAAAATACATTCTGTTGCTTCTCCTGAGTACGGGGATACCACATGTGTGAGACTTTTTGGGAGTCTAGCCGCGTACGGGACCCCGAAAACCAAGCACCGCCTTCAGGCTTTCTAAGGGCGTAAATTTTTGATTTCACTCTTCACTGCCTATCACAGTTTCGGAGGCCATGGAATGCCCAGATGGCACAAACCCCCCCCCCCCCCAAATGACCCCATTTTGGAAAATAGACACCCAAAGCTATTTGCTGAGAGGTATAGTGAGTATTTTGCAGACCTCACTTTTTGTCACAAACTTTTGAAAATTGAAAAAAGAAAAAAAAAATATGTTTTTCTTGTCTTTCTTCATTTTCAAAAACAAATGGGAGCTGCAAAATACTCACCATGCCTCTCAGCAAATAGCTTGGGGTGTCTACTTTCCAAAATGGGGTCATTTTGGGGGGTTTTGTGCTATCTTGGCATTTTATGGCCTTCGAAACTGTGATGGGTAGTGAGGAGTGAAATCAAAAATTTATGCCCTTAGAAATCCTGAAGGCGGCGATTGGATTTCGGGGCCCCGTATGAAGCTAGGCTCCCAAAAGGTGCCACTCATGTGGTATCCCCGTACTCAGGAGAAGCAGCAGAATGTATTTTGTGGTGTAATTCCACATATGCCCATGGCATGTTTGAGCAATATATCATTTAGTGACAACTTTGTGCAAAAAAAAAATAAATAAATAAAAAAATTGTCACTTTCCCGCAACTTGTGTCAAAATATAAAATATTCCATGGACTCAACATGCCTCTCAGCAAATAGCTTGGGGTGTCTACTTTCCAAAATGGGGTCATTTGGGGGGGGGTTTGTGCCATCTGGGCATTTTATGGCCTTCAAAAATGTGATAGGTAGTGAGGAGTGAAATCACAACTTTACGCCTTTAGAAATCCTGAAGGCGGTGCTGGGTTTTCGGGGACCCGTACGCGGCTAGGCTCCCAAAAAGTCCCACACATGTGGTATCCCCGTACTCAGGAGAATCAGCAGAATGTATTTTGGGGTGCAATTCCACATATGCCCATGGCCTGTGTGAGCAATATATCATTTAGTGACAACTTTTTGTAAATTTTTTTTTTTTTGTCATTATTCAATCACTTGGGACAAAAAAAATAAATATTCAATGGGGTCAACATGCCTCTCAGCAATTTCCTTGGGGTGTCTACTTTCCAAAATGGGGTCATTTGGGGGGTTTTGTACTGCCCTGCCATTTTAGCACCTCAAGAAATGACATAGGCAGTCATAAACTAAAAGCTGTGTAAATTCCAGAAAATGTACCCTAGTTTGTAGACGCTATAACTTTTGCGCAAACCAATAAATATACGCTTATTGACATTTTATTTACCAAAGACATGTGGCCGAATACATTTTGGCCTAAATGTATGACTAAAATTGAGTTTATTTGATTTTTTTTATAACAAAAAGTAGAAAATATCATTTTTTTTCTAAATTTTCGGTCTTTTTCCATTTATAGCGCAAAAAATAAAAATGGCAGAGGTGATCAAATACCATCAAAACAAAGCTCTATTTGTAGGAAGAAAAGGACGCAAATTTCGTTTGGGTACAGCATTGCATGACCGCGCAATTAGCAGTTAAAGCGACGCAGTGCCAAATTGTAAAAAGTGCTCTGGTCAGGAAGGGGGTAAATCCTTCTGGGGCTGAAGTGGTTAAGTTGCCTTTTTCAGCGGTTACTGAGCCTCCTTGGTCCTCTTTGGGATCCCTGAGGCCTCTTCAGGCCCCACAGGCTTTCCCCTTACACTCTTTGTTGGAACAGGTGGTGTATGCTGATTGGGAACATCCTGACAGGATTTTTGTTCCTCCTGAGAGGTTTTCCTTTTTATATCCCATAGATGATAAGTTTGTTAAGAAGTGGAGCATGCCAGCCATAGATGCAGCAGTCTCTTCCTTAAACAAGAACTTGACTTGTTCAGTAGATAACGCACAGGGCTTGAATGACCCCGTTGACAAGAAATTGGAATCATTATTAAAGGCTTCCTTTTCTTTGGCCGGTTCAGCTATTCAGCCAGCTGTTGCAGCAATAGGTATCTGCCAGTCCGTAAAGGATCAGGTCAAATGGCCCGATAGGCCTAACCAGGAGGATGATCTGCCTGAAAGTAAGGCAGATATTTCTCCAGCGCTGCGTTTTGACGTGTTCTCTACTTCCTGTGAAGAAAAACACCAGGCGCACCTTGTTTAAAACCTCAGGGACTGCTTCCTCAAATGTCTAAGTGCCAAGGCAGTTCTGGCGGTAGGGCCAGGGGCAAGCTGCAGGGCCAGAAAAAGCCCTGGGTCCAAAATTCTTCTAATCCCAGCTACAAGCCCTCCTTTTGAGGGGACGCCCCCACTCAATCAGGTGGGGGGGGAAGACTGCTGAACTTTGCAGATATTTGTAGAACAATAGTTCAGGACAAGTGGGTCACCTCAGCTATATCCCACGGTTACAAGCTGGAGTTGCGGGGGGTTCCCCCTCAGAGATTTTTAAGATCCAGCGTTCCCTCGAATCCTCCAAAAAGAGACTTACTGCTTCAGGTACATCATTTAGTGCATCATGGGGTGATTGTAGAGGTTCCTGTACCCGAAAGGGGCGCAGGGTTTTACTCAAACCTACTTACAGTTCAAAAACCAAAACAGGGACACAAGGCCCATTTTGGACCCAAGATCCCTGAACCAGTATCTACTGATCCAGTCCTTTCGGATGGATAGAGTCTGTCCGTTCAATAGTAGCCTGTCCGCTCAGTAGTAGCCTCACTCCAGATGGGAGACTTTCTAGCCTCCATCGATATAAAAGGACGCAAATTTACACGTACCTATCTTTCAGCCTCATCAGAGGTTCATGCGATTTGCAGTAGAGGAACGTCATTTTCAGTTTGTGTACCCTTCGGGCTTGCTACAGCTCTCTGGGTGTTCACAAAGGTCCTAGCACCAGTACTGGGTCTTTTAAGGGTCCAGGGGATCCTGGTGCTCGGGGATCTGGATGAGCTCCTGCTCACAAATCACTCACTACAGGCTCTAGAAAAGAGCAAAACATGCACAGTGCGGTATTTGGAAAGCTTAGGCTGGATTATAAATACTGAAAAGTCAACCTTGAGACCAGCTCAAAGTCTAAAAGTATTCAGGTCCGATCCTAGATACGGTCCAAGAAAGAGTATTCTTGCCACCCGCAAGGATCTGTGCCCTGAAGGATCAGGTGTGTCAGATAAGGGACACCAGAGAACCCTCCATTTGGCTCTGTATTAGTCTTCTAGGGAGGATGATATCCTCCTTGGAGACGGTGCCCTATGCCCATTTTTATTCCAGGCCTCTACAACAAGACATCTTTTTGGCTTGGAGAAGGAGAGGACAAGCCTTGAATTATCCAATGTTCTTATCTCCTCGGGCATGCTTAAGCCTAAACTGGTGGTTGCAGAAACAGAACCTGCGAAAGGCAAGATCCTTCCTCCCGGTAACTTGGAGAGTTCCGACTACAGTCTCTCAGGCAGGGGAGCGACCCTAGAAAGGCTTACAGCTCAGGGGAAATGGTCAAGGACAGAACAGATCCTGCCCATCAATGTCCTGGCATTACGGGTAGTACGTCCAGCCCTACGGTCCTGGGTGGCGGAGTTTCAGGACTGCCCTATCAGGGTTCAGTTCAACAATGCCACAGCAGTAGCCTATATAAAACACCAAGGTAGTACCAGGGGTCATTCAGCTCTGAAGGAGGTGAACCACATACTAGCCTGGGCAGAGGGACATGTGCCGATTCTTTCAGAAGTCCATATCCCAGGAGTAGAGAACTGGAAGGCAGATTATCACAGCCGCCAGCAGATCTGCCCAGGGGAATGGTCCCTACACCCAGGGGTGTTCCAGGAAATTTTCCAATGTTAGGGATGGCCAGAGGTCGACCTACTGGCATCCAGGTTCAACAACAAGCTACAGAAGTTTGTGTCCCGAACAAGAGATCCTCTGGCAATCTGAGCAGATGCTCTGGTAGTTCCATGGAGCCAGTACTCCCTGGTTTATGCTTTCTCTCCGATCCCTCTCCTTCCACATTTGTTGCGCATGATTCGGAGAAAGGGAGTTCCAGTCATTCTGGAGGCACCAGCCTGGCCCAGAAGGCCCTGGTTCCCAGAGATTGTAAGAGTGACAATAGACGGGCCATGGTCGCTTCCACGTCGCCCCGATCTACTGTCTCAAGGTCCTATATTCCACCCCAATTTACAGTCTGTAAATTTGACTTCATGGCTATTGAAGCCAGGGTGTTAAAGGACCATGGTATCTCGGGACCAGTGGTGTCTACCCTAGTGAATGCTAGAAAAGCTGTCACTAGGAAGATCTATCGTAAGGTCTGGAAGACTTATATTGCTTAGTGTGAAGCTAAAAAATGGCATCCTCGGAAATACGCGATTGAGAGAATTCTCTTTTCTACAGTCAGCTGTGTAAATCAAATTCGTTCTGTGTACAATCAGAGGTCACGTTTCGGCCCTATCAGTATTCTTCCAAAGGCCTTTAGCCTCCTATTCACTGATCCGAACCTTTATGCAGGGGGCAACTCGCTTGCTTCCCCCCATTAGGTCACCTATGTGTCCTATGAACTTGAACTTGGTGCTGTCTGTGTTACAGAAACAACCATTTGAGCCTATCAAGGAAAATCCATTAGACTTGCTGTCACGCAAGCTAGCCTTCCTGATGGCCATCACCTCTGCTAGCAGGGTGTCGGAGTTGATGGCCTTTCGTGCAGTGAACCATACTTGATCTTTCGCCACGACAGGGTCGTGTTATGACTTGTTCCATCCTTTTTGCCAAAAGCGGTGTCGGTCTTTCATTTAAATCAGGACATTATTTTGCCTTCTTATTTCTCTCAGCCTCGTTCGGCGGAAGAGAGACGACTGAATTCTTCGGAATTTGTCCCGGCAGTCAAGGTTTATTTGTCTAGATCTGCAGAGATCCGAGGATCAGACTCCTTTTTTGTTTTCCAAAAGGACCCAAGAAGGGGCAGGCAGCTTCCAAAGCTTCAATTGCCAATTGGGTCCATCAATTGGTCATTCAGGCCTATGGTCTGAAACCTAAAGCTCCCCCCTTTAGGATGAGAGCTCATTCTACCAGAGGTGTAGGAACCTCCTGGGCTTTTCGCCATCAGGTATCTGTGGCTCAGATTTGTAAGGCTGCCACCTGGTCTTCAGTGCATACGTTCACAAAATTTTATCAAGTGGATGTTCGAGCAGCCAAGGATTCGGCTTTCGGCCGCAGTGTACTGCGGGCTGCCGTATAAGGTCTCATGGCTATTGCTGATGTATAAAAAAGAAAAAAAAAAAAAATAGGATTTTTTCCTCATACTTACCTGTAAAATCCTTTTGAGTACATCATGGCACACAGAGGTCCTTCCCCTCTTTTTGAGGATTCCTTGCTTGCTACAAAACTGAAGTACTTCCTGTATGGGAGGGGTTATATAGGGGATCACTTCCTGTCTAAAGACCTTTGGTCTACCAGTGTCCATTCACCTGGAGATGAAGTATAACCCAGCAGGTAATTAATATTAGCCTAACTCTGTGTCCCATGACGTACTCAAAAAAAAGGATTTTACAGGGAAGGAATCCTATTTTGTTTTCTACCAGCAAAGTAAGTCTAAAAGTGATCCTAGTGGCACAAGGGAGTCCCGGACTGAAGCGGGGCACGGCTCACCAGAGAAATGACCGGGGCCGGAACTTCCCAGATCATCTCTATGGTCTAAGAAACAGGGAGTGACAAAATTTCGCTACTAGCTTGTGAAAGCATCTGTTCAAACTAATCTCAGCCTAATCAGATGCTTTTAAAAAAGGTAAAGAGAAACTGTCACTGCCCATGCTATCACAAGGGATGGCCCAACACTGAACCCCCCCGCTCATCTGTCTCACCACTGTAATCCCCTGCTCATCTGCCCCATTACTGTACCCCCCTGCTTTTCTGTCCCACCGCTGAACCCCCTTCTCATCCCTCCCACCACTGTATCTTCTGCACAGCTATCCCACCACTGTACCCCCGTGCTCTTCTGTCTCACCACTGTAAACCCCCTGCTCATCTGCCCCATCAATGTACCCCTTTTCTCATCTGCCCCACCACTGTAACCCCCCTGCTCATCTGCCCCATCAATGTACCTCCTTGCACATCTGTATTAAAATTTAACATTATTATAAAAAAAAAAATTTTCTAAAAGCACAGCACCCCTTCTCTTATGTAGCCCTGATGTTTATCTTTACAGATGCACGACACAGGTTTACGCACAGTTATGCCTCTCAGCATTTGCCTATTAACCTGATTAAGATCCTTAAGAACTTAGTACATTTAAAACTGTAACAGTAGTGAGGGATAGTCAGACTGGAGACTATCCCTCACTTATTACAATTTTAAATGTACTATGTTCTACTAAGAAGGCTAATATGCAAAAGCTGAGAGTCATAACTGTGTGAGAACCAGTGTTGTGCATCTGTAAAGATGCACATCAGGGTTACATAAGAGAAGGGTTTTTTTCATTGTAAATAAAGCTTTGTTACTTAAAAAAAAAAATGGCAAGCCCTGCAGTACACCATTTATATATGTGATCACTCTTTTTGGTCAATGACAGCAATCACATGGTACATTACTGGTCAAATCAATTCTGTATACTGAGTGTATGTGAACACGGAGCCATCCAATGACAGCCTGGTTCACAGCCATTACACACACACACACACACAGCCGAGCACACTGCACAGCCATAGACCATGTCACAAGATTTGGAATCCTTAAGTTCCCCACGAGGCTGTGAAAAAGCTGAGCAATGTCCCCAGTGACTAAACAAATGTTGTGGAAGCCAAGGTCTGGGGTATCTCCTGGTTTTGTATTGTTTTTTTCCTTTCTGTTTCTACCAGGCGAGTTTACATGGGGTAGTGGAGTGCTAAAAAAAAAAAAAAAAAAAAAAAACAGAGGGTAGGTCTATTTTACTGAAAGGATTAAGCCATATAAATATATATAAACCCAAAAGAATAATACAAAAAAAAAAAAAAGACATTACATTTCCACCAGTACAACTGATGGTTTGGATCTTCATCATTCTTATCTGAACAGGTAATTTAGTAACATGAGAAGCACAATACTCCACCTGTAATTTTATTATTTTAAGATAGCAAGAACATGCGCTGAGTGATTTGATATCTGCGCTACCGGCCACAAAATCAGCTTTGCATGTTTCCAATGTTGTATTTTACTGCTGGCTAAAATAGACTGAAGTGGACGTTTCATGAGATTCATCCAAACCTGGTCTGTTCTCAGCATACAAAGAATCACATTTAAAAAGGGATTCAACGGCTCAAATGATTATTCTGATACAATGGTCACAAGCCAACAGCACCAAGCACTTTTTCACACAAAAGTTCCAATTATTTCTGCCTTATTTAAGCGGTGTTCATACAATTTCAATAGCCAGTTAAATAACTAAATCAAGCATTATCTGTAACTAAACTGACCATGTAACAAAACCCCAATACAACACTTGCTGATAAGAACACCAACAATGCGACTACAAATGTGAACAGTCTTTTTTCATTAAACAAAACAATGTAATGCTTAATTCACAGCAAAAATATAGATGTGTGTTGAGTCTCATGTTTCCCATACCAGAGTACCATGACAACTACAGGATATGCTCTATATACTGCGCCTCCAGAGAAACAATAGGACAGGTTGCCGGAATTCAGAAGGCACAAGAATAAGACATCAAGATGCTAAGCTACTCTAACTAAAGCTGTGCTTATGAATGCAGAACCTCAGAATTAACACAAGTGTGACTATAATAAAACACCTACAAGATCTTTACTCGTGTTACAGTTTAGTAAATCAGAAAAAGTTGTTCTAAACATTTTAAAACCAGTACAGTATATTCTAACAGTGTGCACTTACATGTTCCCAAAGGAGAAGTCGGGCCACAACAGTCCAACATTGCAATCACACTTTTGCACAAATTAGTAGGTATGGCTACGAATGACTGCATCAAGGATGGTGCTGAAAAGAATTCTTCCGTCCAAAGCACTTTAATGCCTATTGTATTGTTGTAATAATTGCATAAAGCAAATACATTAAATCAATGTTTCAGAACTAGTTATTCATAACCCATAAACTGGATCCATAACTTCAATAAACGCCCATAAAAACACAGTAATGCATATCCCTAAAAGGGCCAAGTTTATACTGCAAAGTCCTTATTGTACAGTATGAGAACTTAATGGACCAAACAGTAAACACAAAGCAAAAAAAGCATAAAGGATGTGGCAGACCTAAACATGCAACAACAAGAAGAAGCACAAAGACTTATTGTTTAGTGTGTCTAGACAGATCCTAAAAGAACAATGAAAAAAAAAAAAAAAGTCTCCAAATAGGACAACTAATAAAACTAATAACACTAGTCTGAAGTCAAAAATTATTTAGCATAATAAGAAAAAATAAATAAATAAAAGCCCACTAATGAATCCAGAACTTCTATAACAATTATCGTACAGATTGCAGAAACTATTACATTTGAAGCAAAGATTCAACAACTTTTTAGCTTGGGGTTTTGGTGGTCATGAGGTAGGATGACCCTTTACAGCGATATGACAAATTCCACTCTAAATCATCCCTGCAGACAGATTTCTCCGCCTGTACTAGGAGATCTTGATTTTGTTTCAAAACTATCTCCTGTAGCTGCCAAGTGCACCCAAAAATGGATACGATTGTTCAAAGGCCAGGACAAATTATAGAGCTGAAACGATCAATTTAGGAAAAGGCAAAGTCATACTGTCAATGTAAAATCATTTTTCTGTACACAAGAGAGATACTATTCCCTTAGGCTAGGTTGACACCGCACTGTGCGTTCTGGTTGCAGGAGTCGCATTGATTGCCGCACCCACATTGTGCTGGGGTTGACGTTCATTCTGAATGCTACCCCACGCATCTCAGCCCACAGCACTATCGCAGGTACGGGGAACCTCAGGAAACTGCATAGATATGTGGTGTCCCTGTGGCCGCGTTTTTAAAGAAGCTGCACGCACCTTTTTTCAAATGAATGGACTGCCAAATCCGAGCAAACACAGCCTGCACTAGTGTGAACTGAGCCTTATGGCTTGTGAGTAACAGATTAACACCATGATACTATGAACTAGGTTTGGCGTTCATCTTCTAACTCCTAGTTTTTATTTGCCATGGCTTTTTTTTTTTTTTACATGGGTCCTTTTTGGCCCTAAAGTGTGTCTACAAAAATTATGGCCAACTTTTTTTTTTTTTTTACTTTTTCTAATCTTGCCAAATAAAAAGGACCCTACCACTGGCTTACTGTTTACTTGCAGCAATTTTCCTGTTCATTAAAGTGAAACTTTAAAACTGGTCCCTTTTGCAGGTATAGCCATTTAAAACATTAAAAAAATAAGTGCCTGTACTGTTTAAAAAACAAAACTACACCCTGTTCTGCACATGCTCAGCTAGTCCCAATTTTTTTACGCACTGTGATGAAAATTCAGAAGTCGATCTGCTTCTGTCTAAAGATTTACTGCTGCTCTGGGGCTTTAGGCTTCAGCAAAATGGCAGCCTCTGGCAAGAAGAAACATGAGCAATTCTGGAGGCAATTTACAGCACACACTAATTTTGGTAGCATAACTTTTAATGTGGAATGTATTTTCCTTGCTAAAGAACATTATTTTTTATCAAGTTGTTATGGGTAAAGTTCCACTTTAACAAGGTTTTATTGGAGTGATGTGCTTTTGAACTTGCTAGGAAATCTGACTTCTTCAGGAGGAGTAATTTTACTAGCACAGCCACAGTCTTCCCCCCCCCCCCCACCTTGGTGCCATGTCATAGCTCCTTCTCCTTTTCTGGGAGTGTGTAATTGCTATGTGATGATCCAGCTCCCATGACCAGCTCCTTCCCACATATTTATGTAGCAGCCGGGGAGAAGCAAAGAAGAATACATGTTCTGAGTCTGCTAGGCCTACAATCATTCAAAATGGCAGCACCAAACAGCAGTCTCAGGGCTTTAGCATGCTACAAAAGAGACCTAAAAAGCTATAAAAAAAAAAAAATAGAAAAGAAAATGCCTAAATATATTAAATGTCATCATTTAATAGGAAGATTGTTGTTAAAATAGTCTAGCAACAGGGTTTCTTGTCTTCCCAAGGGCATGCCGCACAAGTAATCTTGTTGCCAGTGAAATATTGCTCTATTGCAGCTGCCACACTATGAGCCAGACTCTGCAGCACTCTGTTGCCCACTAAGGGAAGTGGAAGTTACACCACGGTGATACTGCTGTCAGCAAAGTGCCTCTGGTGGCATAATCACCATTGCGACATCCACCTAAAAGTACTTGGGAACAACTATTCTTGGAAGTCTGGTTTCTGATTTCATTGGCTTACCCCGATCATAGTAAAAGAGAATCCATCATTTCTTCAGTTACAGTGGGGCAGTGTATCTAAGGACACCAAAGCGGATTCTGGATTCTCGCCTGCAGTCTCATTGTACAGCTTACATAAATCTGATTCAAGTAGTAGACGGCACACAGGTATACTCTAATCCACTAATGTCATCTCTTTGATATACTGTGTAAAACGTGCTTGTGAATAGGTATGAATCCGCCTAGCTGTAGCTAAAACTTGCCGAAATCTCCCTTGTAAATAATTAAAGGGAGAGACAAACACACGGATAAGGTAAAGGGCGTTTCCAATGTAGTAATAATCATGACAATGATTATAAAGTTTCATTTACACACAGTTAGTCATTTAATTTAATTACATAAACTTTTGCAAGCAAGCACAAAATGACAGAATTAATAACATGTCAGGGTAAGAGACATGCTGTCCCAGTGATTGCTATGTAATATACAGTATATCAAACTAATATTACATACAAAAAGGTACTTAGGGATCTTTTATAAACATAACCTACTTGAATTCTTACGGTTAAAGAATGTCAAGTGAAAACAGAAAGTAAAGTTTGACATGCTAGTAGTTTTTTGAAGTGGTTGTAAACCTCAGACATAAAACATAAACAAAGCTATAGTGTGTACTCGTCTCAATCCAGAGCACTAAGTATCATTTGTGTCTTCTGCTTCGTTCCTCTATCTGCAGGAGTCACTTCTGACCAGTTTTCATGACATCAGGATAGTGACAGGGGAGGGAGTTCCAGCTGATTGACAGCCTCAGATCTGTTCCCATCCCTCCAATCAGCTCTCCACCCCCTTCTTTTTCAGAGCTGAGATCCTGTGTAAATTCTGCTCTTTGACCCCTTTCACACACACACAGCTCGGTCACGTTAGCGGTAAAGCGCCGCTAGTTTTAGTGGCGCTTTACCGACGTTTTAGCGGGCCCGCTAGCGGCCGCAGGAAGCTTTAAATACGCCTGAAAAGCAGGGCTACAGGAGAGGCATCTTTCAGGCGCTTTACAGGCGCTATTTTTAGCCCTATAGCACCTGAAAAACACCTCCAGTGTGAAAGGGGTCTCTAAACAGATGTAGGGGAAAGATGGCTGCAGATAAATAGGTACAACTTATGTAGGAGGATTGGTTCATCTGTGTGTCACCTGAGGCCAGTCACTTGACAAGGTATATAGAAGGGTTTACAGCCACTTTAATAAATGTTAAAATTTCTCCTCTTAATAACTGTACTGGGTTAGTTACTCAAAGTATTTATATGCCCAACAGTTGGCATGACAGCCATGCAGCTAGCTTTTTCAGGAATGAGCCTTAATTAATAGCAGCCTCCATATTTTTCAAAGGTTCCCTATAAATACTGCTAGCCTAAAGTGAACCTGTGTTTTGCCCAATCTAGATTTTTAAAGTGTTACCAGAGCAGAAGCAGGTCAGATCCATGGAGATAAATCTCCCAGTTAGGGAAGGTTTCTTCTCAAGACAGAAAGTGAGGATAAATGTCCCCAAGGGGACACGGTAAGCAATAAAAGCCAGATAGACCCCAATTCTTTCCCTCTCAGTTTAAAACTAGTGCAGGGCCACCTGTAAACAATTCAAATCCTTAGAAATAAATAAATGTTCTCAGTGGGTGATGTGTTGAAACACTGACGCTTCCCTTCTTCCTGGCCGCTGCAGGTGACACTCGGGGCTTGTTCACACCAGGAAGTCAATCCGAACACTTTTTGCACGTTCCAATTTAGTGCAGCCTATTCGTTTCAATGAGCTGCACTTTGAGAAGGAAATGTGCAAAAAAGATGCAGACGCGATTTTTAAAATCACATCAAAATTCATGGTACCCCGGTACCAGTACCACAAACACAGGCGTGTTTGCTAGATGTATGGGGATGCCATTTAGAATTAACACCCGCACGCACTTGTAAAAGGCAGCGTGTTTTTGTGCAGTGTGGGAAAATGCGTGATTTTGCAAACATTCCTGCACCACACCGGGTGTGAACAAGCCCTTAAAAGGTGGGTAACAGGGCGGATAAAAATCAATGATTTAAAAAAAATTAAAAAAAGTAATAAAATGCTTTTGGAGTAAAAATCTATCTAATCTAAAGATAGTTTTCCATTTAGGATAAATTAATCATTTCGTTTATTCAGCATGAAATGGAGCTTGGTTGTGTAGCATGAGGCTGTATATTCTGCAATATTTAGATTTTTGGTAAACTCATTCAACGAATCCAAGGTCTGCAAGCTGAAATAACATGCACAGCATTGATGCATTCACACAATGGCACAGTAACCATGAGATAAAACAAAGTTCAGGAATATTTCTTTATCCCATTGTTTTGCAAATCTATGTACACTACAAACTGTATGATTGAGCCGGTCCTGATATCGCTGTTTTACTAACTTGACAGCTTATTATTTTAAATAGGAAACCTTCATTTTGTTTGCAAATATTAAAAAGATTTTAACTACCAGCAAGAATAAGTCCTTACATTTAAAGAGCACCTGTCATTTCAGATCCATCTTGGCAGCGTCTGTTAGCGGGCATCCACTCACCTGCTGCCGCCATTTCCCTCATCTTGTTGTGTCACTGCCGCATCACCAGCCGCCCCATTAAAGTGAATGAGACTGTCGGTGAGTCAACAGCGGGTCCGAGGAGGAGCCGCTGCAGGACAGAGATGACAGTTGCTTTTTAAATATTATGATTTAAATTGAGTTGATTTAAATCAAGCCTTTTTACTAGCGATTTAAATCAAATCCACCCTGGTGGGTCAAATACCCACTGCTCTCATTGCACACTGTGGTTCCTCCCACCAGTTCCCACATTCTGTAGTAAACTATGAGCTGACAAGAGAAACCGCAGCATTTCTCAGCAAAGTAAGCATTCTACTAAATTGGTAAATTCCTATAGCTGCCGGGGAGAAACAAAGCAGCAGTGTTTTTATACACAGGACATGGGTAAGGTAAGTAAATTCCCTTATCTATTTACAGGTTGCAAATTTTGCAAAAATTATCTTGTGCTGACAGGTCATCTTAAAGTAGAATTATAGGCACATTTTTTTTTTTTTCATTTTGGATAGAGTAAGGAAGGGTTATAACCCGTCAGAGTTTTTTCGCCATCTGTCCCATTTTGGAGATTTTTCTTCACTTCCTGTCCCATAGCCAAACAGGAAGTGAGAGGAATTTCCTGCAAATGAAGGGAACCCCCAGGTCACCAAAACTAGTTTCCCACTTGGAAGATTTCCCCTCTATTACATTTCTGGGGACAACCCAAAATTTGGGATTTTATGTTACTTTCACTTTCAATGATAATGGTAAACAAATAGGACAAATAGAGGGTGAATCGGGGACACAGGCAGCAATAAAAACTGACAGGGGTTCCAATCACTCTCCACTCTATCCAAAACCAAAATCAAAGTTTTGCTTTTAGTTATACTTTAACCGCTTGCCGACCAGCCGCCATCATTATACAGCGGCAGGAACTCGCAAACCATCGTAGCGGTACGTCAGTCCCTTTAAGTGGGATAGCAGGCGTGCACTCGCTGCACAGCGGGGATGCCAATGCATGTGACCGGCAGTCACGATGACCGCCGGCCACGCGGGCATGAGAGCCGGGACAGGGACGTGTGTGTGTGTGTGTAAATACACAAATCCCTGTTCTGTGAGGAGGGACAGATCGTGAGTTCCTAATAGCTAGGAACAACGATCTGTCATTTCCACCAGTCCCTCCCATCCCCCTACAGTTAGAACACACAGTAGAGAACACAGTTAACCCCTTCAGCACCCACTGTTAACCCCTTTCCTGCCAGAGACATTTAGACAGTATGCATTTTTATAGCACTGATCGCTGTATAATTGTCAATGGTCCCAAAAATATGTCAAAAGTGTCCAATGTGTCCGCCATAATGTCGCAGTCCCAACAAAAATCATTACTAGTAAAAAAAAATAATAATAAAGATGCCATAAATCTTTCCCCTATTTTGTAGATGCTATAACTTTTGCGTAAACCAATCACCATACGCTTATTGCGATATTTTTTACCAAAAATATGTAGAAGAATACATATTGGCATAAACTGAGGAAAAAATGTGCTTTTAAAAAAAAAAAAAAAAAAAAAAAAAAAAAAAAGGGGGATTTTTTATTATAGCAAAATGCAAAATAGTGTTTCTTTTTTTTCAAAATTGTTGCTTTTCTTTGTTTATAGTGCAGAAAATAAAACCGCAGAGATGATCAAATACCACCAAAAGAAAGCTCTATTTGTGGAAAAAAAAAAAAAAGGACGTCAATTTTGTTTGGGTACAACGTTGCACGACCGCACAATTGTCAGTTGAAGCGACGCAGTGCTGTATCGCAAAAAATGGCCTGGTCATTGAGCAGTCAACATCTTCTGGGGCTGAAGTGGTTAAGGCAAAGCTTGTAGAAGGTGGAAAGACATAGGAACCCAAGCACACAAATTGCCCACTAGCATCCCTCATAGGACATAAGAAACCTCCAAGCAATTTTCCAGCAGTTATGGAGAGACTTGGCCTATAAACAGAAAGTCTCACAGATTTGAAAAGAAAATATCACAGATAATAAAATATAAAATTATCACAGATAAGGAAAGAAAATCATTCCATCTATGGCCGACTTTACACAGCTGGTCAGTCAGAAAAAGCAGCAAGTCAACTGTGGGCTCCATAAGTCTTCTTGAGGACTCCAGTAGAACGACCTCTCTGCCATAGTAGTTGTCACGTCTCCTTACATTTTAACATTATGGGTGTTCCCAAACCTGCACTTTTTTTTTTCAGAATGAAAAATATGCATGAAATAAAAAAAGTACAGTGGAACCCCCTTTAAAAAACTGTAGCAGATGCAAAGACCTGGGAACTACATGGATCCAACCAAACTACCCCAAAGACACAAAACTTTTGCAGGATTTACAGTAAGGCCTCTTTCACACTGAGACGCTTTTCAGGTGCTTTCACGTTAAAAAAAAAAAAAAAAAAGAGCTTGAAAAGCTCACGAAAACCTATTTTCATTAAAATCAATGAATGCTTTTAGGCCGGTTTCACACTGGGGCGGTGGGTGAGTCGGCGGTAAAACGCCGCTATTTTTATCAGCGCTTTACCGTTGTTTTAGCGGCGCTATTCAGCCGCTAGCGGGGGCGGTTTTATCCCCCGCTAGCGGCCGAAAAAGGGTTAAAACTGCCGGCAAAGCACCGCTGTATAGCTGATGTATACACCTCTCCAAAGATGCTGCTTGCAGGAGTTTTTTTTTCCGTTCTGCCAGCACACCGCTCCAGTGTAAATGCCCTCGGGCTTTCACACTGGAGACACAGCAGCGGCTGTTTCAGGGCGCTTTGCAGGCACTATTTTTAGCGCAATAGTGCCTGCAAACCGAAAGGGGTCTTACACTGGGGCAGTGTGCTGGCAGGGTGGTGAAAAAACGCCCCTCTCCATTGAAATGAACGAAAAGCCGCCTGAAAAGCTCTTCAAAAGCACTCAAATGTTTTACTTGCAGTTTACAAGCGCCTCCATGTGAAAGGAGCCTAAGTGCTTGTGTTAAGGTAGCTCATTTGAAGGGGCTTCCCAACGCACCACAACTGATTAAAAATCACGGCCGCTACATTTTTACTAGAGCAAGTGTACTGTCTAGGTGCATTAGGGTGCCATTCAAAATTACGGTAATGTCACTATGGTGCACCAACGCACATAATGTGCATGGATATGACCTATGTGTTACCATAACACAATGGCGTGAACTGGTTGTAACTTTCCAGCACCCGTGGAAAAAGCTGTTTTAGATAGAATGCTGCTTTATGTCGCTCACCTGCATGTCTGTTAAATGATTACATGGGGCTGTGTGCAGTCGCTCCATCCCCAATGACTTACATGGGCTGCCTGCATGCGGTACCTGGCAGCTCAAGCCGCTCTTACACATGGCCCATTAATGGACAACCGTCCCCAGTACTCGCGTGAAAGAGGCCTTAAAATAAATCAGTCATGAAAGAAATATAGCTGCTGCCATTTCTGACCTCCTTGGAAAACACAAGTTGCCTGGCTGGTATTCTGCCCGTGTCTTCAGGACTGGAACTGATCAGTCAGGTCCAAGTACCGTCATAAGTCTTTACCTGAATACTTCTTATGTATGACTAGTTGGCTTTCTTGTGTTTATTTTTAATCAGAACACAAACACTTCTCTCAGCTGATCAATATTACAGCAAACATTTTCCTAATAAAAACCGCACACAATACATAAATAAACACCCATTAAAGCTGCAGAGAGAAACCATTTGAAAAGCATTAGCTGAGAAAAGAAAAGTGTTGACTGTATTAAGCCTTACCCACCCAAGTACCAGCCTGTATTTACCCCTTCATTGCCAGGTCCTTTTTTTTTTTTTTCATTTCAGCGCTGTGACACTTTGACAATTGCTTAGTCATGTAAGACTGTGCCCAAATTTAATTTATTTGCCTTAAAAAAAAAAAACGGAGTTACTTACCGGTAACATCCTTTTCCAGGAATCTTTCAGGACAGCACCATAGAGAGACACCGGCTCCTCCCCTCTTAGGAAACACCGCCTTCCAATTCAACATTTAAATCTCATCCTCCCAACGGCCCCTCAGTTCTTCACGACTTCCTCCGGCCAGCTGGGGAGACACAAGAATACGTCATACAAATCTTTATCTTACCTGACGTTCTCATGCGATGAGTTCTCATAGATGATCAATAACCTGGGTGGGTACTAGTGCTGTCCTGAAAGATTCCTGGAAAAGGATGTTACCGGTAAGTAACTCCGTTTTTCCCCATTCATCTTTCAGGACAGCACCATAGAGAGGATAAGCGAGCACCTTACCTTAGGGAGGGACTACTGCCTGCAGCACCTTACGCCCAAAGGCTTGGTCTTTGGCTGACAGCAGGTCCAATCTGTAATGCTTCACAAACGTGGAAAAACTGGACCACGTTGCTGCTCTACAGATCTGCTCCGGAGAAGCACCAGCCCACTCTGCTTGAGAAGTTGCCACTGCCCTGGTGGAATGTGCTTTAATACCCTCCGGGGGCTCTAAACCCCCGACTACATAGGCCTGGCTAATGGCCAACCTTAACCATCTGGCTATTGATCGTTTAGAGGCTTTGAACCCTTTCCTAGCCCCTGAAAATAATACAAAAAAAGAATCGGATTTCCTAAACTGTTTCGTACTATCTAAGTACTGAAGGACGCACCTTCTAACGTCCAGTTTGTGAAAAATATGCTCCTGTTCCCTCACAGGATTCGAACAGAAGGTAGGTAAAATAATTTCTTGGCCCCTATGAAAACTAGAGGCCACTTTTGGCAAAAAGGCCGGATCCGTTTTAAAAATCAAACGGTCCGGAAAAACCTGAAAAAAAGGCGCCCTAATCGAAAGGGCTTCGAGTTCACTTACTCTCCTTGCTGTGGTGATCGCCACCAAAAACACCGTTTTGAGGGTGATCAACTTCAAGGTACAGGATTCCAACGGCTCAAAAGGATCCCCTGTAAGAGACTGTAAAACTAAGGAGAGATCCCACACTGGGAATGGGGAACTTTTAACAGGTCTCTGCCTGCCTAAAGCTCTAAAAAACCTAGCTACCCAAGGATCTATAGCTAATGGCTTTTCCAGGAAAACGCTTAGTGCCGATACCTGTCCTTTCAAGGTGCTAAGGGCTAATCCTTTGTCCGCTCCTGCCTGCAGAAACTCTAATACTGCTACAGAACTTCGTACATCGAAGGAGCTTTCTGTGCACCAACTGTTAAAGCGTTTCCACACCTTTAGGTAAATGGCTTGCGTCTCTCTTTTCCTGCAATTTAGGAGAGTTGTTACTAGCCGATCCGAGAAACCTTTGCCCTTCAGCAATTCTTCCTCAGTAGCCACGCTGCGAGGTTCCATCGCTCCACCTGAGGGCAACAGATTGGGCCTTGAGAGAGAAGATCCTCCTGGATAGGTAGAATCCAGGGAGGTTCCACTGTCAGACTCTTCAAGAGAGAGAACCACGGCCTCCTTGGCCAGTGTGGTGCTATCAGAATGAGGGTTGTGTCTTCTGACCGAAATTTTCTTAGAACTGCTGGAATCATTACGGGAGGGGGGAAGGCATAACACCTTGAGAAACGCCAGCTCTGAGCTAGTGCATCCACCCCGGCTGCCCCGTCCCATCTGCTTAGGGAAAAGAACAGACGAGCTTTTGTATTTGCCTTTGAGGCGAAGAGATCCACAGAGGGAACCCCCCACTTCTGAGTAATCATCTCGAAGATGTCCTGGTTCAAGACCCAGTCGCCTTCCTTCAGCATTTTTCTGCTCAGAAAGTCTGCCACCTGGTTCTGCTCCCCCTTCAGATGTATTGCAGAAAGAGAGAGAATGCTCCCTTCGGCCCACCTGAGGATGGATTCTGCCAGACCCCACAAGGATTTGCTCCTGGTTCCCCCTTGCCTGTTGATGTAGGCCACTGCTGATGAGTTGTCCGAACGGACCCTCACATGCTGCCCCAGGAGTTCTTTCTGAAAAGCTCTGAGAGACAACTCTATTGCTCTCAGTTCCCTCCAGTTCGAGGACTTCTTTGCGTCTTCTTTTTCCCAGGTGCCTTGTATCATCTTGGAATCTAGGTGTGCTCCCCACCCTGTGCCGCTCGCATCGGTCGTAACCGTTCTGGACACTGGAAGAACCCACTCCAGACCCTGTGAGAGATTGGACCCTTTCCTCCACCACCAGAGGGACCTTTTGACCTGACTTGGCACAGATATAAGGGAGTCCAGAGATGCTGGACTGTGGTCCCAGACACTCAGAATAAACAGCTGTAGGGGGCGAAAGTGCAGCCCTGCCCACTGAACTGCCGGAAGCGTGGAAGTCAGTAAGCCCAGCGCTGACATTGCTTTCCTTACTGAGATCTGACTGCTGCCCTGGAGCAGTAATATTGCTCCGTCCACCTTCTGGATTTTTTCTGCTGGAAGGAACACTTTTTGTTTTGTCGAATCCAGTACATAGCCCAGGAAGATGACCTTTTGGGTCGGAACCAAACTGGATTTTTCCAGGTTCAAGAGCCATCCCAGGTTTTCTAAGCTGTCTCTTGCTACCTGAAGATCCTGGTACAACTGCTCCGGGGAATGAGCAAACAGGAGCAGGTCGTCCAGGTACGCGACTACAGAGATGCCTCTGAGCCGCAAGAAAGCCAGGACCTCCACCATCACTTTGGTGAAGATGCGGGGGGAAGAGGATAGTCCAAAGGGGAGTGCTTTGAACTGTAGATGAAACGTTCCTTCCCCAGTTTTCACCGCCAGTCTGAGAAACCTCTGGTAACTTTCTGCGACTGGAATGTGCAGATAAGCGTCCTTTAAGTCTATTGACGCCATGAAGCAATTTGGGGGAAGAAGCGTTTTCACCGAATAGATAGAATCCATCCGGAATTTTCTGTAGGTGATTGAGACATTCAGAGGCTTCAGATTCATGATAAGTCTGAATTTTCCCGACGGCTTGCGGACCACAAAAATGTGGGAGTAAAAGCCTCTGCCTGTCTCTTCTACAGGCACCCTCACTATCACCTCTTGTTCCTCTAACTCCTGTAGGGAGGATAGAAGAGCTGACGCTTTCTCTGCACACTTTGGCAGCTCGGTGACCAGAAGTCTGTGCTGAGGGGGTTCTGAGAACTCTAGCTGGTAACCCCTTCTTATGATCCCTAACACAAACTGGTTGGAGGTGATCATCTCCCATTGTGGAAGGAAGGCCCCCAATCTTCCTCCCACCGTGGTTACCCCGTCATTGGGTCTTCTTGGGCTGTTCAGGAGGGCGAAAAATCGCCCCTCCCCGCCCCTTGCCCTTCTGCCCCCAAGCTTTTTTCTGCCGCTCTCCTTTTGGGGCTTCAAATTTTCTTTGAGGGCGAAACTTTCTTTTAGCCTGCTCCCCAAATTTCTTTTTAATGGGAAAGGCTTTTTTCTTATCGGCCGTCCGGTCTAAAACAGTCTCTAAACCTGGGCCAAACAAGAGATCTCCTGTGAGGGGAATTCCACAGAGTTTAACTTTAGACGCGCTGTCTCCTTGCCACGTCTTAAGCCATAGAGCCCTTCGAGCCGAATTAGTGAGGGCTGAAGACCTTGCGGACATGCGCACTGATTCGGCGGAAGCGTCCGCAATATACGCTACACCCTTAAGTAGCATGGGGAAGGAAGCCAAAATAATCTCTTTTGGCGTTCCTGCCTCAATATGCGCCTTTATCTGTGTAAGCCAATATTCCATATTGCGGGCCACTACTGTGACCGCCATGGCAGGCTTAAGGTTACCCTGTGATGAATCCCAGGACTTTTTTAAGAGAGAGTCCATCCTTCTGTCCATGGGGTCTGTAAGAACCCCCATGTCCTCGAAGGCCAGATCTGTTTGCCTGGAAACCTGAGAAAAAGCAGCATCCAGCCTAGGGGTCTTATTCCAGACTAGAGACTCCCCTTCTGAAAAAGGAAACCTTCGCTTCAAAGCCCTTGAAAAGAAAGGTTTTCTCTCAGGATCTTTCCATTCATTCTTTATGGCCTCAACCAATACATCATGGACTGGGAAATCCTTCCTTTTTTGTTCCCCAAGACCTTTGTACATTTGGTCATGGAGCGATAACACCTTCTTTTCTTCCTGAATACCCAAAGTGGTGTGAATAGCTCCCAAGAGCTCCTCCACTTCGTCCAGGGAAAGCTTATAGCGAGAGGTTTTTGTGGATTCCCCATCCACCTCCTCCACATCCGATTCCCTTTGAGAATCTGAAGCGGTGCTATCTGGCTCCTCCTCAATATCCACTCTGGAGCCCCCTGGTCTCTCTCCACTAACAGAGGGAGTATCCACTGGGCTAGGTGTAACACTCTGCTGCACTGGTAAAGGACTGCTTTGGGCTTGCGGCAACTGGAAGCTAGAAAAGAGTGCTTTAAAGGACTGAAAGGTGCTAGAAAGCTCCTTGACGGATGCAGCAAGATCTGTACCCTGTTCTGCTGCCTGTTCCCTGACCAATCCATCAATGCACTCCTTGCAAAGTGCCTTAGTCCAGGATTCCCCCAAACTAACTCTACAAGAGGGGCATTTTTTCTTTGAACCATGAGGCGACTTGCTTTTCTCTGTGGCTTTCTGAAAAAGAAAGAAAGAGAGTTGCCATAAATGCCCAATCCCACCAGTGCTTCTACAGAGGACCACCAGGAGTGCCCCCCCCAGGACCAACCACCACCAGGGTCCCAGACACACTCCCCTTCCCCCCGACCACCAGTGAGGGGAGAACACCCGTGAAGCTATCGGGATTTGGGTAAGGGAACACCACCCCAGGGTTCCACTTACCTTAGCATGGCTGGTGCTACTGTCTCCTGGAGCAGTTCTAGAGACCTCTGTCTCCGACATGTCCGCTGAGGATGGTGGTCGATCGTTTCCCCCGATAGCTGACTCTACAGCAAAGCAAGAGGGTCGCACCAGCCGAACGCTCGGTCCGTTTTCTTACTCCGCGTCCGGAACCGGAAGACGCGGAATCGTCGGAAGTGCCCGCCCTCGCCGGAACTGACGTCACCCGTCATCCGACCCGGCCATAGAGCTTCAGATGCTGGCTGCTTGAGAAAGCAGGAGAGACTCAGGCACTTCCCACAGCGCCCCCCTGGGCAGAAAGAAATACAGACCCCCTTAGCTTTCTCTTTCTCCAAGAGAGGCTGAGGCGCGCTAATTCAGTTTAAAAAACAGGTAAGTATGGCTTCCCCAGCCTTTACCTGACTGAATAAAAATTGATAGAGGGAAAGAGCTAGAGAGACCCGACTCCCCCTCTTCCACAGACAGATTGTTTGGCTTCAGCCTCCCTGACTGATCCGCCTTGGTTCCCAAGCAGTGTCTCCCCACCGGAGGAAACACCTGAACTGAGGGGCCGTTGGGAGGATGAGATTTAAATGTTGAATTGGAAGGCGGTGTTTCCTAAGAGGGGAGGAGCCGGTGTCTCTCTATGGTGCTGTCCTGAAAGATGAATGGGGAAAAAAGCCACAAATCTTCGGTGGTCAGTAGAGATGAGCTCAGGCATGTTGGGATCCCGCCAGAAAGCTGTCACTGCGCACCACCAATCATAAACGGCCATGTATATGTGCGGGTGAGGGGCAGGACATGCCTTGGCCATTTATGATTGGTGGTGTGCAGTGAGAGCTTTTTGGTGGGATAGATCAGGTGGGTTTGGACTGGGATTATAATGCAATAGACAATAAAGAGCCAACCATGGGCGAGTCTGCAGAGACCTCTCCTAAATACAAACAAGAAAGCAGGAGTTCCCATAGCAGGCAGCAAAATAATTGTTCTCTACAATTTCCTAGATGAAAGTCTGACACCATCTGAAGGTAGGTTGCATTTCTTGTTTACAATTCAAGGCTTTCATTTTAATTATAAAAAAGGAGGGAACCCAGGGGGAAGGAACGGGACAGGTACCAGTTCCACCCAGGGAAAAAGAATTCATCAACAAGGAACCAGCAAGTTAGCAAAAATATGAAAAATTTAATATAGAAATTGAATAATTCCACATATACACCAAACACAAAATCAAAAGATATGACAATAAGTGAACCAAAACCTGACACTAAGAAAATAAAATAGACAACGTTGTCTAAAAACAGAACAACACACAGATGGCCACCACTAGACACACACAGAGACGCCCAGCTGAATTATTGAATGAAAGGAAACACAACATAACATAAAAAGTCTCATGATATACCCAGGGCTGATGGGTGGGTCCGTGTGTACGCTAGATGGAGCGTGATGGTGTCATACTGACACGTTTCATCCGTCACAGGGATTTCTTCAGAGCATTATATACCTCAAGGCTCACCTAAGGCTTATCACTGGCCTTCTGTTAGGCGGACTCCCCTCAACCATACGGCTGTACACACCCATCTCCCAGCTTTGACCTACCATCTTTTGAGATATTCATGAGACTTTTTATGTTATGTTGTGTTTCCTTTCATTCAATAATTCAGCTGGGCGTCTCTGTGTGTGTCTAGTGGTGGCCATCTGTGTGTTGTTCTGTTTTTAGACAACGTTGTCTATTTTATTTTCTTAGTGTCAGGTTTTGGTTCACTTATTGTCATATCTTTTGATTTTGTGTTTGGTGTATATGTGGAATTATTCAATTTCTATATTAAATTTTTCATATTTTTGCTAACTTGCTGGTTCCTTGTTGATGATTTCTTTTTCCCTGGGTGGAACTGGTACCTGTCCCGTTCCTTCCCCCTGGGTTCCCTCTTTTTTGTGATATGCCCTAATTCAGAGGAACACACCCTGCTATTTTAATTAGATTCCCCGGGTGTCATGCAATTAGCTTCATCCACATACAGATGCTATTAGGGTACCTCCCTCATCTGTTATTTTCTATACTGAAGTAAGCTGAGTCTCTTGGATCATAAATTCCCTCCCCCTCCCTCTTTTGTTTATTTTTTTTTTCATTTTAATTATGACTCAAGCATATATTTAAGGGCCAAGTCCAGGTTTTAAACAATGCTTTCATAGTGCACCCATATTTAGGACGTCCCATGAAGCATGGCCATATACAGCATCCCCAGAATCCAAACTACCCCCCCTTACCTGAACAGCAGGGTGCTTCTTCCACCCAGGTTCAGCATTGCTTACAGCGAATTACTACACTTTTAAAACATTCCCAACTCTGGGCACAAGACAAATAACCACCTTGGTTTCCTCCACATACAATGCAGAGTATATAGTCCTGGATTATAAGGGCACTTTCACACTGCCAGGGCCTGCATGTCGGAGGTAAAGCGCCGCTAATTTTAGCGGCACTATTCGGCCACTAGCGGGGTGGTTTTATCCCCCACTAGCAGCTGAAAAAGGGTAAAAACCACCCGCAAAACGCCGCTGCAGCGACGCTTTGCCGGCACTGCCCATTGATTTCAATGGGCAGGGGCGCTTAAGGAGCAGTGTATTTACCGCTCCTACAAAGCTGCTGCTTGCAGGACTTTTTGTGATGCCCTGCCTGCGCAGCTCCCCAGTTTGAAAGCACTCGGGCTCACACATTGGGATTGCAGCTGAGGCTTTTTTCAGGCGCTAAAAAAGCGTCTGAAGAACGCCTCCAGTGTGAAAGGGGTCTTAGTGGTGACGTTGAAAATCCACCGACAGCCAGGAGTACTGGTGGGAGAAGAGGGCAATTCAAACCAGCCAAAGCGGGGGTATGGCAAGTATTGCAGCCTTCTCATCTTCCCTTAGGCTACTTTCACACTGAGGTGTCTGCATTTTTAGCGGCGCTATTCGGCCGCTAGCGGGGCACTTTTAACCCCTGCTATCGGACGAAAAAGGGTTAAAACTACCCTCAAAACGCCGCTGCAGTGGTGCTTTGCCAGAGCTGTCCATTGATTTCAATGGGCAGGAGCGCTTTAGGAGCGGTGTATACACTCGGGCTTTCACACTGGAGAGACAGGAGAGGCTCTTTTCAGGCGCTATTTTTAGCGCTGTAGCGCCTGTAAAGCACCTCAGTGTGAAAGTAGCCTAATGCTGGCCATACACTATACAGAAAATCGGCCGAACCCCTTTTCGAAAAACGAACGTTCGACCGTGACCGCAAACGATCGTGCCATTATATAATGACCGATAATCTGTTCAGTGGACATGAATAAATAATTTTGTGTTCGTTTTTTTACATATACCTAGTGCAGGCAGTTCGGACGGGAAACAAATTAACCTTGCAATTTATCGTACGTTCGGCAGAAATTTTCCAAACATGCCGTTCGTTTTTTTTCCACAAAAACGTCACAAACGATTATCGATTTGTACCCACTAACTTGCCGAAAAACGAACGAAGTGTCCATACGAACGATTTTTCGGCCGATTTTTTGTATAGTGTATGGCCAGCATTAGACATAATGAGAATTTGACCCTTGCAGTGCGGAGGATCATCCTATAATGGTTAATTTTCTCCTCCAGTCTGGGGTTGGGCTTTAAAGAGAACTAGTCACACTGTTCTTATGCACCTGAGTATACAGCCTGGGGGGAGGGGGGGATTTAAAGTCAGCAGCTGCTGAATTTTAATATAAAGGACACTTACGTGTCCAGGGAGCCCACAATATCAGCACCCGAAGCCAACTCATCCATCGGCTCCCGGTGCAGGCACCAGCATCCTTACTAAGGGAAACAGGAAGTGAAGCCTTGCGGCTTTACAATCTTTTCCTACTGCGCATGTCACATTGCCCTTTCTGAATGGTCCCGCTGTCTTCTGGGACCTGTGTGTGAACAAGGCCTGTGTGCCGAAACGCGTTGTCCAGTCATCTGTTCAAAAATTTAAAGTCAGCACCTATAAAAACAAACACTGCTGACTTAAAAGGACAATTATCACAGGACACAGAGGCAGCAGCAGAAATCATTGGCTCCTCCTGTTGTCAATCAAATCCTGTTAGAGAGCAGATGGCGACTCCAAGCCACGCTGTGTGTGTCTATGGATGCACACAGCCCAGCTTGGGAGAGGGCACCCACACAGCATGCAGGTTGCTATTAGGCAGTTGAAAAATGAGGAGCAGCAGACCCCGCACCAGCGGGAGACATCAGAAGAGGAGGTATGGGGCTGCTCTGTGCAATATAATTGCACAGAGCAAATTATTTTAAAAATATATATTTTTTTTTACCTTAAAGCGGTGTTCCCGCCGAAATTATACTTTTTAAATAAAAATACCCCTATAATACACAAGCTTAATGTATTCTAGTAAAGTTAGTCTGTAAACTAAGGTCTGTTTTGTTAGTTTATAGCAGTAGTTTGTTATTTTATAAACTTACAGCAGGCCGTGGCCATCTTAAGTGTGGGCATCTGAAGCCAGACTGTATTTCTTCCTGGATCTTATCCTTGCAGATCTCGCACATGCTCAGTGCAGCACAAGCACTGTAATAGGTTTCAGGTCAGGTTTTCATAGCAACGGCAGTGTCAGAGGAAGTTACCGCCCCTTCCCAGAAGGCTTTGCAAACAAGAAACGATGCGATGGGCCACGGCCAGGGAGGAGGAAGTGAAAAATGAATACAGCAGATATACAGTAGGTGCTGAGAAAGAAAAATAAATCCAATTCGTTTACAGTGCACAGTTTAGTGAGGGATGCTAAAGAGTTGTAAAATTGGGTGAAACTCCACTTTAATGCATTCATTGCATTAAGGTAAAAAAATGTTTAGGCATCAGTGTCCCCCCTCACCCATCCCCCCTCTTTTAGTTATTTGAGCCCTCATTCGATCCAGCACTGTGCACATCTGCAGCTCTTCTCTTCCCTCACTTTCCAATCTCACAGGCTTTGCTGAAGCAGCAGGAGCCAAAAGGCTGCCGCTGCTATCAAAGCCAGTGACGAGGGAGCAGGGCCGAGTCCCGCTGTCTGTGTCAAAACACAGACAGCGAGGCTCGGAAGCGAGCCCACACAAGTGTTCCCATAGAAAGCAGCTTTCTATTGGGGCACTCAGTAGAGGGGAGGAGCCAGGTGGGGGATTCCTAGAAGAGGTTTGGGGCTGCTCTTTACAATGGAGCAGGTAAGTATAAACCTGATTGTTATACTTTACAATCAATCACTTTAAAATCCATATAATACCGTCATACTTCTAAAGAAGGAAAGCAGAAAGATGGCTCCCAACTTTATTAAATCGAGACCAAGCACACTACAGCACTGCCTAGGACCACCCCTCCCTAATGTTTTGCTCAATACGGACTTGATCACAGATTGATTATGGAGCATGGCTGGGCTCCTTTTGGTCAGCATCCAGAATTCCAGAAGAAAGATTTTTATACAAGTTTGGACATCTCTACATGTATACTTATAAGAAGTTTATATTTATCCCCTAATGTCTGATAAATCATTTTGTGTTAGGGGGTCAAAAGCCACATGAAGTATGATAGTAGCCGATATCCTGACCCAACACATTGCACAATCAGATGCTGAGAAACTGTTAGGCCAAGAAGTTGCCATAGTTTAGGTGACCTCTAACCCTCAGACACGCTGAACTAATAAAGTAAATAAAGTTGCAAAGGGAGAAAATGTGCCATAGAAGACTGCATAATTACAAGAAACCAAGATTGAATATTCAACTTTCTGTATAAAGACAATCATGATCAATCCCTGGTTTTATTAACCTTCAGTATGAAATTCAAGTGAGCTTGGATTTTAAACCAAAATTTCAAAAGGAAAAAAAAAAAAAAAAATGTTAACCCTTGCCGTTGACCCCCCCCTACCACAGCAGGAATGAACTGCTTGTTTATCCTAGGAGAATGAATAATGTACATAGCCTGCTGTAGCAAGGAAGAGCTTTTCTCCTTTTCTTGCTAACTCTTCCCTTACCTACAAGTCAGAGCTCTATGACATCAGCCAGTACGATGCAGGACCAGTAGTCTTGAATTGTACGGAAAGACACACAGAGGACCTGTCAATGTTCCAGAGAACCAATCAGCAGAGAAGAGCACCAGTTGCCAAGGGAACAAGTAATAAGGTAACTATATTGCTCTTTTTACCAACACTAAGCAAAATGAGCAGTTAAACCTTGCAGTGGGGAGGGAAACCAAACTGCAAGGGTAAAAGTTTTTCCATTGCCATAGTTCATTATTAAAAGGTTTGGTCTTCAGGACTGCCATCCCGGTCCTTGGCTTCATGACCTGTTGTGTCAGTGATCTAGCACCAGCATGCAGGACAGAAGTACAGTCTTTTCTGACTTCAGGTTTCTGGGTCGGTAACAAGCTAATTATTAAAACCAGAATATAAATCACACTAGAGTCTGAACCTTTTTAGAACCAAGTCAGAAATGACAGCCCCATATTTCCAGGTTTCCTGTAAACCACCGTTTATGTATTTTTTTAATAAAATTAAAAAATATTGCATTTTATTCTACATTTTTACAAATTTACTAAATTCCTACAAATTTGCTTACTTGATATAAACGTCCCACAACTAAATATATTTTACACAAATAGAAGCAGAATTCAAGAAGATAGTGAAAAGCAACAAGAATCGACAATACTGTGAAGAGAATTGAACAGAATGAATCTTCTTGTCTGGAAGAGTTAACTGTCAAGAGGAGAGGAATTGTAAACTGTAATCTCTTTCATGCAAACGCATAAAATATTTTTATTGTCTGCAGATTTCTGAATGTTAGTCATAAAGATGATGATCTGCATGAATTTTGTAGCATGACCTACTTTTACCCAAACACACAAAATCAGTCAAGGAGAGATATTAAATATTTTGCAACATGTTTCTATTACCTTTCTTTTAATTCGGCTGCTAGAGCAAAGGCCCTCATCCGTTTCCCGGCCTTCACAATCTAATCCTGAGATGTTTATAAAAAATGCATTCCCTCCCAGTAAAGTACAAGATATAGAGCAGACTCATCCTCCTCATGATAAATAGTTAATGCAGAGCACAGGTTGAAGGCGAGTCCTTTGTGAGCTGATGTTTTGCAATGACACATCCTCAGGCCTATGAGGTATCTGCTATAGCTGCAGCACCACACATACACGTCAGACTCATCAAAAGGATACCAAGCCCTGCATGTCCCAGCCCTCTGCAATAGAACTGGAAACACGCTGGGATTATATCATTGGCTGCACAGTCACGCCACAATGTACTGGATCAATCATGAAATCAGGACAGGTCATTTGTTTAAACCACCATTACAGATTGACTTTGAATGTAAAATGTCATTCAAGCTAGTCCAGTTATTAACTTCTTCAGCCCCGGAAGGTCCCCCCCTTCATGACCAGGCAATTTTTTATTGCGTTATTTTAACTGACAATTGCGCGGTTGTGCGACACTGTAACCAAATAAAATTGATGTCCTTTTTTTCCCACAAATAGGACTTTGTTTTGGTGGTATTTGATCACATCTGCATTTATTTTTTGCGCTTTAAGCCAAAAAAAAATTTTTTACTTTCTGCTATAAAACACATCCAATGAAAAAAAATGAAAAATCAATTTAGGCCAATATGTATTCTGCTACATATTTTTGGTGAAAAACAATCCCACTAAAGCATATTTTGATTGGTTTGCACAATAGTTATCGCATCTAGAAACTATGGGATTTTTTTTTACCCATTTTTATTTATGTATTTACTAGTAATGGCAGCAATCAGCGATTTATAGCGGGACTGCGACATTGTGGCGGACAAATCAGACTTCTGATACTTTTGACACTTTGGGGATCAGTGACAAGGTTACAGCGATCAGTGCTAAAAATATGCACTGTTACTGTACTGACACTGGCAGGGAATGGGGTTAACATCAGAGGTGATCGATCAAGGGGTTAAATGTGTCCCTAGGGGGGTGCTTGCTAACTATGTGGGGGTTGTTCTGACTGCGTAAAGACCGAGATCGGTGTTCCTGCTTGGGAGGAACACAAGATCTCTATCTTCTCCCCTGTCAAAACAGCGATCTGCCTTGTGTACATAGAGCAGACCGCAGTTCTGCATCTCAGGAATGATCGCAGGTGGCCAGCGGACATCAGGTCTGCCAGACCCTCTGACTGGCTCCCCCAATGTCCAATCAGCACACCATTGCGCCTCCCAGCGGGAGCCAATGCCACCGCTACTGTGTCTTAGCCAATCAGGTGGGAGAGTCCCGGACGGCTGAGGGACTTGTGTACATCGATGGATAGAGATGGGGCTCAGCCAAGTATTAAGGGTTGCTGGGGCGGCTGCTGCACACAAAAGGCTTTTTATATTAATGCATAGAATGTATTAAGATAAAAAAAACTTCTGCCTTTACAACTCCTTTAATCACTTCCCGTTATCCAGACTGGGTGTCACATGACGTCCAGCAGGAAAAGCCGCAAACGCGTGCCCACGGTGGGGGGGGCATGCAGCGTGGCGATCGGTGGTGCTTCACAGCGTGAACCAGGAAGTGCCGATAAACAGCTTTCCTTGGTTCGCGCTGACAGGGAGAGCCGGTCAGCGGCTCTCCCTGTCAGAGGGGGGGTCTGCGCTGATAATCAGCACATTGGTTATCAGCCCAGCCCCCATCAGATGTGCCACAACAATGCCAATCAGTGCCCACCACAGTGCACATCAGTAACAGCTTTCAGTACTTCATCATCAGTGCCCACACAGTGCACATCAGTGCCCACACAGTGCACATCAGTGCCCATCAGTAACAGCTGTCAGTACCTCATCATCACTGCTGCCTGTTAGTGCCCATCAATTCTACATATCAGTGCCACCTCATCAGTGCCGCCTCATCAGTGCCCGTCAGTGAAGAAGAAAAGATTTTTTATAAACAGAAACAAAGAAAAACTTTTTTTTTTTTCAAAAATTTCAACTAATTTTGAGTTTGTTTAGCAAAAAATAAAAACCACCAAAAGAAAGCTCTATTTGTGGGAAGAAAATAATAACAATTTAGTTTGGGTACAGTGTAGCATGACCACACAATTGTCAAAGTGCGACAGTGCTGAAAGCTGAAAATTGTCCTGGGCAGGAAGGAGGAAAGTGCCTGGTATTGAACTGGTTAAGCTTCACTAAAGTTGGAGCTCAACTTTAAATTGTCATTAAACCCACATCAATAACCCCTTCAATACAGGCCACTTTCACACCTTCCTGCCCAGGCCAATTTTCAGCTTTTAGTGCTGTCACTTTTTAAATGACAATTGCGCGATCATACAACACTGTACCCAAACTAAATTTTTAGCATTTTCTTCCCACAAATAGCTTTCTTTTGGTGGTATTTGATCACCTCTGTGGTTTTTATTTTTTGCTAAACAAATTTAAAAAAGGACCGAAAATGTTGAAAAAAAAAAAGAAGTTTCTTTGTTTTTGTTATAAAATTTTGTAAATAAGTAAGTTTTCTTCTTCACTGATGGGCACTGATGAGGTGGCACTGACGATGGGCACTGATAGGCGGCACTGATGGGCACCTATGAGTGGCACTGATAGGCATCACTGGTGGTACTGGCAGGCATTTTGATTTGGCACTGATTGGCAGCTGCCTAGGCACTGATTGGCATTTCCCTGGTGGTCTAGGGAGGCATACCTGGTGGTCCAGTGTGGTGGCCATCCCTGGTGGTCCTGGGCAGGCATCCGAGGGGGGGCTGCGCTGATAAACAATCAGCACAGACCTCCCCCTGTCAAGAGAGCAGCCGATCGGCTCTCCTCTACTCGCGTCTGTCAGATGCAAGTGAGGAAAAGCCGATCAACGGCTCTTCCTGTTTACATCGTGATCAGCCATGATTGGACACAGCTGATCACGTGGTAAAGAGTCTCTGTCAGAGACTCTTTACCAAGATCGTAGTTGCGGTGTGTCAGTCTGACACGCGGCAACAACGATCGCCGAGATGCGCGCCGCGGCTTGATATCCTGAAAGACGTCATACGACGCCTGGTCAGGATATCGCAACCACTTTGCCGACGTCATTTTGTTATATGGCAGGCGGCAAGTGGTTAAAAGTTATCAATAAATAAATGCTGTATTACATGCAGTTCATACTTACTCGGTCACTATGAGATTAGTTTTCCGTATTCTGCAAAAAACCTGGTTAATTCTGCTGTTCTCCGTTTCCACTTTCTGTCCATGTCCCCATTGCAGTTGGGGATTTTGCAGAATAGGGCTGGCAACTCTGCACATGCTCAGTTTTTAGTGAGTTTCTGTAGCTGAGCATTTCCTCTATCACAGAGAAGAGGCGTGAGAAGCCCATGAAACTATAGAGCCACACATGTGGGTATACATAGTGGTAAAAGATAGCCCACTCCCTCTCTCCTACTTTATACCGACTAACCAGCTAAACACAACAATGGTGGCGGAATATTACATCCTAATTGATGGAGGGTTAACTTTCCTCTTATTCTAAGACACAGGCTGAAGGGGTGTGGCACAGCCTGTGACTGGCAGAAATCTGCGTACAACATTTAATTGCCAAAAATAATTGGATTTTTTCTACATACTTTCTTGTAAAGTTATATTCTTTGAGTACATCACGGGACACAGAGCAGGCTACATACATTACTATCTGATTATGCGCCACCTATAGGGGAATGGACACTGGCCGACCAAAAAATAGACAGGACGCCCCCCTCTATATATCCCCTCCCATACAGGAAATTTTGTAGTAAGCAAAAGAGGGGCGGGATCTCTGTGTCCCATGATGTATTTAAAGAAATGGATTTTACAGGTAAGTAGAAATAATCTGAATTTCTTTATCGTACATCACGGGACACAGAGCAGCCTATATACATTACTATCAGGGACGTCCCAGAGCAACCCTTTGAGGGAAAGCAGACACACTACAAAAAAAAAAAAAAAGACACCATCAGTCTATCAGCCGGTAACACACTACGACCAAAAGCCGAATCCTCTGCTACTATAACATCCACTTGATAACATTTTGTGAACATATGCACTGAAGATCAGGTAGCGGCCTTACAAATCTGAGCCACCGAAGCCTGATGGCAAAATGCCCAGGAGGTTAATACACCCCTGGTGGAATGAGCCCTTACCCTGAAGGGAGGAGCTTTACTCTTCAGGCCGTAGGCCTGAATGATCTATTGGTGAATGCAAAGGGAAATGGATGCCGCTTGACCTTTTTTGGGTCCCTTTGGCAAAACAAAAAAAAGCATCAGAACTCCTGATACCTGCCGACCTTTTCAGACAGACCTCGACTGCCCACACCACATCCAAGGAGGGCAGTCATTTTTCTTCTGCTGACCGAGAATGAGAGAAAAAAAAAAGAGGGTAGAACAATGTCCAGATTTAAAAAGTGTTACTAAACCCGGTAAAATGAAAATAGTTCATCTGCCCCCCCCCCCCACCCCCTAGAGTGCCCTCAGCTTATAAATCTTCTTTTTACATTAAAATACTGACACTATATAACTTTTTGGCTGATCTGTATACTACTACACCACTACAGCCTGTATACACGCCCATATGTGTGATGCCAATATCATGTGACCTGGCTATCTCTGAGAACAAGTAAATGTTCTCTCCAGCATAAAAGACACAAACTGAGCATGTGCAAGCTGGTTATTGCCTGTGTGTTAGCTGGCTTTCCCCAGATAGACAGTACAGGAGGGGGAGAATCTGTGCATACAGGATCAAAGAGCCTTTTTACACAATGCAGAGTATTAACCCCTTAAGTTCCACAGTGAGTACAACAAGCATGCTATGCTGCATATACAGACAAATTTTACTGTTGTGGGTTTGGTAACACTTTAAATGAAAACCAGAAACGACCTTAGGCAAAAAGGACAAAAGAGGACGCAGCACCACCTTATCATGGTGAAGGATTAAATATGGCTCTCAACAAGAAAGAGCCACCAATTCCGACACCCTTCTAGCCAAAGTGTTAATGGAAGTCGGGATCCGCCAGGTGCCTGGACCGACACCAGCTCAACCTCTCAGCGAGCTGCTGAGAGCCTGAACCAGCTGCCCCCGCCCCCTCCACAGCCTAGCGCTCCAATGAGCGAGGAGGGGGCAGACACGGTGCCTGGGACCATAAAAACTCAGAGAGCTCACCTTCAATACACTGGTGAAAAAACTGAGGTACTTCCTGTATGGGAGGGGTTATATAGAGGGGGAATTCCTGCATATTTTTTGGTCTGCCAGTGTTCATTCACCTATAGGTGGCACATATCCCAGATAGTAATATATAAACACCTTCTCTGTGTCCCGTGATGTACAATAAAGATTTCAAATAAACACTATATTGTCAAAATTATTGCGACATCTGCCTTTACACGCACATGAACTTTAATGGCATCCTGGTCTTAGTCCACAGGGTTCAATATTGAGTTGGCCCACCCTTTGCAGCTATAACAGCTTCAACCACAAGGTTTAGGAGTGTGTCTATGGGAATATTTGGCCATTTTTCAAGAAGCACATTTGTAAGGTCAGGCACTGATGTTGGACAAGAAGGCCTGGCTCACAGTCTTTGCTCTAGTTCATCCCAAAGATGTTCTATCGGGCTGAGGTCAGGACTCTGTGCAGGCCATTTAAGTTCATCCACCCCAAACTCACTCATCCATGTCCTTATGGGCCCCAAACTGTTCCCACAAAGTTGGGAGCATGAAATTGTCCAAAATGTCTTGTATGCTGATGCCTTAAGAGTTCTCATCACTGGAACTAAGGGGCCAAGCCCAACCCTAGTATTCCAATGTTACTCTTCTCCCTCAGTTTTTCATTTTCTCCATCACTTGACTAATGAGACCCCAAAGCTTGAGATGGGCAGGGAATGGTCAAACAAATATGATATGCAGGCAACTGACATCCTCCTTATCAACTGATGTCACTGGTCGCTAGGAGGTCAGTAACCTAGAAGGATGTAATGGTGTACAATGAAAACCTGTGGCTTTCTGTAGCTAAAAGGCAGGTTTCATCCACCCACCGCCTTGTATACAATTTTGGGGCAAATTTTTAGGCATTTTGTCAAAAAAAAAAAAACAATCCTTAAGGTACCCTAGTTGAAGAAGGCTGATATATACAACCAGCTAATACGTTCTTTGAGTGAACATACTGCTAGGAATGGTAATAAACTTGTTGTATAGCACTTCTAGAAACTGCTACAGCAAGAGCTTTAGAAGGGACTTCCAGGTGTTTATCCACAGGGTATTTGAACACTGGGATATTCCCAACAGAGACAGTCAAGGTTTCAATGACCAAAAAGTTTCAGAGGTGTGAAGATATTTTCAGGCCAAGATCAGTCACCATACAAGAAATGCTGTAAACCTGAGTGTACAGAAAAGGTTTTAGCAGGCCGACGCATTTTCAAAAAGCCCGGGCTGGTGAACCTTGGCAAGGCCAACACAGGCTGCTCTCAAGTCAAGGCACGTGCACACTGCGTTAATAAGGACCGAAATAACTTCCCTAAGCTTTGTAGATAATGTCTGTATTATGACCCCCCTGATGTACACAGTCCATAGAAGCAGAAAAGGCACCATTCTTATCCAAATGAGACACAGTAGTTGCTGCTAGAAGATCAGAGACAGACTCTAAGGGAGAGGTAGAGAAGGCCCGGTGATGCCCCCCATTTCAGTTGAAATTCTGCAGACTGCTCCCGAGTTTTTGGCTGGATGTGAGCAAACATGACCCCAGAGCCACTCCTCCTGCACCAATGATTCGCCATGCTATAAGTGTGAGTGATCTCACCTAGGAGCTCTCACAATAACACTACAGAGAAGGTGTGACCTTCGCTGAAGGCAGAAGAGAGGCCAGAAGAAAACATCCCAGAGTATCATGGTGCAGGAGAAGGAAGAGGCTGAGCCGGGTCCGTACATGGACCAAAATGGTCTGTATTTGTGCAGTAGACTGACCGGAAAGGTTATGCAGGCTTAGTGAGGGAGCCTTGGTGGAAGCCAGGTAAGCAATAAACAGTCAAAAGATTCAAAACTATAAAACAATACTCTCCCTTCGCCGGCATCTGACCAACGTGTCACATCAATGTGTCACAGCCAGTGCACTGCCGATAAACCCCTAGGAAAGCCAAGCAGCACCCTGGGATCCCATTTAAAAAGGGCAAAAGTTCTTACTTCTGCAGCCATCTTCCCTCCTGCAGATTGAGTGTTAAGCCCTATTCAGTATTTTTTACCCATCTGGCTGGCATACCCCCTGAGGAATCTTCAGGGACTAGGTTTAAACCAGACAGGTCGGCCCTGAATCTTCTTCCTGGACTGATCTGAACTGGACTGAATGAGAAAGCTACTAAAGAAGCCCTAGTGGGTCTGAAACAAGTGAAGAATCTTGCTAGAAGGAAAAAAAAAGTCTTGACAAAAAAGGAAAAGGGTTTTGCTCCTCTTAACCACTTGCCTACTGGGCACTTAAAGCGGAAGTAAACCATACCATAAAACATGCACATGCCAGAAATGTAACAATTCCATTGGTTGTGCTCTCAACCAAACTGTCAAGCCATCCAATGGCTGGTGCCTAAACTGATCACATGTGCAGCGTCATGGCAGTTGTAGATTAAACAGAGGCAAAGATGGCAGCTCCCTTGGCTGAAAACAATAGGGGGGTTTACTTACACTTTAAACCCCCTTCCTGCCCAAGCCAATTTTCAGTTCTAAGCGCTGTCGGATTTTAAATGACAATTACGCGGTCATGCTACACTGTACCCATATGACATTTTTATCATTTTTTTTTTTTTTTTTACACAAATAGTTTTCTTTTGGTGGTATTTAATCACTACTGGAGTTTTCATTTTTTGCTAGGCAAAAAAAATAAAAAATTCTGGAAAAAAAAAAAAAAAAAAAAAAAAAAGAAGTGTTCATATTTTGTTACAAAATTTTGCAAACGGGTAATTTTTCTCCTTCATTGATATGCGCTGATGGGCACTGGTAGATGGCACTGATAGGCACAGATGAGGCGGCGGCTCTCTGTTCGGGACCGATGTCCCTCTGACAAATGAAACTGAGTGGGATTTTTTTTTTCTTGTGCTATCAGCATGAAGGAAAAAGAAAAAAAAAAAAAAAAAAAAAGGGTTACCGGCTCTGTTTACATCATGTGATCATCCGTCATTGGCTGACAGCTGATCACGTGGTAAGGTTCGGGATCGGCCCCTTACTCCGATCTATGGTCAGCCGAGTCTCGTAGACTTGCTGATCACAGAGCGCGCAGGCTGTGAGGACATACATGGACACCCTCCCGGTAATTTAAGCTCACGCTGTAGCCGTCTTCCGGCTAAAGCACGGGCGTGAAGTGGTTAAAGTGTTACTAAAACCATTCTGTCTATGCAGTAAAGCATGCTCGTTATACTCCCTGTGGAACCTAAGAGGTTAATCCTCCACATAAAGGCTCCACATAAACGTAAAAAGGCTGTTTGATCCTGTCTTCTCCGATTCTCCCCTTCAATCCATCTCCTCACAGTACAGACCCTTGGGGGCACTCTGCACATGCTCAGTTTGGTATGTATTGATAGTTTTTTTTTTTCTTTTGGGAGGGTGCATGTGATCAGCACAGGGCCAATCAGCACAGTTCAGGCAGACGGTCAGGGGTCATGTAGCCTCATGGGACAGTCAGTGGAGAATGAAAACTCCTCTTACAAGTTTTAACCAGACACCGATACAGTAGAAGTCATAAGACTGCTCTAACTGCTGATGAGAAAAGGTATTTAGTCGTTTATATTTACTAAAATAATTGCATTTCCATGTTCTGTGGGAGATCAGGTATAGTAAATGCAGGGTCCTGGGTTTAGTCACACTCTAACCACTTAAGCCCCAGACCATTTGGCTGGCCAAAGTCTAGGGCACTTTTTGCAATTCGGCACTACGTCGCTTTAACTGACAATTGTGCGGTCGTGTGACGTGGCTCCTAAACAAAATTGACGTCCTTTTTTCCCCCACAAATACAGCTTTCTTTGGTGGTATTTGATTATCTCTGCGGTTTTTATTTTTTGCACTATAAAACAAAAAAATAGCGACAATTTAAAAAAAAAAACTCATTGTTTTCCTTTTTGCTATAATAAATATCCCCAAAAATATATAAAAAAAACAAAACATTTTTTTCCCCAGTTTAGGCCGATATGTATTCTTCTAAATATTTTTGGTTAAAAAAAAAAAACGCAATAATCGTTTATTAATTGGTTTGCGCAAAAGTTATAGCAACTACAAAATAGGGGATAGTTTTATGGCATTTTTCTTTTTTTTTTACTAGTAATGGCGGCGATCTGTGATTTTTAATCAGGACTGCGACATTATGGCGGACACATCGGACATTTTTGACACATTTTTGGGACCATTGTCATTTATACAGCAATCAGTACTATACATATGCATTGATTCCTGTGTAAATGACACTGGCAGTAAAGGGGTTAACCACTAGGGGGCAGTGTATGGGTTAAGTGTGTCCTAGGGAGTAATTCTAACTGTGGGGGGGCGTGGCTATGTGTGACACGACACTGATCACCGCTCCCGATTACAGGGAGCGGTGATCAGTGTCCTGTCACTAAGCAGAACAGGGAAATGCTTGTTTACATTAGCATTTCCCCGTTCTTCCTGTTCGTGAGACGATCGCGGGTATCCCCACAGACATAGAGTCCGAGGGACCCGCAATCACACTCACGGAGGTCGCGGCTTGTGCGCGAGCGCGCCAGCAAAATGCCTCTTAGAGGGCAACATACAGGTACGTTAATCTGCCTGTACGTGCCCTTCTGCCGACGTATATCGGCGTGAGACGTCAGCAAGCGGTTAAAGTGGTCGTTAAGCCACTCTAACCTGTATACACCATCAGCACTGCCTCCTATTGTAGTATACCCTGTGTGTGATTTATAAAAACAAATGCTGCAAATACCTCATTTCACTGCTGAGATTGCGATCACATGACCAGCCAGCCTTCTCCTTTTCTCCTGTGAGAGAGGCAGTGGGCAGGGCTGAGATTCCTCTGCTGTCAGTCTGGAGGAGAGGAGAGACCTGGCTGGTCATGTGATCGCAATCTTGGCTCTTAAATGAGGCATTTACAGCATTTATATTGATAAATCATTCACAGAGGGGGACACGTCAATAGGAGGCAATGCTGATTGTGTATACAGGTTAGTGTTATGAGAGCAGCAGGAGGAGGAGGAGAGGTGGCTCACACACACATACAGAGGGGGAGGAGGACACAGGAGCAGAGAGGAGAGCAGATAGCAGGCTGCTGATGACAGAGGCACGTAAAGTGGTCAGTTTACAGAGGGAGGTGGGAAGAAACTGGCAGGATCAGCCAGGTTTTTTAGGTGTTACAGAGGGCCAAATGACACAGGGCAAGCCTGTGTCATATAACATGCTTTAAAGGAGCAGGATATTTTTTTATTTTTTTTTTGGGTTAACAAACGCTCTAAGAGAGAAAATGTCTGTTCTTTTAAGGACACTAGCAAAAAACTGAGGCATGCTGGGAGCAGGAAGGATCATACTGGGCTGTCCTTATATCTTTGCTTGCCAGTGTGCTAATTCTTCTTGCAGTATAACCCAGTGTTTTGGAATACTACCCTGTGTCCCATAATGTATGGGCAAAAAAGGCATCTCATCCTTGGCTACTTTTCCTAAGACTTAAAGTGAAAGTCCAGGCTAAAACTAAAATCCCTGCATCTATAGCCACCAACATTCTAAGACTAACCCATCTAGCCCTGAAAAGAAAAAAAATGAATATACATACCTTTTCTGTAAGCGATCCCACCCGATTCCCAGCGGCGGAAGCTCTGCAAAGGACACAGCCGACAACAGCTGTGAAATGAATGGGAAGCGACGTCACCCATAGTGTCACTATGGGGCATCCACTGACAGACGTGTCCCCTGCGTCGCCTACACAGCGAAGCCACGGCTAACAGCTCAGCGTGGGATCAGAGCTTCCACCGCTGGAGATCAGGTCGGATCACCTGCAGAAAAAAGGTATGTATACAGATTTTTTCTTTTCAGGGCTTGATAGGTTGGTCTTAGAATGTTGGTGTCTATAGATGCAGGGTTTTTAGTTTTAGCATGGACTTCCACTTTAATTCTACATCAAAACCTAAAAAATCCTTAAAGTGCAATGCGCATGACTTGGAGCACAAGAGACTTAGTACTCTGCACGCCAACCTTCTGGAAGATGCTGAAAATGAGGTTGGGCATCAGGAAGATATTAGATGCTCAGTGACAGTCCAATGGTCAAAAAGGTGATGGAAAACCAGAAAAAAGACCAGAAGGTTAAGGGGGTGGACAGAGTAACAAATAAAGACATTGAGCCGTCAGCGTTGGCAGTAAGCAAACAGCCCAGTCTACCCTAATGTATGTATAACATATGCTGTGTATTTGCATTGTATACATTATGGCAAAAGCTGTGAAGCTTTGAGCAAAGGTACATTACTGGAAAAAGCAACAACATATACCTAACTTTCCATTGTTCCGTTTAGCTCCAGGAACTAAAGAAAATAGTACCGTATGTAATCCTTGTATAGGGGGCCATGTGATTCACTTCATGTGGCAGCGCTGCCACTTGGGGACTACACAGAAATGTGTAAGCTGCAACTCCAGAACTTGCTTGCTGTAATGGATTAGAAAGTGTGGGCTGGAGTTTGGCACCAATTTGTTAGTGTATTTGAATCTAGTAATAGTCACATTACAAAGTCCTTTAAACACCTGCAGTCTAGAAAGATGAAAAGGACCAAGTAAGTTCCCAGCATACCACAATGATCACCAATGTAGGGAGTTTGAAATGCCAAACTCTACCATGGTCCAGTAGGAAAACCCTGCAGGAATGCTAGGTGGGGAGCTTTCTGGCAGGAAAGAGCAGCACTCTGAGCCTCTGAGACCAGGGTCTGTAACAGGGAAAACCGTGGCCTCTTTGGCCAAAAAGGGGCTATTACGATAAGATCTGTTTCTTCTAGAAGAAACTTCCGGAGGACTTCTTGAATTAGTCTGATCGGCGGGAAGGCGTAACAGAGGCCGAATGTCCACGGATTCGCCAGAGCATCGATCCCCAACGATTGAACCGTTTCGTTCAGAGAAAAGAACTTCTCTGTCTTGCGATTGTTCTGATCTGCGAACAGGTCCGCTTCGGGACATCCATCTGTCAGTGAGACCCGCAAAAGATTTCGGGATGAAGGGACCAATTGTGTCTCAACATACCCAGTAGCGGCTGAGAAAATCTGCCAGACAGTTTTGTGTCCCCTTCCAGTGCACTGCTGTAATTGGAGGCTAGATTCCGCCCATGATAAAATCTCCTGGGTGATAGATTAAAGTATCCGACTCCTTGTACCTCCCTGTATGTTGAGGTACGCAACAGTAGCAATATTGTCAGATCGAATCTGGAGATTGTGACCCCCTGATTTCCATCTGACATGCCTACAAGGCTCTCTGAACCGTTAGAAGCTCTCTCTGATTCGATGAAGCTCTTGCTTCCCTTGAGGACCATTCTCCCTGTGCCATTGTGTTGCTGAGATGGGCTCCCCATCCCCAGGAACTCACATCTGTTGTGATCCTCTGGGATATAGGAATGGACCATGGTAGACCTCTTGTTGGGTGCAGAAGTGTCCTCCACCACCACAAGCTTCTTTTTACCCTGGAGGTAACAAGACCCTTGATTCCAGGGAACTTGCGTCTCTGTCCCAGTTCCTCAGTAGAAACAGCTGTAAAGGGCGTTGATTAAATCTTGCCCATGGCACTGCGGGAAAGCAAGAGGTCATCAGACCCATGCTCTTAAAGCCTCTATCAGCAAGACCGACTGATTGGTCTGTAAGGCTGACATTGTTTGCATCATTCTTGAGACCTTCTCATGCGGGAGAAAAACTTTTTGGTCTACTGAGCAAAATTCGTACCCCAGATACGTCACTTTCTGGGCCAGAATTAAGGAAGACTTCTCTTCGTTTATTAACCAGCCTAGAGATTGAAGGAAGTCCTGCACAGTCTGGAGATCCACTAATAACTTTTGCTAAGACTCCGCCACCACTAGGAGGTCGTCCAGGCAAGGGATAATCGTTATCGCTTTTAACCTTAGCGGAGCCAGCGCCTCTCCCAACACCTTTGTAATAATGCGTGGGGCTGAGCACAGACTGAAGGGGAATCTTTGGAAGGCTGGATGTGCAGATAGGCATCCCTCAAATCCAAAGTGGCCATGAAGCAGTTTGTGTAAAGCAGGTTTTTGAATGAGAACACCGTCTCCATACGAAAGTGCTTGTACCCGATCGAATGGTTTAGAGAGCAGGGGTTCAGGATAAGCCGATATTTTCCTGACGGCTTTCTGATGACAAATATATAGGGATAAAATCCCCTGCCCTGATCTGTCCGGGGAACCAGGATCAGGACCTTTTAATCTATCAAACATCCAATTTTGAGACCCAGGGCCCCCACTTTTACCTGATCTTGGGGAGGGAAGGTGACCAATAATCGTTCTGGTGGCTGGCAAGAAAATTTCAGCCTGTACCCATTGGTCACTAGGTCCAGGATTAATGGACTTGAGGGGATTGCTGCCCACTGTGGGAAAAAATCCCTCAATCTTCCTCCCACTGGGAGACGAGAGTCACTGTGGCTGAAAGAACAAGAAGCCCCCACTACCTCTGCCCTTGTGCCCTGACCAATGTTTTTTGGGCCTATTGTCCCTTTCTCTAGGACCTTGTTGCCTACTTTGGTCACGAAAATTTTTTCTGGCTGTCGGCTTTTTCTTATTCTCTGGAAAGGCCTTTTTTCTATCGGCCGTGCGTTCCAGCACCTCTTGCAGACCTGGTCCAAAAAGATGATCGCCTGTTAAGGGAAGACCACATAGGCGCAACTTTGAGGCAGCGTCGCCTGAGCAGGTTTTAAGCCATAGGCTTCTTCTGGGCGAATTCACTAAGGCCGAGTTCCTAGCTGTCATTCTTACCGACTCTGCGGAAGAATCAGCCAAAAACCCCACTGCACGAAAGAGGAGAGGGAAAGATTTCAGAATCTGCTCTCTAGAGGTACCTGCCAAAAATTGTGTTTGTATTTGTGTCAACCATACTTCTAAATTTCTGGCTACACAAGTGGAGGCCAGAACTGGTTTAAGATTCCCAATGGCTCACTAAGCGTGCCCATATCATCAAGTGCTAGGTCCGAGTTTTTTTAAACTTTTGAAAGAGGTGCGCTTAACTTAGGGTTTTTGTTCCATGGCTACACTGTGTCCTCTTCAAATGGAAACCTTTTTTAGGTTACCGGAAAAGAAAAGTTTTCTCTCTGGATTTTCCCACTCCAGCTTGATAGTATCAAGAAGGGAACTATGCACGGGAAAAACTCTAGTCTTTTTCTTATGCAAACCTTTGTACATAAGGTCATGTTTAGACAATTGTACCTCCTTCTCTTCTATATCAAGTGTCATATAGATAGCCTTTAATAAGTCATCTACATCTTCCAATGATAACTTACACCTCAAGCCCCTTGCGGGTTCTCTAGCCCTGGGCCCTGTATCTGACCTAGATTCTTCCGGAGAAGAATGGGCAGATCTGGCTTCAGCCTCAGGAGTCTTCACTCTCCGCACTCTGCCGGAGCTCTAGATGTTGCAGAGGAGTTCATCCCGCCCCTGTAGTGGTCCGCTCTGCCGGGTTTCACTTTTGTAAACACCAGCCTCCCTGTTCGCGCCATTTTAGAGACAGGAACTAGCGTCTCAGGCGCCCCCTGATGACGTCACATTCCCCGGGTACTTCTTGTGGGCCAGCTTGGAACACGCAAGTTCCACCTCTTTACGCACGGGGCTTCCTCTCTTCCCCTGCACACTCCAGCCATGCTGTTTAACAGGGAGAAAACAGCCAACTGCCGCCATGCGGCTCACGGACCAGAGCTCCGATGTACACCGCGGTGCTGGCATTCCTCATGCACTGAGAAGCAGCAGCCACAAGACTACTCCCCTGGTGGATGTGCTGTTCTGGGACCTAAGAAGAAGGTAGGAATACCACCCCAAAATGCCACAGGAGTCACGCTCATGAGACCTAGTACTGTGCCCCCCCCCCCCCACTGATCTCTCTCTCTCCCCTCACAGGTGCAGAGACAGCAGTGGGAGCCGCTCCCGCTACTGTCAAACTCTGGGGGGGGTACTGAGCTGAGCTGTGCGCGTCAATGGACACACACAGCCTGGCTCAGGAGAAAGCTAGCAGATGGGCCACCACTGGCTTCCTGTGGGGGCACAAAGAGTAGAAGAAAAGACAGGAGCACCGATGGAAGACTCCAGAAGAGGTGGTTTTGGGCTGCTCTGTGCAATTTTTTTTTTTTTTTAATAAAAAAGTAAGGAAGAAAAAAAAGAAAATACCCTTTACAACCACTTTAGGACAATGTCTAAAATACTATTGCTAAGATTTCCAACTAACTCCTTCACTATTGTCAGGAACTGTGACACACAAACAACACCCAACAGCCTCAATAATCTTGCAGTGTAGTACAGGAGTAAAATACAGAAGAACAGCACCAATCTAATCAGCACAATCATAAATACAGTGTATTCTAGCAAAGGGGTAGTACTGTTGTGCCACCACATAATGCTTTTATGTCAGTTCATGGATCCATACCTACTGTGAATGTGTTCTTTTTGAAACACCAGGGAGAAACCTGCTGAAAGATCTCAATGTATTCAGGCCATAGAATCTTCTGAGCATGCCATAAATATACAAAAAACCTGTACACAGAATATCACCTGTAGTATTGTTTAAAGCACCCCATCATGCACTGCTATACAAGGGCTCTGGCAAGAACATAACCGCAGAAGTAATTCTTCATGAGGTTCTAACATAGGGATAACTGCTCTAAAGACACCCCAATGCTTGTAGTTCTAAGAGAAAAAAAAAAAATTGTATATGTGTAATATATATATATATATATATATATATATATATATATATATATACATACATACATACATACATACATACACACACACACAGAGATAGATAGATATTCAGGTTGGAGTGCTACAAGCTCTAGCAGTCAGAAGTACATTTTCTGTAATGAAAGGAAGGCAATGCTCAGGACAAGCTTAAACTGTACTACATCAAAGCAAAACAAATACATATGCAGCACATCACTCTGTTTTTATCCCTTTAATGGCAGTGTTGATCAGAAATGCACTCGGCTTTTAATTTCTTATTGTGGGCCAACCACACACAAGTTTGTAGACTTACTGGTGTCAGCCCTGCCTGTTGTCTTTTGTAAACCGACCTGTACTCAACCATTTTCAGTGTCATATTATCCACAGCATAGGGACTAACGGACTTGTAGTCCAAGATAACAGAAGAGCCTTGATGGTCTGAGATAATACAAGCAGAGAGCACAGGCCAAAGGGCAGTTCTGAATTTCTGACATGATTGACAGGTAGTTTTTGGCACCTACATAATGAAAAGGAGCAACTAAGATAAATGTATTGTTAGGGGATGCATACACTTTGAGAGATTACTAGTGAGCCATTATAAACAGATTTCACACATACATAAAATTGATGGGAAGGATAAGCACTTGAATAAAGCAGCCATGCATAGTGAATGTACAAAAGACACAGGAAAAAGCAGAGCCCCTCCTGACAGTCGCTTTTTTCCTCCAGTATAGCATGGTGGTACAGGCCTGGTTGAAGCTTCATCTCAGAACACAGAAAACATAATATAAGCTGCAATAAACATTTGCTGCTGATTGAAGCTCAACTCAAGGGACCTTACTACTTTTGGATGGTGTCATTTTTGTGCAACTGTGCCCTTTATTAACTGTTGCCCCTTTCACATTTGCAGTCCCAAGTCACAGGACAAGTCGCACCCCATGATCTCTAATGTGTACCATTTATCTGTGAGACTTCAAGTCGCACCAACTTCAAAAGTAGTCCCTGCACAACTTTGGTCCGACTTTGATGCAAGTTGAGGTCCAAAGACATTCCCTGAAATCGTAGCTGCAAAATCGCACGACTTTCAAGATCAACATCAATCCTCTCTGAATGATCAATGTACATTGCAGGGATTATAACAAACTTTGTTGCAGACTCCGACCCGTTTCTGCTGTTAAGGATTAGCGGTTTGTGTGACCATTTCCTGTGCAGGACTAATTCTGAATGGGAGTGACCAATTCATTACAAGCAGCTGATGCACTTTCAGCGCTCTGATGAAAAAAATTGCAGTGTCAGCATCCCATTAGCAGTGATTAAGGTTTTTAGGTATCCTCTGCAACAAAAAAAAAAAAAAAAAATTTAATTTTGATGAGATACTCCCCGACTTGACATTTCTGGAGGCATTCCATACACCAAGTGTGTACAGAAGGTCTGTAGGTTGCCATATTGCATTCAATTTATTGAAAATGGCAACAGCTGCAGGTTGAAAGAGAAAGGTAATCTTTTAATAAGGCTACTTTCACACTGGGGCGGGGGGTGTTAGCGCTGTTTACCGCTGTTATAGCGGCGCTTTTCGGCTGCTAGCAGGGCGCTTTTAACCCCCACTAGCAGCCGAATAAAGGGGTAAAAGCTCCCGCAAAGCACTGCTGCCAAAGCGCTGCCCATTGATTTCAATGGCAGGGGCGGTTTAGAAGCCGTGTATACACAGCTCCAGTACCGCCCCAAAGATGTGGCTTGCAGGTGCACCACCCCAGTGTGACAGTACTCGGGCTTTCACACTGGAAAGGCATGAGAGGCACTATTTTTAGCGCAAAAACATCTGTGTAAGGGGTCTAACAGTACATTACAATATGGCTTCTGTAGCAATTGTATATGCGGCTTTATTTTTTCTTTATTTGCTATATTTTTCTCCACAAAAGTAGTTACCTTTTAAGTGTAAGGCCCCTTTCACACTTATGCGACTTCAAAGTTGCGCGATTTTACTGCGATTTCGCAGCTGCTATATTGCCGCGGTTTGGGAGCAGTACGACTTTGCTACAACTTGTGCTTACAAAGTAGTGCTGAAATCGTGTCTATATTATTCAGGTACGATTTGCATGCTACTTGAGGGTTTAATATTGAGGTCTATGGAGTACAAATCGTATGGAAGTTGGACCAAAGTAGTGCAGGGACTACTTTGAAGTCAGCACAACTTAAAGTCGTGCCAATATGAATGGTAGTCATTGAAAATCATGGAGAATGACTTGCAGTACAAAATCATGGGACAAGTCGTATAAGTGTGAAAGGGGCCTAAAGCTGGACTAAATAAAATAGTTCTGCACCTGAACCATGTAATGTTACCTTTCTCCCAATATCCTGCTGATGAGGTTTTGCCCCAAGGTCATACACAATATACAGTTAATGCTTCCTACTTTTTAAGACCCTTATCAGAAGGTTAGAAGATTTTTCTAGGTCATGAACAAATATCTCCACTTACTGCCTGGAATGTATTTTAGCAGCAACTTACTCTACAAATGAAATTACTGTTGGTTAAATAAACTGAAGAAGGTCAGACATAATACAAAGCAAAAGAGAAGAGATATGAAAAAAGTAGGTTTCTATTTACAAACATTAAAAGGAGGCAGAGACACAAAACAGGAGAATAAGGTCCCACGGAGCCATCTAGTTGGAGTGCGTCCCACCCGATGTTGTAGTGTACCCAGGAAGGACAGGTGCAGCATTTAGCCACGCTGCCTGACAAAGTCTATGGTAGGTTGTGGCTGGACGGGGATGAATGTTCTACCAAGTGGTAACCACATTTAAGGCTCTACGTGTTCAGGGACGAATGCCCGCAATGCAGGTCTTCTGTGTTCTGTACATTTGTCACTGGACACACAGGTCAAGAGAAAGCAATGAAAATGGAGGTAAGCAGTGCATAGGTCAAGGGTAAGTAACACTAGAAAGTAACGTATTTGCCATTTACAATTTAGTACTTCAAGGAGAAGCTTCAGGCACCCCCAAAAGAATTAAAGTGATTGTAAAGCTTTGTTTTTTTTAAATAACAAACATGTTATACTTACCTCCTCTGTGCAAGGATTTTGCACAGAGCGGCCTAGATTCTCCTTTTCTGGGGTCCCCCGGCAGCGCTCCCGGCTACTCCTCTTCGAGTGCCCCCATGGAGAGCAATTGTGTGGGCGCGCCATATGGCTCCCGTGTCACTGGATTTTATTGAAAGCAGCGGGAGCCAAATTGCTTCTGCTGCTATCAATCTATCCAATGAGGAACCTAGACAACAGCTGTGCTCATCCCTGTCACTGGAACGATCGAGCTCAGGTAAGAAAAAAGGAGGGGGGGGGGGGTGGTGCTGCAGCACAAAAGGCTTTTCACCTTAATGCATTAAGTTGAAAAAACAGGAGAGTTTACAACTCTTTTAAAAGTCAGCAACTACAAATACTGTCCTGTAACCTGTCCTGTTAACCACTGTATGGTCTTGGCCACCGTGCTGCAGCTCAGTTTCAGGGTCTTGGCAATCTTCTTATAGCCTAGACCATCTTTATGTAGAGCAACAATTCTTTTTTTCAGATCCTCAGAGAGTTCTTTGCCATGAGGTGCCATGTTGAACTTCCAGTGACCAGTATGAGAGAGTGAGAGCAAAACACCAAATTTAACACACCTGCTCCCATTCACACCTGAGACCTTGTAACACTAACGAGTCACATGACACCGGGGAGGGAATATGGCTAATTGGGCCGAATTTAGACATTTTCACTTTTGTTGCCAGCGGTTTAGACATTAATGGCTGTGTGTTGAGTTATTTTGAGGGGACAACAAATTTACACTGTTATACAAGCTGTACACTCACTACTTTACATTGTAGCAAAGTGTCATTTCTTCAGTGTTGTCACATGTGAGGGGTGTACTCACTTTTGTGACATACTGTATGTATGCCGATTTCTTCTTTACAGGGCTAGATAGGTTAGTGTTAGATCATGGATGTCTGTAGATGTAGGATTTTAGCGTTAGGCTGGACTTCCACTTTAAAAAGTAATGACACGATTATACAATGCAGCCTGATGTTCTACAACATCTCAATGACTGGCTCCAAATCATATCAAGGTATCAGCATCACAGGTCCAAAGTTTCTGCTCACAAAGCACAAAGAATTTAGATAATATTTTAACCCAACAGGGGATGACCAGACATAGACTAAGCAGTGATTAATCGCACTGGGACAACAGGATATTACGCACACATCTGTGAACAATCAACTGCTGCCATGCAGGAGACATGGTATCAAAGTACATCCCTATCAGCTACACTATATTGAATAAATATTCATGTTACACTCTAGACTTCCTCAAACTATGCAATACGGAGGAACGCTGGAAATAACTTTCAGGTCTCAGGGAAACCCTGCTAATTACTATATCTACAGCTCACAGTATATTAGTGTGGACAGTACCTTGAGGTGGAGGAATAAATAAAAGAATAGGGATTGTGGAGTAGTTAACCACTTCAGCTCCGGAAGGTTTTTTTGCCCCCTTCATGACCAGGCCATTTTTTGTTATTCAGCAGTGCGCTACTTTAATTGCCAACAACCCTGTACCCAAAAGAAATTTATATCACTTTTTTTACACAAATAGAGCTTTCTTTTGGTGATATTTGATCACCCCTGGGTTTTTTATTTGTTGTGATATAAATAAAACAAGACCAACATTTTTTTTTTAAAAACAACGTTTTTTACTTTCGGTTATAAAAAATATGCAATAAACTCAAATGAAGGTCAAAATGTATTCTGCTACATTTTTCTGCTGTCTTTGGTGTAAAAAAAAAAAAAATAAAATAAAATAAAAATAAATAAATTGGTTTGTGTGAAAGTTATAGGTTCTACAAACGATGGTGTATATACATTTGAAAATTGATGAATCCTGATGTACTGCAGGCCTATCTCATATCTTGAGGTCCAACAATGCTAGGACAGTACAAAAAAACCCTAAATGACACCTGTTTGGAAAATAGACCATTTTTTGTGATCTGTGATCACATGGTACAGGTAGCCAGGTACCATGTGATTGTTTTGGGCAATCACAGATCACAACAGTAAGCAAGCATATAATACCTGGTTACTGAGTAGCGGTATCTAATCTGCTGTGTCTGGTGACACAGCGGTCACAGGAGGGGCGCGCAGCGTGCTCCTTTAGGCTCTATTCACACTAATGGATTTTTGATGCATTTTGCAGAAATGCAGAGAATTTTTTTTAACATAGGTTCCTATAGAACATGTTCACATCAATGCATTTTTGTGCCTCTGCCTTTTTGGAAAGGGTCGGGGACTTTTTTCCGCAAAATGCAGCATTTTGCATGTAATTGACTTCAATGACCCGCATCCAAAATGCAAGTACCACGTTTTTACCGCGATTTGCGTGGCTTCTTTTTTTACATTTTATATAGCTGGCTGCTAAGGAGGGGGCCAGGAAACCGGCTATCGCGTCCTTAACAACCGATGTGTCATCAGCTGTCAGCGGGCTTCCCGTTGAATGTAAAAAAAAAAAAAAAAGAGAATTGCCAGCTTTAAAAAAAAAAAAAAAAAGCGTGGGGTCCCCCCCAGGTCCATACCAGGCCCTTTTTTCCATTATTATTATTCATTATCCATACCCTTGTCTGAGCATGCCGCCTGGCAGGTCAGGAAAGGGAGGGGACGAGCAAGCGCCCCCCCCTCCTCCTGAACCATATCAGGCCGCATGCCCTCAACATGGGGAAGGGTGCTTTGGGGCGGGGGGGCTTGCTCATCCCCTCCCTTTCCTGACCTGCCAGGTGGCATGCTCGGACAAGGGTATGGATAATGAATAATAATAATGGAAAAAAGGGCCTGGTATGGACCTGGGGGGGACCCCACGCTGTTTTTTTTTTTTTTTAAGCTGGCAAAACAGCGTGGGGTCCCCCCCAGGTCCATACCAGGCCCTTTTTTCCATTATTATTATTCATTATCCATACCCTTGTCTGAGCATGCCGCCTGGCAGGTCAGGAAAGGGAGGGGACGAGCAAGCGCCCCCCCCTCCTCCTGAACCATATCAGGCTGCATGCCCTCAACATGGGGGAAGGGTGCTTTGGGGCGGGGGGGCTTGCTCGTCCCCTCCCTTTCCTGACCTGCCAGGCGGCATGCTCAGACAATGCTTTTTTTTCTAGCCGGCAATACTTTTTTTTTTTTTTTTTTACATTCAGCGGGGAGGCTCCCTGACAGCTGATGACTCATCAGTTGTTAAGGACATGGCGATCGGCTTTCTGGCCCCCTCCTTAGCAACCAGCTATATACAGTGTGAAAAAAAAAACGCAAAACCCAAATCGCAGCAAAAAGTATGTCCAAAAATGCAGCAAGCACCGCAAAAAGCACTGCAGAAATGCTCAAAAGCAACATGCATAGATGTGAATCGAGCCTAACCGCAGGATGCTCATTGACGAATACATACATGACTGAGCCTGCACGCGCCACAGTATAATCGGCGGGAGCAGGGCGGCAAATGGTTAACATATTTGACATGCAGTACTGCTCTTCAAAACAAAACAATTTTTAGTAACAATAATGAAACAAATAGTATTCCTTCACTTTCATGGTCAATGGAGAAATAGTCCCTTATTAGTTATCAGTGGAGAAGGACCCCCCATACATTGGTGGACAGTGGTAGAAGGACCACCTTTGTGTTTAGTTGTTGGCTCACTGACACAATCCAGGTCACTGGGGGGACAGGTCACCTTACATTGATGTTTAGTGGGGAAAATGCTACTTACAATAGCGGTCAAAGGGAAGAATGCCTCTAACATTGGGGGTCAGCAGGAAGAAGAACCCTATCACACTGATGCTCTGAGGGAAGAGCACTTCTTGGGGGTCATCAAGAAGGACTCCATTACACTGGTGGTCAATAGAAAGAATGTACCTTAGGCTTCACATGAAGCGGAGTCCATTCTGGTCAGTAAGGGGTCCATGAGCAGATCCCCTTCTTAATCAGAGCTAAAAGAGATGGGTGTCAGTTTTTTTTTTGTTTGTTTTTTATATCCGTTCAGTTTGTGCCTGGTGGACACAGGTGGACACAGGTGGACCCGTGACAGCTCTATGGGTAGCTGGACGTAAATGGATTCCATCTTCCCTTTATATCAGGCTACCTCTGATCCGTCATCTTTAGGCCCGCGAAAACGGAAAAGGATGCAGTCCAGACCTAGACAGACTCGTAGGTAGTCGGATCTAAATAGAAACACGAGTGTCCATTGGGGATGCATGTCGCTTCCAAACAGGTCCGCCTGAAAAACTAACAGATGGACCTGAATGGATAGTCCATGAGAAAGGGCCCTTACATTGGTGGCCAATGGAAAGAATGCTCCTTCTGTTGGCGCTCAATCGGAAGGAAACTGGAGGTCAGAGGGAAGAGGGGGTCCCTACGCCGGGGCTCGACGGGAAGAGGGGGTCCCTACTCCGGGGCTCGGCGGGAAGAGGGGGTCCCTACGCCCGGGGCTCGGCGGGAAGAGGGGGTCCCTACGCCCGGGGCTCGGCGGGAAGAGGGGGTCCCTACGCCCGGGGCTCGGCGGGAAGAGGGGGTCCCTACGCCCGGGGCTCGGCGGGAAGAGGGGGTCCCTACGCCCGGGGCTCGGCGGGAAGAGGGGGTCCCTACGCCCGGGGCTCGGCGGGAAGAGGGGGTCCCTACGCCCGGGGCTCGGCGGGAAGAGGGGGTCCCTACGCCCGGGGCTCGGCGGGAAGAGGGGGTCCCTACGCCCGGGGCTCGGCGGGAAGAGGGGGTCCCTACGCCCGGGGCTCGGCGGGAAGAGGGGGTCCCTACGCCGGGGGCTCGGCGGGAAGAGGGGGTCCCTACGCCGGGGGCTCGGCGGGAAGAGGGGGTCCCTACGCCGGGGGCTCGGCGGGAAGAGGGGGTCCCTACGCCGGGGGCTCGGCGGGAAGAGGGGGTCCCTACGCCGGGGGCTCGGCGGGAAGAGGGGGTCCCTACGCCGGGGGCTCGGCGGGAAGAGGGGGTCCCTACGCCGGGGGCTCGGCGGGAAGAGGGGGTCCCTACGCCGGAGGCTCGGCGGGAAGAGGGGGTCCCTACGCCGGGGGCTCGGCGGGAAGAGGGGGTCCCTACGCCGGGGCTCGGTGGCAAGAGGGCTCCCTATCCTGGGGCAGGACTGTGCGAGTGATGGAGGAAGCAGTGATAAGATATAGAGAAGCCCAGGGATCCCCCATCACCATGGTACACCCAGATGTGGAATCCATGTTCCTCTCTATATAGAAATGACATGATAAGAGGATGGCTGACACACACAGTGCTCTGTCCTGACTTGTGGCCGAAGGTGAGCTCCAGCCTATCCCCCCTCCTGACCAGGCCCCGCCCCTCTCCCCTCCAGCTGACGCATCCCATTACCCACCTCTGCTGGAACGTCTGTACCCGGCTGCTTCTCTTCCTGTGCCTCATTCACATCCCTCCTCCATTACAGGACACAGCGAAAACACAGCAGCTGACACACGGCCATTATACGCCACACTAGGTCCCGGGCGTGTGTACCTCTATGACTCCGGACGTGCCCTCTCTACGGACACCGGGCACCAAGGATGCTCGTTCTCAGTGCGCGGTCATGAGCGCGTGATGTTAGAGCGCCGAGTACGCATGCGCGAACCATTGCCTTTGCAAAGCAAGGACGTGACATGACGTCAGCGGTCGGATGGTGTGTGCAGGGAGCAGGCGGGGTACTCTATGGCTGTATATTAGTCATTATTTACCTGCTGGACACTGACTACATTACATGTGAGCTCAGTCACTGCAAATGTGCAGCAAGCATGCCTGAGCGATATTTAGAGGTCTGTTCACACAACTGAAGGCAACACTTGGGTAAGGAAGGGTTATAACCCCTGTCAGGTTTTTGTTGCCATATATTTCCTATTGGATACAGGAAGTGAGAGGAAATCTACGTGATTGTCACCAGTACTAGAGTCCCCATTGGAAGATTTCTCCTCTATTCTTGTTCTGATGACAATCACAAATTTGGGATTTTTCTTAACTTTCTGTGATAACATGACAAATGGAGCTGGTGAATCTTCCCAATGGGGTCACAGGCCGCAGAAATAAAACCCTGACAGGGGTTCTAATCCATCTCCACTCTAAAACTAAAAAAAAAATATCACTTGATTCTCCCATCAACACAGTATTGATGCAGAAATCCCACTGCTGGGCCATTGTCTTCTCCCGGAGGGGGCGGGGGAAGCCACCGATGTACCGATCAATCAACTTGGTACAGTGAGGGAAAAAGTATTTGATCCCCTGCTGATTTTGTACATTTGCCCGCTGACAAAGAAATTATCAGTCTATAATTTTAATGGTAGATTTATTTTAACAGTGAGAGGCAGAATGACAACAAAAATATCCAGAAAAACACATTTCAAAAAAGTTATATAGTGGAACATTGGTTAGGGCCCTTTCACACTGGGGCGGTTTGCAGGCGCTATTGCGCTAATAATAGCGTCTGCAAACTGACTCGAAAGTGTCGCTGCTTTGTCTCCAATATGAAACCCCCGAGGGCTTTCACACTGGAGCGGTGCGCTAGCAGGACAGTAAACAGGGGGGGTAGCTGCATCACAAAAGGTTTTTCACCTTTATGCTCAGAATGCATGAAGGTGAAAAACCCTGAAACTTTACAAGCCCTGGTTCACATTGATGCTACTTTGAAATTGCGCTACTTCACTTGAAGTAGCACGATTTCAAAGTAGCAAGGTCAGCGCGATTTCAGGTGCTACTTGATAGACCTCTGTGTGGCTTCATACACAAATGGCTATTGAAGTTGCACCTGAAATCGGCAAAAGTAGTGCAGGAACTACTTTTGCAAATCGGTGCGGTGCCGCAAAATTGCTGTCGCACCGATTGGAACAGTGCCATTGCCTCCAATAGGCTGGGATTTGTCATGCGATTTGAGAGATCGCTCCAATGTGAACCTAGGCTAAGGTCCTGGAGTGGCCTAGCCAGTCTCCAGACCTTAATCCCATAGAAAATATGTGGAGGGAGGTGAAGGTTCGAGTTACAAAACATCAGCCTCAAAACCTTAATGATTTGTAGAGGATCTGCAAAGAGGAGTGGGACAAAATCCCTCTTGAGATGTGTGCAAACCTGGTGGCCAACTAAAAGAAATGTCTGAACTCTGTGATTGCCAACAAGGGTTTTGCCACCAAGTACAAAGTCATGTTCTGCGAAGGGGTCAAATACTTATTTCACTCATCAAAATGAAAATCAATTTATAACTTTTTTGAAATGCGTTTTTCTGGATATTTTTGTTCTTCTGTCATTCACTGTTAAAATAAACCTACCATTAAATCTAAAGACTGATTATTTCTTTGTCAGTGGGCAAACGTACAAAATTAGCAGAGGATCAAATACTTTTTTCCCTCACTGCACATTCAGCCTATCCAATGAGAAATATGACAGAAAGATCCCCCAATGTGCCATACACATAATGATCATATATCAAATTTTTGTTTTCCTACAGAACCCACTAAATTAGCCACGGCCACACTCCATACACTGGTGAAAAAAATGATTTGATCCCCTGCAGATTTTGTACGTTTTCCCACCTACAGAGCAATGAAGGGTCTATAATTTTCTATCATAGGTTTATTTTAACTACTTAAGGGCCAGCTGCCGCTATTATACTGTGGCAATGTGGCTCAATCCCGCAAATCGCCGTAGGTGTACGTCGGCTCGTACACGGCGATTTGTGGGCACGCACGCGCTATAATTGGCCAGCAGGGGAGTAAAATCAGCGGGTGGGGCGGACTCGATGTCCGCTGGTGACCCACGATCGTTCCCCGCAGTGACAGAATGGGGATCTGCCTGTGTAAACAAGGCAAGTCTCCGTTCTGACAGGGGAGATCATACAGATCCTGTCTTTTTGCTATGCTTTGCTTTCTCCAGTCACACAGTCCCCCATACAGTTAGAACACACAGTGAGGGAACAAATTTAACCACTCGCTGAACAGCCGCCATCATTATACTGCGGCAGGTCGGCACGATCCCGCAAACCGTTGTAGCTATAAGTCAGTCACTTTAAGCAGGATAGCAGGCGAGCGCGCCTGCTGCACAACGGGGGTGCCGATGCTCATGACCGGCGGTCGCAATGACCGCCGGCCACGAGCAATCACGGGCACGAGAGGCAGAACAGGGACGTGTGTGTGTGTGTAAACACACACATCCCAGTTCTGTGAGGAGCGGAGACGATCTCTCATCTCCTATAGTCAGTCCCAACCCCCACAGTTAGAACACACACACACAGGGAACACAGTTAACTCCTTAAACGCCCCCCAGTGTTAACCCCTTCCCTGCCAGTGATATTTTTACAGTAATCAGTGCATTTTTATAGCACTGATTGCTGTATAATTGTCAATCGACCCAAAAATGTGTCAAAAGTGTCCGATGTGTCCGCAGTCATGACGCAGTCTCGATAAAAATCGCAGATCGCCGCCATTACTAGTAAAAAAATAATAATAATAAAAATGCCATAAATCTATCGCTTATTTTGTAGAAGCTTTCACTTTTGCGCAAACCAATCAATATACGCTTTTTGCGATTTTTATTACCAAAAATATGTAGAAGAATACATATCAGCATAAACTGAGGAATAGGTTTGCTTTTTTTTTAAAAAAATTGGGGCTATTTATTACAGCAAAATGTACAAAATATTGTGTTTTTTTCAAGATTGTCGCTCTTTTTTGGTTTATAGCGCAAAAAATAAAAAATGCAGAGATGATCAAATATCACCAAAAGAAAGCTCTATTTGTGGGAAAAAAAGGACAGCAAGTTTGTTTGTTTACAGCTTCGCACAACTGCGCAATTGTCAGTTAAAGAGACGCAGTGCTGTATCGCAAAAAATGACCTGGTCATTAAGCAGCCTTTTCTTCCAGGGCTGAAGTCTTTACCCCCTTGATCGCCCCTGATGTTAACCCCTTCCCTGCCAGTGTCATTAGTACAATAACAGTGAATATTTATTACAATGATTACTGTAATAATGTCACTGATTCCCCAAAAAGTGTAAAAAATGTCAGGTGTCTGACCTGTCTGCCGCAATGTCGCAGTCCCGCTAAAAATCACTGATCGCCGCCATTACTAGTAAAAAAAAAAAATAATAATAATAATAAAAATGCCATAGATATATCCCCTATTTTGTAGACACTATAACTTTTGCACAAACCAATCAATATATACTTATTGCAATTTTTTTTTTTTTTTTACCAAAAATATGTAGAAGAATACAAATTGGCCTAAACTGATGAAGACATTTTTTTGGATATTTTTTATAGCAAAAAGTAAAAAATATTGTGTTTTTTTCAAAATTCAAAACTAGTAAAAAAAAAATATATTAATGATGCCATAAATCTATCCCCAATTTTGTAGATACTATAACTTTTGCGTAAGACAATCAATATACGCTTTTTGTGATCATTTTTATTTTTTACCAAAAATATGTAGCAGAATACATATTGGCCTAAGCTGATGAATAAATTAGTTTTTTTACAATTTTTTTTTTTTTTGGATGTGTTTTATGTGTTTTGTCCCTGCTTTTTTGTTTATAGCGCAAAAAATAAAAACCGCAGAGGTGATCAAATACCACCAAAAGAAAGCTGTATTTGTGGGGGGAAAAAAAGGACATCAGTTTTGTTTGGATTCAGCGTCGCACGACCGAGTAATTGTCAGTTAAAGCGACGCAGTGCCGTATTGCAAAAAATGGCCTGGTCAGGAAGGGGGCAAATCCTTCCATGGCTGAAGTGGTTAACCACTTCCCACCCAGTTTATAGCAGATTGACGGCCGACGGTGGTTCTGTTATCCTGACTGGGCATCATGTGACGTCCAGCAGGACAACATGCTGGCGCGCGCCCGACATGCTGCATCTCCGATCATGGTAAGGAGCTTCTGATGGAGGCTCCTTACCACGTGATCAGCTGTGACCAATCACAGCTGATCATTGCGTGAACCAGGAAGTGCTGGTAAACGGCATTCCTCGGTTTGCGCTGACAGGGAGAGCCGATCGGCGGCTCTTCCTGTCAGAGGGGGTGCCTGTGCTGACAATCGGCACAGCCCCCATCAAATTTACCCATCACCTGCCAATCAGTGCCCAGCAGCTGCCAGTCAGTGCCCCATCATTAACTCCTGTCAGTGCCTATTAAAGTACCAATCAGTGCCCACCACAGTGCAAATCAGTGCCCACCACAGTGCAAATCCGTGCCCAGCATTAACACCTGTCAGTATCTGCCTAATCAGTGCTGCCCATTAGTGCCATCTATTAGTGTCCATCAATTCCAACTATCGGTGCCAATCAGTGCTGCCAATCAGTGCCACCTATCAGTGCCACCGGTCAGTGCCTATCAGTGCCGCCTATCAGTGCCACCTATCAGTGCCCATAAGTGCTGCATATTAGTGCCCATCAATTCTACATATCAGTGCCTCCTTAGTGCCACCTTATCAATGCCAACTCATTAGTGCCACCTCATCAGTGCCCGTCAGTGAAGGAGAAAACAAAATTTTATAACAGAAACAAAGAAAAACTTTTTTTTTTTTTCAAAAAATTCAGTCTTTTTTAGTTTGTTTAGCAAAAAATAAAAACCCCAGGGGTGATCAAATACCCCCGAAAGAAAGCTCTATTTGTTGGAAGAAAATGAAAAAATTTTGATTGGGTACAGTGTAGCATGACCGCGCAATTGTCATTCAAAGTGTGACAGCGCTGAAAGCTGAAAATTGTCCTGGGCGGGAAGGAGCGAAAGTGCCCGGTATTGAAGTAGTTAAATGATAGAGACAGAATATCAACCGAAAATCCACAAAAAACACACCATACAAATGTTATAAACTGAGTTGCAGTTCAGTGAGTAAAATAAGTATTTGATCACCTTTCAACCAACAATAATTCTGGCTCCCACAGACTGGCTACAGTATGTGGTACACAGATTAGTCCTGTCAATTTAAGAAGGTGCTCCTAACAACTCGTTATGTGTATAAAAGACACCTATCCACAGAATCTTTCTTCCATTCAATCCTCACTATCATGGGCAAGACCAAAGAGCTGTCAAAGGATATCAGGGACAAGATTGTAGAGCTGCACAAGGCTGGAATGGGCTACAGGACCATCAGAAAGAAGCTTGGTGAGAAGGAGCAAAGAGCAACATTTATTTGCTCTGAACATTCGATTTTGGAATGTATGGAATTTCAGAAACAAAATCCACATGCACTGTTAGAAATTCTTTCAAGAAAATGTTTTCATCCTACTCCGATTTTATTTTATTTTTTTCCTTACTACGGTTAAAAACGGTAATTGATTTGACCCCAATAACTATTCGAAAATCAAATAAATGTTCAGAAAATTAAATTTTTCGAATTAAATTCTACTAGTATATGGCTAGCTTTAGGCTTGGTTTACACTTGCATTGGGGGGGCGCAGTAAATATAGGCGGCTGCGTTGCGTTTTTACCGCTCCCCGACCCTATTTGCTTCCTTCATTAAAGTGGTTGTAAAGGCAGAAGGTTTTTTATCCTAATTCTATGCATTATGATAAAAAGTCTTCTGTGTGCAGCAGCCCCCCTAATACTTACCTGAGCTCCATTTCGATCCAGCGTTGTTACACGGGAGACTCGACTGCCCGGGACTCTCCCTCCTCATTGGCTGAGACAGCAGTGAATTGCTATTGGCTCCTGCTGTTGTCAATCAAAGTCAGTGAGCCAATAAGGAGAAAGAGGGTGTGGGGCTGGGCCACTGCTCCATGTCTGAATGGACACAGAAAGCTGTGGCTCAGCTCAGGTGCCCCCATAGCAAGCTGCTTGCTGTGGGTGCACTCAACAGGAGGGAGGGGGCAGGAGCACCGGTGAGCTGCACTGTGCAAAACCATTACACAGAGCAGGTAAGTATAATATGTTTGTTATTTTTAACAGAAAACAAGACTTTACTATCACTTTAAGGTGAATAATGTCCCAGCAGCAGTATCACCCCCTTTTATACTGTACATACCTGAATCCTGATGGATCCAGAGCTGTGCCTGTCTGTAGAAGCTTTCTCCCCACTCCCACAAGTTTTGCTGAGGCAGCAGGAGCCAATGGCTCCCACTGCTGTCAATCACATCCTGTGAGTAGAGAGAAGAGGTGGGGTTGAGCCGTGCAGTGTGTGTCTATGGACACACACAACCCGGCTTGTTGCAAGCCTACACGTCTGACCCATAGCAATACCTTTGCACAGAGCAGGTAAGTATTAAAAAAAAGAAATGCAGGGAAACAAGTCCCAAGGATGGGCGGGAGGTAGGTGGATCACATACGCCTACCCACACAGACAGGGGCTGGGACAGTAGGGACTGCAGGCAGGGTTAGAGGGTCTCACATCCACCCCCTTTCAGCCACCCCCTCTCTCTCTTTCACCCCTTTTCATCCACCCCCCCCCCTCATCCTGATGTAAGAGGCTCTCTGGGGATGCCGACGTTTAGGGAGACTCTATGGGGACCCGATGTATGGGGGGGCTCTCTGTGGACCCTGATGTAAGTTGGGATCCGCACTCTAATATTAATATAAATATAAATAAATATATATATAAATATAATATATATATATATATATATATATATATATATATATATATATATATATAAATATATATATATTACACACACCTTTATATTATATACATGCGTATGCCTGCCCAAATGTATCACTCTTTACTTCGCTGCTATGAGCTCTAGCCCCAGATCTTTTGTAGACCCAGCAACGCCCCTGCCACACATTGTTCACATTTTTGTTGAACCAGAGGTTAAACTGTAAGAAAAGCCTAACTCTATCTATTCTGAAAAATGTTCTCTCCCCCTCCTACTACTACCAATCCTGCATACCCTGTATAAAAAAGATCTGTGTACTTATCTATTTTTAATTGGGTCTGGTCCAGTCTTCTGATCCTGCAGCACCCCCGTGTAAGAAAGCGGCTGCTGCAGGAGTGAGGCTCTGTCAGCCCCCTCCAGCCTGACAGGCTTCAAATGATAAAACAAAAGTGCCGGGTGCACAGTTGCGGCCAAACACTGGTTCCATCCAATCTGATGCAGCCCGTATTTGGGTATTCTGACAGCCACCATTTAATAGCCCAGCAGGGGATTTGTCCATTCATGCTGTATAATGTAGATCAGTGGTTCTCAACTCCTGTCCTCAGGACCCATTAACAGGCCAGGTTTTAAGAATACCTTGGGGAAATATAGACTAGAATACTGCAATCACTGAGCCGCAAATTCTATCACCTGTGATGTATTTCAGTTATCCTGCAAACCTGGCCTGTTAGTGGACAGGGGTTGAGAACCACTGATGTAGATGGAAGAATCTGTTAGATCTAAATGAGGCTGAATGACCAAAAATGAATAGTGTATAGTTCAGCAGTTTGCTCTTGATATTTCTGTGGCTGCAGCCATTGATCTAAGATCAAGTAATGACACAAGAAATCCATGAATGAGACCTGATCGGGCTGCCAGGTACTTCTCTACTACTACAGCACAGCAGTTATGTGGATTGCACTTCTTCAAAAAGTAGAAATACCTTTAAAATGGCTTTACCAGTTTAAACAGGCCTTTTTTTTGCTATTTGGCACTGCGCTATTTTAAGTGTAGATTGCACTGTCCTGCAATGCTGTTCGTAAACACAATTTATATCATTTTTTCTGCAAAAATAGAGCTTTCTTTTAGGTGGTATTTGATCACCACTGGGTTTTTTTATTTTCTGTGTTATAAATGAAAAAAGAGCATACATTTTGAAGAAAAAAAAAAAAGATATAAAATTTTTACTTCCTGTTATAAAACGTATCCAGTAAAAAAAATAAAATTTCTTCATAAATTTCTTCATACATTTAGCCAAAATGTATTCCACTACATGTCTTTGGTATACTATGTGTACTATGTCTACAGATCCATACGGGCTGAGGTTTAGTTTTTAAATAATTGTTGACCACAATCTTCTCGCCTGTATACCACACGTCATACGATCCATGTTTCATTTCATTACACCTGTACAACTACCCACCACGGTCTGTGGATACACTAGCCCTGAGTATTCAGTTTTAACCACTTGCCGACCGCCGCACGCCGATGTACATCCAAAGTTTGGTGGCGGATATCGTTGTTATGGCAGCAGCTAGCTGCCATAACCCCGGTATCCCCGTTTTTGTGCGGCGGTCGGCTTTCAGATAAAAGTGGTCTCTGCGGCGGATTTGCCGCGAGATCACTTTTATCGGCAGCAGGAGAGGGGCCCTCCCTCCCGCCGCGATCCGATACCCTCCGCCGCTTACCGTAGTAGCGGCGGAGGCGATCGCGTCTGTCTCCCTGCTGTGCCTGGAGACGAGTGAGGCTAAGATGGTGCCCACTCGTCTACAAAACGTCACTTCCGCCCATACATCTTAAAGGCACATTTTTTTAAATGACTTTTTTTTTTTATTGCATTTTAGTGTAAATGTGAGATCTGAGGTCTTTTTGACCCCAGATCTCATATTTAAGAGGTCCTGTCATGCTTTTTTCTATTACAAGGGATGTTTACATTCCTTGTAATAGGAATAAAAGTGACACAATTTTTCTTTTAAAACAGTGTAAAAATAAATAAAATCATGTAAAATAAATAATAAAAATACAATTTTTTTTTTTAAAAACCCCCCGTCCCGACGAGCTCGTGCGCAAAAGCGAACCCATATGTGAGTATCGCCCGCATATGAAAACGGTGGTCAAACCACACATGTGAGGTATCGCCGCAATCGTTAGAGCAAGAGCAATAATTCTAGCCCTAGACCTCCTTTTAAACGTCGCCTATGGAGATTTTTGAGGGTAAAAGTTTGACGCCATTCCACGAGCGGGTGCAATTTTGAAGCATGACATGCTGGGTATCAATGTACTCGGCGTAACATTATCTTTCACAATATGAAAAAAAATTGGGCTAAATTTACTGTTGTCTTATTTTTTTATTTAAAAAAGTGAACTTTTTCCAAAAAAAGCGCGCTTGTAAGACCGCTGCGCAAATACGGTGTGAAAAAAGTATTGCAATGACTGCCATTTTATTCTCTAGGGTGTTAGAAAACAAACAATATATAATGTTTGGGGGTTCTAAGTAATTTTCTAGCAAAAAAACCTGTTTTAAACATGTAAACACCTAAATTCCAAAACAAGGCTGGTCCTTAAGTGGTTAATTACCTGTCTATGCGCTGCAAGTTACTCGGGCTCACTTACTACATACACTAGGATGGGGCTTATCATCAGGTTCAGTCACGCGCTGTGGTCTTGTCATTACTGTTACATCCTCATACTTAGGTAGGCACAGAGGAGTGTTGTTGTTCTCATGTCTGGTTGTCTGTTGTCACTTTCTCTAGTTTGTGTTCCCTTAGGTTGGGCATGCCGCACGTTTCAGAAGCGACTAATTCACTCACGTTCATCCCTTCAACCCCACGTGGGGGTTCAGAGCAGGATAGCACCCCGTCATTAAGAAGTTGGTCTATACTTAAGCTCACAACGGAGCCTCATCACAGGGGTTTTCCTTTCCTGGCCACAGCCGTGAAGGCAGAACGCTTTGGATTGTTATTCCAATTCCGTCCCAGCTACTCCCATCCTCCAGCATGGAACACATTCTGGGCATTGCTCTTTAACTCAGTTTCATGTTGGCTAAATATGCTCTCCATGGCCTGTTACGGTTGCAGCACAGGATGGAGGTGATTGAAGCTCGCTCGGTTAAAGGTGGGGTGTCAGTGCACCCCCAGCTTCGGCTCTTCCTACATTCCTGCAGGCAAGATAGGCATCCCCTTAGTCCACCAGTCTTGTCAAGCCTTCTGGTTCAATACGTCTGAGCCAAGTAATGTTTCTTGGATAAGGACTGTGTAGGAATCTCCCATCCCCGGTCTTCAGTGAGGCCTCTGTTGGAGGAATTTTCAGTAGGCCTTCATGCAGGCCTTAACACTATCTCGGCAGAGTTTGGTATGTAGTATCTTGGCTTCAGCAGACAGTCATGCTTTCATTGTCATTAAGTTACTGGAGGCAGTAATTTCCAGGGGTGCTTGCTGCAGTTCTTTCACCATCGTCCTGAAGGTGGAGGGTCGGCCCTCCGGGGTGTCCAGTGGCAAGTTTCTTATACCGTTTGTTACATTTTGGCCGGCCTCTTTCCTGCGGAAGCGCACGCACCCCCTACCCAGAAATGCAGATTCAGGTATATATAGCATTTACCTGATTCTGCGCAGCCGGCCCACCACTGTATTAGTAAAACTACAATGCACAGTCGGCAAGTGGTTAAAATACATACTTACAATGGTCCAAGCTGGACTAATGTAATTAAGGCAAAAAAAAACAAAAACAGGTATAGGTATTTCTACATTTTGAAGGAGCGTATTTTTATGAAGCAATGCTGTAGTAGTAGAAAAGACACTTGGCAGCTGTGGGGGTGATCATCTATACAGAGCCTGGGGTCTCACTCAGCATGGGAGGACAAGGCTCATTCATGACCTCCTCGTGTCATTGGTTTGTCCTGGGGCAATGGCTGCAGTCAGAGAAATTACATCAGGAGCAAACGGCTGTGCTGGGTAATTACTCCTCCATTTCCTACATGAGTTGTCTGTCTACAGTATTTGTGCAAAGCTTCTGAAAACTGCATACCCTTTACATTATAATACTTTTAAATACATCTGTAAAACCTAAGCGTTATTAGTTTTAGAGTGTGGATGGATTAGAGGTTTTATTGATGTCTATGTGCCTGCTAGGTAAATTAATTCTCTCTTTCTTTCTCCTAATAGCAGTTGTCACTAGGACAGAAAGTAATGGGAATTCCAAAATTTTAAAATTGTCCCCATAAGACCTCATGCACACTGGGCGTTTAGCCTCAGTGCATGAGATCCTAACATTTTGGTGCAGGTGGAAGGCACAGCAGAAATTGCCGCCAGCCTTTAAGAGAGGCTGACAGCTGCTGCGGTTGGATGGAGCACCAATTTGTGTTAGCATTTAATGCAGTATGCACCCAAAGACGAATGCCCAGAATGAAGATTTTTTGTGTTCCAGGCTTTCATCCCATAGCCCATTCTGCCCTAAATTTAAGTGCCCCTTGGTGCGCAGTTCAGCCACAGCAACTTTCAGCTTTTACAGGCTGCCGGCAGTGGAGCTGGATGGTATGCCTGTCCCTGCCCACACAAAAACACCGGGATCTTTTATACTGAGGCTAGACACTCAGTGTACATGAGGCCTGAGAGGAGATGAGAGGAATTCTTCCAAAGGGAACATCTGTCCCCCTCACTGGAGACATGACTTCTCTCTTTTTGTAGTTTCTCCAGGACAGAATGTGAAGGGAAATCTCCTCGATAGCACACAGAGATAACAAAAAAAAAAAGCCTGAAGGGTTCTAATCATTCCCTACTGCATCCAAAACTAGGTTTTCCCTCAGAAAAAACCTTTTAGGGCTCCTTCACATGTATCTAGTTGCAGTGTATAAATATGCGTTCTCTTAAGGCAGTACCTTCATTTGAACGCACCACAACAAACACATCATTTTTTTAAGCACCGTGCACTACAATGCAGGGTAGTTACTGTGCGTTGCGGTGAACTGTAATGCAAGTGCAGACTTGTTCATTTATCTCCTATTGTTGCATTTCAGTGTTTCTGATATCCTGCACTCTCTTTGTGGATACTTGATTGGATGGCAATGCAGGAGGACAATTGGGAGACAGGCCATAATATTGATCTATAACAGGAAGGATCACCAGGTATTTTAATGTAAGCTGAAGGTTTTAAAAAGAATGAAAATGACACAGTAGGGACACGTATAAGAATAGGAGGAACCACAAGGCCGAGAGTGCTTCGCCAGGCAGCTAGCATGATCACCATGGCCAGCACTGCCCACAGCCTTGTGGATGCTGCACACACAAGTCATTCCTGCCGTGAGGCTCAGGTGAGCAAAGAGGAAAGCAGGGCAAGGAGGGGATCCAAGGAAGGATTGGGATGCAGATATTAGCACAGAGAGTGTGGTGCAAAAGTGAGCCAAGAGGGGATTTGGGATTTGGAGTTGAGCAGAGAGGGGGTTTGAGGTGCAGAAATGAGCAGAGAAAGGGTGAGCAGGGGAGGTGGGGGTGCAAAAGGTGAGCAGGGGGGTTGCGGTCCAGTGTTGGGAAGGGCAGATTGGGGTGTAGAGTTTACTGTAGCAGAGACAGTGGGGTGCAACAGTGAGCAGAGAGGGAAACAGGGATTAGGAGATGGAGAGGAGTTGTGCTGCAAAGGTTAGCATAGAGGGGGAGTTGTGGTGCAGTGGTTAGAAGAGAGGGGAGTTGGGCTGTAAAGGTCAGCAAGGGGTGATTGGGGTGCAAAGGTGAGAAGAAAGGGGGTAGGATGCAGATATGAGCAGAAAGGAGAGTTGGGGTGCAAAGGTGAGTGTAGAGGTAAGCAGAGTAAAGGTGCAGAAATGATCAGAGAGGGAGGTTTGGGGAACAGAGGTTAGCATAGGGCTAAGGGTTTGGGGTGTAGAGTTTAGCAGAGAAGGGGGTTATGGGTGTAAAGGCAAGCAGATGGAGGTGCAGAAGCGAGCAGAGGGAGTGTTTGGGGAACAGAGGTTAGCGGGCGGGAGGGGGGGTTGTGGTAAAGAGATTAGTGGGGGAGGGGTGGGAGTGCAGCTGTGAGCAAAAAGGGTGGTTGAGGTGCAACTTCTCCCCCAGAAATCATACCCTGAAAGGGAGCACAAGGAGGAGGGCAGGGTATTCAGACAGGAGGCAGTGTGTATATGGTGGGGTTCTAGTGTAAAAAGGGAGTGGGAGAGCAGTTATTTAGGCAGTTTTCTGGAGGCCAAGGTCTGGCGAACCAGTGATGGACAAAAATTGCAGCAAAGCCTGTGGAGGCTGTTGCATCTGTGACTACGTGTGGCGACTGAGCTCACACTGATGGAACAAACATCGACATGCTGCTCTAGTTGGTAAAGGAACTCATCCCATATTGCTAAGTCCGCTATCGCTGCTGAGTCTAACCTGAGAACTTGGTTGGGGTCCTGAACTTGAGCGACAAAAGATCCAGAGCTGTAAGATGAACGACCGCCCCTGTGGAATAATCTCCATGGCAAATTGAGCATCCTTGACAAGTACTAGAGCTGCCTCTTAGTACACCCTTGTAACAGGGTAAAGTCATGGATGACCGTCCTGATACAGGCTAATTTGCCAGGAGGCAGGCTGTCCAGAGTGATGCCTAGGAAGATGATGGAGTGTGCCGGCCCCTTCATTTTATGTTTGGCTATGGCACGTTTAACCTGACTAGGTCTGCGGGGGGGTCTGACCGGCTATTGGATGAGTAGAAAATCATTGAGGTAATGGATGACCATCTGACCCTGGGTCTGGTACGATAGGATCCATGTAAGGGACTGGGCGAACACATCAAATGCTACAGACTGCTTTTGGACCCAACGGTCAACATGGTGGCAAAGTAACAAAAATCCCTCCATTCAGTACTGTGCCACCTCCAGAGAGATGGCTCGATAGTATATGAGGGAGAATACCTCGGAAGGAATCGGAGAAGTGAAGTGGACCCGATACGAACCATTGTGCCACGACTAGATTGGAATCGGCTGTGAAATTTGTGAAATGGATCCAATACGAATCATTGTGCCGCTGCTGCGACTGTATTTGAATTGACTGCAGAGTGTGTGGTATGAAAGAATGAAATGAAACTGACACAAATCGTTGTGCTGTTACTGCAAATGGACTCACACTGTACTGTAGAGTGTGTGAAATAAAACAAAATAAATGTATGAAATGAACCGGTACGAATCGTTGAGCCGCCGATACGAGTGAATTCGAATCAGACTGTGGTAAAACATTAGGGTTGCCACCTTGCTCCACTAACTGAAGGGGTGCATGTGTTAGGAGGAGGCGTAGCAGTAGGATAGTGAGCGGAGTGGGATACAGCAAACTCGGATAAGAAGGAAAGTACAGGGCAAGAAATTACAGGCGCTGGGAGGAGCGTCTGGGTTCTATTGTGTAGAACCCTGTAGAGTGAAAATTTAGAAAACTCGAAAGAGTGCGTGGCAACCGAGGTAAGCCAGGAGGTGACTGGCCAGGTGACCGATGCTTGAGTGCCTGTCTGTGCAGAGCACAAACCTGTGGACCATAGTCCCCGGGGCGTAATTGGACAAGCGGCTGAAGTCTAGTATGGCCTACGTAGGAATGTTGTGGTCTGTAGTGGGTGACGTATGCTTGTCCTGCTAACACTTGCACTGTCAGCAAGCTCAACATATTAGCGACCTTGTCTGCGTAGGTGAAGGGTCGCCCTTCAAAAATAGAGTGTAATGCAGAGACACATGTGACAGTAACTAACGCCCTATGAACATGTCGAATTGTGTATGTTAAGTAAAGGTATAGTGAAAGGGTGCTGCAAGATAAGGTGACAGAGGGACCCGTGAACTAAACTCCTGACTGACGCCCTAACGCTGGGCCCAATTAGCCATTTTCCCACACCGGTGTCATGTGACTCGTTAGTGTTACAAGGTTTCAGGTGTGAATGGGGAGCAGGTGTATTAAATTTGATGTTATCGCTCTCACTCTCATACTGGTCACTGGAAGTTCAACATGACACCTCATGGCAAAGAACTCTCTGAGGATCTGAAAAAAGAATTGTTGCTCTACATAAAAATGGAATAGGAAATAAGAAGATTGCCAAGACCCTGAAACTGAGCTGCAGCACGGTGGCCAAGACCATACAGCGGTTTAACAGGACAGGTTTCAGTCAGAGCAGGCCTCGCCATGGTCGACCAAAGAAGTTGAGTGCATGTGCTCAGCATCATATCCAGAGGTTATCTTTGGGAAATAGACGTATGAGTGCTGCAAACATTGCTGCAGAGGTTGAAGGGGTGGGGGGTCAGTCTGTCAGTGCTCAGACCATACGCCGCACACTGCATCAAATTGGTCTGCATGACTGTTGTCTGTTGTCCCAGAAGGAAGCCTCTTCTAAAGATGATGCACAAGAAATCCCACAAAACAGTTTGCTGAGGACAAGCACACCAAGGACGTGAATTACTGGAACCATGTCCAAATTCTGAGACCAAGATAAACTTATTTTGTTCAGCTGGTGTCAAGCGTGTGTGGCGGCAACCAGGTGAGTACAAAGACAAGTGTGTCTTGCCTACAGTCAAGCATGGTGGTGGGGTTTGTCATGGTCTGGAACTGGGCAGCTACAGTTCATTGAGGGAACCATGAATGCCAACATGTACTGAGAATATGTAAAAAATGTGACAGCGCTGCTGCAATCTAACAAATATTACATAAATCAAATAATATGCAACAAACATATGTGCTGAATAAATATAGTCCAATAGTAAATGTATAAAAAATCTTATTTAGAATGTGTTTCAAATTACACTGTGAGCAAAAAGTGCTTCTCAAGTAAAAAAATGTAATAAATCCAATATTAATTTGCAATAAATGCACATGCTGAAAAAATGAAAAGTCCAATACCAAATATATAAGAACGTTAAATGGTACACAAAATCTTCTTATGTAGAGTGTGCTTCAAATTCCACTGTGAGAAAAAGCTGCTTCTCAGATAAACCAACAATCTGTGACAAGTGCTCCCTTCACCAAGTGAAATGGCTGCTCATCTCCTTCTTAGACCCTGAAAGGGTCAAACTCGCTCACAACTAATGATAATTCCCATCAGCAAAAGGCTCCACACTGATTTTACATTGTTCCCTCCAAGGTCCTGCAGGGATCAAACACACTTTGCACCTCATATACTTCTCCTTTTTCATATGCTTTCACCAGCAACTCCAGACCGACATGCAAAAATATAAAGTGCCTCCAATAGTGCAGTACCAGGTGTTAAATGGAATAGCCTCACCCATCCAGCTTCATCTTTTAAACTCACATTTATTTCAATAAAATACAGAATATAACATATTTAAAATCCAACAGGTTTCACACATGTCTCCGCCAGGCTCTACCACTACGCATTACGCCACCATCCATGTGGCTTCATCTGGAGGTCAAAGCCCTGGTACAGGCAGGGAGGAGAGGGGAGGAGGAGGACGACAGAGGAGAAAGACACAGGGAGAGCTGCAGAGAGCAGGGCTGCGGCTGACGGAATCACGTAAACGGACCACGGTGTCAGTGCTCAGCAGCCATGATTATCGTGGTCTGTTTGCAGAGGGGAGGGTATAGTCAGGCAGGATCAGCCAGGTTTTTTTAGGGTATACAGGGGGCCAAATGACACAGCACAAGCACTGTGCTGTATAACATGCTTTAAAGGAACAGTATCTGGGGTTTTTTTTCTTGGGGGGGGGGGGGGTTAACAAACTCTTTAATGTTTTCTCTTTTTATAACACTTGAATGTAAAGTGTATTCTAGTAATGTCCAGATTCCAGAAAAAAAAACGTATGCCGAAACATACAGTATCTCACAAAAGTGAGTACACCCCTCACATTTTTGTAAATATTTTATTATATCTTTTCATGTGACAACACTGAAGAAATTACACTTTGCTACAATGTAAAGTAGTGAGTGTACAGCTTGTATAAAAGTGTAAATTTGCTGTCCCCTCAAAATAACTCAACACACAGCCATTAATGTCTAAACTGCTGGCAACAAAAGTGAGTACACCCCTAAGTGAAAATATCCAAATTGGGCACAATTAGCCATTTTCCCTCCCCGGTGTCATGTGGCTCGTTAGTGTTACAAGGTCTCAAATGAAAATGCCCAAATTGGTCCCAAAGTGTCAATATTTTGTGTGGCCACCAATTATTTTCCAGCACTGCCTTAATCCTGTTGGGCATGGGGTTCACCAGAGCTTCACAGGTTGCCAATGGAGTCTTCTTCCACTCCTCTATGACGACATCACGGAGCTGGTGGATGTTGGAGACCTTGCGCTCCTCCACCTTCCATTTGAGGATGCCCCACAGATGCTTAATAGGGTTTAGGTCTGGAGACATGCTTGTCCAATCCATCACCTTTACCCACAGGTTATTTAGTAAGGCAGTGGTCGTCTTGGAGGTGTGTTTGGGGTCGTTATCATGTTGGAATGCTGCCCTGCAGCCCAGTCTCCGAAGGGAGGGGATCATGCTCTGCTTCAGTATGTCAGAGTACATGTTGGCATTCATGATTCCCTCAATGAACTGTAGCTCTCCAGTGCCGGCAGCACTCATGCAGCCCCAGACCATGACACTCCTACCACCATGCTTGACTGTAGGCAAGACACACTTGTCTTTGTACTCCTCACCTGGTTGCCACCACACACGCTTGACACCATCTGAACCAAATAAGTTTATCTTGGTCTCATCAGACCACAGGACATGGTTCCAGTAATCAGTGTCCTTAGTCTTCTTGTCTTCAGCAAACTGTGGGCTTTATTCTGCATCATCTTTGGAATAGGCTTCCTTCTGGGACGGCAGCCATGTAGACCAATTTCATGTATTGTGCGGCATATGGTCTGAGCACTGACAGGCTGACCCCCCACCCATTCAACCTCTACAGCAATGCTGGCCTCACTCATACGTCTATTTCCTAAAGACAACCTTTGGATATGATGCTGAGAATGTGCACTCAACTTCTTTGGTCGACCATGGCGAGGCCTGTTCTGAGTGTAACCCGTCCTGTTAAACTGCTGTATGGTCTTGGCCACCATGCTGCAGCTCAGTTTCAGAATTTTGGCAATCTTCTTATAGCCTAGGCCATCTTTATGTAGAGCAACAATTCTTTTTTTCAGATCCACAGAGAGTTCTTTGCCATGAGGTGCCATGTTGAACTTCCAGTGACTAGAATGAGAGAGTGAGAGCGATAACACCAAATTTAACACACCTGCTCCCCATTCACACCTGAGATCTTGTAACACTAATGAGTCACATGACACCGGGGAGGGAAAATGGCTAATTGGGCCCAACTTGGACATTTTCACTTAAGGGTGTACTTACTTTTGTTGCCAGAGGTTTAGACATTAATGGCTGTGTGTTGAGTTATTTTGAGGGGACAGCAAATTTACATTGTTATACAAGCTGTACACTCACTACTTTGCTACAATGTGAAGTGTAATTTCTTTAGTGTTGTCACATGAAAAGATATAATAAAATATTTACAAAAATGTGAGGGGTGTACTCACTTATGTGAGATACTGTAGTATTAAATGTGTTTCCTATAAGCAGACTCTTCTTCCAGTAAGATGCTCTCTTGCCATAGGGAAAGTAAAATACTTGATATCTTGCTGACTATGTGCCAGTCTTCACTGCAAGTGCAAATTTTTACTGATAATGTGGTAACTGATACAGTAAAAGCTCATTTTAATAGGTATTGATCACATCATTTTTATGTATTTTTAAAGTGTTAGATACAGCAGAAGCAAAAGAACAACCTCAGTGTATACATACATAAATATACTTGGCTGCAAGTGTTGGATGAGCTTCCTACCCTTTGATGAGTCCTCTTTTACTGCCTCTCCCTGTACTTAAAGTAGAACTATAGGCAAAACCTATTTTTTTTTCATTTTGGATAGAGGAAAGGAGGATTATAACCCCTGTCAGATTTGTTTTCGCCGTCTGTGTCCCACTGCAGAGATTCCCAATGACTTCCTGTCCCATAGCCAAACAGGAAGTGGGAGGAAATCCCTACAAATTAAGGGAATTCCTTGGGGACCCCCACATCACCAGAACTAGTGTTCCCATGGGAAGATTTCCCCTCTATTACTTTTCTGGGGACAACCCAAATTTGGGGATTTTTTTTTTTCATTTGAATGATAATAGTAAACAGAAGAAATATTGAGGGTGAATCTCCTTTACAAAGGTACAGACAACAATAAAAACTGACAAGCATTCTAGTCCCACTCTTCTCTATCCAAAACTATAAAAAAAAAGTTTTGCCTCTAGGTATACTTTAACCACTTCCCACCCGGCCACTGCACATATACGGCCGGGTGGGAGCTCCCTCCTTCTGACTGGACGTTCCCGAACGTCCTTCAGAAGGAGCGGGATCACGCGGGCGCGCTCCCGCGCAGCTGCGCAATCCCGATGCGCGCGTGTCACTCGGACACGCCGCATCTCAGAGCGGCAGGAGGGCAATGTGATTTGCCCTCCTGATCCGCACGATGGCTGTGTGTAATCACAGCCATCGTATAGTAAACAAGGGGGAGGGGTGGCAGATGACAGGAGATCGCGCCGCCACGTGCCCGCGCAGCGGCGCGATCCCGATCTGCCTGTGTCCCCCAGAGACAGCACAACACAGGAGGGCCCTGTGATTGGCCCTCCTGATCACATGACGACTGTGTCCAATCACAGTCGTCATGTAATGTAAATAGAGAGCGTAGTAACTGCTCTCATCTCTTCCTCTCCTCACACAGAGCCTGTCAGTGAGGAGAGGAAGAGAGATCTGTGCTGCAGCCAGGAGATCAGTGAGTAATAAAGCTGTTTGTCTGCTGTTTACCCACTGATCACCCAGCTAGTGTCCCCAAAACACAGTGTCCCCAAAACACAGTGTCCCCAAAACACAGTGTCCCCAAACAGTGAAAACACCTGTCAGTGAACATCTGCCCGTCAACAACTGGCACATCTGTCCGCCAACAGCGGGCACATCTGTCCGCCAACAGCCGGCACATCAGCCCGTCGTCATCAGGCACATCTGCCCGCCTGCCATCAGGCACATCTGCCCGCCTGCCATCAGGCACATCTGCCCGCCTGCCATCAGGCACATCTGCCCGCCAGTCATCAGGCACATCTGCCCGCCAGTCATCAGGCACATCTGCCCGCCAGTCATCAGGCACATCTGCCCGCCAGTCATCAGGCACATCTGCCCGCCAGTCATCAGGCACATCTGCCCGCCAGTCATCAGGCACATCTGCCCGCCAGTCATCAGGCACATCTGACACCGTCAACAGCTAACACATCAGCCCGTCATCAGCTGACACATCAGCCGCCCACCATCATCAGGCACATCTGCCCGCCTGCCATCAGGCACATCTGCCCGCCAGTCATCAGGCACATCTGCCCGCCTGCCATCAGGCACATCTGCCCGCCTGCCATCAGGCACATCTGCCCGCCTGCCATCAGGCACATCTGCCCGCCTGCCATCAGGCACATCTGCCCGCCAGTCATCAGGCACATCTGCCCGCCAGTCATCAGGCACATCTGCCCGCCAGTCATCAGGCACATCTGCCCGCCAGTCATCAGGCACATCTGCCCGCCAGTCATCAGGCACATCTGCCGCCCGCCATCAGGCACATCTGTCGCCCGCCATCTGACACCGTCATCAGCTGACACATCAGCCCGTCAACAGCTGACACATCAGCCGCCCACCATCATCAGGCACATCTGCCCGCCCGCCATTAGGCACATCTGCCAGCCGCCATCTGCCCACGATCAGGCACATCTGCCACCCACCATCTGGCACAGCCGCCCACCATCTGGCACATCTGCCGCCTGCCATCTGACACATCTGCCCGCCAACATGACAAAAAGGTCTTACAGCGCAGAGGAGGCTCTCCAAATACTCCAGAGTATGTCGGACGAGAGTAGCGGGGAATTCTCTCCGTCAGACTCGGATAGTGACTATGAGCCAGTGGAAAGCAGTGGCTCCGAGTTGGAAACAGAGGAAGATACAATCCTAACAAGGAGAATCAGGAGAAATGAGCAGGAGGAGGCATTCACCAGCAGCGCAGCACTCCAGGGCATCCACCAGCAGGCATCCACCAGCAGCGCAGCACTCCAGGATGATATGCAGGCATCCGCCAGCAGCCCAGCACTCCAGGATGACATGCAGGCATCCACCAGTAGCGCAGCACTCCAGGGCATCCACCAGCAGGCATCCACCAGCAGCGCAGCACTTCGGGATAGGCGGGCATCCACCAGCACTTCTGCAACCTTCCTAGAAGATAGGCCAGATGCTAGCAACGGATCCCATCAACGAGGCAGTGCCCATACTAGCCTCCCAGATGTTCTACTGTATCCAACATGGCTGCCCGATACATCAGTAGAACCTGTAATACCCCTTTTCACAGCCCAGCCAGGCCCTCAGATGCAGACGGAAAATGTAACCCCACTTTATTATTTTCATTTATTTTTTACCAATGAACTCCTAACCTACATTGTGGAGCAATGTAATTTATACGCCAGCCAACACATAGCCAACAATCCCAGTTCCTCATATGCCCGTCCTTTTGTTTGGAAACCCCTCACCGTAGAAGAATTTAAAATTTTCCTTGGCCTAACCCTCAACATGGGGCTGACAAAAAAAAATGAACTCCATTCCTACTGGTCTACCCAACCTATCCACCACATGCCGATCTATTCATCATTTATGCCCAGAACCCGTTATGAGATGATCATGAGATTTTTACACTTCAATAACAATGCCCAATGCCTCCCTCGAAATCATCCCAGTTACGATAAGTTATTCAAAATTCGGCCCCTAATCAATTTTTTTTGCGCCAGCTTCAAGGAGATGTTTACCCCTGATAGAAACATATGTGTGGATGAATCCCTGGTGCACTTCACCGGAAGACTGGGAATAAAACAATACCTCCCCAGTAAAAGAGCCAGACGTGGGGTAAAATTTTATAAGGTGTGTGACAGGGCCACGGGTTACACATATGATTTTATGATTTATGAGGGAAAAGACAGACAGCTAAACCCCCCTGGATGCCCTACCTACATGGGAACAAGTGGCAAAATTGTCTGGCAGCTGATCCAACCATTACTTGGGAAAGGTTACCACCTTTACGTAGACAATTTCTACACTAGTCTCCCACTTTTCCGCCATTTGTACCTGAAGAACACTGTGGCCTGTGGGACAGCACGGACCAACCGCAAAGGCTTCCCACAAAGATTGGTCACCAAGAAATTAAGGAAGGGTGAAATGGCCAGTATGCGAACTGAAGAAGTACTAGCGGTGAAGTGGAGAGATAAAAAAAGAGATGTCTACATCCTTTCAACAATACATGACGACACCTTGGTGGAACTTCAGAGAAGAGGAGGCCCCATACAGAAGCCGAAATGTGTGCATGAGTACAACCTATACATGGGGGGGGTGGATATGAACGACCAGATGATGCAGCCCTACTTGGCCACCAGGAGATCACTATTTTGGTACAAGAAAGTCGCCATTTATTTGATGCAACTTGCCCTATTTAATTCCTATATCATTTTTTCTAAGTGCACCCAAAGTTCCCTACCCTATCTAAAATTCCAAGAAGAAGTTTTCACAGCCCTTCTCTATCCCCAAGGCCAAGCCCCTCAACTAATTCGCTCCGATGCGTTAGCCAGACTCCATGAAAGGCACTTTCCCGAAATCCTCCCTCTTACCCAAACAGGTCGCAAACCCCCAAAAAAATGTTGTGTATGTGCAAGTAGAGGAATTCGCCGTGACACCCGATACTACTGTCCCGAATGTCCCTCCGAGCCAGGGCTCTGTATTGGAACATGCTATCGGAGCTATCATACTTCACTACACTATTAGTACAGTGAAGGTGATTTTTTTCCACTATCTGCCATTTCTGTGAATGACCCGGACTGTTAACGACTATGCCTCTGCCAAACATCTTTCTGCCTTCAACGTGAATTGACCCGGACTGTTAAACGACCATGATTTTTGCCTGCCTCCTGAACTGATCATTTGCCCTGCCACTGTACAGCACAGGGGTCTCACATATGTGAGGGGCTCCAGAAAAGGTTTTCCGAGTGGAGAAAACATTTTTCTCCGGGTTTTTAGTTTTCTCGGATTAGGGTCTGGAGACTCGGAGGCTTCGTAGAGATTTGGGTGGGAAGAAGCCTCTACCCCTGTCCTCAGGTCTTACCTGACCAAGGCCCAATGTACAAAGTGCTGCCTGCTGCCACCTGAACTGGCCATGCCTTTTGCCTGCCACATGACCTTGCCATGCATTTGCCTGCCACATGACCTTGCCATGCCTTTGCCTACCACCTGGACTGGCCATGCCTATGCCTGTTACCTGAACTGCCTGCTAAACCTTGGACTGTACTGAACCATGTTCATACTTTTCCATATCTGTCTGCTGCCTGGACAATTCCTGGACATTTCCTTTGGCTGTCTGGACAAATGCTTTGGCTGCTCTGGAACGGTATTCCTGCCTGCTAAAACCACAGGTGAGCTTTTTTTTTTTACCTTTTGCTCAGCAGAATGTATTTTGGGGTGTAATTCTTGGTGTGTACATGCTATGTGTTAGAAGCCTGGAGGTGCTACTTGCATGTTGGGCCTCTGTAATGTGGCCAGGTAGTGGAAAAGTCTCACACATGGGGTATCGCCATCCTCAGGACGAATAGCAGAATGTATTTTGGGGTGTCATTTTGGCTATGTACATGCTATGTGTTAGAAAGATCTTCTAAATTGACAACTTTGTGAGAAAAAAAATAGGTTTTCATTTTCTTTCCACATTTTCCAAAAACTTGTGGGAAGAAATGACATGTTCAAAAGACTCAGTATGCCTCATAGAATATACATTGGGTTGTTTTCTTTCCAAAATGGGGTCATTTTGTGGGTAATTCCATTGTCCTGGTGCTCCAGGGCCTTCAAAAATGTGATAGGTACTCAGAAAATGAAATGTGTAATTTATGCCTTTAGAACGCCTGATGGTGCTATATGGATGTTGGGCCTCTGTATGTGGCCAGGCTGTGGAAAAGTCTCACACATGGGGTATCGTCACACTCAGGACGAGTAGCAGAATGTATTTTGGGGTGTCATTTTGGCTATGTACATGCTATGTGTTAGAAAGATCTTGTAAATTGACAACTTTGTGAGAAAAAAATAGGTTTTCATTTTCTTTCCACATTTTCCAAAAACTTGTGGAAAGAAATGACATGTTCAAAAGACTCAGTATGCCTCATAGAATATACATTGGGTTGTTTTCTTTCCAAAATGGGGTCATTTTGTGGGTAATTCCATTGTCCTGATGCTCCAGGGCCTTCAAAAATGTGATAGGTACTCAGGAAATGAAATGTGTAATTTATGCCTTTAGAACGCCTGATGGTGCTATATGGATGTTGGGTCTCTGTATGTGGCTAGGCTGTGGAAAAGTCTCACACATGGGGTATCGCCATTCTCAGGACGAATAGCAGAATGTATTTTGGGGTGTCATTTTGGCTATGTACATGCTATGTGTTAGAAAGATCTTCTAAATTGACAACTTTGTGAGAAAAAAATAGGTTTTCATTTTCTTTCCACATTTTCCAAAAACTTGTGGGAAGAAATGACATGTTCAAAAGACTCAGTATGCCTCATAGAATATACATTGGGTTGTTTTCTTTCCAAAATGGGGTCATTTTGTGGGTAATTCCATTGTCCTGGTGCTCCAGGGCCTTCAAAAATGTGATAGGTACTCAGAAAATGAAATGTGTAATTTATGCCTTTAGAACGCCTGATGGTGCTATATGGATGTTGGGCCTCTGTATGTGGCCAGGCTGTGGAAAAGTCTCACACATGGGGTATCGCCATCCTCAGGATGAATAGCAGAATGTATTTTGGGGTGTCATTTTGGCTATGTACATGCTATGTGTTAGAAAGATCTTCTAAATTGACAACTTTGTGAGAAAAAAAATAGGTTTTCATTTTCTTTCCACATTTTCCAAAAACTTGTGGGAAGAAATGACATGTTCAAAAGACTCAGTATGCCTCATAGAATATACATTGGGTTGTTTTCTTTCCAAAATGGGGTCATTTTGTGGGTAATTCCATTGTCCTGGTGCTCCAGGGCCTTCAAAAATGTGATAGGTACTCAGAAAATGAAATGTGTAATTCATGCCTTTAGAACGCCTGATGGTGCTATATGGATGTTGGGCCTCTGTATGTGGCCAGGCTGTGGAAAAGTCTCACACATGGGGTATCGCCATACTCAGGACGAATAGCAGAATGTATTTTGGGGTGTAATTGCAATTATGCCTGCACCGTGTGTGAGAAATAACTTGTAAATATGACAATTTAGTGAAGAAAAAAAAAAATCTATATTTCTTAATTTTCCAAAGCATTGTGGGGAAAAAATTTCAACTTCAAAAAATTCACTATGCCTCTTACTAAATACCTCAGACTGTCTTCTTTCCAAAAAGGGGTCTTTTGGGGGGTTATTGTACTGTCCTGACATTTTAGGGCCTCAAGAAATGAGATCAGTGCATTAGGCCATCAGTGCATTAGGATTGATACATTTTCAATAATGCGTAGCATGGCTTGTAGACTCTATAACTTTCACACAAACCAATGATCATACAATTATCAGGATTTTTTTTACCAAAGACATGTGGTAGAATACATTTTTGCCTAAATTTTCGACAAAATTAAATTTTTTTGGTTTCTTTTAAAAGAGAAAGTAGAAAATTTTGTTTTTTTTTCAAAATATTCGCTCTTTTTTCGCTTATATCACAAAAAATAAAAAATGAAGTGGTGAATAAATACCACCAAAAGAAAGCTCTATTTGTGTGAACAAAATGATAAAAATTTCATTTGGGTACAGTGTAGCATGACTGAGTAATTGTCATTCAAAGTGAGAGAGCACTGAAAGCTGAAAATTGGTCTGGGAAGGAAGGGGGTGAAAGTGCCCAGTATTGAGGTGGTTAAATGCTGTGCCATGGTCCAATGTTGATGAAGTGGTTAAACATACCGTTCCTAAGAACATATCAATCAAAGGTACTGGCAAAAGATTAGCCACAATTGACAATAATATAGCTGTTGCTTCCTTCAGGTTAGAGTATTTTGGCACAAGGTCATGTAAGTGGGCTGAGGATAGAAAATGCAAAGGTTCTACAACTTGGTACAGAAAATTGATTAATAAGGACAATTGTTGCAGTCAGTAAGAATGCATATGATGTGGACCCTTACTGTAGGATTAGTTAATGGTTTGAAGGCAGAAGTGGTTCACTTAAACAAGATCATGTAGTGCATTTTGGTAATTTTTGTATGGAACTTGGGGGCAAGAGGTGTGCTAAACACTGGGTTGGTGACCGGAATAATCTGTACTTTGTATGTAAGGGACAAGGGATGTCACAAGTAGAAAGACTTGCATTATAAAAGAAGCCAATGCAGAGAACCTAACATTGTCATGAGGTCATGAGAAAAGAGTTTGTCTTCAAATAGGATCATCTGAATGGGGTCACGTGGCCTTCATTTAGTGCTCTAACTTTATAAATTCTAGTGGTTAGAAATGGCATCTTCTGGGTGGTTTATGGAAGGAATATGCCTGATGTTTACTTGTAATTGTTATTAGTATGAATAGTTAAAGTGATTGTCTATTTTTTTTCATAACAAACAGGTTATATTTAATATTGAACAGAGTGACTTCGATCCTCGTTTTCTGGGGTACCCCACTGGCGATGCTGGCTCTTTCTTTTTTGTGTGCCATCTGTAGCGGTACCCCGATGAGGGCTGTTAATAGACTCTGTACCACACTGATTACCTCAACTCTGCATTCCTCCAAATCCTCCATTACCTCTGACACCCTGGGTTCAGTCATCTTACCAACTGTATTAATAAGGAGAGACTGACATAATATTAATAAAACAGTTCAAGTTTGTTTACTGTATTAGTGACACAGAAATAAGTATATCTCAACACAAATACTATATCTGTATTTATGAAAAACTCAATATATATTGATTGATATAAGTTCCTTCAACTGTAAATGAACACAGATATTAACCCAATCACAGACACCTATGTGAACAGGTCAGCAGGAGGGTAGAGAGCTGGCACTGTATCTTCTGTATCAGGCTCCTCCCTTCTGTCTCCTCAACCCATAGGACATTAAAACTTGCACAACATAAAGAAAGCAATATGCAGACTACTATATTCAAATTGGTTGGCTCCCCTTAAATGAAGTCTGATGAAATTAATGTAGCTGAGAAAAAGGATAACAAAAGGTAAAAAGGGTATTCCTTGAAATCCAGATGTCTTCAGCTAGCCTTGTTGTATTGTAACTAAGGTAATCCTTGATAATAGGGTATAGCAAATTTGTCAGAACTTTAGGGTATCCTTGTTGTATTGTAACTTCCTCTCATATGATCCTAATGGTGTTATCCAGTGTAGCTACAAGAATCAATAATGTGAAAAAGGCATAGATGTCTGCTTTCAGTGTTCGTTAAAGCATAAGAACTGACTTCCAGTGGAACTACAAGTACCACCAAGCTGAACTATGAATGATGTCTGAAAGTAGTGTCTTATAACAACTAGATGGGCTATGCCCGCTCACCACACTGGAACTCAGATACAGCTGGCAACGACGTAGATGATGAAGAAGACTCTACCAGGAACTCTCTCTGTACCTTGGCTCTGGGAAATGGCGCCCGCCGTGCCACGCTGCAACTTACTTGGATCTGAAGTGCAGGCGGCTCTGGATGACCCGGAACACCCTCCGGTCCGCTGCAGGGAAGAAGCGATGCTGTCCACAGAGGTCCCTCTGGGTATAACTAAACAGCTCCCTGCTGTGTAGGCTGCAAATCAACAGCAGCTCACTGTCACACAGACCTCCTACTGGCAGAGTCAAACAGCGTCCCAACAGAAAGATGTAGGCCGCGCCAGCCCTTTTATATCCTTTCCCAGCAGTCTCTTCTGTCCACTCAGCATTCTGTTAATTGTAGTTCAAATCAGTCCTGCTGGCATTAAAACTTCAGCATTCTGAACTACACATCCCACAATGCTTTGCTCTGAATTTTGTCACAAGAAAAGGAAATGACACATAGAGTCCAGCAAACACTAGAGGGAGCCAACTGCACATTAATAACACAGCAAAAAAAGTCTCTAAATTGCAGACATATTAGCCAGCTCCTAGCTACACATCTCTACTGGCACATCTGAGGGCTTGCTCCAGAGCTGCTCCAGAGACATGCTGCCGGCGCCTATAGGCATATATAGCGTGGCTAAGCCTCACTCCCACTCGCTCATCAAAAAATTTGCCTTAGCAAAGCTTGTGAGAGTAGGCGCTGCAGATGGGCACAGCTGGATCAAGTGAAGGTAAGTCTATGGGAAGTTGGGGGGCGGGGGGGGGGTGAGGGCAGATACAGGTACTGAAACATTTTTTACTTTAAGGTAAGGAATGCATTAAGGTGATCCTTGAGGCTCAAGGTTTTTTTACCTTCATGCATTCTACGAAGAGGAGGATCAGGGCCAGTGGCGGCACGTCCATAGGTGCCACCCCCCCCCCCCCCCTCCAGGCAGTCTAAAAAAAAATTTTTTAAAGCTGGCCCTTTAAAAAAAAAAATACACAAAAATACACAAAAAGGTCCTTAAGTGCACTGTGTTCGGACGCCGGATACAGTGCGACGCCAGACACAGTGCACTTATGGGAAGTGCCACGTCTATGCAATCACGAGATTGCATACGTGGTGCTTCATTTGCGGGCGCTTCCTTAAGTGCTGAGTAGGTTCCGCCCGGCCCTAGTATCTATTACTAGGGTCGGGCGGTTTGATTGACATCTTAGTATGATGTCACTTCCTGTTTCTCTCCAATTGCACCCAGGAGATAGAAGCAGGAAGTATGAGAACAACGGAGCTCTCCAGTAGACACCGCTTGAGAGGACAACACACAGCAAGGTAAGTAACCGGGGGAGGGGGGTTTTGATGGTGACACACTCTGCAATCTGGTGATACACTCTGCAATCTGGTGACACACTCTGCAATCTGGTGATACACTCTGCAGTCTGGTGACACACTCTGCAATCTGGTGACACACTCTGCAATCTGGTGACACACTCTTCAATCTGATGACACACTCTGCAATCTGACGACACACTCTGCAATCTGGCGACACACTCTGCAATCTGGTGACACACGCTGCAATCTGGTGACACACACTGCAATCTGGTGACACACTCTGCAATCTGGTGACACACGCTGCAATCTGGTGACACATGCTGTAATTTGGTGACACACGCTGCAATTTGGTGACACACGCTGTAATTTGGTGACACACGCTGCAATTTGGTGACACATGCTGCTGCAATTTGGTGACACATGCTACTGCAATTTTATGACACACACTGCAATTTGGTGACACATGCTGCTGCAATTTGGTGACACATGCTGCTGCAATTTGGTGGTGACACATGCTGCTGCAATTTGGTGGTGACACATTCTGCTGTAATTTGTGGTGACACATGCTGCTGCATTTGGTGGGACACAGGCTGCATTTTACGTGACACAGGCTGCATGTAAGGAGGGACTCCGCTGGGGGCATCTGATGTAAGGAGGGACTCCGCTGGGGGCACCTGATGTAAGGAGGGACTCCGCTGGGGACACCCGATGGCATCTGGTGGCAGGCAACGTGGCTAGTGACATGCTCAGGGCTCCCACTTATTCTGCATTATAGTGAGTTGAATGATTTAATTTTATATTACAATGTAATAATAGAAATAATGCACGTCAATCATCCTGACACCATAACAACCATGGTGCCGGGATGATTGAAGCGCTAACACCAGGTGTTTGGAGTATCTTTATCTGCTGATTGTTAAACTTTCTAGAATACACATATTTCTATTGTTGTGTAGGATCTGGGCCTGTTGTCCCTTCATCCCTCTCTCCTTCTCCCTCCATCCCTCGTTCATCTCAGACACTAACCACACCACCTTAGAGCCACGCCCATTTTCACCAAGTGGGAGGGGTCAAAAAGGAAGGGCGGGGCCTGGCGCCCCCCCATCCTAAAACTTCACCAGCCGCCACTGATCGGGGCTGCTCTGTGCAAAACCACTGCACAAAGCCGGTAAATATAACAGGCTTGTTATTTAAAAAAAAAAAAAAAGCCTTTAAAGTGGTTGTTAAGCCACCTTGTAAAGTACAGTATCTCACAAAAGTGAGTACACCCCTCACATTTTTGTAAATATTTTCTTATATCTTTTCATGTGACAACACTGAAGAAATGACACTTTGCTACAATGCAAAGTAGTGAGTGTACAGCTTGTATAACAGTGTAAATTTGCTATCCCCTCAAAATAACTCAACACACAGCCATTAATGTCTAAACCGCTGGCAACAAAAGTGAGTACGCCCCTAAGTGAAAATGTCCAAATTTGTCCTAAAGTATCAATATTTTGTGTGGCCACCCTTATTTTCCAGCACTGCCTTAACCCTCTTGGGTATGGAGTTCACCAGAGCTTCACAGGTTGCCACTGGAGTCCTCTTCCACTCCTCCATGAGGACATTAAGCTGGTGGATGTTAGAGACCTTGCGCTTGTCCACCTTCCATTTGAGGATGCCCCACAGATGTTTAATAGGGTTTAGGTCTGGAGACATGCTTGGCCAGTCCATCACCTTTACCCTCAGCTTCTTTAGTAAGGCAGTGGTCATCTTGTAGGTGTGTTTGGGGTCATTATCATGTTGGAATACTGCCCTGAAGGGAGGGGATCATGCTCTGCTTCAGTATGTCACAGTATATGTTGGCATTCATGGTTCCCTCAATGAACTGTAGCACCCCAGTGCCGACAGCACTCATGCAGCCCCAGACCATGACACTCCCACCACCATGCTTGACTGTAGGCAGGACACACTTGTCTTTGTACTCCTCATCTGGTTGCTGCCACACATGCTTGACACCATCTGAACCAAATAAGTTTACCTTGGTCTCATCAGACCACAGGACATGGTTCCAGTAACCCATGTCCATAGTCTGCTTGTCTTCAGCAAACTGCAGGCTTTTTTGTGCATCATCTTTAGAAGAAGCTTCCTTCTGGGACGACAGCCATGCAGACCAATTTGATGGAGTGTGTGGCGTATGGTCTGAGAACTGACAGGCTGCCCCCCCCCCCCACCCCTTCAACCTCTGCAGCAATGCTGGCAGCACTCATACTTTTTTTTCCCAAAGAGAACCTCTGGATATGAAGCTGAGCACGTGCACTTAACTTCTTTGGTCGACCATGGTAAGGCCTGTTCTGAGTGGAACCTGTCCTGTTAAACTGCTGTATGGTCTTGGCCACCATGCTGCAGCTCAGTTTCAGGGTCTTGGCAATCTTCTTATAGCCTAGGCCATCTTTATGTAGAGCAAGAATTATTTTTTTCAGATCCACAGAGTTCTTTGCCATGAGGTGCCATGTTGAACTTCCAGTGACCAGTATGAGAGAGTGAGAGCGATAACGCAAAATTTAACACACCTGCTTCTCATTCACGCCTGAGACCTTGTAACACTAATGAGTCACATGACACCAGTGAGGGAAAATGGCTAAATGGGCCCAATTTGGACATTTTCACTTATAGGTGTACTCACTTTTGTTGCCAGCAGTTTAGACATTAATGCCTGTGTGTTGAGGTATTTTGAGGGGACAACAAATTTACACTTTTATACTAGCTGTACACTCACTACTTTACATTGTAGCAAAGTGTAATTTCTTCAGTGTTGTCACATGAAAAGATATAATACAATATTTTCAAAAATGAGATGGGTGTGCTCACTTTTGTGAGATACTGTACATGCAATCCCCTCTGTTAGAAAATGTTCTATGCCCCAGTGTCTGTGCTTTGTAAAAAAATATGCAGATTTCTACTTTATTTCACAGTGCTGCTTGCCGCTCCCATGACTGCTCGCTGCTCCCTCTTCCAATTTAACAGCTACAGCAGGAAGGGCTGAGAATCCCCCGCTGACGTCAGCCAGGTGGAGGGGAGGAGATAGGCGGGCAGTCAGGTGAGCGCCGCTATGAAATAAAGTAGAAGTCGGCATATTTTTTACCAAGCACAGACAGTGGGCATACAGGGCCGGTGCTACCACTGGGCAAACTAGGCAGCCACCTAGGGCACACTGCTGCCTAGGGGCGCCCGGCCACTGGTTTCCCTCCGCATCTGCATGCTCTGCAGGCTGCAGCATGTAACTAACCCAGTCTCAGGCAGCTGCTCCGTCCGACCGGTAGTGTAATAAGAGGCGCAGTGCAGCACTGGAGCCAGCGCTAGAGGAAGCGGAGCCGATGCTTCCTGTACAGCGCCACCTCCTGTCACATGGGCAGGGTAAAGGGGGTGGAGTCAGGGGTGGAGCCAATGGGGGCTGCAAAATGAGGTTTCACCCAGCGTGGCAAAAATCTTTTGCACCAGTCCTGGGGGCATAGAACGTTTTCTAACAGAGGGGATTGCATGTACTTTACAAAGTTATTTCAGCAGCAGGAGGGGAGGTGGCGGGCACTGTCACGAGCTGACAGGCGGGGGGGGGGGGAGGAGAGCTGCGCATGATGGGGGCACGTAAACTGACCACGGTGTCAGGGCTCAGCAGCCATGATAAACCGTGGTCAGTTTACAGGGGGGGGCGCAGAACCAGGCAGGATTAGCCAGGTATTTCAGGTAATAGAAAGGGCCAAATTACACACCACAAGCACTGTGCTGTATAACATGCTTTAAAGGAACAGGATCAATATTTTTTATTTAGGGTAACAAACATTTTAATATCACTTTAAGGTTAAAAAAAGTTTAGGCTTTAGAACCACTTTAACTTTCAATGCAGCCTTTCTCAACCAGGGTTTCAAGGAACCCTTGGGTTCGTCCAAAGTTTGCTAGAGGTTCTTTGAGCAATGAGCAATTTCTGCCTCTGAGATAAGAAACCACTGACATCAATTATCTTTTTTAGCGATCTGTAAGGAAGGAAATATTCCTACTGACCACAAACATAAGGGAGCACTCTTCCAATTGACCATCACAGTATTATACTTGAGCTGTAGATATAGTAATTATAAGCAAGTGCTTATACAGTAAAGAAAGTGTAGCCCAGTCCAAGCAATTTCTGTTCAGTTATATATCAGTTTGACAGTATTTGGAGAATTAGTGAGTATAATAGAGCATGTTGATGTACCCTGTGTCACTTGTAGATCTTCATCTTCAGTTTCTCTGCTCAGTTCCCCTTTATTTGCTACTGATCTTAGCAGCTATCAGCTGTTACCACGTGTTTTTGTAATTTTTTCAAATGATAACCAGATGAGAGAATCTTACTTAAGTCCTGTCAATTCGAAAGGAAAATGTTTATGTGTTTAGCTAGCTTAAATTAGAACTGTGGCCTTCTCTTAAGAATTAATAAAAAAAAAAAAAAAGAGTGGTGAAGCACATAAATATAAGTACATTTGCCTTTAGGGCCCATTCACACCGGGTGCGGTGGGATGGTCTTGGGTGGCTATTCCAGCAAAATGCCTTGTTACCTGTGTGCCCAGTTCACACCACTACATTGTGGTGGTATGTGGGCGTGTGTGCTGAAAAAAGTAAGGCAGGCTGTACATGTTTTGCAGCACATTGCAGTGCGAGGCAATCCACTTTGTGACATTTCAATTATATTTGTTAAAAAAAAAAACTGAATGGTATGATGTGCCGAGATTTCAGTGATTCCACCGCATTGCACACCAGCCGCGCATTGTAATGCAGCGGCTGGTGTGAAAGAGCCCTTAATGTTTTCTCTTCAAAACCCCACAAATACCTGTTGATCCTGCCAGTGAAGTTGACCTAATGCAACTTCATTTGGTGGTGTGGCAACAATGCTCCAGGGGTCATGGACCTCAGCATTGTCACTTCTGACTCACAAGCATGTCTCTTGTCGATCAGCTCCTGGCCATACCTATTCCTCTGCCCACTGCTTTCTGGAATGAAAGCACTGCCTCTCTTGGTGGAATGTTCCCACAGTGAGCGTCTGGAAGAGGGAGAACTTCCACTCATTTGTCGCCCCCCCCCCCCCCCCCCGGTGCCACAATTCCATCAGTGGCTCGGCTCCCTTCTCCTGCCTCCTCCTTCCCCCGCCACCGGGCCAGTAGGAGAACGCAGCGGTGCCTCGCACATGCGGAGTAGGGACCCGGTGCAGTATGTGTAGCTGCTGGCTTTTAATTTTTGCAGGGGTGGGCGGACCTCCTCTTTAACAAGCAGCTCTTTTCTTTCAGTGCTCATAAGCTGCTCAGCTGTCAGTTAATTACCAGCCACTCATTGTTACCACAGTGACTCACCTGGTTACCATCAACCTACCTCATCTGGAATGAAAGCACTGCCTCTCTTGGTGGAATGTTCCCACAGTGAGCGTCTGGAAGAGGGAGAACTTCCACTCATTTGTCGCCCCCCCCCCCCCGGTGCCACAATTCCATCAGTGGCTCGGCTCCCTTCTCCTGCCTCCTCCTTCCCCCGCCACCGGGCCAGTAGGAGAACGCAGCGGTGCCTCGCACATGCGGAGTAGGGACCCGGTGCAGTATGTGTAGCTGCTGGCTTTTAATTTTTCCAGGGGTGGGCGGACCTCCTCTTTAACAAGCAGCTCTTTTCTTTCAGTGCTCATAAGCTGCTCAGCTGTCAGTTAATTACCAGCCACTCATTGTTACCACAGTGACTCACCTGGTTACCATCAACCTACCTCATTATTCAAGCCTACAGCAAGGCCCTTTTTGCTATTTATACAGCGCATTTCCTCCTTGACGTTGTGTGGTCTATGATCTCTAAGTGCTTCCTTCCTGTGCTCCTGTGTATGACTTGGCCTGGCTGACTCCCCTTTGATTCCTGTTCCTGATTTTTGCTCCTCACCACGCTGACTTCTGGCTTCCTGACCCGGCTCGTCTGATTACTCGCTCTGGCATCCAGACCCTGGCTTCTGTTTTTGACTACATCTCTGAACTGTGTTATTTTTATTTTTCATTAAAGATGTGATTTTAACTGCACTTTCTGTCTTCGTCTGGTTTATGGTTCCTGACAGTGAGACACAATAGAAGGAGGATTTGGCTCAGTCAGAGAGGTAGAGGAAGGTTTTTGTCTATGACGTTTATGCTTCGTAGAGTAAGGAGGTTAGAGACTTATTTAGCCTGTCATTTGCAAACCTTTAGTTGTATTTTACAGCCAAACTGCAGGTATGGATTTTCTTGCATAGTTACATCTGTCCAGCTTGGTATGCATATGCCATACCAGTTGGGTATCCATGGAAGGAATGAATCACTGTAGTGGTATTTTATAAAAACTTGTGACACGCAATGTCTCTGCAATAAAATACTCCTACCTGCCTGCCCGCAGTCTTCTACCACACGTAAGTTGAGCTGCACGTGCGCAGCTCAGCTTACATCACTGGTATGGTCCCTGTGTTTCTGAAAGACTGATGCCTGCATATGTGCAGGAGTTACATCATTCTGAGCCAGTCAATGAAGATGGCTGAATAATGAAAACAATGGTGGAGAACTTCTGCCAAGTGGATAGATGGAACACCAGGTAAATAAAACGTCTAAATGAGTGTCGGGACCACCACCAAAGCATCAGAGGAGGCTTACCGGAACCAGGTGACTTGAAAAGACATACGTCTTACAAGTCCCAGAAAGCTTGTTTAGCCACCAAGGCTGGCAAGATGGATCCTCAGATGTCCTCAACTTCCAATGGGGGGGGGGGAGAAAGATAGAGATCCCGTCACAGCTTCAGCCGTCCAGACTTATTAACAGGCCAACCGGATAAAATTACATGCCATGGGAGAAATAAAGCTCAAATGGCATGATATAGTTTAAAAACATGAATTTATTGCAACAATAAAAAGGAACACTCACATTTTTGAAGATCAGAATAAGCTCAAAACAGTATAACAAACGCGGTAATCGTAGGGAGTCCACCCAACATGTTTCGGCTAACGAGCCTTCATCTGGGGTGTGGAGCCCCCCTACATCACCACTATTTAAACTAGAAATGATCCCCACTGGGAGTGTCACAACACAGGAAGTGCCCCACTGATGTCACTTCCGGTTCGATAGATAGGTATGGGATATATATAAATTGTGGGGTTCTGATCAGTGGTATTAAGCCACTAGTGCCAGTTAATAGCATTCAAGCATAAAAATGGTAAAGCAAAAGAGACATCTATATTATTCATATGGCCAGCCGACCCGGAAGTGCTCGGAATATAACCAAGCCTCGGTGTCAGCATGGCCAGATAGGCAGATCGGAGCGCCGTCGCGCTCCACCCGCTGGGCGTGTCCAGGTGGCAGGGCCGTGCGCAATAGCGGAAGTCACAGGGGAGAGCCCGCATGCGCACCAAGCCTCGCTCTCAGTAGGCGAATCCGTAGGTCGGAGCGTCATCACGCTCCGCCCCTCAGACTCAACATCCGGAAAATAGACAGAGCCCGTCTAGGTCGAATGCTGCGCACGCGTGTTCGCCGCTCGGCACTCAGCTACGTCACCACGCCGACAGCTCTCACACTTCCTGTAATTAGGGAGGAGGGCCCCAATAGGCCAGAGAAGGCCGGAATAACATCCCGGCGATCTCTTAACCTAAGTCAGGTGTCAGCAAAGGTGGAAAAATTGAAAACCTGGAACGCAATACAAATTGTGAACGTCTACACACTCAAAATAAAATATTAGTAAAATTAAAAATAGTGCTGATAATTGTATGGGGGCAATAGCCGCAACCATATAGCGTTAAAAAGTGACACTACCAATGGGGGCATCCCGAACAATTGATGAATTACACCATAAACAAAGGGGACTACCAATAACAGTAATACCATTAAACCAGGGAACATCCACCAAGATACACAGATATATGAAGTAATGGTATAATGTCACGATATAGAATATATTAGTGATCAAAAAACTACCTAGCATTAGTGTAAGAATTTAGTTAAAAAACACATATACACCTGAAAACGAAATATAAAAATGGTATAAAATATGAAAAATAAAGATAAAAATACAATTAAGAGAGATCACGAATAGCTATGCCTGATTAATAAACGAATTAATGTCCCACTCCACGTTAATACCTTGTGGGAAGTGGCAACCCAATTCGTAAATCCAGTAAGTCTCACGACGGGAGACCCCCCTAAGGGTTGATCCACCCCGCCAGGGGGCCACATATTTGTCGATAATGAGAAACTGGGTACCTTCAGGGTTCCGATCGTGGGATTCCCTATAATGGCGAGGTACAGTGTGTTTGGTACTACCCGCCTTGATAAGGTTGATGTGCTCTGAAACTCTGGTCGTAAATGACCTGATAGTTCGTCCCACATACTGTTTGCCACATGGGCAGGTCAGGAGGTAAACTACCCCCGTGGTCGCACAGGTGCAAAACTGCTTGATCTTGTAGGAGCGGCCAGTCACCGTGGAGGAAAAAGTGTGACTAGCTCTCCTACCATTGGTATTGTATTGACAGACAGATCGACGGCGCTCCGATCTGCCTATCTGGCCATGCTGACACCGAGGCTTGGTTATATTCCGAGCACTTCCGGGTCGGCTGGCCATATGAATAATATAGATGTCTCTTTTGCTTTACCATTTTTATGCTTGAATGCTATTAACTGGCACTAGTGGCTTAATACCACTGATCAGAACCCCACAATTTATACATATCCCATACCTATCTATCGAACCGGAAGTGACATCAGTGGGGCACTTCCTGTGTTGTGACACTCCCAGTGGGGGTCATTTCTAGTTTAAATAGTGGTGATGTAGGGGGGCTCCACACCCCAGATGAAGGCTCGTTAGCCGAAACATGTTGGGTGGACTCCCTACGATTACCGCGTTTGTTATACTGTTTTGAGCTTATTCTGATCTTCAAAAATGTGAGTGTTCCTTTTCATTGTTTCAATAAATTCATGTTTTTAAACGATATCATGCCATGTGAGCTTTATTTCTCCCATGGCATGTAATTTTATCCGGTTGGCCTGTTGATAAGTCTGGACGGCTGAAGCTGTGACGGGATCTCTATCTTTCTCCTCCCCCCCCCCCATTGGAAGTTGAGGACATCTGAGGATCCATCTTGCCAGCCTTGCTGGCTAAACAAGCTTTCTGGGACTTGTAAGACGTATGTCTTTTCAAGTCACCTGGTTCCGGTAAGCCTCCTCCGATGCTTTGGTGGTGGTCCCGACACTCATTTAGACGTTTTATTTACCTGGTGTTCCATCTATCCACTTGGCAGAAGTTCTCCACCATTGTTTTCATTATTCAACCCTCAGAGACTTTTGGGTGGTGGGTGTTGAATTCCATTTAGATCATAATTTTTAACATTTATGGACATTTTGCTATTTTTTCACTTCTATATCATTTTTCACATTGTTTTCTCACTGGTCCACTAGTACCAATCTATGTGACAGTATGTGGCACTTTGCTTAATTTTGATTGTATTTAGTCATTTATATGCAATCTTGAACCAGATTAATTTTATTTTTTTCGTGGGCCCCCCAGGAATGGTTTGAGCCTAGTTCACTTTGTTTTTTCATTTATTATATTTACACATATAGTGCTACACTTTATACACTTAATAATTTTATTTTCCTTTGTCTAAGAGGAGTGTCAGCTGCTTACTGTGTAACCATTTTTCCACTATTATTGGTGCAGCGCTGTACTCATCTCCCAATGAAGATGGCTGAAGGCCAGCACCCAGGGAGAAGATGCCAGTGTCAACGAGGGACCCCTTGCGTACTTTGGCGCATTATGGAGAAGGTAAGTATATTGACTTTAGTTCCGCTTTAATTAATGCAAGGATTGCACAATGTGTAGAGGGAAGTGACATCATGATATCAATCTTACTCAAGCTCCATTAAAGCAGTGGGTTATATAGAATTCAGCCTATTGATTATTTTCACACCCTCATAACTTTACCATTCAAGATCAATTGCACAATTATTGGTCCTTCCACACATGTTAAGAGTAATCCTAGACTCTGAACTTTCCTTGGAGCTCCACATCCAATCACTTGCTAAATCTTGCCCCCTTAATCTCCTTAACATTCGCAGAATTTGCTCCTTCTTAAAGCTTAGTACACACAGGGGCTGGTTCAATAAAAAATGGCTGACATTCAGGCCTTATGTATGGCAGCTGGTCCGACAGAAGCTAGCCGTTCGGCCAGCTTCTGGCAAATGAGCATACTGGAAAACCAGCAGCTGCCTGGCTCCTGATCAGCGCTCTCAACCAATGGCCGAGAGCGCTGATCGGAGTGTTCTGGCGGGGGTGAAAAAAACTGATAGTGTGTACTAGGCTTAACTAATAACACCACAAAACAATTTATTCAATCCCTGGTTATTTTCCGCCTTGACTACTGCAACTCCCTTCTTGCTGGCCTACCTTTGCACAGGCTATCCCCCATTCAGTCTATCATGAATGCTGCTGATAGACTTATACACCTTACCAACCAATCAGCGGCTGCTGCCCCTGTCTGCCAATCTTTTCACTGGCTTCCTCTAGCCCAGTGTATACAATTCAAAATACTAACCACAACATACAAAGCCATCCACAATGCCCGCAGCTACATCAACAACCTCACCTCGAAATATCACCCAAATCGTCCACTCTGCTCCTCCCAAGACATTTTGTTCTCTCTTTCCCTCATCACCTCCTCCCATGCTTGCCTTCAGGACTTCTCTAGAACCTCTTGGATCCTCTGGAACTCCCTACCCCAATATGCCCAGTTAGCTCCTACCGTGTCCGTCTTTAGGCAATCTTTGAAAACTCATTTATTCAGGGAAGCCTACCCCACCTCCTCCTAAAAACTGCACTTAGGCAACCTCCATCAGATCATCCCCTGCAGCTATTACCTTTTGTAAAACACAAAACAGAAGGCGCTTCTAAGTGCAGTAATCACAAGACTATTTACTGCCAAGGATAAAAACACACTTACTAGAAGTAAGGAAAGAAAAGGCTCATCATCTCCGTGATGGAGAGGGAGATGTAAAGTCCAGCAGGAGGCGGTCCTGATGGTGGTCTCGTGTGCAGCCAGTTGTCCCAAATCCCAGCCGACCAGCAGAGGGAAGCCTCAAGGAGAACCCACCAGGAAGAGCGGCTGCATTGCCTGGACCAGCGTGGACCGCAGGACCAGGAAGTGACGTCAACAGGAAGTGGCCGGGGTGTGTTTTTATCCTTGGCAATAAAATATTCTTGTGATTACTGCACTTAGAAGTGCCTTCTGTTTTGTGCTTTATTGCCAGAGAATTGCTTCACCTCTTGGAGTGCTGCTCTAATGCCATCCAAGCCATCGGTTTGTCGGATCCACACCACCATCTCTGCAGACTACTATCTCTGCTTAGTCTTGTCTTCCGGAGCGCCCTTCTTCCCATGACTTTATTACCTTTTGTAGAACCTTTACCTTTAGATTGTAAGCTCCATGAGCAGGGACCTCCTGAATTTAATTGTATTGTCTCCGTTTATATTGTAAAGCACTGTGCAAACTGTTGACGCTATATAAATCCTTTAGAATAATAATAATAATAATTTCATATTGTGAAAATAAGTATTAAAATTCGGAAGAAACTCCTGTCTATGTACTTCTATCCTAGTGCATGTGACAGTTTGTGTTGTAGTGCCCTAGCACAAAGAACCCTGTCAATAATCATGCACTTAGCAAATGCTTTTGTAAATATCAGGCTGAGAACATAAAACCGATTACCTCATAAATATATGAATGAAGATGTACGCTTCTGAGAACTCCTAAGTAATCATAATCTAATCCACGGCATGTCTGTGTTGAAAGTAGACAAGCATTCCGCTGTAAGCTCACCACAAACATGTTGCCTGTCTTTCAAAAGCACTCGGCTCATTAACAGTCAACTGCCATACTACTTGTTAGCACAAGGACCATTGTTTGACTTCAGCATTGCTTCTTAGGCGCGCTGATCTTTTTATTTATTATAGGATGCAATTTTTTATTTCTTTTATTGCATTTGCATTTTATATTTTTTATGGCTACTTTGTTTTTTTCAGACAATCTTCTTTTTGTAAGTGTTCTTTCCTTTATTTCCCCGAAGCCCATGGACGATATGATCTATAGTACTAAATGAATCCTCCTATTCTTCAGTCCTCAGAGAATGAAAAGAGTAAGACCTTTATCCATGCCACCCTTCCTGGTGCCTCCTTCACTAATAGATCATGAAATTGAAATTCTATTTTACCAAGGGGGACAGCTTTATAGCCCCATAGCAGCTGTGTGTTGTTATTTTTTTTCTTTAACCTAGAAGCATAAAGAAGCAATTGAAAAGCCTGAATACCCAAGACGGCTTTTTGAACTCACAACAGCTGTCAAACTTTCAGCTACAAAATCAGAAATTCTTTTAGAGTATGAGAAGAATCTGTACGTCCCACCACTTTGTACAGAATGATAGAACAGTACATTGTGGTAAGTCATTTCCTATCATCTCACACCCAGGAAACCACATCAGTCTATTCACGTGATAGTATATTATACAATATGCATTGGTTTCAGTGTGTCTCTGGTTGTAAACGTTGTATCTCACCTACCATATTAAAGCAAGAACTATATATGTTGTTTATGGCTATCTGTGCTGCTGTTAGTTCCTGTTCTGATGGCATAATAGGAGGTGAGGATAAATCTTCCCCAACGGGAACACTGATGGCAATAGAAAAACAGGTTCCGATCTCTTCTGTCTGTATCCAAACAAAAAAAAGTTTTGGCTGGAGTTCCATTACCAGTAAATTTAAAGTTGACCTTTACGCTCTCTGCGCACTTTCCATCACTTCGCTTCTACCCCCTCCTCTCTTACAATAAGATTTTTTTTCTTTATTTTCCTTTTATTATTATTATTTTTTATTAGAAACCCACCCAACAATTCATAGATTCTCACCTAGGTGCGAACAACATATTCAGTTGCTCACAGCCTCTTGAGATACACTATATTACCAAAAGTATTGGGACGCCAGCCTTTACATGCACATGAATGGCATCCCAGTCTTATGCCCTGTACACACAGTCGGACATTGATCAGACATTCCAACAACAAAATCCATGGATTTGTTCCGACAGATGTTGGCTCAAACTTGTCTTGCATACAAACGGTCGCACAAAGTTGTCGGAAAATCCGATCGTTCTGAATGCAGTGACGTAAAACACGTACGTCAGGAATATAAACGGGGCAGTAGCCAATAGCTTTCGTCTCTTAATTTATTCTGAGCATGCGTGGCACTTTGTGCGTCGGAATTGTCCACACGCGGTCGGAATTTACGCGAACGGATTTTGTTGTCAGAAAATTGTATAGCCTGCTCTCAAACTTCGTGTGTCGAAAATTCCGATGGAGCCCACACACGGTCGGAATTTCCGACAACAAGCTCCGATCGCACATATTCCATTGGAAAGTCCGACCGTGTGTACAGGGCATTAGTCCGTAGGGTTCAATATTGAGTTGGCCCACCCTTTGCAGCTATAACAGGACCATTGTTTGACTTCAACTCTTCTGGGAAGACTGTCCACAAGGTTTAGGAGTGTGTCTATGGGAACGTTGGACAAGAAGGCCTGGCTTGCAGTCTCTGCTCTAATTCATCCCAATGGTGTTCTATTGGGTTGAGGTCAGGACTCTGTGCAGGCCAGTCATGTTCCTCCACCCCAAGCTCGCTCATCCATGTCTTTATGGCACTTGTTTGTGCACTGGTGCACAGTCATGTTGGAACAGGAAAGGACCATACCCAAACTGTTCACACAAAGTTGTGAACATGAAATTGTCTAAAATGTCTTGGTATTCTGACGCCTTAATCCCGCATACACACGACCGGTTTTGCCGTTGGAATAAACTCTGAGGGTTTCTCCGACGGAACTCCGATGGAATTCCATTCAAGTGGTCTTGGCTACACACGGTCAGCCCAAAGTCCGACCGTCAAGAACACAGTGACGTACAACACTTACGACGGGACTAGAAAAAGGAAGTTCAATAGCCTGTAACCAATAGCTTCCCTCTCGTACTTGCTTCAGAGCATGCGTCGTTTTTGGTCCGTCGGAACAGCATACAGGCGATCGTTTTTTCCCGATAGGAATTGGTTCCGTCGGAAATATTTAGAACATGTTCTATTTCTAGGTCTGTTCAAATTTTCGAAAAAAAAAGTCCCAATGAGGCCTACACACGATCGGAATAGACGATGAAAAGCTTCCGTCTGACTTTTTCTGTTGGACATTCCGCTCGTGTGTACACGGCTTAAGAGTTCCCTTCACTGGAACTAAGGGGCCAAGCCCAACCCCTGAAAGACAACCTCACACCGTAATCCCCCCTCCACCAAATGATTTGAGCTAGTGCACAAATCAAGGTCCATAAAAACATGGATGATTGAGTTTGGGGTGGAAGAACTTGACTGACCTGCACAGAGTCCTGACCTCAACCTGATACAACACCGTTGGGATGAATTAGAGTGCAGACCAGGCCTTCTCATCCAACATTAGTGCCTGACCTCACAAAATGCGCTTCTGGAAGAATGATCAAAAATTCCCATAGACACACTCATAAACCTTGTGCACAGCCTTCCCAGAAGAGCTGAAGCTGTTATAGCTTCAAGGGGTGGTTCAACTCAATATTGAACCCTACAAACTAAGACTGGGATGCCTTATGCCCTGTACACACGATAGGATTTTCCGATGGAAAATGTGTGATAGGACCTTGTTGTCGGAAATTCCGACCGTGTGTAGGCGCCATGACACATTTTCTATAGAAATTTCTGACACACAAAGTTTGAGAGCTTGCTATAAAATTTTCCGACAACAAAATCCGTTGTCGGAAATTCCGATCGTGTGTACACAAATCTGACACACAAAGTGCCACGCATGCTCAGAATAAATTAAGAAACGAAAGCTATTGGCTACTGCCCCGTTTATAGTCCCGACGTACGTGTTTTACGTCACCGCTTTCAGAACGATCGGATTTTCCGTCAACTTTGTATGATCATGTGTATGCAAGACAAGTTTGAGCCAACATCTGTCGGAAATAATCCATGGATTTTGTTGTCGGAATGTCCGATCAATGTCCGACCGTGTGTACGGGGCATTAGTGTTAATCTGTGTGTAAATCCAGGCGTCCCAATACTTTTGGTAATATAGTGTACTCATGTCAGGCATCCCAGGAGCCCTCAAGTACTCAACAATGCATGTGCTGCTGTGTTTCATCAGGGGGCTGGCTGTCTCTTCCTGATTCTTGTAAGAGACAGACAGTTCCTGATGAAGTCAGGAAAGAAAATAGTGGCGTGGGACCAGGGCCATAGAATACATTGTTCAGTATTTCAATAGCATTTAGCACTTCAGCCGTTCAGGTTACTGCTCCCTTTGTTGTAATAGGTGATTAAAAATAGGGGTTGTATTGATAAGATTATGGAATTTCTACATTGGATCCCGCCGAAATAGTTTACTTTAACCGCAAAAATCCAGAGACTTTAGTTTATATTTCAGCAACTGTGTGCATATTCTGGCCTTTTTATACTTACATATTTTTTTAACCACTTGACCTCTGGAAGATTTACCCCCCCCCCCCCCTTTTTTTGCGATACGGCACTGTGTTACTTTAACCGATAGTTATATATTTGATATTGATTTGATGTTGATATTTGTACCCAAATATAATGTATGCCCCTTTTCCCACAAATAGAGCTTTCTATTGGTGATATTTAATCACCACTGCGTTTTTTATTTTTTGTGCTATAAACAAAAAAAGACCGACAAATACTTTCTGCTATAAAACATATCTAATAAAAAAAAATTGAAAAAATCTAATTTCTTCATCAGTTTAGACTAATATGTATTCTGCTACATATTTTTGGTAAAAAAAATCCCAATAAGAGTATATAGATTGGTTTGCGCAAAAGTTATAGCGTCTACAAACTATGGGATATTTTAATAAAATAATTCATTAATTTTTTTACTAGTAATGGCGGCGATCAGTGACTTATAGCAGGACTGCGATATTGCGGCATACATTCTGACAACAACTGACACTTTTTGGGAACCAGGGACACTCATACAGTGATCAGTGCTAAAAATATGCACTGTCACTGTACTAATGACACTGGCTGGGAGGGGGTTAACATCACGGGCAATCAAAGGTTTAACTGTGTGCCTAATGTGTTTTACTGTACTGTGGGAGGTGCTTTTATTAGGGGAAGAGATGGAATTTGTTCACAAATTCCATCCCTTCACTGCTGACAGAACAGAGATCCGCCTTGTTTATAGGCAGCTCACCGTTCTGTCTCTCGGATGATTGGCGGGTGCTGGCGGAAATCGAGTCCGGGGTATCCGCCGTTTGGCTCCCGCTGTGTGTAATCACAGTGGGAGCGACCCGCGCCGGCGTGCATTCAAGCCCCCCTACCCGGAAGTGCAGGTTCACGTACTGTATATATACCTGATCCTGCACAGCTGCTGCCCTGTAGCAGTTTTACGGTCGCTAAGTGGTTAATAACAATAGATGCCAAGTCTTAAAAAGGAGTCCCCCCCCCCAACGAAAAAATTTAAAGTCAGCAGCTACAAATACTGTAGCCAGGGGCAGCCTGTCCATTAGGGGCACCCGGGTGCTGCCACCCCATCCTCTCCACCCCCTTCATGTGTCTGGCCTCTTTCAGGTCACCGGGCATTTGAATTACAATGGCCAGGAGGTTTTTTTTTGAAGCACTGATTATAGGCTTCAAAATAGGGTGGACTCCGGACGCAGAGCATTGTGTCTGGAGCCCACCCAGGTGTGTTGCAGCAGCGAATAAAAATTCGCTGTTGCAACACTGATCCTCCTCCCGACCAATCGGAAAGCAGGTATGAAACCTGTTTCCCGATTGGCCAAAACGTCTGGCGATCCTATTGGACGCCTAGTGCCGGGAGGAGGAGAGAGGAGACACCACGGAAGCTGCTCCAGGAGAGGACACCAGAGCAGCTTTTCCCGAGCACGCCACACTCTCACCACCCACATCCAAGATAAGGACAGCGGGTGGGGGATTGTGTTAGTGCTGCGAGAGGGGGGGTAGTGCCGTTCCACCAGGAGGCTGGGGGGGGCTGTTTGCCGCCCCCCCAAATAAAAAACCACCAGCCACCACTGACTGTAGCTGCTGACTTTTAATTTTATGACACTTACCTGTCCTGGAATCCAGCGATGTCGGCACCCCAGCCGATGTTTCCATTGGCTCTCGTGTGCTGCCGCAACCCCTGCCTGTAATGGAAACCGGCAGTGAAGCCTTGCGGCTTCACAGCCGTTTCCATACTGCGCATGCGCAAAATGAGCTGCTCTTTGTGAATGGTCTGGCAGCGGGGGGAAGGAGGAGGGGGGTTCGAACCTCTGGGGGACCTCGCCGAATCTCGCCGCAGCCAGGTCTCCCTGAAGTGGGGACGTGTACCTGTCAAAAACAGGTACCCAATCCCCCCTCCCCCCTGAAAGGTGGTACAAAAATTCCAATCAGACGTCAACATATGACGGTACAAAGAATTGTGCTGTGAAATCAATTGTGATCAGCCAACATGTTTCGCATATTTTGCTTCATCAGGGCATTATAGACATCACAGATTTAATCTGGTCTATTAAAGACAGGAGGACCACTGAATACTCATTTCCACAGCAATATGTCCCTCTAGGGATCACCTAGAGCAAAGTAACCCATGGATGCCAGATCCTGATGGGAGATGCCGATAGGGGAACTGGACTGTGTGGACAGCAGGTGATGATCTGGCACTTATCACAGTGTATCTACAGGCTGCCGAGTCCTGCTGAGTGCAATGGCAATCCCAGAACTCAGGTCCCAGATGCGGAGTGCGGGGTGCGTCATTTCTTGCAGCATCAGTTACTGATCTTTGTTGATTGCAGCCCGTACATGTTCAGCATTCTCAGGTGTTCTGCTGCAGGCCTTCCAGAACGTTACATAGTTACATGGTAGTTGAGGTTGAAAAAAGACACAAGTCCATCAAGTCCAAGCAACGTGGATCACTTTCAGCAGATTCTCGACGATCTTTGAAGCCTTTCTGCCACACTTTTATTTGTGCTGCACTTGTTGCATCGTCCCAGAAAGCCTTCTGAATCATTGGAATAGTTTTTGCAGAGGAATGTTCAAGTTTAACACACAATTTGATGCAGAATTGTTGATCTTCTGGCTCAGTCATTTTGAATGTGACGGCCACACAGTACATCTACTCACTAGCGCCCCCACTGATTAGTACAGGGAAGTCGTCATTGTTCATGCATGCACATTCCAGTCCAGTCTCCTAGGCTACCAGGTTACATCAATGTCGCGCAAACTGTTCCCATTATATTACCAAAGACTGAACTTTTTCTGGACAAACCTCATACATGGTAAGAAATGTGTTTTTTCAAGAAAAAATGTCCATCCTGCGAAGTTTCTCATCACCGTGGCTGAAAGCGAACACCAATTTGAATCCAGTAATAATTAGAAGATTAACCACTTGCTTACTGGGCACTTAAACCTCCCTCCTGTCCAGACCAATTTTCAGCTTTCAGCGCTGATGCACTTTGAATGACAATTGCGCGGTCATACAAGACTGTACCCAAATGAAATTTTTATATTTTTTTCCCACAAATAGAGCTTTCTTTTGGTGGTATTTGATCACCTCTGCGGGTTTTTATTTATTGTTAAAAAAATTTAAAAAGACAGAATAAAAAAAAAAAAAAAAAATATATATATATATATATATATATATATATATATATATATATATATATATATTTATATTTTGTTTTGTATTTTCTCCTTCATTGATGTATGCTGATGAGGCGGCAGTGATGGGCACCGATAGGGGGCAGTGATGGGCACTGATGGGTGTCAATAATGGGCACTGATCAGCACTGGTTGGTTACACTGATAGGCAGCACTGCTAGGTGGCAATGATTGGCACCACTGATGGGCATTGATAGGTGGCACTTGTGGCACTTTTCAGGGGTTGGGTTTGGCCCCTTAGTTCCAGTGAAGGGAACTCTTAAGGCGTCAGCATACCAAGACATTTTGGACAATTTTATGCTCCCAACTTTGTGGGAACAGTTTGGGGATGGACCCGGGATCGGCCCCTTACTCGGATCTGTGATCACCCGAGTCTCAGTGACTCCGTGATCACAGCACGCGTGCCCTGCAGGTGGCGCACGGGGCGCGTGCAAAAGGGAGGCCCTCATATAACGGCCTCCCGGAAATTGAGGTCCGTGCTGTGGCCTTCATTCGGCTATAGCACGGACCCCAAGAGGTTAAACAAACGTTCCTAAGGTGACTTTTTTTGTTTACAAAATTCTACTAGTGTATGAAGAGCTTTTGTATTGTGGTCTGGCACATTCACATCATTATCAGAAGGAATGATGTTCAGTAAAGGATGAGGAATCCCTCCAGTCCTGACACAATGAAAAGTCACAACAGCTGACAGAAGAACTGGTGGAATTCCAAATATGTTTGCTTTGACTCAGTTTTTTACAGTCTAGGCCTTCTGTGTCGGAAGGATAAGTTCAGGGAGAGGTTTCCTTCAGCTATAAATAATTGCGTCTTATGGTAAACATTTTCTGCTTATCAGTCTTGGTAGGACATGCAAATACAACTACACTATGAAAAAACACCTAAAAGGGTTTTAATCCAGGGATTTCTTTACATGTCCATCTTGGTATCTAAAAGGGAACTACTTCAAAATGTTTGCAGTGAGTAGGTGATTCATAGGTGCCCAAATTTTTGTTCGCCAGAGAAAAAAAAATATACAAGATTTAAAAAAGATTTAATATGTTTTATTTATTTAAAATATTGTTTTCAATTGGTTTAAACCTACAGCTTTCATCAAAGCTGAACTCAAGGCAATTATAAAAGACACAAATTAATGCAGCTTTGTATTCATTATTTTTTTTATTATTATACAGTATTTATATAGCGCCAACAGTTTACGTAGCGCTTTACAACTTGAGGGTAGACAGTACAAATACAATACAATTTGATACAGTAGGAATCAGAGGGCCCTGCTCCTTAGAGCTTACAATCTAAGAGGGAAGGTCAAGAGATACAAGGAGGTAATAACTGTGGGTGATGTGCTGATTGAGAAGATAAATGTACAGTTGTTAGATGGGGGCCAGATAGGCTTCTCTGAAGAGATGAGTTTTCAGGGATCGTCTGAAAGTGGATAAAGTAGGAGAAAATCGGACAGATTGGGGTAGAGCATTCCAGAGGATGGGGGAGGCTCTGGAGAAGTCCTGAAGGCGAGCATGGGATGAGGTGACAAGAGAGTTTGAGAGCAGGAGGTCTTGGGAGGAGTGAAGAGAACGATTAGGTTGGTATTTTGTGACTAGGTTAGAGATGTAGCTAGGGGCCAGGTTGTGGATGGCTTTGTAAGTTATAGTTAGTATCTTGAATTTAATTTGGTGACTGAGTGGCAGCCAATGGAGGGATTGGCAGAGGGGTGTAGCAGACGCTGAGCGGTTTGTGTGGTGAATGAGCCTGGCCGCAGCGTTCATGATGGACTGAAGTGGGGATAGCCTATTTAGAGGTAAACCAATGAGGAGGGAGTTGCAGTAGTCAAGGCGGGAGATGACCAGTGAGTGGATTAGAAGCTTTGTGGTGTCATTGGTTAGGAAGGGGCGTATCTTGGAGATGTTGCGAAGACAGAGGCGGCAAGCTTTGGATAGTGATAGAATGTGGGGTCGAAAGGTTAGTTCAGAGTCCAGGATTACACCTAGGACCTTGGCGTGGGGAGATGGGTTGATAGTTGAGCCGTTGATCTTGACAGGGAGATCAGGGGAAGTGGCACCTGAGGGAGGAAATATCATGAGCTCGGTTTTGGATAGGTTGAGTTTGAGAAAGTGATGTGACATCCAGGCTGATATGTCTGCTAATAAGTTGGTAATGCGTGAGGAGACAGATGGAGAGAGCTGGGGGGTGGAGAGATAGATTTGGGTGTCATCAGCGTAGAGATGATATTTAAAGCCGTGGGAGGCAATCAACTGACCCAAGGAGGTGGTGTAGATTGAGAAAAGGAGGGGTCCGAGAACAGAACCTTGGGGGACCCCAACGGAAAAAGGAAGAGGAGAGGAGGAAGTAGAGTTGTAAGTGACACTGAAGGAGCGGTGGGATAGGTAGGATGAGAACCAGCGAAGAGTACAGTCACGGAGACCAAAGGAGTGGAGTTTTTTGAGGAGGAGGGGGTGGTCCACTGTGTCAAAGGCAGCAGAGAGATCCAGGAGAAGTAGTACAGAATAGTGTCCATTGGCTTTAGCCATTAGTAGGTCATTTGAGAGTTTAAGGAGAGCAGTTTCCGTGGAGTGTTGAGGGCGAAAACCGGACTGAAGGGGATCAAGAAGTTTATTCATGGTCAGATGGTCGCTTAATCGGTTGTAGACCAGTCTTTCAAGAAGTTTGGAGGAGAAGGAGAGTAAGGAGATGGGACGTAAGTTGTTGAGATTGGTGGGATCCAGTGAGGGCTTTTTTAGTATGGGGGTGACTAGCGCATGTTTTAGAGAGTTTGGGAAGATGCCACAAGAGAGGGAGAGGTTGAAAATGTGAGTTAGAGAGCGTAGAATCGAGTCAGAGGGTGAGCGTAGCATTTGCGAGGGAACAGGATCCAGGGGGCAAGTGGTTAGATGAGTGCTAGATAAAAGTTTAGCAACCTCAGTAGTAGTAGCAGGGTTGAATGAGGGAAGTAATGATTGTATCTGTGGACATGGGGTGTTGCATGGGGGAGGTTTTTGCGCATTGGCGATCTCCTCATGAATTGTATCAATCTTAGTTTTGAAGTGATTGGCAATCTCCTGGGCAGTGAGTGAGTTGGTGGGTGGAGGCAGTGGAGGACAGAGTAGAGTGTTGAAGGTAGAGAAGAGTTGACGTGGACTGGATGAGAAGGTGTTGATGAGTGTGATAAAGTAGGTCTGTTTGGCAGTGTGAAGGCAGGAGTAGTATTTTAGGAGGGCAGATTTATATTGTGTGAAGTCTTCCTGGGTCTTAGTCTTATGCCACAGGCGCTCAAGAGCGCGGCTACGTTTTCTGAGACTTCTGGGTTCATCTGTTTGCCAGGGTTGTAGCAGTCGGGGCCTAATTCTGCGTGTAGTGAGGGGGGCCAGCTTGTCTAGGGAGGAAGACAGTGAGCTGTTGTAAATGAAAGTAGCTAGGTTGGGGCAGGACAGGGGGGAGATTTTGTCATAGAGGTGATCAGTAGCAGAGTAGAGAAGAGAAGGGTTGAGGTGGCGAAGGTTTCTGCGTGTAACTGTTAGGCGGTTGGAGGGAGAAGAGGTGGAAGACAAGGAGAGAGCAAAACTAATAAGGTGGTGATCAGAGAGTGGGAGTGGATTGTTGGAAAGGTTGCACGGAGTGCACAGATAGGAGAAGGCAAGGTCAAGGGTGTTGCCATTGGAGTGGGTAGGAGCCTGTATCCATTGCTTCAGGTCAAGTGATGAGGTTAGACTGAGAAGTTTAGAAGTAATAGTAGTGTTAGTGTTGACAGGGATGTTGAAGTCCCCAAGAATAATTGTGGGGATTTCATAAGAGAGAAAGTAGGGTAGCCAGGCAGAGAAGTCATCAAGAAAGGCTGATACCGGTCCAGGGGGCCGGTAGATGACAGCAATTCTTAGAGAAATGGGAGAGAAAAGACGAATGCAGTGTGCCTCAAAAGAGGAGAGTGTCAGAGAGGGAGGTGGGTGAAGAACCTGATAGGTGCTGCATGGGGCTAGAAGGATTCCCACTCCACCTCCCTTCCGTCCACTTGGTCTGGGGGAGTGAGTCCAGAGAAGGCCCCCATGGGAGAGGGAAGCAGGAGAAATAGTATCCGATTCATGAAGCCAGGTTTCAGTAATGACAAGTAGGTTAAAGGAATTTGTGATGAAGAGGTCGTGGAGGGCGGTGAGTTTGTTGCAGACAGAACGTGCATTCCACAGGGCACAGGAAAAGGGGGGGCTGGTTTTGGAAAGAGGAACATAGACCAAGTTCTGTGGGTTGCGGCTCCTGCCAGAGGGTGTAGGGGGATGGGAGCGTTGGGCAATGACAGATGATGGTGGCCCAGGGTTTGGGGATATGTCACCAGAGATTAGGAGAAGCAGGAGGGTGAGGGAGGTAATGTGGGACTGTGATTTATGTGAAGGGGCATGTCTCAGAGTACTGGAGGTTTTATCAGTGTATGGATGTAGAATGAGCTTCATTCATAAATGTATTTCTTAAAGTCGTTAGAAACCAAAAAAAAACAAAAACAAACCCTGTAAGACAAAGGTATAATGAGCTAGTATGTATCGCATACTAGCTCATTATGAAATATTCACCTTAGATCAGGGATATGCAATTAGCAGACCTCCAGCTGTTGCAAAACTACAAGTCCCATCATGCCTTTGGGTGTCATGCTTGTAGCTGTCAAAGTCTTGCTATGCCTCATGGGATTTGTAGTTCTGCAACAGCTGGAGGTCCGCTAATTGCATATCCCTGCCTTAGATATAAGCTGTTGGAGCAGTCCCCGCACACTGCTGTGACATGTCTCCCGGAGTTATTTCTGGGTTCGCGGGCTCCGGCGCTGTGATCGGCCGGAGCTGCAATGGTATCACTCCCGTGCATGCGCGCGGGAGCTGCCGGTTGTGGCACCGGCCCTGAAGAAACGTCACGAGCAGGCCGTTTCATCAGTGCGCATGCGCCAATGACATTGGTGCAAGCGTATATGATAAATATCTCTTATACCATGCAGGTTTAGGAAATATTTACAGTACCTACAGGTAAGTATTATTATAGGCTTACCTGTAGGTACAAGTGGTATAACTAGGTTTACAACCAATTTAATGCAAGAAGCGTAAGTATCTGAATTAGACCTAGTATAAGTCTCCATTTACAGCAGAGCTAAGACTAAGGAAAGACAAGCAGCAGATGGAGACAATTAGGTGTGTTACAGTGCAGGAGATGCTGATAGAAGGAGTGATAGAAAGATGATCTATTATTCTGCTGCTTTACCTTTAAATTGTCCAATCATAGGGTGGACGTTGCAGGAAACATGTAAGTGAAAATGAAACTGTATTTAAGAATGATCTGGTCCTCTCTCTGGTAGAACTATGTTGTGTAGCAGAGCTGTGTAAATCTCAGGTCTAAATTAGGGGTCTCCAAACTTTCTAAACGAAGGGCCAGCTTAGTGTCCTTCAGACTTTAGGGTGGCCAGCGAGAGTAGAAAATACCCTGGCGTCAATGGGAGTAAACAATACCCCATCATTGAAATTAGTGGGATGAATATTACCCTATTGTTGGTATCAGAGGAAGGAATAGTGCCCCATCATTGATGTCAGTGGGAGGAATGGTGCCCCAATGTTGGTATCAGGGGAAGGAATAGTGCCCTTTTATTGGTGTCAATGGGAAGAATAGTGCTCATTTGTTTGAGTCAGTGGTAGGAATAGTGCCCTATTGTTGGTATCAGTGACAGAAATTATGCCCCATTGGTGGTGTCAGTCGGAGGAATAGTGCCCCAGGGGCCGGATAAAGATAAGCAAAGGCAACATCCAGCCACTATGTCTTTAGCTATTTGTCTAGACTTTTTGTTTTAAAATAATACCCAGTGATCATGCAATGAAGGACCTTGTTTGGGCACTTCTGGTTATAGGGTGACAACTGTCTCCCAGTTGTGCTTCTGTGTTGTCACCCAGTCACATGATCCCCCAGGGGAGACTTTAAGCAGCCACGCTGAAGCATGTTGTGCAGGCATGGTCCACCATTGTTCAAAAGCAATGAGAAGTAAAAATGAAGCAAAAAATGCACCTGGGACTGGAGGATGTAAACAGTGAATGGCTAAAAGAGGTCAAAGATCAGCAGCGCTAAGGCTTCATGTACACTGGCCTACATTTAACGTGGATGAGGGAAAACGCAAAATGCAGCAAAGTCGCAGTAAAATTATTTTTCGTTTTCCCTCGGCCAGCGGTCAAAACATTCCTATCCTGAATGTTATTCTTCAACGTTCAGGAAAGTGAGGTTGAAACGCGGCAGCTCCTAAACTCTGCCAAAAGCCTGTAGGCTTTTATAGAGTTGAGTTTTGGAGCTTTGCCAAAAATGCCAAAAGCTACTAAACTCAAGTTTAGGAGCTGCTGGTGTAGGCTAGTGTACATGAAGATGCAAAAAAATATTTGAAAAAAAAGGCAAAAACTTTATTTAATGGAAAAATGGCAATTCTTTATGGTAAACTGTGCTTTAGCAAACAAAAGGGTTGATTTACAAAAGGCAAATCCACTGTGCACTACAAATGCACTTGGAAGTGCAGACGTGTAGATCTGAGGGGAAGATCTGAAATCAGAGGAAGCTCTGCTGATTTCTATTATCCAATCTTGTGCAAGCAAAAATGCTGTTTTTTATTGTCCTTGCATGTCCCCCTCAGATCTACAGCGACTGCACTTCCACTTGCAGTGCACAGTGGATTTGTCTTTAGTAAATAACCCCCTCAGTATCATTGAGTTAGGGATCAGATCTATTTTAAAAAAAATCATCTTTGAAAAGATCATCCAGCAGCAAATTTTTCTGACACAGGAAAAACTTCCAATACAGTGAGGTAAAAAAGCATTTGATCCCCTGCTGATTTTGTATGTTTGCCCACTGACAAAGAATTGATCAGTCTATAACTTTAATGGTAAGTTTATTTTAACAGTGAGAGACAGAATAACAACAAAATTATCCAGAAAGACGCATTTGACATTATTTGACCCCTTCGCAAAACATGACTTAGTACTTGGTGGCAAAACCTTTGTTGGCAATCACAGAGATCAGACGTTTCTTGTAGTTGGCCACCGGGTTTGCATACATCTCAGGAGGGATTTTGTCCCACTCCTCTTTACAGATCCTCTCCAAATCATTAATGTTTCGAGGCTGACGTTTGGTAACTCAAACCTTCAACTCCCTCCACATATTTTCTATGGGATTAAGGTCTGGAGACTGGCTAGGCCATGTGTTTTGGATCATTGTCATGTTGGAATACCCATCCATGACCCATTTTCAATGCCCTGGCTGAGGGAAGGAGGTTTTCATCCAAGATTTGATAGTACATGGCCCCCGTCCATCATCCCTTTGATGAGGTGAAGTTGTCCTCTCCCCTTAGCAGAACCCCCCCCCCCCCAAAGCATAAAGTTTCCACCTCCATGTTTGACGGTGGGGATGGTGTTCTTGGGGTCATAGGCAGCATTCCTCCTCCTCCTCCAAACACGGCAAGTTGAGTAAATGCCAAAGAATTAGATTTTGGTCCCATATGACCACAACACTTTTACCCAGTTCTCCTCTGAATCATTCAGATGTTTATTAGCAAACTTCAGATGGGCCTGTTCATGTGCTTTCTTGAGCAGAGGGAGAGGGACTTAAATCCTTTGAGGCATACTGTGTTACCAATTGTTTTCTTGGTGACTATGGTCCCAGCTGAGATCATTGACAAGATTCTCCCGTGTAGCTCTGTGCTGGTTCTTCACCGTTCCCATGATCATTGAAACTCCACGAGGTGAGATCTTGCATGGAGCCCAAGACCAAGGGAGATTGACAGTAATTTTGTGTTTCTTCCATTTGTTAATATTCTCACCAACTGTTGTCACCCTCTCACTAAGCTGCTTGACAATTGGTCTTGTAGATTATTCTAGCTCTGTGTAGGTCTACAATCTTGTCCCTGATATCCTTGGACAGCTCTTTGGTCTTGGCCATGGTGGAGAGATTGGAATCTGATTGATTGCTTCTGTGGACAGGTGTCTTTTATACAGGTAACAGGAGGCATAGATTTGCAGCACTCCCTTTAAGATCGTGCTCCTAATCTCAGCTTGTTACCTGTATAGAAGACAACTGGGAGCCAGAAATCTTGCTAATTGATAGAGGATCAAATACTTATGTAGCCAAGGGTTTGCTACTATAGTTATCACAGTTGTTGTTATTTAAATGAGTTTGGCTCCCTCTAGTGTCTGCTGAATGCTGTTAGGATTTTTTCTTGTAATTCCTGAAAAGGAACACATCAAAGCATTGAGGGAGATGTAGTTTGGAGGAGGAAATGACTCTGTTAGCTGGATAAGCCCTGAACTACAATACAGACAATACAAAGCGCTCAGCTTTGCATGCTGGGAACAGTAATAAAAGGATCGGCTCAGCCATCTTTCAGCCTCTCTGGACGCCATTCAACACCTGTCAGCCATAGGTCTGTGTGTGACCAGGAGTGAAAGACTGCGGCCTGTACAGTGTGGAGCCAAATCGCCCGCCTCTGAGGGATCTCAGAGTATAGCCTTGCCAGCTTAGCAAGCGGCCCTGACTGCACTTCAGAACATTTGGAAGCTCCCTGCATTTCAGCCCATCCGGAGTTGCAGTACAGCGCGGTGGCGCCATTTTCACCAGACGGAGACATCAGGAGGGGATTCTGGATGGAGCCTCACAGCCTTTGAGTCTATTGTGGTGCACCTGCCCATTTCAGTAGAGTGCACAGTATTGCTGAGTGAGTTCTTTTACAGACTGCTGGTGAGACTTGTAGTTCCACGGAGGTGAATCTAGTTCTTCACAAGCATCATACAGCTGGGGTTTGTTTGTTCCCTGCGCTGTAAGGTCAGTACTGTATTACACTCACATATAAGGAGGAATCTACAAGTGCTATATTTCTTCAGTTAAGCAGTTATCAATACACAATTTATTCTACAGTTATTTCTCCTCCTTTGCTTTGTGGATTACAAATACTGCAGTTTAAACTACAGGCTAGCTGAAGATATCTGGAGTCAAGGAACTTTTACCATCTTCCTTTTCTGCTAAGCACTGCTGTTCTACTTGTAGTTTGAACTTTGAATTACGACCTAGGGGGAGCCATTGAGTACATGTTAGACATTACATGGTGTTATTGAATGTAAGGAGTATTGTATTGCAATTTGGTGTGTGTACTGAGGCATCAGTGAGAAGGCCTTTAATATAAGTATTGAAAGATATTGAATACTTATCCCATTGTACACCTGTTTACATATACTCCCAGTGTGATTATAAAGTTAATAGTTCTGCATATCTGAATTAAGTGATACCAACTGTCAATTATTGCTTGAGTTTATTCATATTGTTATTGTGTTCTATTATTCAATCTAGTAAACTTTCTGAGTTGTTCAGTGACATTGTGTGGGTTTCTCATTACTAACATCCTACAGCAGAATGGAACCCAAGGTGTCAGAGGTAAGAGATGATCTGCAGAGTCGGGGTAGCCAGTGGGGTATAGAGTCAATCAGCAGCCCTCACGGGGGTACCGCTACACTTATTTCACTCATTAAAATGCAAATCAATTCATAACTTTTCTGAAATGCGTATTCTGGATATTTTTGTTGTTATTCTGTCTCTTACTGTTAAAATAAACTTACCATTAAAATTATAGACTGATCATTTCTTTGTCTGTGGGCAAACGTACAAAATCACCTGGGGATCAAATACTTTTTTCCTTCACTGTATGTACTGTATATTCCTGAAAACGTAATCACGAAACGTACGTCGAGGCGGTACTTGGTCACATTACTCCACGTAATTACTGGTCACTCTGGTTGTTTCTGGTCGGGTTGGTGGAACGCACCCTAACCATGGAGGTGGAAGTGAGGCGCCACCCAGCCATCCAGTGATGACAAGCCAGCAGCCCCAGTGCCGGGTCAAGGTACATATACATGTAAGCGGCCACTCGGCTATTGTATTTTTTTATTACATTTTATTAAATAGGATTACGCTATGGGTTTCCATCATTTGTTTTATATCCCATGCATAATCTCTGAGGAGGAAGAGTTCCATAAATCTCCAGGTTACATCAATGTAGCAGGTATTATCCTGCCTACGCTTCTTTTGACTTTCTTCTTAATTAAAGGAGTCAAATTTCTCTGGTAAGCAGATTATTTACCTAGAACACATGGGGTGTTTCTCTGGAAGACTATCTGCACAGAAGAATTTTTATAGATCACTTTGAACTTTTGTTTGGGACTACTTATATAAAAGGAATCACTTTTGGCTGTAATGTCATTAGATTGTTATGAGCAAATATCTACGGTATATCACATGCATGAATTTTAATTATTTTCACCATATTGTATTTTGTAATATATTATTGTATTATTTTATTTTATTGGTTTATACACATTTATATCACCATGTATTATTACAAAGCGCCCTCTGCACATTGCACAAACACATTTTTGAGTATTATTAATACCCATTTAGGGGAGCAGCTTTGCCTGATTTTTTTAGTGTTTATAATAGGCGCGGAGTACACACCAACTTTTTATGTACTGTATATTAACTGGCCACCTTAATCAAACACCCATAATTAATTGCTGGATGTATTTCTCTCATTCAGCTCTTCTCCTCCTACCACTGTTCCCCCAGCGCTATTACCAGCACTTACCCCTGTCATCTTGATTCGGAATTCTGGAATTGCTATGTATTACACAGCAGGGATGGCTGTCAAAATCCAGCAGCTCCTGCCTAATGACACTTGCAAATAGTCCACTAGTGTCATTGAGTAAATACAATGTAATACTACATTGTTTCATTGTATTTACTATTTTAACCAGTTCCCACCAGCCGTACACATATATGCAGACACTGGGTTGGCATGCCTTAACACTAAGCAGCCACATACAGTATATGCATCCATGAGGAATGGTTTACTGTGCAGAGAAGTGCATAGAAGTCTATGACAACGCATGTTTACAGCACCTGAAGCTTTTAAGGGGCATTTATTTAACGTTAGTTTTGCTTAGATTTGGAGGTATTGCAGGTATGAGATATCCCAGGATGCACTGGGAAACTAACAAGTGAACCAGAAAGATGTCATCAGCAGTAACTTCAACTTTTTTTCATTTTCCAACATTCAATTTTGCAACTTCATATGTATTCTGGAAATGTCTGGTGCAGACGTCACATCTGGTGTGCAGCATGGAGCAGCAGGAAGGTGAGCAGGGTTCAGGCTGGAGCAGAGCAACTAGCAGATGGCACACGTGGTGTGTAACATGGGAACGCTATAGCAGAAGGTGAGCGGGGAATGGAGAGAGAGGACTGAGTGGTAGAGGATCAGCAGAGCTCGGAGACAAGAGCAACTCAATAACACTCTCTCTGCCCCCCTCAATCACTCTCTCCTTGCCCCCCTCAATCACTCTCTCTCCACCCCTCTCTCTCCCTGCCCCCTCTGTCTCTTTTTGCCACCCCTCTCTCTCTCTCTCCCTACCCCCCCACAATCTCTCTCTCCCTGCCTCCCTCAATCTCTGCCCCCTCTCTCTCTTCTTGCCGCCCCTCTCTCTCTCTCCCTACCCCCCCACAATCTCTCTCTCCCTACCCCCCCACAATCTCTCTCTCCCTGCCTACCTCAATCTCTGTCCCTGCCCCCCCAATCTCTCTGTCCCTGCCCCCCTCAACCTCTCCCTCCCTGACCCCCTTCTCTCTCTCCCTGCCCCCTCTCTTTCTCTCCATGCCCTCAATCTCTCTCTCTCCGCCCCTCTTTCTCCCTGCCTCCTTTCTCTCCTTCTCTTCCTGCCCCCCTCTCTCTCCCTCCCCCCCCCACAATATATCTCTCCCTGCCTCCCTCAATCTCTGTCCCTGCCCCCCTCAACCCCCCTCTCCCTAACCCCCTTCTCTCTCTCCCTGCCCCCTCTCTTTCTCTCCATGCCCTCAATCTCTCGCTCCGCCCCTCTTTCTCCCTGCCCCCTCTCTCTCCTTCTCTTCCTGCCCCCCTCTCTCTCCCTGCCCCCCCACAATCTCTCTCTCCCTGCCTCCCTCAATCTCTGTCCCTGCTCCCCAATCTCTCTCTCCCTGCCCCCCCACAATCTCCCTCTCCCTGCCTCCCTCAATCTCTGTCCTTGCCCCCCCAATCTCTCTGTCCCTGCCCCCCTCAATCTCTCTCTTCCTGCCCCCCTTCTCTCCATGTCCTCAATCTCTCTCTCCGCCCCTCTCTCTCTCTCTCTCTCCCTGCCCCCCCCCCCTCTCTCTCTCTTTCTCTTCCTGTCCCCCTCTCTCTCCCCCTCTCAATAGCTTTAACCCAGCCTGTTTATTAAACTCCTTCCTTCCCATCATCTACCTAAAAATGTGGTGTATAATAGAACGACTTTATTAACTTTATCCACTTAAAGCAGTATTAAACCCCAAAGTAAACATTTATTATATTGCAGCATACCAATTCTTAGATGTGATGGTTACATTCCTTTTCTTGTTTAGGTTTTCTTGGTGATCCTGCCAGTAAGTCTGTTATTTTTCAAAAGAATGAGCTGTCCGGCAGATGTAGCAATTAGGGGGTTGAGACAAACCAGTTATTGCTGACAGGGGTGCTTACAATGATCAGTTTTCATTTATTTATGTAACACCTTTATCACACAAGGGAAAAAATCTGTTTGCTGTAGCTGATTATAAAGTGTGGCCTGGAATATGGCTACAAATTGTTTGGTGTACCTAAATCTGCTAGTATATCTAACACCTCCCTGCCCCTCAGACTGCTGTCCACAGGTGTCTGTTTCTTCTTCATCCAGAGCGGGGGCACTCTAATACAGAAGGCGTGTTATTGACCAGATCACCAGGAGGAACACAGAAAATAAAAAGCCTAAAAAAAAAGAAAACAAATGCAGCCACCACATCCAAGTATCGATATATAACATTTTTGGTTTTGAGTTTAATACCGCTTAATTTTTTCCATTATATTGTTAATATTTTGCACTGGAAATTGTAGTCCTCTCCATTCACAGCCTGAGCCCTGTACCCCCTATGGCTCCAGATGAGGGAGTAAAAAAATATATCTCTTTAATTCCCCCTACTTTACGTCAGGGTTATTAATGACTGCCTGCTCTGCTGTATAGAAGGGTTCCTTGTTATTTACAGCTTGAGCCTCTGATTGGCTGCCCACAGCCTTTTATTATTGGTTGAATCTGAGAAGATATCTCTTTGACTACTGTAGTCAAAGTGATATCTCAGATACAACCAATATTGAAAGAAAAATCTGAGGCTCAGGCTGTGAGTGGAGGAACCCTTTCCATGTGTGCAACTGGCTCTCACTGCTGTCAAAGTCAGTGAGCCAATGAGGAGATGGAGGGGGCGGGGCCAAGCCACGGCTCCGTGTCTGAATGGACACAGGGTGCTGTGACTCGGCTCGGGTGCCCCCATTGTAAGCTGCTTGCTGTGGGGGCACTGAACAGGAGGGAGGGGCCAAGAGAGCCAGCGAGGGACCCAAGAAGAGGAGGATCCGGGCTGCTCTGTGCAAAACCACTGCACAGAGGAGGTAAGTATAACATGTTTGTTATTTTTAAACAAAAAAAGCCAAGACTGTAATATCACTTTAGGCCTAGTACACACAGGCCGAATATCAGGCAGCATTGGTAGGTTCAGCCCATGTGTACAACAGCTGGTCCAGCAGAAGCTCTTTTTCAAACCTCTTTTTACTGAATATATCTGACAAGAAAAAATATGACACCCTTGTTATAAAATGTTTTGTGCTTTTAATAGGTTTTTCTGCGTTGCATGCCAACATTAATCATATTATAACAACACCCTCTGTAAAGAAGCAAAGTCTCATCAGATTGCATGAAACAGCATTTTAGTCACTCTGATTATTTAAATGTTGAGTCAGCAGATGAAAAACATGGAGCCATGCAGTGGACAATGGACTCGTTGTTTTACATTTATAATTATATGTATATTCATATTTTTGTTTAGCGCAACACTTTTGCTATACAGTCATTATTGATGTGATCCTATCTCATGTCAGTGGTGCTGCTATACACAAGTTTAATACGTTTACACAAGCGCAGTTTACTTATGTTTTCAAAGTCATGAGTAATGCCATATATTCTGGCTAAAAGACAGAATTCAGAGAGGAGTGGTTAATAATTCTTACTCTGAATGGTCTAAGGTTCTCACTGGTGTACCCCAAGGTTCAGTGCTGGGACCCTTACTCTTTAATATCTTTATAAATGATATAGGGTCTGGGATTAAAAGTAACATTTCTGTCTTTATGGATGACACTAAGCTTACAGGATGTCTCCAACTTACAAGCCAACCTCAATGCACTGTCTAATTGGGCAACTATGTGGCAAATGAGGTTTAATGTTGATAAATGTAAAGTTATGCACTTGGAGGCTAATAATATGCATGCATCATACATACTAGGGGGAGTACAACTGGGGGAATCAATGGTGGAGAAGGATCTGGGGGTTTTGGTAGATCATAAACTCAATAATAGCATGCAATGCCAAGCTGTGGTTTCCAAAGCGAGCAAAGTCCTTCCTTGTATTAAGAGAGGTATGGACTCCAGAAAGAGAGAGAGATCATTTTGCCCCTGTACAAATCATTAGTAAGACCTCATCTAGAATATGCAGTTCAGTTTTGGGCACCAGTTCTCAAAAAGGATATTGGGAGATTGGAGAAAGTCCAGAGAAGTGCAACCAAACTGATAAGAAGCATGGAGAAGCTCAGTTATGAGGAAAGATTAGAGGAACTGAATCTATTCCCTCTTGGGAAGAGGAGATTAAGGGGGGATATGATCAACATGTACAAATATATAAGGGGTCCATATAGTGAACTTGGTATTGAGTTATTCAATTTAAGGTCATCACAGAGGACAAGGGGGCACTCTTTACGTCTAGAAGAAAAAAGATTTCATCTCTAAATACGGAAAGGTTTCTTTACAGTAAAAGCTGTGAAAATGTGGAATAGACTCCCTCCAGAGGTGGTTCTGGCAAGCTCAGTAGATTGCTTAAAAAAATTCCTGGATTCTTTCCTAAATGTACATAATATAACTGGGTACTAACATTTATAGGTAAAGTTGATCCAGGGAAATATCTGATTGCCTCTCGGGGGATCAGGAAGGATTTCTTTTCCCCTGCTGTAGCAAATTGGATCATGCTTTGCTGGGGTTTTTCACCTTCCTCTGGATCAACTGTGGGTGAAGGATTGTGTATATGGGATTGTATTTTGTTTTTGGTTAAACTAGATGGACTTGAGTCTTTTTTCAACCTTACTAACTATGTATTGTACAGTGACATTTTCAGTAAAAAGCCTGATAATTAGGCATCTCCCTGAAACCCATTCTCTCCACTAATTTATTTATTTTTTGATCTTTAGAATTACTCATAGTGCCTATTGTATTCCTGTAATATCAGCTGACTGTAATTATATATTCCCATGAAAAGGTGCACAGAATCTTTGTACAAAGATGAAGATTTATAGGAACTAATTGACACAGAGTACTGTTCCATGCGATATTTCTACTTGTGCCAGGATTTGTGTGGGTCAGAGCTCACATGCTTACACTTTCCATTGTTCTGCTGTTTTTTTCCTTTTTTTGAAGTGAACTAGAACTAAACCTGTTATTATTATTTGTTGCGTATTTAACTCTGAATGCAGAAGTGCGTGGAAGCATATAGTGAACTCCAGGAAAGCAGCAAAATACACAGCTGAAAAACATATTTGCATCAAGGCAGCATACAGTGGGTTGAAGCTCTGTTCTCTCAAGCCAGTAGAACCAGTTAACTATAAACTCCAGACACCCCAGCTATCCAGCATTCTCTTTTGTTTTCTCATCTTTCAGTTTTCACAGAACTTAAACTGTTTTTTTATTCTTTTTTTTTCTTTTGCCCACCTGCTGATTTCTTTCTGCTTTACAGTCAGGTTCAGCCTTTCCTGACATGATGTCCGTTTTGTATTAGATCCAAAAGAGACTGTTGGAAGGGAGCCTCGTTCTGGTGAGTCTTGGGAACTTTTTAATGTAAAGCGGAGCTCCAGTCGAAAGGGGAAGCTCCACTTATTTGCTCCCCTCCGCTGCCACATTTGTCACCTTTCAAGGGGGGGGCACCGGTACCTGGTTTTCATAGGTACCTGGCAAAGATTGAAAAATAGTCAAACAATAGTGGATATCTCTCCTTCAGCGCTCACGGCAAAGATACAATTATCAAAAGCTGCTACTATAAAAAAAATACAATATATAAAAAATATGTCTAAATAAATATTTAAACATTAATAGCGCTAATATGGCCAGAAAATCTTTTGAATTGATACACAGTCCACTTTAACAGTGAGAGTAACAAAAATGTTGAATAAAAGATGGTCTGCTCAAGCAGAAAGGAATACAAATTTGTTGCAGTTTATTGATCCAGATGAATCGCCGTCACCACAATGATTGCATAATAAAAGGAAATTCACTTACCAGATATTACAGGATTTGATGCATATCTCTAGGTAGCAAAACACTGTGTGTCTTTATCCAATATTGCTGGGTTGGTGCGTGGGTGTTAGGTGGCTGTAATCATTAATCACTGCATCCCCCATCTGTATATTGCCCTCTTACAAGCAAGAAAATAAGGGGGCACATAGCGTAATCCAGTATTGGAAGGTATGTTTATTTAAATAATTCCTTATAGATGTACACTTACAAAAAATTAAATTATTAAAAGCATAAATAAGTATCCTTATAAAGTCGCTCCCTCCTGATATACCTCTCACCGCTACAGTGGTGTTCCCGATGACGTAGGTTGCTGCGTGGTCATGCCCTTAGGGCATGCATGACCATGCAGCAACCTACGTCTTCGAATTACGCTGTCGAGTTCCCTGTTTTGCCTTACCCGGGAACACCACTGTAGTGGTGAGAGGTATATCAGGAGGCAGCGACTTTATAAGGATATTTTATTTATACTTTTAATAATTGAATTTTTTGTAAGTGTACATCTATAAGGAATTATTTAAATAAACATACCTTCCAATACTGGATTACGCTATGTGCCCGCTTATTTTCTTGCTTGTAACGAGCAATATACAGATGGAGAGATGCAGTGATTACTGATTACAGCCACCTAACACCCACTTACCAACCCAGCAATATTGGATGAAGACACACAGTGTTTTGCTGCCTAGAGATATACATCAAATCCAGTAATATCTGGTAAGTGAATTTCCTTTGGGGGATTATAATGCAATCATGGTGACGGCGATTCGACTGGATCAATAAACTGCAACTAATTTGTATTCCTTTCTGCTTGAGCAGACCATCTTTTATTCAACATTTTTGTTAATCTCACTGTCAAAGTGGACTGTGTATCAATTCAAAAGACTTTCTGACCATATTAGCACTATTAATGTTTAAAAATGTATTTAGACATATTTTTGATATTTTGATAGGTACCCACTCCCACTTCCAGCTGACTTCGCCGCGGCAAACTCATCTGGAAGTTCGCTCCCCCCCTTCTGCTTCCCCTGCCGCTGGGCCATTCACAAAGAGCAGTACGCTTCACGCATGCGCAGTAGGGAACCAGCTGTGAAGCCACAAGGCTTCACTGCCGATTTCCCTTACCCGAGAGGGCGATGGCAGCACCCGAGAGCTGATTGAAAAATCGGCTTGGATGAAGACACCGCTGGACAGGTTAATGTCCTAATATTTAATTTTTTCTGAAGGAGCCTGGAGTTCCACTTTAACTGCACTTTAAACAACTGCATAGTGCAGCAGGCTCTGATTGGCCAGTCCTTCCTGTTGGCAGTGTTGTATGTGCAGGCAACATTGTGGGTTCTATGGAGATCTTTTTAGCTACAGGAACACAAGTCATGAGCTCCACCTGCAACTACTTCCTGGTTCCTCTTTCTCCTGGCTCTTTAGGCAGTCTGCCTAAATCCAAGATGACGCCCAAGCACTTTTCTTCTCATTACGTGGTTGTGGGGTGGGGCCAGAACATCACATCATGGAGGCTAGGCTGGGAATTTGAACTGGGAACTTTCCTCTGGCAGCAGCAAAAACAGTAAAGCCTCATACATACGATGTGATTGTTGGCAGGGGATTGTCTGTTGACAGACTGTTGTCGTAAAATCTGAACTTTGGTACGCTCCTTTTGACAATTGTTTTCCAACTTTCGGCCAACAAATGTTGGATGGCAGGCTAGTAAATTTTCAGCGGACAACAGTCTGCTGTCGGATTTTCATTTGGTCAGTACACAAGTCCGTTACACAAAAGTCGAAAGTACAAACACGCATGATCGGAAGCAAGGAACGAGCCGGAAGTGGTCGGTCTTGTAAACTAGCATTGAGAATGGAGAATTAACATTCGTGACGTGGCAAATTAGGAAATGTCAAAATGCAGCGCACAATTCTTTTCTTCTTTAATGAGATAATAATGAAGGTGCTTTACTGGTGATACTGATGGAGTTATGGCAAACGCATTTTAAAAGGCTTTTGTTTTCTAGTGATATCAAGAATATTATTAAGCTTGTTGTTTTGTTTTTTTGGGCAAGTTACCACAACAGTAAATATTCAAAACACAAACAGTCAGCGCAAAAAAATAGAAAAAGCAAAGCTGCTGAACACTAAAGGCAAATATATAAGTCCTTTCACGTAATGCAATAAAAAATGAATAGTGCAGCGCTGAAAATACTAATCAATAAACATAAATGTCCATAAATGGAGAAACACAGAGAGTGTCAGCGGTGATGCAGGGTGCTTCATGCAAGTCCAAAGTGCTCTTAAAATCTGTGCTCCCCCTCTTGCCAGTCAAACCGCTCACCTTATTGCAGGGACCCCTGAACTAACAGGAAGGTCTCATAAGCGTTTAGCACTAATTAGTGGTCAGGGTGGTATCTTGACTGGAAAAACCGGAAGGGCTCAACAATTTTCATCCAAATATGCATGAAATAAAATAAAGAAAATACATAGTGCTTTCTGCATAGCTAAAAAAACAAATCCTTTTATTAAAAGACAGGTACTCACAAATATAGCACTATAACCAGTGCTGGGAGTTAAGGCACGTATTAGTTACAGATGACGATGAATGATACGGTGGCTGCAGCGACGTCTAAACCGGGATAAAAACCAATCCGCACGCGTATCGTCCAGCAGAATTATGTGTCCGGTGATGGGACAAAAAACAAATATATGTTTGCCCAGAGAGGAGGAGGTCAACTACCAACTCGGATGCCATCATGGAGAATCAGCAACCACTCCCATCACCGGACACATAATTCTGCTGGACGATACGCGTGCGGATGTATTTTCTTTATTTTATTTCATGCATATTTGGATGAAAATTGTTCAGCCCTAATAAGGAAGAGGTTTCCGGTTTTTCCAGTCAAGATACCACCCTGACCACTAATTAGTGGTAAACGCTTATGAGACCTTCCTGTTAGTTCAGGGGTCCCTGCAATAAGGTGAGCGATTTGACTGGCAAGAGGGGGAGCACAGATTTTAAGAGCACTTTGGACTTGCATGAAGCACCCTGCATCACCGCTGACACTCTCTGTGTTTCTCCATTTATGGACATTTATGTTTATTGATTAGTATTTTCAGCGCTGCACTATTCATTTTTTATTGCATTAGGTTACCACAACACCATTATCCCGTATTTTTTAAGATCAAAGATACAACAAGGTTAATTGGCTTCTGTCTAAATTGGTCCTAGTATATGAATGTGAGTTAGGGACCTTAGATTGTAAGCTCCTTGAGGGTAGGGCCAGTGGTGTAACTAGAACCTTCAGGGCCCCGGTGCAAGAAACCATGGAGGGCCCCCCTGACCTCCGGCCAGGGCCCTTCCCACTGATCCCAGGGGCAGCAGGACCTGGATAGGAGGAGGAACAAATCCCCTCCATTTTCCTCCTGCAGCCACTGAATACCTATCAGAGGGAGAGGAGGAGAAGCAGATTTTTAGTGGCTGCAGGAGAAAAATGGAGGGGATTTGTTCCTCTAAATGCCCCCCCATCCAGGTGTTCAGGGGCAACATGTGTGCTATTGCAATTGTGACCCCTGTAGTTACGCCCCTGGGATGAGTGGCAGCGGTGTTGGTGGGGGATGGGATCAGTGATGGTTGGGGAGGGATAGGATCAGTGGCATCGGGGGTGGGGGATGGGATGAGTGGCAGCGGTGAGGGAGAGATGGGATGAGTGGCAGCAGTGGGGGGATGGGATCAGTGACAGCAGTGGTGGTTGGGTGGGGATGGGATCAGTGGCAGCGGTGGTGGTAGGGGGATGGGATCAGTGGCAGAGGTGAGGGGGGATGGGATCAGTGGCAAGGGTTGTGGTTGGGGGGTTAGGATCAGTGGTAGGGGGGATTGAATGGGATGAGTGGCAGAGGTGGTGGGGGAAAGGAGATCAGTGGCAAGGGTGATGGTTGGAGGATGGTGGGATGGAATGAGTGGTAGTGGAAGGGGGATTGGATGAAATGAGTGGCAGCGGTGGTGGGAGGATGGGATCTGTGGTGAGGGTGGTGGTTGGGGGGGGGTGGGATGGGATGAGTGGTGGGGAGGGGAATGGTATCAGTGGCAAGGATGGGATCAGTGGCAGTAGTGGTCATGGTGGGGTGGATCAGTGGCAGTAGTGGTAGTGGTGTGGGGGATCAGTGGCAGTAGTGGTATCAGGGTATCAGTGGCAGTAGTGGTGGTAGTGTGGGGGGGTATCAGTAGCAGTAGTGGTGGTGTGGGGATCAGTGGCAGTAGCGGTGGTGTGGGGATCAGTGGCAGTAGTGGTGGTGGTGGTATCAGGGTATCAGTGGCAGTAGTAGTGGTGTGGGGGATCAGTGGCAGTGGTGGTATCAAGGTATCAGTGGCAGTAGTGGTGGTGGTGGTGTGGGGGGTATCAGTGACAGCAGTGGTGTGGAGGGGTGGAAATCAGTGCAGTAGTGGCGGAGTGGGGATCAGTGGCAGTAGTGGTGGTGGTGGTATCAGGGTATCAGTGGCAGTAGTGGTGGTTGTGGTATCAGGGTATCAGTGGCAGTAGTGGTGGTGGTGGTGTGGGGGATCAGTGGCAGTAGTGGTGGTATCAAGGTATAAGTGGCAGTAGTGGTGGTGGTGGTGGTGTGTGGGGGTATCAGTGGCAGTAGTGGTGGCGTGGGGATCAGTGGCAGTAGTGGTGGTGGTGGTGTGGGGGGGTATCAGTAACAGCAGTGGTGTGGGGGGGGAATCAGTGCAGTAGTGGTGGTGTGGGGATCAGTGGCAGTGTTGATATTTAACGGGATGGGTGGCACTTACTTGCAGATCCCCCTCCTTGCTGGGTCTTGCTTGGGCGAGCAGAGAGGATGGTTGGGGCCTGTGAGTGCACGCGGAGCTGGAGAAGATGGGCGGATTGGGGGGGGGACTGTGCCCGTGAGTGCAAGCAGAGAGATATGGGCGGAGAGGATGGGTGCGAAGCGGGCGGGGACTGTGCCCCTGAGTGTGGGATGAGAGGATGGGTGAAGAGGATGGGCGGAGCCTGTGCAGTGTGCAGAGGATGGGTAGAGCGTACACTGTAGTGTACACTACAGTCATTCACGGGCGGAGCGGACTCCCCGTGAATGACTGTAGCGTACACCGTGAGTGTACACTACTGTAATATCTCCCAGGCGGCGGGCCCCCTTACAGTGGCGGAACCCGAGGGCCCAGTCGCAAATGCAGATATAAATGAAAAAAGCAGCGCTAGCGACAAATGAACCAAAACCTTACCTTTAGTGACAAGTCTTGTTGTTATCCATCTTGGGACTATTGCTAGGATTCATATTTCTGTCTTGGGAGCAACCACTGTTTATATCCATCAGTTCAGCTGCCAATATTTATTGGTCAACACTTATGGTTTATTTTATTTATTTTTTTATTTTCCACATTATATGCGGTATGCCTATATGTGTAATATTCTTGTGCAATCACCTATTATGTTTCACTATTTACATTCAATAGTTATATGTGTAACCCTAGACTGCATGTGATATGTAGTCCATCATTTATTGTTAGCACATTGGTTAGCATTCAGCACCTTTAGTCACGTCTTATCAGCGCTGTATTTGTCTGTTTTATATCCAGTCGCAAATGCGACTGGTGCGACCCTGGTAATTCCGCCACTGGGTAGGGCTGATGTGAATGTACAATGTATATGTAAAGCGCTGCGTAAATTGATGCCGCTATATAAATACCTTAATTAATAAATAATAAATAATAACTATGTTGGTGTCCCTGTTTAATTTTACATTGTATTTTTTAAAATGTAACTGCCTACTCCCAAACTGTCATTTGAAGTAAAACACATAGCCAAATATTATTCTACACAATTTTTTATTGTGCAGAAAAAAAAATACAACAAATTAAATTTGAGATGCTATTTGCCATCCAAATACAAAGAACTTAACCAAAAAGTGCATTCTATGCATACAAAAATATTGAAAATATAACAAATAAAATCATTATTTTAAAAAAAACCTGCCTTCCTCAAGATTTATTTTGGAGTAGTCTCTACTTTTGACCTTCCAGAGACAGCGCAGCTCCAGTACAGGTCAATGAATTGGTTTAGAAAATCAGGGGAAGTAAATTTATCCATCATGATAAATGATATGATGCCTGCAAGACAGAACACAAGACAAACCATAATGTCTGGCTTAACCCATAAACTGGTCCCAATATAGGCCTCAATCTAAGCAGTATAGGCCACTACCCAGCTATGCCCCAATTTCCAAATGTACCTTCGTTTTATGCCTCCTTTTTTGTGAGGATCGTTCGTCCTCTACTCCAAGATTGATCCTACAGTCGTTCCATTGACCATGCGTTCTGGCTTTATTTACACTGCGCATGCGTCAAACTCCGCTCTCAGTGCGTCATGACGCATCTCTCTTCTGCATGCGACACAGATGGCAGAACATTCGGGAGGGACAACATGGTGGATTCGGAGGATTACAGCCAGCCCAACGGTGGTGGAGCTCATAGGAGGCACAAAGAAACCCCCATGAGCAAGGCTGAGATGGTGGAGATGGTGCACATCCTAGAGAAGCCCGACTACGACTGCAAGCTGCGCAATTATGAAAGGCCCAACAGCCGAAAGGACCTCATTTTGGAGAAGGTGATCTATGCTATGTGAATGATGTAACATATAAAGTAGGTGCTATCCCAATTTGGCTGCAAAAGTAGGAATGGAGTCTATTTAACAAATTATTTTGGATGAGTGGGACAAGCATTTACCCATCTTTGACTGGAACTGACTGTTAAAGTGGTTCTATAGGCCCAAGGTTTAAAAACCTTCTGGGTGCACCTCTCCCGCCCGGCCCACCCCCCCCCCCAATACCTACCTGAACCTCATCTCAAACCACCGATGTGCACAAGAACAGTGGTCTCTCTCTCCTCACTGGCTCACACAGCAGCAGGAGCCATTGGCTCCTGCTGCTGTCAATCACAGTCAGTGAGCCAATGAGGAGAGATCGGGGGCGGGGACTGAACCATGCTGTGTGTGTGAATGGACAAACACACCGTGGCTCAGGAGTGAGCCTGCTCTAGTGCCCCCTTGGCATTCGGCAGCGGGGAGTAGTCAGGACCACCAGCGGGGGGACCCAAAAATTAGAGTAGCGTTTCTCAACTCCAGTCCTCAATGCGCCCCAACAGGTCATGTTTTCAGGCTATCCATTATTTTGCACAGTTGAGTTGATCAGTTTCACTGCCTTGATAATTACCACAGCTGTTGGTAATCCTGAAAACATGACCTGTTGGGGTGCCTTGAGGACTGGAGTTGGAGTTGAGAAACACTGAATGAGAGGATCTGGGCAGCTCTGTGCAAAACTATTGAATGGAGAAGTTTGTTTTAATTAAAAAAAAAAAAAATATCTTTCCTTAAGACCCCTTTCACACCGAGGCGCTCAAAAACTGCCCATAAAATGTTGGGCATTTTTGAGGCGCTTCTGCGGCTGCTTGCAGGACTTTTTGCACCGCCCCGCCAGTGCACCGCCCTAGTGTGAAAGCATCCATTGTAATGAATGGGAAGCAGTTTTCGGGCGCTTTTCAGGCGCTATTTTTAGAAAAGTGCCTCAGTGTGCGCTCAAAAACTGCCCATAAAATGTTGGGGCGTTTTTGCAGTGCTTTTGCAGCACTTTAGTGCTGTTTTTGCTGCACTTTTGCGGCACTAGCACACGCTTCTTTGGTTACGCGACAACGTGACCTAAAAAAAAAGAAAAAAGAGCAGTTTTGCGGCGCTTTTGAATTGCTTCCAATTCATTTCAATGGACAGGGAAATTTTTGAGGCGCTCCAAACATGCTCCTTGCAGGACTTTTTGCACCGCCCCGCCAGCGCACCGTCCCAGTGTGAAAGCTTCCACTGAAATGAATGGGAGGCCGTTTTCATGCGCTATTTTTAGCACAAAAGTGCCTAAAAAACGTCTCAGAGTGAAAGGGGTTTTAGAATCACTTTAATATAGTGATCTTCTATGATTGTCAACTCCATCTAGTGGCCATAATGTGATATTTTTCCTAGAAAAAAACCTTAATCACATAAAAAACATTATGGCCACTAGATGGGGCTGACGATCTTAAGAAATGACTGAATTAAGCAAAATATGGTCAGAATTCATCAAAGCTAAATCTTGTCACATTTGTTCAATGATCCAAAAAAAAGTAGAAAAAAATATATATAATTTACTCGTTGGCTTGTTAAATACCGGAATGACTGACATACGTTGATCTAAACTGCAAAAGCCGTCATTAACACCATGCAGGAAATTTGAAATAAAATATTTTTTGTCCTTCTCTTTTTACAGAAGTAGCCTATAATGATTAAAATACATACACATTACTAATATCTGATTATAGGACCTTGGATTATCTGTCTAGAAAATAGGTGTTTTGTATAGTTTTATAGTGACCTACTTTCCGTCACTGTTGCTGTCATTAATTTATTCCTATAGCATTTAATAAGCGCAGGATAACTAGTTCTAAAGCTGCCTATTTTATTCAAATTCGAATGATGAAGATAGTTAAAGGTTATATATACACGGTACAAGACTTCACTTCAGTCTCAGAGGTTTATAGACTAAACACAGGAGAGGATTGCCCTTGCTGCACTGTTTGAAAGGTCAATCAATAATTAGAGCAGACAAAGTGAGACATCCAATGACCATGAACCGCTTACAATGAAAAGTGCACTGTACTATTTACCCCGGGGACACCCTTTTGTGTTGGTTGTGCTCGTTTATTCAGCTGCTTTGTAAATATAGACCAGGACATCCTAGAGATAGACATTAGTCAGTGATTGCATGATCTGACTGGCTCATAATGTCTTCTCTTCCAGTTTTTTCCCCAAACAGAATCTTCTTATTTGTTAAAGTGCGTCTGTTAGGACTGTTTTACATGGGTGGCCAGAGGATGGTAAAAACAGGATGTTTAGCTGTTTAGCCACAGTTTTAACAACACCCCCTATGACCAATTACATTTTACAATTGCAGCCAGTAGGGGCTGTACACGTGCCGCGGCTGCAGCAGTTTTAACTCGGCCTTCAAAGTTTGACAGGCACCACCAGCTATCGAATGTGCCCATTAAGGTCAATGGGAGCATGCCGCAACCACAAGCTAAACACTTGGCTCGCCCTTGCCCCCTGGGATTAAAAAAAAAAGCTTTTCCAAGGGTGGTAGACACTGTTGCCCATCTGGAAGAGCTCTTAGTGCCCTTTCACAATGTGGCGCAGCCGCGTTAGCGGTAAAGCGCCGCCAGCTTTAGAGGCGCTTTACCGTCGTTTTAGCGGTGCTTTTCGGCTGCTAGCGGGGCTGTGGAAAGGGTTAAAAACTGCCTGAAAAGCACTGCTGCTGAAGCACTTTGCAGGCGCTTTGGCAGCGCTGCCCATTGATTCCAATGGCAGGAGCAGTGTATACACCGCTCCTCCACCACCCTAAAGACGCTGCTTGCAGGACTTTTTTTTCCCATCCTGCAAGTGCACTGCCCCGGTGTGAAGGAACTCGGGCTTTCACACTGGGGTGGCTTGAGAGGCGCTTTTCAGGCCCTTTACAGGTGCTATTTTTAGCGCTAAAATGCCTGAAAAGCACCTTCAGTGTGAAAAGGGTCTTAGAGAAGTGGAGGGATGGATAGCCATGGGCAAACAGTTTCTGCAACATAATGATGTGGCAAGGTTTTCTGGCTTGCCTGATTGCTTTGTTCCTCGAGAACACTCCTACTACTACTGGATGTTCTGTACCACCCCATAGACTTGAAAGGAGGCACTGATAACCCATGATATTTGTTTTAAATTCCCTCTTACCTAGGTTTTGCTTAACACATACTCGCGTGCCCATCGAATCCAGCATTGTCCTGCTTTGTTCTTCTTTTCTGCTATCGCAGACTGGATTCTGTGCCAACTTCTACCTCTCTTACATTATTATACGAGATTTATATAGCGTCAACAGTTTACGCAGCGCTTTACAATGTATAAGGGGGACAACACAATTACAGTACAGTTCAATACAAAAGGTACAGGAGGGCCCTGCTCGTAGAGCTTACATTCTAAAGGGAGGGGGTGGTGGTACAAAAGGTAATAGCTGCAAAGAATGATTTGATGGGGGTGGCTCAGGGACAGTTATGTGGGTGTGGGATAGGCTTCCCTGAATAAATGAGTTTTCAGGGATCTCCTAAAGGTGGACAGAGTAGGGGCTGATTGAACATACTGGGGCAGGGAATTCCAGAGGATGGGAGAGGCTCTGGAGAAGTCCTGAAGGCGAGCATGGGAGGAGGTAACAAGGGAGCTAGAGAGCAGGAGGTCCTGGGAGGAGTGGAGGGGGGCGATTTGGGCGATATCTGCAGATGAGGTTGGTGATGTAGATGGGGGCGATGTTGTGAATGGCCTTGTATGTTATGGTTAGCATTTTGAATTTTACACGGTGGGGTAGGGGAAACCAGTGAAGGGATTGGCAGAGAGGAGCAGCAGTCGCATCACTAGGAACCAGTTGAGTGGTCTCTTTCAGATTCCTGCAGCTGGCCCTCAATGACATGCCACAAGGTCTGCCCTCCAGCACTGTTTATCCCTGCTTTTGCAGCCTCCTGCAATATGTTATATGCATATCCCAGGAGGCCTTAGTAATACCAACACAACATTCTTGCCTAGGTGAGAATGAAGCAGGGGGGCCTGGGACAAACTTATTGTGATATACTGTATTCTGCAGAGTATCTCACCAGCCAGGCAGCTAAAGTGATAACTCTGCAGCACATTGCTCCATATAATGGATATCTGCAGAACATTGCCCTTTATACTGGCAAGTCTATAGAACATTGCACTTGATGGCCCTGGCTCCCTATACTCTGGTAGCTTCCAGCCCTGGGAACATACTACCTCTCATGCCCCCTGGGCACCTACCATTGGACCCCTGGGCACCTACCACCCCTCATGCCTCCTGGACACCTACACCCCTCATGCCCACTAGGCTCTCACCTGTCTCCAGGTAACTGACTGTCCTTTGTGTGTTCAGCAGCAGTCACCACCACTGAAGCCACGGGAGCCATCGGGGGCGGGGGAAGGTCACAGGTGTTTCCGATCGGAGAGTGTGCACTGCTGGTAGGACTTTGGAGAGCGGACTCAGGGGGGGGGAGTGCTGCTGGCGCTGGCGGGGGGGCTGGAGGTAACTGGCTAAAGCATATGCCGCAGGCAGTACTTACCTTCAATGGCGCCGCTCTCTCAGAATCCGAGCCGAGAAACAGGAAATGAAGTATATAGCACCAACCATGCCCACTCTCCTCTCCTCTGGTGTCCTGTCCCCCACAGTGACGCAAATAGTACCACCCACTGTCCTCTCCTCTGGTCCCTGCCACGCCAATCCTAGCCACTACTGTAGGCATACTGACCAATCAAAGTAGAGTGGGAGTGTGTGCGGGCGCACAGTTTGCACCCTGCACACGCCATAAACACAGGCAAATCAGCTTCCCAGCCTGCAATCAGCTGATTGCAGGCTGGGAAGCTTCCCATAAACCGCATGTCCAGCGCCCGGTCACTCTTAAAGTGACATTTTTTTTTTCAGCTTGGGGGGGGGGGGGGGGGGGCGGCGCCCGAGCACCCCCTATGGATGGGCCGCCACTGATTCAGGATCACGTTATATTTATTTGTGTATTTTCCTTTATTTTGCATAGTTTTCACATTGATGGATGCACTGTATTTCGGTATTATATGTGAGATTTAGTAACCACCACATTCCTATAGCTTTCATGCAATTTCCATGTGGTCGTGTTATGAAAAAGGTGCAGGGACCTTTTCCCTTCAGTAAATGCATTGGCTGCCCTGCCCGCTCAAATCCCGCACACAGAGCCACATTGATATGAACCAGGCCTGAGACTGTTTAGAGAGGAGTGTGTCCATTCCCTCCACTCAGTTTTCAGATTACACTCATCTCCCTGCTCTATGCTGTCTGGCATTCTACATCAGATCCCTGCCCCCTGGGTTCTGGAGCAATGCTGTGTAAATGTTGTAATTTGAATGACTGTACAGGAGAGAGGGCTGCAGATAAACAAGTACAGTTTATGTAGGAGGAGACTTCTAGGACACCCATGGCAATTCAGTCCTTAGATTTATCAGCTCCATAAACATACTTATAAACAACAACATTCACACTGAGCTCTATACTGTAACCTGTTCCTGCCGGCCGTACGCATATATGCAGCCTCTCGGTGAATGGGCTTTAACGCAGAGAGGCCCCATATACAGTACAGTATGTGGCCCTATGTAAGCATCTTTCTATGCTGACAGCGCGCGCTGTGCTTGCTCCCAGCACAGAGACCGGCAGCAGGGCTGTTTTTAAGGCAGGACAAAAGGGGCAGCTGCCCAGGGTCCTGTCATTGTTGTGGGGTGCAAAGCAGCTGCCTCATACTTGCCAACTATCCTGGTTTAAATTCCCTCGTACCTTGACGTTTTAGTCCCGTGCTGTGTTCCAATATCTTAGTGTGAAGTGCTGCTACTAATGCTGCCCAGCTCTGCCCTTTTGTTGTGTACAGATGACTCACCTGCAGACCATGTGTTTACATGTAAATTACCCGCATTCATATGAAAATAGAGGCAGCATTCATATGTAAATAGCGGCAGCCGGCGGCATTGATATGTATATCATGCCCCCCTGAGGTCATATCCACAGTAGCAGCCAATCAACAAGCAGAAATCATGTGCTGTAATCTCTAGCAACTAATCAGTGAGCCGTAATGTGTGCTGTAACCTCTAGCAACCAGTCAGTGAGCGGTAATGATACACTGTAACCTCTGGCAACCAATCGTAATCACTGCCTGATCTGATTCAGTAAACTGATAATGAGTCCAGCTGCTATTTATTGTATGTCTCAGAGCAGGTGGAGAGTGAAACTGCATGGGGGGGCCCCAAGAAACGGGAAGGGGTTATTAACAGTTCCCTTGTAAGTGGCCATGTTCACTGCTGAGCTCTATATCAGGTTACAAAAGTTCTATCATACAGCCCCATCTAAAGGAGAACACCTAATGTAATGGGTCTTGTGAACGTATATATGCATCCTATCTTAATAAACGCACATGTGGGAAACTTTATGTTTTGTGTGCATAATCATGACCAAGAATAACATGATAAAAAACCCTGAAAGACATACCCCCAAAAAGTAATTTAAAAAAGTTCTTATTTCACGCGTGTAGCACTCATGTACCCCCCAAAAAAATACAGTTTCCTCAGGTCCCCTGTTCCCAGTGCCTGCGACTAAAAGAAGCACCACACCTCCAACACACGTAGGGCTTTAATGAACAGAGAGAAGCCCTTCAGGGCCGAATCACATAACAAATTGCACAGGAACAGATGTAGTGCGATTTCAACCTATTCATTGAAATGGGCTGAAATCACGCCAGACCACACCAAAAGTAGTACATGCACTACTTTAAAAAATGCACAGCAACCAGATCACATGGTACTACTGTACGATGCTATCAGGTGCAGGGAAACATACTTGTAGCAAGGTCCCGGGACCAAGAGGCCTAATGGTGACCTCAAGGCTTAGGGAGAGCTGACATCCTTCCTTGTAAAGTGGGTTACCAGGCATGGTGGGTGTGATGCAAGAAGAATGATGGGCGCCAGTCACTTTTTCAATTTAAAGAAGAGATTTATTGTCTCTTAACGGAACTGTGGGAGAGCGGGTTAGGGCTAGGACACCCCTAAGTAGATGCAATGATAATTGGCAGACTACGAGACTTCTATAGGTAGACAGCTATCCAGTTGAAGGCCTCCACCCGGATAACACTTCTGTATAGGTGATCTCTTATGGCAACTTGTCTTGCAACAGTTATAGTTATATAGTTATATAGTAGTTGTACATAACTCTTTGTAACACAGAAGGTACACCTCAACAAGTGCAGGATAGCAGGCAGACTGGTGGACTGGCAGATGTGGATACACGCCAACAGGTGCAGGGCAGCAGGTGGACTGGCAGGTGCAGGTACACAGCAACAGGTGCAGGAAAGCAGACAGACTGATGGACTGGCAGGTGCAGGTACACAGCAATAGGTATAGCAGAACAGCACGCAGCAAGCAAGCTGGTGAGCAGGCAGGCAGAAGTCAGTAATGGCCAGGCAGCAGAGGTACAGAATCAGGTCCAGAGAAGAGTTAGGTCACAAGCTGGGTCAGCAATAAGGTATCAGGAACAAACATAGTCAAACAGGCCGGGTATACACAGGAACAAACACAGGATCAGGTCACAGACAGGAAAAGCTGAGGACCACTCAGCAATCTTCTGGTTTATGGAGCCACTTTAAATAGGCAAGAGAGATCTAAGTATTCACGCATGCTCACGCTAATGTGCACGGGTACATGAGCGAGTCAGGGAACATCTAGTTGTCACTCAAGAATTATCATGCACATGTGCGCGAGTTAGGGAACCTCTAGTTGTCACTTGAGAATTTCTATTACCCTTTTTTCCCTGAAAATAAGACCTAGCGTGATTGTCGGTAATGGCTGCAATATAAACCCTACCCCCCAAATAAGCTCTACCCTGTTTCCCCGAAAATAAGCCCTACCCTGAAAATAAGACCTACAAGGACTTTAACTAGGGCTTATTTGGGGGGTAGGGCTTATATTGCAGCCATCACCAACAATCACGCTAGGTCTTATTTTCGGGGAAACAGGGTAGCTAGTGCACATCTTTGTGCATGTCTTTGTGCACGACTGTGCATATAATTTCTCTGACACCCCCCCCCCCTCCTATGCCACATTATGCCACATGTAATTTTTCTGGGGGGGGGGGAGTGGGTACCTAGTTTTGACAGATACCCCCTCCCACTTCTGCTCAGATCGCCTAGGCGATCTGAGCAGAAGTTCTGCTCTCCCCCTCCCTCCCTGCTGTCTTTTGAGACACATCACAGGTCCCCGAAGACTGACGGACCATTCAGAAGGCACAGCACGACTTGCGCATTCGCAGTGGGCTCCCAAGCTGTCACAGCTGGGTGCCCACAGTTGAGATCGGGAGAGAAGACAGAGAGAAGGGATGGCTCAGGTGAGCACATTGCTGGATTCTGGGACAGGTGAGTGTGTTTATTAACCACTTGACGACCGCCTCACGCCGATGTACGTCGGCAAGGTGGCACGGACAGGCAAAATCACGTACAGGGTACGTGATTTGCCTTCCGCGGGTGGGGGGTCCGATCGGTCCCCCCCCCGGTGCCCGAGGCGGTCGCCATTTCTTCCCGGGCGATCAAAGGTCAGGGGGAGGCCATCCATTGTTGGCCACCCCCTCCCGATCGCTCCCGGCGAATGAAAATGCTTCCTTCCCTCTGTAATGTAAACAGAGGGAAAGGAAGTGATGTCATCTCTCCTCGAGCCGGTCTTTTCGTCGCCGCGCCGAGGAGAGAAGACATCAAGTAAGTCTGCACAACACTACACTAACAGTAGAACACACCAGGCACACTTGTCACCCCCCATCACCCCCCGATCACCCCCTGATCACCCCCCTGTACCCCCTGTCACTCTGACACCAATAGCATTTTTTTTTTTTTTTGCATTGGTGTCAGTTTGTGTCAGTTAAAAGTTTTAGGGCAGTTAGGTTAGCCCCCTTTAGGTCTAGGGTACCCCCCCTTAGGTCCAGGGTACCCCCCTAACCCCCCCTAATAAAAGTTAACCCCTTGATTACCCCCCGTCACCAGTGTCGCTAAGCGATCGTTTTTCTGATCGCTGTATTAGTGACACAGGTGACGCTAGTTTAGGGAGGTAAGTATATAGGTTCGCTGTCAGTGTTTTATAGCGACAGGGACCCCCATATACTACCTGCTAAAGGTTTTAACCCCCTGATTGCCCCCTAGTTAACCCTTTCACCAGCGATCACCGTATAAGTGTTACGGGTGACGCTGGTTAGCTAGTTTGTTTTTTGTTGTTTATTACAGTTTATTACAGTTTATTATAGTTTATTATAGTTTTAGGGCACCCGCCGTTTATTACCCTATAAAGGTTTAACCCCCTAATTGCCCGGCGGTGATAGAAGTTACGTTTTTAGGATCTGATAAGGTCTGCGTCGCCCCAGGCAGCGTCAGGTTAGCGCCAGTACAGCTAAAACCCACGCACGCAGCATACACCTCCCTTAGTGCTATAGTATCTGAACGGATCGATATCTGATCCGATCAGATCTATACTCCCCAGCAGTTTAGGGTTCCCTGAAACGCAGTGTTAGCGGGATCAGCCCAGATACCTGCTAGCACCTGCGTTTTGCTCCTCGGCCCAGCCCTGCCCAGCCCACCCAAGTGCAGTATCGATCGATTACTGACACTTACAAAACACTAAGCACACATAACTGCAGCGGTCGCAGAGTCAGGCCTGATCCCTGCGATCGCTAACAGTTTTTTGGTAGCGTTTTGAATCAGTCGCTGACAGTCGGGAGCTTTTTTGCCTGTGAGTCTCACTAGTGTACCCCTAAATTTAGAGGCCAAAATGGCAAATCCAAGGTACACTAGTGAAGAGGCCTACAGGATTCTGAGCATGACAGATAGTGAAGAGGAAGTCACTCATCTGTCAAGTTCAGGCTCAGAATACGAACCTGTAGAGGACAGCGGCTCCATGACAGATAGCTCTGACGACAGAGTTGTGGTCCCTGCTAGGGTCAGGCGTACCAGACCCCGAACTTATGCTGTCCCTGAAGTGCAAGAACCGCAGGGCTCTCGTATGGAGCAGAGCAGTACTAGCGCCGCTACTCCTTCTGGTGAACTGGCAAGCACCAGCGGCCTAGTACACCCTGGTCGTACATCCAGCACTGCAGTATCACGTGGTGACGTGGCGAGTCCCATAAGTGCAGTTCAAGCTGGCGAGGTGGCAAGCAGTAGTAGTGTCCCGCTGCCACCAAGAAGACAAAGACAGGCCCGTCGTGCCCATAGTGCCCTTCCTGCTGCATTGGCCAATCCGAATTGGGAACCTTCCACTTCTGCAGCACCCGTACTTCCCCCTTTCACTGGCCAACCCGGAATTCAGGTGGAAACAGTTGACTTTATGCCACTGGATTTTTATTCACTGTTTTTCACCGAAGATCTCTATAGATCTATTGTGGACCAAAGCAATTTGTACGCTGGTCAACACATCGCCACTATGCCCCAGTCCACCCTTGCCAGAGATTGGAGACCAATTACGGTCTCCGAATTTAAGACCTTTCTGGGCCTTTCCCTCCTCATGGGGTTGAATAAAAAGAGTAAGTTGCGGTCATATTGGTCCACTGACCCAATTTACCATTCATCCTTGTTCTCTGCTTCCATGGCCAGGGCACGATACGAGCAGATTTTGCGGTTCATGCACTTCAACGACAATGAACTCTGTCGTCCTCGTGGAGACCCTGCATACGATCGGCTCTACAAAATTCGGCCCCTCGTAAACCACTTCAACCAACGTTTTGCAGACTTGTTTACCCCCCATCAAGTTGTCTGCGTTGATGAGTCCCTGATTAAGTTTTCTGGCCGCTTGTCATTCAAACAGTACCTTCCCAGCAAGCGTGCCAGATACGGGGTCAAGATGTATAAGCTCTGTGACAGGGCCACAGGCTATACATATAGATTTATGGTTTACGAGGGAAGAGATAGTCACGTAGAGCCGACAAACTGCCCTGACTACATAGGAAGCGCTGGCAAGATAGTGTGGGACTTGGTGTCACCCTTATTCGGAAAGGGGTACCACTTGTACGTGGACAATTATTATACGAGCGTGCCACTTTTTAGTCACTTGTTTGATCAGCAGATTGGAGCATGTGGCACCGTGCGACCTAATCGCCGGGGCTTTCCCCAGCGGCTTGTAGATTCCCGTCTTAGGCTGGGGGAGAGAGCCTGCTTGAAGTATAATAATTTGCTCGCTATGAAGTGGAGGGATAAGAAGAATGTTTTCGTTCTCACCTCCCTTCATGCAGACACGACGACCCAAATTTCTACGGCGACTGGTGTTGTGGAGAAACCCCTCTGTGTCCACGAATACAACCTTAATATGGGAGGGGTGGACCTCAACGACCAGTTGTTGGCGCCGTACTTAGTTGCCCGTAAGGCCAGACGCTGGTACAAAAAAGTGTCTGTATACTTATTTCAATTGGCTTTGCTGAATGCTCATGTGCTATACAGAGCTTCAGGACGGACTGGATCCTTCCTTAAATTCCAGGAAGAGATTGTCAGAGCCCTTCTGTTTCCAGACGGTGCTCTACCTCACCTTCCCCAACCAAATGCAGTAAGCCGGCTGCATGAGCGGCATTTTATTTATGCCATCCCGAGTACCCCTACCCAACGAGCCCCCCAAAAAAGATGTCGTGTCTGCAGCAAGCGCGGATTTAGGCGTGACACCCGGACTTATTGTCCCTCCTGTCCTGGCAATCCTGGTCTTTGCATGGGTGAATGCTTTGAACGCTACCATACATTAGTTGAGTATTAGCGTAGGGTTCAGCACTGCACAGACTAGGCACACTAACACAGGGTCTCCCAAGATGCCATTGCATTTTGAGAGACCCAAACCTGGAACAAAAGTTACAAAAGTTAAAAGTTACTAAAAAAAAGTGTAAAAAAATAAAATTAAAAAAAATTAAAAAAAATAAAAACACAAAAAAAAATATAAAATAAAAAAACCAAAAATAGTTGTTGTTTTATTGTTCTCTCTCTCTCTATTCTCTCTGTATTGTTCTTCTCTTTTTTACTCTATTCTATTCTGCAATGTTTTATTGTTATTATGTTTTACCATGTTTCCTTTTCAGATTTTTCATACTTTACCGTTTACTGTGTTTTGTTGGTAACCATTTTATTGTTTTCAGGTACGCCATTCAGTTGCAGCGCGGATTTATTTATCTTGACAGCAACAGCGTTTGCTCCCACGATATATAAAGCCGTGACTCCAACGCTGTCGGAGGTGATTTCACCACCACAGTTACATACTTCAGCATATATGCCGAAGCGTGGGGGCAGAAGTGGGTGGAGGAGCGATTTGCTCCTGCCTTTTGCGGGAGGATGCCCCCATGCTTCGGCATATATATATTTTAGGCACAGGTTGCGTTAAATGTTTTATTTTTTACTATTTTTTTTTTTTGTATTTGCTTTGCAGGTATGGTAAGTCTTACTGTTATACTGTAATGTTGCTTTGTTTTATTGTTAACCATCATTTGCTTAGCAGGTACGCCATTCAGTTGCAGCGCGGATTTATTTATCTTGACAGCAACAGCGTTTGCTCCCACGATATATAAAGCCGTGACTCCAACGCTGTCGGAGGTGATTTCACCACCACAGTTACATACTTCAGCATATATGCCGAAGCGTGGGGGCAGAAGTGGGTGGAGGAGCGATTTGCTCCTGCCTTTTGCGGGAGGATGCCCCCATGCTTCGGCATATATATATTTTAGGCACAGGTTGCGTTAAATGTTTTATTTTTTACTATTTTTTTTTTTGTATTTGCTTTGCAGGTATGGTAAGTCTTACTGTTATACTGTAATGTTGCTTTGTTTTATTGTTAACCATCATTTGCTTAGCAGGTACGCCATTCAGTTGCAGCGCGGATTTATTAATCTTGACAGCAACAGCGTTTGCTCCCACGATATATAAAGCCGTGACTCCAACGCTGTCGGAGGTGATTTCACCACCACAGTTACATACTTCAGCATATATGCCGAAGCGTGGGGGCAGTAGTGGGTGGAGGAGCGATTTGCTCCTGCCTTTTGCGGGAGGATGCCCCCATGCTTCGGCATATATAAATGGTGCATGTATGCCCATCATTAGAAGTGGGTGGATGAAGGGAGGTATTCTAATGGTGGGCATACCCACCGATCAATATCTTTTTTTCGTTCAGCCCACAGGCTGCATGAAAAAAAAGTTTACAATATATGCCTAACAAGGACCAGCAACGTACAGGTATGTTGCTGGACTTTGAGTGGTTATACCAGAATGATGCCTGCAGGTTTAGGTATCATCTTGGTATCATTCTTTTCAGCCAGCGGTCGGCTTTCATGTAAAAGCAATCCTAGTGGCTAATTAGCCTCTAGACTGCTTTTGCAAGCAGTGGGAGGGAATGCCCCCCCTCCCCCACCGTCTTCCATGTTTTTCTCTGGCTTTCCTGTCCCAACAGGGAACCTGAGAATGCAGCCGGTGATTCAGCCAGCTGACCATAGAGCTGATCAGAGACCAGAATGGCTCCAAACATCTCTATGGCCTAAGAAACCGGAAGCTACGAGCATTTCATGACTTAGATTTCGCCGAATGTAAACAGCGCCATTGGGAAATTGGGAAAGCATTTTATCACACCGATCTTGGTGTGGTCAGATGCTTTGAGGGCAGAGGAGAGATCTAGGGTCTAATAGAGCCCAATTTTTTTAAAAAAGAGTACCTGTCACTACCTATTGCTATCATAGGGGATATTTACATTCCCTGAGATAACAATAAAATTAATTAAAAAAAAATAAAAATGAAAGGAACAGTTTAAAAATAAGATAAAAAAGCAAAAAAATAATAAAGAAAAAAAAAAAAAAAAAAAAAAGCACCCCTGTCCCCCCTGCTCTCGCGCAAAGGCGAACGCAAGCGTCGGTCTGGCGTCAAATGTAAACAGCAATTGCACCATGCATGTGAGGTATCACCGCGAAGGACAGAACGAGGGCAGTAATTTTAGCAGTAGACCTCCTCTGTAAATCTAAAGTGGTAACCTGTAAAGGCTTTTAAAGGCTTTTAAAAATGTATTTATTTTGTCGCCGCTGCGCGTTTGTGCGCAATTTTAAAGCATGTCATGTTTGGTATCCATGTACTCGGCCTAAGATCATCTTTTTTATTTCATCAAACATTTGGGCAATATAGTGTGTTTTAGTGCATTAAAATTTTAAAAAGTGTGTTTTTTCCCCCAAAAATGCGTTTGAAAAATCGCTGCGCAAATACTGTGAAAAAAAAATATGAAACACCCACCATTTTAATCTGTAGGGCATTTGCTTTAAAAAAAATATATAATGTTTGGGGGTTCAAAGTAATTTTCTTGCAAAAAAAAATTATTTTTTTATGTAAACAATAAGTGTCAGAAAGGGCTTTGTCTTCAAGTGGTTAGAAGAGTGGGTGATGTGTGACATAAGCTTCTAGATGTTGTGCATAAAATGCCAGGACAGTTCAAAACCCCCCCAAATGACCCCATTTTGGAAAGTAGACACCCCAAGCTATTTGCTGAGAGGCATGTCGAGTCCATGGAATATTTTATATTGTGACACAAGTTGCGGGAAAGAGACAAATCTTTTTTTTTTTTTTTTTTTTTTTGCACAAAGATGTCACTAAATGATATATTGCTCAAACATGCCATGGGAATATGTGAAATTATACCCCAAAATACATTCTGTTGCTTCTCCTGAGTATGGGGATACCACATGTGTGGGACTTTTTGGGAGCCTAGCCGCGCACGGGACCCCGAAAAACAAGCCCCGCCTTCAGGCTTTCTAAGGGCGTAAATTTTTGATTTCACTCTTCACTGCCTAGCACAGTTTCGGAGGCCATGGAATGCCCAGATGGCACAACCCCCCCCCAAATGACCCCATTTTGGAAAATAGACACCCCAAGCTATTTGCTGAGAGGTATAGTGAGTATTTTGCAGACCTAACTTTTTGTCACAAACTTTCGAAAATTGAAAAAAGAAAAAAAAAATACATTTTTCTTGTCTTTCTTCATTTTCAAAAACAAATGAGAGCTGCAAAATACTCACCATGCCTCTCAGCAAATAGCTTGGAGTGTCTACTTTCCAAAATGGGGTCATTTGGGGGGGTTTTGTGCCATCTGGGCATTTTATGGCCTTCAAAACTGTGATAGATAGTGAGGAATGAAATCAAAAATTTATGCCCTTAGAAATCCTGAAGGCGGTGATTGGTTTTCGGGGCCCCGTACGCGGCTAGGCTCCCAAAAAGTCCTAAACATGTGGTATCCCCGTACTCAGGAGAAGCAGCAGAATATATTTTGGGGTGTAATTCCACATATGCCCATGGCATGTTTGAGCAATATATCATTTAGTGACAACTTTGTGCAAAAAAAAAAAAAAAAGTGTTACTTTCCCGCAACTTGTGTCAAAATATAAAATATTCCATGGACTCAACATGCCTCTCAGCAAATAGTTTGGGGTGTCTACTTTCCAAAATGGGGTCATTTGGGGGGGTTTTGTGCCATCTTGGCATTTTATGGCCTTCAAAACTGTGATAGGTAGTGAGGAGTCAAATCACAACATTATGCCCTTAGAAATCCTGAAGGCGGTGCTTGGTTTTCGGGGCCCCGTATGCGGCTAGGCTCCCAAAAAGTCCCACACATGTGGTATCCCCATACTCAGGAGAAGCAGCTAAATGTATTTTGGGGTGCAATTCCACATATGCCCATGGCCTGTGTGAGAAATATATCATTTAGTGACAACTTTGTGCAAAAAAAAAAAAAATCGTCACTTTCCCGCAACTTGTGTCAAAAAAGAAAGTATTCCATGGACTCAACATGCCTCTCAGCAAATAGCTTGGAGTGTCTACTTTCCAAAATGGGGTCATTTGGGGGGGGGGGGTTTTGTGCCATCTGGGCATTTTATGGCCTTCAAAACTGTGATAGGTAGTGAGGAATGAAATCAAAAATTTATGCCCTTAGAAATCCTGAAGGCGGTGATTGGTTTCGGGGCCCCGTACGTGGCTAGGCTCCCAAAAAGTCCCACACATGTGGTATCCCCATACTCAGGAGAAGCAGCTGAATGTATTTTGGGGTGCAATTCCACATAGGCCCATGGCCTGTGTGAGCAATATATCATTTAGTGACAACTTTTTGTAAATATTTTTTTTTTTTTGTCATTATTCAATCACTTGGGACAAAAAAAAATAAATATTCAATGGGTTCTACATGCCTCTCAGCAATTTCCTTGGGGTGTCTACTTTCCAAAATGGGGTCATTTGTGGGGGTTTTGTACTGCCCTGCCATTTTAGCACCTCATGAAATGACATAGGCAGTCATAAACTAAAAGCTGTGTAAATTCCAGAAAATGTACCCTAGTTTGTAGACGCTATAACTTTTGCGCAAACCAATAAATATACGCTTATTAACTTTTTTTTTACCAAAGACATGTGGCCGAATAAATTTTGGCCTAAATGTATGACTAAAATTGAGTTTATTGGATTTTTTTTATAACAAAAAGTAGAAAATAACATTTTTTTTCAAAATTTTCGGTCTTTTTCCGTTTATAGCGCAAAAAATAAAAACGGCAGAGGTGATCAAATACCATCAAAAGAAAGCTCTATTTGTGGGAAGAAAAGGACGCAAATTTCGTTTGGGTACAGCATTGCATGACCGCGCAATTAGCAGTTAAAGCGACGCAGTGCCAAATTGGAAAAAGACCTCTGGTCCTTAGGCAGCATAATGGTCCGGGGCTCAAGTGGTTAAAAGTCAACAGCTACAGTTTTTGTAATAAATTTTAATAAACACAAAAACGATTGGAGCACCTCTTTGAGTTAACACTGACACCTGCTGCAGATCACAAGTGCAGTGTATTTTGAACATGGTGCAGTTCTCATGTTCTCTTGGGAAGAAACATATGTGTAGGCAAGAGCAGTCTACTTTCTCCACTGCAGGTGGCGCTCTCCTGCAGTGGCACTGCAGTTGGAGAGGAAGTCAGGAGGAACAGGGTTCCTCTATAGTTTCCTGGGGAAGCTATCCAATTGGGTCAGGCAGAGCCTTTTTAGAGCCCTGGCTCCCAAGTTTGGCACGCATTTGCAAGTTGGTAGTGCAGCACCCTGGTGTTTAGGCAGGCTTATTCATAAATTTACCTGCCAGGTATAGCTGCCTGGGGCTAATTGTTGAGGATCAATTGATTTCACTCTAAGTCTGTGATTGCTGCACTTCTCTCTTTTTCCACTAGGTGGCCGGGTACCTGGTGGCATTAGATATGAGAAGAGCAATGCAAGGTCAGATTATGGGTATATGGGGTATCCCGACCAATAGGCAGGGGTTTTCTTAAATCCCTTGGCCTGCTAGGAGAACCTATATATTTGGGTGGAGTCAGGTGATCAGTGTTCTGTGCCACCTGGACGGCTGTCTGGGTGGACGTGTGTTGCATTGCCTGGGCTGCTAGGCCGGAGAGTGGGCCTATCCCAGGCACATCTGGCTGCTAGGCTGTCTGAGGGCCTATTTAGCAGCAAGTGAGCAGCGCAGGGTTGGGATTGCGGCTTGCAGTCCAATGAGAAGTGACGTTCTGCCGGCTGGAGAACCTGTCGTGGTCGGAGGTAGAGGGAAAGCTGTTGCCACTAATGGACCAACCACCTTATTACCAGGGACCGCAGTGAGTAACTGAAGCAAATACCGGAGCAGTATTCTCACCAACCGGGGATGGTGAAGAATCGGGAAACTTCAGTGGGTATCAAGCCAGGGACCCAGTCAGTGGAGGTGACGCTTGCAGAGCAGCCTTGTGTGTCAAGCCAGGGACCGAGCAGGCCAGTGGGGTGAAGCTTAAGAGGTATCTTGAGTGCCAAGCTAGGGACCCAGCAGAGAGGGGGGGGTGACGCTTGAGGAAGATACTACCCTGAAGATTGGAGGAGCTCAAGGGATTTAGTGACAGTGAATCATCTAGTCTAGTGAGAGACTCATAGCTCAGTGGGCTGTAGATCTACAAGAAGTGATTGTAGTGGAAGCGAAGGAACTGTTACACTTTGTGTTAGGAACTGTTAAAGACTGTTGCCAAAGGAGACAGCACTCCTACACATGCAGATGTGGCGTCTTGCTGGATGCCTTTCCCTGCATGGCTGTCCTCCTGTTGAAGTCTCGGAGTCTGACAATTAATCTTGCGACTACCTAAGGGTGTCCTGGCCCTAACCCTCTCTCCCCCAAAAAAGTTTGTTAAGAGAAATAAACTCTCTTTCGCATTCAATAGGTCTCTGGCGCCCAATAAATATACCTTGCATTACACCCACTATGCCATGCAACCCACCATATACAAAAGGATGTCAGCTATCTCTGGTCCTGGAGGTTCTCATTAGACTGAAGGAGGCCTGGGACCTTGCTACAGTAGAGTAGGGACAGGTACCCTACCTGGTAGGGACAGAACTAGTGGCAGGCAAAGGTTCCTAATAAGGAGGGTTCACAACTTCTCTGGACACCCGTCTGAGCACAAGATGGCCAGGCTGCATTCTCAGGCTCAGATGCTGTTAGTTTGCTCCATTCTGCTCTCTACATGCTGTTGGAACTGTGAGTGTTCCCGGTTGGTCTGTCTTTTAACTGGTTTATTTGTGAACAGTCTCTGTATTATTTTAATACAAGTTCTTTTATTCCACTACGACCGAGTTTGTTATTCCCGACACACCCTACCTACAAGTGGAGCAACCAACAATGATAACACAACTTAATAGATCATCTAAAGCAGCAAACAATTGTGTCAAGAGAGACAATACACCAATCTGTTATAAAGAACAGCAAATTATCTAGATGACTTGATTGAGAGTTAAAGAAAACACTACCTAAACCACTGGCCACTGGGTCGAAGTACAGTTAGCTGGCTTTGAGGCCCTGGATCTGTTGTAGCCCTCACTCTCTCACACAAGAGTATTCATAACCCGATGGGAGAAAATAAAGGTTGCAAGTCCGACTCTCTCCACAAGCAGCAACTTTAAACAGCAATAACATCAACAGGGTCAGTATTAAACAAGAGGTTAAAGGGCCTCTCGCCACTCCCAGTGATCCTAATGCGACTTCTTGAAGCCTGGCGAGGGGTTACGCTGCATGCACAAAATATTCCCCTCAAGCCAGTGTTGAAAGAAACTGTAGCCTTCTCCTTCCCTGGAGTCTGTAGCAGTAGCAGCATATAGTATCTTTAGTGGCACAGCCTCTGCTAGGCACAATGCAGCGACATTACCACTGCTACTACAGGAGTTTTGTGTTTTGCCTGTAGAAACAGCTTAATGTCAAACATCCCAACCTGCAAAAACTCATTTCAGGGAGGTGGTAAACTCATTTCAGGGAGGTGACGCTTCACGCCAGCGCCGGCCCCGTCGACTGGGCACACATCAGGGCATGGGGCACACAGCGGGGCATGGGGCACACATTAGGGCACATCATGGGGCACACAGCAGGGCATGGGGCACACAGAGAGGCATGGGGCACACAGCAGGGCATGAGGCACACAGCAGGGCACATCATGGGGCACACACCAGGACATGGGGCACACAGCAGGGCACAGGGCACACAGGGGCACTGGGCACACAGCAAGGCATGGGGCACACAGTAGGGCACACATCATGAGGCACACAACAGGGCACAGGGCACAGATCAGGACATGGGGCACACAGCAGGGCAGGGGGTACACATCTGGGCACAGGGCACATCATGGGGCATACATCAGGACACAGGGCACACAGCAAGACATGGGACACACATCAGGGATCACAGCTGGGCATGGGGCACACAGCAGGGCATGGGGCACATAATGGGGCACACATCACAGCAAGATCCAAGCAGCTGGTGGCACATTACCTGCAGAGTAGTGTGGGAAGCGGCTGTCATTACCTATCATGCCATGCTCCTCCCCACTGGCCCCTCCTCTCTTCTAGTCTGTCTGAGGTGATGACAGATCTGGTCCCTTCAAAGTGGCGGTCATTTTACCTCTCGTGGCACGCTCCTCCCCGCCGGCCCCTCCTTCCCTCCTGTTCACCCCAGAAGCACCTGGGGTGGATGGGAGGGAAGGAGGGGCCGGCAGGGAGGAGCGTGCCATGAGAGGTCTCAGCGCAGCATGGGGCACCAGCATGGGGTGTGTCTCCAGATCTCCCGGCTCTGTCCTGCCCCCTCCCTTGGCCGCAGACAGAAGACGGAGCAGCTCGAGCGGCCGCCACGGCCGTACATCATTCGGCCGCTCGGGTTGCTCTGTCTGTGGCTGAGTGACCGTCCCAACCGGGAGATCGCCCGGCGCTCACGGGTGTCTGGGAGGCCGCAGTGAAATGCGGGAGACTCCCGCGACCCGCGGGAGACTTGAGAAGTCTGCAATGTTATCCAATGTGTCTATGCACATTAGGATGATTAGAGGCATGTTTTAATCTCAAAGTTTAACGAGGCAGGATAAAAAACCCTTCTGGTTTGCGTTTCTGATTGGAGCTTTCTGGCAGAAAAAAACGCAAAACTCTCCTAAACTCATCTAAACTCTTTGAGCATTTTTTTCTGCCAAGGGAACTGGTGTCTTTTTAAGCCCAGTGTGCATGGAGCCTTAGTCAGAGCTCACAGCAGTCTTTTAGCACACAGGTCCCGATGGCCAGCACTCCTAGACAATACCCCCAACAGGTCATGTTTGCAGGCTTTCCTTGTACAGGTGCTTTAAATCAGAGACAATGGCTTGGTATTTTGGACAGCTATTTTATCTAAGATAAATTCCCAAAACATGGCCTGTTAGGGGTACTTGAGGACTGAGGTTAAGAATCACTGCTGTACAGTACATAGTAGACAGTTTGGAAAACTGTCGGCAACTCCAGAATCTAATAATTATAGTTTTTATCAAGGCTTTGAGCTGAAACGTGTAAGCTGTTTTTACCAACCTATATGTAGCAATAAAGACTGTAATTATTGGATTCTGGAATTGCCGGCTACCTTCTTTTGGATACGTGCAAAGTGGAGGAAGATTCCTTAGCCTTGGCACCCAGCATACAAACTCCATTCCATAATTGATAGGAGTTTCCTTTGTGGAAAGCACTGCTTTTGTTTTGCCAGTTTGGAAAGCTGGTCTCCCTGTAGCAGTTCAGTTCATACAGGCAAGTGTGCTTCCCAGTGCCCTATGCTTGTGTTCAGTGACCATTCTCTCTAGTAGCAGCCAGAGATTATTTCTGTTTCTTTCTTCAGATTGCAGCACACCCCACAATGTGTGTCTCAACCTCTGTTTATCCACCTGTGTTTCTCTCTCCTCCCAGTCTCCGAGTTCTCCTTTTCCTTATCCTTGCTTTGTGTGCTCCCCCTAGGCACATTGGGTTACAGAGTTCCTGCTGTTGCTTCCACAGGCCTGTGTCACAGTGTGCCATAGTCTGCCATCAGCCCCAGTTTCTCCAGCAGGCTTTTATCATTCACAGGAGGCACAGCAATCAATATCCTCGGGGGCTTACTCGAGCTACACACACAGCCCAGCAGTACTGATAATGGCTCTGCTACACATGTTCTATCATATACCTTGAATTTTTGGCGCATTGCATTGTTCTTAGAGGTACTATGAGCTAGCTCGTGTTACAGTGTCTCTAAATTTTTTAAGCTGTTATTTCGATTTCTTTTAACCACTTTAAGACCACCCACAATACTTTTACTGTGGGGGGGCGGCACAGGCAGGCTCAGCAAAGTATCTACATTGCTCAGGCCCAGCGCCTCGCTCCCATACCTGCTGTGTCTTGAGAATAGTTCCCGGTACCTGTCTGCTTTGAACGACCGGTGGATCATGTGATCACTAGGCGATCACATGATCACAATACTGTATGTACATGTAGCACCCTGGAGTTTAGGCAGGGATATTCCTCACAAATTTACTATCCTGGTTGATTGTTAGAGATCTTTTGATTTCTCCCTAAGTTTGGTCTTATTGCACTTTTCTCTTATACCACTAGGTGGCCAGGCACTTGGTGGTACTAGATATGAGAAGGACAACTCAAGGTAAGGTTATGGGTATATGGGGTATCTCAGCCAATGGGCAGGGGTTTTCTTAAATCCTTTGGCCTGCTGGGAGAGCCTATATATTCGGGTGAAGTCAGGTGATCTTTGTTCTGTGCCACCTGGACGGCTGCCTGGGTGGACATGTGTCATGTTGCTCCGGGCTGCTTGGCCTAGAGATTGGACCTAGCCCAGGCACATCTGGCTGCTAGGCTGTCTGAGGGCCTATCCAGAAGCAGGAGAGCAGCGCAGGGTTTGGATTGTGGCTTGCAGTCCAACCAGAAGTGATGGTTCTGCTAGAATCTGTCAGTGGTCGGAGGTAGAAGGCAAGCTGTCGCCACTAAGGGGCCAACCACTTTATTACCAGGGACCACAGTGAGTAACTGAAGCAAGTATTCTCACCGAATGGGCATGTTGGAGAATCTGGAAACTTCAGGTGGTGATTAAGTCAGGGACCCAGCCAGCGGAGGAGGCGCTTGCAGAGTGGCCTTGTGTGCCAAGGTAGGGACCGAACAGGCCAGTGGGGTGAAGCTTGAGAAGTATCTGGAGTGCCACGCTAGGGACACAGCAGAGAGGCGGGGGTGACACTTGAGGAAGATACCACTGTGAAGATTGGAGGAGCTCAAGGGATTTGGTGGCAGTGAATCAGAGGGTCTTGTGAGAGATCGGGAACTCAGTGGGCTGAAGAACTACAAGGAGAAGTTGTAGTGAAGGTGAAAGAACTCTTACACTTTGTGTTAGGAACTGTTAAAGACTGTTGCCATAGGAGACAGCATTCCTGCGCGTGCATATGTGGCTTCTTGCTGGAGGCCTTTCCCTACACGGCTGTCCTCCCATTGATTGAAGTCTGGGAGTCTGCTAACAGAACTTGCAACTACTCAAGGGTGTCCTGGCCCTAACCCTTTTCCCCCAAAAAAAGTTTGTAAGAGAAAAAAACATCTCTATTGCATTCAAGAAGTGTCCGGCGCCCAATAACTTTATCCACCTTGCACCCACTATGCCTCACAACCCACCACATACAGAAGGATGTCAGCTATCTCTGGCCCTGGAGGCTCTCATTAGACTGCAGTAGGCCGGAGACCTTGCTACATACACAACTGTTATGAGAATGAGTTTCATTCATAACAGTTGTGCTTTCTGTAGTGATTCTGTGATCAGTACATCGGGACTGATCAATTTTTTAAATACAGTGCCTTGAAAAAGTATTCATACTCCTTGAAATTTTCCACATTTTGTCATGTTACAACCAAAAACGTAAATGTATTTTATTGGGATTTTATGTGATAGACCAACACAAAGTGGCACATGATTGTGAAGTGGCAGGAACATTATAAATGGTTTTCAACATTTTTTACAAATAAATATGTGAAAAGTGTGGTGTGCATTTGTATTCAGCCCTCTTTACCTCTTTACCTTACACCTGTGTGTAATTTACTCTCAGTATAAATACAGCTGTTCTGTGAAGCCCTCAGAGGTCTGTTAGAGAACCTTAATGAACAAACAGCATCACGAACGCCAAGGAACACACCAGACAGGTCAGGAAAAAAAGTTGTGGAGAAGTTTAAAGCAGGGTTAGATTATAAAAAAAACATCCCAAGCTTTGGACATCTCACGGAGCACTGTTCAATCCATCATCCGAAAATGTAAAGAGTATGGCACAGCTGCAAATCTACCAAGACATGGCCGTCCACCTAAACTGACAGGCCGGGCAAGGAGAGCATTAATCAGAGAAGCAGCCAAGAGGTCCATGGTAACTCTGGAGAAGCTGCAGAGATCCACAGCTCAGGTGGGAGAATCTGTCCACAGGACAACTATTATAGGGCGTACACACGGTCGGACTTTGTTCGGACATTCTGACAACAAAATCCTAGGATTTTTTCCGACGGATGTTGGCTCAAACTTGTTTTCTCTACACACGGTCGCACAAAGTTGTCGGAAAATCCGATCGTTCTAAACGCGGTGACATAAAACACGTACGTCGGGACTATAAACGGGGCAGTGGCCAATAGCTTTCATCTCTTTATTTATTCTGAGCATGCGTGGCACTTTGTCCGTCGGATTTGTGTACACACGATCGGAATTTCCGACAACGGATTTTGTTGTCGGAAAATTTTATCTCCTGCTCTCCAACTTTGTGTGTCGGAAAATCCGATGGAAAATGTCCGATGGAGCCCACACACGGTCGGAATTTCCGACAACACGCTCCGATCGGACATTTTCCATCGCAAAATCCGACCGTGTGTACGGGGCATTAGTCGTGCACTCCACAAATATGACCTTTATGGAAGAGTGGCAAGAAAAAAGCCATTGTTGAAAGAAAGCCATAAGAAGTCCCTTTTGCAGTTTACGAGAATTCATGTAGGGGACACAGCAAACATGTGGAAAAAGGTGCTTTGGTCAGAAGAGAGCAAAATTTTAGTTTTTGGCTTAAAAGCAAAATGCTATGTGTGGCGGAAACCTAACACTGCACATCACCCTGAACACACCATCCCCACCATATAACATGGTAGTGGCAGCATCATGTTGTGGGAATGCTTTTCTTCAGCAGGGACATAAAAGCTGGTCAGAGTTGATGGGAAGATCGATGGAGTCAAATACAGGGCAATCTTAGAAGAAAGCTTGTTTTATGCCCCGTACACACGATAGGATTTTCCGATGGAAAATGTGTGATAGGACCTTGTTGTCGGAAATTCCAACCGTGTGTGGGCTCCATCACACATTTTCCATAGCAATTTCCGACACACAAAGTTTGAGAGCTTGCTATAAAATTTTCCAGCAACAAAATCCGTTGTCGGAAATTCCGATCGTGTGTACACAAATCCGACACACAAAGTGCCACGCAAGCTCAGAATAAATTAAGAAACGAAAGCTATTGGCTACTACCCCGTTTATAGTCCCGATGTACGTGTTTTACGTCACCACGTTCAGAACGATCGGATTTTCCGACAACTTTGTGTGACCGCGTGTATGCAAGACAAGTTCGAGCCAACATCCGTCTGAAAAAATCCATGGATTTTGTTGTCGGAATGTCCGATCAATGTGCGATCGTGTGTACGGGGCATTAGAGTCTGCAAAAGACTTGAGACTGGGGCGGAGGTTCACCTGTCAGCAGGACAACAACCCTAAACATACAGCCAGAGCCCAGTGCTGGGACAAGGCCATCTGGTGCCCAGGGTGAAAAATGCCCCCCCCCCCCCCCCCGGGTATAAAGAAAGAGTCAGTGTCCTTTCAAAACCAGAAAACACTTAAAACAATACAACAATACAATACTGTAGCTGCAGCCCCATCGCAGTATATATACTGCGGTGGGTCGGCAAATGGTTAAATTGTAAGTTCACTTTACAGAAAATCTGTAAGGTAAACTTACATTGGACCCCCTCCCCATCCCTCCCAGTCCTGCTTAACCTGGAGTCCAGCGATCCCCCGCACTGACCCCTTTACATTACACAGCCCCCTGCACCACTTTACATTACACAGCCCCCTGCACCTCTGGGCCCCTTTACATTACACAGCCCCCTGCACCTCTGGGCCCCTTTACATTACACAGCCCCTTGCACTTCTGGGCCCCTTTACATTACACAACACCCTGCACCTCTGGGCCCCTTTACATTACACAGCACCCTGCACCTCTGGGCCCATTTACATTACACAGCCCCTTGCACCTCTGGGCCCCTTTACATTACACATCATCCTGCACCTCTGGGCCCCTTTACATTACACAGCACCCTGCACCTCTGGGCCCCTTTACATTACACAGCACCCTGCACCTCTGGGCCCCTTTACATTACACATCACCCTGCACCTCTGGGCCCCTTTACATTACACATCACCCTGCACCTCTGGGCCCCTTTACATTACACATCACCCTGCACCTCTGGGCCACTTTACATTACACATCACCCTGCACCTCTGGGCCCCTTTAATTACACATCACCCTGCACCTCTGGGCCCCTTTACATTACACATCACCCTGCATCTCTGGACCCCTTTATAATACACAGCACCCTGCAGCTCTGGACCCCCTGCATGTTACACAAACCCCCCTTCAGTGCAGACGCCCCCTTCAGTATAGCCCCCCTGTTCAGTGCAGATCCCCCCTTCAGAGTAGCCCCCCGTTCAGTGCAGACGCCCCTTCAGTGTAGCCCCCCCCATTGAGTGCAGATGCCCCCTTTTAGTGTAGCCCCCCTGTTCAGTGCAGACGCCCCCCTTCAGTGTAGCCCCCGTTCAGTGCAGTGTGCAGACCCCCCTATTCAGTATCTCAGATCAGCGCGGCGGCACATGCTCAGCAGATCCCCTCCCCCTGTTTACACATAAACAGAGAGGAGGGGGAGGCGGCTTCACTCTGCTCGGCTGTGTGACAGCCCGACAGACAGCCCGCGGCCACGAGAGGAGGGGGTGGTAGGTGCAGCGGTGCCACCCTGCACCCCCGCACACCCCCGCACACCCCCGCACACCCCCTCCCCCTCGCATCACAATATAGATTGCCTCTCCCTGCCTGTGTCTGTCACTGCGCCACTGCCTAAACCAGCGGCACTGCCACCGCTTCAATCGCGGAGGGGGGGCAGCCTGACACCCCCCCAGTGTGTGGTACTCGGGTGGCCCGCCCCCCACTTAGTACACCTCTGCACATCTTTGCAAGTAAGCGCAGCTCTGCAATGTTGTAGGGGAGGTCGGTGATAGTCACTTGCCCAGAAAGTTTAACATCACACTGCCTGCCAGCGCTGCGCCCCCTTCCTACAATAAATTGCTCCGCCCAGGGCACCTGCCCCTTCTGCCCACCCCTTGTACCGGCCCTGCCAGAGCCACAATGGCATGGTTTCTATCAAAGCATATTAATGTGTTATGCCCCGTACACACGGTCGGATTTTCCGACGGAAAATGTGTGATAGGACCTTGTTGTCGGAAATTCCGACCGTGTGTGGGCTCCATCACACATTTTCCATCGGATTTTCCGACACACAAAGTTTGAGAGCAGGATATAAAATTTTCCGACAACAAAATCCGCTGTCGGAAATTCCGATCGTGTGTACACAAATCTGACGGACAAAGTGCCACGCATGCTCAGAATAAATAAAGAGATGAAAGCTATTGGCCACTGCCCCGTTTATAGTCCTGACGTACGTGTTTTACTTCACCGCGTTCAGAATGATCGGATTTTCCAACAACTTTGTGTGACCGTGTGTATGCAAGGCAAGTTTGAGCCAACATCCGTCGGAAAAAATCCTAGGATTTTGTTGTCGGAATGTCCGAACAAAGTCCGACCGTGTGTACGGGGCATTAGAATAACCCAGTCAAAATCCAGACCTAAATTCATTAAAGAATGGGCAAAAATGTCACTCTCTAGATGTGTAAAGCTGATAGAGACATCCCCAAAAGACTTGCAGATGTAATTGCAGCGAAAGGTGGCTAAGTTTTGACTCAGAGGAGCTGAATACAAATGCACACTTTTCACATATTTATTTGTAAAACAAATTGAAAACCATTTATCATTTTCCTTCCACTTTACAATTATGTGCCACTTTGTGTTGGTCTATCACATAAAATCCCAATAAAATACATTTACGTTTTTTGTTGTAACATGACAAAATGTGGAAACGTTTAAGGGGTATGAATACTTTTTCAAGGCACTGTATATATACTATAGTTTTTAGACACTATAACTTTCACACAAATACACTTATTGGGATTTTGTTTTTTTTTGTTTTTTTACCAAAGACATGTAGTAGAATACATGTTGGCCTAAATTTAAGAAGAAATTTAATTTAATTGAATATGTTTTATAGCAGAAAGTAGAAAATATATATTTCTTTAAATGTTCTGTCTTCTTTTCATTTACATAGCAAAAAATAAAAAACCCTGTCATGAGCAAATAGCGCCAAAAAAGCTATGCTTGTGTGAAAAAAAAATATATGTATTTAATTTGCATACAGTGTTGCGTGACTAATTGCCAGTTAAAGTAGCACAGTACTGAATAGCAAAAAATGCTCTGGTCATGAAGGGGGTACTTTCGGAGCTAAAGTGGTTGGAGCGGTGATAGGGGGCAGTTTGAAATGGTGATGGGGCGATTTGTTTGGTACAGCAATAGGCGGTAAAACTCTGGAGGGGTAAAAAGGTGTGTGTGTGGGGGGGGGGGGGATTTGGAATGATAATAGGAAGGGTGTGACTTCAGAGTTGCAATGGGGTGGAGGGGGTATTATGAGCCAGCAGCAATAACGTAGGAGGATTTTGGAGCAGCATACTAGGAGGAACATTTAGAATGGTGATAGGAAGAGGTGACTTTGGAGTTGATATAGGTTTGGGGGATTTAGAGCAGTGCTAAAAGATGGGGGCATTTGGAGTAGCAATTGGTGTAGGGTACTTTAGAGTGATGGTGGCAATAGTGGAGGAGGACTTTTAAGGGGTGATTGTAAGGAAGTTGTGACTTTGCAAGTACTATGAAGTGGAAATATGTGGGTGGGATTTGTAATAGGGATTGGAGTGTCAATGAGGGAGGACTTTGAAGAGGTAATAAGAAGAACTTTGAGGTGGCGATGTGAAGGACTTTGAAATGGAGATAAGAAGGGAGACTTTGGAGTGGCAATTGGTGGAGGGGGAATTAGAGCAGGAAATAGAAGGGGGGCTGGGGGGAAGTTAGAGTGGTTGGCTTCGGAATGGAGATAGAAAGGAGGTAATCTGGAGTGGGGAGATTTGCAGTGGTGATAGGAAGGGGGACTTTTTTGGTGGCAATTTATCAGTCAGCGCAGTTAGTCACTGTGTATCACATTCCTGGTAGAGTCCTAGTTTATGAGAGGGCTTTCCTTACACCTCCTGCCTAGTACCTTCTGGATTCGGAGAAAGGATGTAGCAGGATTAGGAGCAGAACAAATGCCTGCAATGGATTTAGATGCAGCAGAAAATCAGAAGACAGCTTGGGAGCTGCTGTGCCAATGGAGATGCTCGAACCAGGTATGCATAGGTAGCAGGGACACAGGGCAGGCATCCAAATTTCCAGGTGCAAAGAGAAGAGCCATAGTCAGGATGAGCCAGGTCAGCAACCGCGGGGGAACATAAGTACCATGTAAGAGACAGGAACAAGGTCAAAGTCCAGGCCAGTGTCAATAACCGATAGGCAGCAGAGGTACTAAGGCACCAGACAGAAGGTGTAGCCATGACATGTGCCAAGGTCAGCAACAGGAAATAAAAAAAACATCAGGGGCCAGCCAGGTCAAACAATGGAAAGAAGAATGCAGGTCAGATCACGCATCACAGGGGCTAATGACCACTCCTCAACTCTCCTCAGTTATACTGTTCTATAAATAGGCACCACAGCAGCCCCTACTGAGTAGTGTTAGTGGGACTTTTGAAACTTGTGTAGCGCTTGGTTGCTACTAGTAACTAACATCCATCATGTCACCCTGCTTTTAGACCTCCATCTATCACTTCTGAGACAATGAACAGTCATTTGCGTTGTTTTATTGATTGGGGAATATAACTTGGTTGGGGGAAAGGAAATATGGGATGCCCATAGAACAATTGTTTTGCCATCATAGTTAAGAATTAGAATGAAAGGTTGAGCCATGAAGTACTGATGTACACATAATATCTACAGGAACTTCCCCTGCATAACACCATGCTGACTATTTCTCCTCCTCTGCATATCTCATGCAGACTGTTGCTCCCAGGACTTCCACCCTCCTGCACAAACTTCCACTGTAGATCATTACTCTTCCTGTCACATCATCCTCTTTTGACAAAAGAGACCACTCTGAACAGTCTCAGTTGCACTGTTACTAGGCCAGAGGTCTGCAGTACCTCTCCCCTAGCGGCCTAGTAATTTTTTAGCATGTGCTGATTGGTGGACTACTGCTCCCAGCTAGCCTGGCCTGCAAATCCTGTGCCTTCAGGCCGCAGCGATTTGACACTCTCCCCACAGTCTCTCCTCTGGCCTCGCACCCAGCTCCCCTGGCATGCCTCATCCAGAACTCCACTGTGATCCACTCACTGACCTTCTCCTGCCCGGAGTCCATGATGGAGAACTTTAACTGGACATACGTTCCCGGAGCTTCTCAAGCCCCTCTGTTCCAGAACACTTCATCCATGACTGTGTAAAGATGAAGCTCCCTCCCAGCTCTCCCGGGCTCCTCCGCTAGGCCTCGCACCCCCCCAGATGAGGATGGGGCCCCTGCTGCTGCTTAGTACTCCATTCTCCACGTCTCCCGGCGGACATCTCCTCCCAGTGGGCTGTTACCTCAGCTTATATGGGAGGCCTGCCCCCTGCCAATTCCAGTTGGGGATTGGTCAGAGCTCCTCACATGAGCTGCCTGCCATGCCAGTCCTAGGCCCTGCCCCTCTAACAGATCATTCTTCCTGGAAGCAGGGAAGGCGCCTCAGAAATAAAGCACAGGTGGTCACACCCACTGCTGCACTAACCACTCCCTGCCCCCCAGATCAAAACAAGCAGGCCTAGCCAGAAGCATAGGCCTGCCCAAATTTACCTGCACTGACAGTTTCCCTTACAAAATCCTCACTCTAGCACCTACCTATGGTAGAGGGTGCTACACTTGTTTTGGACATATTTGGCAAAGTAATACCATGTTATTTGGACTCTGGGCTACCAGTGTTTGGAACTGTGGCTGCCACTTGCTTTGAAACTGTAATGCCAATTACACGGTTCTGTTGTGTACAATTTATGGCTAAATGTTTATGAACCACTTTAGCATGTTCAGTAAAGTTTATGAAAAGACATTACACTGTCTCATTATTGACCATGTATGCAAGACAAGTAATAAGGTAAAATGAATTGAAACGCATAGCTGAGGGAAAGGTGAGTAAAGTGCAGAGTTAAAAATATACTTTAAATTGTAAAGTACAATCCTGATCAGCCTAGATGTTGATGGTGGTTAGGAAAAGGGGTTGCCCACCTCCAGTGCAGGAAGAACTCTACCTCAATGTAACATGCACCAGTTGGCTTGGGCTCCAGTGTCTCTTTGGCATCAGGTGTTAAGCTAGACCTACGGAGCCTTAACCTGTAATTATGATAAATTGCAGGGCCCTCCGTGAAAGTGTGCTCCAGGCATGTGGGAAGTTGATATGAATGTAGAGCACCCCACAAATGATGGTGGATTTTGCCGGAGTATGTACCAGGTTTCAGCCCTCAGGCATGCTTGTGCAAATGGCAGCTGACCAGAGATTTGGACCAGTGTGGTATAAAGTTGACAGGCACATTCAGAAACAAAGAAACAGGGTTAGGCCAAAGGTCAAGGCAGGCATTGAACAAGTTTAGTCAAATACAAGGCAAACATGATAACCAAAAAAGTAGGAATGCAGGACTACAGGAAGTGACACAGACTGGGACCTCAGGCTAGAAAGTTAACTTATCACTTTAAGTAACAGGTGTTGGCCTGAACACAGCTAAATAGTGGGGTTGATTGGCAGATTGGGAGGAGACTGGCTGTGTAACTGCTATATCAATCAGCAGGTGAAATCCAGCCATGCCTATACCTCCCAATTCTGTGGATCAGAGCAGGTTACAGCAGCAAGGTAAAAGATTACAATCGTAAACATACACAGAGTTGCAGATTAACTATACTGCTGATCTGTGACAATATCACTTTTGGGAAGTCTAGTAAGCATTTCATGCTTGATAAAGGAGTGCTGCTATGTTTACCATCCATAGCGTGTATACTCGGAAATGAGTCGCACATTTGTGACGTCACGGCTCCACGCCACACTCTGCTGTGCTTGCCAAGCCTTGTTCTGGTTCCCCTCTCACGGCCATGTTATCCTTACATCTTGGATACCAGACGGGACGATTACACATCACGGCACTGCCTGTGACAGGACCTGGCGTCTTCTTACCCCCTTTCCTGGAACCCACATGTGCCTGGATGATCGTACCAGCCATCTCATCTCAGCTCTGTGTGCTGCTCTTATGAGGCCAAGGAGAAAACCGCTGTGTCCCACCACCTCACATCATCCTCATCGGATTTGATGTGTCGCCAGCCGTTTATGGACATGCTGAGGTTTGCAGTCCCTCTCCTCTCCTCCCATCCTCCCATCCAGAGACATGCTTGAACACAGATGTGCAGTCTTCCATGTGAAGGGATATTGCTTTTCATAATAAATGTTTTATTGATACATATTCAGAGGCGCCCCTTTTCCTTGTTTCTTCTCAGCTTTTTTTGGACCTTGCTTCTGGTCCCTTCGGTGGCAGCCCTGACAGACCCATTTATATATATATATATATATATATATATATATATATATATATATATATATATCTTTGCCCCCCTGGACTATCAAGGAACATTCTGTAGAGGTACTGTTGCATTGCGCCTGTTTTACTTGTAATTTGATATTTATTTAGAAGTAATAAATATTTGTTCACCTTTGTATATAATGTTATTTATTGCTTAAATTTCTCACGTTATTGGGGACAGAGCAACATCAATTTTTGTTCATACACTTAGAGCCACGGATTTTGCTAAGTCCTAATTACTTTCAACTTCACTTTGTTGTCGGAAATTTCGATCGTGTGTACACAAGTCCGTCGCACAAAAGTTCAGGCATGCTCGGAATCAAGCAGAAGGAGGCGCACTGGCTATTAAACTTCCTTTTTCTCAGCTTGGTGTACGTCTTGTACGTCACCGCGTTCTCAACATTCGTGTGACTGTGTGTATGCAAGACAAGTTTGCGCCAACATCCTTCGGAAAAAAATCCACAGTTTTGTTGTCTGAAAGTCTGATCGTGTGTACACGGCATTAGTGTTTGTGTCCAGCACCATCCAGGAAAGTACGTGTCGTGGTAGGCCAGCTCTGTCAAGTGAAGTGATCTCCTGAACAACAGTAACAGCATATTTTCAGTCCCACATTTGGATTTATTCTTGCTTATACTGTCATCAACAGCATGGTTTATTTTACTTCCACTGACACCTGAGAAATGGAATTTTATTTTGTTCCCACTGACACCAACAATTGGGTTTATTTTACTTTTTTATTGACATCAATGAAGGTACTCCTTTACACCCACTGGCACTGATATAGAGTAATATTTTTACCTACACTGACACCAACTTCAGAATTTATTTTTACTGTTATTGACACCACAGATACTTGCTCTCACTGACACTAATGATGGCTTTATTTATACTCCCGCAGACACCAACAATGGAACATATTTTACTCCATACTGACACTAGTAATGGGACTTATTTATTCCCACAGACACCAGTGGCATTTATTTTACTCCCATTGACATCAACATTAGGACAGATTTTATTTCCATAGAAACCAATGATGGAACTTATTTTGCTCTGACAGATGATGATGATGGGGCTTATGATTGGACTTATTTTGCTTCCATAGACAACAACAGCGAAACTTATTTTAGTCAGACAGACACCAATGATAGGGCTGACTTTATGCCCAGTGACACCAATAATGCAATTTTGCTTCTACTTTCTAGGGGGGAAAGTGCAACACTACAAGTCATATTCAGTGATGCATTGCACACTCTAATAGGCAAGTCCACTTTTTGGCCACGTCCTGTATGTCAGTCTAAACATTTCCTATTCACCTTCGAGCTATATATTCCTTTTAGTTATTTTCAGGTATTGGCAGCTATGCGGGTACTATTCCTTCATAAACCTTCATAATTTGAAGCTAGAAAAAAGATATACATTTTATTAAGTAGATCATTTAATAATTTCAGTTCACACATTAAAAAGGAAAGTGTGGGATTTCAAAAAAATAAACATACAAACTCACCTAGGTAGAGGCAGCATTGGTCAGATGCTGCATCTTTCCCCCACCACCTCTAAGGCAGAGAACTAAGCAATCAGTGGTCTTTGATCATTCAGTGAGCAGAGAGCCATTGACTCAGTCACCGGCTCTCTGCTCTGCCTTTCCGCTCAATGGAGCACCAGGCAGTGAAGGGGGCAGGAGTGGCTAGCCCAGGCCCTCAGAAGCACTCTGAAAGGCTAAGCAAGCTGCTTGTTAGGAATCTGGGTGTATCCTGACATTAAAATCGGGATCCCTCCAGAGCGTTGAGCGGCTGAGTGATGTCAGCTATCAGTGGTCTTTAGTCTAGACTAACTAACATAACTAACTGCACTTCTGTGACCCACAGAAGAAGCAGGGCCAAAGCCTAACTCTAGGATTCTTGTGACTTTAGAAAGTTTGAACCCAGGTGGGACCAGGGCCAGTGCAATGATTTTTGTCAACATAGGCTAAGATGTATTTTGTCAGATACCCCTACCCTAATTACACCCCCATATACCCCCACTTTGGTCACACCCCTAGATACCCCCCCACCCTGATTACAGCTCCCCAGATACCCCCCACTCTGAAATCACTACACCCCCAAATACCCCCTAGTCTGATTACAGTCCTCCCCATACTCCCAGTCTGATCACACCTCTCAGATCTCTTCACTCTGATCACAGCTCCCCTAACACACACCCTGAATACCGAATTCCCTCCCTCCTCAGATCTCACCAGTCCCGCAGTTCCTCCCAGTTCTGCAGGTTCCCCTCCAGATGATGTCAGTGGAGGAATATGCAGCAGTCAGGGTGGGTTAGCTGTAATGGGGCAGGTATGACAAGTACTCAGCTGCAAAGAGCAGGGAGCCTTCTCCATCCAAAACTCCTCCTCCACGGGACTTACTTCAGTGTGCACAGCCAGAGCACACCTCCATGCTGCCTGACAGTGGGCCCCCTGCATTCTCCCTGCACACATGGCCCATTGCTCCACCTTCCTCTGCCTCATTGGATCTGCTCTGACAGCGGTACACACTCATCGCCCCCCCCCCCCCTGCCTTCTGCTCTCTTGCTCTTTAATGCTGAGAGCAGCCTGCCTACTAAACAGCAGGCTAACTAAAGCTTCCATGCCGCACCCTATCTTCTATGGGGCGCAGGGTGGAAGTTTTAGTTTGTCTGCTGGAGGGATAGGTATTTTTAAAATCCGAAACCCCAGCGAGTGGCTGGGGATCTGGATTTTGCTGGCACACTCCCCTACCCTGGCGCCCTAGGCAGCTGCCTGACCTCCCTATTGCTGGCGCAGGCCCTGGGTGGGACCAAGGTTTGGCTGCCTTTAGGAGTGCCATATAAACTGTATGTAGCGTCAGCTACATCCAGTATACTTCACCGAGTTCCTGCAGTGGAATGGGGACTTCTCATCCCATTCGCGGAACAAAATCAAGTTGGGGTGAGTGCTGCTCAGCCATTCACAGCGAGCATTGTATTTCCATCAATGAATGCAGGGCTTCCTTCAATTGGCTGAGGTGGAGAGGCAGGTGGATCATGTCATGATCTTTACCTCAGCCAGTCAGAGGAAGCCTTGTATTGATGGAAATACAGTGCTCCCTGTGAATATCTGAGCAGCACTCATCCCGACTTGATTTTGTTCCGGGCATGGGATGGGAAGTCCCCATCCCGCTGCATGAACACAGTGCTGTATACTGCTGATGCTACATACAGTTGATCCCCTTAGCACCGACCGTACGCACATATGCGGCCTGGGCTTTAAGGGGTTATACCGACTGCAGGCATTACCCGGTACCATTTTTTAGAGCGGCGGTCGGCTCTTTAGGGATAACAACTGATGCAGCTAAAAGCAGCTATGCTGTTTTACTAAATGAGCGGGAGGGGACACCCCCCCTCCCAATCCGGCACAGCTCTTCTGGCTAGAGTGAGATTGGAATGAAGCCGGAAACGGCTTCGTTCCAGTCTCCTATGTGAAAACACGGAAGCGACGTCACAGCGTCACTTCTGGTTTATTCAGCTGCTAATGGCGTTGATTTAAAAAAAATGACAGTATTCAGAATCACAGTTTTTGGTGATCTGAATACTTTGAAGTCCAAAGGAAGGATTTGGGGTCTTTTAGACCCCCGATCCTTCCATAAAGAGTACCTGTCACCAGGGCCATCTTAATAGCATCATGGGCCCCTGGGCAAAGTAATGCTATGGGGCCCCTAAAAGCCTATCCAATTTACGCACCTACTCCTAAGAATTAAAGTACAATATTTTCTACTTTCTGATATGAAACATATCAAATTAGAGAAAATTAAAACATGTCTTCATAAATGTAGGCCAAAATGTATTCTGCTACATGTCTTTGGTATAAAAAATCCCTGAGAGAGCTGTACTCTCTCAGCCTCCTTCACACCTGTACGCTCGCAGCCCCCTTTCACACTTGTACGTTCGCAGCCCCCCCCTTCACACTTATATGCTCGCAGCCCCCCTCATACTTGTACGTTTGCAGCCCCCCTCACACTTGTACGTTTGCAGCCCCCTTCACACCTGTACTCTCTCAGCCCCCCTTGCACCTATACACTCGAAACCCCCCTTCAAACTTGTATGCTCTCAGCCCTCCTCACATTTGTACGTTCACAGCCTCCCTTCACACTTGTATGCTCTCAGCCCCCCTCACACTTGTACGCTCGCAGCCCCCCTTCACACTTGTACGTTCGCAGCCCCCCTTCACACTTGTACGTTCGCACCCCCACCTTCACACTTGTACGTTTTCAGACCCCCTTCACACTTGTATGTTCGCAGCCTCCCTTCACACTTGTATGCTCTCAGCCCCCCTCACACTTGTGCGCTCGCAGCCCCCCTTCACACTTGTACGTTCGCAGCCCCCCTTCACTCTTGTACGTTCACAGCCCCCCTTCACACTTGTATGCTCTCAGCCCCCCTCACACTTGTATGTTCGCAGCCCCCCTTCACACCTGTACTTTCTCAGCCCCCCTTGCACCTGTACGCTCGCAGCCCCCCTTCACACTTGTATGCTCTCAGCCCCCCTTCATACTTGTATGCTCTCAGCACCCCTCTTAATTGTATGTTCGCAGCCCCCCTTCACACCTGTTCTCTCTCAGCCCCCCTCGCACCTGTACGTTCGCAGCCCACCTTCACACTTGTACGCTCGCAGCCCCCCTTCACACTTGTACGTTCGCAGCCCCCCTTCACACTTGTACGTTCGCAGCCCCCCTCATACTTGTATGTTCGCAGGCCCCCTTCACACCTTTACTCTCTTAGCCCCCCTCGCACATGTACGCTTGCAGCCCCCCTTCACACTTGTATGCTCTCAGCCCCCCTTCACACTTGTATGCTCTCAGCCCCCCTCATAATTGTATGTTCGCAGCCCCCCTTCACACCTGTTCTCTCTCAGCCCCCCTCGCACCTGTACGTTCGCAGCCCACCTTCACACTTGTACGTTCACAGTCCCTCCTTTACACCTTGGGATAAAGGTTTTACAAAAATAATTAAAAAAATCACTCTTGTACGCTCACAGCCCCCCTTCACACTTGTACGCTCTCAGCCCCCTTCACACTTGTACCCTCGCAGCCCCCTTCACACTTGTACGTTCACCGCACCCCTTCACGCTTGTACGTTCACAGCCCCCCTTCGCACTTGTATGCTCTCAGCCCCCCTTCACACCTGTACTTTCTGAGCCCCCCTTGCACCTGTACGCTCGCAGCCCCCCTTCACACTTGTATGCTCTCAGCCCCCCTTCACACTTGTATGCTCTCAGCACCCCTCTTAATTGTATGTTCGCAGCCCCACTTCACACCTGTTCTCTCTCAGCCCCCCTCGCACCTGTACGTACCTGTTGTCTGTGGTTTCACTATATCATTTTACAAATAACCACATTTTTTTTTTCAAGTGTTTTTGTAAACTTAGATATTTTTTTTGCAGCAGGTTTGCAACCTTTAAAATAGCAACCAGTACTGTACAAAAAAAAAACAAGAGATCAAAAGATTTACATGAGCTCACATAAATAGTATATGTGCATTGATTCTTTAAGTATTGAAATTCAGTTGCTGAAATCTGACTTAAAAAAAAAAGAAAATTGTAAAAACAAATCTGTTTGATCGAAAATTATTTCTTAAAAATAAAAGGTTAAAGCATACGTGTTGTCATAGTGCCATCTAGTGGTAGAAATAAAAATAGCAAATAGAAAAACTGCCATTGGTCTATATTGCATAGTCATCTACAGGTTGCTTTGAAATGCATACCGTAGGTATTTGTAAGTCTTCATTTTGCACAAAAAGTACATTAGGGACATGTTTATAAAGTGGCGGAGGATCCATTGTCTTCTCATTTGCTGTTGTCGAAGGATCTGTCACAACGAGACAGTTGCCATCCTCTTTTGCCAAATTTGTGCAATGGAGTTAGTCGCCTTTTTGCTGTCCATTCTTTAGTCGTCTGAATGATTAGCTTCTACTTTTACAAACTTACCACATCTGATCTGGTATCATTTTATAAGTTCATAATTTCTGCACTGAAAAGAAGGATTTTAGCCCTTTCCCAGTGTTCTAATGCTTGCAAAGATCAGATGTAAGTGTTTAGATGGACAATGAAAGCAAGTAAAAATACACATTTGATCATCTCACTCATTTTTTGTTTGTTTTTGTTTTATGTGTATGAATGTTTATATCTTCCTTAGTCAAAGCAGCACTATGTAGTCAATGTAAATTTGTCCAGGGCTTTTTTTGCAGGGGGAACTTGGTGGAACTCACATATAACCAGACACCTTTATCATATAAAAAGCCAGATCCGTGACCTCCACAGTAGTGACAGCACAGCTTAGTCCAAAATACCCCCACCCTGCTTATTGGGCAAAGAAGGAGACAGGTACCATAGCTCCCAACTGTCCCTGATTTGGAGGGACTGTCCTTGATTTGGAGCAATGTCCCTCTGTCCCTCTTTCCTCCTCATATGTCCCTCATTTTGGTTAAACCCACAAGTGGTAAAAAGGCACTTGTGGGTTAAACCAATCATTTTTTTTTGTACAATTCTCCTTTAAGGGGGGCGTGGCAGAGGGTGTGTTCTATGCCTGGATACTTTTTCCAATAGGTGTCCCTCATTTCCATCTTGGAAAGTTGAGAGGTATGCAGGTACTTCTATAACACTGACATTTTACAGTATGCATGTAGGCAGGTGCAATCTACTTTCTGCACTGCAGGTGGCGGTCTTCTGCAGCGACACAGCAGCTGCAGGGAAAGTCAAGGGGGACACAGTTCCTTTATGGTTTCCTGGGTCACTGGGAAAGCACCCGATTGGATGCTTACGCCCTATGTGACTGCAGCAGTCATCTTGGGTCAGGAAGAGACTAAAGACCCAGTTTCTCAGGCTTGGCGCACTTTTTGTGACTTAATAGGGAAGGGATAGATAACCTGCTTGTACTAGCAGTAGGGAAAGGTTCCAGACTAAGAGGGAAAGCGCAGGGTCCTTTGGACATCTTCCTGCTTGGGCACTGGATGGCCAGGCCGCATTCCTCCCTCTTAAAGTGTTACTAAACCCAGGACCCTGCATTCACTATATCTGGTCTCCCACAATACACAGAACATGGAAATGCAATTATTTTAGCAAATATAAACTGCTAAATACCTTTTCTCATCAGCAGTATATAGCAGCCTTGTGACTTCTATCAGTGCCCAGCCGAGCACTGGCTAAAGCTTGTGGGAGAAGTTTTCATTCTCCTCTGACTGTCCTGTGAGGCTGCATGACCCTTGGCCCTCTGTCTGGCCCTCTGTCTGGACAGTGCTGATTGGCCCTGTACCGATCACATGCAGCCTCCCAAGAAAAAAAAAAAATTCTTTAGCAATACACACCAAACTGGGCATGTGCAGAGTGCCTCCAAGAGTCTGTTCTATCAGCAGATGAATTGGGGACAGTAAAAGAAGGGGAGGATCAGAGAAGACAGTGGGTATAACAAGCATGGCTTTATTGCATATACAGTCCGATTTTACTATTCTGGGTTTAGTAACACTTTAACAAATGCTGTCAACCCGGATTATACTTGTCATCTTTACATCTTTGATTTAGTGAGTGTACCCAGCTGGGCAGGCATCCCTCTGGGTTGTTGTTACTTTTCTTCAATACAAGTTTTTTATTGCACTTGTCTGTGTAAGATACTGCCGCCGCACATGCTGCACCCCACCTGCAAGCACATTACATACTGTACGCTCACAATGATTACTCCCTATCTCAGCAGTTATATAAACACCCCTAGCAGGTTATAAAAATTGTATAATTACTGCGCCAACCTAAAAAGTGAGCAGCCAGCACCACAATAAGACTAATTGTAAAAAGGTGTGTGAAATAAATGTGCAGCACTAAAAAGATGTCTTGATTGCGGTCACCTGTTACTGATGAGACACAGGTGACAACACAATCTGCAAACACGGTGACGTATCACTAGTGTACAATACTAATGTTATGTATAACTAGAAAAAATATATAAATGCAGGTGATAAACCCATATGGGATACAAATGTAGCAAATTATCATCTCAAAGGTGCATACACACTAAAGAGGTGAAAAAAGAAAAAAATAGAAATAAATGAGCGATCATAAACTGACATATCATCTGTATCAGCACTGTGTGCAAAATGTGATACGATATAGTGACATGAAGAGATGATAAATAAAAATGTCTTAGATATGAACCATACGAACATACATATGAAGTATAGTGTTCATAATACATACACAATGTTGTGTATGAATAAAAAACAATACAGGTGAAAAATAAACAGAGTCAATCCACCATGAAAAAAGTTAAAGCAACATAAATCCATGTGATTATAACGCCACAACAGACATTCACAATGATCTTAAAGGTAAAACTTGAATTGCTAAATTAATTAAACTGTCACCCTGTATGGCCAACGTGGAGTTTCACATCCACGTTGGCCATACTTTTACTGCGCCATTTTAGCTGTTCAATTGAACTACTTTTATAGTACTCATCTGTCTGGATGTTGGACGTGTTACTTCAATAAACCCCATCATTTTTGGATTTTCACTATGTGGAGGCTTTTCTTTTATTTTATATCTTAATCAACATCACTGTTTGGAGAAGCGTGGCCGGTGAGTCGTATCTTTGATCCTATTGGTCATCAGAAAAGGAGTTGGAATGCCTCGTTCTAGGAGTTCGATTCATGCTTACTACATCTACGTCTGTGTCTGTATAATTCACCGCCACCGGCGTGTGGATCCACCCATAGGGTTGCCACCTCATCCCTTTAAACCTGAACACATATGAATTACACAAGTTCTAAGGCTAATTTATTGCAGATAAGGCAGCAAGTGATTTTAATTACCACCTTAATCAGCCACAGAGCCTGTGTAATTAATAGGTGTTCGGTTTTAAAGGGATGAGGTGCCAACTCTAATCCACCACTCAGGGTAAGAGTACCGAATCCCCCCATTCACAGGAGGTGGAGGCACAATCCCGGGTGTTGTTACAACGGCTGATCGTTCTGATTTCTTCTAAGATCATTAGACATCTGTATGAAGCACAGCCATTGCCTTTAAGATCATTGTGAATGTCTGTTGTGGTGTTATAATCACATGGACTTATGTTGCTTTAACTTTTTTCATGGTGGATTGACTCTGTTTATTTTTCACCTGTATTGTTTTTTATCCATACACATCATTGTGTATGTATTATGAACACTATTCTTCATATGTATGTTCGTATGGTTCATATCTCAGACATTTTTATTTATCATCTCTTCATGTCACTATATCGAATCACATTTTGCACACAGTGCTGATACCAATGATATGTCAGTTTATGATCGCTCATTTATTTCTATTCTTTCTTTTTTCACCTCTTTAGTGTGTATGCACTTTTGACACAATAATTTGTGACATTTGTATCGCATACGGGTTTATCACCTGCATTTATACTTTTTTCCACTTATAACTTTAGTATTGTACACTAGTAATACTTAACCATGTTTGCAGGTTGTGTTGTCACCTGTCTCTCATCAGTAACAGGTGACTGCAATCAAGACATCTTTTTAGTGTTGCACATTTATTTCACACACCTAGCAGGTTACATAAATAGGCATTTACTTCAAAGTCCTCAGCCATTATTAAAAGCCAAACTAAACCCCCCTGTTCTTTACAGCCAAGAAAACTGCCATCTTAGCCTCTGTTTGATCTGCAGTTGCAATCAAGTTAAATGTGTGATCAGGTACAACATCAACCATTTGATGACTTGACAGTTTGGCTGAGAGCACAAGCAGCTGTAAGGCCCCTTTCACATGGGGCGGATTCCATTGTGATCAGCAGAGGATCTGTGAGCTGATCCCCTGCTGATCGGAGCAGAGCGGGCGGATGACAAATCCATGTCCACTCAGTATCTGAAGAGCGGACATGGGCAGTGCCCCTTCAGCTCTATGGGTGGCCAGGAGTAAATGGACTCCGTTGTCCATTTACACCCGGCTATCTCGGATCCACCCTGCTGAAACGGGAGCCCCAGTTTTTTTTTTATGGACCTGCTCAGACCTGGAGGTAGGCGGGTGTAAATGGACTCAAGTCCATCCACAACCCTCTGTTCATAGGAATGCATGCACTTTCTGATCAGGCCTGCCTGAAAATCTGACAGGTAGACCTAATCAGAACAGCCATCTAAAAGGATCCTAACAGTTATCATTCTTGCTGAGCCTTGCCATGCAGTTAAATTGATAGGTTTAGTCCCCCTTTAAGGGAGTATGATCACCTGCATCACCTAAGATCCCTTTCACTGGGGCCGTGGCCGCGTTCGCGGTAAAGTGCTGCTCGTTTTAGTGGGACTTTACTGCTATTTAAGCCGTGCTTTTCAGCCGATAGCGGGCGCTTTTAACTCCAAAGAAGGGGTTAAAACCTCCCGTGTTACGACGCTGCCCATTCATTCCAATGGGCAGGGCTTTTTGGGAGCGCTTAATACAGCGCTCCCAACCCGCCCCAAAGATGCTTCTTGCAGGACTTTGCGTAACGTCCCGCAAGCACACCGCCCCAGTGTGAAAAGTCACACTTGAATGAATGAGAGGCAGATTTCAGACGCTTAGCAGAGGCTATTTCTAGTGCTAAAGTGCCTGAAAACCGCCCCAGTGTGAAAGGGGTCTAAGGACTTGTCGCCCCAATAAAAAGCAATCAGTGCTGGAAAGCTTCTCAGAGAGCTGTTGACAGGTGAATCGGAGGGAATTTGTTCCCTCCTCACGACCTGATTTAACCCTGAGAAGGCCAAACCACTGCGTCAGTTGAGGTGCAGCCCTATTGCCTTTAATGGGTCACATTCGGCACTGCTTGATGAATGCAAAAGCAGCTTGTGTACAGCCCTGAGCAGCTGCATATACAGTGGTGGCGGAAAGCATCCAGACCCCCTTAAATTTTTATCTCTTTGTTATATTGCAGCCATTTGCTAAAATCATTTAAGTTAATTTTTTTCCTCATTAATGTACACGCAGCACCCCATATTGACAGAAAAACACAGAATTGTTGACATTTTTGCAGATTTATTAAAAAAGAAAAACAGAAATACCACAGGTCCTAAGTATTCAGACCCTTTGCTCAGTATTTAGTAGAAGCACCCTTTTGATCTAATACAGCCATGAGTCTTTTTGGGAAAGATGCAACAAGTTTTCACACCTGGATTTGGGGATCCTCTGCCATTCCCCCTTGCAGATCCTCTCCAGTTCTGTCAGGTTGGATGGTAAACGTTGGTGGACAGCCATTTTTAGGTCTCTCCAGAGATGCTCTATTGGGTTTAAGTCAGGGCTCTGGCTGGGCCATTCAAGAACAGTCACGGAGTTGTTGTGAAGCCACTCCTTCGTTATTTTAGCTGTGTGCTTAGGGTAATTGTCTTGTTGGAAGGTAAACCTTCAGCCCAGTCTGAAGTCCTGAGCACTCTGGAGAAGGTTTTCGTCCAGGATATTCCTGTACTTGGCCGCATTCATCTTTCCCTCAGTTGCAACCAGTCGTCCTGTCCCTGCAGCTGAAAAACACCCCCACAGCATGATGCTGCCACCACCATGCTTCACTGTTGGGACTGTATTGGACAGGTGATGAGCAGTGCCTGGTTTTCTCTACACATACTGCTTAGAATTAAGGCCAAAAAGTTCTATCTTGGTCTCTTCAGACCAGAGAATCTTATTTCTCACCATCTTGGAGTCCTTCATGTGTTTTTTTAGCAAACTCCATGCCAGCTTTCATGTGTCTTGCACTGAGGAGAGGCTTCCGTTGGGCCATTCTGCCATAAAACCCTGACTGGTGGAGGGCTGCTGTGATGGTTGACTTTCTACAACTTTCTCCCATCTCTTGACTGCATCTCTGGAGCTCAGCCACAGTGATCTTTGGGTTCTTCTCTCACCAAGGCTCTTCTCCCCCGATAGCTCAGTTTGGCCAGACGGCCAGCTCTAGGAAGGGTTCTGGTTGTCCCAAACATCTCCCATTTAAGGATTATGAAGGCCACTGTGCTCTTAGAAACCTTAAGTGCAGCAGAATTTTTTTTGTAACCATGGCCAGATCTGTGCCTTGCCACAATTCTGTCTCTGAGCTCTTCAGGCAGTTCCTTTTACCTCATGATTCTCATTTGCTCTGACATGCACTGTGAGCTGTAAGGTCTTATATAGACAGGTGTGTGGCTTTCCTAATCAAGTCCAATCAGTATAATCAAACACAGCTGGACTCAAATGAGGGTGTAGAGCCATTTCAAGGATGATCAGAAGAAATGGACAGCACCTGAGTTAAATATATGAGTGTCACAGCAAAGGTTCTGAATACTTAGGACCATGTGATATTTCAGTTTTTCTTTTTTAATAAATCTGCAAAAATGTCAAAATGTCAACAATTCTGTGTTTTTCTGTCAATATGGTGTGCTGTGTGTACATTAATGAGGAAAAAAATGTACTTAAATGATTTTAGCAAATGGCTGCAATATAACAAGAGTGAAAAATGTAAGGGGTTCTGAATACTTTCCGTCCCCACTGTATTTGTCTAGGTGGGCAGTTAGGGTAAGGGGGGTGGGCAGTAAAACCTCAGCTCAATTGCCTGCTTTGCCCTGGTTACACTTCTGAACTATTCCTAATCATTGTAGATTTTCTTCATAGTCCCCAAACTGCTCTGTGATATACTGCAGGTTGCAAGTATTATTAAAAGGTACCAATTAAGTACTGAGTAGACATGATTCATTGTTTTATATGAAAACACGTAGATACCTCTATTGCTCAAATAATCCTTAGACAAGATGCAAGTTATATAGGTCATGAAAATCGTATTAATCATTACATCCTCAGTCTATCTTTTAGGTTACTTTCCAAGCTTCTACCTGTTTACGCTGCTGTAGGAAAAAAGAGAAAATGTGATCAGCAATTTGGATACACCCTACTGTCAGGCTTCATTCACAGCTAAACGCTTCTCAACAGGCAGCTACCAAATCATTACTGCAGGAAACAGAATTGTCATAAAAATCGTTCATCCCGATTTGATATACATGCTGTGCTTTATTGAAAATGCAGACTGCCACAATTTTACAGCTTTGGTGACCCTAAAAGTATTGTTTACATTTAGGAGAGCACATACTGTATTTTAAGTTAAATCCAGGTTCACCGTTATAAATAAAATAAATAAATGCACATATTTTTGCAGGAAAAAAATGTGGATTTATTTTAGGTTTTTTTTTTCATAGGAGACTGCAAAGCATTGCACCTGTGATCAGGTTGCACACACTTTCTCCAGCTTTCTGCCCAAATCTCTCTACAGGCTTTCAGTTAGCGAGCTAGAGGAAGTGTCAACGGACTATAAGTGTACTGGATACTGCATTTGTAGCCCTTTGAAAAATAAGTTAGTTTTCTGTGGTCAGAGCTGGATTACCATATAGGCAGAGTGGGCACTGTCCTATGGGCCCGAGGCTGTTTAACCACTTGAGCCCCGGACCATTATGCTGCCTAAGGACCAGAGGTCTTTTTCCAATTTGGCACTGCGTCGCTTTAACTGCTAATTGCGCGGTCATGCAATGCTGTACCCAAACGAAATTTGCGTCCTTTTCTTCCCACAAATAGAGCTTTCTTTTGATGGTATTTGATCACCTCTGCGGTTTTTATTTTTTGCGCTATAAACGGAAAAAGACCGAAAATTTTGAAAAAAAATGATATTTTCTACTTTTTGTTATAAAAAAAATCCAATAAACTAAATTTTAGTCATACATTTAGGCCAAAATGTATTCGGCCACATGTCTTTGGTAAAAAAAATGTCAATAAGCGTATATTTATTGGTTTGCGCAAAAGTTATAGCGTCTACAAACTAGGGTACATTTTCTGGAATTTACACAGCTTTTAGTTTATGACTGCCTATGTCATTTCTTGAGGTGCTAAAATGGCAGGGCAGTACAAAACCCCCCCAAATGACCCCATTTTGGAAAGTAGACACCCCAAGGAAATTGCTGAGAGGCATGTTGAACCCATTGAATATTTATTTTTTTTGTCCCAAGTGATTGAAAAATGACAAAAAAAAAAAAAAAAAAAAATATTTACAAAAAGTCGTCACTAAATGATATATTGCTCACACAGGCCATGGGCCTATGTGGAATTGCACCCCAAAATACATTTAGCTGCTTCTCCTGAGTATGGGGATACCACATGTGTGGGACTTTTTGGGAGCCTAGCCGCGTACGGGGCCCCGAAAACCAATCACCGCCTTCAGGATTTCTAAGGGTGTAAATTTTTGCTTTCACTCTTCACTGCCTATCACAGTTTCGGAGGCCATGGAATGCCCAGGTGGCACAAAACCCCCCAAAATGACCCCATTTTGGAAAGTAGACACCCCAAGCTATTTGCTGAGAGGCATATTGAGTCCATGGAATATTTTATATTTTGACACAAGTTGCGGGAAAGTGACACTTTTTTTTTTTTTTTTTTCATAAAGTTGTCACTAAATGATATATTGCTCACACAGGCCATGGGCATATGTGGAATTGCACCCCAAAATACATTTAGCTGCTTCTCCTGAGTATGGGGATACCACATGTGTGGGACTTTTTGGGAGCCTAGCCGCGTACTGGACCCCAAAAACCAATCACTGCCTTCAGGATTTCTAAGGGTGAAAATTTTTGATTTCACTCTTTACTGCCTATCACAGTTTCGGAGGCCATGGAATGCCCAGGTGGCACAAAACCCCCCCAAATGACCCCATTTTGGAAAGTAGACACCCCAAGCTATTTGCTGAAAGGCATGGTGAGTATTTTGCAGCTCTCATTTGTTTTTGAAAATGAAGAAAGACAAGAAAAAACATTTTTTTTTTCTTTTTTCAATTTTCAAAACTTTGTGACAAAAAGTGAGGTCTGCAAAATACTCACTATACCTCTCAGCAAATAGCTTGGGGTGTCTACTTTCCAAAATGGGGTCATTTGGGGGGGTTTTGTGCCACCTGGGCATTCCATGGCCTCCGAAACTGTGATAGGCAGTGAAGAGTGAAATCAAAAATTCACGCCCTTAGAAAGCCTGAAGGCGGTGCTTGGTTTTCGGGGTCCCGTACGCGGCTAGGCTCCCAAAAAGTCCCACACATGTGGTATCCCCGTACTCAGGAGAAGCAGCAGAATGTATTTTGGGGTGTAATTTCATATATTTCCATGGCATGTTTGAGCAATATATCATTTAGTGACAACTTTGTGCAAAAAAAAAAATAAAAAAAAATATTTGTCTCTTTCCCGCAACTTGTGTCGCAATATAAAATATTCCATGGACTCGACATGCCTCTCAGCAAATAGCTTGGGGTGTCTACTTTCCAAAATGGGGTCATTTGGGGGGGTTTTGAACTGTCCTGGCATTTTATGCACAACATTTAGAAGCTTATGTCACACATCACCCACTCTTCTAACCACTTGAAGACAAAGCCCTTTCTGACACTTATTGTTTACATGAAAAAGTTTTTTTTTTTTGCAAAAAAATTACTTTGAACCCCCAAACATTATATATTTTTTTAAAGCAAATGCCCTACAGATTAAAATGGTGGGTGTTTCATTTTTTTTTTTCACACAGTAATTGCGCAGCGATTTTTCAAACGCATTTTTTGGGGAAAAAACACACTTTTTTTAATTTTAATGCACTAAAACACGCTATATTGCCCAAATGTTTGATGAAATAAAAAAGATGATCTTAGGCCGAGTACATGGATACCAAACATGACATGTTTTAAAATTGCGCACAAACGTGCAGTGGCAACAAAATAAATACATGTTTAAAAGCCTTCAAAAGCCTTTACAGGTTACCACTTTAGATTTACAGAGGAGGTCTACTGGAAAAATTACTGCACTCGATCTGGCCTTCGCGGTGATACCTCACATGCATGGTGCAATTGCTGTTTACATTTGACGACAGACCGCCGCTTGCGTTCGCCTTAGCGCGAGAGCAAGGGGCGACAGGGGTGTTTTTTTTTTTTTTTTTTTTTTTCTTTATTATTTTTTTGCTTTTTTAATCTTACTTTTAAACTGTTCCTTTCATATTTTTTTTTTTTATCATTTTTATTGTTATCTCGGGGAATGTAAATATCCCCTATGATAGCAATAGGTAGTGACAGGTACTCTTTTTTGAAAAAATTGTGGTCTATTAGACCCTAGATCTCTCCTCTGCCCTCAAAGCATCTGACCACACCAAGATCGGTGTGATAAAATGCTTCCCCAATTTCCCAATGGCGCTATTTACATCCGGCGAAATCTCAGTCATGAAATACTCGTAGCTTCCGGTTTCTTAGGCCATAGAGATGTTTGGAGCCACTCTGGTCTCTGATCAGCTCTATGGTCAGCTGGCTGAATCACCGGCTGCATTCTCAGGTTCCCTGTTGAGACAGGAGAGCCAGAGAAAAACACGGAAGACGGTGGGGGGGGGGGCATTCCCTCCCACGGCTTGTAAAAGCAGTCTAGAGGCTAATTAGCCACTAGGATTGCTTTTACATGAAAGCCGACCGCTGGCTGAAAAGAATGATACCAAGATGATACCTAAACCTGCAGGCATCATTCTGGTATAACCACTCAAAGTCGTGAATGGCGTACCTGAAGACAAAAAAATGGTTAACAATGGTTAACAATAAAGCACAGTAAAGTGTAAATAATTACACACCTGAAAAACAAACATGATAAAACATAATAACAATAACAATAACAATAACAATAAAACATTGCAGAATAGAATACAGTAAAAAAGAGCAGAACAATAGAGAGAGAGAATAGAGAGAGAGAGAACAATAAAACAACAACTATTTTTTTTTTATTTCATATTTTATTTTTTTTTTACACTTTTTTTGTAACTAACTTTTATAACGGTAACCGGTTCCAGGTTCGGGTCTCTCAAAATGCGATGGCATCTTGGGAGACCCTGTGAAAGTGTGCCTAGTCTGTGCAATGCTGTACCCTACGCTAATACTCAACTAGTGCATGGTAGCGTTCAAAACATTCACCAATGCAAAGACCAGGATTGTCAGGACAGGAGGGACAATAATAGCGGGTGTCACGCCTATATCCGCGCTTGCTGCAGACACGACATCTTTTTTGGGGGGTTCGTTGGGTAGGGGTACTCGGGAGGACATAAAAATGCCTCTCATGCAGCCGACTGCATTTGGTTGGGGATGTGAATGGGGGAAGTACGGGCGCTGCAGAAGCGGTGGGTTCCCAATTAGGATTGGCGAATGCAGCAGGAAGGGCACTATGGGCACGACGGGCCTGTGTTTGTCTTTTTGGTGGCAGCGGGACACTACTTGTGCTTGCCACCTCACCAGCTTGAACTGCACTTATGGGACTCGCCACGTCACCACGTGTTACTGCAGTGCTGGTTTGACTACGACCGGGGTGTACTAGGCCGCTGGCGCTTGCCAGTTCACCAAAACACTACCAAAAAACTGTTAGCGATCACAGGGATCAGGCCTGACTCTGCGAACGCTGCAGTTATGCGTTTAGTGTTTTGTAAGTGACAGTGATCGATCGATACCGCACTTGGGTGGGCTGGGCTGGGCCGGGCGGAGGGGCAAAACGCAGGTGCTAGCAGGTATCTGGGCTGATCCCGCTAACACTGCGTTTTTGGGAACCCTAAACTGCTGGTGACGCTAGTATAGATCTGATCGGATCAGATATTGATGCGATCAGATACTATACCACTAAGGGAGGTGTACAGTGCGTGCGTGGGTGTTAGCGGTACTGGCGCTAACCTAACGCTGCCTGGGGCTGGTGCTTGCCAGTTCACCAAAATGCTACCAAAAAAACTGTTAGCGATCGCAGGGATCAGGCCTGACTCTGCGAACGCTGCAGTTATGCGTTTAGTGCCTTGTAAGTGACAGTGATCGATCGATACTGCACTTGGGTGGGCTGGGCGGAGGCACAAAACGCAGGTGCTAGCAGGTATCTGGGCTGATCCCGCTAACACTGCGTTTTTGGGAACCCTAAACTGCTGGGGACGCTAGTATAGATCTGATCGGATCAGATATTGATCCGTTCAGATACTATACCACTAAGGGAGGCGCATGCTGCGTGCGTGGGTGTTAGCGGTACTGGCGCTAATTTGACGCTGCCTGGGGCGACGCATATCACCGCCGGGCGATCGGGGGGCTAAACCTTTATTCGGTAATAAACGGCAGGTGCCCTGACACTATAAAAAATAAACGAACTAACCAGCGTCAACCGTAACGGTTATACGGTGATCAGTGGTGAAAGGGTTAACTAGGGGGCAATCAAGGGGTTAAAACATTTATTAGGTAGTATATGGGGGTCCCTGACGCTATAAAACGCTGACGGCGAACCTAAATATTTACCTCACTAACTAGCGTCACCAGCGACACTAATACAGCGATCAGAAAAATGATCGCTTAGCGACACTGGTGACGGGGGGTGATCAAGGGGTTAAAACTTTATTAGGGGGGGTTAGGGGGGTACCCTAGACCTAAAGGGGGGTAATACTCACTGTCCCAACACAGTAACTGTCACAAACTGACACTATGCAGTAATCAGAAAAAAAAAAAAAAAAAAAACTGCTGGTGTCAGTTTGTGACAGGGGGGGGGGGTGATTGGGGGGGGGATCGGGGGGCGATCGGGGGGGGGGATCGGGGTGATTTGTGTGCCTGGCATGTTCTACTGTGTGTGTAGTGTTTGTGCACTCACATACTTGTCGTCTCTCCTCGGGCCGGAACGGAAAATACCGACCCGAGGGGAGATGACATCACTTCCTTTGCTGCTGTTTAGCATACAGCAGCAAAGGAGTGTTCTCATTGGCCGGCGGCGATCGCGAGGGGGGGGCCACGAACGGATGGTCTCCCCCTCATCACCGATCGCCGCTGGACATAGGACGACCGCCTCGGGCACCGGGGGGGGTCCGATCGGACCCCCCACCCGCGGAAGGCAAATCACGTACCCTGTACGTGATTTTGCCTGTCCGTGCCACTTTGCCGACGTACATCGGCGTGAGGCGGTCGTCAAGTGGTTAAGGGCCCCACGACAAAGATCAAAATAATTTTGATTTGAACTTTAAAAAAAAATTACAACAAAGCTTTCTTAAATAGTTTACAAAATTTAGAAAAAATGAATCAACTCAAAGAAACAAAAACTTTACATTAACCTATTTTTGATGCTGAAAGCGGTACAATGTTTTGCATGGAAATTTGGCGTTTTATATTGTAGGCCTGTAATTCTTTGGAATAACTCACTTAAATCTGTCCAATCAAGAGTCTAGTAGACATCTCGGGTATGACAAAGTTTGGAACACGAAATCATAAATTATAATATAATAAATTACTATAAATAATTATACCAAATAATAATATAATAATAATACAAATTATTCAATAATGTAATCAAATCAAAAACACTGAAATTTGCTCAGTTGCAGAATTGTCGCTGTCATTACTTTTCAGTGTTTGATGACGAATCTCCCCACAAATCACTATCGCTCAATTCTGCGAGTGATTCTAATTTATTATCGCTGTTTTCTAGCTGGTCTAAAACCCCTTTTGATGTAAAGGGACGGTTTTGGTTGCTATGGACAATCTTCACTTTCCAGGCAGAAAGAACAGTTTTTATAATATAAAACTACATGCAGGGCACTGGACAGACCACTAGGGACAAAAGGGATGTGAAATAATTACATACAGTAATGTAATCTGTAAGATTACTGTATACTGTATGTATTGTGTGTGTTTCACTTTCTGAATTTGGCGCTGTTCTCCGTCCCCGTGTGTTGCAACGCTCACAGGGAACGGAGCCCGGCTCCGTGATGAATCGAGCGGAGGACGAGCCGCTCACACTGCGGGGAGTCATTGCAGGATCCAGGGGACAAGGTAAGTAAGCTCTTCCTGGATCCTGCGATATGATCCAGAGTCTGGCTCGGGGTTACCACTTTTGATTCTGAAATTTCAACCCGAGCCAGACTCGGGAATACCGCCAGGGAGGCTAAAGACTCTCTAGAGAAAATACTGTATTCATGTAATGTACCCAATAACAACTTAAAGTACATAAACCATAGATATCCGGTTCACATTATAGTTTGTCTCTTAAAAGCTTATCTCCTTCCATCTGTCAGTTTGTAAAAAATGTTGGTGCAACCTACATACATGTAATGTCCAGTAGTGATGGTCACCATCTAGTGGCCGACGTGCACACTACTTATTTTAATGTGACCTCCAACTGTCTGGCTATCCCCTACACTTGCTACCTTCAGGTGGTCCCTGAAAACTTATCTCTTCAGGAAAGCCTATAACGTCTCTAACTAATCTTCTACCATTTCCATCAGCTCATTCCCCACAGTTACAAACTTTTGTACCACCTGCCCCACCCTATTAGATTGTAAGCTCTTCTGAGCAGGGCCCTCTTAATCCCCTTGTATTTTATTGTATTATAACTGTATTGTCTCCCTTTTATATAAAACGCTGCGTAAACTGTTGGCGCTATATAAATCCTGTATAATAATAATAATACTAATAAAAATGTTATCCCGCTAGAGTGCACGCAGGAGAAACCTCCAGAAACTTGCAAGGGTGGCCCCAAGGTTTTGACTGCCTACAGGTCTCCACAGAGTTTAATCTGGCACTGGCTGTGGTGGCATATGGGACTTGTGGTTTATTCATTCACAGAGCCCCAATTTTAAATGTGACATTTACTCCCCTTCACGGCTTAACAGCTCTTTATATGACAGCCACACACGGAATTTGTATTCCTGAAGGATCAGGCTCTTCTGTCCTTCTGCAACGATGATCTGCCCAGAACTGACCCAAGACTTAGTTACACCCTGTGGGTTTCAATGGCCTTTTAAAAAAACAAAATCCCTGCAGGAGGAATGAGTAAGCAGATAACAATATGACACAATAACACAATGGATGCAATGCCCAAATGCAATAACATTGTAAACATGACAACAGTTATGAGGCACAGTAAAATACTTAAGACCCGACTAAAGGTAAAAGAGATACTCTCTAGAAGTCAGGGAAACTTTAACTCTGTTGGTGTTGGGGCCCTTATGGTAGTGTGCTTAATCCCCTGTGGGAGCAGTTGTACTCCACGGTGGCAAAAAGGAACTATGGCTGAATTTTATTTTGGACATTAGGATGGTATCTTGGGCAAAAGAGTACAAAGTGGGGAGTCCAACTGGTCTCTCACCACTCTGCAGCTGGTCTCTGGATCTCTGGCACTCCCAAGAAGTCCAACAAAAGGTCCTTCTCTCAAGCCAGCATTCAGCAACAGTAACAGGTGATCCTCTTCCTGAGCAATGAGAAAATTGGGCTGCCACTGTGTACATATATAATTACAAACTATACAAATTTTGTCTGTAACCTTAGCAATGGGCAGTCCTCACTGTTGCACAAAACAGTGCTTACTCATGTCTGGGGTATGAGCAACATTCTCTACAGCATCCTCCTGTGATCCCAGCCTGCATAATGACACACTATTAGATGAGAAATCTATGACAATCTGGGTTACCAGTGAGTGGGGATGAATGATGTGGGGCCAAAGAGGCCAACGGACAGCCAAAGAGGCCACTCAATGCTACAGCCTGCCCAAATACTGGACTGAGGATGCGCCCATATCTATTGCCTGCCTCCACTCTACAGCGACAACCACATCCCATCACAGAGGGAAAAGAATTCTCTCTCCTAGGCTTGAGTCCTTAGCAGGCTGGCCAGCTAGATCGGGGCTGTCACTAGGGTTGCCACCTCATCCCTTTAAAACCAAACATATGTTAATTATACAGGTTCTGTGGCTGATTAAGGTGGTAATTAAACTCACTTGGTGCCTTATCTGCATTAAATTAGCCTCAGAACCTGTGTAATTCATATGTGTTTGTGTTTAAAGTTATGAGGTGTCAACCCTAGTGTCATGACAAGATCATAAATTACTTTTGAAATTATGTTAACATGTTAAAGATTATATGAGATTTTAGTAATTGGGTTTAAATCTACTTTCAGGAAATAAATGGTGCCAACATGTACTGTGGGTGCTCTTTATAGACGTGTCCTCCTCTGATCACCAGTTATAGATGGAAGTAATAATATAAAAGATCCTTTGCTAGGGCCTATTACACAGAGAGGTAAGTAACCTTATTTGTAGATGTAATTATCCAATGTAATCTATGTGTTTCCTCACATATCACTCTACCGTTAAAGGCTTCATGTACAGTGTATGTATGTATATATATATATATATATATATATATATATATATATATATATATATATATATATATATATATATATATATATAATTAGGGTCACACTGTTGAGCACTAGTTTTGTAAGTATGGTGGAGCACGGATTTCACTGATTTAACAAAAAGGACACATGCCACGTTCATTGACTCAAAACAAGAAATGTGTTTGTATAGGCATGTTGTTATACTGGATTTCTGATATATTGCAATGTTTTGTGATTTTGACACATAGTACAAATAGTAGAAAATTCAACTGGTATATGGATCTTTTTATATTTGCACATTAATCGATTTGAAAAAATAGTTTTTGACTGTAGTGCTGCTCAATATTTATTGCCTCTTGGTGAATTATTCCGTCTACTGACACCAGTGTTGGGGGGGTTATTAATACATCCACTGACACCAATGTTGAGAGATAATATTGTGTCCACTGAAACCAGTGTCAAGAGCAATTATTGTGTCTACTGATACCAGTTCAGTTTTTTTTTTCTTATCGCGTCCACTGACACCAACGTGGAGATTTATTATTGCGCCAGAAGGGGAAAGGGAAGGGGCTCCCAATAAAAAACTCACTGCAGCGTATGTATACTTGCAATTTTATTGCTACAAAAAGTTTAATGTTGTTCAAAGAACTCAAAACAAATCTTTTTTTTTTGTTTTATACATTTTTATTGAGTAACATAGAAGCATCATATAACAATCCATTGTAACAATTGAATACATTAACCCCTTCCCGACCAGTCGCTGCAGTGGTACTGCGGCAGGTTGGCTCCCTTGGGTGAACCGACGTACCTGTACAACGGTTGGCCTTTTGACGACTGGGAGGGCAAGTACCCTTGCAGCGCGTGCAGGCACCCCCGATGGCTCCACACAGAGACAGAATGGAGATTTGTCAATGTAAACAGACAGATCTCCGTGCTGTCGGGTGAGGAGAGCGATCTTTTGTTCATATTAAGTATGAACAACGATCGCTCTCCTCGCCCAGTCAGATCCCTCCCCCCAGTTAGAATCACTCCCTAGGGAACACAGTTAACCCCTTGATCGCCCCCTAGTGTTAACCCCTTTCCTGCCAGTGACATTTACACAGTAATCAGTGCATTTTTATAGCACTGATCGCTGTATAAATGGCAATGGTCCCAAAAATGTGTCAAAAGTGTCCGATTTGTCCGCCATAATGTCGCAGTCCCTATAAAAATCGCTGATCACCGCCATTACTAGTAAAAAAAAAAAAATAATAAAAATGCCATAAATCTTTCACCTAGTTTGTAGATGCTATAACTTTTGCGCAAACCAATCAATATACGCTTATCGCAATTTTTATTACCAAAAAATATGTAGAAGAATACATATCGGCCTAAACTGAGGAAAAAATTAACTAAAAAAAAAATTGGACATTTCTTAAAGCAAAAAGTACAAAATATTGTGTTTTTTTCAAAATTGGCGCTCTTTTTTTTGTTTATAGTGCAAAAAATAAAAAACACAGAGATGATCAAGTGCCAATTTTAAAGGCTTATATGCAAGTTATTGCCATAAAAGGTGTTTGGGGACCTGGGTCCTGCCCCAGGGGACATGTATGCAAAAAAAAGTTTCAAAACTTCAGAACTTTTCCCGACCGAAAAATTGAAAGCATGCTCTCAATATTTTGCTGGCTGGAATTCCCCCAGCAAAAGACCGATGGAGCATACACACGGTTGCATTTTCTGACTAAAAACTCTCATCGGGGGGCGTGGCTAACCGCCGACGGAGATGGCTGCTTGAGTGAGGAGCTCCTCAAGAACGGGACATCCAGTGGTATACATCTGCATCCCCAGGACACCCTTACACCCCAGATTGGTGACAGACACCCTCAGGGATTGGACGGCAATGTCGAGGAAGCGCAAGGAGTGCAGAAAACCACAAAAACATGACCGAATTCTACAAGTATCGGCAGGACGGAGGTAGGCAAGATGGCGCCGGCTCTGCATCAACCCCAGCCCATAGCACACAATCCCTTCAGCCCCCATCCACCTCCCACAGCAACAATAGTGGATCCCCAGGGAGCGTCCAATCCTACCCCAAAATGCCACAATCCGCTAGCCCTGCCAAGGCGAAATTTAGGATGGATGGCCCTGAATGCAGCCCAGTGCCAGGGCCGGAGGCAGATTCTGGGGAAGACACTAGAGAACTCCCAGACCTAATAGAAAAGTTCCCTACCATTAACTAGCCTGTCATGGACACAGTGTTAAAGGACATGCTGCTCTCACTCCGCAGCACCATACAGGCTGATATGATGTCTTGTATGCAGAAATTTCATACTGATATTCAGGAGGTGGAATCAAGGGTAGAGCATATAGAATGTAAAATGGGGGAATTTGCATCCACGATAAACGACCTAGTAGATGCACAGGAGGAACATGAAGATGTGATGGAAGGCATAAAGGCAAAAATGGCAGACATGGAGGACAGAAGTAGGAGGAATAATATGAAAATCCGAGGTATCCCGGAATCTGTTCAGCAGGGAGACCTGAGAGCCTAGGCCACTACCCTGTTTACAGACCTCCTTCCTGACCTCTCCATGATGGATGTCACTATAGACAGAATTCACCGCCTCCCTAAACCTTCCTACCTCCCTGATCACATACCGAGAGATGTGATATTAAGACTGCACTTCTATCATATCAAAGAGCAGCTCATGGTGGCTATGCATACCAAAGACCGCATTCCAGCCCAGTACCAGCACATACAATTTTTCGCAGACCTTTCACAGTATACTTTGAAAAAGAGGAGAAGCTTAGCCACCATCACCAAAGCACTCAGAAACCACCAGATAACCTATCACTGGGGGTACCCTACTAACATCACTATTACCAAAGATGGCAAAACCCACATTGTTTCTTCACTAGATAAAGGTCTATCCTTATTGAAGGAATGGTACATTGTTCCTGACGAGGATAATAACACCACTCAGCCCAAGAAAGCCACTCCGGTGGAATCAGAATGGAGGATGGTCACCGCAAAAAATTCAAAGTCACATACCTGAACTGAATAGGTATGTCCAGGGAAATACAAGTCCTGGGGAAATGAGGAGCAACCCTCACTGCCACCAACTTAACCCTCAACTCACACTTGAGCAGCAGTTAGTTGCATTCGAATAGACTGTTAACCATACTGTTCCACACGGTCAATTTCTGAACCTCAGAATGATTCCTTCTAGTTGGGAATCTGACCTACAGTTGTGTTTTACACATTTTATTTTTGTTGGTGTTGTTTTGTTCTTTTTTCTTTCTCATCTTAATTCTATTAATCACAGTCGAGTGACAATCACACAAGTATCTACGCCATATGTATCACATCCAAGGTTTTCCACTTGTACAACCTTTCTACCGGAAATGACGCAACGGGATCTTCGGAGCTATTACCGAAGAATGACCATCCCACCCACCTGTTCACTAACGATGATCTAGCCCATCGCCCAATGAGACTGCATCAAAGCATTCTTGTAAAGTCCACATGGGGGTGACATTCCTATCCATTAATTCAAAGGGCCTTAATCACCCAGCAAAACGGAAATCATTATGGGATGAAGCCTTACAAAATAAGAGCGACATCCTGTGTGCGCAGGAAACTCACTTGTGTGCCTGTGCTCCACCAAAATGCTCACACAAAAGTTACCCTTACATCTTTACAGCAAACGCCGAGTCAAAACAAAGAGGTGTCCTCACGGCAATTAGAGACACGGTCTCATTCCAACTACACGAAGAAATTAAAGACCTCGGAGGCAGATATCTCATCCTTATATGTGATATCAACTCTTTTACTTACACCATTGCAAATATTTATACCCCTAACACCCATCAAATTAAATTTCTTAACAAAATGTTAAAGAAGATTTACTTAGGCGAGGGTCCCTAGTTATCTGTGGAGACGTCAACCTTGCTCCAGATAAAACTATTGACACAACCTCTTCTTCCACACGCATAGGCCCCTCTATACATAATCTGCTTAATCAATACAGTTTGTTTGATGCTTGGCGTTGTTGCCATGCGGGAGAAAGAGATTTTACCTTCTTCTCGGCACTCCACCATTCTTACTCCTGCATTGACCTCTTTTTAGTCAACTAAGGTCTCCTGACCCGGACTATTAAAACGTTGATCAACACTATAACCTGGTCGGACCATGCATCAGTGTCTCTGATCTTAGCTGACTCTCTCTCATTCAGGGCTAACCCGATCTGGAGAGCAAACCCAGCTATCCTGTAGAGAGAAGGTACTAGGATTGTTCTAGAAACCCACTTGAAAGAGTTTTTTGCTGACAATATGGACTCTGTACCTGATCATACTATAATTTGGAACGCCCACAAAGCGTTTATTTTTATCAAATTTGGTGCAGGTATAAGGAGGCAGAGGCAGAGACGGGTAAAGGAATTCACTGGCAGCATCCATGATCTCGAAACCCAAAATAAACAGAAACCCTCACCCTCCCTATCACACAAATTACTACAGGCTAGAAATGATCTCAGACTTTGTCTCCTGGTGGACTTCGAGAAGTCAACCCGCAGACTAAAAATGTCATATTATGCCAACAGCAACAAGGAGGAAAGCTTCTCGCCCAACGTCTGAGGGGGTGTAGATATAAAGCCAGAATTCCATATATAATCCACCCCACCACTAAACATAAACACCACTATCCAAAAGACATTGCGAATGCTTTCAGTGATTATTATGGATCCCTTTATAATCTGAAGACTGACCCCCTCACTCATCAACCGGTTACAGAACAGATAACCAATTTCTTGGCCAAATTATCCCTTCCTCAGCTAACGTCAGAACAGCTTCAGCAACTAAATCAGCCCTTCACTATCTTGGAAATTTGCATGGCTATAGCATCACTACCACCCAATAAGTCCCCGGGCCCGGATGGATTTATAGGGGAATATTATAAAACATTTAAACAGATCTTAGCACCACATCTACTCCGCATATTCAATGATGCTGCTGCCTCTTCCTCCTTCCCCTCAGAAATGCTAAAGGCACTGATAATAGCTATGCCGAAGCCGGGGAAAGACCCATCCGCCCCGCAGAATTTCTGGCCAATTTCACTTCTTAATAATGACCTACTTGATTTGATTGTAGCCGTATTAGTGCAATTGTGACAGAGAAAATTGAGTACTGTCCGTGATACTTTTTTTATTTGCACTAACATACAATTTTTCAGGACAAGCTTTCGGGGTATGTCCCCTTCTTCAAGGTCCAAGCAGTACTGATTCACAAATTTTTAGGCAGCATGTTAAAGAAAAAAAAAAAAAAAAAGGGAAAGCCAAACACATACAAATCAATGGTAATAAAGATTGCAGCAGAGTTAGTGAGATAAGACAGAGGGAGAGAGAGCTATAGAATGCAGGGGGAGATACTAGTAAAGAGGGGGTCGTAAAACTTTAGCATAATGTGTCAGGAAACCAATATCTAAATTCAGGCCGTTATTTTTCGTGTCAAAAAGAAGTATCATTCTTAGTTCAAACGTTTTCCTTTCCTGGATAGTTCTGAAATTTCCTTTAAGAACTAAAACATTGAGGTCTTCTAAAGTGTGGTCCAGCTGTGAGAAATGATGTCCCACAGGTGTGCAGAAACTGTCTTCTATATGTTCTTTGATGGTATGTCTGTGCAAATTCATCCTCGCTTGCAACTTCTGTCCTGTTTCACCAACATAAGATCCTTTGCTGCACCTTTTGCATTGGATGAGGTACACAACATTACTGGAGGTACAGCAGTAAGATCCCATAATATTAAAGGTCCCATTTGTGTGTGTAACACTATTGGATAGATTGATCTGGCTGCATAGTTTGCAGCGTTTTTTATTGCAGGGTTTGCTTCCATTATTTGTGACTTCATAATTAGAGTGAAGTTTCCTGCTGATTAGTTTGTGTCTGAGGTTGGGTGGTTGTCTGAAAGCCAATAATGGGGGTTGTTGGAATATTCCTTTTAGAGTTTCATCCTCTGTTATAATGGGTTGTAAATCTTTGATTATCTTTTTGATCCCTTCTAGTGCTGGGTTGTATGTGGTGACTAGAGGTACTCGGTTATTTGTTTTTTTCTCTGTGTATTGGAGGAGATTTTCTCTTTGGGTTTTCAAGGCTGTGTTTATGCTGTTGTTGATGGTTTTTTCTTTGTAACCTTTCTTATGGAAGGAGTCTGCCAGTGTTCTGAGATGTTTATCTCTGTCTTCTGGGTCTGAACAAATTCGGTGGTATCTGATGGCCTGGCTGTGTATGATGGCCCGTTTAGTGTGTTGGGGGTGAAAACTGGAACTATGAAGATAGCTGCATCGGTCAGTAGGTTTTCTGTATATCGACGTGTGAAGCTTGTCATCCCTGATGTATACTGTAGTATCCAGGAAGTTGACATGTGTTTCCGAATAGTCCATTTTTAGTTTGATAGATGGGTGAAAAGTGTTGATAAATGAGAAGAATTGGTTTAGATTTTCTTCACCTTCAGTCCATATCATGAATATATCATCAATATAGCGATAATATCTGTATGGCTTTTGTTGTATGCTGTTCAGGAATTTGTCCTCCAGGTCAGTCATAAATAAGTTTGCATATTGGGGTGCCATTTTGCTTCCCATAGCAGTACCCATACACTGGAGATAGATGTCATTATTGAAAGTGAAGTAGTTGTGTGTAAGAATGAATTCAATGAGCTGTGTCACATCCTCAGCAGTGTATTTGTGGTTTGGTGAGGATGATAAGAATCTGTGACATGCCGCCAACCCATTCTTGTGAGGGATGTTACTGTACAGAGATTCTACATCCATAGTGACTAGAAGTGTATTTGGTGGTAATTGTTGTATATTGTTAAGCTTGTTCAGAAAATCAGTGGTGTCTTGCAGGAAACTCGCAGTGTTCATGACTAAAGGTTTTAACATGTTTTCTACAAGGCCTGAGATATGTTCGGTAAGTGTATTCATACCTGTTATAATGGGTCTGCCTGTATTTCCTGGCTTGTGAATCTTGGGCAGCATGTAGAAGTCTCCAATTTCTGGATTATCCGGAATCGTATTGACGAGTTCTGAATGTATGTGGCTTGGTATTGTCGCAATGAGACCTTTTAATTGTTTAGTAAAATCCTGGGTTGGATCAGAATCCAGTTTTTTGTAGTAAGTAGTATTTTCAAGCTAATAATGACCTAAAATTATATGCAAAACTCATAGCACATAGATTAACAGATATACTCCTTAGCCTTATTCATCCTGATCAATCTGGATTCACTAAGGGGCGCCAAACTTCACACGCCACTAGGCGACTAATAAATATTATCTACAACGCAAACATGACGGAACGCCTTCTCTACTCTTGGCTTTGGATGCGGAGAAGGCGTTTGATCGCATACACTAGGGATATCTGGCTAGGGTGCTTGCTGCTTTTGGCTTCACAGGCCCTATTTTTTCTGCAATAATGGCCCTTTATTCCAACCCCACTGCCCAAGTATTCACATCTGGAGTCCTCTCAACCCTGTTTAACATTACAAACGGGACTCGTCAGGGCTGTCCCCTCTCTCCGTTAATATATAATTTGCTAATGGAGCCTCTGGCGTGTCACATTCATAACCACCCCCTCATATCAGGGTTTAACCACTTAAATACAGGGCACTTAGACACCTTCCTGCCCAGACCAATTTTCAGCTTTCAGTGCTGTCGCAGTTTGAATGGCAATTGCGCGGTCATACAACACTGTACCCAAACAAAATTTTTATCATTTTGTTCCCACAAATAGAGATTTCTTTTGGTGGTATTTGATCACCTCTGCGGTTTTTATTTTTTGCGAAACAAATAAAAAAAGATCGAAAATTTTGAAAAAAATAAAAGTTTTGCTTTTGTTTCTGTTAAAAATTTTTGTAAATAAGTAAGTTTTCTCTTTCACTGATGGGCACTGATAAGGCGGCACTGATGAGGTGGCACCAATGAGCGGGCACTGACGATGGGCACTGATATGCGGCACTGATATGCAGCACTGATGGGCATTGATAGGCAGCACTGATGGGCACTCATGGGTGGCACTGGGTGGCACTGGTGGGCATTGAAAAGGCTGCAAAGATGGGTTCTTATGGGTGGCACTGATGGGCACTGATAGGCGGCACTAATGGTCACTGATAGGTGGCACTGATGGGCACTGATACGTGGCACTGATGGGCACTGATATGCGGCACTGATAGGCATCCCTGGTGGCACTGGCAGTGATAGGCGTTGGAGTGGGCACTGATTGGCAGCTGCCTGGGCATTGATTGGCAGCTATTTGGGCACTGATTAGTATTTCCCTGGGGGTCTAGGGGGCATACCTGGTGGTCCAGTGTGGATGGTTTCCCCGGTGGTCCTGGGCGGCTTCCCTGGTGGTCCTGGGCGGCTTCCCTGGTGGTCCTGGGTAGGATCCGAGGGGGGGCTGTGCTGATAAATAATCAGCACAGACCCCCCCTGTCTACTCGCGTCTGTCAGGCGCGAGTGAGGAAAAGCCGATCACTGGCTCTTCCTATTTACATCGTGATCAGCCGTGATTGGACACGGCTGATCACGTGGTAAAGAGTCTCCATCAGAGACTCTTTACCTGGATCGAAGTTGCAGTGTGTCAGACTGACACACCGCAACAACGATCGCCACGATGCGCGCCCTGGGGGTGCGCAGCGGCTCAATATCCTGCGGACGTCATATGACGCCCAGTCAGGATATTGAAACCACTTTACCGCCGTCATTCTGCTATATGGCGGGCGGCAAGTGGTTAAAATGCACAAATCCTCACATACCATCAGCCTATTCGCTCATGATGTTATTTTGATGCTCACGGATGTGGAGAATTCCCTGGCTTCAGTTCACTATATGTTACAAATGTTCAGTCATATGTCCTATTATAAGGTGAATGAATCCAAATCATATATACTTGGTCTAAATGTCCCTCAAGCAACACAACAAAGACTAGCCAAAGCATATCCGTACACATGGGAGAATGTAGGGATAAAAAAACTTAGGCACCATTCTGACGCCAAAAACAGAAGATCTATACGGGGCTAATTATACCCCACTTATAGACAAACTGAAGTCGAAATTCCAAGCTTTAGCTAAAGTAGAACTCTCCTGGACTGGTAGATTAGCGGCCTTTAAAATGACTATCCTTCCCCAACTAATCTATCTATTTAGAACACTCCCGATACCGGTTCCTGAATCCTTTTTCACTACTGCCCAGTCAATGCTCAATAGATATATATGGCAAGGTAAAAAAGCAAGGTGTGCCTTCTCAGAACTAGTCACGACCAGAAGTGTAGGTGGAATAGGAATTGTCCACCTGAAAGACTATTATGTAGCCACCATATTAACACAACTAAAGGCATGGTTCCCTATGTCAAAAAATAATAGATGGACAGAATTAGAAAGCTCCCAAATACACAAGTATAACCTACACCATTTACTTTTTATAAATCAACATCGCTCCTCACAAAATGCAAAGCTATCTCCTACAGTTCTTGCATCCCTAAAAGCCTGGGATACACTTATATCCTACCCTTTCATACCAAGAACTCAACAGTATCTATACCCATACAAAGTCTGACTGTTGCTATACCTGAACATAGGAAAATGGTTTACAAAAGGAATCAAAGATCTCGGAGACATAATGGTGGGGCCTTCCCCAAAAACCTTCCGATCCCTTCAATTAGAATTTGACCTTACCTCTCATGACTTTTATACGTACCAACAAATCACCCACTACCTTCGTTTGTTCCCAAAGACTGTAATAACCCTACCATGGAACATAAATCAAGTCTACTCTACTACAAACACTAGAATCAAAAGTATATCTCTGTTCTATAAGATGCTCAATAACAAAGAGGTGTATACTAAAACGGCTGCTATGATGGCCTGGGAAAGGGAGATGGGGCTCTCTTACACACCAGACCAATGGCAAAAGGCGCTCAGAATGACTTATGCGGCTACAAGAAGTGTAAACCTTTGGGAATTAACCCAAAAAAATATCGTTAAGATGGTACTTGACCCCATATAGGATCGCAAAATTCACCCCACACTCCTCTGCCCTGGAGGAATTGTGGACAAATAGGAACTCTGTATCATATTTTATGGTCATGCCCAGAGATCGCCCATTATTGGAAAGCAGTGTTTCATCTGCTCAAACAAATCTTAAAAATCCATGTTAATTTATCGCCCGATCTGGCTCTTCTATCCCTAAACATTGAGACAATTCCAGTAGAGTTTAGGACAATAGCCACCCATATCCTGCTAAGTGCCAGATTAGTACTAACTCGTCATTGGAAAAAACAGATGGCTCCTACTATACAAGAAGTAAAAATGACTACCCACACTCATGCCGCATATGAAATGATGTTTGCCTATGCACAAAACTGATTCCATGTGGCAGATCTGCAATTTAAAACATGGATGGTCTAGTATAAAAGACACACCTGAAATTGATAACACCTACATATCTAATGGGAAAACAACTTTTTTGATCTAGGCTGATTGTGGCGAGTGGAATGTTATGTTTGTTTTAATTTTGTTCAGTTTATATCTGTTTGTACAATAATTCCAATGAGGTGTGTTTAAAATTACTCTTTCAATGTTCTAATTATCCCGAGCTATGCACTTTTCATACCTTGTGTTGTTGGAGGAATTATTGGAACTGCATTAGAATACAATAGATAATTAACATAAGATCCCTAATAAGTATACAGGCGCAATTTGTAGCAAATGCTACTATATCTTTCTGTTTGATATGCTCTTCTGCTCTTATAAGTCTGTCTACACAAATTCATTGTATTGATAACGTGATATGTTTAAAAACCAATAAAAACTATTGAAACTAAAAACTCTCATCGGTCTTTTGCGGGCCGAAATTCCGACCGTGTGTATGCGACATAAGTCTTGTGTATTTGATTCTGGGTGGTTTACTCCTACAGATGAAAGCTGAGCAAGCAAAAATTGTTTTTGGTATTCCAATGGGAATGGTTTGCATAATGTATAAGCATCTGGGTAATATGGTCATTTTGATTAAGGAAGCTCTACCAAACCAGGAAACATTGAGCCATTTAATGAATTCCAACGTTTTAGGTCTTCGTATGTTTCTTTAAGGACAAGTTGCAATTGGATAGATCTAGTAGTTTCATTGAAAATGAATTTGAATACCTAAATAGGTTATTGCATTTTTGGCCCAAGTAAAGGGAATGTTTTTTTTTGGCATAGTGACACTGAGTCTGAGGGTAGTGTGATTTGTAGGGCATTTGATTTAGAGTGGTTGATTTTTAAGTTTGATATAGCTTGAAAGTGTTCTAGGTCTTGTAGGAGATTTGGAATTAATATATGCAGTTCAAAGAGGAACAATAGCATATCGTCAGCAAACGCTGCAATTTTGTATGTATGGACATGTATTATGATTCCTTTTACGTCTGGGTTAGATCTTATAGTAAGGGAGATTAGGGGTATCCCTGTCTTGTACCGTTGCGGGAGTTAAAGGCAGGTGGCCATTGACACGCGCTCTTGCCATTGGGTTTGAGTATAGTGCACGTATATATGCTCTCATTTGAGGTAGAATGGCAGTTGAGCACAGTACTGCATCCATGTAGTCTCAGGCCACTCTGTCGAATGCCTTCTCTGCGTTTAGTGAGAGGAAAAAGCCTTGTTTTTTCCTCTCACTAAACGCAGTAGTGTATGTTTAATGCCTTAATTGTGTTCTCACGTCCTTCTTTACCTGGTATAAATCCAACTTGGTCTAATGATATGAGGGATGATAGTAGGGGTATAAGTCTGTTTGCCAATATCTTTGCGTAGATTTTTACATCAACATTGATGAGGGATATTGGGCAATAATTATTGAGCTGGGATTCATCTTTGCCTTCTTTTGGTATTACTGTTATGTGGGCTTCTAGAAGTTGAGTTTGTATTTGTTTCTCTGATTTGAGTGAGTGAAATGTTTTTAGAAATTGTGGCTTTAGGATATGTGAGAATGTTTTGTAGTATTAAAGGGGAAGGCCATCAGGGCCAGGTGCTTTTCCCAGTTTCATATCTTTTTTTTTTTAATAGAAATTTTTTTTTATTATTTTCTCAATTACACATCATACATTTAGCCTTTTTACACCAACATATTAATACAAAATGTAACTTATAAACCACCTCCCTTTGCACCCGCCCAGCATCCCTATTCCCGCCCCCCCACCCAAACCCAAGACTACTATAGGGGTATATTGTCACTGTTATAATCTCACCGTGTCTACCTGTATTGAGAAATATATTATTGTGTTTTTTCTTTTCCCCTTTTAATCCTCCTTCCTTCTCTCTCTTTCCATTAGCCATCTACATGACGTGTTCAAACGTCAAACATGTTACATCTATTATCTCCAACCACCGTAAGACTAGTGTTTTAAGTTAAAATCCTATATACCGATTATTACAACCTGTGATAACCAACCTCACGGTTCTACTCTATCCTCCCCACCCGATCCCTCGGGGGGGGGGGGGCAGACCATCTTACCCAGCCAAGGCTTCCACATCTTTAGGAATTTATTAAAGTTACCCCGTCTAGTAAATACCACCTTTTCCCTTCACACTATCATGTTTACAGCCTTAACCCATTCTTCGGATGTCGGGGGCCTCGTTGATTGCTAATTTTGCACAATTAATTTTCTCGCTTGAAATAGGCACCTTAGTACTACTGCTGTAGTGCTTGCTGGCTCTCCACATTTCTCCATATATCCCAACACACATACTCCGTCTTCTAGTTCCAATGTAGTCCCAAAGGTTATATTTATGTTGTTGAGTATCTCTACCCAATACCTAAACAATTTTGGGCATCTCCACATCATATGTATAAGATCCCCTGTCTCTTGGCACCTAGGGCACTTGGAGTCTGGTTTTTACATCAACATTGATGAGGGATATTGGACAATAGTTAATGACCTGGGATTAATCTTTGCCTTCTTTTGGTATCACTGTTATGTGGGCTTCTAGAAGTTGAGTTGGTATTTGTTTCTCTGATTTGAGTGAGTGAAATGTATTTAGAAATTGTGGCTTTAGGATATGTGAGAATGTTTTGTAGTATTGTAGGGGAAGGCCATCTGGGCCAGGTGCTTTGCCCAGTTTCATATCTTTGATAGCTTTTTCAAATTCAGTATCAGAGATAGGGGCTTTGAGGTTGCGTGCTTTGTCAGTAGAAATTGTAGAATTTTTGTAGAAAGTCTTGTATAAGGCGTGATCTTTTTTCAGAGTTATAAGGACATTTGCTATTTGATGGAATGTTGTATAAAGACTGATAGTATATTTCAAATTGTTTGCCTATTTCTTCATTGGATGAGTGTGCTGTGCCATTTTTGTCCCTGATTTGGTGTACTGTGGTGGCTGTTTTTTTATTTTGCACCACTTTTGCAAGTAATTTTCCGCTTTTATTTCCTTGCTCATAATATATTTTATGTATAAAAATGTATTGTCTTTTTGTTTTCATGGTTAATTCTTCTGCAAGCTGGGATCTAGCTTGTGTTACTTCATTGAGTGTTGATACTGCCATATTACGTTTGTGTATTGAAAAAATGATTAGACCCTCGCGCTTATGGTGAAAATGAAAAATGAGGAGCTGCAGCCTCTATCAATAAATTCACCCTAAGGTAAATCTAGAAATGTGAAAAAGAGGGGATTGGTATGGCTCTGCTCTTATTAGGAGGTGACCTACAACCTCTAAATACTTGAGGGGTGTGTGTCACGGGTGCATTTAATACAAAAAGTGACAATAAAAGTGCAGAAAATAAATATTTGTATATTCACAAAAATCCAAAAAAAATCCTACTGTGTAAACTTCCTAACCGCTTATATATAATTTATAATGTTATGTTCAAACGAAAATAAAATAGAATAAACACAATCCTGTGCAAAACCTGCAATTCAAAGTGACATTTCTGTGCAAAAAAATCCAACATATATGACTGGTGTATATTGTAGCCATGAAACTGGGTTCCGAAATATGCATATACCGTCCTTGAACCCTGGTGTATAAAAAAAGTCCAAAAAAGTGACAATGTGCTCCTTCAAATTGTTCTGTGCTTCTTGGAAAACAGTGCCCCATAAGAACCGCACTTACTGCTATTATTCACCCCACAAGGAGGTATTTCACCTTCACGGTATGAGCCACTGTGTAGCCTGTGGAATGGGAGGAAACTTCCTGTCCTGTGTTCTCCAAGTGCCTCCTTGTATGCGTCCGCGTCGCACCAGCAGGAGATGAGGATTTGCGGATGAAACCTTGAGAAAGTGTGTCTGCAACATACTCCTCCATGGCCTTATCCTCCAAGACCAACAAAGGGTAAACCCAGCCATGAGGGGGTATGGCACCAGGTTGAAGGTCAATTGCGCAATCATAAGGCCGGTGTGAAGGCAAACTACCGGCTTGACTTTTGTCAAAGACATCGCTAAAATCGCGGAACTCATCCGGCAGGAGGAGAGTGAAGAGGTGCACAAGACCTTAGCTACCTTCTAAAGCATGTCTCACTGCATTGTGGTGACCAGGAGAGAACCTCAGCATGGAGCCAATCAAAAGAGGGGTTGTGCAATGGGGGGGGGGGGAAACATTGCGCTAAAAATCAGAAATGAAATGTGAAAAAAGCTGCTAACACTCTAACAAAGTCGAACAGGAGTGATAAAAAAAATAGTGTAGCGATATGAATATAGTACAAATACCAATACATATGCTGAAATACAATATAGGTGACTGCACAATGTGACAGATAAGTGATAAAAGAATGTGTAAACACCAAAGGTGCAATAATCCAATAGTGAGTAAAATAGCAAAAAACTAGTGCGCAAAACCCCACTCTCAAAAGACCATAAGCGATAGTACCAGATAGAACAGCTGCCAACATAAAGGGTGTCCTCACACACCCTGATATATGCGTAATATAGGTAAAAAGAGTATGCGGCGCTAATCTATCTACATGTACCACTAAGAATTATGAAAAGGGCCTCTCAAATTAACATGAATCTGAATCCTGAAGTTCACAGTGCACGCAATGCCTAAGATTAATGTAACAACCAATAAGCACCTACAGATAGTTACCATAGACCAGTGTACATATAATTTCGATGTGAACACTACACTTCAATGTAGACTACTACCTTCTCCTGTTTCAAAGCAGCCAAACTATATTAAAGTGCTAAGTGCTGGTTACTATTCCTAGTGAGAATATAAAAATTAAACAGTGTGCGTAATGTTCCTAAAACCACACCATGTAAAACTATGACCAAAATATTAAAACAGGTATTGATGGTGAAAAAATATTTCTCAAAATATATAAATCATACAATGTGCATTGACGTTTCTAAAATTCACTACGTGCAAAATGTAACAAAAATATTAATATTGATTTAGTATATCCATTTAATATGATCAGTAGTTGTTGAGTAAGACACTTCCTAGTTAGTTGTTTTCTTCCCCATATATTTAGCTCTTATAGGTTCCTTGTGTTCTGCTATGTGTGTTAATTATTGTAGTAGATGCCATTTGTTGAGTCACCACTAGATGGCATGAGGGAATTAGTAGCTATACTTATAGCAGTGTTATTTTAAACATTTTTTAATATATGTTTTTATGTATATCACATTAAGGTTTTAATATAGGCATTCAGATGTATAGTATACTTTGATCGATTATGTATGAAGCATTATTCATTATCTATCATGAACTGCCAGCAGTATCTATTGAGCAAGTTTTAAATACACACACAGGATCAGAGTCAAGTAATGTTTACATTGTTGCCATGACAGCGGCGCTGATATAAACTGGCTAGCAGGCACCGGACTCCTCATCCCTTTGATAAAGTCACGTGGTGTGACGCAACGCGTCAGGGTAGGAGGAGCCAGGTGCCGACGCTTCCCGGGGACGGCCGAACCCGGAAGCCTTACTGTTCCTGCTGCTATTTTCGCTTTTAAATGTAAGTCACTACATTTGTTACAATAAACTTTAACTGAATTACTGCACTATGGGAGCATCTTCTTCTTCCTTATTGTCATTCTGGGGTTTGTGTGAGCGGTGGTGAATACTATAGAAAGCCTGACCCACGCACACCCTCCGGAGGAGGGGGACAGTCTCGGGACCTTCATCCCCTGCATAGAAGCATTACCATCTCCTCGACTTGGCCGCCATTTGAGGTGAGAGGCTGGGGGAAACACCTGTGTGCTGCACCAGTTTTGAAGTGAAAGTTTACAGCACTAAGTCACCTTTTCTGGCACGTTACTATTGGCTTTTATGGACATTAAGAGTCACATTGCATGGAGCAACATTTAATTTCAGGTGGGAGGGGCGTTCATTTTGGGGTTAATATTGGAGTCGTATTTGTACATGCATGATTTTTGCACAATTGTCACTTTGTTTTGCACTTGATTACTTATGTATAGATATGGAGTACAGAGTCGCATCCTTGAATCAAGCAGTGCATTGCAGTTCTTTTGCTTAGATTGTGAGCAACTGTATTCCATTTATTCACCAGTAATATTTATTAATATTTTTGTTACATTTTGCACGTAGTGGATTTTAGAAACATCAATGCACATTGTATGATTTATATATTTTGAGAAATATTTTTTCACCATCAATACCTGTTTTAATATTTTGGTCATAGTTTTACATGGTGTGGTTTTAGGAACATTACGCACACTGTTTGATTTTTATATTCTCACTAGGAATAGTAACCAGCACTTAGCACTTTAATATAGTTTGGCTGCTTTGAAACAGGAGAAGGTAGTAGTCTACATTGAAGTGTAGTGTTCACATCGAAATTATATGTACACTGGTCTATGGTAACTATCTGTAGGTGCTTATTGGTTGTTACATTAATCTTAGGCATTGCGTGCACTGTGAACTTCAGGATTCAGATTCATGTTAATTTGAGAGGCCCTTTTCATAATCCAATAGTGAGTGAAAACACAATGGATAAAACAAATAAAGTGCACAGAAATATGAAAATAGGCAGGATATAATTCTTCCTGTTGAGGTAACACCAAAACAGTGGAAGGGAAAACAGGTTGTCTGTAGTCACTATAGATAACTCTTCAAGGGTAGGTGGATACTCCTACCAGCTGGAATGGACACACATGTCTTACGACAGTGGGTCAGAAGAGCTTGTGATCCTGAAGGGTCTGGATCCGGTGCTGTATACGGGAGATGGTGGGATGGATCAGGTGCGGGGTCCTTGGTTTTCTGGCATTGAACTCCGAAAACACTGTGTGATCGAGACTGGATATACCTCAGGACTAGGGATGAGCTTTGAGTTCGAGTCGAACTCATGTTCGACTCGAACATCGGCTGTTCGCTAGTTTGCCGAACAGCGAACAATTTGGGGTGTTTACGGCAAATTCGAAAGCCACGGAACACCCTTTAAAAGTCTATGGGAGAAATCAAAAGTGCTAATTTTAAAGGCTTATATGCATTGTAATGTCATAAAAAGTGTTTGGGGACCTGGGTCCTGCCCCAGGGGACATGGATCAATGCAAAAAAAAGTTTTAAAAATGGCCGTTTTTTCAGGAGCAGTGATTTTAATAATGCTTAAAGTGAAACAATAAAAGTGTAATATTCCTTTAAATTTCATACCTGAGGGGGGGTGTCTATAGTATGCCTGTAAAGGGGTGCATGTTTCCCGTGTTTAGAACAGTCTGACAGCAAAAAGACATTTCAAAGGAAAAAAGGTCATTTAAAACTACTCGCTATTAACGAATCGCCGGTCCGACCATACACATAAAAGTTCATTGATAAAAACGGCATGGGAATTCCCCACAGGGGAACCCCGAACCAAAATTTAAAAAAAAATGGCGTGGGGGTCCCCCTAAATTCCATACCAGGCCCTTCAGGTCTGGTATAGATATTAAGGGGAACCCCCGCCAAAATTTAAAAAAAAAATAACGTGGGGGTCCCCCTCAAAATTTATACCAGATCCTTCAGGTCTGTATGGATTTTAAGGGGAACCCCACACCAATTTTTTTTTAAAAATGGTGTGGGGTCCCCCCAAAAATCCATACCAGACCCTTATCTGAGCACGCAACCTGGCAGGCCACAGGAAAAGAGGGGGGGTCGAGAGAGCGTCCCCCCTTCTGAACCGTACCAGGCCACATGCCCTCAACATTGGGAGGGTGCTTTGGGGTAGCCCCCCAAAGCACCTTGTCCCCAAGTGAAACAATAAAGGGGGGGCTGGGATCTGGGGGTCCCCTTGTTAAAGGGGGCTTCCAGATTCCGATAAGCCCCCCGCCCGCAGACCCCCACAACCACCGGACAAGAGTTGTGGGGGTCTGCGGGCGGGGGGCTTATCGGAATCTGGAAGCCCCCTTTAACAAGGGGACCCCCAGATCCCAGTCCCTCCTTTATTGTTTGACTTTAAGCATTATTAAGATCACCTTATTGAAGGCTGTTTTTAAAACTTTTTTTGCATTGATACATGTCCCCTGGAGCAGGACCCAGGTCCCCAAACACTTTTTATGACAATAACTTGCATATAAGCCTTTAAAATTAGCACTTTTGATTATTCATGTTCGTGTCCCATAGACATTTTACTGGTGTTCGCGTGTTTGAACAAATTTTTTGCCTGTTCGCATGTTCTGGTGCGAACTGAACAGGGGGGGTGTTTGGCTCATCCCTACTCAGGACAACTCCTTATAGGCTCGCAGCTGCTGGTATGTATGCACGGCTGGGGTTTGACCCCCCCACATACAACCTCCTGCCACTGGGAACAACCGCCGCTCTCCTTCTACCTAGAAGTTAAATCACACTTGTTTATTAATATTAATACAGTAAACAGAGTAAACGTAGTCAAAACAAGCCAGAGTTCAGTAACCAGATCGGGTAGTCAGCCAAGCAAATGTCAGAGAGCCAGAGATAAACGTAGTAGTGCAGCAAGCAGGATCAGGAGCCAGAAGAAATGTCAGCCTAGCAAGTCTTCAACAGGAACACAGGAGAAAGTCTCTGTGATGTAGACAAAGGCGAAGGCAAAGATCAAGTGAGTTGGACGGCTTTAAGTAGGCAGGACTGACGAGCGGAATCAACAACAGCTGGGTAACTGTGGAGAGAGATGGGAGCTGGCAATCAGCTGACAGCTGAGCGACCAGCTCAGGGAAGGAAGGGCTGAGCCCTGACAGAGCTCCTACATACCGGTGAAGACTATCAGATCTGCAACAGGGACATTAATGCTATTACTGATACAGGGCCCCTTACAGGGGCCATTACTTCCAGGCCTGATCTTTCCTTAGGGTAATCGTTATAGCCTGGCCAGGTTCCATCTTTTGCAGAGTGTCAGTATAGTTTGTTAGCTGTATTCATCCTTTTAGGGGATAGCATTATTTCTTTAAGGAAGTGTGCATAACATACTGTTCATTTGTTAATATTTTGCTTTGTGTCATTCGGAGGGATTCCTTTGCTGAGTTGGCGCTGTTGCCTAGAACTCAGCAGATCTATCACCTCCTTTTTGTGACAATATTTCTTTAATTGGTTCAAGTAAATATCATCATAACATAAATACATAGAGTTGTCTGATTTATTACTTTACAGTGGCACAAGGATGTCTGAACCCAGAGTGTCAGGTGGGTTGGAATGTTCCCCAGGTCAAGCCAGTGCAGATGAGCAGGTTTTGCCAAGCAGTCCCTTAGGGGGTCATGCTACATTTACATTAAATTATCCTCAGAGCCTGTGTAATTCATATGTTTGGGTTTAAAGGGATGAGGTGGCAATCCTAGCTGTCACACAGAGAGCTCCTCTACAGGTGGGCAGAACAAGAAGAAACCAAATAGTGCAGCTCCGATCACTGCTTCCTGCCCTGCACACATCACATCTCATCCCAGCATGAAGATGTCAGAGGATGGATGTCATATAGTCTTCTTCCATGTGGCTCCCCACTGCTCTGCCTTCTAAAGTGTTCCTGGCTGTACTGTAAACCTGCCCTGTACTTTGCAAATCAGGTTCACTAATATATATATAAATATACTGAGACATTTCAGTTGGTACTGTTCTTTGCTAATCTATCTAGTACTTGTGTATGGGGGGAGGGGTTCCAGTGCTTATCTAACTTCCCCACAGCTGTCCCCCATACTGAACACAGGATATGTCCTACTAACAGCAGTGTACTTACTCTATTATTTGCCTGATATTAGCTGGGTACAATGAAAAAAATATCTGTCCCTATTAGCCCAGCCTCCTATCAGTCCGTTGAGCCTTCCCCCTGTTAGCCAACCAACAGTCATTGCCCTGCCCCTCTAACGCCATTTACCCCCCCCCATGTGTCAGAGCCCCCCTGTGTCAGAGCTCGCCCCTTGTGTCAGAGCCCCCTGCGTGTCAAAGCCCCGTGCCTGTCAGAGCCCCCCATGTGTCAGAGCCCCCTGTGTGTCAGTGCCCCCCGTGTGTCAGAGCCCCCTGTTTGTCAGAGGCCTCCCCATGTGTCAGAGCTCCCCTGTGTGTCAGAGCCCTCCATGTGTCAAAGCCCCCTGTGTGTCAGAGCCCCCCCATGTGTCAAAGCCCCCCTGTGTTTCAGAGCCCCCCCGTGTGCCAGAGCTCCCCTGTGTGTCAGAGCTCCCCATGTGTCAGAGCCCCCCTGTGTGCATCAGAGCCCCCCCGTGTGTCAGAGCCCCCTGTGTGTCAGAGCCCCCGTATGTCAGAGACCCCCATGTGTGAGAGACCCCCATGTGTCAGAACCTTTCCTCCTCATTCTCTTTCCCATGTTGACTATAGACAGCAGAGAAGAAAGTAGAGGAGTCCAGTGTGCTGAATTTTGGAATACTGGATCCCGTTTTCCATAGGCTAATGAGTATGGATTCAATGTGTTAGTGTTTCTAAATCTGCTAGTACATATAACACTACCCTCCTCCCCAGACTGATCATGCTGATGTGCCTCCTGTGCTCCTTTATCCAGATTGGAGGCACTCTAATACAGAAGGGAAAATACTAAAATAAAACAAATGCAGCGACGGCAACTAATGATTGTTAAGCTGCAATATATAACGTTTTGGGTTTTATACCAGTCTACAGTTAATGCACACTAATATATTGTAGATATTCTGAACAAGCATTAAAAGAAGTGGACCCTCCCTACCCTAAAAAAACTTTAGATCTTCTGAACCCCTTCCTCTATTTTCACAATCCTAAATAAAAGTCTTTTTTTTTTCATTCCTGAGCTCTGCATCACTTGCTACTGAATCCTTGCACTGTAAATCCTTTTAAGCCATACTCAGTAGTCAGCACAGTAAAAGCGCACACCGCACTTTATCCTCTAGAAGCAGGGCCTAACTTATGATCCTGCAAACAAACCCACTGCTTTTATAAAATACCCCTATTGTGGATACCTGTACTCTGTGCATTGTTTCTGCTCCTGACCCTGGGCCCTGCACTTTGAATTTATCCAATCCTGACTTTTGCACTCTAGGGCTGGGTTCACAGTGGTGCTGACATCCCATGTAATGTGCACAGCACTGCTGTGCGATGCAAATTCAGCCTTACAGATGGTATAGCTGAGTTTGCATCGCATTTGTACCAAAGTCGTGCAGGACCCTCTTTTTGGTCCACACCAGAATTGGATTGTGATCCAATTCCTGTCTGAATTGACAGTTTGCACTGCGATATGTGGACCTGGGGGTGTCATTAACTTTGTATTGACACTCCCAGTGCTTTGCAGAGGGCAGTGTGAGCCGCCTGCGAGTCAGGTGCGATGCGGGAACCCACAGTGGATTTTATAACCAATGTGAACCAAGCCTATAGGTAGGTGTAATGATCAGGTGTGGTTATCAGTCTTTTTTTTATCTTATTAGTCATATGCCTATGTATAGGTATTACCGATATATATATATATATATATATATATGTGTATATATATATATATATATATATATATATATATATATATACATATATATATATATATATATATATATATATATATATATATATATATATATAATATTTTCATCTATGTATATATCTATATTAGATCAATAATACAAGGGTGTACATCACTGTTTTCTTTTTTTTGCAAATGACTGAAATAGGGTCAGTATGGTCTCATAGCAATCAATCAGGTTGAGACCTGCTATGTGAAAATGGCAGTTGAAGAAGGAAACGTATCAAATGAAATGGTTGCTATAGATCAGTGGCGACCGGTGGTAATTTTTTTTAGGGGGTGGCAAACAGTACCAATACCACCCCCTAGTTGGTCAGTCGGGTCTGGAGCACTTACCCCATCTATGGTGGCTTCTCCCCAGGCTTCACCGGTGGCTTCCCCTTCCCCTGCTCTCCAGGCTTCTGTTTCCTCCCTCCTCCTTGGCGGCCAATTGGGACTCTTCTTTTCGGCCAATCGTCAAATGGGTCTCAGACCTGCTTCTGATTGATCGGATTGAGGATCAGTGTTTCAATAGCGAACATTCATTCGCTGTTGTAACAACTGGGTGGGCTCGTAGCGCAATGCTCTGCGCCCCAATCCCACCCTATTTTAAAGCCTATTAGAGCCTCTGGCTTTCAAAAAAACACGCCTGCTACTGTAATTCATGCACCCGGCGTCCTGAAAGGGGCCGGACGCATGAATAGGGGGTGGTGGCCGTAGATATAGGGGGCGTAGCCCCTAATGGACGCGCCGCTACTGCTATAGATACTTTTGGATACTTGGTAAAATGAGGTTCTAGCCTCATTTTTGATTATATAGTTTACCCTCAGACTAAATTCTCTCCACAGTAAATATATCAAACTAACAGGAAGAACAGAAACTATTCCTAGTTAATTAAATTGCAGCATTTCATTATATGATAATTTTGCATAGCCCTTTGAAATGTCATTTTGATCAGGCAAGTTTTGTAATAATCATAATAAATATGAAGGAATGTATGTTGTACAATTACAGCACAAATCCCATAAGAATTTCCAACGCAGAGCCTGAAAAGAGACGAGTACTTTTCTATCCATAGAAAAGCACATTCTAGAATCCTTCTGTAATCAGGCAGCGACATTTCTAATTAACAATTTAATCAGAATGGTAAAAAAATGATTCTATGTGCAGTGTAAAGTTAAATATAATTAAATTACACAAGCAAAGGTGGGAGTAATTGACAGGAGCGAGTGGGACATAGCTCTGTGACATTTTCATAAATGTCAAACGAAATCCTTGCTCACTACTCAAGAATCCTGTTTGACCTATGATATTGGCAAATATTATACAGAATATATATTCTAGATGGCCACCTCTTTGAAATCTTTGCAGCATGTTCTTTAATCCAAATAAAATGGGTAAGATAGGGGCTGCTGTAACAGCAGAATAGGTTGCTTCAGATACATAAATCGGACATAGGACAAATCAAAAAATAATGTTTACTGAACTTCTAAGAATTCTAATGCCGCGTACACACGAGCGGACTTTACGGCAGACTTGGTTCTGTGGACCCGACTCCGTCGGATAATTTGATCGTGTGTGGGCTCCAGCAGACTTTTTTCCCCCAAAAGTTCAACGAACCTAGAAATGAAACATGTTTCAAATCTTTCCGATGGACTCGAGTCCGGACGAAAAGTCCGCTGTATGCTAGTCCGACGGACAAAAACCGACGCTAGAGCAACTATTGGCTACTGGCTATGAACTTCCTTATTTTAGTCCAGTTGTACGTCATCACATAGGCATCCATCGGACTTTGATTGATCGTGTGTAGGCAAGTCCGTTCCTTTAAAATTTTGAAAAAAAAAACAAGTTTTTCTTTGTTTCTGTTATATAATTTTGCAAATGAATAATCTTTCTTCATAAATTTAGGTCACAATGTATTCTACTATATTTCTTTAGTAAAAATAACCCAAATTAGTGTATACTGTGTGAAAGGTATAGAGTCTACAAACTATGGTAAATACAATATATTTGAAAACTGATCAATCCTGATGTACTGACTGCTTATCTCATTTCTTGAGGTCCTAAAATGCCAGGACAGTACAAATTCCCCCAAATTATCCCTTTTCGGAAAGTAGATTGTCCAAGGTATTTGGTAAGAGATATTTGGTAAGAGGCATAGTGAGTTTTTTGAAGTTGTAATTTTCCCTAAAGCATCTTTCAGGACAGCCACCTCTGAGAGACCTTGCCTTCTCCCTTTATTGGAAACACTGTAAATAAAAACAAACTTCCCCTGCCGGCTCCTCAGTTCTGGTGTTTCTTCTGAAGGGGAGACACTTTGAGGAACAGAGGCCAGATATAACCTGTTAGGGAGGCAGACGTCTCTGGGACTAGCCTCGTGGAGAGAGTACCTGGCTGCATCACGTTTGTTTGCCACCTCAGCTACCCACGGGAGGTTGCGAGAGTGTTGCCAATCTCCCTGCATTTGCATTTGGCCAACAATGGAGCTTGAAGTGGGGTCAGGTGGCATTACTTCTGGTGGGGGTGGGCACTTCCTCTTGACCCGCAGCTTCCGGTTCTGGCCGTGGATGTTGAAAGTAGGCCCGGCTCTGGCTGGAGAGGAGCAAGCGAGTGAAACATATTGTTTGTTCCTACTAAGTAGGAAAAGCAATATGTCTCCTCTCCTAGTCACTCCCATCCCCACACAGTTAGAACACACTGAGGAAACACACAGTTAACCCCTTCCCTACCAGTGACATTTACACAGTAATCAGTGCATTGTTATAGCACTGATCACTGTATAATTGTCAGTGGTCCCAAAAAAGTGTCAAAAGTGTCTGATCTGTCTGTCGCAATGTCGCAGTACCATTAAAAGTCGCAGATCACCGTCATTACATGTAAAAACATAATAATAAAAATGCCATAAATCTTTCCCATAGTTTGTAGATGCTATAACTTGTGTGCAAACAAATCATTGTACGCTTATTGCGATTTTTTTTTTTAACAAAAATATGTAGAAGAATATATATTGGCCTAAACTGATGAAGAAATTAGTTTTTTTAAAAAAAATTTGGGGATATTTATTATAGCAAAAAGTACAAATAATTGTTTTTTTTTAGATTGTCGCGCTTTGTTTATAGCACAAAAAATAAAAACCGCAGAGGTGATCAAATACCACCAAAAGAAAGCTCTATTTGTGGGAAAAAAAGGCCGCAAATTTAGTTTGGATACAGCATCGCATGACCGCGCAATTGTCAGTTAAAGCGATGCAGTGCCAAATTGTAAAAAGTGCTCTGGTCAGGAAGGGGGTAAAATTTTCCAGGGCTGAAGTGGTTAAGTAGTTTGCACCTAAACAATCCCATCCCCATTACCCTTTTGCTACCATTTTTTGACTTAAAGGGATGATGGTGCTTAATAGTTATTTTTCTGTTCTTATACGTAAGACCAAACTTCTGAGCTGAGCATGTCTATTAGACATTAAGGAGTCTATTTTCGTATAAGTTGTGTTTTTTAGACTTTAGTTCCAGTTTAGAGTTTAAGTCCACTTTGTGGAGAAAACAAAATCCTCTGGGTGATCTATGCCAATTGCAAGGAATTTAACAAAGCTTGTTGCAGAATTCTGCCTTTTCTGTTCTGAAGAAATAGCTGTTGTTTCATAATGTCCAGTGCAGACTCACTCTGAATAGGAGGGTCTGGTTGGTTATCATCACCTGGTGCACTTTCAGTGTTCTAATGAGAAAATCTGCAGAATTCCTTTCTAAGAATTTATCATTTTGGGACTATCTCACAAAAACCGAAATTCCTATTATAGGTGTGCCTAAAATTTGACTTGGGTATTGGTTCAGACTTTTGGAAAAAATCAATTAACCAATCACACAAGTAAGAAATTACATCTCTGGAGACAATTACAGCAGCTGCAGATTGAAAAAGAAAGGTAATTTTTAATAACAATAAATTGAAGTATCTCTACAAAAGTGGAGTAATGCTTTAAGCTCTGTCAAAATAGCTATCATTAGAGAGGGAAAAAAAACATAAAAGAAAAACACCCTTTCTATGGGGCCACTCTCTTGGTGGCCTGAACGTGTGGTATATCTATTGTGTTGCCAATGGAAATTCTCTAGTGTTTCAACCAACAAGGAAGCAATGCCAGGCTATTTTGGCCAACAAAGGACCAATACTGTAGAGACAGGTGGGCATATTTTTTGCCCTCTCTATAAGTTACTGGTGAATTGTCACCAGCAACAGGACCACTAGTGTGATAAGAGACTTTCAGACATGGGACAGCACTTCAGTCAAATGTCAAAGAAGTTATGTCCCTCAGTAAGCAATGTTCAACGCCTCTAATAACAGCTTGAATGGTCACAGTTGGCTGGCTCATCAACAGTTGGACAGTCCTATTCTAAACCATATGTTTCTGAGAAATGTGATCCTCACCTTTGTATCGAAAAACCAAAACAGAAGCTGTCTTAAATTATAACTTAAAAATGTGTGTCCCAAAGTGTTTTGGAAGGGCTACAATTTCATGGAAGAGCCAGCAGACCTTTGACAGCTATATGAATGTTGAGAGTTCAGCTTCCTCGGAGCAAACGCTCGGAACTCTGCAGCGCATCTCCTTAAAACGAACCAATACAGCCTACAGCTCTCCAAGCCAGCTTTGCCTGATAAAACAAATACCGTATTGCAGTCATATGGTCTCTATTTAAGAGCTCAGACATTCCACTTAGTAGATGCATTTTCATAAAATGAACAATGATTCAGTGTGTAAGGCTTATATTTTACAAATAAATCTGTAATATAGGTTTGGGAAAAATCTGGTTCTTGTTTGTGTTTAAGATATATCCTTTTATTCATTGTAGTCAGGATCAAAGCTTTTTTACAGGAAGTGTATGGACTAGGGTCTGAAATAGAAATACTTGTGTCCTTGCTATGCTGTACGTTAATTACCTGTAATTCATACTTTTTTTTATATGTATGAATAAGTTCATCCAAATGTGGAGACTTCTAGATCCAATAATGTGTTAGCCTCTTATAACATTTAGGTCTCTTGGTGTGGAAATCCCATCCTCCCCAATCAAAGTTCTGTCTCGGAATACAGAAAAAATACTGTCTATATTGACCATCTGGATTGAGCAAAGCTGTGAAATGGGAGCCGCTTAAGCTTAGAAACGGAAGGAGGATTTCCAAGCCAGGAACCCCAAATCAGCGGTTAGTCAAACTTTATAGACTAAAATGAAAATGTAGTATTAGCCATTAAGCTCATAAAAACCATCATTCAACCTGGAGGACGGAGGGCATCCTGTGAGTGTGGCATTAACTCCACACTTTGCACTCACAGCAAAATGCTACAGAAAAACAAAAAATCACTGCGCTAACGTAAAAAATCCCCCTGAAAAGCAGCAGTTCAACTGTGAGATATACACAACAATACGAAAAAAACAAGGAAAAAACTGCGCTATACCATAAAATATATAAGTGCATAAAAATCAATGAATGCATACCAAACTGAATAAAAACAAAAATATTGTGAAAAAATATCATAATATATGAATACATGAAATCATGAGTGCACAAAATAAATACTATATGTATACGGCGTTCCCCAGATGACGTCAGTTATAGACGAAACGTACGTCGGGAGGTCGACGCTTTGATGTCACCGCATCCTTGCTGAGAACGGGCGCTCGCTATGCCGGCCGGCGAACTACTCTTTTTAACTTCATTTCTGTAAGTGTTCTACCTTTTTATAATAAATTGGCTTATCGGATTTACGCTATGGCTACCTTTCCTTTGACCTCTTGTCCTTGAGTTCGGGTTGGTGTACCATCCATTCATACGTCCGCAGTCAAGCTGCATACAGAGAAGCTTCATTGCTAGCTGGGCACCCGGATTTGGGTCCACATACAAGCCTGTTCGCTTGCAATCTGGTAAGCGTGAATTTTAGGTGGTGGAGGAATACTGTGAGTGGTGTTTTATTTCCTACCCTTTCACACTGGCTTTCAATAAGAGGCATCAAGGGACTTTTCTCATCTCCATAGAAGAATTTTTTGAATTTTCTATTTTATGAACTTTGCCATATAGTATTTATTTTGTGCACTCATGATTTCATGTATTCATATATTATGATATTTTTTCACAATATTTTTGTTTTTATCCACTTTGGTATGCATTAATTGATTTTTATGCACTTATATATTTTATGGTATAGCGCAGTTTTTTCCTTGTTTTTTTCGTATTAAAATGTTACACAAAATGTCAGTGATGTTGTCATAACAACACAATTCTACTGATCATTGAGGACTGCCCAGTGCAGAAGAGGCCAAGACATAAAGGACTCTGCTTGTTACTTGTGACTGACTTCAAGATATGTAGAAAAGGTATGTTAATTTTTTTTAAAGCGGACCCTACAGGGAGTGATTGGGGGAAGCTCGGAGTTGAGCCTCAAGCAGGTTGAATTATGGGTGCATGTAACAAAATATTGCATAACAGAATCCTGCCTCTGGAACAGAATTCATGCATACCCCCTAGCAGTGGGTCATGGAGATAAGAGAGCCTAGCGTCAGACCTCCCGATGAGACAGAGATTAAAGTGACTGATTTAAGGGCCTGTGAATCCTTCACCGCTCTCTCTCAATAGTACTCACCAGATAAATAATTGGATAAATCAACTGGAGGAACACACTCTCCACAAATGGTCATCAATCACAGTTTTTCTCTAAACGATTACAGCATATCATGGGGAACACAGGCTGTCCCCCCCACCCCTTCAAGCTCTGCAGCAATGCTGGCAGCACTCATACGTCTATTTCCCAAAGACAACCTCTGGATATGACTCTGAGCACGTGCACTCAACTTCTTTGGTCGACCATGGTGAGGCCTGATCTGAGTGGAACCTGTCCTGTTAAACCGCTTTATGGTCTTGGCCACTGTGCTTCAGCTCAGTTTCAGGGCCTTGGCAATCTTCTTATAGCTTAGGCCATCTTTATGTAGAGCATCAATTCTTTTTTTCAGATCCCAGAGTACTTTGCCATGAGGTGCCATGTTGAACTTCCAGTGACCAGTATGAGAGAGTGAGAGCAATAACACCAAATTTAACACACCTGCTCTCTATTCACATCTGAGACCTTGTAACACTAACGGGTCACATGACACTGGGGAGGAAAAATGGCTAATTGGGCCCAATTTGGAAATTTTCACTTAGGGGTGTACTCACTTTTGTTGCCTTTGGTTTAGACATTAATGGCTGTGTGTTGAGTTATTTTGAGGGGACAGCAAATTTATACAAGCTGTACACTCACTACTTTACATTGTAGCAAAGTATCATTTCTTCAGTGTTGTCATTCCCCCCCCCCCTAAATTTAAATTGGTATGCAGGTGGCAGAGATATTCCTACTATTATATTAAATTATTGAAGAGGAACTTCAATCCACCCCTATCCCCCCTTACCTGTTAGGATGGATAGTCCTACATTTAGATACCCACCTGCCCAGTAGATCCAGCATGGTCCTGCTGTGATCCATTGTTAAAGCCTCTGTCCTGCATCGCCATCGATGTTCTGATATCCTCAGGTGCCAAGTACCTCCACCTAGTTCAGGTAGCCTGGCCCTATAATGACACGCAGCAGACCAGCCCTCTTCCAACTTCTGTGGATAGAAAGTTAGCCAAAGAGAAAAAAGCGAACACAGAAAAACTGCTTTATTGTAAATTTTATACGTGGATGAGGAGGGTGGAGCACAAGGATACCTGTGCATTCTAGGGGTGAAGTTCCACTTTAAATATGCAGTACAAGTGAAAAAAAAGTAATCTACTTCACCCCTTTTGCTATCAAAATACACTGCAAAAGCATTACAATGACAGTCAAAACATTAATACATTAATGTTTTGACTGTCATTGTACTGTAATGCTTTTGCAGTGTATGCAGTGATAGTTAAAATAAAGTCTGAGATGTTAAAATATTACCAGCTTAAGACACAAATCACACAGTAAATAACAATTCAAGTTTTGGTGAATTTCATGATTTAAAAATAAAAAGTGGTAAAATAAAAACAAATGGTTAACTTTTAACCAACTTCTAATCAAACTGCAGATGCACTAGAAAGGCCCCTGGGAGGCACCATAAAGCATGAAAAGACATATCCCAGCACTCCAAAGGTACAGAAAGTGAGTTCTGCTTTACTTGCACATCATTCAAGTAAAGCAGAATTCTCTTGCTGTACCTTTAGTCTATGGCTATCTTGGAAATCCTAATTCCAGTCTCCAACAGCTCCAATACATTTTTGCAGTCTCTGACCTTCTTCTGTTGTATGTTTGCAGTCTCTGTTGTAGCACATGCCATCTATTGTAGCACATGCCCATAGTCTCTGATTATCTCCCTTTGCATGTCTGCAGTCTCTGACAAATCTCTGTACCCTTTAATGAGGAGTCTCCAAACTGTCCAAGCAAAGGGCTAGTTTACTGTCCTTCAGACTTTAGGAGGGACTGATTGTGGCCAGTGGGGATAGAAAATGGCTCAGACTTGGTGGTTAGCGGGGGGGGGGGGGGGTAAAAAAAAAATTACATAATGCCTGTGGGCAGTAGAAAGAGGAATAGTGCCTCGTCATTGGTATCAGTGGGAGTATTAGTGCCCTATTATTGGTACAGTGGGAGAACTAGTGACCCATCATTGGTGTCAGTGGGAGGATTAGTGCCCCATCATTGATGTCAGTGGGAGGATTAGTGCCCCATCATTGGTAGTAATGGGAAGAATAGTGCCCCATCTATGTTGCAGGTGGAAGAAATAGTGCCCTATCTATAGTGTCAGTGGGAGGAATAGTGCCTTGTACAAGTGGGAGGTTTAGTACCCTAAGGGACAAATAAAGGCAAGCAAAGGCCACATCTGACCAGCAGGCCGCAGTTTGGAGACCACTGCTTTATTATGAATATTATGAATATAATGTACAGCCTTTTGCAGATGCCAGGGGCCACACTTGAGGCCTGGTATATCAAAAAAGTTGACCAAAGCAAGGGAAGGGAGAAAACAGTGCAAACCTCTGGTGTAGTAAAAAGATCAAAGAGCTTTATTAAAAAAATCATATATACTCACAAAATAAAATGTGAGAGCATGCATATAGTCCATAATATAAAGCCCATCCAACACACAACACAGTCACAGGGAAAAGATGGATGACCAGCCACAGGGTCCAGATCGCTGTGTAGCCAGCTGACAGATAAGTTGGGCTGGATGTCAGAAGTCTCTGCTCCCACTCGCCTTGCTTAATCCCAAGGATGGTGGATGGTGGGGACAGAAAGGGAGTCACAGGACACGTTTCAAGGACTCCTCTTCTTCAGTTAACTCCAATGAACTACCCGCTCTCATTTAAATAGCCCCCCACAAGCTCCAAAGCACAAAGGCCTTGCTGCTCCCTCTGAATCACTGTTTAGCAGAAACCAGTCTAACGACCATCTTCTGTTGAACGGTCCGGCTGGAAAACCAGCAATTTATCAGCACTTGCAACCAATGGAGCTACAGTGCTGATCAGTGTATTCGGACTGGGGGGGTCTCTGCTGTCAGAATATCAAAGTAAAGTGGGGGATATCACTGCATCCAGATTGTTTGTGTTGATGCAGGAATCTTCAAGATTTTTTTTTTTCAACCTCCGGTATATTGAACATGAGTTGAGAAATAGCTTTATATAGAAAAAAGGCATCATGAACAATATTTGCCTTGAAAAAAAATTACAAGATGTGAATTTTAACAATTATAAATAGGCACTTAAAATATTTTTACAATATTAAAGAGCAGTATGCCAAGACCGGTAATCCATTGCAACCAACCAGTTATTACTGTACTGACTGCATCAAAACACCAGCCAGTTATAGGTAGCTCCAATATGTTCCAATACCCAGTAAGTAAGCCTCAGATGGGGTTGACTTTCTCCCTCCAGTCAGAATGGTTCAGCCTGCAGTGATATGACTTCAGAAAAGAAACTGGTTTTGTTCAGCTTTCCTCCAGGTTTATTGAGCGTTAACATCATCACTCATAAGATTTTTCCATCTTAATCTGTAAAGCAATGCTTTGGCACCAACAGTCGAGAAAGGACCGGAACACAGCATGTAATGCATAGGTGGAGGGAGTACATGACTGTGGCAGCAGTGGAGTTAACACAGAGGGGGAGTGTATATTAGTTAACCGAGGGGGAGGCACTAGGAGGGTCTTTATAAGTTCATCCCGCCCTGGGGGGAGTAACAGTTTTCCTGAAGAAAGTTCCCTGAAGAGCAGCATGGCTGACCTGGAGAGCCTGATGGAGCAGATGAGTGTAGAAGCAATGGTGAGAGGGGCAGCCTGGCTCCAGGACACCTTATAGGAAGCAGTGAGGGGAACAGAGCCTGCATCTAGCAGGGGGGTAACGAGCGACACTAGGACTCAGCGATCGCGGCCCCCAGAGAGGTTTTCCCCTGAACAGCGGCAGCCTGGGACTCACTCCGGTCCCTCAGCGGGCCCGCCGCCAAAGAGAGTGGCAAGCGAACGGGAGGGACGGGGGAGAACCGAGGGTGGACCGAATGGCGGTCAGCGGGATGGAGCGGGAGCGGCGCAGCGGCCTAGCACAGCCAGAGTGGAGAGAAGCGTTAGCCCCGCCCCCAGAGTGAGGGAGTCGGATGTGCGCAGCGGTGCACGAGGAGAGATCCCTGGGCCTTCTGGTTCCACGGCAGGGGATCGCAGAAGAAGCGAGAGAGGACGGCCGGGTAGAACGGCGATAGTACCTGACGGCAGGACTGCGGTTCCCCACACCGGTCCGGGCAAGGTACAGCAAAAAAACGACAGGCAGATGGGATACGTGGAGGCGGGGGTGTACGGCCGCGGTTTCCACGGCAACCTTGGTGTCCAGGCCGGGTGGGCATTCATCGGCTGAGGAGGAAGAAGGAGAGTGCATTGGGGAGGATGAGCGGTCCGGGTCAGAGGAAGAGGCGCCCCCCCCCCCCTCCAGGAGGACAACAGCGGTGGAGAACAGAAGTCCGGCTGATGAGGCTACGCCTGTGCAGCCTGGTGAGTCTAATGTCATGATTTCTGTTGCAGGTCTGCCGAGTAGTGGGGGGCTGGGGGTTGCAGGTGTGAGTGAAGCTGGCAGAGTGAATGACACAAACGGGGGGGCCTCTGGCTTAGGGGGTTTTTCTTGGCAGGCATAAAAGAGCTCTTACAGCTTTTTGAAGCGGCAGAAAAGGGTCGCACGGGCCCGGCGGCGGCATGGGTTCCGCCGGGGGTTGCAGGGGCGGTAGGGGCAACAGGTGGAGCAGAAAAAAGTGTAGGGCCGGTTGTGCAGGCCGCAGTCGCATTGCCCAGCCCAGCGGTGACAGTGAGTGGGGCCGCGGAAGGGACGGAAAAATCAGCAGAGGCAGCTGGCAGGCAGGACATAACAAGGTTGGCTGACGCGGCAAAATGCGAGGTCTATGTTTGCTATGAGGGACCGTTAGGGTCGCACTTAAAACAAGAAGTGCGTGAAAAACTGTGAAAAGGTGAGTATGTGGAAATTTTTTCACTGCTACCATTGGAAAAATTTAATCTTGATAGAGTTAAGCCGGATGGCTCTAAGAAGGAGGATGAGGAGAAGAGGAGATATCGTTTGATCCCTAGAACGTTTGCTAACTGGTTGCAAGCGTTTGCGATTATGGCAAGTGTGATAGGGGAAAAACAACCCGAGCATTGTTCGGCACTGTTTGGTTATCAAGATGCTATTTGGTGAGGCGTGCAGAGTTTATGGGGGAACAGCATGGTTGAGGTATGACGAACAATTCCGACAAAGGAGGGCGGTCAGGCCGGCTCTGCGTTGGGATCACAAGGACATCAGCCTCTGGATGAAATTGATGACGACAGCGAGGGCCCCCAATCAGTTTTTTCAGGGGGGGGCGGTGGACCTTCGTCCCAGGGACATTCGGTCAGAAATAGAAAAGGGGTTTGTTGGCAATACAACACCGGGACATGCAGGTTTGGAGTCGCATGTAAGTATAAACACGAGTGTTCAGGGTGCGGGGGATCTCACCCCGGGTCCAGAGGTTCCAAGCAGGGAAAAGCATGTACAGCAGAGACTGCAAACAAAAGGGAGGACCCCAGTGAAGGTGGAAAGGATGCGACCGTTTCTAGGTAGGTATCCGGACAGGGCAGCAGCTCAATTTTTTTTTTCGGTTGGCTTTAAGATCCTATGCGAGTTGACGGTGATTCCACCGGTTCCACGCAATTTGCGGTCAGCAATGCAACATCCGGATGTGTTTTTGGAGAAGCTAAGGAAGGAAGTTGCATTGGGGCGGATGGGAGGCCCATTTCCAGCGGCGCCGTTTGACGATCTGGTGGTCTCGCCGCTGGGGGTGGTACCAAAAAAGGAACCAGGTAAATTTAGGCTAATTCATTACCTATCTTTCCCAAAAGGGGGGTCAGTGAACGATGCTATAGATCAGGGGGCGTGCTCCGTGACCTATACTTCATTCGACGTGGCAGTGGGATGGGTCCGTCGTTACGGTTAGGGGGCCCTGATGGCGAAAGCGGATGTGGAATCTGCTTTCAGACTACTGCCGGTGCACCCGGATAGTTTTAGGCTACTAGGTTGTCATTGGAACAATGAATTCTACGTGGACAATTGCTTACCCATGGGCTGCTCAATATCGTGCGCGATATTTGAACACTTTAGCTCCTTCGTGGAATGGGTTGTGCGGGATGTGTCGGGGGTGAATTCTGTTATTCATTACCTAGACGATTTTTCTTTGTATAGGTCCGGCGGCCTCCAGGATTTGCGTGGTGCTGTTAGCCACGCTGGAGCACATCGCAGATAGATTTGGCATTCCATTGGCTGCTGATAAGACGGAGGGACCGTGAACGGTCATCCAGTTTTTTGGGCATTGTCATAGATTCGGACGCAATGGAATGCAGGCTGCCGGACGATAAGCTGGAAGATCTGAAGAGAGAAATTGCAGGGCTTTTAGGTTTAAAGAAAGTGCAGTTAAGGACACTACAGTCAGTATTGGGCAAGCTGAATTTTGCATGCCGCATATTACCGATGGGGAGGGTGTTTAGTCGCAGGCTTGCGTCTAGCACGAGTGGAATAAAATCACCGAGACATTTCGTGCGATTAAGAGAAACGCACAGGGCAGATTTGAGAGTGTGGTATATGTTTTTGGAAGCTTTTAACGGTAGGGCACTGTGGATGTCTGGTCCAGTCAGCAACTTTGACCTGGAACTATTCACGGATGCCGCAGGTTCCACAGGTTTTGGGGCATTTTTTCAGGGACAATGGAGTGCAGGACCATGGCCCCAAGCATGGGTGTAGGCAGGATTCACGAAGAATCTGGTGCTGCTGGAGTTGTTTCCGGTAGTGCTGGCAGTGGAGCTGTGGGGAACATCATTCAGGGATCTGAAGGTGCGTTTCCATGGGGACAATTTGGGGGTGGTGCAAGTTATCAACGGGATTACGGCATCATCCACGCCAGTGATCAGGTTATTGCAACACTTAGTATTGCGCTGTCTGCAGTTGAATGTTTTCATTCCTGCGATACACTTACCAGGGGTGGAAAATGTGATAGCTGATGCGTTGTATCACTTTCAGTGGGACAGGTTTCGGGAGTTGGCGCCGGAGGCGGAGCAGCAAGGAGTACCTTGTCCCGAATGGCTGTGGGGGATAGCATTGGCCTCATCGCGGGATGGATAAGGAAGTCGGTGAGTGGGTATACATGGGCGGCGTACTCTAAAGTATGGAACGAATGGATGGGGTTTGTTCAAGGAATAGGGGAGGAGCCGGTGGGGCGAGAAGTGAGGTTGTTGTTGATTTATTACATTGCCAGAAAAATGGAGGAAGGCGTGTCTGCGTCGTGGTAAATAAGACGGTTGCGGGTTTGGCTTTTCTGTTTAAATTACAAGGACAGGTGGACTTTGCTAAGGAATTTTGGGTAAGGCAGGCTATGAAGGGCTATAGGAAGTCATGATCGGGGTATTAGTCAGCCCTTCTAGGAAAGTGAAAGGGGGGCTGGGTTATCATGATGTACAGTATGGAGCGGGGGGGTTAAAGTTGTGGTTACGGAAATCTAAGACCGATCAGCTGGGAAAAGGAAGACTGGTGCAAGTTTACCCAGTGAAGGGATCACAATTATGCCCGGTAGAAGCAGTTCGGGAATTTTTAAAAGTTCGTTCAGAACGACCGGGCACCTTTTTGGTACATTTAAGTGGTGAATTTTTATCTAGATTTCAATTTGTGGCAGTCTTTACAAAATGCATACGGGGTTTGGGCCTGGATGAGAAGGATTTCTCGTCCTATTCGTTTAGGATAGGAGCAGCTACGGAAGCAGTCAGAAACGGTATGCATGCACCGTTATGGGATCTCTGTTATGGGATCACTGTTATGGTATCTCTGTTATGGGATCACTGTTATGGGATCTCTGTTATGGGATCTCGGTTATGGGATCTCTGTTATGGGATCACTGTTATGGGATCACTGTTAAGGGATCTCTGTTATGGGATCTCTGTTATGGGATCTCTGTTATGGGATCTCTGTTATGGGATCTCTGTTATGGGATCACTGTTATGGGGATGTGGTAAAGAAGGTGGAATATAGGAGTTTTTTATTGTTCGGTTGTTTTTCTTTTCTTCTGTTTCAGGTTTGTTGCCGAGGATGGTCTGGATCATGGGCCATTCTTACGTGTCCTGGGGGGCACGGAGAGGTGATGCACGTTTTTGAGGGTAGGCAATTGGGTTTTCAGCAAACGGGAGGTATGTATCAAGTGGTTGGGGTTCCCCGGCATGTTGTGGGGAAGGTTGGTTGCTGAGGTTCATCGGTATGCACAACGAGATAGGCCGCCGGACGTATTAGTTATTCATTTAGGCGGCAATGACTTGTGTGTTAGGGCCATGGTAGACATTAAACGGGACATAAAGTTGGACGTTTGGCAGTTGAAGGAAGCTTTTCCTAATATGGTGATTGTCTGGTCCGACATGGTGGCGCAGACATCATGGAGGATGGCTAGGTCGGTAGAAGGTGTGAACAGGGCACGGAGAAAAATAAACAGAGAAGTGAGCAAGTTTGTGATTAATAATGGTGGTTTAGCGGTGAGACACCTTGAACTTGAGTTTGAAACCTGGAGGTATTTAAGGTCTGATGGGGTTCACTTGAACGAAGTGGGTATAGACTTGTGGGCCTTAGGTTTACAAGATGGCATACAGCGAGCACTTCGGGTGTGGAGGGGCACACAAGAATAAGGTTTTATTCTCGTGTGCTGTGGCGGGCGTTGGTCTGGGCAAGAGAAAAAAGATGGCAAAAAGTAAGAGTTTTTTTGGGAGCCAGCGTTGATATGGCTCATGATGGTGGTTCCCGGTTAACGGAGGTTAACCGGGAAGTGATAATGGGGCTCTGCGGTCATTGGTAGTCTCTGAGCCAGCTTGTCGGCTTGAGGCCTATGTGACAAATTTGATGGGACCGCAGGGTAAGTTTTTGTTATTGGACACTGATGATTATGAAGATATTGCTCAGACCAACGCTTGAGAAATTAGACAGGTTGTTTAACAGATGTTGTTGTTTTGCTGTTTTATGTTGGATATGTTTTATATCCATAGTGTTGATATTCTAAGATATATTTGTTTAAATAAAATAGGCTGCTACGGCCTTTTATACTCCAATATCGGTGTGGTCTGAATTATTGGGGTAAGGGTTTATAGTGGTGGCAGAAGGGCATGTTAATTACATCTGTTATCCTACAGTCAAGAAAGGACCGGAACACAGCATGTAATGCATAGGTGGAGGGAGTACATGACTGTGGCAGCAGTGGAGTTAACACAGAGGGGGAGTGTATATTAGTTAACCGAGGGGGAGGCACTAGGAGGGTCTTTATAAGTTCATCCCGCCCTGGGGGGAGTAACAGTTTTCCTGAAGAAAGTTCCCGCCCACCCTCCCTTATATTGGTAAAGTATTGTTAGGATGTAGGGTATTGTATTGTTTCTTCTACAGGTGATGGTCGCAGATATGTCGTGGCAGGGGCGGGCGTTGGTCTGGGCAAGAGAAAAAAGATGGCAAAAAGTAAGAGTTTTTTTGGGAGCCAGCGTTGATATGGCTCATGATGGTGGTTCCCGGTTAACGGAGGTTAACCGGGAAGTGATAATGGGGCTCTGCGGTCATTGGTAGTCTCTGAGCCAGCTTGTCGGCTTGAGGCCTATGTGACAAATTTGATGGGACCGCAGGGTAAGTTTTTGTTATTGGACACTGATGATTATGAAGATATTGCTCAGACCAACGCTTGAGAAATTAGACAGGTTGTTTAACAGATGTTGTTGTTTTGCTGTTTTATGTTGGATATGTTTTATATCCATAGTGTTGATATTCTAAGATATATTTGTTTAAATAAAATAGGCTGCTACGGCCTTTTATACTCCAATATCGGTGTGGTCTGAATTATTGGGGTAAGGGTTTATAGTGGTGGCAGAAGGGCATGTTAATTACATCTGTTATGCTTTGGCACCAACAGTCGTGACAGTTTTGAATGAAACAGCTCTGCCTTTTGGAGAAAGAAATGGAAACAAAAGAAAATATGTCTCAGTAAATCCTTCATCACCTCATTTTTTAACAATACCTGAGTAAAATGAAATGCATGATCTCATAGTTTCACATTTTTCTTTTGTTTCTTTTTCTCTGCTAAGAAATTGGAAACATTTAACAAAATGTCTCCATATCTAATATCACCAAGTTTGTTCAAACTAACTGTTCTTATGTTACGTTAGCAACTCCTCTCTTTCACATGTTTGCTTGTACATATGTGACTTGGAACTAGGGTTGCCACTTTTTCTTCAAGCCAAACCCGAACACATTAGCAGCACACTAGTAGTACATTAAATTCATTACCTCTGTACAATGCAAGGCAATTTTTATGTAGTATACACCAGTGTTTCTCAACTCCAGTCCTCAAGGCGCACCAACAGGTCATGTTTTCAGGATTTCCCTCAGATGAAACGGCTTTGGTAATTACTAAGGCAGTGAAACTGATCAAATCACCTGTGCAAAATAGTGGAAAGCCTGAAAACATGACCTGTTGGTGTGCCTTGAGGACTGGAGTTGAGAAACACTGGTATACACTATACATATATTTTGTGATTAAATAACATTTCTACTCATATGGGGTTAATCACTAGAGTCCCCCTTTACATCAGAGTCAACAAAGTTGACATTCTTGGCTTACAATTGCAGTGAGCCAGGGGCGGACTGATAACTCTGGGCATTTGAAAATTGTGGGTCCCCCAGGTTTAAAGATGGCTGCCTCATGGGAGCCAACATTAATGTGGCAGGCCGAAGCTTAGAGGCACTGAGCTCTGCGACATTCAGAGTGGCAGAAGGAGTGTGGGGGGTATGATGGGGGCAGTATGTACAGGAGAGGAGTATAGAAGGTATGATGGGGGCAGTATGTACAGGAGAGAAGTATAGAAGGTATGATTGGGGCAGTATGTACAGGAGAGGAGTGTAGAGGCTATGATGGGGGCAGTATGTACAGGAGAGGAGTATAGAGGGTATGATGGTGGCAGTATGTGCAGGAAAGGTGTGTGGAGGATATGATGGGGCAGTATGTACAGGAGAGGATTGTGGAGGGTATGGTGGGGGCAGTATGTACAGGAGAGGTGTATGGAGGGTATTATGGGGGTAGTATGTATAGGAGAGGAGTGTGGAGGGTATGATGGGGGCAGTATGTATAGGAGAGGACTGTTGAGAGTATGATGGGGGTAGTATGTACAGGTGAGAAGTGGGGAGGGTATGATGGGGGCAGTATGTACAGGAGAGGATTGTGGAGGGTATGATGGGGGTAGTATGTATAGGAGAGGAGTGTGGAGGGTATGATGGGGGCAGTATGTATAGGGGAGAAGTGTGGTGGGGATTATGGGGGTAGTATGTATAGGAGAGGAGTGTGGAGGGGATGTTGGGGGTAGTATGTACAGGAGAGGAGTGTGGCTGGTATGACAGTGGCAGAATGGGGAAGGGTTTCTTGCAGTGTCTATGGGGTGACCAGGGAGTGATGTTGGGATGGTAAGTGACCATGAAATGATGTCCCTCATATGGGGGGTAGGAAGCAGCTCTGAGTGATGTCTGCCAGCTGGATGTGTGAAGTGGCCTGGGGGTGATGCACCAGGAGAGGAGTGTAGAGGGTATGATGGGGGCAGTATGTACAGGAGAGGGGTGTGGATGCTGTGATGGGGGCAGTATGTGCAGGAGAGGAGAGTAGAGGGTATGATGGGGGCAGTATGTACAGAAGAGGTGTGTGGAGGGTATGCTGTATAGACAGAGGTATAAGGCTTGGAAGATATCGGTCGGACACACACACTTCCGATTCTCCTGTCCCCTTAACCCTTCACTGCAACTCCTGCAAAACAAATACTCCTGAAAGTTTGACAGCGTTCCACCCTAGGAGACTCATCAGACAAGAAAACATCAGCTCACCTCCTCCCTACATGTTGTGTGAGCAGCACCAGCACGACAGTAGTGAGCTTCTTAACTTCGCCTCCCAGTTCTCTCAGCACACCGCACTAGTGATTGGAGGGGGGGTGGGTTAAGTCACAGATAACAGAGAATTCTGCATACGTCTGGAGGGGGGGAGACAGAAATGATCTTCAGATTCCAACACACACACCAGCACAGTGTATTTATGGAGAAGCAATGACACTGCTGCTGTCTCCACAGTGGCACATATGCTAATAGAGCTCCCCCTGCCTGAATGGTCTGTCCGGGTTTCAAGCAGTCTGAAAACTGGGCAGATGATTCAGAACCCACACTGTGTGGGTGAATCCCATACAGGTGGCAATCCTACTTGGAACAGGTGTCCAAATTTTGCAAGTAGTTTTAGAATACTTTCAACCATGGAAGTGTACTTGTGTGGAAGCTCAACACTGGACACTGTAATTGTTTACCTTTTTATATTTTGGAGCACAAAAGTAGTGGAATGCCAAGAGGCATAAAAAAGGAGGAACACAGCCCCATGTCACATGGCTCCAATCTGTGCCATCGTCTGAAAGTTTCTCAGTATGCATTTGAAGTTGCAGCTAGTCAGATGGAGCCCGCCATATTTCTAGGCTGGAGGATGTCCAGCATTATCTAGCCTCTTCTTCCCCAGCTTTAAGCAGGGTATACTTGTGCGATAAAAAAAAAAGCCTCACAGATCCCTGCATCAACACGAACCATGTAGATGTATGGATCTCCCCCACTGTTCTATTGTATTGACAGTGGGGACTCCCGCCCCTCCCTGAATGCTGGTTTTCTAGCAGGACTGTTTGGCAGAAGACAGTTGTTAGACCAGCTACTATTCAACAGGTAGCGGTACACAAATACCGAAACAGGTTTGGTTCATCAGGAACCGGATACATTTCTGCACATGCATACCTGGCTTTCCTGTTCCCTGGCCCACCCCTTTGTTCATTGAATTTCAGGTCTTTCAAATCAAATGCAGTCCACCTAGAAACACTCACTCCTGCAGGCTGATACCCCACCATGAAGGCATTTTGAGATTTCCAATAACACCTCCCAAGAGCAAGCCCACTGTATCAAGTACCTGGTTTAGCTAGTTATGCTTTCTTTGAATGTTGGCTGGTTCCTAAAGAACTGGTTGAAAATGTATTAGTGGATGGCCCAGTCGGCCCCCTGCCAAATGCCGGCACAAGCTGTCAGAATACAAATTGAGATTTGTCCATCCATGCTGTATAGCATAGACAGAGGATTCTATTAGATCGGCTTGCAGTGTATAGCTTAGGTCAGGGTGATAAAAGGGCTTACCTTACACCTCTCTGGTCCAAACACCCCTGGAATGTAGAACAGGGGATGAGAGGGAACAGAGTGGCAAAGGTATTGAAATTCCAGTCCATGGAAGCTTATTTATGGCAGAAGGCTCAACTGCAAGGTGCAATGCACAGACTGATAGGAAGGTCACTAAAGAGCAATACCACAGGAGAAGTCACTGTGGCAAACCAGACTGGGCAACAGCTGGCAGAAAAACTTTAACCCCCATCTGAGACAGGCAGTGGTCATTAACTGAGAAGGCAAGTAAGACAGAAGGCAGAGGAGTGGTCAGAAGGTAGGCAGAGGTCTGCTTTGCTTTGCGTCTTTAAAGGCTGCTTTGCGGTAAAAACTAGGAAGCATGAAAAACCTGTGTAGTGTATATTAATTTGCTTTACTAAACAAAAATGATGTACTCACGTAGAAAAATCAATTAATGGCATGCAAAGTATCACAAAATATGCATACAATATACACATGCACAAACTATAATTCCCAGCAAATTAGCATGGATAATGTATGCAAGAGAGATACACCCAAGTTGGAAAACTTGGGTTGTAAATTTAGTGTCATCCCCAGGTGATGTTCCTATTTTCAGTCTTTCTTTATGATGGAGTCGTTTTCCAGCATCCAGGATCTTATAGACTGCTTCATGCTTGATGTCCTACAAAGCTTCTCCCAGTTCCTTTATGTGCTCAGCTTGTTCAAGTTCTTTGTTCCCTTCTCCTACTTCCTGTAGCATCTCCCCCTGTCCTAAGCTCAAAAACTGGTCCAACGAGTTCATTAGCGTATGAATAGGGGACGTTCAGCCTCCAAAAAAAAATGTAACCAAAATGCATCACTTCTATATCTACGCTACAAAAATATCTAAAATAGCCATGGCAACACAAGATCACACTGGGATGTCAGCATAGGCAGAATCGTGATCAAGAGAAGGGCTGAGGTCACACCAGCAAGACTGCATAGATGAGCCAGGATGGTCATCAATTAGCACAGTTGACAACAGGCAGGCAAATGAAAATGGGGTCAGGACCACACCGAAAGTCAGAGCAGAGATGTGTCCAGGGGCAAGTCAGCAGCAGGCAAGCAGATCACAGCAGCAGATATGGGTTTGAGTAGCAGGTAAAGACCATCCTGCAACTTTCTGACTCAGCTCTGTTCCTTAATTAGGTCACCTGTCCCTAAGACAGGAATTAGGCATGTGGCATCTGCATGCCCATGCATCCATCAGCATGCCTCAATGTATGAGTTTGCATAAATTTGTGCAAATGCAACCAGTTGGCAATGGCAAACATGTGTGCATGCCATCTACGGCTGCCATACTTACACACTTGTATGCAGGTGAATACAAGGAGGATTGTTAGTAGGTCTGCCCAGATTGGGAAGGGGTTAATTGTGGCTAGACTCTTTTCCTGGGCTTTTTAGATCCTGCCTTCCTTCCTGGTTAATATATACAATCACCGGCCAATTTATTAGGTACACCTTGCTAGTACCGGGTTGGACCCCCCTTTGCCTTCATAACTGCCTCAATTTTTTTGTGGCATAGATTTAAGAAGGTGTTGGAAACATTCCTCAGAGATTTTGGTCCATATTGACATGATAGCATCACGCAGTTGCTACAGATTTGTCGGCTGCACATCCATGATGCAAATCTCCTGTTCCGCCACATGTCCTAATGGATTATGATCTGGTGACTGTGGAGGCCATTGGAGTACAGTAAACTCATTGTCATGTTCAAGAAACCAGTTTGAGATTATTTGAGCTTTGTGACATGGTGCATTATCCTGCTGGAATAATAATAACTTCTGGATACTGGAGAGTTTATTAAAAGATAGAAAGAAGAGTTCTTGCTGGAAAAAAATAGTTTAACCGGTTCTCGATCAGCCGCCACAGTTATACTGCGGCAGGTTGGCTCTCCTGGACGAGGCATTGTAGCTGTACGTCGGGCACATGCACGCGCACCCGCAGCGATCAGATTTGCTTCAGAACCAATCAGTCTCCATGCCCAGGACAATGATTTTTGGCCTGGACCTGGTGATCGGTTCTGGCGTACTCGAACCATTTTCGATTCCAGAGCCTGGAGAAAGGACATCCAAACGTGAGTTAGACCAACACTACACTGACACAGTACACATAGGCACACTTTTCACCCCCTGATCACCGATCGTCCCCCCAGTTAACCACTTCACTCCCTCTCAAATTGTCACCAAGTGCAGTTTTCATATTTTTCTTTGATCACTGTACTGGTGTCATTTGTGACACTAATCAGCGTTAGGGCAGTTAGTATTAGGCCCAGATAGGTTTAGGGTACCCCCCTAAACCCCCATAATAAAAGTTTAACCCCTTGATCCCCCCCAATTAACCCTTTCACCCCGTCACCAGTGTCACTAATATAGTTTAAAGATCTCTTTTCCGATCATTGTATTTAGTGTCACGGGTGATGCTAGTTAGCCAGTTAGCTAGTTACTGTCACAGTCAGGTTTTTATAGCGTCAGGGTATGCCATATATTGCTGAATAAAGGTTTAACCCCCTTATCTCCCCTAGTACAGGTTTTAGCGTCAGGGTCAGCATCAGCCCCAGGGAGAGTCAGATTAACACCCAAGCACGCACCATATACCTCCCTTACTAGTATAGATCTTTGATCTGATCAGATCTATACTAGCATCCCCAATAGTTTAGGGTTCCCAAAAATGCAGCGTTAGCAGGATCAGCCGAAATACCTGCTAGCACCTGCGTTTAGCCCCTCCTCCCAGCCCAGCCCACCCAAGTGCAGTATCAATCGATCACTGTCACTTGCAATACACAAAACACATAACTGCAGCGTTTGCAGAGTCAGGCCTGACTTGGTAGCGATTGAAGCAGGCTCTGAGAATCAGGTGCTCTTTTTGCCTGTGAGTCGCACTAGTTGTACCAGTAAATTTAGAGGCCACAATGTCCAATCAGAGGTAAACTAGTGAAGAGGCCTACACGTTTCTGAGCATGACAGATGAGAGTGAAGAGGAATTCACCCATCTGTCAGATTCAGGCTCAGAATACAAACCGATAGACAGCAGCGGCACCCTGACAGATAGCTCTGACAACGGAGTAGTGGTCCCTGCTAAGCTCAGGCGTACCCGACGCCGTTCTTCTTCTGTTGTTGAGGTGGAAGAACCGCAGGGCTCTCGTATGGAGCAGAGAGCCAGTACTAGTGCCACTCAACCTTCTGGTGAACTAGCAAGCACCAGCGGCCTAGTAAATCCTGGTCGTACATCCAGCACTGCAGTAACACTTGATGACCTGGGGTGCAGTTCAAGCTGGTGCGGTGGCTAGCACAAGTAGTGTCCCGCAGCCACCAAGAAGACAAAGACAGGCCGGTCGAGCCCATAGTGCCCTTCACGCTGCATTTGCCAATCCTAATTGGGAGCCCTCCACTTCTGCAGTGCCCGTCCTTCCCCTAATCACTGGCCAACCTGGAATTCAGGTGGAAACAATTGATTTTACGTCACTTGATTGCTATTTGCTGTTTTTCATGGAAGATCTCTATAGATCTATTGTGGACCAAAACAATTTGTATGCTGGTCAATTCATCGACGCTAATCCCCAGTTGACCCTTGCCAGAGATTGGAAACCTATTACAGTTTCTGAATTTAAGATCTTCCTGGGCCTATCCCTCCTCATGGGCATAACTAAAAGGAGTGAGTTGGGGTCATATTGGTCCACTGACTAATTCATCATATGTCCGTGTTCTCTGCCTCCATGACCAGGACGCAATACGAGCAGATCTTGCGGTTCATGCATTTTAATGACAATGAACTCTGTTGTCCTCGGGGTGACCCTGGATAAGATTGGCTCTACAAAATTCGGCCCCTCATAAACCACTTCAACCAACAGTTTGCAGGCTTGTTTACTCCCAGATATGGGGTCAAGTTGTATAAGCTCTGTGACAGGGCCACAGGCTATACATATATTTCTATGGTTTTCGACGGAAAAGATAGTCACGTAGAGCCGGAGAACTGCCCAAACTACATAGGGAGTGCTGGTAAGATTGTGTGGGACTTGGTGTCACCCTTATTCGGAAAGGGGTACAACTTGTACGTGGACAATTATTGTGACACTTTTTAGTCAGCTTTTTGATTGTGGAATTGGTGCATGTGGCACGGTGCGATCTAATTACCGGGGGGCTTCCCCCAATGGCTTCTAGATTCCTGACTTAAACGGGGCTTGAGATGTAATAATTTGGTCGCAGTGAAGTGGAGAGATACACAGAATGTTTTCGTTCTGTCCTCCCTTCACACAGATATGACAGTCGAAATTCAAACGGCGACTGGTGTTGTTGTGAAGCCCTGTGTCCAGGAATACAACCTTAACATGGGAGGGGTGTACTTCAATGACCAGATGTTGGCGCCGTACTTAATTGCCTGTAAGGCCAGACGCTGATGTAAAAAAAGTGTCTGTATATTTATTCCAATTGGCTCTGCTGAACGCTTATGTGCTATACAAAGCGTCAGGACTAACTGGATCCTTCCTAAAGTTCCAGAAAGAGTTTCCAGAGTTTCCCTTCTGTTTCCAGACAGTGCAGTGCCCCATCTTCCCAACGCAAATGCAGTGAGCTGGCTGTATGAGAGGCATTTTCCGTATGTCCTCCCTGGTACCCCTGCCCAAAGAACACCCCAAAGAAGATGTCGTGTCTGCAGAAAACGCAATTTTAGGCGTGACACACGCTTTTATTGTCCCTCCTGTCCTGACCAACCCGGTTTCTGCATCGGTGACTGTTTCAAAAGCTACCACACACTAGTGGAGTATTAGCATAGGGCACTGCACAGTCCTAGGGCACACTTACACAGGGTCTTAAAAGATGAGATGGCATTGTGCAAAAAAATAAAAATAAAAAACCCCCCAAAAATTTAAGAATAAAAAAGCCAAAAATAGTTGTTGTTTTATTTTTCTTCTCTCGCTATTGTTCTCTCTTTTATGTTTGCTCTCTATTGTCTGCTCTAGTGTTCGCGCTCTATTGTTCTATAGCTATTGTTCTCTCTATATTGTTACTGTATTTTATAACTGTAATGTTTTATTTTTACTGTGTTTTATTGTATTTGCTTTGCAGGTATGGTATGTCTTACTGTTATACTGTAATGTTACTTTGTTTTATTGTTAACCATTATTTGCTTTGCAGTAAGCCATTCAGCTGCAGCATGGGTTTATTTATTCTGACAGCAACAGTGTTTGCTCCCACAATACGCAAAGCTATGACTCCAGCGCTGTAGGAGGTGATGTTATCACCACAATTAAAAAAAGAGCATATATGCTGAAGTCTGAGGGCAGGGGTGGAGGGGCGATTTGCCCCTAACATTACGGGTGGATTGCCCCCATGCTTTGGCATATATTGTTTACTCTTTGTTTGGTACAGATTGTTGTTTTATCAAGTTAATGTTTTATTATTACCATTGTTTGCTTTTCAGGTACGCTATTCAGCTGCAGCACTGATTTATTTATCTTGACAACAACAGCATTTGCTCTCACGATACGTAAATGAGCAACCCCAGTGCTGTAGGAAGTGATTTTTGACTTCCATGGTTTTCTCGGGCTCTCCTGTTCCACCAGGGAACTCAAGAATGCAGCCGGTGTTTCCGCCAGCTGACCAATGAGCTGATCGGAGACCATAATGGCTCCAATCATCTCTATGGCCTAAGAAACCGGAAGCTACGAGCATTTCATAACTTATGCCATGTACATACGCATTGGAATTTCCGACAACAAAGGTTTAAATCGGACAAATTTGAGAACCTGCTCTCAAACATTTGTTTGCGGAAATTCCGACAGCAAATGTCCGATGGAGCATACACACGGTCAGGCCCTGATTTACACCCTTTGCCGCCCCAAGGCCGGGTTCTTCAATGCCGCCCCCCCCCCCCACACACACACACACACACACACACACACACCACACCATCATTCTCGTCCTTTATCGATGACTGCTACAATAGATCAATTAAAAACATATCTCCACTATATACTCCCCTCTGTCATCTCTATATACTCCCCCCCTATCATCTCTATATACACCCCTCTATCGTCTCTATATACTCCCCTCTATCATCTCTATATACATCCCTCTATCATCTCTATATACAGGTATACAGGCAGGCCAGGACGGTATACAGGCAGGCTAGGACAGTATACAGGCAGGCCAGGACGGTATACAGGCAGGCTAGCACGGTATACAGGCAGGCCAGGATGGTATACAGGCAGGCCAGGACAGTATACAGGCAGGCTAGGACGGTATACAGGCAGGCTAGGACGGTATACAGGCAGGCCAGGACAATATACAGGCAGGCTAGGACGATATACAGGCAGGCTAGGACATTATACAGGCAGGCTGGGACGGTATACAGGCAGGCTAGGACGGTATACAGGCAGGCCAGGACAATATACAGGCAGGCTAGGACGGTATACAGGCAGGCCAGGACAATATACAGGCAGGCTAGGACGGTATACAGGCAGGCTAGGACGATATACAGGCAGGCTAGGACGGTATACAGGCAGGCTAGGACGGTATACAGGCAGGCTAGGATGATATACAGGCAGGCTAGGACGGTATACAGGCAGGCTAGGACGGTATACAGGCAGGCCAGGACAATATACAGGCAGGCTAGGACGGTATACAGGCAGGCCAGGACAATATACAGGCAGGCTAGGACGGTATACAGGCAGGCTAGGACGGTATACAGGCAGGCCAGGACAGTATACAGGCAGGCCAGGACGGTATACAGGCAGGCTAGGACGGTATACAGGCAGGCTAGGACAGTATACAGGCAGGCTAGAACAGTATACAGGCAGGCTAGGACGATATACAGGCAGGCCAGGACGGTATACAGGCAAGCTAGGATGGTATACAGGCAGGCTAGAACAGTATACAGGCAGGCTAGGACGATATACAGGCAGGCCAGGACGATATACAGGCAGGCTAGGATGGTATACAGGCAGGCTAGGACGGTATACAGGCAGGCTAGGACGGTATACAGGCAGGCTAGGACAATATACAGGCAGGCTAGGACGGTATACAGGCAGGCTAGGATCGTATACAGGCAGGCTAGAACGGTATACAGGCAGGCTAGGAGGATATATAGACAGGTTAGAACAGTATACAGGCAGGCTAGGACGGTATACAGGCAGGCTGGAACGGTATACAGGCAGGCTAGGACGGTATATAGGCAGGCTAGGAGGATATATAGACAGGTTAGAACAGTATACAGGCAGGCTAGGACGGTATACAGGCAGGCCAGGATGGTATACAGGCAGGCCAGGACGGTATACAGGCAGGCCAGGACGGTATACAGGCAGGCCAGAACGGTATACAGGCAGGCCAGGACGGTATACAGGCAGGCTAGGACGGTATACAGGCAGGCCAGGACAATATACAGGCAGGCTAGGACGGTATACAGGCAGGCCAGGATGGTATACAGGCAGGCTAGGATGATATACAGGCATGCTAGGACGGTATACAGGCAGGCTAGGACGGTATACAGGCAGGCTAGGACGGCATACAGGCAGGCTAGGACGGCATACAGGCAGGCCAGGACGGTATACAGGCAGGCCAGGACGGTATACAGGCAGGCCAGGACGGTATACAGGCAGGCCAGGACGGTATACAGGCAGGCCAGGACGGTATACAGGCAGGCTAGGACATTATACAGGCAGGCTGGGACGGTATACAGGCAGGCTAGGACGGTATACAGGCAGGCCAGGACAATATACAGGCAGGCTAGGACGGTATACAGGCAGGCCAGGACAATATACAGGCAGGCTAGGACGGTATACAGGCAGGTTAGGACGATATACAGGCAGGCTAGGACGGTATACAGGCAGGCTAGGACGGTATACAGGCAGGCTAGGATGATATACAGGCAGGCTAGGACGGTATACAGGCAGGCTAGGACGGTATACAGGCAGGCCAGGACAATATACAGGCAGGCTAGGACGGTATACAGGCAGGCCAGGACAATATACAGGCAGGCTAGGACGGTATACAGGCAGGCTAGGACGATATACAGGCAGGCTAGGATGGCATACAGGCAGGCTAGGACGGTATACAGGCAGGCTAGGACGGTATACAGGCAGGCCAGGACAGTATACAGGCAGGCCAGGACGGTATACAGGCAGGCTAGGACGGTATACAGGCAGGCTAGGACAGTATACAGGCAGGCTAGAACAGTATACAGGCAGGCTAGGACGATATACAGGCAGGCCAGGACGGTATACAGGCAAGCTAGGATGGTATACAGGCAGGCTAGAACAGTATACAGGCAGGCTAGGACGATATACAGGCAGGCCAGGACGATATACAGGCAGGCTAGGATGGTATACAGGCAGGCTAGGACGGTATACAGGCAGGCTAGGACGGTATACAGGCAGGCTAGGACAATATACAGGCAGGCTAGGACGGTATACAGGCAGGCTAGGATCGTATACAGGCAGGCTAGAACGGTATACAGGCAGGCTAGGAGGATATATAGACAGGTTAGAACAGTATACAGGCAGGCTAGGACGGTATACAGGCAGGCTGGAACGGTATACAGGCAGGCTAGGACGGTATATAGGCAGGCTAGGAGGATATATAGACAGGTTGGAACAGTATACAGGCAGGCTAGGACGGTATACAGGCAGGCCAGGATGGTATACAGGCAGGCCAGGACGGTATACAGGCAGGCCAGGACGGTATACAGGCAGGCCAGAACGGTATACAGGCAGGCCAGGACGGTATACAGGCAGGCTAGGACGGTATACAGGCAGGCCAGGACAATATACAGGCAGGCTAGGACGGTATACAGGCAGGCCAGGATGGTATACAGGCAGGCTAGGATGATATACAGGCATGCTAGGACGGTATACAGGCAGGCTAGGACGGTATACAGGCAGGCTAGGACGGTATACAGGCAGGCTAGGACGGCATACAGGCAGGCTAGGACGGCATACAGGCAGGCCAGGACGGTATACAGGCAGGCCAGGACGGTATACAGGCAGGCCAGGACGGTATACAGGCAGGCCAGGACGGTATACAGGCAGGCCAGGATGGTATACAGGCTAGGACGGTATACAGGCAGGCTAGAACGGTATACAGGCAGGCTAGAACAGTATACAGGCAGGCTAGAACAGTATACAGGCAGGCTAGGACGATATACAGGCAGGCCAGGACGGTATGCAGGCAAGCTAGGACGGTATACAGGCAGGCTAGAACAGTATACAGGCAGGCTAGGACGGTATACAGGCAGGCTAGGACGGTATACAGGCAGGCTAGGACGGTATACAGGCAGGCTAGGATGGTATACAGGCAGGCTAGAACGGTATACAGGCAGGCTAAGACAGTATACAGGCAAGCTAGGACGGTATATAGGCAGGCTAGGAGGGTATATAGACAGGTTAGAACAGTATACAGGCAGGCTAGGACAGTATACAGGCAGGCTAGGATGATATACAGGCAGGCTAGAACAGTATACAGGTAGGCTGGGACGATATACAGGCAGGCTAGAACAGTATACAGGCAGGCTAGGATGGTATAGAGGCAGGCTAGGACGGTATACAGGCAGGCAAGGACGGTATACAGGCAGGCTAGGACGGTATACAGGCAGGCTAGGACGGTATACAGGCAGGCTAGGACGATTTACCGGCAGGCTAGACCGGTATACAGGCAGGCTAGGACGGTATACAGGCAGGCTAGGATGGTATACAGGCAGGCTAGGACGGTATACAGGCAGGTTAGGACGATATACAGGCAGGCTAGGACGATATACAGGCAGGCTAGAACAGTATACAGGCAGGCTAGAACGATATACAGGCAGGCTAGAACAGTATACAGGCAGGCTAGGACGATATACAGGCAGGCCAGGACGTTATACAGGCAGGCTAGGACGGTATACAGGCAGGCTAGGACGGTATACAGGCAGGCTAGGACGGTATACAGGCAGGCTAGGACGATATACAGGCAGGCTAGGACGGTATACAGGCAGGCTAGGACGGTATACAGGCAGGCTAGGACGGTATATAGGCAGGCTAGGATGGTATATAGACAGGTTAGAACAGTATACAGGCAGGCTAGGACGGTATACAGGCAGGCTATGCTCTAGCCTAGGGGAGAGAGAGAGAGAGAAGATGATGATCATGAGGAAGAGAGGGCGAGGGAAGAAGGTGCATAGAACAAAGGGGTGAGAACAGAGAGGGGGGTTATTCTGGGGGTCTCACTCATCAATTATGCTCTCCCATTCAGGCTGGTCTCCCCCAGGGCTGTGGCAGCCATTGTTTGAAAACAGAACTCCTCTCACAGCACAGTACAGTGCATTGCATGCATGTGGCTGGAGTGTGGACGGGCACAAATGGGAGGCGGAGTATTGGATTGGACAAGCAGTGCAGTGAGGGAGGGGTTAGGAAGACAGCGGAGACAGAACACAGCCGACTCCTGCACAAGCTGGCTTTCCACGCTCTCACTATATCACTGTGACAGGATGCCAGAGGCTGTGGAGCGCCGGAACTAGAGGGGAATAGTTATCCTTGATCTCCACTCCATACAAGTCTTGCTGCCTGGGGGAGAAGACGCTCCTCCCACAACTGCCCACAGACTCCGCCCCCTGCTCTCCTTTCTAGTCAGAACAGCTTGTTTATCCTCATCCCCGCCCTGCTCATACAGAGCTCAGAATGATGTTAGTGCAGGGGGGCGGCTGCAAAAGCCGAGAAGTCGCCGCAGGAGCGGCGCCGCCCCTGCACCACTGCCGCCCCGAGGCCTGGCCTCGGTGGCCTTGTGGGAAATCCGGCCCTGCACACGGTCAGACTTTCCGATAACAGGTTCACATCGAACATTTCCCGTTGGAAAATCCTGATCGTGTTTCGCTGGATATAAACAGCGCCATTGGGAAATTTGGAAAGTATTTTATCACACCGATCTTGGTGTGGTCAGATGCTTTGAGGGCAGGAGAGGAGAGATCTAGGGTCTAATAGACCCCAATTTTTTCAAAAAAGAGTATCTGTCGCCACCTATTGATATCATAGGGGATATTTACATTCCCTGAGATAACAAAAAAAATATTTAAAAAAAATGAAAGGAACAGTGTAAAAATAAAATAAAAAAAAAAAAAAAACAATAAAAAAAACACCTCCCCCCCCCCCCGTGCTTGCGCAAAAAGGCGAACGCAAGCATCGGTCTCGTGTCATATGTAAACAGCAATTGCACCATGCATGTGAGATATCACCAGGAACATCAGATCAAGGGCAGTAATTTTAGCAGTAGACCTCCTCCGTAAATCTAAAGTGGTAACCTGTAAAGGCTTTTAAAAATGTATATAGTTTGTTGCCGCTGCACGTTTGTGCGCAATTTATTTTAAAGCATGTCATGTTTGGTATCCATGTACTCGGCATAAGATCATCTTTTTTATCTCATCAAACATTTGGGCAATATAGTGTGTTTTAGTGCATTAAAATTAAAAAGGTGTTTTTTTTTTCAATAAAATTGCGTTTGAAAAATCGCTGCGCAAATACTATGTGAAAAAAAATTGCAACACCCACCATTTTAATCTGAAGGGCCTTTGCTTTAAAAAAAAATATCACGTTTGGGGGTTCAAAGTAATTTTCTAGCAAAAAAAAATATTTTTTCATGTAAACAAAAAGTGTCAGCAAGGGCTTTGTCTGCAAGTGGTTGGAAGAGTGGGTGATGTGTGGCATAAGCTTCTAATGTTGTGCATAAAATGCCAGGACAGTTCAACCCCCGCCCCAAATGACCCCTTTTTGGAAAGTAGACACCCCAAGCTATTTGCTAGGCATGTTGAGTGCATGGAATATTTTATATTTTGCCACAAGTTTCAGGAAAATTACAAACTTTTTTTTGTTTTGCACAAAGTTGTCACTAAATGATATATTGCTCAAACATGCCATGGGCATATGTGAAATTACACCCCAAAATACATTCTGATGCTTCTTCTGAGTACGGGGATACCACACGTGTGATAATTTTTGGGAGCCTAGCCTCGTATAGGACCCCGAAAACCAATCACCACCTTCAGGCTTTCTAAGGGCGTAAAATGGTGATTTCACTTACTCACTACCTATCACAGTTTCGGAGGCCCTGAAATGTCAAGATAGCACAACCCATCCCCCCCCCCCCCCCCCAAATGACCCCATTTTGGAAAGTAGACACTTCAAGCTATTTGCTGAGAGGGATGGTGATTCCATGGAATATTTTATATTTTGAAAAAAGTTTTGGGAAAATTACAATTTTTTTTTTTTTTACATAAAGTTGTCAGTAAATGGTATATTGTTCAAACATGGCATGTGAAATTACACCCCAAAATACATTCTGCTGCTTCTCCTGAGTACAGGGATACCACATGTGTGGGACTATGTACAGCTATTCACTTCAAGGTCATCACAGAGTTCAAGGGGGCACTCTTTACATCTAGAGCAAAAGAGATCTCATCTCCAAATACAGAAAGGTTTCTTCACAGTAAGAGCTGTAAAAAAGTGAAATAGACTCCCTCTAGAGGTGGTTCTAGTCAGCTCAGTAGATTCCTTTAAAAAGGCCTGGATTCTTTCCTAAATGTACATAATATAACTGGGTACTAACATTTATAGATAAAGTTGATCCAGGGAATATCTGATTGCCCCTCAAGGGATCAGGAAATCATTTTTTCCCCTGCTGTAGCAAATTGGATCATGCTTTGCTGTTTTTATGAGCCTTCCTCTGGATCAACTGGGTATAGGATTGTGTGTTTTTGAATTTTTTTTTATTTTATTGGTTGAACTAGATGGACTTTTTTTTCAACTTGACCAGCTATGTTACTATATATATATGTGTGTGTTTTTTTATACTTTTGTGAGTATTCACTTAACTTTTCATTATAATTAAACCTTGTTGAAACTTACTACACCAGCGTTTTCACTCTGTCTCCCTCCCTTCCACTCTCTCCCTGCTTTACAGATGGAGTCCCTCCTCCATTATGACAGCAGCACCCCTAGGTCATCAGTTCCTTTTGTCTAGTTATAAGGGCTACCCACTCATAACCCCCCCTCCCAATTTTAGTCTGTATTATTTTTGGTCTGTATCATTGTCTTTGTTTATTCTATGGGTCATTTTTTAACTTTATCATTTACACTTCCCATGCATGGGGAAATCCACTTCCTGACATTGGGGAAATAGTATTTTTTTATTTCTAGAAGTATCCTGACCATATTGTCAGGATCTACGCAGATGCTTGATTGGCAAGTGGCTTAGCTGAGAGCCTGAGCCAGCTGCTCCTGCCCCTCTACAGTCCAGCACTTTAGTGAGCATGGAAGGGCAGAGCAGAGAGCAGTGACTGAAAGTCACCACTCTCTGCTCAGTGAAGACCGAGAGCTAAGCAATCGGGATAATGTGATCACTCAGTTCTCGGGCTTAGAGCCGGCAGGGACAACTGCAGCATCAGACCAACTAGGGCTTTTCTGGATCCTAGCAGCTGGCCGCCTAATGATGTTCCACTGCACATGCACCGTGAGCTGGATTTACTAAAGGCAAACAGGGTGTTCACTGTGTATGGAAACTTTCCTCAGAGCCTAATGAATGAGGTGAAGCTTTGCTGACTTACATCTTCTGAAAATGTGCAAGCAAAAATGCTGTTTTTTTCTTTTAACCACTTCCCGACCGCCGCACGACGATGTACGTCCTAAGTTTGAACGGGGATATCGTTGTTATGGCAGCAGCTAGCTGCCATAACCCCGGTATCCCCGTTTTCGTGCGGCGGCCGGCTTTCAGATAAAAGTGGTCCCTGCGGCGGATTCGTCGCGAGATCACTTTTATCGGTGGCGGGAGGGCCGCGATCTGGTGCCCTCTGCCGCTTACCGGAGCCGTCGGTAGCGGCGGAGGCGATCGCGTCCACTCCCGTGGTGTGTCTGAAGACAAGTGAGCCCAAGATGGCGCTCACTCGTCTCCATGACACTGCTGGGCGGAAGCGACGTCAAAACGTCACTTCCGTCCACGCCTCTTAAAGGCATATTTTTTCAAATGTCATTTTTACAAATGACTTTTTTTTTTTTTTTTTTATTTCATTTTAGTGTAAATGTGAGATCTGAGGTCTTTTTGACCCCAGATTTCATATTTAAGAGGTCCTGCCATGCTTTTTTCTATTACAAGGGATGTTTACATTCCTTGTAATAGAAATAAAAGTGACACAATTTTTTTTTTTTTTTAAAGTGTAAAAATAAATAAAATATTGTAAAATAAATAATAAAAATAAAAAAAAAATTTTAAAACCCCCCTGTCCCGACGAGCTCGCGCGCAGAAGCGAACGCATACGCGAGTAGCGCCCGCATATGAAAACGGTGGTCAAACCACACATGTGAGGTATCGCCGCGACCAGTAGAGCGAGAGCAATAATTCTAGCCCTAGACCTCCTCTGTAGCGCAAAATATGCAACCTGTAGAATTTTTTAAACGTCGCCTATGGAGATTTTTGAGGGTAAAAGTTTGACGCCATTCCACGAGCGGGCGCAATTTTCAAGCATGACATGTTGGGTATCAATTTACTCGGCGTAACATTATATTTCACAATATAAAAAAAAATTGGGATAACTTTACTGTTGTTTTATTTTTTTATTCAAAAAAGTGAATTTTTTCCCAAAAAAGTGCGATTATAAGACCGCTGCGCAAATACGGTGCAAAAAAAAGTATTGCAATGACCGCCATTGTATTCTCTAGGGTGTTAGAAGAAAAACCATATATAATGTTTGGGGGTTCTAAGTAATTTTCTAGCAGAAAAAACTGTTTTAAACATGTAAACACCTAAAATCCAAAACGAGGCTGGTCTTAAAGTGGTTAAAAATCCTTGCACGTGATTGGGTAGTCTTCGCAAAGTGACATTTTGGGGGAGATTTACTGAAACTGGAGAGTGCAAAATCTAGTGCAGCTGAGCATGGTAGCCAATCCGCTTCTAACACCAGCTTGTTCAATTAAGCTTTGACAGCAAAACCTGGAAGTTGATTGGTTTTTATGCAGAGCTGCACCAGATTTTGCACACTCCAGCTTTAGTAACTCAACCCCTTTGCCACATTTACTAAGCTCTGGGGTAAATTTCCTTTGCAAATTTCAGCTTATGTGCCTTTATTAAAAAAAATACACTACATAGCCTCAAAGCCTCCTTGTATTTATGGCATGGGTATCAGGGGGGATGTCATTCTCGCCTAGGCAAGAAAAGCAGAAGTGTTGGGTGCATACTGCTTGTGGGGTGCATACTGCCAGAAAAGGAAATTTCCCCACAAAAAAAAATTTCAATCTCCTACATTGTGGGAGAATAGCAGTATGAGGTTTTTAAATGGAGGAGAGGGCAAAATTGGGCGGGCCATCCTTACAACTCTTTACACTAGCAACCACCGCTGTTAACTCACACAGAGCTGAAAGATAGAGCTTGGGGCAGTATTCGAAGGCTATGAAGAAGGCACTGAAGGGAAGATTTCAACAAAAAGCAGCACCCTTCAGGAAATGTGACACACACCATTACACATAAGTAATGTGTTTAGTGCTGTACGCCCCCCCCCCCCCCAAAAAAAAAAAATTAAAAAAAATAAAAGAGAAAACAAATGCAGCCACCACATCTAAAGAGTTGCAAGTTGCAATAGTTTAATGTTTTTTGGTTTGGACACACTTCAATTTCATTTTCCTTAAACTTTTAGTACTTTGTCCTTGAAATTTCTGTGACAAAACACTGGACCTTCTCTTCACAGAGCCAAGCTGCTGTCACAGAAAAGGCATTGCCTTTAGTAAAAATTGACCCACGTTTGTTAGATTTCAAGCCAGGCAACTCTTACAAGTATGTAATGACAATTGATGGACATACTTAATGTGAAAAGGACAACACATGGCCTTAATAGATGTGCTTACAGTTCATAATAATTATATATTACATAGTATCATATGATTAGCATATGACAAATGACAAACACATCTTATAAAAAACATTTCAAGTGCAACCATGAGTTTTGTCTGGTATAAATTTCATATGATATTATTGGGGGAATTCATAATGAGTGCCTAAGAATCTTTAAAATTCTCATGTCTCTCTACATGACAAATGCCAGTGTGTGCGACAAATGTATTTACTGACCTTGGGTACGCTCTGCTTTCTGGGGCATACTAAGATCATAATGTCCTTCATTTGGACACCCCGCCCTCAGCCCCCACCACTAGAGCTGTCACACAGACAGCCAAGTATTTTTAAAGCTGGGTGGGCGGAGCCTGATGGGGATTTGCAAACAGTAGTTCCCCATCAAGTCTGCTCCCTTTGTAAATGACAGCAGGCAGTGGGCAGATCCATAGCCAACAGACAGCCTGCTATTGGCTAAAGAATCCACCCACTACCTGCTGTAAATCAGAGTGTACCTAATGGGGAGCTAGCGTCTTAGCTTCCCCATCAAGCTCCACCCACTGTCAGCATCACTGCCTCCTAGGAGGTTGTTGGCTGGGAAGCCAACAACTTCCTTTACAACCAGTGACAGGTGGGAAGGGGAGGGGATAACAGGTGGGAAGGGGAGGGGATAAAGGTGACAAATATGCCAATCTGCTATGTAGTGCACAGAGATAGGCATTCTGCCTGTCTCTGTACTCCAACTTAGAGTTGGTCTTAAAAACCTCCAGTTTCGTTATCTATGAACTAGAGGTAATTATTTTTGAATTGGGGGCAGTAATAGTGCCACTTTTTAAAAATGTCTCTAAGGGCTACCTGAATCTGCCGTACGTGTCGGCAAAGCTACCGAAATGGCAGCAGGGATTTTTGAAACTGGCACAGATCATTAAAAAGGGCCATACTGCCAGAAAAATGTGTTAGGGTTTTTTTGATTGCACCAAATATTGTAAATAAAGCCTAGTCTTTATAAATCGTGCCAGGTGTAAAATATTTCTATCGGTCACTATATGGAGATCCTTGTCTTGGAAATAGACTTTCTTTATGATTTGGTCCTCCTTGTATGTGAAGGGAGCAGAAAACCTTTATTCAGGTTCAAACAGAAAATACAGAACAAATAGAACAAGACATGATTACTACTTTCTTAAATAACGTGTAAGCTTTACCTCTATAATGGCACGTGTAGCAAAACGCTTTTATAAACTCAGATTTTTTTGTTAAGTTAAGTGAAATGGCACTTGAGACGCTCCTCTGTGTGATCAGGATAGTCCATCTGTAGCCACCATCTGTTATCAGAGGTCATGCATGAGTAACTGTACCAAATCATTTCTCTATTTACTGTTAATGTGGCATATTATGCAATGTTTAAAAGAATAAAGTATGCTTGTATGCTTCACCGAGAGGATAATCTTTTAAAATGAGGATCTGATAGAATCGCTAAGTATAACAGTAACTTTTTGACCTACTTTCCTTGCAATGAGAAACCTATGCATACTGTGTACTACTATGCAGTCCAGGACCTTTCACCCTGAATCCACTGCATATGTGCCTGCCTACATCATGATTAAAGTAGATCTCAACCCAATACTAAAATCTAGAACATAAGCTTAACGTAGCGCTAAAAGCAAAACCTTTTTTTTTTTTTTTTTTTGGATAGAGCAAGAGAGGGTTATAACTCCTGTCAGGTTTTTTTACCATCATATATGTCCCATTGCAGAGATTTCCCTTCACTTCCTGTCCCATTGCTAAACAGGAAGTGAGAGGAAAGCCCTGCAAATTAAGGGCATTCCTTGGGGACCCCCTGGTCACCAGAACAAGTGTTCCCATTGGAAGATTTCCCCTCTATTACTTTTCTGGGGACAATCCAAAATTTTTGATTTTCCTTTACTTTAATTTTCAATGATAATGGTAAACAGGACAAATAGAGAGGGTGAATCTCCTTAATGGGAGCACAAACAGCAATAAAATTTGACAGGTGTCTTTTGCCATATGTTTTAAAATGGCAGTACGGTGGATCTGGTATTCTGGAGTGCCGTTTTTAAATAGCCCTGTACTTACACATTAGACAGAGCAGATCCTAGGCAAAATGCACAGAGCCAATCAGAGTGGCTGATAGACAATCACAGTTGTTACAAATGTAAACAATACTGCTTACATTTGAGAACACTCCCCCTCCTCCCAAAATGAGGGATGGAGAACATTATGGATGGAGGGATCCTAGGGAGGTATGCAGCAGCAGATCTAGGGTGGGTTAAAAAAATAATGTGTGGTTGTTTTTTAACCCGTTTATCCCCCTCCTCTCCTGTATATCTCATCTCCTTCCTGTCTTTGTTGTGCCTGTATATTAACACCATCACCTCTCTTATTATGCACATTAACCCCATCATCTCCATCCTCTAACTGTATGTGATCTATTCACCTACTCCTCCTTCTATGTATGGCTTTACATTATTAACCATTTGAAATCTGGAAGCTTTACCTCCCTTCATGACCAGGCCAAATTTTTGAGATACTGCCCTGCGTTACTTTAATTGATAATTGCGTGGTCATGCGACACTCTACCCAAATAAAATGTATGTAATTTTTTTGCACAATTATAGCTTTCTTTTGGTCATATTTGATTACCATTGTGTTTTTTTATTTTTTGTGCTATAAACAAAAATGACCAACCATTTTGAAAAAAAAAAAAAAAAACTTACTTTCTGCTATAGAACACATCAAATAAAAATTAAAAAAAAAAAAATCTAATTTCTTCATAAATTTAGCCCAGTATGTATTCTGCTATATGTTTTTGGTAAAAAAAAATCCCAATAGGTGTATATTAATTGGTTTATATGAACATTATAATGTCTACAGACTATGGGATATATTTATGGATTTTTTTATATTTTTTTTTATACGTAATGGTGGCAAATCAGCGACTTATAGCAGGACTGCAATATTGTGGCGGACGATCAGACACTAAATTACATTTTTTGATACAGTAACAATAATACAGTTATCAGTGCTAAAAAAAATATGCACTGACACTGTAAATTGACACTGGCTGGGAAGGTGTTAAACATCTAGATCAATCTAATGCCCCGTGCACACGGTCGGACTTTGTTCGGACATTCCGACAACAAAATCCATGGATTCTTTCAGACGGATGTTGGCTCAAACTTGTCTTGTATACACACGGTCACACAAAGTTGTTGGAAAATCCGATCGTTCTAAACGCGGTGACGTAAAACACGTACGTCGGGACTATAAACGGGGCAGTGGCCAATAGCTTTCATCTCTTTATTTATTCTGAGCATGCGTGGCACTTTGTGCTTCGGATTTGTGTACACACGATCGGAAATTCCGACAACGGATTTTGTTGTCGGAAAATTTTATATTCTGCCCTCAAACTTTGTGTGTCGGAAAATCCGATGGAAAATGTGTGATGGAGCCTACACGCGGTCGGAATTTCCGACAAGATCCTATCACACATTTTCCGTCGGAAAATCTGACCGTGTGTACGGGGCATTAGGGTTAACTGCGTGCCTAGCCAGTGTTTTTGTGTACTGTATGTGCTGCTTTTACTAGGGGAAGATATGGATTCTAGTCCCTTTCTGTTTGAAAAAAATATATACAATTATATAAAAAAAAGCAATTATATAAAAATTTAAGTTATATAAAAATTTGATAAAATTATTTGGGTTCAGTGTTGCATGACAGGGTAGTTGTCAGTCAAACTATCACAACACTGAAAATTTAAAAATGTCCTGGTAACGAAGGGTTATTCATCTACATATATATTATAAATTATGTAAAATAATTGTGCAAAAACTAAATCACACACTCAGAAAAACTATACAAAACACTCCTGGTAAGACCCTTATAATGAGGATCTTGAAATTAGTGAAACAAATATTACAGACAACAGTCCCAAAAAAAAAAAAGTGATTTTCCAAATAAAACGGATTATTGCAAGGTGATCCTAGGTTTTGTGCTTGATGGTGGGTAATCCTTCACCATATCATTAGCATAACACCCAAAGTGAGCAGATAAAGAAGCTGTTTACCAGATGTATCTGACTTCTTTAATTAAAAAGAAAGTCAAATAACGCTTCGGCAGGATAATGCCTTCTCGCATGTATATGGACCTCGGAGATGCAGGAGACCTCTTCCTCAAAGTGTGAGACAGGATATGCAAAAACAATCGAAAACCTCCCATAGCATAATACTGTTTAATAAAAACATAGGAATAAAAAAGAAAAGCCAAATGGCTCCTTACATTAAAAAGTGCCTACCCGGCACTGGGGCTGCTGGCTTGTCACACATAGAAAGGCTGGATGAGCTGGACCTGTGCCGTGTCCACCTTTGTGAAGGGCGTGCGTTCTACCATCCACAGCTGACAACCAGAAACCTGGAAATGGCATAGGCTATAACGTGACCAGTAGGGATGAGCTTCGTGCTCGAGTCGAACCCATGTTCGACTCGAACATCGGCTGTTCGACCGTCCGTCGAATTGCGAACGATATGGGCCGTTCGCGCCAAATTCGTGTGGCGCGTCACGGCCCATAATTCACTGCGGCATCGCAGTGCATTGCTGGCTGATGATTGGCCAAGCATGCACTATGACCCGCATGCTTGGCCAATCACAGCGCCGCCTGAACAGAGAGCCGTAATTGGCCAAAGCCAAGGAGGCTTTGGCCAATTATGGCTCAGGGGATTTAGTACACGCCCCACACTATATAAGGCCGCCTGCACGGCGGCCCTGTGTAGTGTGTGTTCCGGCGTTGAAAGAGATAGACAGAGAGACAGTGTTTGATTTGAGTTAGATAGATTAGGCAGAACAGTCAGTCAGTTAGCTGCACTTACAGTGTATTGTGTATATATATGCATCCCAGGTGTTGCATATATATATATACACTGTATTCAGTTTAGCTAGATCCGTTCCTGTTATCTTCTATCTAGACTATTTACATTCAGTGCAGTGTGTCCTGCTCACAGTGTTCAGCTAGATCCGTTCCTGCTATTTACATTCAGTACAGTGCTTCCTGCTCACAGTGTTCAGCTAGATCCGTTCCTGCTATTTACATTCAGTGCAGTGCGTGCTGCTCACAGTGTTCAGCTAGATCCGTTCCTGCTATTTACATTCAGTGCAGTGCGTGCTGCTCACAGTGTTCAGCTAGATCCGTTCCTGCTATTTACATTCAGTGCAGTGCGTCCTGCTCACAGTGTTCAGCTAGATCCGTTCCTGCTATTTACATTCAGTGCAGTGCGTCCTGCTCACAGTGTTCAGCTAGATCCGTTCCTGCTATTTACATTCAGTGCAGTGCGTGCTGCTCACAGTGTTCAGCTAGATCCGTTCCTGCTATTTACATTCAGTGCAGTGCGTCCTGCTCACAGTGTTCAGCTAGATCCGTTCCTGTTATCTTCCTACTGACAGGCAGGCTTGTCTGGTTACAGTATATAAAGCTACCTGAAGAAAATTACAGGTGTTCTTTTTGATCCTATTAGTACCACGGTCAGGCAGCTAGACTATTTACATTTAGTACAGTGTGTCCTGCTCACAGTGTTCAGCTAGATCCGTTCCTGTTATTTACATTCAGTGCAGTGTGTCCTGCTCACAGTGTTCAGCTAGATCCGTTCCTGCTATTTACATTCAGTACAGTGCGTGCTGCTCACAGTGTTCAGCTAGATCCGTTCCTGCTATATACATTTAGTGCAGTACGTCCTGCTCACAGTGTTCAGCTAGATCCGTTCCTGTTATCTTCCTACTGACAGGCAGGCTTGTCTGGTTACAGTATATAAAGCTACCTGAAGAAAATTACAGGTGTTCTTTTTGATCCTATTAGTACCACGGTCAGGCAGCTAGACTATTTACATTTAGTACAGTGTGTCCTGCTCACAGTGTTCAGCTAGATCCGTTCCTGTTATTTACATTCAGTGCAGTGCGTCCTGCTCACAGTGTTCAGCTAGATCCGTTCCTGCTATTTACATTCAGTGCAGTGCGTCCTGCTCACAGTGTTCAGCTAGATCCGTTCCTGCTATTTACATTCAGTGCAGTGCGTGCTGCTCACAGTGTTCAGCTAGATCCGTTCCTGCTATTTACATTCAGTGCAGTGCGTCCTGCTCACAGTGTTCAGCTAGATCCGTTCCTGTTATCTTCCTACTGACAGGCAGGCTTGTCTGGTTACAGTATATAAAGCTACCTGAAGAAAATTACAGGTGTTCTTTTTGATCCTATTAGTACCACGGTCAGGCAGCTAGACTATTTACATTTAGTACAGTGTGTCCTGCTCACAGTGTTCAGCTAGATCCGTTCCTGTTATTTACATTCAGTGCAGTGCGTCCTGCTCACAGTGTTCAGCTAGATCCGTTCCTGCTATTTACATTCAGTGCAGTGCGTCCTGCTCACAGTGTTCAGCTAGATCCGTTCCTGCTATTTACATTCAGTGCAGTGCGTGCTGCTCACAGTGTTCAGCTAGATCCGTTCCTGCTATTTACATTCAGTGCAGTGCGTCCTGCTCACAGTGTTCAGCTAGATCCGTTCCTGTTATCTTCCTACTGACAGGCAGGCTTGTCTGGTTACAGTATATAAAGCTACCTGAAGAAAATTACAGGTGTTCTTTTTGATCCTATTAGTACCACGGTCAGGCAGCTAGACTATTTACATTTAGTACAGTGTGTCCTGCTCACAGTGTTCAGCTAGATCCGTTCCTGTTATTTACATTCAGTGCAGTGCGTCCTGCTCACAGTGTTCAGCTAGATCCGTTCCTGCTATTTACATTCAGTGCAGTGCGTCCTGCTCACAGTGTTCAGCTAGATCCGTTCCTGCTATTTACATTCAGTGCAGTGCGTGCTGCTCACAGTGTTCAGCTAGATCCGTTCCTGCTATTTACATTCAGTGCAGTGCGTCCTGCTCACAGTGTTCAGCTAGATCCGTTCCTGTTATCTTTCTACTGACAGGCAGGCTTGTCTGGTTACAGTATATAAAGCTACCTAAAGAAAATTACAGGTGTTCTTTTTGATCCTATTAGTACCACGGTCAGGCAGCTAGACTATTTACATTTAGTACAGTGTGTCCTGCTCACAGTGTTCAGCTAGATCCGTTCCTGTTATTTACATTCAGTGCAGTGTGTCCTGCTCACAGTGTTCAGCTAGATCCGTTCCTGCTATTTACATTCAGTACAGTGCGTCCTGCTCACAGTGTTCAGCTAGATCCGTTCCTGCTATTTACATTCAGTGCAGTGCGTGCTGCTCACAGTGTTCAGCTAGATCCGTTCCTGCTATATACATTTAGTGCAGTACGTCCTGCTCACAGTGTTCAGCTAGATCCGTTCCTGTTATCTTCCTACTGACAGGCAGGCTTGTCTGGTTACAGTATATAAAGCTACCTGAAGAAAATTACAGGTGTTCTATCCCAGCTTAGTGCAGCTACAGGCCATTAGTATGTCTGGAAGGCCAAGAAGGAGAGGCAGACAGTCACAAGCCAATAAGAGAGGGCAAGCAGGCTCTGTGTCTAGTGCTGGTCGTGGAGACGGTGCATCCTCATCAGCACGTGGCCATGGGACACGCTTGGCCTTTTTTTCGGCAGCTGGCCGTGTTGAGCCGCAACATGCGGAAGACTTGGTCGAGTGGATGACCAAGCCGTCCTCATCCTCCTCATCCTCTCTCACCCATGCCCAGGGTGCTTTGTCTGGCAAAGCAGCGGCCTCTTCCCTCAGCTCAATGTCATCAGTGACTCCTTCCCTAGCCCCACCATGTCCTCCTGAGGATTCCCTCGAACTGTTTGACCACAGTGTTGGGTACATGCTCCAGGAGGATGCCCAGCGTTTGGAAGGCTCTGATGATGATACTGAGCTCAATGAAGGCAGTAACATGAGCACGGACAGAGGGGGTGCCCAAGAAGGACAGCAATCTGGCAGTCATGCTCCCCCTGCTGCAGCATACTGCCAGGTTTGCTCCAGTGATGAGGAGGGAGGGGATGATGAGGTCACTGACTCAACGTGGGTGCCTGATAGGAGAGAGGAGGAGGAGGAGGAGGAGGAGGAGGAGGAGGAGGAGGAGGTGGCACATCACCAACTAGGCAGGATGCCCTCCAGGGGCCAGCCTAAGGGCAGCACATTGACTGCATCACACCCCAAAGCTCCACATGTGCAGGGCGCTGCAGTCTCTGCGCGTTATTCAAAAAGTTCTTTGGTGTGGGCCTTTTTTGAGACGAGTGCATCAGATCGCACCGCTGCTATTTGCAATATATGTCTCAAGCGTATCTCGCGTGGCCAAAACATCTCCCGCTTGGGTACCACATGCTTGACCAGACATATGTTGACCTGCCATGCAGTTCGTTGGCAAGCGTATCTAAAAGACCCACACCAAAGAACAAAGACGATCTCTCCTTGCTCCTCATCAGCTGAGATTTCCAACCCCACTAGACCTTCAGTCCTCTCTGCGACCTGCAGTGAGAGGAATGAAGGTGTAGAATTAGGTGTGTCACAGCCAAGTACTTATGGGCAATCTGCTTTTGGTACACCGACGTCAGATTGTACCAGGCAAATTTCCCTGCCCCAGCTGCTGCACCGCCGAAAGAAGTTTGCTCCCAGCCATCCACATGCCCAGCGGTTGAATGCTAGCTTGGCAAAATTGCTAGCACTTCAACTGCTGCCTTTTCAGTTGGTAGACTCTGCCCCCTTCCGTGAGTTTGTGGAATGTGCGGTTCCTCAGTGGCAGGTACCCAAACGCCACTTTTTCTCACGGAAGGCGATTCCGGCTCTCTACCGGCATGTGGAAGGCAATGTCCATGCCTCGCTGGACAGGGCGGTCAGCGGTAAGGTGCATATTACCGCTGACTCATGGTCCAGCAGGCATGGACAGGGACGTTACTTAAGTTTCACGGCGCATTGGGTGACTCTGCTGGCAGCTGGGAAGGATGCAGGACAAGGTGCAGTAGTGTTGGAGGTTGTTCCGCCACCACGCCTCCAAAATGCTGATTGTGACACACCTCTCTCCTCCACCCCCTCCTCTTCTTCTTCCTCCATGGCCTCTTCCTCGGAACCAGCGGTGCTCCGTAGGCGTTCAAGGGGCTACGCAAGTACGCAGGCCAAAAGATGCCATGCGGTGCTTGAGCTGGTGTGCTTGGGGGACAGGAGCCACACTGGGGCAGAGGTTCTGTCAGCTCTGCAGGGGCAGGTTCAGAGGTGGTTGACGCCACGCCAACTTAAGGCAGGAATGGTGGTTTGCGACAATGGCACCAACCTCCTCTCTGCCCTCCGACAGGGACAACTGACCCATGTGCCCTGTTTGGCTCACGTCCTTAACTTGGTGGTGCAGCGGTTCTTGGGCAGGTACCCGGGCTTACAGGATGTCCTGAGGCAGGCCAGGAAAGTCTGTGTGCATTTCCGCCGGTCATATAATGCCAGTGCTCGGCTGACGGACCTCCAAAAGGAGTTTAACCTGCCCAAGAACCGCCTAATCTGTGACATGCCCACCAGGTGGAACTCGACGTTGGCCATGCTGCAGCGGCTGCACACGCAGCAGAGGGCCATCAATGAGTACCTGTGCGACTATGGCACCAGGACAGGGTCAGGGGACCTTGGTTTTTTTTCCCCACGCCAGTGGGCCATGATCAGGGATGCATGCACTGTCCTGTCACCATTCGAGGAGGCCACGAGGATGGTGAGCACTGACAGTGCATGCATCAGTGACACTGTCCCCCTTGTCCACCTGTTGGAGCACACGCTGCGTGGGATAATGGACAGGGCACTTGAGGCAGAACAGAGGCAGGAAGAGGAGGACTTCCTTAGCTCTCAAGGCCCCCTTTATCCAGACAGTGTTCCTGCGTGCCCGCCGATCACACAGGAAGAGGACGAGGAGGAGGAGGAGGAGGAGGAGGAAGATTGTGTCAGTATGGAGGTGGAGCCTGGCACTCAGCATCAGCAGTCTTTAAGGGATCAGTCCCAAGGAACACATGGACTTGTACGTGGCTGGGAGGAGGTGGCTGCGGACGTTGTTGTCCTTAGTGACCCAGAGGACTCCGGACCGAATGCCTCAGCAAACCTACGCTGCATGGCCTCCCTGATCCTGCAAAGCCTGCGTAAGGATCCTCGTATTCGTGGTATCAAGGAGAAGGACCAATACTGGCTGGCAACCCTCCTTGATCCACGTTACAAGGGTAAGGTTGCGGACCTTATCTTGCCATCGCAGAGGGAGCAGAGGATGAAACATCTTCGGGAGGCCTTGCAGAAAGGTCTGTGCAACGCGTTCCCAGAGACTGGGAGGTTACAAACTCCTGTTTCTGGACAACGTGTTGCTGAGGCTTCGGTCAGTCAAAGAAGGAGCGGTGGAGAAGGTGGCCGTCTGACCGATGCGTTCAGACAATTTTTTGGTCCGCAGCCCCAAGGTATGATCGGTTCCAGCAACCATCGCCAGCGTCTGTTTTACATGGTGCAGGAATACCTAGGGGCAAGATCAGACTTGGACACCTTTCCCACCGAAAATCCTCTGGGTTACTGGGTCTTGAGGATGGATCACTGGCCAGAGCTTGCACAGTATGCAATTGAGCTACTGGCCTGTCCTGCATCCAGCGTTCTTTCGGAACGCACATTCAGTGCTGCTGGAGGCGTGGTAACCGATCACAGGGTGCGTCTGTCCACCGACTCGGTCGATCGGCTGACCTTCATAAAAATGAATCAGTCTTGGATCACCACCAGCTACCAAGCACCTGATGCAGATGTAACCGAATAATTTTTTTTGAAATCTCAGATCCCTTCAAAGACTGCCTATGCTGATGCTGGGTGACTATCCCTGAGTAATTATCCTCTTCCTCCTCAATCATCACGCTGATAGCTTGTAAGAACATTTTTGGTTCTGGGCGCCACCACCAGTGCCTAAGGCACAATTTTTCAGCCCCTGTTTAACAGGGGCGTGTAATTACAATTTTTGATGTAATACTTTGCAGCAGGGCTCGTTCCTGCATTCCAACTAGAGTGTCTGTGAGGGGTTGCAGTGTTGTGGCACCAGCACCAGTGCCTAAGACCCAATTTTTCTGCCCCTGTCTAACAGGGGCGTGTAATTACAATTTTTGATGCAATACTTTGCAGCAGGGCTTGTTCCTGCATTCCAACTAGAGTGTCTGTGAGGGGTTGCAGTGTTGTGGCACCAGCACCAGTGCCTAAGACCCAATTTTTCTGCCCCTGTCTAACAGGGGCGTGTAATTACAATTTTTGATGCAATACTTTGCAGCAGGGCTTGTTCCTGCGTTTCAACTAGAGTGTCTGTGAGGGGTTGCAGTGTTGTGGCACCAGCACCAGTGCCTAAGACCCAATTTTTCAGCCCCTGTCTAACAGGGGCGTGTAATTACAATTTTTGATGCAATACTTTGCAGCAGGGCTTGTTCCTGCGTTTCAACTAGAGTGTCTGTGAGGGGTTGCAGTGTTGTGGCACCAGCACCAGTGCCTAAGGCCTAATTTTTCAGCTCCTGTTCAACAGGGGCATGTAATTACAATTCTTGATCTAATATTTCACAGCAGGGCCCTGTGAGGGCTTACAGTGTTTTGGCCACAGCAACACCTAAGGCCCAAATTTCTGCTGAGTATATAGGGCAGGACCCTACTTTCAAACATCTAACTTACAAACGACTCCTACTTGCAAACGGAAGGAGACAACAGGAAGTGAGATGAAATCTACCCCTAAGGAAGGGAAATTCTCTCCTGTAAGAGTTAATATGGGAAAACAATTTTTCCTTTCCACTGATGCTTTCCAATCCTTGTTCCACAAAAAAACCCAAATTTTCAAAAAACATTTTTCATTGGGACAAAAAAGTGAGGTGAAATCTTCTGAAGAGGAGGAAAGACGCAAAACAAATGTCACAGGGGTGATAACCCTTCCCTATGTTTTCCAAAAAGCTTAGAAAAGATTTTTTGGCTGGAGCTAAACACATTAAAAATGTTCAAAATTACAAACAGATTCTACTTAACAACAAACCTACAGTCCCTGTCTTGTTTGCACCGCCTGTATACTGCTGTTCAGAGTATATAGGGACCTTTCCTTATTTTAATTTGGGTGCGGGGTTCCCCTTAATATCCATACAAGACCCAAAGGGCCTGGTAATGGACTGGGGGGTACCCATGCCGTTTGTCTCACTGATTTTCATCCATATTGCCATGACCCGACATGACATTAAACCCGCAAGCAGTTTTAAATGAGATTTTTTCCTTTAAAAATGACATTTGGTGCAGGGACTGTTCTAAACATGGGAAACACGCGTCACTTTACAGGCATACTATAGACACCCCCCAGGTACGATATTTAAAGGAATATTTCACTTTTTTTTTTTTACTTTAAGCATCATTAAAATCACTGCTCCCGAAAAAACGGCCGTTTTTAAAAGTTTTTTTTGCATTGATACATGTCCCCTGGGGTAGGACCCGGGTCCCCAAACCCTTTTTAGGACAATACCATGCAAATTAGCCTTTAAAATGAGCACTTTTGATTTCGAACGTTCGAGTCCCATAGACGTCAATGGGGTTCTAACGTTCGTGCGAACTTGCGGTCCGTTCGCGGGTTCTGGTGCGAACCGAACCGGGGGGTGTTCGGCTCATCCCTAGTGACCAGGTACCGCCTCGACGTACGTTTCGTGATTACGTCTTCAGGAGGCATACCTGGTCACTGGACGTCATGTTATTTATAATGCTGATTCCGTAAACAAAGTACTTTTAATATAAAAAGGAAATACACTTACATTTATGAAGATAAAGTCTAGGGGACGAAGTCTTGTTAGACGAAACGCGTCGGGAGGACTCCACTGCCGCCTTCATTTTATGTACAAGCGCTTTTTTATCTTCATAAATGTAAGTGTATTTCCTTTTTATATTAAAAGTACTTTGTTTACGGAATCACACTATGTGGCCCCTTTTTTTCCTTATGGGCCATATGCTGGGATACTTAACGTTATATGTGGACAAGACACTTCCATGAAGTCCCCTGGGATCCCTTCACCTCCAGGTTGCCAAGGTCTTCCCCCCATCGCCGGTGTGCAATACAAGCTGGTTTGACCCTTACAGTATATGCTGATTTGGGTCCAAACCCTCAGGTAAGCTTCCACCTTCACTGGCTGTGGGAATTGCACATTTTCGTGAAGACACTGTGGTGTGGTGTATCGAATTGGTCCTTTATTTGCCAACCAACAAGATCCAATATATACAAATGGTGGACTAAATAGTAACCAGCTGTGTATTGTCTCTTAACCGCCCTGGCGGTATTCCCGAGTCTGGCTCGGGTTGGATTTTTTATACCAAAAGCGGTATCCCCGAGCCAGACTCGGGCTTGCATCGCAGGATCCAGGAAGAGTATACTTACCTTGTCCCCTGGATCCTGCGATGTCTCCCCGCTGTGATCGGCGAGCTGCTGTGTCTCGCTCGATTCACAGTGCCGAGCTCCGTTCCCTGCGAGCGTTGTGACGCACGGGGACGGAGTTCGACGGTAAATTCAAATAGTGAAACACACAGTATAGATACAGCATACTGTAATCTTACAGATTACAGTACTGTATCAAATAACTACACATCCCCTTTGTCCCTAGTGGTTTGCCCAGTGTCCTGCATGCAGTTTTATATATATAAAACTGTTCTTTCTGCCAGGAAACTGGAGATTGCCCATAGCAACCAAAACTGTCTCTTTACATCAAAAGTGGTTTTAGACCAGCTAGAAAAAAGCGATAATAAATTAGAATCACTCGCAGAATTGAGCGATAGTGATTTGTGGGGAAATCCGTCATCAAACACTAAAAGTAATAAAAGCCAAAATTCTGCAACTGAGCAAATTTCAGTGTTTTTGATTTGATTGCATTATTATATAATTTTTATTATTATTATATTATTATTTGTTATAATTATTTATAGTTATTTATTATATTATAATTTTTTATTTAGTTTTTCAAACTTTATCATACCCGGGATGTCTACTAGACTCTTGTTTGGACAGATTTAAGTGAACTATTCCTAAGAATTACAGACCTACAATATAAAACGCCAAATTTCTGTGCAAAATAATTGTACCGCTTTCAGCACCTAAAATCAGAAATAATCATACCGCCAGGGAGGTTAAATAGTTTATACAGAGTTATATGTTGGTGACGGCATTCTACACATTTTCACAGGTGGTGACCATTAAGGTCCTCATTATTTATGGACTTTAATCATTAGTCCACTGATGGACATTTAATTTGTTTCTGATGGACATTTAATCGTTACTTAAGGCACCTGATAACTATTCATTTTAAGTTTATAATTTGTATATTTAAGGTGTATTTTCATTTAGCGCTACACTTTTGGTTTTTATTTGTTCATTTAGCAATTATTCTATTTGCTGTGTTAGCGGCTCACACTTTAGAGCAAGCGCGATTTTATCACTGGTGTTTTTTTTGCGTACATCAGTTTTTCGTCCGATCCGTTTCAAAAAATGAATGATGACAGATGTGGATGAAATATGATGTAAATAGATGATCAACCATTTACATTCGTTTTTCCATAGAGATGCATTGATGTCCGTTTTTTCATCCGTCAACGGATGAATAAAAAACGGACAAACGGACAGCATGTGTGAAAGGGCCCTAAGGGATGTTGGGCAGGAGGTGACTGACATGGACACACACTGAGTGAGTTTTGGCTGCTGTCTCAGGAACAGGCCACCATTCTTACAATGTATGTCCAAGTTACATGTTGCCTAATTTTAACACAATAATTTGAACAAAATGAGTGACCGCACATACTGTAGCCCTTTTATTTTAAAAGAGCTTATTTTTTTTACTGTTATTTTGCAAACGATCAATTGAAAAATTAGTTTTCAGTAGACTGACCCTTTAAGAACAAAAACATATAGAAGAAAATGTATTTTAGTTTTAGGCATACAGCAGCTCATACACATCCATATGTACATCCCTATATGCTCCAGTAACCTTAGGTTAGTGAAGGAATGTGCTGAAATATGAAGGTAAGCTGGGAATAAGCTGTTGCCATGAGAAGGTTAATCAGTAACATGGATGCTAGCAGCAGTGAAAAGTTGAAGTTGTAGGCCAGCCTGGCTTGGGATTTCAGGGGTTAGAAAGTAACACAAACCTGCCTGGAGAAAAGTTTAGAATAAGGGTTGAATATTGATAAATCGTTCTGTTGGCCTATCTGACAAAAGTGACTGTGGTGAAAAGTGCAAGAATATCATTGCACATTCATACATATGGGTGGAAATTCATTATGGCCAGCTGTTTGCTGTTGACATTTCAACCTGCTGTGGCTGTGATGGAATATTTGTGAAATACCATGCATTTTTAAAATCAGACAAACAGATGGAAAAATTGGAACTTGATTACCTAGACTTTCTTTTACACTCCTGAGAAATAATATTTATAAATGTCATTGCACAGGGTCTGCTTTGGGTCTCCACGTAGTATCTTTCTATGCTGCATTAATATTTTTGTCTTAGAGTGTTACTCCTGCCAAATGTATTTATTTTTTTTTTTAATTTTTGGGTGTCAAAAGTTAAAGCGTAACTCCACTTTTGTTGAGAAAAAAACATTCCCCTCTGGGTGATGTATGTACATTGCAAGGATTATAACAACCTTTGTTGCAGTATTCCTACCTTTTGTTATTCTAAAGAAATCACTGAGTGGGTCTAATGGGAGTGGTTTCATAATTATCTATCAGCTGTGCACCTGCATAGCACTAATGAGGAAATCTGCTGGCCTGCATGCCTTTATGGCCCATACACACGATCCGAATATCGTATATCGTGTGTACACTACTTTCAACAGCCGATCACGACACTTCATCCGATCTTATTCGATCGGGCATGCAGGAAAATTTTTCTCGTACGATTCCAGATCGTACGATTTTCGGTTAGTCAGTAAAGTTGTCGTCCGAAAATTCAATACAAATACATTACAACACATGACATCACTTCTGATTTTTTTTTCTGTCGTACGAGAATTTTCGTGACTTTATTTAGCTTTTTTAATTTCTATTTGCGACTATTAAGCGAAAACAGTCGTACGATCGGTCGTACGATATTCGGATCGTGTGTACGGGACATTAGACATGTTCCTACAGAGAGTAGCTCACCAAAAATTACATTTTTGTTGCAAGCGATGCCTGAAATCTGACTTGTATCTTAGGCAGACTTCTGGGAAAATCGGTGAGCCAATCACACAAGCAGGAAACTATGTTTCTGGGGAGTGGTCAGTACACAGTCTGTATACAGAACAACTCCAGGAGCCATATTGTATTGCATTTGCAGAAAATTACAGTGGCTGCAGATTGAAAAGGAAAGGTAATTTGTTATAACATTCAATTACAATATGGCTTTTGTCGCAATTGTATACGCTATATTATATAACACTGTACCCATATGACATTTTTATAATTTTTTTCAGACAAATAGAGATTTCTTTTGGTGGTATTTAATCACCACTGGGTTTTTTCTTTTTTGCTAAATAAACGAAAAAAAGACCAAAAGTTTTTTTTAAAAAACCTAAAGTTTTTCATAGATTGCAAAATTTTGAAAACAGGTAATTTTTCTCCTTCACTGATGTACGCTGATGAGGCTGCACTAATGGGCACTGATAAGATGGCACAGATGACGCAGCACTAATAAGCAATGATAGGCTGCACTGATGGGCACTGATAGGTGGCCCTGATGGGCACTGATAGGCGGTACTGATGAGCACTGATGGCCACTGGTAGGTGGCACCGATGGGCACTAATAGGCAGCACTGATAGGTGAAATTGATGAGGAGGCACTGATGTGCACTGATTGGCAGTACTGGTGGCTCTGATAGGCAGCACTGGTGGGCACTGTTTGGACTGCACTTATAATCAGGACACTGATTTAGCACCCTGATGTTTATGCAGGGTTGCTCCTAAAATTTACCTGCCAGATGTAGGTACCTTGGCTCATTGTTAGGGATCAATTGAGTTCGCCCTAAGTCTGGAATTGCTGCAGTTCTCTCTTCTGCTGCTAGGGGGCCGGGCACCTGGAGGCATTTGATAAGACAAGGACAAGGACAGATTAGGAGTATATGGGGTATCTCAGCCAATGGGCAGAGGTTTTCTTAAATCCCTTGGCCTGCCTCGGAGAACCTATATATTTTTTGAAATCAGGTGATCAGTGTTCTGTGCCACCTGGACGGCTGTCTGGGTGGACGTGTGTTGTATTGCCTGGGCTGCTAGGCTAGAGTTTGGGCCTATCCTCTCCCAGCCTTTTTGCGGCCGCCCAGCAGGGCTGTCCCTGGAGCCTATGGCCGCCCAGCTGGGCGGTTCCTGGAGCCCACTCAGCCTCTTCGCAGCCGCCCATTTAGTTCACGACATTGCTGGGGGTCAGAGACTAGAGGTCAGCTGACTGGCGAGGAATGTGAAGTGGGAGGGGCTGGAGGAGACCCTATCTCCTGATTTCGGCATAGGTGTCACTGGTGAGAGACACCACAAAGTCAGAGACACAGTGAGTAACACTGCCTGTGATTATAGTTGCCATTAAAAGTCCCCACTACAGTTCTCAGATCAGCAGATGACCTTGATCAAGAGCACCTAAGTTGGATGATCAGAACTCCCCGCAGCACTGCCATTCGTCCCATTAGAGAATAAGAGAAAGAACAAGAAAGTTGGCTAGAGAAAAAAGAAAAAAAGAAAAAAAAACAAGAAATTAGGATAGAGAGAGATAAAAGGGAAAGAAAGGAGAACAAAGAGAGAGTGGTACATCCTAAAATTTACCATAAGGGGGTTTTAATACTGTACGAGTGGAAGGGACTCAGGGAGAGCTAAATGTCTGTGGGTTAGGGGCGCAAATTACTTGTCTTGCCTTGGGTGCTGACAACCCACGCTAAAAAAATAATTTTACTGTTACGGGTCCCCACAACTTGGGAAATTTTATCAAGGGGTCCCCGCACTAGAAGGGTTGAGAACCACTGCATTAGACTAAAGGAGGCCTGGGACCTGGCTACACTGATAATCAGTACCCTGATTATTAACCTCTTCGCGCCCATGCTATAGCCGAAAGACGGCTGCAGCACGGACGCTAATTGCCGGGAGGCCGTCCCTGGACACCCTCCTGTTTACTTCCGCGATGCGCACTCCCGCGGGCGCGCATCAGGGAAGTTCTGTGCTGGCCGTGTCCCTTGGACACAGCCAGTCACAGATCACTGAAAACGGCCAATCATAGCGGCCGTTTTCAGCGTGATCGGTGGTGCCAATGAGATGTAAACATATGAGATCATCTCTCATCGCCGGCTCTTCCTCCTCACACAGAGACAGCACTGCCTTCTGTCCCTGCCATTTGTCCCCACTGTCATGTCCCTGCCATCTGTCCCCACTGTCATGTCCCTGCCATCTGTCTCCACTGCCATCTATCCCCACTGCCATCTGTCCCCAGTGCCACGTATAAGTGCCATCTGTCATCAGTGCCATCTGTCATCAGTGCAACATATTAGTGCCATCTGTCATCAGTGCCACCTGTCAGTGTCACGTGCCAACTGTCATCAGTGCCAAGTATCAGTGCCATCTGTCATTAGTGTCACGTGTCGTCAGTGCCACATATTAGTGCCATCTGTCATCAATGCCACGTATTAGTGCCACCTGTCATCAGTGCCACGTATTAGTGCATCTGTCTTTAGTGCCACGTGTCATCAGTGCCGCGTATTAGTGCCATCTGTCATCAGTGCCACATATTAGTGCCATCTGTCATCAGTGCCACGTGTCATCAGTGCCACATATTAGTGCCATCTGTCATCAGTGTCACGTGTCATCAGTGCCACATATTACTGCCATCTGTCATCAGTGCCACGTATTAGTGCCATCTGTCATCAGTGCCACGTATTAGTGCCATCTGTCTTTAGTGCCACGTGTCATCAGTGCCGCGTATTAGTGCCATCTGTCATCAGTGCCACATATTAGTGCCATCTGTCATCAGTGCCACGTGTCATCAGTGCCACATGTTAGTGCCATCTGTCATCGGTGTCACGTGTCATCAGTGCCACGTATTAGTGCCATCTGTCAGTGCCACGTATTAGTGCCATCTGTCATCAGTGCCACGTATTAGTGCCATCTGTCATCAGTGCCACATCAGTGTCATCAGTGCCACGTATCAGTGCCATCTGTCATCAATGCCACATCAGTGTCATCAGTTCCACGTATCAGTGCCATCTGTCATCAGTGCTACATCAGTGTCATGTGTCATTGTCCTGGTGCACCAAGGCCTTTAAAAGTGTAATAGTTAGTCAACAAGTTAGATGTGTAATTTATGCTCCTTGAACACGTGATGGTGCTCCCTGCATGTTGGGCCTCTCTATGTAGCCAGGCTGTGAAAAAGTCCCACACATGTGGTATTGTAATACTCAGGTGGAGTAGCAGAATGTATTCTGGGGTGTTATTTGTGGTATATACATGCCATGTGAGAGAAATAACTTATTACAATGACAATTTTGTGGCAAAGAATTGTGGGAAAAAATGACAACATCAAAAAGCTCACCATGCATCTTACTAAATACATTGGAATGTCTACTTTCAAAAAAGGGGTCATTTGGGGGGTATTTGTACTTTCCTGACTTGTTCGGGTCGCAAGAAATGAGATAGGCCACCAGAACATCAGGTGTGATCAATTTTTTATGATTTGCACCATAGTTTGTAGACTCTCTAACTTTCACAAAGACCAAATAATATCCACTAATTTGGGTTTATTTTTACCAAAGATATGTAGCAGTATAAATTGTGGTCAAAATTTATGAAGAAAAATTAATAATTTGCAAAATTTTATCACAGAAACCAAGAAAAATTCGTTTTTTTTTTCATTTATAGCGCAAAAAATAAAAAACCCAGAGGTGATCAAATACCACCAAAAGAAAGCTCTATTTGTATGAAAAAAAGAACAAAAAATTCATTTGGGTACAGTATTAGATGACTGAGTAATTGTCATTCAAAGTGTGAGAGCGCTGAAAGCTGAAAATTGGTCTGGGCAGGAGGGGGGTTTAAGTGCCCAGTTGTCAAGTGGTTAATGTAGATGTTCCTTTCACACAAGCCAGTTATCAGCTCTCCCCACTTCACGCTGACAGCATGAGGAAAGGAATGCCGAGAACAGGCTTGTGTTTACATCATGATCAGCTTTGATTGGCCACAGCTGATCATGTGATAAAGGGCCACTGTGATTGGCCCTTTACCCTGATCTGTGATCAGCTGTTTCCTAAGGACATAGCTATCACAGAGCGTGTTGCCCCATGCGCAGCAGTGAGCCCCCAGCGAGCGTGATCACAGGAGGACATCATATGATGCCCTCCCAGAACTAGACGACCACACTGTAGCTGTCATTCGGCTGTAGCATGGTTGGGAAGTGGTTAAAGCCCCAACTCCACCCAACATGTATGTCTTATGATTTTATATCTTTTTTTTGGCATAGAGCGGGACATGGTTAAAGCTTTTGCTAGGTTTTTATTGCCATCTGTATTTCTGACTGGAAGATTTTTCCTTACTTTCTGTAAGTACAGGAAGTGACAGGAAATTACTCCAACAGGACCCAGTGGATTTGGGATTAGAACTTCTTACAATTCACTCAATTCACTAAGAGTTAAATTCAGCATGAGTATTTGCGTTAAAATAACTCTTGTGGTATTTTACTCAGGAACATGAAATTCACAAGAAAAAAAAAAACACATTGAATACTACATGAGTTAAATTTTATTTTTCAGTAGTTAATGTATGTTTCTGCACCTTATTTTTAAACTGAATAGACCTCCGGTTGCTGCAGGAAGTGAAACATTTAACAGTGATATTTATACCACTGCTAAACTTGACAGTTCAGCTCAGGGATACTGGTAGTTAAGGAGCTGGCATCCACCGGTGTCCTAATAACCATTACTCATCCCTGCTGTCAGCGGGGGACTTGTTGCTAACAGAAAAATGTAAACAAAAAAGCTGACAGTAAAAAAATAAATAAAATAAAAAACAGCATGCGATTCCCCCCAATCCATACCAGGCTATGTTGATGAAGACAAAGGCCTCTTTCCCACAACCCTGGTCTGGTGATTGAGGGGTCCAGGGGTGGGTTACTTTTCTAGATCCCAGCCCCCTTTTGTTAATGAGTATGAGCTACATGGTCCCCCTACTCATTCACCAAAAAGTTTTTAACAATTCCTTTATTAAAAAGAAATGTAAAAAGTCCCCCAATGTACATCCATCACCAACCACAATAAATACCGCCTGCACAAAAAAACCTGCCGCCCACCAACATGACCACTCTGTTACTTGGCCACGTTGACTGACACACTATTTCCTACCGTTGCTTATGTAAACAATGGGGTGAGGTCAATGACGTCATAAGGAGTGGGAATGCCCAGTGATGTCATTGACCATACATGGACACATCCATGTTTGGTGAATGACATCATAAGGGGGCATGGCCACCCAGTAATGTCACTGATCAAACATGGATGTGTCCATATATGGTCAACAATGTCACCAGATGACCCCACCTCCTTAAGATGTAATTTACCCCACCCCTTGTTTACTTAAGCGGTGGGGGGAAGCGGCATGTCAGTCAGCGGGAGCCAAGCGATGTAGCGGTCATGTCAGCAAGTGGCAGTTTTTTTTTCTTCCGTGCAACCAGTGGGCAGTATTCAATGTGATGGAAGCTGGAAATACATCAGGAGACTTTTTTTTACATAGTTACATAGTTGGTAAGGTTGAATAAAGACAAACAGTCCATCCACTTCAACCTGTGTAGGTGTGTATGTGCAGGTGAGTGTAGAAAAATAATTTCCCATATCCCCGTATATTGTTTTTGCTAAGATGCATGCCCAAGAGTCTTTTAAAAGTATCCATACTGCCTGCCAACACCACTGATTGTGGAAGAGAGTTCCATATCCTTACCGCCCTGACAGTGAAAAACCTCCTACGCAGTTTAAGGTTAAACCGCTTCTCTTACAGCCTCATCATGTGCCCCGTGTCCTCTTACACTCCCTGGGACTGAAAAGTTTCATACTTACACTGGGATACCCATTGAGATATTTGTATATCGCTATCATATCTTCTTACAAGCGTCACTTCTTCAAGGAGAATAAATTTAGCGCTTGTAGTCATTCCTCACAAGTGAGGTCCTCCAGTCTCCATATTAATTTAATTGCCCTTCTTTGGACTCTCCCCAGCTCCAGCACATCCTTTCTGTGGATTGGTGACCAGAACTGGACGGAATACTCCAGATGCGCCCCAACCAGAGTTTTATAAAGTGGCAGAATAATCATTTTATCTCTGGAGTAAATTCCCTTTTTAATGCATGCTAATATTCTGCTGACTTTGGTAGCTGCAGCTTGACACTGCATGCTATTGCTCAGTCTTCTACTAGGACCCCTAGATCATTCTCCATCCTGGAAGCCCCTAGGGGTTTTTATTTTTTAATAAAGGACTTGTCAAACATTTCAGTGTGTTTATTTCTAGGGCACAATCTTTTTTCGGGTGAATGAGTAGGGGGAGGCTGGGATCTGGGGATCTTGTTAAAGGGGGCTTCCAGATTCTGATAATTCGCCCTCGCACCCCCACAACCACCAGGTCAGGGTTGTTGGGTAAGAGGTCCTTGCTCTCATCAACATTAGGACATGGTGCTTTGCCAGGGGGAATAACCTTATTGAGAGAATGTAGCCTGGAATGATGGTTCAGGAGGGGGCCCCCTTCCTCTTTCCTGGCCTGCTGGGCTACATGTTTAGTTAGGGGTCTGGTATTTATTTTGGGGGGACCTCATGGTATTTTTTTTACTTGGCATGAGGTCCCTGCAGTGGGTGTCAGCTCCTTAACAACCAGCTATAATTGTATATATTTGTTAAATAGCATGCGGCTAGGTCACAACTTATTTAACAAATGCATTTGTTTACTTTTTTATGAATTGACTTTTAGGCAGGTTTATGTGGTATTTATTGAGGGTCTCTTATTTTTGGCGGTAAATAGCACCTATAGTGAATTGACATTTTCATTATCGTATGCAACATTTGGATACATGACCCAAATATTTCCGTTAGTGAATTCAGCCCAATGACTCTTTAATGTTGTCCCAAGACAATCACAACTGTATGGCTTTCACAGGGACAGGAACGGAGGGAAAATCTCTCGGGGGGGGGGGGGGGGGGTCACATGGCAAAAGCAAATACAGACAGGAACTCAGGAACTTTAACTCTTCCTCTCTCACTATCAAAAGCTTAAAGTGGTTGTAAACCTTAGACATGAAATATGAACAAAACATATCCCTCTATAGCACATAATTTCTGTCTGCTGCCTTGTCCCCCTGCTACCAGCATAGTCACTTCTGACATGTTTTCCTGATACCAAGAGAAAAATGGTGACGGGGAGGGGCACAACCTGTATTTGACAACCTTAGCTCTGTTCCTGTGAGAAGGGGGGGGGGGGGGTGTCCCTTCCCTCCAAACAGCACTCAGAGCCATCCTCACTGATGTAACTTTAGATCCCTGCCCCCTTCATTTAAGAGCTGAGAGATCCTGTGTAAATTCTGCACTTTGAAACTTTGAATGGGTGTAGGGGAAAGACTGCTGCAGATAAACTTATGCAGAAGGATTTGTTTCATTTCTGTGTATTACCTAAGACCAGTCACTTCACTGGGTATATGTGACCATTTTTGGTTTAAGTGAAGCTTTAATAGGCTGACTGAACCTGTGAAAATCTTGAATTCTTTGCACAGAAAAATGATCTCCTCCTCCATCATAATAAATGCCAGAGTAATAACCACTACAACAAAGTATTTGTGCTGTTTACAACTTATAAAGGCTTCTTTTCTGATCTACAATCCCTGGCTTCCTTACTTCTGACACTGCCACCATTGTGGAGACCAGTGCTGTCTCTTGGCTTAGGCCAACCAGGCCTGTGGGGGGCGGCTCCCCGCGAAAAAAGCCCTCTCCCTGACCCGTAAAAGTGACACTGGGAGCAGTCCGGAATGCAGGGGACAGGGGCAGACTGAGCTGCGGTAGCGCTGGCTCCGGCTGCGCTTCCACCTGACTCCTTGCCACTGGTTGCTAGAGCCACCTGGCGTTTAGCAACCAGTGATATCACGGCCACGACTCTCTCCCTGCCCAGCAATCAAAGCGGAGGAGGACTTAACTTCCTCCTCCTCCAGCATGGAGGGGCTCAAAGCAGCTGCATGGCCCCTTAAGCTGAGGCCCGCCCCTTTGTTATGGTCCTGGAGAGTCCGCTGTTGGTCCGGTGGCGGTGGGGTGCAGGGCAGACTGAGGTCCCGACATCTGGGAAAGGGGCTGACAGCTTGCCATAACCAAGAGCCCGGGAGGGAGTGAGGGAAGACTATGCCTCACCGCCACCCTGACTTAAGGAGCATCCCCGGCGCCTCCCAGAGTGGCAGAGCCTGTACTCCTTTTCCAACTCCTCTCCCAGCTATGACTGCCTTGGAACAGGAAGAAGACAGGCTTACCGAGGACGGGCATGAGGTAGGTGCATCACACACGCCTACCAACACAGACAGGGGCTGCCTGGGACAGTCACGGGGGGGCAGTAGGGACTGCAGGCAGGGCAGGGTCTCTCTCTCCCACCCCCTCTCCCCACCCCCTCTCTTCCCCTCTTCCTCCTCTCTTACACCCACCCCTCTCTCTCTCCCACACCCACCCCCTCTCCCACTGCACCCTCACACCCACCCCCTCACTCTCTCTCCCACACCCCCTCTATCTCTCTCATCCCCTCTCTCCCACACCCTCTCTCTCTCCCCCCTCTCTTACACCCACCCCTTCTCTCTCCCACCCCCACACACCCCCCTCTCTCTCCCACCCCCTTCTCTCTCACTCACCCCCTCTCTCTCTCACCCATCCTCCCTCTCTCTCCCACCCTCCCTCTCTCTCCCCCTCTCACTCTCTCACACTCTCCCTCTCTCTCCCCCCTCTCTTACACCCACCCTCTCTCTCTCCCACCCCCACACACGCACCCCCCCTCTCTCCCACCCCCATACACCCCTTCTCTCTCCCACCCCCACACACCCCCTCTCTCTCCCACACCCCCTCTATCTCTCCCATCCCCTCTCTCCCACACCCTCTCTCTCTACCCCTCTCTTACACCCACCCCCTCTCTCTCTCCCACCCCCACACACCCACCCCCTCTCTCTCTCCCCCCCTCTCTCTCAACCTCCCTCTCTCTTACCCTCCTCTCCCTCACCCTCCCTCTCTCTCTCCCACCCCCTCTCTCTCTCCCCCACCCCCTCTCTCTCCCACCCCTCTCTCTCTCACCTTCCCTAACCCCTCTTTCACCCCCTCTCTCCTCCCCTCTCTTGCATGCTGGCAGGGGGATTTAAGTGAACACTGACTGACAGGTGACAGCAAGTGAGAGTTACTGAACCCATCCCCCCCAATCACTGACACTGCATCCCCCCAAGCACTGACACTGAACCCACCCCCCAAGCACCTCCACCACTGCCACTGATTCCATCCTCCAAATGAAAGTCTATAGGTCCCAGCATGAACCCGTGAGATCTAAAGGGTTACATCCTTGGATCTTAGGGGTTGATGCTGGGACTTATAGTCCTTCCATTTTGGGGGGGAGTCACATTCTTCGATCTAAGAAGCTCATGTTGGAACTTGTAGTTCTTCACTTTTGGGGGATGTGACCCACCCAGCATAAGCCCCTCAGAGCTGAGGATGTGATACACCCCTCCCCATCTAGGGATGTGAATGCAGGTCCCAGCATGAACCCCTCAGAGCTGAGGATATGACCCCCCTCCCCCAAAAACTAGTCAACTAGTGAAGGACTACAGGTCTGAGCATGAACCCGTGAGAGCTCAGGGGTTCGTACTGGAACTTGTAGTCCTTGGACAAGCAATCTGGACATTTGGGGCAGAAAGCAACATATGAATGGGCGCAGCAGAGAGGATTGCTTATATCCATGGACATGATAAAGACTGTAATAGGGAACTGTATAGTGTGTGGAGAAGTGCCACAATGGCCATTGCAAAAGTACTCCACCGGGTCGATTAAGAGGGGTGAGATGCCTGCAGAGATCTGGCAGATCGATTTCATCGGTCTCCTGCCCCAGGGAAATAATGGACTGAGATATTGTTGCACTGCAGTGGACACCTAGTCAGGACTTATGCTTGTTCATCCCTGCAATAGTGCAGATCAACCCGCAACGCTTCAACTGCTCCAGAAACTTGTCGTTGCTTATGGTTGTCCCAAACAAGTCCAAAGTGATAACGGCTCACACTTCACTGGATAAATAGTATAGCAGTGAGCCAAAGATTCTGGAGTGTACTGGTTGTGCCACATCCCATACCATCCACATCCAGGACCAGATACGCAAACTTACACCCACACATACACTAAGGGGGTGGGATCGGGTCCTCACAGGCAGTCATGTTGTTAAATTCTAGGCCAATAGCCAAAAGCACACCATATGAGAGGATGATAGGAGCTGGGGCACAGATTCCACAGCTGGAGTGCAGAGTTCAGTATTTATGTAAGGTTCCTGAAAGAACAGGGCTTAACAAATACCATGTTACTGCTTCCCGTGACATAGAAACCAAGAATGACGTATCTGAAGCTGAAGCCTATCTAGGAATGAGAGGGAATCTCGCAGGAAGGTTTGAAGTTACATTTGCATTGACAGATGAGCTTCAAAACATATGAGAGGATGATAGGAGCTGGGGCACAGATTCCACAGCTGGAGTGCAGAGTTCAGTATTTATGTAAGGTTCCTGAAAGAACAGGGCTTAACAGATACCATGTTACTGCTTCCCGTGACATAGAAACCAAGAATGACGTATCTGAAGCTGAAGCCTATCTAGGAATGAGAGGGAATCTCGCAGGAAGGTTTGAAGTTACATTTGCATTGACAGATGAGCTTCAAAACAGTGGCTGGGACTCTGACTGGTTAGTGGATACTTCTCAGCAAGAGTGGAAAGTGAGGCTGCATAACAGAAAACCTTCCAAAATTAACAGCAGTGATATTCTGGGAAATATCAGTATATTTCTTCTCCTCCCTATTGATGTTCTTTGGGAGGGTCAGAAGTGGGTACAGGCAGGGGGCAAAGTGTTAGTCAGATATCCAGGCAAGAGAGATTTTAGCTAAAGGGCCTGGATCTACTGTTTATGTATTATTAGAAGGAACAGATAATCCACTTTGTTTTCCACTCCACAGGCTGTCTCCGATTTGATCCATAGGAAGACCAGAGAAAAGTGGTTACATGATGGAAAGAATGACGGAAGATCACAAGAGCTGTGGAGAGCAAGGCCTTTGATCTATTACAAACCTTGACTTGTTTTTAAGAACTTTAGAATGGACTTTCTAATGAAATTTTTAGTTAAAGACTGAAACACCTTCTCAGTGACAGAAATGGGAGGTGTTGCATTCAAGGAAAATTAATGTTTAGAATGAGTTTAGTAATGAAGAGATTTTGTGTGTAGTCTGAGAAAAAAAAAATCTAGGGCGGAATGTGTTGCATTTGTTACAATATGATTTTTTTTATTAATCAGACTTACGATACATGGGACATAACATTACACAATAGTGGTTGGTCATAGAGATATTGTCAGTTTTTGGCTTGAGTAGACTTCTCAAATAAATGCTGTTTTATACAATGGGGGTAAATATCATTGTTGTATTCAATTGACAGTTCAATTAACAGGCTATTGTCTCTATAGCTACAGTAAACAAGTAAGAAATGCACTTTTCTGAGGTTCTTTCAGCTCTCAAACTGAAAGAATGACTGTTAGATTACTGTCAGGTGTTGGCTTGGTTAGAAAATGGTCCGTAGATACCATTTTTTTATTCAATTGACAGTTTGCAACAGTCCATTGTTTCTACAGCTACAGTAAACAGGTATGTTTTCTGTTGTTTGGTAACTATGGTAAACAGCCTGACACATAAAAAGGGTGAGTAGGGACACACGCACACACACACCATCATGCTGTAACATCTGATGCCACTCATGATAGAAGAAACTTGCCTGATGCTCCAGGAGAATTGTTGCCAATGGAGATCATGAATATACAGTAACAGAAGATAAGTAACCTTTAGGTGTATTTGTACTATTATAGACCATAGGCTGTTCAGTTTGCTAAGCATTTTGCTTGTTATAGATATCTGTCAGTCTTGTATTGTATTCCTAATATTGTAGTTTTTGTATGTACAGCATCTTTGTATAGTAAAGCACATTTACACACTGCAGAAATCTCAGCTTCCTTGCTTATACCACAGAGTAACCTTGCTAGATAGACACAAGCAAAACAACCCTCTGCTTCAAAAGTCCTCAGCAAGCAGCTGCCAACCTCAGTGCACTAGGTATATATATTCACCAGTTGTTTTAGAATGGAAGAGACAGTGTCCCTATTACTGAGTATATCCAGTGCATAGACACTCGTCCCTCAATGCAGCATCCTATAGATTAAACAGCTCCAGAGAGTAGACTGTCTATTTTCTGATCTAGACCAGTGTGATAATTTCACAGTTCACCAGTTTCTCATGTGTCAACCATGCCTCCATGTGGGAGGGCAAACAGAGACTAGTAGTAAAGGGAAGGAAAGAGAAAGAGAGACTGCCCAGCCGGGCTCTCACCGCTCCGGTCGCTGGAGATTTTCTCAGGCTCTGCTGTCGCACTGCTTGGCGTGGAGCGGCTCTCAGTCAACTCGGAGCAATGCTCGATATGTAGTCACAGAGCGCCGCTCTCCTCAATGGTAGACACCCTGAAGTGTGAGTCCGGTCAGATGATTCAGAAGAACCAGGGACCAGGACCGCTGAATTCAATTGCCGATGTGGAAGTAGCTTGTGGAGTACGGTGCTGCTTGCAAATCACAGGGGAACCCCTTTACATTGCTGGAATAGAGAGCATGTTGAAGGCCTGCTGACGGGCCCTGCAGGGGCTGCGTTACCGTTTCGTACACCTCCGTGTACTTCTTCACCTCCCCTCTTCACCTCTTTTTCCAGAAAGCACAAGAAGATTCTGGAAAGAAGTGGGAGGTCCTAGTGACACCACCTGTGAGTCACCCAGCACTACTCTGAGTCACTCCCAACCCAAGATCACAAAAACACACCCAAGCTTAGCTGCCAGCCAAGCCTGGAAATATACCTACTCAAAAAACCTGCACTATTCGTCTAGCACACTAGAGGGTGCTACACGTGCATTAACACCAATGCAAAACGATTCTAAAAGCGTGTTTTTACAGCTGCTTTTTCCTGGCGTTGCCACTGACTTTGCAGCTCTTTTTTTTTTTAAAGCCCCGTGTGCATAAGGCCTTAAAGTTGAATTTCAAATTAATGGGGGATCCCTGTGGAAGCTGAAAATCATTGTTGGTGGCACTGCTACCACCATCTGGTAGGGCTTAAGCAGTTCCAAGAGCCTGTGTACAGTATCTCACAAAAGTGAGTACACCGCCTCATATTTTTGCAAATATTTTATTATACCTTTTCATGTGGCAACACTGAAGAAATGACACTTTGCTACAATGTAAAGTAGTGAGTGTACAGCTGGTATAACAGTGTCAATTTGCTGTCTCCTCAAAATAACTCAACACACAGCCATTAATGTCTAAATCGCTGGCAACAAAAGTGAGTACACCTCTAAGTGAAAATGTCCGAATTGGGCCCAAAGTGTCAATATTTTGTGTGGCCACCATTATTTTCCAGCACTGCCTTAACCCTCTCGGGCATAGAGTTCACCAGAAATTCACAGGTTGCCACTGGAGTCCTCTTCCACTCTTCCATGACGACATCACAAAGCTGGTGGATGTTAGAGACCTTGCACTCCTCCATCTTCTGTTTGAGGATGCCGCACAGATGCTCAATAGGGTTTAGATCTGGAGAGATGCTTGGCCAGTCCATCACCTTTACCCTCAGCTTCTTTAGCAAGGCAGCAGTCATCTTGGAGGTGTGTTTGGGGTCGTTATCATGTTGAAATACTGCCCTGTGGCCCAGTCTCCGAAAGGAGGGGATCATGCTCTGCTTCAGTATGTCACAGTACATGTTGGCATTCATGGTTCCCTCAATGAACTGTAGCTCCCCAGTGCCGGCAGCACTCATGCAGCCCCAGACCATGACACTCCCACCACCATGCTTGACTGTAGGCAAGACATACTTGTCTTTGTACTCCCCATCTGGTTGCCACCACACGCGCTTGACACCATCTGAACCAAATAAGTTTATCTTGGTCTCATCAGACCACAAGACATGGTTCCAGTAATCCATGTCCTTAGTCTGCTTGTCTTCAGCAAACTGTTTGTGGGCTTTTTTGTGCATCATCATTAGAAGAAGCTTCCTTCTAGGACAACAGCCATGCAGACCAATTTAAAGCAGTGTGTGGTGTATGGTCTGAGCACTGACAAGCTGACCCCCCACCACTTCAACCTCTGCAGCAATGCTGGCAGCACTCATACGTCTATTTCCCAAAGACAACCTCTGGCTATGACGCTGAGCACATGCACTCAATCTCTTTGGTTGACCATGGTGAGGCTTGTTTTGAGTGGACAAAAAAAGAAGAATAAAAAGTCCTAGAATCCACACTCACCAAAAATACTATCAATAGATAGAGCACCAGTGTGGTGGTACAGAAGCTGCTGGGAAATTTCATTGTTTTATTCCTTTTATTGTTCCTCCAGATGGGCCTTAAATATTAAACATTATAATTTGTTTTCACTGCTTCCACCATGTTGAATCGTATTGTATTTCTCCAGCAAAAATACAGCAACAGCAAAAATAATATATAAAAACCTGCAAAGTACAGTGAGTGGGTGGCATAAATCATGTGTCAAAGCACTGACTATCATATGTCTAAGAACTGAACATCACTCTCAGTTAAAGCACATTTGGATGACAATTCAAACCATACAGCTTTGCTTTCCAAAGGAGATTATCTCAGCCACTATAAAGCATGGATGAGATCTGTAGCACTGAGAGGATATTGCAACGTCCTGCTGCAGACTAATATCTAAGCTCCTAATGTTTTGCAGATGAAAATCTGGATATAGCTTTCTTTGCATACATCTATATATTCCCATTATTGATGCTCTCCTCATTAATCTAAGTACTGTTGCCACATTTGCCAACATGTCATCCAGGGATTAAACCATATTTCATTGTGCAATGCTTTGCTAAATCCAGATTTGTGTCCATCAAGTTACCCATTTTTTAAAAGAGGGATTATCTCTATACATATGTGTATGGACAAATAATCATGTATCAAGAAGTTGCCAGTTTCTGAGCAGAAGATAGAACAGGTCAGAGCAAAACTACGTATATTATGGTAAACATGTTTTTTTTACGGTTTACTAAACTGAAATCTGCATGATCCAAAATAGTTGTTCCACTAAAAGCAGCAGTACTGACAAGGCAGCCCCCCACTGCCACTTTTATACATTTTTCACCTAATAATAAGCCCCTACTATTAAGATAATAGACTATGGAGAAACAGGGCAAAGCATATATGACCACGATCCACATTTTAAATCTTCTGTTTTGCTATCCCTAGAGGGCTGTGCTTGGGGTACAGCTTAGATGTTTCTCTTTCTAGCAATTTTTTAAATTATGATTGCATTTAAAGTGTTTCTTTACTTTAAATGCAGGCATTATTTTAAAGCTGCGAGTAGATATAAAGTGCAGACACCTAGTTGTTCCTTGTAGTTCCTATTCACCAGGGAGGCAGCTCATCATAGAGGTAGCCAATAGGAATGTAGGCAAGGAGGGACAGGCAATAAAGCTACTTGTAATGCCGCGTACACACGGTCGGACTTTTCATCTACAAAAGTCCAACGGACGCTGACGGGCTAAAGCTGGCTGGTAATCCGATCGTGTGTGGGCTTCTCCGGACTTTCAACGTACTTTTTTAGACTCAAATCCGACGTACTTTAGATTTGAAACATGCTTCAAATCTTTACGTCGTAACTACGACGGACCCCGAAGTCCGCTCGTCTGTATGCTAGTCCTACGGACAAAAACCCACGCTAGGGCAGCTATTGGCTACTGGCTATCAACTTCCTTATTTTAGTCCGGTGTACGTCATCACGTACGAATCCGTCGGACTTTTGTGTGGTCGTGTGTAGGCAAGTCTGTTCGTTAGAAAGTCTGCCGCAAGTCCGCCGCAAGTCCGCCGAAAGTCCGCCGAAAGTCTGTCGGACAGGCTGTCGGACTTTTGTAGATGAAAAGTCCGACCGTGTGTACGCGGCATTAGTGTCAAGAGTGGCCTGGTATTTGGCCATAGCAGTGGTGAAAGAGAGCTACTGCAGTTTCTGTATGTACTGGTACCTCCAACCAGGTAAAGCTCCAAGTCCCCATTCTGCTTTGTATTTTTTTTTAGGCTATCCTGCCTGCTTTATAGAAAATGAAACATGTTTTATATAGAACTCAATGGGGGAGTTTTGCAAAATCTGGTGCAGCTGTGCATAGAAACCAGTCAGCTTCCAAGTTATAGGCCTCATGCACACTGGACGTTAAAATAACGTTATAAAAACGTCATTAGCTTTGCAGTGAGTTTTTCAACTTTTTTTAACGTTTTTGCAATAGCGTTTATTAGCGTTTTTTAGCGTTTTCCCATGTTAGGATTTCGGTGTTTATTTGTTTTTTTTTCAATGGATCAAAAACATTAAAAAACGCTGGTGAGCGACATTTTTGAGCATTTATCAATGTTTATCAGCGTTTATCAGTGTTAGAGCGTTTTTACAGCTGAAAAACGTCTCTCAGAACCCACTAGTTTTTTGTTTTTTTTTTACTGCTCAAAAACGCCACTGTCCAAAACTGCTGATAACAGCCTATGTGTGCATGGACACATAGGATAACATGATGGAGAATTTAATGACTGTAGAAAAAAACGTCTACAGCCAAAAACAGCTGCTGTAAAAACGTCAAAAAACGTCCAGTGTGCATGAGGCCTTATTGTCAAAGGTAATTGAACAAGCTCAGGTTAGAAGCTGATTGGCTACCATGCACAGCTGCGCCAGATTCTGAATGCTCCAGTTATAGTAAATCTTCCTCTATAGCTTCAGCTGATTTTTACAGATATAATTGAATGAATTTGGGGAGTGACTCTTCTTTCTTTAGCCTCCCTGTCTGCCTCTTCAGAAGGAACCCTACTGAGCTTCAGCAAGTGACAGGAGCCTGAAAGCAAGCATGTCATGTGACACAAGGGTCATGGGTGTACGCTGTATTAAAAGTTGATTTGTAAGATGTTATAAAGATGATGAAAAAAAAGGTATATTTTCCAATGTATACATTTAAATTCACCAATACAATTATAGTTTCTTTCAGCCCTGAGAGAATACCATTTTTCAGTTAAAATGCTGCAGTTATTAACCATGTACATGTGACTGAAGTAGTGTTTATTAGACATTACTGGCTTTTAAAATACAATTAACATCATCCTTACCAAATTTCTAAGATCAAACTTTCTTACTGATGCCACCATGATTTTGACCAGGGTTGCAAACCCACAAAGTGATATTTGGTATTATAGGGAGCAATCAAAATATTTGGTAAACACATTAAAAATGGCTGCTATCTGAAATATTAAAGGAAAGTCAAGCCAGGAGGAAAAATACAGAAGGAAAAGATGGAGGGACAGCATGACTGGGTTAAAATGGAAGTGGAGGACAAAGGTCGAGAGCTGCAAAGTTTGAAAGAGGCAAGGAAGGAGGGGTATGGACCTGACTGGTGAAGTGGATGATGAGGGAGGGGTCTGTAGGGAGTTGAAGGTAGGACGGTCCCAAGAAAGTTTCTGTAGGAAGACAGGAGACATTAGGGAATCTTACCACCCCCCCCCCTGAAATATTGGGGTTTTCGGTCTTGTCATGGGTAAGTTGCTGGTGGATTGGGGATCTGTCACGGCAGCTGGCGGGGTTCAAGGCCCTAGAAGTTAGGCAGTAGTAAAGGTCAAAAGGATGGGGACCCGTCTTGGGTACGGTTTTCCCTTAGTACTTTTTTATGGCAGTAAATGGTGTACCTGACACTGTCTCCGAGTCGGTCGTGTGTGGCTGGAGACCTACTTTGTGGGTCATAGGTATTACTTGGTTGCCTACGAGGAGCCTTGAGATTCCAGTATGCATTCAGTCTTTTGCTTGTTATTTATTATTTATATTTGGTATTTATATGATTATGTATTTTGTTATTTATATTGATAATTTTGGTAATTAAAGTGGCTGCTGTGGCCATTGAATCCCAGTTGGTCTCAGTGTGTCTTATTTCAGTTGTGGGGTGGGTAATGGAGTGGCGAGGCAGCTTGGGGAAGGCCTGAACTTCAACTTTTATACCTTAGTCAAGAACAATATTCTTGCACACTATTATTTTTGATCTTTGAATTTAGTTACTAGGAGGCAGCACCAGCAATTATTTATTCATATAGTAAATACGATCAAAATAAAGCAATTATTGCAGCAGTTAGTCACAACTAAATTTGAGAAATTTGACATGATTAATTTTGCATATGTGTAAAGAAACAATACTAATGTTCTCCATGGTATCTTCCTGGACATTTTATATCAATTCACTAAAATATTACATTCATGTAACATTTAAGCGTTACTAGTGTAAGTAGCACAATGTGTCTTTATAATGGCCACTTGTAACTTCCTACAATGACCTGGTTGTGCATTTTGGCAAGGGGGTCTTGAACAGAAAACTAGCTTCATAGATTTACAGATATAATGGCAGGTAAAACAGATCCATAAATGTATTTTAAATGTGTATTCTGGGTGTTTGTTGTGATTTCCGCTTTAACCTCCCTGGCGGTCTGATTATGTCTGATTTTTGAATGTCAAAGCAGTATATTGTTTTACATGGAAATTTGTTGTTTTATAATATAGGCCTGTAATTGTTAGGAATAACTTACTTAAATCTGTCAAAACAAGAGTCTAGTAGACATCCCGGGTATGATAAAGTTTGAAACACAAAATCATAAATTATACTATAATAAATAACTATAATTAATTATGAAAAATAATAATATAATAATAATAATACATTTTATTCAATAATGTAATCAAATCAAAAATACTGACATTTGTCCAAACAAGGGTGCAATATTACTAGTCACTGATACTAGACACTACATATTGGTTTAGTAAACATCTCGGGTATAATAAGTTTTGAAACATGGGACTGCACAAAGTCCGACGTCACAATCGGGACAATGGAACCTGGTTTCCTTTCGGAATTTCTTTCCACTGTCATCTTGCTTTCAGCAACAAACTACGCACATCCTTGCAGATGCTGACTTTTTCTCGGTTGGTGGGATGTAGTCCATGAAGTGACAACCAGTCAGGTGTTCCGGGTTGACAACACCAACAGCACGGCGTCCAGCTCTATTCACAGCCATTGGTGTTTGGTGGTTCACAAAGATCCGTTCGGCAACTTTCCAAATGAAGTCAGAATGAATCACAGGCTTCTCTCTTTTCTTGAGCAGAATGTAGGCATTCCACAAGCGCTGCTCAAGAAGATGCTTCATTGCTGGGTAGAATGTCATTGCATTGTCGGCTCTGTTGACACCTCCCATGGTGTTATTGTAGTTTATCATTACTTGTGGCTTCATGATTTCTTTCCCACCTTTTGTGCGTACCATAACAGTGGAGGTATTATTATACTCATTGGGCACAAATCTTTCTTGTCAAGCCATCGCAGTGCCATCATTTTGCCTTTCTGCCAGGCAACCATTTCTCCAGTCTTCAGCTTTTTATTGGCAAACATTGGCGGCATGTCGCGCCGATTAGCCCTAACGGTTCCATAGGCATCTGTTTGTTTTGCAGAGAAACTCATAAAGTTCAGAAATATAAAAGTTGTCGGTTGTTACGCAATAGCCCTGATTTAGCAATGTCTCAATGAGTGAAAGAACGGAAGATGTTGCCGTTCCATAGTTGCTGTATTTTGGATTGAATTTTGTTCCTTTTCCATTGTATAGGACTGAATCCCAAATGTAGCCAGTTGACGATTTGCATAGCCTGAAGGATTTTATGCCAAATCGTGCTCTCCTTGATGCAACGTATTGTACCCAGCTGAGCCTTCCCTTGTAGGCCATTAGACTTTAATCTATGCTGATCAGTGGCGTCTCCAGCTTTCAAATTTAGGGGGGGCACATGGGGGGACAGGGACAAAAGTAGGGGGGCAACTAGAAAATGCATATATATATATATATCCTGGGGCCCTTTACTACGACCCCACGACGGGCCCTTTCACATGTTCTGCAGTGAGCTCCCTTCCTACTGTATTGGGGTCCCCCAGGGTGGCAGAAAACAAGAGATATATGTCACCAGCATATCAAGAAAATATAAGGATCCAAAGCAGTGGGAGAACTATCAGGGTTGCAAAGGTTGTCTTGCCTCCGGGCCCTGGTGTTCTGTCACTGTGGGGTTCCCCAGCCTCCTCTTGCTGTCCTGCCCCTGCTATTGACAGCGCTGGTCTGGCATCTCTTGGAATTTACAGGCTGGTCCTCCTGTCCTAAGGACGGGAGAAAGCAGTCTGTTTTTTCAGTAACTGAGAGTCCTGGTGGAGTCCTTCCTGCAAATCGCTCTTCTCCCTGCCAATGAGGATGCAGGTGAAGGAGCAGATCGGGTGGCCGTGGTTGTGTGAACGCTCGCATTATGCAGTGTCAGTGAGCAGGGGAGGGGGGAGGAATCACCCACAGGAGCTGACTGGGGACTCTCTCCCTCTTAGACATTGATTTTTTGTAAAAAAAAAAAAATTTTTTTTTTTTTTGGGGGGGCACATGGTGGGGCACAGCATAATGTTGGGGGGGTCAGGACCCCCTCTGGCCCCCCCTAGAGTCGCCATTGATGCTGATATCTTTCTGACACATAGCTCCGTTTGAAATTTTTTAGAATCATTTGAGATACTTCCCAAATTTTATTTATTTTTTATGCAGGATGAGTAGTTTCATCAAATTCTTTGTTGTTTTTCAAAGTGTAAATATTTCATGATCAGGGAAAATCTGTATTTTCACATGACCGTGCCAAAGAATGGAGTGGCAAGTAATTTATTAGATGTCCACTATCACTTCTGCAGGGGTTTCCCCACCACTCCCTGAAGTATTATTAGGCACAGAAATTTCCAAATGTCATCTTTGGTCACTAGTTCCCACTTTCTGCTTCTTGGAAACTTCGGATGCGTAGTAGCTAATTGTTGCTCTTGGTACCGGTTTGTCTCAGTAACTATTTGTTCAGAAATAGTTATAAGTTATAAGTATGCCAAGGGGTTGTCGTCTTCAACGTCTACTTTCATACCAGATCCTCCAGCAAATGGGAATCTTGGGGGCACCTTGCTTGATCCGTACCACAGTCAATACAGCACCAAGTTCGCACATCACTGAGCTCAATCGCAGAATCGTCACTGTCGTCACTTTGAGTGTCTGATGACGAATTTCCCCACGAATCACTATCGATCAATTCTACAAGTGATTCTAATTCACTATCGCAGTTTTCTAGCTGGTCAAAAAAAGCTTTTTTTGACGTGGAGGGACGCTTTTTGGATGACATGGATGTTCTCTGGTTTCTAAACAGAAAGAATGACAGAAAGAATGGTAAAAGTGCAGGCAGGGCACTGGACAAAGCACTAGGAACAAACTGAGGTCAAATGATTTGATACAGTAATGTAATCCTCAGGTTACAATGTATTGTGTGTGTGTGTTATGTTTTTTGGACTTTTTGAATTTTCCACCGGTTCCACTCCAAAACGTCGCGATGCTCGCAGGGAACGGTACTCAGAAGGCAGATGCATCTGGTGGAGGATCCAGATGGAGGACACAGCAGGAGTACATTGCGGGATTGTTGGGACAAGGTAAGTACATTTCAGGGATGCTACAGTGAAATCCCGTGTGTGGTTCAGGGTTCCCGCTTTTGGTACCGAAAGTGAACTCTGAGACACTCAGGATTACCGCCAAGGAGGTTAAAATTTAAGTTTTTGGTTTTATTCAGCTCTGACCATTTTAAAGCTAGAATTTAAAGCTAGATACCAATGCCAGCCAGAAGAACTTGTGAAAGTTAATAAGATCATTACTTTGGGTTATAGATCATCAGAATTTTGCATGCATTTCAAAATTTTCATCAGGGAAATACCCATATTCCTATGTTTATTGAAAGTCACTTTATAATTTCACAAAGCTAGAGTCATCTGGGATTACCCGAATGAAGACGGTCCCATGGAGCTGTAGTGATCAAGATGTTGCTATATTACTGTTTCCAGTCAGTGATGATTGAGACATAACAGCTGCTTTTGAGCCAAGGCTACCTAGAATCATCTTCCCTTACAAATTACAGACACAGGTACAAAGAGCATATTGTTTCTGGGTGTAATAAATACATCAGACATGTTGTAAAAGTTTATGCAAAGGAGAACTTTACCAACGTTTTTGAGAATCACTTCCCAAGGTTGTGTGTGGAGTCAGTGCAGCTGTAAAAAGAGTTCCATCTTTTTTTGAATTTGTCTAAATTTTACATTCAAAATTAAATAGAAAATCAGCTTGAACTTTTGGTTGCAGAAAAACGTTATCTGTTCTGAAAAACCTATGTATGCTGTCAGCATTGTGGTTATACTATTCATAGGGGAAAACTGAAATGTGTCTTGGTCCAAAAGGTGTAAATTTGAAGGGGGCTGGCGGGAAGGAGGGATTGAGGGATAGATGTGAAGTGAAAATGTTTAAAAAAGTTGCAGTGATACAAAATTAATTTTTAAATAAAAGAAAAAAACTGGTTATACTTACCTGCTCTGTGAAACAAAATTGCATTGAAAGGCTGCTTACTTCCTCTTTGGGAAGTCCCTGCTGGCGCTTGGGCTCCTACCTCCTTCGGGTGCCTCCTGTAACAAGCCAGTAGCTAAGGAAGTGCCCATGAGTGCATGCTCCAGTTGGGACCTGAGCTGGCCTATAGTCACACACATTACTGGTAGGCCACGCCCCATCTCCCTCCTCACAGGAGTTTGACTATGGCTCTACTGCCTGCTGTTACTCCCGCGAAAGCAGGAAATGAGGGAAGCGGTACTGGAGTCAGAAACATTTAGTGACAGAGGAGGGTAGGACAGGGAGTGGGCATTGTTTACTTCAATGCACAGAATGCATTATGGCAAAACATTTTTAGAACTATTCTAAAGTGGCTGTGAAGGCAGAAGGATTTTTACTGTAATGCATTCTCTGCATTAAGGTGAATCCCTCCAACTCCCTGTTACACTTACCTTAGCTCGATCTACATCCAGTGATGTGCACGAGAGCAGATGCTTTGTCTTCTCTCTCCCTGCTCATTGACTCAGAGAGAGCAGCTGGAGCTATTGGATTCTGCTGCTCTCAATCACAGCCAGTGATGAGGGAGCAGGAGGCAAGACTGAGTCCTGCTGTCTGTGTCAACAAACCGAGACAGCGAGGTTTGGAGCGAGCCCGCACGAGTGCCCCCATAGCAAGCGGCTTGCTATGGGGGCACTGGGTGGGGGGGAAGAGCCAGGATCTGAGAAGAGGAGGATCGGAGATGCTCTGTGTAAAACTATTGCACACAGCAGGTAAGTATAATTATATAATTGTTATTTTAAAGAGAAAAAAAAAATACATTTAGAATCACTTTAACCTCCCTGGCGGTATGATTATTTTCGGATTTTAGGTGCTGAAAGCGGTACCATTATTTTTGCATGGAAATGTGGCGTTTTATATTGTAGGCCTGTAATTCTTAGGAATAACTCACTGAAATCTTTCCAAACAAGAGTCTAGTAGATATCCTGGGTATGATAAAGTTTTAACACAAAATCATAAATTATAATATAATAAATAACTATAAATAATAACAAATAATAATATAATAGTAATAATACTTTTTATTCAATAAATTTTAGTAAATAATATAAATCAAAAACACTGACTTTTTTTTGGCCAAACAAGAGTGCAATATTAGTAGTCATATTGCTTTAGTAAACATCTCGGGTATGGAAATTTTTAAAACAGGGCACAGCACAAAGTCCGACGTCACAGTCAGGACAGTAGAACCGGGTTTCTTTTCTGATTTTCCTTCCTGTGTCATCACGTTTAGAGCAGCAATCCACACACATCCTTGTGAGTGCTGCCTTCTTTTCCGTTGGTGGAATGTGGTCCATAAAGTTTCGACCTGTCAGGCATTCCAGGTTCACAACGCCAGCAGTACGACGTCCAGATCTATTTACAGTGGTTGGTGTTTGGTGCTTGAGAAATATAAGTTCGGCAACTTTCCAAACGAAGTCTGCATGAATCACAGGCCTGTCACTCTTTTTTTTTAGAAGAATGAAAGCATTTTTTTGTAATATTTTTTTTGTTGCTTTCTCATAGCAGGATAAAAAGTCATGGCCTGGTCAGCTCTGTCAACACCTCCCATTGTGTTGTTGTAGTCCATTACGACTTGAGGTTTCATTACGTCTTTTCCACCTTTTGTATGTACCATGAGAGTAGAGGTGTTGTGAATGGTACTCATTAGGCACACATCTTTTTTATCGCGCCATCTTAGTGCCATCATTTTGCCTTCTTGCCAGGCAACTATTTCTCCTGCCTTGAGCTTTTTATTGCCAAAGGTTGGCGGCATATCACGCCAGTTAGCGCTAACAGTCCCATATGCATCCGCCTTGTGTTGTAGAAGGAACTCATAGAGTTCTGGAGAAGTATAAAAATTATCTGTGGTTACACAGTACCCCTGATTCAGCAATGGCTCAATCAAAGTAAGAACAGAAGCAGTTGCCATTCCATAATAACTGAATCTGTCGTTGAATTTGGTCCCTTTCCCGGTGTAAAGGACTGAATTCCATATGTAACCAGTGCTGGATTCACAGAGCATGAATGATTTTATGCCGAATCGCGCTCTCTTAGATGCCATGTACTGTATCCAGCTAAGTCTTCCTTTGTAGGCCATTAGACTTTCGTCCACACTGACGTCTCTGTCTGGAACATAGGTCTGCTGGAAATTTTTCAGAATAATTTGATATAGGTCCCAAATCTTTTTCAGTTTTGGAGCTGGATGAGAAGTCTCATCAAATTCTTCATTATTTTGAAAATGCAGATATTTCATTATGAGAGAAAATTTGTATTCTCGACATGATGGTGCCAAAAAAAGGAGTGGCTAATATTTTGTTGGTTGTCCAGTACCATTTCTGCAGGGGTTTCCCCACCACTCCCTGGAGAATAATTAGGCCCAGAAACTTCCAGATGTCCTCCTTGGTCACTGGTTCCCATTTTCTGCTCCTTGAAAACCTCTGAGGTATAGCAGCTTGTTGCTCCTGGTACCGATTGGTCTCTGTAACAATTCTTTCTATGACCTCATCAGTCAAAAAGAGTTGAAGGTATCCCAAGGGGCTGTCATCTTCAACCTCCACTTTAATACCAGGGGCTCCGGTAAATGGGAATCTTGGGGGCGCTGTGTGCTCCATACCGCAATCAATCGAGCACCAAGTCCGCACATCACTGGGCACAGTTGCAGGATCATTGCTGAAATCGCTTTCTGTGCCTGATGACAAACTTCCCCATGAATCGCTATCACTCACTTCTGCAAGCTATTCTGTCTCACTGTTGCTGTTTTCCAGCAGGTCATATGCCGCTTTTGAGGTTGAAGTGCGCTTTTTTGATGCCATGGTCGCTCTGCAGTTTCCAGACAGAAAGTATAGTAAAACTGCAGGCAGGGGCACTGGACAAAGCACTGGGGGGCAATCTGAGGTCAATTTTATTTTATTTAGTAATGTAATCCAATAGGATTACAATGTGTCAGTGTGTTTGTGTTTTACACTTTTTGAACTTGCCGCCGGTTCCACCCCCTGCATCGCTACGCTCGCAGGGAACGGAAGCCAGGGCACACAGTGCATCGGGCGGAAGATCCGGCCGCCGAACACAGCGGGAGAACATCGCGGGATCCTGGAGACAAGGTAAGTCACGTCTTCCAGGATCCAGCGATGCGATCCCGAGTCTGGCTCGGGGTTACCGCTTCTGGTACTAAAATCTCACCCCGAGCCAGACTCGGGAATACCGCCAGGGGGGTTAAGTTGTGCTTAATCCTTAAAATCCTGCCTAAATCATTAAAAAAATGCTTTCAATAGAATGTGAATGAGCGAGTGCAAAAGATATAGGTCTTCTATTGAGGTTTATTTTATTTATACTTTTATTTTATTTTTTTACTGTGACTTCACAGATAAACCCTCAATGTGTGTCTCAGTGGGGGTGATTTACTAAAACCGGAGTATGCAAGATCTGGTGCAGCTCTGCATGATGGCCAATCAGCTTCTAACTTCAGCTTGTTCAATTATGCTTTGACAATAAAACCTGGAAGCTGATTGGTTTCTATGCAGAGCTGCACCAGATGTTGTACTCTCCAGTTTTATAAATCAACCCCCATTGTCTCCAGGACACCAGGACAAGAAATGAGGGGAAAAGGGTCCACCAGACCAGGAAGGCACACACAGCAATAAAAACCCAATAGAGGTTCTAACCTTTACCCCTTGTACTAAAAAAAAAAAAAAAAATTAAAAAAAAAAATGTTTTTGTTGCTGTCTGTTTTTCTGTTGAATAGATTTCACATCAGTTTTCTTTCTCTGGCTCTGAGCCATTGTGCTGTGGCCACAGCGAAGTGGAAGAGATTTACTAAAACTGAAGCACTTAGAATCTGGTGCAGCTGTGCATTGTAGCCAATCATCTTCTAACTTCAGCTTGTGCAATTAAGCTTTGACAATTATCCCTCAATCACACTGAACGCGGGTTTGAGATTAGCTGAACTCGCACGATTTCAAACCCACATTTCATTGCAAGTTCAAGGGGCGATTTGAAAGACATCTGTGCAGGTACATGCACAGATATCTATTGAAATTGCCCCCGAAGTTGCCGCAGGAACTGCTTTTGGAATTCGGTGCGGCGCTGCAAAGTCGGCGATGCACCGATTGGGACAGTGCCGTTGCCGGCAATAGGCTGCGATTTGGCATGCGATTTGACATGTCAAATTGTGCCGATGTGAACGGGGGCTAAAACCTGATTTCTATGCAGAGCTGCACCAGATTTTGCATTCTCCAGTTCTAGTAAATCAACCCCAGTGTACCTGCGGTTTTGATGTGGGTTAGCTGCGCTTTTCCATAGACTTCTATTATGTCCCATAGTTTTGGAGCGCACCAAAACCGCAGATACACTGCACTGCGGCAAAAGCACAGCGGGGGGGTCAATGTGACAGCACCGTTTTTTATCACTAGGACAAGAAATAAAAATAAATCTCCCCAATCGGTACACAGGCCTCAATAAAATCCTGACAGAGGTTCTGACCCCGTGTCACTCTATCAAAAGGAAAAATAACTATCTTGGTTGGAGCTGATCTTTAAAGCAAATGAGCAGCCAAATGAAATTTGTTCATTATTCTTTTCAGATGTTAGCAAAAAATGATGTAACCCCTGGTCAAAGTCAAGGGAAGTTGTGATACGCACTATGAATTTTTCAAATGAGCAAACAAGAAAGATTCATGGGAATAAAGGACACATAAAGCCTATACCATGTAACATTCTTAGTACTTGACTTGAATCTTCTGGGATTAGAACTGAATATATCAAACAGTGATCGCATTTCCTACAGCTTTCCACACAGGCAAATTACTGTAGCGCTCAGTGACTAATTAAAATCCTGTCTCATATTTTTCGCAGTAATTTCATTCTGGGAATTTCTTTGAAGTCCAGATAGCCCACTTAAAGTTTTGCTGCTGGGTGGGATCTGTAACGGCACAGTTATAAAGAAATTAAAAGGACCATGTATTTCCTTCTGGTTCAATAAGCATCAGTCTCCTCTGGAACACTGTTAGCGGGTCATTCTTCCCATTAATATGTAACCAGCAACATATAGTGCCTATGGCACCAAGCGGCCTTTCAGACTCATTTCTTGTGCTAAGAGATTGATGTGAGCTGTACTTGTCACATTAGCTCTCGCTGCTTGCTTCCTTTTCTTGTTTTCATTAGTCTTTCCTCTACAGAGGAAAAAAGTCAAGAGCGAGGAAATTAATTAGCAATATAGCTATTAGTCGAGTAGTCCAGTGGCCTTAGACTTCCACTTAATTGGTCTTGATGAAAACTAAAAGCAGTTTTGGGCAACATGTTTAACCCTCTCTTGTCTCAGGTAAAAAGCTGTGCTATGGGCTTGGTTTTCTAAAGGCAAATAAGCTGTTTACTTTGCAAGAGAAATTGCACTTTGCATGGGAATTTACTCCAGAGCTTAGTGAATGTGGTAAAACTTCACTTTGAAAAGAATACCCAATCGCGTGCAAGGAAAAATAAAGGAATTAAATATGTTTGCTTGCACATGATTGGATGATGGAAGTCAGCAGAGCTTCACCTCATTCACTAAACTATGGGGATAATTCCCTTGCAAAGATCAACTTCTCTTGCAAAGTGAACAGTCTATTTGCCTTTAGTAAATCAACCCCAGTGTGTTTTTACTAAGACAGCAAACTACACTCACTGGCCACTTTATTAGGTCCACCTGTTCAATTGCTTGGTAACACAAATTGCTAATCAGCCAATCACATGGCAGCAACTCAATGCATTTAGGCATCTAGACGTGGTGAAGTAGACTTGCTGAATTTCAAACTGAGCATCAGAATGGGAAAGAAAGGGGATTTAAGTGACTTTGAACATGGCATGGTTGGTGGTGCCAGACGGGCTGGTCTGAGTATTTCAAAAACTGCTGATCTACTGGGATTTTCACACATAACCATCTCTAGGTTTTACAGAGAATGGTCCAAAAAAGAGAAAATATCCATTGAGCATTAGTTGTGTGGACCAAAATGCCTTGTTGATGTCAGAGGTCAGAGGAGAATGATAGAAAGGCAACAGTAACTCAAATAATCACTAGTTACAACCAAGGAATGCAGAGAACCATCTCTGAATGCACAGCACATCGAACCTTGAAGCAAATGGGCTACAGCAGCAGAAGACCCCAGCAGTTGCCACTCCTGTCAGCTACGAACAGGAAACTGAGGCTACAATTTGCACAGGCTTACCAAAAATTGGACAATAGAAGATTGAAAAACATTGCCTGGTCTGATGAGTCTCGATTTCAGTTATGACATTATGATGGTAGGGTCAGAATTTGGCGTAAACAACAAGGAAGCATGGATCCATCCTGCTTAGTATCAACAGTTCAGGCTGGAGGTGTAATAGTGTGGGGGATATTTTCTTGACACACTTTAGTCCCCTTAGTACCAATTGAACATTGTTTAAACACCATGGCCTACCTGAGTATTGTTGCTGACCATGTCCATCCCTTTATGACTACAGTGTACCCATCTTCTTCCAGCAGGATAATGTACCATGTCACAAAGCTCAAATCATCTCACCGCTGGTTTCTTGAACATGACAATGAGGTCACTGTACTCCAATAGCCCCCACAGTCACCAGATCTCAATCCAATAGAGCACCTTTGGGATGTAGTGGAATGGGAGATTCACATCATGGATGTGCAGCCAACAAAATTTGCAGCAACTGCGTGATGCTATCATATCAATATGGACCAAAATCTCTGAGGAATGTTTCCAGCACCCTGTTGAATCTATGCCATGAAGAATTAAGGAAAAAGAGGGTCCAAACTGGTATTAGCAAGGTGCACCTAATAAAGTGACCAGTGAGTGTATTTAGCCTGCTGCAGGATTTATTGAATTATAAACAAAACATATGGTGCTACTGATTGGTGTGTTCCTTCCCTTGTAAATCTCCCACCTCATTTCTGTTGGATATTTGTACTACTGAAAGAAAATTTAAAGTATGTTGTGAACATTTTTACACCAAAACCCACAAAATGAACATATTTGATACCGATAAATTTAACATAACCTTCGTCAATCTTCCAAAATTCAACATTTCTATTTTGGCACATAAATATTAGTTGTGTTAATTTTTTCGATGTTAAACATGCCCAGTACTTATAGAAGGATCCATTTTTATTTCGATTTTGCAGTTCTTAACTACGGCAGTTCCTTTTTACATATGTTGCTTTATTGTGCTGGGCTCTCTGTGCGTCATGTTTTCCACACCAAAGTGAAAACAATCAGCTTAAAATGCACAGATAGCTGCCATAACCCCGGTATCCTCTTCTTCAGTGGACGGTCAGCTTTCAGATAAAAGTGGTCTCTGCGACAGATTCGCTGCAAGATCACTTTTATCGGTGGTGGGAGAAGCCCCCCCCCCTCCCGCCGCGCTCCGGTGGTCTCTGTCGCTTACTTATTTTATTTCCTAGGATGTTAGAAAAAAATTTATAATGTTTGGGGTTCTAAGTAATTTTCTAGCAAAAAAAAAAAAGATTTTAACTTATAAACACTGAGTCTGAAAAATAGGCCCGGTCCTTAAGTGGTTAAGGGGATTCAAATGCTGGGAATTTGGGTGGGGTTTATGATCATGTGATCGCCATGATTGGCTGTCATGGTGGTCACATGTTTGGAAAGCTTTCCGTTAGCCACCGGTAAATGTATGCAAATGGCACGCAAATATGTAGCCGCTCTACGCCAAGGCCCACCCACTGAGAAGCCGCATATTTGAATGCCATCGGTGTCAAGATGTTAATGCAAATTAGTTCTTGGTACCTTAAACTAGTTTATCTCCACCTTTTTTATATACTCTCCTACATTTTTCCAAAATAAAATAAAATGACCCTAAAAACTATCTTTAGTTGGAATTTGGGTGTGTTCCGAGCACTATTGCTGATTGAAGATTTGCCATCTTTGAGCTGCTAAGTGGTATTTGAGACCCTCTGCCTGTAATGTGAGTGTATTTGGTGTTTAAGAACAAGAAAAGGAGATTTTTAGGTAATGGTACCATGCCAGAAGGAGTGTGTGGTCATATCATTGCACTATATTGCCACTTTAGGTAAAGAGTAAATCTCTAGATTTATCAAGACATTTGGAACACATTAAGTTTTCTGTCTGAATCAGTTAAAATGAGTCACTTCCTAACAAGCGAATCAGAATTGAGCTGTTGAAGTCTTATCTCACATTAGGTACTGCATTATTAAATAAGCCTATGATGAAGAAGCAACTAGAAGTCTAATGATTAGAAGTCTAATGAGTTTTAGTTTTAATCTATCTCATCCCTGTTTATCTATTTGTTTTATTTTATTTTACACAATAATAAAGGATTATAAGTCACAAAAGTGTATTGGTTAATGTTTACCTGTTTTAATATTTTCTTTTTGAAACATAGCATTTTTTGCTATGTTAAATGGTTCCTTTCGTTAAAAGCCGGAGACTTAAGCCTACGTTAATTCATAATCTGAGATCTTAATGTCAGACAATATTGATCTCGAACAACCCAATTTCCCATAATGATTTCATGAAAAATAAATGCATCTAATATAGGAGAGAATAAATGTTAGCAGAGTACACTAATACGGAGCACATTGGTTTTCTGCAATTGCAATAAGCAGAATTCTCATACATAATTTAAAACATTAGAAAAAGTGTTTTGTCTTGACTTTCAATGTACTATTCATGATAACATGTGCTGAAGCAAGACTGATCCATTTCACTTAATGTACCTATTAACCCAAGAACAAGTCTAGGAACTTCAGCGTTGTACATATAAATATTGCTAAAAAAAACTATTATTGGAATATACAGTAAACTGTTGGGGATCAGAACAAATATTAGGTCTTTTTTCAAGGCACAAATGTAATAGAATTGTTCTCAAGCTTTTGTATACCAAAGAAGAATCATTTCCAAATGCTGCAACAGGCATTAGATACTTGTCTGAAGTTGGCAAACATCCGATCAGCACAGAGATAGTGAAGGAAAACCATCATCTAGAAAAAAATAATTCTAGAAGATGTTGCAGCTTCCTTTTGTGTTACAGAAGAGCATGGGGACCGTTTCATCCTAACTATCTTTTTGTGTGAGCAATTTTCCATGAATTGCCTCCACATTCAACTTAAATAGAAGCTAATTAGGACCATTTCCTCTGAAATGGATTAGAATCGCAGACAGAGGAAGTTTATACTAGACACAATGTGGGTTTCTTATGTAGAAGGCTTGTTAAAGTGCTTGTTAAAGCTTAAACATTTTTATATTAATGCATTTTTTGCATTAGGACAAAAAATGTTTAGGAACAGGAGCCCCCCCCTCCCCCTTTTTACTTAACTGAGCCCTCATTGGATCCAGGGCTGTGCCCGTCTACAACTCTCCTCTCGTCTCACTTCCAGGTCTCACAGGCTTTGCTAAGACAGCCCTGCTGCTGTCAATCAAAGCCAGTGATGAGGGAGCGGGGGTCAGGGCCAAGGCCTGCTGTCTGTGTCTATAGATGCAGACAGCAAGGCTCAGGAGCAAGCACACATGAGTGCCCCTATAGAAAGAAGCTTTCTATGGGGGCACTTGCTGAAGAGAAGGAGGCAAAAGCGCCGGTGGGGGACCCAAGAAGAAGCAGTTTAGGGCTGCTCTGTGCAATTCCATTCTTTAAGTTCTTAAAAAGTTTGTTTAACCTCCCTGGCGGTATAATTATGTCAGATTTTTGAATGTAGGCTTGTAATATTTAGGAATAACTCACTTAAATCTGTCCAAACAAGAGTCTAATAGACTCTGATAAAGTTTGAAACACGAAATCATAAGTTATAATATAATAAAAAGCTATAAATAATTATAAAAAATAATAATATAATAATAATAATACATTTTATTCAATGATGTAATCAAATCAAAAACACTGAAATTTGCTCAGTCGCAGAATTGTCCATGTCATCACTTTCAGTGTATGATGACGAATTTCCCCATGAATCACTATCGCTCAATTGTGCAAGTGATTCTAATTCACTATTGCTGTTTTCTAGCTGGTCTAAAACCACTTTTGACATAGGGGGGCGCTTTTTGGATGCCATGGACGTTCTCAAGTTTCCAGGTAGAAAGAATGGTATATATAATATAAAAGTGCAGGCAGGGCACAGGACAAAGCACTAGGGACAAAAGGGAGGTGAAATGGTTTGATACAGTAATGTATGTAATCTTATAAATTACAGTGTGGTGTATGTGTTATATTTTGTGTACTTTTTTGAATTTGCCGCCAGGCTCCGCTCCCATGCCTCGCGACGCTCGCAGGGAACTAAATTTAGTTTTTGGCTTCACTGCAGTCAGTGGAGCAGCGATATATTGTTTTTGTTTGGGTTCCTAGCTCGGTGTTTGATTTCTCCCACCTGCTTCTGGGAGAAGCTTCCAGAATATAGGGCAGGGAGAGTCAAAAGTCCAGTATGAATATTTATCATTACCCAGCCAATTCCTGGGACTGCTTCACTTGATAGATACAAGAAATTGCAGTTCGGGTCTCAGCAGGAGCTGAGCTGAGGGCCTGGAGAAGATTGCTGAAGGATTATTTGCTGGAGGGACACACCGATCCACCGATCTTGGTAAAGACCCTCCGGCGGAGGCTCTTTACCACGTGATCAGCCGTGTCCAATCATGGCTGATCACGATGTCAATAGGAAAAGCCGTTGATCGGCTTTTCCTCACTTGCGTCTGACAGACGCGAGTAGAGGAGAGCCAATCGGCGGCTCTCCTATATATAGATAGATATATCTATTAATCTATATATAGATAGATATATAGATATATCTATCTATATATATTCAATCAAAAATAGAAATAAAATTTGGCAATCTATGCATTTGCATGATACGAATTCGTTCCTTTCTAACACTGGAACACTTAAATAGTTAAGCCTGGCTTGCTCATTGAATTGCATGTATGTTACAAACTATTCTTTACTTCATGTTATAGTGCATATGGTCTAATCGCTCTGTGCCAGCAAAAGAGATTTTATTTCCAATCAGCTAATGTCTTCTCTCCACATGTGTCCAGCAATCTACTTACTATTGTTATAACATGAGGTTTTATACATTTTCCCAGGAGCTTTTCAGGAAGAATTAAAAGAGTGTGACAGATGGGAAAACAATTTCTTATATTTAAGAGGAGTAAATGAAGTGATGCTGCTTAACTCATTAATTTCCCATTACAAATCAAACTGAGGGATTATGTTCTAGAATAATTTAATATTATACAAGCAGAGAAAACATAATTAGGAGAGCTGAAGCACGCACTACAGATTACCAGCCACCAGTGCACACTCACAAAAGGCTTAGATTTACTATTGTTAGCATATATACAGTATAAATGTCAACTGTTTCTTGGTGGCTCTACTTGCTATCAAGAAAAAGGTAACATGGGCTTGTGAACCTTATGAACAGGTATTCATTTTTTCTACCCATACTGGCACTAGGACCGCTGATAAGGCAGTACAACCAGTCCTGTTGTACTGGGCCCAGGCCCCATCAGATAAACAGGGGGGGCCCAGGACATCTTCAATGTTCATTTCTGCCTAAATTATTAAATGGTTCTGCTCCTACTTACTTACCAGGACTTAAACTATATTTCCCTGGGCTCCATCAGGTCAACAGAGGGACCTGGGAGGTGGGAGCAGAGGAGGGACTCTTTTTTTCATTTTTGGGGTCAGTGCTGCTGTTCCGCTGCACCCCAGGAGGCGGGATGGTAGGGGTGTAGGTGGGGTTGGGGGGGCCTTCAGGAAGGCTGTATGGGGCCCCATGATTTCTTACAGTGGCCCTTACTGGCTTTGCCGCCGCTAGCAGTGTGCTTTTAACCCCCCCGAAGGGTTCAAAAAGGTGTTAAAAGCGCCACTGCTGAAACACCTTGCAGGCGCTTCGGCAGCGCTGTCCATGCATTTCAATGGGCAGGGGCAGTGGAGGAGAGGTGCATGCACCTCTCCTCTACCACCCCAAAGATGATGCTTGCAGGACTTTTTTTAACATTCCGCAAGCGCATCGCCCCAGTGTGAAAGCACTCGGGCTTTCACACTGGAGTGACAGGAGAGGCGCTTTACAGGCGCTTTGCGGGCGCTATTTTTAGCGCTAAAATGCGTGTAAAGCGCCTCAGTGTGCAAGTGGCCTTAAAGCAGAACTTCATTCTCTCTCACTGACTATTTTTTCCTTATGCTGCCAGCATCAGTAGATAGATCTTATATCAATATATCGTATTTACTAGTTTTAAACTTTTTTTTTACATTTCTTTAGCTACTTCCTTGTTTCCAGACCTAGGCAAATGGGGGTTGATTTACTAAAACTGGAGCATCTTTGCATGGTAGCCAATTAGCTTCTAACTTAAGCTTGTTCAATTAATCTTTGGCAGAAAACATGGAAGCTGATTGGTTTCTATGCAAAGGTGCACCAGATTTTGTACTCTCCAGTTTTAGTAAATCAACTCCATGATGTCATAGGAGTCTTCAGAAGGGGGGGAGAGGTCTTCTCAGCTATGCACACCCTCCTACCTGCATGCCTGAGCTAAGGACAGATAGATTCCAGGAAGCAAATGCTACATGAATTATCTGCCCTTACTCAAGATGGCCCCTGCCAGAAATGCTAGGGTATTTTTTTTCAAAGTGATTTTTCAGCAAAATTAGGCATGGAGACATGCTTAATTTTGCTGTCAGAATTCCCAGTTGAAATGCCTGGGTAAAAGCTGATCAAGCACAGTTTTGTGCTTGATTGGATGGAGTGGAGAACAGAGGAGACATTATGGGACTAATAGTGTTAAAAAATGTAATCTGCCATGGTTTTTTTTTTACAGTGTCTCAGATTTAAAAAAAATTGTTTATAAATTGTCATAAATATTTTGGCGGTTGTACATTTCTAGCAAAAGATAAGGATTCAAATGTGTGCGAAAAATGTAACAAATTGGGTGGAAAAGTGGTTAGATCTACTTCTTCTGAGAAGAACTAGTGCACCTGTTCATTCTGTATCACCTCTCCAGGTATCTGATAAAATGTGATAGTGATGATATAGGGCACGGTATGTTTAGCCGCTTGCCAACCGCCGCACACAGATGTACGTCGACAGAATGGCACAGGCAGGCAAATGGGTGTACCTGTACGTCCCTTTAAATTTGCCGCCTATTGAGTGCATGTGCCCGTCGTGCGCTGCGGGAGCGTGCCCGTGGTTCCTGGGAACTCAGTGTTCGCCGGCGGCTCCCGATTGCGGTGTGGAGAGGCAGAACAGGGAGATGCCTTTGTAGTCAAGACATTTCCCTGTTCTGCCTTGAGACGTGACAGGGAGCTACTGCTCCCTGTCATTGGGAGCAGTGATCACTGTCATGTCAGTTGTAGCCCATCCCCCCCTTCAGTTAGAACATCTCCCTAGGACACACTTAACCCCTTGATCGCCCCCTAGTGTTTAACCCCTTCCCTGCCAGTGTCATTTACACAGTAATCAATGCATTTTTATAACACCGATCACTGTATAAATGACAATGGTAACAAAATAGTGTCAAAAGTGTCCAATGTGTCCGCCATAATGTCGCAGTCACGATGAAAATCGCAGATCGCTGCCATTATTAATAAAAAAAAAATTATAAAAATGCCATAAATCTAGCCCCTATTTTGTAGACGCTATAACTTTTGCGCAAACCAATCAATATTATTGCGATTATTTTTACCAAAATTATGTAGAAGAATACATATCGGCCTAAACTGAGAAAGAAATGTGTTTTTTTATATATTTTTGGGGGATATTTGTTATAGCAAAAAGTAAAAAATATTGCTTTTTTTCAAAATTGTCGCTCTTTTTAAATTTATAGTGCAAAAAATAAAAACCGCAGAGGTGATCAAATACCACCAAAAGAAAGCTCTATTTGTGGGAAAAAAAAGACATCAATTTTGTTTGGGTACAATGTTGCACGACCGCGCAATTGTCAGCTAAAGCGACGCAGTGCCGAATCACAAAAAATGCTCTGGTCAGGAAGGGGGTAAAATCTTCCGGGGCTGAAGTGGTTAAGGGTGCATTCACACCAGCAGCTACATTATAACACAGCTGTTGGTGTACAGTGGGGTGACAGCATTGTTGATGCGCATCTCACTGTTCGCTTTTTTTTTTAACAAACTTTATTGAAATGTCACAGTGACAATTCATTACGTTTGGTCACTGTGTGGTGTGAGGAGGTGGATTGTGTTGTGCTGCTCTGCGCTGTGCTGAAAAAACGACTGCACGCAGTACTTTTTTCAGCACACAGTACACAATGATGTGAACCGGCTACATAGGAGACAAGACGTTTTGCCTTGTCTTGCGGTGAGACTGCGCTGGAACAGGCGTCCAGCACAGTCCTACTGCACCTGGTGTGAATGTACCCTTAGGAATGTATTTACTAAAGGGAAAAAGACTGTGCACTCTGCAAGTGCATTTGCTCTAGAGCTTAGTAAATGAGCAGAAACTCTGTTGACTTCCGTCATCCAATCACATTCCAGCAAAAATGCAGTTTTTTTAATTTTCCTTGCACATGATTGGGTTTTCTTGGCAAAGTGAAGTTTTACCTAATTTATTAAGACCTGGAGCAAATGCTCTTGCAGAGTGCAACTACATATTGCAAAGTGCACAGTCTATTTGCCTTTACCTACTTTACTACTGTTTTGTATTTAATACATTCTGTATATTTTTATATGCTTATTACCCCCTTTTCTGGTTAACATCCTTTGCCCATAAAATCCCCCGGGGCACCCCCTTTTGCAATTTTCTCTTTTGTAATGGGATGTGGCGAGGGTTTGCAGCAGTATACCTATAGGTGGTTTTCTTTTATCTATATTTTTAGTAAATCAACCTCTTATGCTGCATACACACGGTCGGAATTTCAGTCAAAAAAAGTATGATGGGAGCTTTTGGTTGGATATTCCGACCGTGTGTATGCTCCATCCAACTTTTTCTGTCTGAATTTCCTCCAGCAAAAAGATTGAGAGCTGGTTCTCTATTTTTCCGACAGAAAAAGTTCTTGACGGAAATTCCGTTCATCTGTATGCAATTCCGACGCGCAAAAAATCACGCATGCTTGGAAACAATTCGACACATGCTCGGAAGCATTGAACTTCATTTTCTCGGCTCGTCGTAGTGTTGAACGTCACCGCGTTCTTGACGGACGAACGTTCAGAGAGCTTTTGTATGACCGTGTGTATGCAAGCCAAGCTCGAGCGGAATTCCGTCGGAAAAACCATCCAAGATTTTTCCGACGGAAATTCCTCTCGTGTGTACGGGGCATTAGTATTGCTGTATTATAGATTTCATGTGAGCTACAGCATGCTTTGTACTATAGAAGGATTTACAAACATGTAACACTGTGAAGTGTCTTCTGTTATATAGCAAAGTTAAAACTTTTTTTCTTTTGCTAAAATTGCTTTTTTTTGTTGTCAACAAAAAATCTAAAGGGATGCTCGATACATTGTGCTTGATGCAACTACTGCTGTGTTGGAAGACAACTTCATACAGCTTTAGCAAGCATTAGGAAGCTAAAACTGGCAAAGTGGGTGAGGATTTAGCCCACAAAGGAAAGCAGAAGAAAGGAAAATGTAAAAGATATTCACTTTTTCCTGAAAACACTTATGAGGTAAAATGTATTAGCAGTGCCTATGTTCTTTGATATTTAAATATAAGCGAACACAGAAGTGAAGTGATGGAAACATCTTTGTATGCAGATGGGAGCAGAATGCTGACTGTGCCAAAGTGTATAGACGGATCCCTGTCTCCCTTTACATCTCCCAGCTTCTGGATCTGGGCAGACTGCCCTACCAGGGGGCTTGCCTTGGACTTTTTACTGTAGTTTAGCAGTTAACTGGACTGCTGCTGAGGCCAACAGAAGAAGTATAATGTCATCAGCTACTGTGGTAGTGGCTGATGTTTTTTTAATATAGTCATGAAAACTTTTTGGTCAACAGTTATATGGAGAAACATATATTTTGAAATATTCTTAGAGATCAGATGTCCTGAAAGGGACCTGCTCTTACCTTTATGATTCAAAAAAGCCTCTTCTTTATCCCTCTCTGATTTAATTATACGTTGTTACTGAAGCCTGACATTGCCTTACTTCATGGCTAAATCATGTCAACTGTCATTCCACAATAATGTCTGCCTCGGGGGCAGTAAAGACACTCTCATCAGACAGCAGAATTGCAGTTGGAAGGGCTTGGCCATAAAGTCAAGGAAAGCCAGGCTACAATAACAAACTGACATTAGTTTGAAGAGGCTAATAAAGGTAATAGTAAGGATCTATGTTCTGCCTCCAGCAGAATATTAATTAAGTTGCTTTGCCTGCAATATCAGATTTGACCACAAGATGGAGCTAGTGGTGAATTGACTGTTTTTGCAGAAACTAGAAACTGTTCACCTTTAACAAAAGTTCCCATTATTTTTCAGTGTAAGGAAGAGAAACAGGTGCATCCTGGGAAAAAAGACTCCATCTTAGAATCCGAAAGAATGAACCAGCTATCAGAGCACATGTTGGATGAAAACTTGCATTCCCTAAACTCAGCATTGCCGGTGAGAATTACGTATCGCCATCTACAGTCTAGCTTATTCATTGTACAGTATTTTGTGTACATTTCATATACTGATTATATGTATATGTATTTGTTTTTGTCAATAGTTTCACCCACCCTGTTTTGTTAATAAAGCTTCAAAATGACACTCAGTCTGGCTTATTACAGAACAGGAGGGTTTAGCTGCATGTCGAGCTACACACAGGGAAACGTGTAGCGGGGACAGAACAATCTTCTTGTTTGATTGGGTAGGTCCTGACATTGCCAAATGCATCCTACCATTGGCCTGTCACTGTAAAGGGAGCCCTTACTTACCAACCGTATGTAACATTCTGTGAGAGGAGTAGGACAGAACCAATAACTCAGAAGCTTGATTAATCATCTGTTCTATTTAGCACCCAGGCTTAGAGAGCCCCAACGTACCATACATCAGACCTGAGACAGTGGCCATGGGCCTGGAGGTAAATGCTAACTGGTAGAAGTGGTACTTTTTGAGGGGCAGATTGATACTAATGCATTATAGTAACATGAAGTTAATTGTGTGTATTTTTTGTGTATTACTGCAAGTTCATGTTAACGTATAGTTCTCAGTGCATTTTATTGTGGTACCATTCAAACCCCAACACACCTACACGACTCACTACAATGCATATTGCGCCACAGAGAGCAAGTTTAAACCATTTGTGAATTGTAGTGCACTGCATTAAAAAAAATGTGCATGCACAGTGAAACCTGCATCATGGTGCTTTGAGAGCCCATTTAAAATGAGAGCCTATCGGGCCAAAAACAATCTCCACTAAGCCTTCCTTACTAAAAAGATATTGAATGTCGCCCTCTCCCATTTGGTGAAAGGAACCACTGAGAGCTGTGGGACACAAAGAAGATCAAAACTCCTGGATGTACTTATCCTTTGCAGATACAGCTTAGAGAAGGTTGTTTTTGACCATACAATGTCACTTTACATCAACGCACAATGGCAGTATGAATCTTCTCCTCTGCTTTCCCACCAGCAAAATCACCAGGTTCACCGAAAAGTAGCTGAAAAATAAAACTGGGCTTACCTGGTATATATTGGCTATTGTACTCGCAGTGACAGATCTTTGTTTTATTTTTCTGTATGCTCTATGTCAGTAATATTGCTATTCTGTGCACATTAAAGAATGTTATTTTATCCACATGATAAATCTGGGAGTTTTAATAATGTTTCTTGAGAATTATACAAGATAGTCTGAAAGGTAGTCTGGAATCTGTGATGAATTATTCACACTTTACAGTATTTCCGTATCTCAATTTGCATTATAAAATGGAATGCCAGTTTTAAATTGTTCTGCACACCACAAATACTTGTGCTATCCAGTAGTTCTGAAATCAGATATTATGCTGTCAAACTTAATATAATACTTACAAATAAAAACAAATACTTTTATAAAGTGAAACTTTAGCATGCATCTTGGATACATTAGTTCAACAAATTCAGTAGTCTGCTTGTCATCCCCCTCATTGCTGGATTCTATATTGAACCTGTCAGGGAGGGGTCTAGATCCAAAATGTGACCTTACACCCTCCCTAAATCAAATATAAAAGTGATTTATTGACCGCAGATTTCTCAAAATCATGAAGTTTATGTGTATTGCATCTTTTGACTTTTTTACCTTTGTTCATTGGATATTGATTTTGAATGGGAGCGTCTGGTTCATTATAATCACCTGGTGCACTATAAGTGTTCTGATGAGAAAAGTTGCAATGTCTGCATTCCTTTAGAAGTAGTTAATTCTTGGTCTCTCACCAAAAATGTAATTTCTGTTAGGCTGAAAGGCTCTTTTAGCAGCATCATGGAGGTAGGCAGGTCATGGTCATAGGAGGCAGGCCAGGCTCTGTAATCGACAGCCTAGCGAGCTGTCAATTACAGCACGTGGCACTGTATTTTTAGAACAAAACGTCATTAAAACCCATGAGTGGTGGTTGCCAGCCCCCACTTTTTACTATTAATGACCATCCGGCGCTCTGACGGGCTAGCCCGAGCTTGTATCTAGCCCACAAGTACTCTGTGCTACATACTGTATTCCCTGGAGGTGTCTTTTGCTTCAGTAGGGGATACTTTTTTCTGTATATTCCTAGCAGCAGGTTAGGGTTTCACTAAATCATGACCACAGGAAAAATTATATATTGGAACTTTATATATACCTTTAAAGGTGCAAAAACACCAAATTTGAAAAAAAATTTACAGTTTTATACAGGTTCGAAAAAAACATTAAAACTTGGATAATTTGTCATAATTTAAAAACATCTGCCAATTAGACTTCTTGTCCTTAAACAGGAATTGGCAGAATAATTGATGTATGAAGGTCCAAAGAGATCACAATCTGCGGAGCAACACATTTCGAGGAATCATCCGCATCATCAGGGCCTTTAGATCTCAGATATGAACAGGGTGGACACTGATATCACATTAGAAAATATATATGTTAGGGAATACAAACCATAACCCAATTACAATATGAACAATTGTATAAAATATCCTATCCCCACATGAGGGAAGAGAGGGAGGAAAAAAAGGGGAAAAAGGGGAGAGATAAAGAGAGATGGGAAGGGACAGAGGGATGGAAAGAGAGGAACACCTAGGAAGGAAAGAGGGAAGGGGGAAAAGAGGAGGGGAAATATAAGGGGAAAAGGAGGGAGGGGGAAATGGAAGAGGGGGAACGGGTAATGGGGAAGGGAGGAGAAAAGGAGAGGAAGGGGGCCTTAGGAAACCTCGGGTTTTCCAACTTTTTCCAATTTAGTCTTTCATGTTTTCTTCATTTTCCCATGTTCTCTAATGCTCCCTTCCTCTCCTTTTCTTTGTTTGTTATAATAAAGCTATATATTTATACATTTGCAGTTTTTGTACTTTACTTTTTGGAGATAAATTTAAAGTCCCAATATAAGTCCCAATCAGCACTGTCCACACAGAGGGTCAGGGGTCCTGCAGCCTCATTGGACAATCATGGGAGAATAAAAACTCCTCCTACAAGCTTTAAAGTGGTAGTAAACTCTTACAAGAGAAAATTCACTGACAGGCAGACTAGTGGTCTCTTCTGTCACAATTACCCCCCCTGTCAGCGGGTAATGTGAACTGAGCCACACATGCGCAGCTCAGACCACATTTATGACTCGCTCTGCGTGCTGCAGCGATGTGACTCCTGTGTGCATGCGCGGGAGTGACGTCACCTGCGGCACAACCATACAAGTGCCTGCAGTTCGGGAACTGGGAAGTAAGACCGGACAAAGATGGAAGCAGCTGGAGACCAAGGAGAGCTTTGTCAGTGCAGTGCTGGAGGGCTCTGTCTGCAGGAAATCTGTCATAATGTACTTGTATGCAGTGCATACTAGTACATTATGACCTAAGCCTTCACAGGGGACCATTTAACCACTTGCCGACCGTATACTGTATATATATATAAGGCGGCAAAGCGGATCTCCTTTGCAAAATCATGTACACAGCGGGAGCCAATCAGCGGGTCCACTCCCGAGAGCGACAGAACTTTGGTCTGCCTATGTAAACAAGGGGGATCGCTGTTTTGTGAGAAGGGGAGGTAGTGATCCTGTGTTTCTGCTAAGCAGGAACACAGATCTCTGCCTTCCCACAGTACAAGCACCCCCGCACAGTTAGCAAGCACTCCCTAGAAACACATTTAACCTTTTGATCTCCCCTGATGTTAACCCCTTCCCTGCCAGTGTAATTAGTACAGTGACCATGCATTTTTTTAGCACTGATCACTATATTGGTGTCACTGGTTCCCACAAAGTGTCACTTAGTGTCCAATTTGTCCTCCACAATGTCACAGTCCTGCTATAAGGCACTGATTGCCAGTGCCACCATTACTAGTGAAAAAATAAAAATTCCATAAATCTATGCTATAGTTTGTAGATGCTATAACTTTTGCGCAAAGCAATCTAATCAATATATGCTTATTGGGATTTTTTTTGACCAAAAACATGTAGCAGAATACATATTGGCCTAAATTGATGAAGAAATGTGATTTTTACATTTTTTTTATTGGATAAGTTTTATAGCACAAAGTAAGAAATATTGTTTGTTTGTTTTTTCAAAATTGTTGGTTCTTTTTATTTTTATTGGGCAAAAAAAAAACCCACAGAGGTGATCAAATACCACCAAAAGAAAGCTCTATTTGTGGGAAAAAAAGGATGTCAATTTTGCTTTGGGTACGTCGCACGACCGCGCAATTGTCAGTTAAAGCGACAAAGTGCCATATCGCAAATAAGGGCTTGGCCAGGAAGGGGGTAAATCCTTGCGGGGCTGAAGTGGTTAATGTTACAATGTGTTCTTAGTAAATGTTGGCAACTACTGCTAATTTGAGATGCAAAATTCTAAAGGAGTTGTAAAGGCAAAAATGGCCTGGTCATGAAGGGGGGTAAACCTTCAGGAGGGCAAGTGCTTAAAAAAAATAAAAATAAAATTTAATACCGCTTTAACCAGACACTGATAGAAGTCACAAGACTGCTATATACTGTTGATGAGAAGAGGTATTTAGCAGTTTATATTTACTAAAATAATTGCAGTTCCATGTTCTGCGTACTGTGGGAGACCAGATATAGTGAATGCAGGATCCTTTGTTTAGTAACACTTTAATGACATTAAAACAAGGGAGTTATTTGGAGCGCATTTATACACAGAGGGAGTTGTTAATTAAAGTGTATTAATAGGCAACATTTTTTTTTTTACTTTTCAGTAGAGTAGAAAAGAAATAAAACCACTGTCATTTTTCTTATGACAAAGAAAATGTTGAGGTCATCTAAAAACAAATCCAATTTATGCTTCCTGGGACTCAATGTCAGTCCACTAAAAGGTATCATGACCTGCGAAACATTACATGAGATCAATAAGTCTATAATTTTCCAAAGTTGGAAGAAAAAAAATGTAATGGCATTGACAGGGTTGAAGCGCATTACAAACAAATGACACGTGTGCGAAAATATTAAAATGTGCACCTGCTCCACGGCGTGAAAAATGCAGTATATAATGCTCCCAGTAGCTGTAGCGCAGCGGAATGTTTGGGCTGCTCCTGGTTTAAAGTTAAAACGGTGATCATGTATCTTTTAACTTGCCAGTTTGTGATTTATCGAAAGTCACTTGCTGGCTTCCGCAGACATAAATCGTAATGACACTTGGTTGTGGATGGCTTCCATATAATGTAAATATATTCTGAGCTCCACTTTTCTGACAGCTCCCACTTGCTTGAATGTATTCTCCCAGCACATTCCTTTTTAGATATCACATGTTTTAATGAGATTGCAGAGAGAAGGAGGGGGTCTATCCCAGCACTCTAGGGTATTAAATATGATCTACAATATCTAGCTGCACTTCCACTAATGCCGGATTATTGATATGATGAGGCCAGGTACCCTTTATCTGTATTGTAAAGGGCTCTACAAGAGTTAAGTGGGTGTCCCTCTCTCCCTCTCTGTCTATCATTCAAACCCTTATCCATCTGCAGATCTGCCAACAACTAACTCTTTAGTGAGCAGGAGAGCAGTCTAGCCACAAACTAGCAGGGGATACTGAGCTTTAGTTCTGCCACAGGGGAATCTCCGAAAAGCCATTCATTGCTCAATAGAGAGAAGAAAAAAAAGCTTCATATCTGGAAGGAGACATCTTTCAAGCTGAAGGAGTCTTAAAGCGTCTCACCATGAAAAACTTCAATCGGTCTTGGAGGGTGTTTCATGTGACCCTCTCCTAGAAGGATAAACAGCTCTCACTTAACCGGAGAACTAACCGGAGTCTAAGAGGTGAACATCAATGATGGGAAGTGAGTATATTTTCTTTTATATATGCAAAAGTGAAAAAAGTTTTCACCGGGACCTGCCTTGTCCACTTTATGTCCTTTGTACTTTAATTGGATAGATGACGTCAAAAAGCATTAAAAAAAAAAATCCCTCCTGGTAATTTTTTTAGACAACAGCTAATATCTTAGCACTAAGAATTGAATGCATGCTCTGCAGCCAAGAGAGGAAAGTTTTAAAGCACAATGTGACAGCTCTACTCTTCTAGCTTCTAATTTTATTTGAATTGTTTGACACTTGTGCCGTAGCTGTAGTAATAATGTTGATAGTGGTAATGATTGTTATAAATGCTAATGTTGTAATATTTTTTTATTCTAATTAGCACTGCAGTGGTAGGATAATTAGTAGGAGTAGCAACTGTATTATGCATTCAGTTTTACACTAATTCATCTTTGAACTAAAAACACAAGTCTCACCATCTTGTCACATCACTTTCACATTATAGTACTTTATCGGGGAGCGGTAAAACCTCATCTGGCCCCAGAATGGCCGCAGGTATAAGACATGTTCAGTAATGATAGTACGTAATGCATCAGGGCTCTGCCAGATTACACAGTGGGGTTTACAGGCATACCCCACTTTTAAGTACGCAATGGTGTTTATTTACTAAAGCTGGAAAGTGCAAAATCAGGCTCACTTCTGCATAGAAACCAATGAGCTTCTAACCACAGATTGTTCAATTAAGCTTTGGTAATAAAACCTGGAAGCTCATTGGTTTCTATGCAGAAGTGAGCCTGATTTTGCACTTCCCAGCTTTAGTAAATAAACCCCATTGTGTACTTAAAAGTGGGGTATGCCTGAATTTACTAAAGCTGGAGAATGCAAAATCAGGCTCACTTCTGCATAGAAACCAATCAGCTTGTACAATTAAGCTTTGGCAATAAAACCTGGAAGCTGATTGGTTTCTGTGAGCCTGATTTTGCACTCTCCAGTTTTAGTAAATAAACCCCATAGAGTATTAAAAGATGTATAGAGTTCTTCTATGTAATGTGTATTTTTGCTGTATCTGGATAATATGAATGTGAAATGTGTTTGATGTATTGTTGTAAGAAAACTTTTGTAATAAAGATTACTGGATTAAAAAAAAAAAAGATGTATAGATGATGATGGGTACCACTGTGATGAATATTTTACTTTCAGTGCTGCTGATCATGCTTACATGTTGTTTAGAAATGCTGGATATGATGTGCTGTTAACCTGAACTGCAGATTCTGTTCAAGAAGAGCAAATGATTATTATAATAATAAGGAAGGCAAAGACTATTTAGTGCAGAATTTCGAGTAATGTAAAACCCATCTGAATGGTTTGCCTATTTTTTTACATTAAAAAGTAGAATTTTAAAGTTAAAGCGGTATTAACTGCTTTAGGACTAGGACTATTTTTCAAACTTGTTGTTTACAAGTTAAAATCAGTTTTTTTTTTTGCTAGAAAATTACTTAGAACCCCCAAACATTATATATATTTTTTTCAGACACCCTAGAGAATAAAATAGTGGTTGTTGCAATAATTTATGTCACACCGTCTTTGCACAGCGGTCTTACAAATGCAAAAATAAGAAAACAGTAAAGTTAGCCCAATTTTATTTTATATTGTGAAATATAATGTTACGCCGAGTAAATTGATACGCAGCATATCATGCTTCAAAATTGCGTCTGCTTGTGGAATGGCGACAAACTTTGACCCTTAAAAAAAATCTCCATAGGCGACATTTAAAAATGTCTACAGGTTTCCAGTTTTGAGTTACGGATGAGGTCTAGGGCTAGAATTATTGCTCTCGCTCTACCGATCGTGGCGATACCTCACTTGTGTGGTTTGAACACCATTTTCATATGCGGCACGTATCTGTTCACTTCTGCACGCAAGCTTTTAGAAAATTTTTAAGAACATTTTTTTGGGTCACTTTTATTCCTATTACAAGGAATGTAAGCATCCCTTGTAATAGAAAAAAAGCATGACAAGACTTCTTTAATGTGACATCTGGGGTCAAAAAAGACCTCAGATCTGACATTTACACTTAAACGCAATAAAAAAATAAAATAAAATAAAAGTTTTTTTTTCAAAATTTTTTTTTTCCCCTTGAAGACCATTGGGTGGAAGTGATGTTTGATGTCGCTTCTATCATCCAATGTTATGGAGCGGAGTGGGGGCCATCTTTCCCTCACTCAGCTCAGTGCCATTTAAGAGCATTTTAGGCCCCCGGGCAATACAGTGCACTGGGGCCCTGTCTACACAATCACGCATGATTGTCCATCAAATGCAGCTTTACTGTGCCCGTGAATGCAGCCTCACTGTGCCCACCATTGCAGCCTCACTGTGCCCACCATTGCAGCCTCACTGTGCCCATCAAATGCAGCCTCACTGTGCCCACCATTGCAGCCTCTCTGTGCCCGTGAATGCAGCCTCACTGTGCCCACCATTGCAGCCTCACTGTGCCCACCATTGCAGCCTCACTGTGCCCATGAATGCAGCCTCACTGTGCCCACCATTGCAGCCTCACTGTGCCGTGATTGCAGCCTCACTGTGCCCGTGAATGCAGCCTCACTGTGCCCACCATTGCAGCCTCACTGTGCCCATCAAATGCAGCCTCACTGTGCCCTTGAATGCAGTCTCACTGTGCACACCATTGCAGCCTCACTGTGCCCGTGACTGCAGCCTCACTGTGCCCACCATTGCAGCCTCACTGTGCCTGTGAATGCAGCCTCACTGTGCCCACCATTGCAGCCTCACTGTGCCCGTGACTGCAGCCTCACTGTGCCCACCATTGCAGCCTCACTGTGCCCACCATTGCAGCCTCACTGTGACCGTGAATGCAGCCTCACTGTGCCCACTATTACAGCCTCACTGTGCCCATGAATGCAGCCTAACTGTGTCCAACATTGCAGCCCCACTGTGCCCACCATTGCAGCTTTACTGTGCCCACCATTGCACCCTCACTGTATCCACCATTACAGCCTCACTGTGCCCATGAATGCAGTCTCACTGTGCCCACAATTGTACCCTAACTGTGGCCATGAATGCAGCATCACTGTGCCAATTAATACAGACTCACCATCGCCTGGTAACACACACACAGCGGGCATCTCCTGTGTATCACGGAGCTGGCTGGTCTGTGTTCGTCGGCCGTGCTGTAACAAGGTCCCCCCGAGAACGGCTTGTGTGATAGGTGGAACACTGGTTCAATCTACTATTACACGAGCCGGTTTAGGGGGGCGGGACCTTGTTACAGCGCGACCACCAAACACAGACCCAGCCAGCTCCGTGATACACAGGAGGAGGAGGAGAGAGGGAAAGAGCAGAGCGCTGCAGCCTCAACTCAAAGTGGTCCCAGGGCAGACGGCCTACTGGGAAATTTCCCGATATCCGGTAGGCCAGTCCGGCCCTGGCTGGGGTCGCTGGGTAGGTGGGGCCCCCCAGGCAAGTGGGGCCCCCGGGCAACTGCCCAGCGTGCCCATGCGAAAAGACGGCCCCGACTCAGCTCTCCCGCTGCCGAAAAAAGTGTTCTTGCGCCGTAGAGACCACTTTTATCTGAAAGCGGACCGCCCGCCCTTTAAGAGGTTACTGGGGTTATGGCAGCTATCTGATGCCATAATAACAGTATTCCACGTCAAAATACTGACATATAAAAATGGCGGCTGGTCCATAAGTGGTTAACCCAAAACCAAAAATGTAATATATTGAATCTACCTAGTAACACGCTTCTTGTAATAGCGTGCCCCCACTCTGCATGAATGAGCATAGGGTGCACCGTGTGGCTGTACTTCTCCTGTGGATCACAGGAATGCAGTTTGTTCTGCACTCCTGTAACCCATTTCAGCAGACAGCGGGCTGAAGCCTGCTGTTACAGATCCAGTCCAGGTTTTGGGCAAGGTACCGACAATGAAGTCAGGATCCTCCCACATAACAGGACCGGCCCCCGGCTCAGCCTCTCAGCTAACCACTAAGCCAGCTGCTCCTGCCCCCTCCACAGCCCAGTGCTCCAGTGAGCGCTGGAGGGGGCAGAACAGACAGCCGGTGACTGACAGTAACCGGCTCTCTGCTCACAGAGCTCTGAGAACCGAGTGTTTGATTGCTCGGTTCTCAGTCTTAGAGCCGGCGGGGGACCGATGCTGCATCCACCTAGATAAGTATGATTTTGAAAAAAAAAACAAAAACATACTTTTTTTTTTCATCTGGGGGGAGAAGAGTGTCAGATGCACTGGCAGATTTACACTACACATACATACACTAACAAATTGAAGCTGAACTCCAGGTAACACTGATTAGGCAGTTACATAAAACTGTTTTGTTCCTTTATAGGACCAAGGTTTTTCCTTACAAAATAAAAGCTGATTATTTTAAGCACCCCTGCGGTTGTAAATGGTTTGCCTCAAACCTATAAATGCTGCATTTGCAGAACAGCTTGTTTTGCTGAAAAACAACAGACTTACTGGCCAGATTACCAGGTGAAAATAAAGGAAAGAAAGCCTAAAAAGGAAAACGAATGCATCCATCACATCTAAGAATTTGTAAACTGCAATATAATAAATGTTTGCATTTGGGTTTAATACTGCTTTAAAAATGTCAGTTTTGCAAATATTATGTTACATTAAATGTACATAGGACCATGTTTGTGCTGGCCAGTCTGATCTCGGCTCATGCTTAGCTAAGATTTGATGGTGGTTGCTGTATATAAAATATCTATGTTATTTGTCAGGAGCACACGGGTCATCATACTGAAAATAAAAGCATGGTTAGAAATTAAAGCTGAACTTCAGGCAGGCAGCTAATTGCAAATATGAAACACATATATGAGAGTTGTTTTATCTGCCAAAGAATTTCTATTTCTATACATCTATTCCTGAGATTTACATATCCTTCGTGAACAGAGCAGACAGGTGGATGACACCAGCAGTTAAAGAAGCACTTCACCCAATCCCATTATATTAAACTGCTATATGCCACTTGCCTTTAGTAATCTTTTATCCAGGGAAACATACTCACAAGTCTAAAGAATCCTGTGTTGTCCATTTGACCCCCACTGCTCTAAGGCTGCACGTCCCACCCCACACCATAATCTTTGTTTAGTAGTCATCAGGGAGCTGGCAGTCTCTTTTGATTTCTTGCAGCCACCCCCTGATGATGACGCACTAGATGAATATTAGTTTGTCTTGCGCTGTAGGGAAGCCTTCTGCCACCCCCCAGGATATGTGTTGTCCTTATCATAGGAGGCAGCAGGAGAAGGCTTTAAATCATTCTCACCTAGGTGAGATTGGTAGCGTGGGGGCAGGATCAGGGTAAAAAAAAAAAATTTGTTTAAACAAGCACTTCTTTATGTTGCTCATAGGTGTGTACAGCCTATTGCATTAGGGTGTGCACCCCAAAGCTCAAACATGTTTGCATGGGTGTGCATGTGTATCCCTGTATATACTGACGATGTCAGCAGGGCAATGGACAGTATCAGTAGGGCAAAGATTGGTGTCAATGGGGCAGTGGACCATGTCAGTAGTTTTTATTTTTATTGTTTTTTTACAATTTTTTTAAGGAGCCCCGTTAGGGGGCTTTGGTGAAGTATCAGTGGTCTAAACAGGGGGAATCTGTACCACACAGGTCAATTAGGGTGTGCCCAGGCACGCCTGGCACACCCTGTGCGCACGCCTATGTTGTTGGTGGTATAGGAAGGATTGAGATGGTGGAAAGGGAATTTTTTTTAAAGTAAAGGTATAAAGTGGTTTACTCCTCAAACCTCAGCCTGCTGACTAGTAGTAGTCAGTGAAAGAGGAGCAGCAGACCAATGAGGTCATCCCTCTACTCTCTCTGCATTTGCACTCAAAATACTTGGCTCCTAGTTCTTCTCCTTCCTCTCCCATTCTCAGTGCTACATGTAGGATTGCAAGAGGTTGATCCCAAGTTGAATTCAAGTACTTCCATTTATAAAATATGACTAATGATTAAAATGATTATAAGGGTTAATTTTATTGTTTTCGATAACAAATATGTCACACTTACCTCCACTGTGCAGCTTGTTTTGCACAGCGTAGCCCTGAACCTCGTCTTCTGGAGTCCCCCGGTGGCTCTCGCGGCTCCTCCTCACATCAGATAACCCCCTAGGAGAAGCGTTCTCCCGGGGGTGGGGGTTTACCTTGCGGGCGCGCTCCCGAGTCCAGCATTCGGTGTCCACTAGCTGCCAAATGTATGACTTGGCCACGCCCCCCAGCACCCGCATTGGATTTGATTGACAGCAGCGGGAGCCAATGGCTGTGCTGCTATCAATCTATCCAATCAAGAGCTGAGAACCCCAGGCAGAGAGACAGCGCGTCCCCGCCGGGTCAAGTTCCAGGGCTCAGGTAAGCAAAACGGGGGGGCTGGGGGGCCAGTCACTGCCAGGTGTTTTTTCACCTTAATGCATACGTAACCACAGAGTTCTATATAGTATCTGAGCACTGCGCTCAAGATGTGTCTGGGAAGATTTTCCTATGAATATGTTAAAGGTAGATGTCCTGTCAGACAACATGACTCAACAAGTTCAGCTTCATAGTTTAAGATTAAAGTGGTAATTGTTTTTATCCAAGACTCTGAATATTATATAGCTTTAATCATCAAAGCAGAACTAAAGCCAAAACTTTATTTTTTCATTTTAGATTATTATAGAGAAAAGGGGAGTTATAACCCATCAGTTTCTTTTATTTTTTTTTTTAATTTGCACAATCAGTGTCCCATTGGGGAGATTTCCCTTCACTTCCTGTCCCATACAAAAAAAGTGAGAGGAAATCCTTTTAAAGTAGAAGAATCCCCTTGTTGTCACCAGAGTCAATGGAGCTAGTGTCCCCATTGGAATATTTCTCCTCTATTGTTCTGGTGACAGCTCAAAATACATTTAAATTAGTATTTTGGATTTACTAAAACTGGAGTGTGCAAAATCTGGTAAATCAATCAGCTTCTCGGTCTTTTTGTCAAAGCTTAAAGTGGTTGTAAAGTCAGAAGTTTTTTTTTTAATCTTAGGCCCCTTTCACACTGGGGCGGTTTGCAGTCGTTATTGCGCTAAAAATAGCGCCTGAAAACCGATCTAAAACTGCCGCTACTGTTTCTCCAGTGTGAAAGGCCGAGGGCTTTCACACTGGAGTGGTGCGCTGGCAGAAGAGAAAAAAAACTCCTGTAAACAGCATCTTTGGAGCGGTGTATTCACTGCTCCTGAACCGCTCCTGCCCATTGAAATCAATGGGGCAGCACGGCTATACCGCGGGCATAGCGCCGCTGTAGCAGAGCTATGCCAGCGGTTGTAACACTTTTTCAGGTGCCAGCGGGAGTTAAAACCGCACCGCTAGCGGCTGGATACCGCCGCTAAAACGACGGTAAAGCGGCGCTAAAAATAGCGCAGTTTTAACGCCGATGTCCCCACCGCCCCAGTGTGAAAGGGGCCTTAATGTATTCTATGCATTAAGATAAAAAACCTTCTGTGTGCAGCAGCCCCCCTAATACTTACCTGAGCCCATCTTGATCCAGAGATGTTGCAGGAGAGTCTTGTCTGCCTGGGACTCTCCCTCCTCATTGGCTGAGACAGCAGTGTGGTGCCATTGGCTCCCACTGCTGTCAATCAAAGTCAGTGAGCCAAAGAGGAGAAAGAGAGGGTGGGGCTGAATTGCGGCTTCGCGTCTGAATGGACAGATGGAGCAGTGGTTCGGGTGCCCCCATAGCAAGCTTCTTGCTCTAGGTGCACTTGGCAGGAGGGAAGGGCCAACAGCTCCGGGCTGCTCTGTGCAAAACTACTGCAGGTAGAAGTAAGTATAAGTCCTTTCTTGTATTAAGAGAGGTATGGACTCCAGAGAGAGAGATATAATTTTGCCCCTGTACAAATCATTAGTAAGACCTCATCTGGAATATGCAGTTCAGTTTTGGGCACTAGTTCTCAAAAAGGATATTGGAAAACTGGAGAAAGTGCAGAGAAGGGCAACCAAACTGATAAAAGGCGAGGAAGAGATCAGCTATGAGGAAAGATTAGAGGAACTGAAATTATTCTCTCTTGAGAAGAGGAGATCAACATGTACAAATACATAAGGGGGCCATATAGTGAACTTGGTTTTGAGTTATTCATCTTAAGGTCATCACAGAGGACAAGAGGCACTCTTTCTAGAGGAAAAAAGATTTAAAAGATTTAATCTCCAAATACAGAAAGGTTTCTTCACAGTAAGAGCTGTGAAAATGTGGAATAGACTCCCTCTAGAGGTGGTTCTGACAAGCTCGGTAGATTGCTTTAAAAAATGCCTGGATTCTTTCCTAAATATACATAATATAACTGGGTACTAACATGTATAGGCAAAGTTGATGCAGGTAAATATCTGATTGTCTCTCGGGGGATCGGGAAGGATTTTTTTCCCCTGCTGTAGCCAATTGGATCATGCTTTGCTGGGTTTTTTGCCTTCCTCTGGATCAACTGTGGGTGAAGGATTGTGTATAAGGGATTGTATTATTATTATTATTTCTTTTATTGGTTGAACTAGATGGACAGTTGTCTTTTTTCAACCTGACTAAGAACTTGTTCACACTTGACTAAATTACTGGCGCTCAACAAACACTCCTATAGCGTTTGTATGGCGTTAGTATGGGCGTCAGACAGGCATCAATGAGCTTTAGAATGGGGCGCTTTACAAGCATTAAATGCTCTCTAAACGCCCTATGCGCGGTTTCGTAGCATTGGATGAGCATTAAAACTGCTCCACAATGGAAAGTGACTCATTTTAACACGCCGCAACTGCACCAATACTGGTCAGAGAACGTCTGCCAGATTGTTTGCGGAGCGTTACCATAGACTTGAATGTGAGGCGTTGAAAGGCTTCAAACGCCTCCTGACTCGACACGAGGCTTCAATTTTGAAGCGACGCAATGCTAACGGTTAGTGTGAACAGCACAATGTGCTGTCTCTTATATCTTGTATATAGGCGTTTGAGGGGCCTTATTAACGCCTGTCAAATGCCTCTCAAATGCCTGCTCTTAATGCCAGTGTGAACTAAGCCTAACTATGTAACTTTGGTGCGCTGTGGTCCAGTTTTATGTGAATGGAACCCAATGCTCCTGTGTTGCAGTGCACCCCTACTATGCATTGTTGTGCACTGCATTGCCTAAAATAGTGCATGTCCATTCTTTTGTTTATTCTGGTGCGATGACAGGTCCTTTAGTTCAATGGGCTGCAGTAATGCAATGCATGTTAACATGCACAATAACAGGCGATAGTGTAACGCACCAAAACAGACAGGTGTGAATTTAGCCTCAATGGGTGTTTGCTAGAAAGCTTTTTGTTGATGATGCAGGCTAAAAATGTTTCCCAATCAATAAACCTATGTCCACTACTACAGAGTCAATCAGATTGGTTTACTATCTTACCATCGTGGATGGAGAAGGGACCAGGGTGTATTGCTTTCAGTGCAGTCTGAACGGAAGTCTAGGATCTAAGCTATTCACCTGGAGTTCAGCTTTAGATAATACTCGTATGCTTGCACAGCCTCTTGAGTTATACGTTAAGATCGGTAGTATGTTTTGAAGTGCCCAACATCAACTGGGAAGACTGTAAATATATAACATTCATGATGTGCATATGGAAATGATTTGCAACAGCTTTTAGTGTCTTCTTACTACTGTAAGTCATCCATGCACTACTGCTATGGGACTGCTGTGTGAGCTACAGTGAGAGACAAGCCAAATAGGAACAATTCTTGGAGAACACAGGATGAAAGTCAGCTCTTCTGGAAAACCCAGGAGACACGAAGTTTTTCTGGGTCCTCTACTGATAATTGAAGCAATCGACTCAAGGTCTTCATTCTCTGCATGTCACCCAGCCATAAAGAACAGGCCATCCACAAAGCAGCTTAGGTAGGGGCCAAAGGCCTGGTAAATGTGCAGTTGTGAGTAGGGTGCAGCATGGTGCATCGGTGGCAAAGAATACACTCGGAGACTGAGAACTGGAGGATGAAAACAGCATATTGTGAGAGTTCCAGCAATGCACAAACAGGTCCGATGGGAAGCTGACTGGAGCCATTTACAAACAGTAGCAGTGGATCGAGATCCTTGAATGATGCCGACAGCTTTTGCAGCAAGAACCAGGGATGTGGCTTGGCCAGTCAACACCCCAAACTGGAGGCTTTCTACAAGGAAGTGGCACATTCCCCACTCCTCAGGAACCTTAGTGCTCAACTTATGGCTTGGGAATATCCTTTGGCGTCCAGTGCAGTTTAAGCGTTTTGAGGGACAACCCCTCTTCTTCAGAGCCAAAAGAATGAATGACTGGAGGCTGGTTTATAGAGTATGCCTTTATTGAGCTAAAATGACAAGTCCAACCCCCTGCCACAGGGGGCTTGGACCACAGATCAGATGACCTCATTAATCTAAACAGTGTGATCACCATCACATGCTTGAAGGATCACGGTCTGTAAAAATTACATATACATATACACTGGACAACATTCACTACAAAAGACAGCATATATGGTGAAAAAATGTTTTTTTTTTTGCATCCTCAATTGAACTGCCTGAACAACATTACTGATCCCTACCATATAACCTTGTACATACCAAAATTACTTTGAAATGGTCACTCAGACTAGGTTTGGGGCACCGAGTTTATATCAGTGTATACATTCCTCGGGTGTTATATTGAAAAGTAGTGCTATAAAATACTTCAATCTAAAATGCCTGTACAGACTGTGGAACGCATGCCGGGATCACAAACCAGAAGTGTGGGCGTCGTTTGCATTCCACCCACTTCTTCTGGTCTGCCGGATGTCACTTCTGGACGTCACATCCAGTCCCGCGGTGTTCCCTGAGCTCTATCACTGCCACCTGCCAGCTGATTACTGCCTAGAGGCCACATTGGATGCTGTGTGTCCTTCCCAAGCCATTAGTTGAGCACTGTGGATCTGAAGGCAGTCTCATCTGAATTTTATGATACGCTTGTTACTGTCATGTATTTGTTAGTATATCACTTGGTTGTTTCCTAACCGCTGGCAGCCCACTTGACTCAAAAAGGCTGTCAAAGTCATGTGGGGTGCCAGCATCCAATCCAACACCATAGGAAGTCATAGAGGAACCAGGTTCCCCATAGCTTCCTTCCCCTTCTGCATTGCCGCTGTGGTCAATCGCCACCTGAAGTGGGGGATACAGACTGCACCTGCCTACACAGTGGACCAGCTGCAACTTTTATGCTCCTGTAGTAAACCATCAGGATAGCACAGCTGGTCAAAGCTGTGGACATACCTGTCCCTTCACAAGGGAGAATGCATTTGTTGGCAGTTGGTGTCTGATGGGGCAATGTCAGTAATGACAATTCTTATGGTTGGCTACACTGGTCTTATTCATCAAAGTCAATTAAAGGTATGAGGTGGGTCAAAGCTGTTATCTTGCCTAGGTCCCCATGGTTCTTTAGTCCGTCTCTAAGGACAGGGTGCTGTCTGTCTTCACAATGCACTGGACAAATAAAAAGACAGGTGGAATAGAAAATGCAGTGGCAAATTTGCAATGCAAAGTACAGTATCTGCCCCAGATGGAGAGATGGGAAGTTTAATCATTGACATGGAGAAGAGAGCCTTTTCTGCTGTCTTTTTAGTACTGATAGTAGAAAGCCAAGAATAAGCCTTCTCAGTGTAAATGAAATCCTGCAGATCTAAGACCTCATGCACACTGAGGGTTTTCTCAGCTCCTCCAATCGCCTTTCTCCTGGCTGGGGAAAAAGCTACTTAATAAGTATGGTATAAGCCGTGTTTTGCACATGCGTTTATGCGCGTTCGCACAAATGTATTCACAATTGCACGTTTTTAGCATTATCGTACCAGAATATAACTTTATTCTGCCTGCTAGAATGCATTAACACAAAATGCGTCGAGCATTAACATGCACTTACGCCTGTTTATTCGCATTCTCACATTTTTTCCTGCCCAAATGTTTAATGTATGAAAATACATATACTGTACATTTGCCATATGACTGATTTTTAACTTAACAATTTCCAGCTTAATAAAATCTAAAGGGCCTTATTAAATTTTAGATTCTTTATTATGCATAAGTCCATATTTTAATAAGCTTGAAAAACATATTTTAATATTTGGTTTCCGAAAATAGCTGATAATGATGACTTTCATTAGCTGGATCTTTACTAAAGCACCAGAAACTGAAAATGCTATTCAATTCTTTTTTAATATTCCACACAAACTCACCCATCCATCCATGTCTTCATGCTTTATTATGTTAAGAGATCACTTAGAAAACCCCTTTCCCTAGCAGTAAATATAATATACCTTTCTATCTATTTAACTAATACTATCAACATAAGGATTAAAGATAATTAACATCTTCAGTCCTGGCAGGTTTTACCCCCTTAATGACCAGGCCATTTTTTGCGATATGGCACTGCATTATTTTAACTGACAATTGCGCGGTCGTTCGACACTGTACCAAAGTAAAATTGATGTACTTTTTTTCCCCACAAATAGAGCTTTCTTTTGGTGGTATTTGATCACCTCTGCAGTTTTTATTTTTTGTGTTAAAAACATAAAAAGAGCGACAATTTTGAAAAAAAAAAACAATATTTTTTACTTTCTGCTATAAAACACATCCAATAAAATTTTTTAAAAAAAATCAAATTTCTTCAAAAAATTTAGACCAATATGTATTCTGCTTTATATTTTTGTTAAAAAAATCCCAACAAGCGTATATTCATTGGTTTGCGCAAAAGTTTCAGAGTCTACAAACTATGGGATAGATTCATGGCTTTTTTTATTTTATTTTTTTTTACTAGTAATAGCAGCGATCAGTGATTTTTAGCGGGACTGCGACATTGCAGTGGACAAATCGGACACCTAACTAATACTTTTGACAGTTTTTTGGGAACCATACACACTGTTACTGTACTAATGACACTGGCAGGTAAGGGGTAAAGTCTTCTTCTTTTCGGGTCCCCCACTGGTGTTCCTGGCTTCTCTCCTTGGAGCCCCCAGGGGAAGCTGCTTGCCCTGGGGGCACGGCTGCGTGCTCGCTCCCTAGTCACTGCTCTGTGCTTTCATAAGACACAAAGGGGTTGATTTACTAAAGGCAAATAGACTGTGCACTTTGCAAAATGTAGTTGCGCTCTGCAAGAGCAGTTGCTCCAAAGCTTAGTAAATAAAGCTCTGCTGACTTTTATCCAATCATGTGCAAGCAAAAATGTTTTTTTTTTTATTTTCCCTGCGCATGATTGGGTATTTTTTGCAAAGTGTAACACTACCTTATGTAGTGCTGGTAGATTTGTGATCTACCATATGTTAGGTAAATTTAGTAACTTGTAAGTTAAATAGGTTAGGTTTGCCTCTGTTCCAGCTTGGCTGACGTTGTGTGTGTTTCCATACTGACTGGATGCTCTTCTGTCCCGGAGACAACTCGGTGGAGGTGGTCCTCCGAGTTGCATTCTGGGGGTATTTATGGGACAGACGCCATATTGTGGGGTTCGTTTTACAGCCACCTGCTGGCCCTCCTGTCTGACAGGTATGCGTTAGAGAGCAATCTCGTGGTCCTCCGTTCCGTAGGCCCACGCCGCTGCGGCGCAGGGGTGGGCCCAGAAGCTTGTCTGGGGCCTACCACAGCAGCCGAGGAATGGTCCTGAGCTGTCTATCCAGAAGCTGGACAACCTTGGAGATCCCAGGGGAGGACCCGTCATGGAAGGATCACGCAGCGTGCTGGTCTGGAGAGGGGCCTGGTGACTCGGTTGGAGGACATATCCTAAAAGTAACTATACAGCATAGTGTTGCCGGGTTGGCTTAAAGGTTCAAGCACTGTGACTGACGTTCATTGCAGAAAACCAATACATCCTGTGGCAGAGGATCGTACAGGTTTACCCCAAACAAGTCTGTGGCAGAGACTTTTGTTCGTGCTATGTACTGGCTGCTAGGCAAGTGAGAGAGACCTATCCAGGCGAGCAAAGATTGTGTCCCACGAGGGGAGCGCATTCTATTGTAAAATCCAAATTCTACCAGGACATTTGTCAAGAATCTTACAAGAAGATATTTGAGTTTCTTCTGCGGTTTCCCTTCTGCCTCTTTCCTGCTACTTCCTTAGTAAATCGTTTAATAAAGCATTGAAAACGTATTCAAGTGTTGGTGTGTGTATCGTCCAGAGGTAAACCCAACGGAACCCTAGACCCGGTGCCGGAAAAACTGAGGGAAGGAGAGTGAAGGTAACAAGCCCGCTTAAACCAGCAGCTCCACCGAGAAGTAGTGCTACACTTATTTACTAAGCTCTGGAGCAACTGAACTTGCAGACAGCAACTGCAGTCTATTTGTCTTTAGTAAATCAACCCCATAGAGCTGTGGTTCACCCCCGCCTCCCAGCTCTCTTCTCAGTGGCTCACTGGCTATGATTGACAGCAGTGGGAGTCAATGGGCTTCCACTGCTGTCTCAGCCAATGAGGAGGGGAGTCCTACAGCTAAGGCTATCGTGAACATCTCTGGATGTGGGTGGGGGGGGGCTTGGTCAGGTAAGGATGGGGGGGGGGCTGTCGGTCTGCTGAAAAAACTTTCAGCCTTTAGAAGCACTTTAGGGAGTAAAGTTCAACTTTAAAGTTTACATTGTGTGAAAATTTCAGTCTAAAATGTTTTCTAGTTTTGCATAGACTGAGGAAGGGTAAGAGCCTCTGTAATGTTTTATTGCTTTCTGCATACCTCTTGGGTAGCTCCACTTTGCCAGTTTGTCATGATCATCATTGTCACTGTAACAGTAAATAAAGGGGAACATCCTACATGTTGTTATAGTTGTCACCAGAACAGAGGGTGAAGAGAAATCTTTCAATGGAAACACTTCCGGTGACAATTGTCTTTTAGGGGATTTTCTCTCACTTCTGGTGTCTCTGGGAAAGGGTTATACACTTTATAATGGTGGGGTGACTGGGGGAGTGTCATGTGTTGCCCCATACATGAAACTACTGTGCGGAGCCACTGGGAAATACAAGAAAGGGAAGCACTTGCTATATAGCTATAGAGACCCTCTTACATAACGAACTGTTTGTTTTGCATAGTATACAGTCAGGTCCATAAATATTGGGACATCGACACAATTCTAATCTTTTTGGCTCTATACACCACCACAATGGATTTGAAATGAAACAAACAAGATGTGCTTTAACTGCAGACTTTCAGCTTTAATTTGAGGGTATTTACATCCAAATCAGGTGAACGGTGTAGGAATTACAACAGTTTGTATATGTGCCTCCCACTTTTTAAGGGACCAAAAGTAATGGGACAGATTAACAATCATCCATCAAACTTTCACTTTTTAATACTTGGTTGCAAATCCTTTGCATTCAATTACAGCCTGAAGTCTGGAATGCATAGACATCACCAGACGCTGGGTTTCATCCCTGGTGATGTTCTGCCAGGCCTCTACTGTAACTGTCTTCAGTTCCTGCTTGTTCTTGGGGCATTTTCCCTTCAGTTTTGTCTTCAGCAAGTGAAATGCATGCTCAATCGGATTCAGGTCAGGTGATTGACTTGACCATTACATAACATTCCACTTCTTTCCCTTAAAAAACTCTTTGGTTGCTTTCGCAGTATGCTTTGGGTCATTGTCCATCTGCACTGTGAAGCGCCGTCCAATGAGTTCTGAAGCATTTTGCTGAATATGAGCAGATAATATTGCCCGAAACACTTCAGAATTCATCCTGCTGCTTTTGTCAGCAGTCGCATCATCAATAAATACAAGAGAACCAGTTCCATTGGCAGCCATACATGCCCACGCCATGACACTACCACCACCATGCTTCACTGATGAGGTGGTATGCTTTGGATCATGAGCAGTTCCTTTCCTTCTCAATACTCTTCTCTTCCCATCACTCTGGTACACGTTGATCTTGATCTCATCTGTCTATAGGATGTTGTTCCAGAACTGTGAAGGCTTTTTTAGATGTTGTTTGGCAATCTCTAATATGGCCTTCCTTTTTTTGAGGCTCACCAATGGTTTACATCTTGTGGTGAACCCTCTGTATTCACTCTGGTGAAGTCTTCTCTTGATTGTTGACTTTGACACTCATGCACCTACCTCCTGGACAGTGTTCTTGATCTGGCCAACTGTTGTGAAGGGTGTTTTCTTCACCAGGGAAAGAATTCTTCGGTCATCCACCACAGTTTTCTGTGGTCTTCCGGGTCTTTTGGTGTTGCTGAGCTCACCGGTGCGTTTTTTATTTTTAAGGATGTTGCAAATAGTTGATTTGGCCACACCTAATGTTTTTGCTATCTCTCTGTTGGGTTTGTTTTGTTTTTTCAGCTTAATGATGGCTTGCTTCACTGATAGTGACAGGAATTTGGATCTCATATTGAGAGTTGACAGCAACAGATTCCAAAATGCAAATAGCACACTTGAAATGAACTCCGGACCTTTTATCTGCTCCTTGTAAATGGGATAATGAGGGATTAACACACACCTGGCCATGGAACAGCTGAGCAGCCAATTGTCCCATTACTTTTGGTTCCTTAAAAAGTGGGAGGCACATATACAAACTGTTGTAATTCCTACACCGTTCACCTGATTTGGATGTAAATACCCTCAAATTAAAGCTGAAAGTTTGCAGTTAAAGCACATCTTATTAGTTTCATTTAAAATCCATTGTGGTGGTATATAGAGCCAAAAAGATTAGAATTGTGTTGATGTCACAATATTTATGGACCTGACTGTAGCTATTATTTTTCCTAATATGCCTCCTGCTTTCTCTAATAGTCCCATAATAAAGCCCCTTCTAATTCCTACATTTTCTCTAAAGCATAACCGTTGAATTTATGACCAACTATTCCAGCATTAGTTCTAATTTATAGAAGCTGAGTTTTGATTGATGCAGATGACTTTGTCAAGCTTGTCATTCTATTCCCCATCAAATCCATTAGGCATTTTGCCACACTAGATCTTAGTATAAATACAAGTCAGTGCCTTCATCCTAATTAACTGTGTGCTGTATTTGTCATAAGGCTTTTAGAAGATACTTAGCAGTGACAGTCAACTGACAAACTGATACATTTTTATAGATATGTAAAAATACCTTCAGCCATCCTATGGCATAACACATTGGTCTCCAAACTGCGGCCCAAGGGCCGGATGTGGCCCTTTGCTTGCCTTTTTGGGGCACTTTTCCTCCCACAGATATGAGACACTATTCTGTCACCTGACACCAACAATGGGGCACCATTTCTCCCACTGACACCAAAAATGGGGTACTATTCACCAAATGTGACAATGTTTACTCCAACTGATGCCAAGAAAATTTCCACTCCCACTAGCCAAAGTCCTGCCCTCCTCTGAAGAACAATAAAGCGGGCCTTTGTTTACAATGTTTGGAGACCCCTGGCATAACATATGATATAATATTTCATTAGCTGACATGGCTTAATTTGTATTACCTTCTTTCTTCAAAAGGGAATTCTTTTAGAAAATGTTGATAAAATGAATGATAATTTCATATTTCTTCTATATTCAAGATTAAAACAGATCTTATGTGGAACCACTGATTATCATTTTTATGTAATAGCAAAACAACAGGTAGAATGTTATGCTTGCTCCCCAACTCTTTTGCTTCTTCAAGGAAAAGAAAGTGAAAAAAAAACCCACTAAACTTTTAAAAAATTTGAAAGTCCTTCTCCTCCTGCACTCCCAAGATCTCATGAACTATCAACAACACCCCTCCAGTCCCCCTCCTTCCCTACTACTTCCATGCCAGACCGTGCCTCCGTGCCTTTTCCCAAGTCCCCAGTGTCACCAGTCCACCACACAGACATGGACCCCACATCTAAAGTCCCACCCGCTTACTAAATCAGTCCATTTTTGGTTGTTTATGTGGAAGATGGGGTCTATACTCAAAATGTGGACAGAAGATGTCATAAATTGCAGGCCAAAGCTGCCAATTTGTCATTATTGAACATTTTATATGTATGGGATTGATCTTCTAAAGGCAAAACTGCTGTCTTTGTTATTTCCCGTGCATGTGATTAGTTATGCTTTGTGAATTGGATTTTCACTGCATTCACTGAACTAAGGTAAAATTCCCTGTGCCTTTAGTAAATCAATCCTTATGCTTCTTCTGTTGCACAAGCTTGTTGTATACAACAGCTGCTTGTGAAAAATGTATGAAATATTTTTACATACTGTATGTAGAGTATGGCTTATATTTCTTTTAAAGCCTTACAGTACCGTAGGCTTTATATGTTCAGAGCTGCTGATAGAAATCACAGGGCCCCGTACAACCTAACTGACAGGACCCCCCTCCTCTGAAAATATCAAATGATATTTTTGCTAATATGGAACAGCTGTAATGCTATGCTTTGCAGCCATGGAAGAAATTATACCCCAGGAACAAGTCGAAAAAGACCCATTCAAGTGACCGGCAGCACTGCAGGGAAAGAGGCACACAGGGGTCCCAGACAGCAGGGAGCGCAGATACTAGAACCGATCTCTCTACAGCGCAGCTGGAGGGAGAAAAAAGTAGAGGCCGGCAGCACTACACAAGTTCACCTCTTTGAACTGATGAGGCCTTGGCCCAGTACAGGAGGGCTGGCTGCTGGGCTGGAACAAGGGGTGGGCAGGAGGGGTAGCTGCCCTGGGCACGATGGTGTCATGTGAGGTGGAGGGGGCACCACAAGGAGATTGGGGGGAGGGGGTTTGTGTTTGGGGAGGAAATAGGGGGGTAGAAGGGGGTAAGAATGGTTCTAGGATGGGAAATTTGGGGAGGTGTGATTTGGGGGGATTTGTGCTGGGAGAGGATTTTTTTGGGGGGGCAGGTGGATTTGTGCTTTTAGGGATGATTTGAGGGTATTTGTGCTACAGGAGAGACTTTTGGGGGAGGGATTTGTGCTAGGGTGGGGGGTTGGGGGAGGGGAATTTGTGCTGGGGGGAGGAATTGTGTTCAGAGAGGACATTTGAGGGGTAGAAGATTTGTGCTAGGAGGGGGACATATTTTTTTTTTGGGGGGGGGGGATTTGTGCTGGGAGAATATGGAGAGAGGGGAATTTAGCTGGGGGGGGGGGGGCAAAGATTTGTTGCTGGGACGGAGGGAATTTCAGTAGGGGGGGCGGATTTGTACTAGGAGGAGGGGGAATTTATGCTGAGAGGGTAAGCATGCATATTAGTGCTTGATTTTTATGGTGTGGGGGATTTTCGCTGACACATAATGCTCATAAATCTTGTGGGGGGAGGACACAATTTGGCATGTTCGCCCTGGGCTCTATGTGACCTTGTCCCGGCACTGGCTGGCTGTACTGCCTTATCTGCAGCCCAGCACGTGTACATGAACTAGGGAAGCTCCCAACCTCCCTCTTTTGCAATCCCATTAGCATTTTGAGTTACCTTAAGGAAGAAGTGAAAACAATTTTAGTCCACCTAATTCTACTGATTTATACCTGAAAATTTTACTATTCTCATATGTGTAGAATCACCCCTTAACCATTTCAGCCCCGGGAGGATTTACCCCCTTAATGACCAGGCCATTTTTTGCGATACGGCACTGCGTTACTTTAACTGACAATTGCGTGGACGTGTGACACTATACCCAAATCAAATTTATGTATTTTTTTCCCCACAAATAGAGCTTTCTTTGGTGGTATTTGATCACCGCTGCGGTTTTTATTTTTTGACCAACAATTTTGAAAAATTAAACAATAGTTTTTACTTTCTGCTACAATACATATCCAAAAAAGATGTATATAAAAAAACAAATGTATTCATCAGTTTAGGCCAATATGTATTCTTCTACATATTTTTGGTAAAAAAAATCTCAATAAGGGTATATTGATTGGTTTGCACAAAAGTTATAGCGTCTACAAAATAGGGGATAGATGGACGTTTATTTATTTTTAAGATTGTTTTTACTGGTAATGGTGGCGATCTGCGATTTTTAGTAGGACTGCAACATTGCAGCAGACAAATCTGACCCTAAGTGACACTTTTTGGGGACCAGTGACACCAATACAGTGATAAGTGCTAAAAAATGCACTGATTACTGTATTAATAACACTGGCAGGGAGGGGTTAACTACAGGGGCGATCAAAGAGTTAACTGTGTTCCCTCACTGTGTTTCTAACTGTGTGGGGGGGAAGTGCTGACAGGAACAACACAGAGATCCCTGTTCCTGATCACTAGGAACAGCAGATCTCCATGTTGTCCCTTGTCAGAACAGGGATCTGCCTTGTTCACATAGTACCAGTGGCGGCTGTTTTTTTTTGAGGGGGGGGGGGCGGCAAACAACCACCCATCCCCCCTCCTGAGTGGCTCACAACTACCCCCTTCCCCTAAGCAGCATGTCCGGCACTTGCCCCATCATGGCGCGTGGCAGACAGCCTGTAGTGGCTCGGCTCGGCCCAGAGTCCTGTCCTCCATGGCGGCAGGTGGCATACAGCGTGTAACGGCTTGGCTGGGCTCCGAGTCCTGTCCTCCATGGCGGCAGGTGGCATACAGCGTGTAACGGCTTGGCTGGGATCCGAGTCCTGTCCTCCATGACGGTTTCCAGCTGTTCCCCTCCTCCTCCTAAATATCCGAGTGACCGGTGTCAAAGCCCGCTTCCCAATTGGCTAGGAGGAGAATCGGTGAAACAATAATGAATATTATAACGAATATTCATTCCTTGTTGTAACACACCTGGATGAGATCAAAGCATACTCTCTGCGACCCGAGCCTACCCTATATTGAAGCCTATTAGAGCCTCTTATCCCCATTCTGTCTCTCTGTACCGCGATCGCGGGTGGCCGGCGGACATTGGGTCTTCATCAGTGTTAACTTTGTCGACTAAAATGACTAAAACATTTTAGTCGACTAAATGAATACTATTTTAGTCGACTAAAATAAGACTAAAGCTAAAACAATTGAGATGACAAAAATACGACTAAGACTAAAATGCCATTTTAGTCAAAAGACTAAAATGGGACTAAAACTAAAATGCTATTTTAGTCAAAAGACTAACTAATGCATTACAATTTAATTACACCCATTCAATTTTAGACGACTAAAATGGGTTTTAATCGACTAAAACGTACTGGAGATTTTAGTCGACTAAAACGTAGGACATTTTAGTCGACTAAAATATACTGGAGATTTAGTCGACTAAATACAACTACAACTAAAGCAATTGCAGAAGACTAAAATGGGACTAAAACTAAAATGCCATTTTAGTCCTAAAACTAAAACTAAATCAAAATTTGCTGCCAAAATTAACATTGGTCTTCATCCACAATGGCACGTGCATCTGCTCCTTCTCCGTGCAGTGGGCGCGCGCCCGCACTATCTATTCCATAAAAATGATGTACAGGTACGTTGTTTCATGCAATAGAGCCACCCTGCCACAGTATATATGCAATGTCACTCCCTTGCTGACTGCATGAGCAAGGCCTTGTTCTCTCTCTGGATACATTTTGTAGCATTTTCACCAGAGAAGGAGTGATGCCTCTCTTGTCAACAGGTAAAGGGAGGGACACATACCAGCAGTAGAGTATTTCCCTACACATTTGTACAGTCATGACACTTGCATGTTCTTGTCATTTTCAGGATCATTAGTGTGACATGACCCTTACCCTTTACTGAGTGAACAACCACTACCCCTTTAGTATATCATGTCATGCCAAGTATTTCCTGCCCTTATAAAAAAACTCTTAGGGCAGGTTTTTTGACAGGTGCAGGAAATGAAATATTATTGGCTGTAGCATCAATCTAAATATATGTTCTCCTTTATTAAGCTGGGACAAAAGCATATCAAAACTTTTATAGAGAAACTTTTTATTTTATTTTGTATGACTCACCCCATTGTTTCCAAACAGCAGTAATACCCCCACTAACTGTAATGATTTTTTTCTGTAACCTTGCCATAGGTATAAAAACACATGGAATTCATTGGAGTGTTCTCGTCACTGTTCTGGCTGGATGTATGTGCCATTCCAATATACGAACATCTGACAACTATCGAAGAGACTTTTTCAACCCCTACCACTCGCTTATTCTACCAGATGGCAGGGAAACCACGGCCTATTTATTGAAAGATATTACTAAAAGGTAAGAGAATTTCATTTTAGCGCAAACCCTTATATGTGATTGTGAATTTTTGAAAACATTCATACTCGATTTACAAAAATAAGAACTAATTGTGATGACATACAACAACTAATCTGATTAAAACTTTTATTTTATGCTTATGCAAGTTTGAATTTGAATAATTGCTATAATACAATGCAGAAAAGAATTACTATTATTTAAAAACATTTTGAAAATGTGTTTTTTTATTATTTATTTTATTAGTTCCAGTTATGGTTCTAATAATGATCATTGTATTAATAACTTTAAGTATACAGTCAAAATACAGAATATAATGAAGCCAAAAATCTTAACATACTATAGCACATATATAAAACCAGTTTAAATTGAAAAGTAGCAGGGTATGTTGTTAGGTGCTGGGGTTTCAACTAGGTAACCCATTGTGGATGAAGAAGTGTGTCTTTCAGGGTGAGGCCAGATTCAACATTAGTTTCAACTGGTGATGGTGGGGAATTTTTTAAATAAGATGAGTTTTAGATGTGGGGGGCATAGCCAGAAGAAGTAGGCTAAGAGGTATAGGAAGAAAATAAAAGTAAAAAAAGGGGTGGGTGGGTGGGATAGTTGGGGATAGTTGAGGAGTGGGGAGAGAATGAAATGTTCACAATACTACTGGTCATTGCATCAGTTAGGACAGGGCCCTGAAAATTTTCGTTAGCCTTCCCTTGCAGGGAGCTAAAGGCAAGGATGGGAAGGTTTTTATCTAGTGTAGGGATGTAAGCCAAAGTTTAGATGTTATAGGAGGAAAGCTTAGAAATTAGCCATAATAGCCATGTCAGAGACAGAGAGACCTGTGCTATTGCATGGGCTTTTTCCATTCTAAACACTTTGATTTACTCCACTCCACCATTCAATAATAGTAGGGGGTGGAGTAGCTTTCCAGTGTCTGGGGATTAACGTTTTGCCTGCTTTAAGAAGGTGAATACTTAGGGACCATATGTACTCGCCCACTGGAAGAGCTTTATCATGTAAAAGATAGATCTGAGTAGTAGAAGGAGGGGCATTGTCAAGCAGTTTTGTAATGGCTTTGTAGATGGCTCAAATCAGGAGTGCCCAACTTTGCCTGCGCTTTCCACCCAGCAGCTCCATTCATAGAAGCTGTACTACTTTCTATTTTAAACAAATATATTCTAAATATATAAACTCGCACTGTCACAAATGTATAACAGTGTAAATGTCTAAATATATAAACTCGGTGTCACAAATATATAACAGTGAAGCAAATAATTCAAAACATAAGACAAAGATATCATGTGCAGCTGCTGTACACAATGCGCTAACCACTTGACCAAATACAACGAGAATATGAATTTACAGCGCTAGCAAACACAATAATAGTGAAAGAAAAAAATATTTATTAATAACAAAAAGTGAAGGTCCATATAAAGTGACTGATGTGCTCCAATTCAACAAAAGTGCAAAGTGCTCCAGAGTTTTCAAGGTGTACCACAACACCCCTCCTGTGTCCCCACTCACCAAATAAAATGGACCCTCAGCTTTTCAGTCTAGGGGTCACTTCAAGCTCAATGGTGGTGACCAGGAATGGCAGCTTGCATCAGATCATCATAGATCATCAAAGATTTCCCTTGTTAAGGATACTCAGCGATAGCAGGTACCCAAAAAGATGGAAAGAAGGGACTGATAGTGAAGTATTGCTTGGTAAAGATTTTATTGTGCATCAAAGTGGTTACTTACAAGCAGTAGGATAAAACCAGGCATAAAAAACATGGAGCTGAGAGTACAAAAACGCTGTTCAAGGCGCGTGTTCCACGACACCGGAAGTGTCGTCAATAGGAACCCGAAACTACGTCTACACGTTTCACCCTCCCACAGGGCGTCATCAAGGACCTCCTTGAGTGGGGACACAGGAGGGGGTGTTGTGGTACACCTTGAAAACTCTGGAGCACTTTGCACTTTTGTTGAATTGGAGCACATCAGTTACTTTATATGGACTTTCACTTTTTGTTATTAATGAATATTTTTTTCTTTCACTATTACTTTCTATTTTGGCTACTCTTAGGCTTTGAAAAAAATTGTAGCCTGTCCTCCAAGACTCAATTATTCCACGACTGGGCACTACTTGGTTGGGCTCAGCTCAGATCCAGACTTACTGATCAAATAATATATATATTTTTGTATCAATAATTTTCGATTGGTTTCAGAAATGAGTACCAAACAGCTGCCTATAAGGCAGAATAAACATAGATAAAATAAAGAAGGCATAAATGATAGGAATAAAGGAAACAGAGTACAGAATCCACACCTGCTCATTAAGGAGAGTACATAATATTGATTAATATCAAACAGAGCTTGTGAAGGTTGTTTTTATTTTCAGTGTCAACATCCTTTCATGTGTATAATGCAGTTTATCCAAATCAATAGTTTCAGATGGGTTGGGTGCCAATTGGTGTTAAAATGAAATAACTTGTAAAGAAACAAATGTGTTTATTGATATAAATCCTCAAGCTACAAACCAGTCACTGCTGCTTCCAAAACTTTTTTTTTACAGAGCAATAAAAACTCAGATGAATTTTGTGCTGTGATTGGTCATTGATTGACTTGGTGCCATAGTATAAACCCCTTCTGAGTTTCCTGGGTTGGTAATAATAAAATGTATGAAGTTGTGGTGCTTGATGTGTGGGACTCCAGGAAAAAAAGCCATGAGGAGACCCCAGTTCCATGACCTGTCAAAGGCATGGGAACGACCTTTCCTCCAGTCATGGGATTCTGGGATTGTGTCTCTTAAATAAAACAAACTTACCTGCCTGTTGGCAATTTTCTGTAGAATGTATGCGCATGTGAGGCTTAGTGTACATTTTTAGCACAACTTAGGGGCGGAATGAATGAACTCCTGCAGGATTTAATCTAGCGGTTTGTAGCAGAGAACAATATCTGCCCTACGTTAAGTAGCCCCTGTGTTATATAATGCAGGTGGGAAGAAAACAACTAGATCTATCACTCTATCATTGGCCATTGCTTAACACCAGCCATCTCCCCTCAGATAGAAGATATTGTGACCAACAAACACATGTACACTTATTATATGGCAGAGAGGTGTTGAGGATACATACAGAGGTTGCTTTTGACAACTTTTCCTCTTGCTAAAATAAAAATAACTAAAATTAACAAATCAAGTAGATTTTTCTTAAAGGAGGTGTCTGGGCTCTTTAGGCTAACAGTAGATTGGCAGATACATTATGTAAACTTCAGAACAGTCTATCGTGTTGCACCAGGATGTTGCATGTCCTGTCCTTAGCACCTGGGGGAGCATGTACTTTGGTACACAGCGTTCCCCCAAACACCACCCTATCCCTGAGCCACTGAAATAGAGAGGCTTCACATATTGGTGTTTCAAATATCTGTTCTCTTGGTTTCTTTCTTGAACAAGTTTTACAGGAAAATCCAGGCTTGTGACAACAGTAGACTTCAGTTTCAGAACTTTGAGCACAAGAGCAGTGCCATTTACGTAGAAGTTAAAATTGGACAGGTTTTTCGGGACCACCAGCCAGTGTGTTCCCTTTAATAGACCCAGAAATGACTAAATGCACCAGAGGGGTAGCTAAAGCAACAAGGTTCCCAAGATCCTACACAATCTGTATTCACAAGGGCAGCAGAGCACACAGATTACACTTTCCTAGCAGATTGTGGCTGCACTGATTGCAGTGAGCCAGAATGTGAGGAGGGATATGCCTGTTTTCAGGCCCCCCTTTTCCTCATGTGATCATGGCAGCATCTGTTTCAAGGCTCTCCCACTGTATTAATATCTTGGGGAATCAGGGATAGGTCGATCCAGGTCATATGATCTGGAATCTTTTCGAATTCAGGGCAACAGGCTAGGTTAGGTCAGTTTAGGTCACATGGCCCCCAGAAACCTTCTAGAATTCCTGGGGCCCCCTATAAAAAGGGCTCCCCCAGTTTATTCAGGGTTAGTTGCCTGAGGTAGATTACACCAGCGGAGCTTCCCACCCCCCCTTCCCTATTTTTCTGTCGTGGTCTTATTACGTGGTTGGGTTTGTTAAACAAAAGGGGACTGTTGTGTTCCATAATTTTAAGATGGGTCATTTATTTTGCAACTTGAGTCTCAGTGGCTGAGTTGTGTAATCGGTTGATGTATTTAATTCATTACAGTTGATATACATAATAACAGTTATGCTTTTAACCAGTAATATAGGCCGTGGCCAAATATGTCCAAATAAAGTTATGTTTTTTCCATCAATAAACTGATTGTTTTATTTTTTCTTTATGTCCGGGCCATGCTGCCTGCAATCCTATATGCTTCTGCCTAACAAAAATTATCCATACTGCCTACAGTGTGGCAACTAAATGTACCCATCAAAACAAAACAAAAGCTAACCTATCTAATACCTAGCACTTATCTAGGAGAGTGCTACATAGATTCTTGATAATGGTAGTTCAGAGTCTCAAAGAGAGAGTCTATCCCAGTGATAGGGAACCTTGGCACCCCAGATGTTTTGGAACTACATTTCCCATGATGCTCAACTACACTGCAGAGTGCATGAGCATCATGGGAAATGTAGTTCCAAAACATCTGGGGTGCCAAGGTTTTCCATCACTGGCCTATGCGTTCGGGGATAAGGAAATTATTGGAAACTGTCAGTGGAGATACATATTTCATTAGAATAGTACAAGAAGATTACCTTATGTACTCGAGTATAAGTAAAATTTTTTAGCACTTTTTTTGTGCTGAAAGTGCCCCCCTCGAATTATACTTGAGTCAAGCACTTTTCTGCAGCAAAAAATTTCATTTTCCAAACCGATTTTGGGGCCCGTATCTCAGGGCCACTTTGTGCTAGGAACCCCAAATTAGGTGTGCAAACCCTGTGGAACTGGTCCCACAACATATCCAAAGCTGAAGTTCCTAGCACTAGGTGGCCCCGAGATTCGGGGCCCCAAAATCGGTTTGGAAAATGTCATTCTATGCTGCAGAAAAGTGCTTGACATTTTCTGAACCAATTTTGGGGCCCCATATCTCAGAGCCACTTGGTGCTAGGAACCCCAAATTTGGTGTGCAAACCCAGTGGAACTGGTTCAATAACATATCCAAAGCTGGGGTTCCTAGCATTAAGTGGCCCTGAGATACAGGGCCCCAAAACCGGTTCAGAAAATGTCATTCTCTGCTGCAAAAAAGTGCTTGACATTTTCTGAACTGATTTTTGGGGCCCTGTATCTCGGGGCCACTTGGAGCTAGAAACCCCAGCTTTGGAAATTTTATGGTGCTACTGGGTTTGCACACCAAATTTGGGGTTCTTAGCACTAAGTGACCCCGAGATACGGGGCCCCAAATTCGGTCAACTGTGTCCATCTGCAGCAATGTCATTTCGGGACCCTTTTGGTTCAGAGACCCCAAATTTTGGCTGCAGCTAGGGGGCATCTAGAAACCCTTAACTACCGAGTATGAAGTTCAGGGGACCTATGGCTGCAAATGGGAACAGTGATGCTGCAAATTGGAATTGTTGACCCTCTTTTCCACTTACAGTAGCTGTGCATTTCTCACCCTCGTCTTATACTCGGGTCAATACGTTTTTCCCATTTTTTTTGTGGTAAATTAGGGCCTCGACTTATACTCAGAATGACTTATACTCGAGTATATACGGTAATATTGAATCAATTTTTAAACAGTTAAATAGATTTCAATCCTGCCAATCATTTGCATTTATAAATTACACGTATAACATACTGCTAATATCTCAATTGATATTAAAGTATACAGTGTCAAATCATTAATTTAGTTTAGTCTGTTTTCAGGAATTTTAGTTCATTAGTTGTTATACAGTAAATGTGTTCACTTTACCTACACTACATATAGCAAATATTGTCAGAGAAATCCATTTCTCGGGGCCAGTTCTCATGTGATGAATGCATGGGGTTTAGTGACTGGCCTGCTGACTGCAGGTTTCCCCATATAAGAAGCAAATATAGACAGTTTAAGTGTTCGGACATGCATGGGTGCCATAGCATAATTGGTATACTGTATTTGGTATATGGGTATTGCTGACTTCTTCTCATGTGGTAAGCTGCAATGTATTATTCATTTATTTATTTATTTTTTGCTCTTGGGTTTAGTAATACTTTAAGGTGAACTTATTATAACATTGGCCACTGGGGATCTATGGCATTGTATGGTGCTATCCATAGCTCATCACAAGTATGAGCTCTGTTACACAGATTTTACAAGTTATCTAAATAAATCTTTCACATTTCTGGCCTTTGTCAAAATACATGGTCAGCATTCCTCCACATTATAAAACACTTGAGAAGGGCTTGCCTGTTTACAATATATGTGCATAGTCAGCAAAGTAAACATTCCCTGCTGTATTCTCAGCATTGCAAGTGTTTTCTTTACTAATCAATGGGGATTTTCTTCATTGCAACTTGATTCTCAAACTTCTGAGTATCTTATGAGATAGGGTGCGTAAACTAGGTAAAACAAACAATGTAAGGCAAGCATTTGTTTTGTGGATGGAAGTTAGTTTTGGTACCCCTTCTGGTACCCCTAAAATAGTCCTTCACCAAGCACTTTTGCCTTTTATCATTTGCCTTACGTATGGCATTGCATAGGCATGCGCACAGGGTGTGCCGGTGTTCTGCCGAGAAAGTTCCTCTCAGCGGATAAGTTCCCCCCTCTACTGCGCAGGCGCAGCGCCTGCGCAGTAGGATCCGGCAGAAATAGCCGAAGCGGAATAGGTGAAAATCAGCTGTACACGGTGCCTGTAAGAGGGCCCCTCGTGGGCTCGCTTCGCTCGCCACGCTTCGCTCGCCACGCTTCGGGCATGGCCTCGCTACGCTCGGCTCTTTTAGATTCCCCCTCTAGGTCCACTTGGATGGTGGGGAAGGAACTTGGACCTAGGGCGCAGGCGCCGTGTACAGCTGATTGAAGAGTTTGAGCTTCGGCTATCTCCGGCGGCTGACAGTAGTTCGTACTGCGCAGGCGCTGCGCCTGCGCAGTACAGGGGGGAACTTATCCGCCGAGGGAACTTTCTCGGCAAGACACTGGCTGTGCCTGGGCACACCCTAATCCCCCTGTGCAGTGTCGATTTCCCTTGCTTCCTGGTGCCCTCTACCTCCCCCCTACAGTGCTGCCAGCTTCCCTCCTCTCCTCTCCTGCCGGCTGCTGTCAGTCACAGCTCTCTGCTCTTCTCCCTCCTCGCTCATTGGAGCGCTGGGCTGTGGAGAAGACGGGGCAGCCAGCTCAGTCTCTCAGCGGTGTTGGTCCAGGCACCTGGTGTGTCCACTGCTCTGCTGGTATATATGTGTTTGTGCTCTGGGGTGCACATCCTAATGCAATAGGCTGTGCACACCAAGGTGGGATTGTATGCACCCACTATACCCACTTTACCTGAAAAACTAAGCAACTGCAGAACAAATTATAATTATTAAAACACAAAACACAGAGAATGGAAAAAAATTGCCATGGTTCCTTTATTTGGATTTTAACTTGAATCAACCAGGCACCAGTCTTCATTTCGCTTTTTGTTTTTTAGTTGTATTGCCTATACATTATTAGTTGCGCTGATTTAAAAAAAAAAGTTTCCTAGTACAGATTGGAAACCTGAAATTATAATTGAATCCCTATATCATTTATTCAGAGTACCAATTTAATAGTGAGATTGGAGAGATCCCAATGCATCTGCTGGCCATATTGAATTCTGCTAGAATTCAAAAAGAACACTTTTTAAAGCTAAGAAGAAAAAAATGTAATTTGCCATATCCTGTGGAAGTGATGTGATTATCACACCCCTGATAAATTCCACAGGATAGAAACAAAAATGTTTAATAGTAAACATCAACGTAAAATCCCTCTCTACTATAAAGGCTGTATAGTTATAGTTTCATATAAATATTGCCATATGTCTCTCTTACAATTACCTGTTAATAATATGTAATGAAATTCAGATCCATCCTTCCATTTGTACTTTTTTCTCTTCTTTCCATAAAAGTAAAAATCAGCTGTGTGTTGAAGGGATTTGATTTCAGTCATATATACATAAACCTTAGTCTAGAATTACGCACCAAACACTGTTTCCACTTTGGCCATCTGCACCTTTGGAAAACATCTACAAGTGTAAATTTCTCTCCAACAAGTCCTCAGTCTAGTTCTAAATGCTTTAAACAATAAACCTTCCTAACACCCAAGATTATACAAGAAGGTCTGCTCTATATGGTTTTAATAATATAAGAAGTACTGAGGTGGGAGTCGTGTTTTTCTCTGGGACGGTGTAACCTTATCAGTATGTTCAAGCTATTTTCCTATTTTTACATCTGCAAGCAAGCATTGGCTGGTGTTGTTTCCTTGGCAGAGAATGTAGCATTATGGTACACACGTCTCACTTTTGCTTTGAATTCTCTGTAACCTCTATACTCCCACAGCAGTGGCGGCTGGTGCTAAAAAAAATTGGGGGGGAGCAAACAAACCCCTCCATGTCCACACTCACCACGGTCATGGCTCCATACACACACACACTGTGTGTTTATATATATATATATATATATATATATATATATATATATATATATATATATACACACACAAACACACACACACATGAGGGGTCTTCAAAAACTTTCCACACTTTTAATACATTTAATGAAATTAAAAAAGTGTGGAAACTTTTTGAAGTCCCCTTGTAAACACACACACACTAAGACTTATAGTATTGACATATTCCATGGCACCTTACGAAGAACCATATCCTACAAGCTCACACATAAGCAATCTACAAACTCCATGCAGACAAGAATCAATCCTAGTACCCTGCAACTCAAACACAAGCAACCTACAAACTCCATGCAGAAAGCTATTAAACCCAGTACCCCCAGCTCAAACACAGCAACCTACAAACTCTGTGCAAACGGGAATCAATCTTAGCACCCCACAGCTCAAACTCATGACCTACCAAGGAGCTGAAAGCCCCCCTGAATACATCAAACCCAACACAACTGCTAAAGAACCACAAGTCCCAGCAGAGCCACCATAACAATCCCCAGCAGCTAAGAACTACGTCATTATAAAAGAGAACCTGCCTCTGTCCATCAAACCTAGCCTGCCCCCAAAACTCAACAGCACCAACTTTACAGGAGAGCTGTAGTAACCCTGGCTGGCATGACATGCTTGCACTTGTAGTTCACCAGCAGCAGGTGACTGTACTGGTCCTGATCAGAGCCATGCTGGGGGAACTGAGAGAGCTCACATCATCCATCAGCAAAGGGCACTACTGGACTACCCAGGCGGGGTTAACCCTGCCCATGCCACCTGAGCCAGCAGCATCAGCTAGGCAGGCAGGGAAGGCTGGATCCCCCTCTTGCTGCCTGCAAGTCATACACTGGTGAACTAGGTCAGGCAGGCCCCCTCTACTGACCTGAATAGCAGATGCAGCCTGGTGGAAGGAGACAGCTCCAGGTTTCCTCACGGCTGGTGGGTCGGTCAGTCAGCAGGCATAGTGGGGACACAGTGCGGGCCCGGACACCTCCTCTCCGGACAGTGCAGAGTGCTATTCTGAAATAGCTCCGCTCAGGCCATGCGTTTCACGGAGCTGCTGACGTCACTTCCGGTTTATCACTGGCACAGGAAAACCGGAAGTGGCGTTGTAACTCGGAGGGAAAGCACCGCCCATGTCCTAGGGTGATGCCAATCTAGAACAAAGCACCCGTAGTGATACTACGGGCGGAAGTATTCCAGCGCAATGGATTGCGAAACAAGGCAGGTCAAAACTCTGCAAATGAAGCGTCTCGTCTGCAATCTTGTGATTGCATAGACGTCACGCTTCCCATAGTGCGCTGTGTCCGGCACCCGAACGCAGGCAGAGAAAGCAGCAAAAGCAAGTTAATGTATTGAGTTGGGAAGTACTTTCATTGCTCCATGTGTCTTCTCGTTCCAGTGACACACACTCTTTCATTTCTTGTGGAGGAGGGGAGTCTCCCAAAAAGGACACAGATAATGAAATATTGGCAAAGGTTGCAATATTATTGAAAAACAAAAAAAAGTAATTTTGGCTGTAGTTTAATATGTGTTTAGTTCAACCACAGTTCACAAAAAATATTTCTCAGTTTTGACATTTGTTAAATATGTTTTTCATTCTAAAATGAATTTACTACTACATATCTGACATAAAGTATAGCCTGCATTTTGTTTGGCACAAAGGCCAGCATAAAACCGATAACCAAAGTAGTCCAGTTTACTTCTACTAAGATAGTTGCCAAGCTCTTTATGATGTATTTTCAGGAACATAAAGTCCTTCTAAGTCAATATTTAGGGCAGCAATAACTCACTAAAAGTATAAATTGATGCTTTTTCCTTTATATATATATTTTTTCCAATCTCTTGGTATTTTAGTTTAAATTCTACAAAAAAAGAGACAGCACAGGTTGTTTAAAGGAACTAGATGTTTATTTGTAGATATTTCCAAACAAGCCAGGATAAATGCCTGAAAATCAGCATGTCATATAATAAATGGTTAAGGGGAAGCCAATGGTCAAGCCAGATATCAACAAAACCTGGGGAATGCCCAGGAAAAAATCCAAGCCTACTTACCACCAGCTCGCAGACAACCAATTGACCTGTCCAACAGTATGCGTTAAAAACAGGGGTTCATTCCACACGCAATTGCAAACGCATGCGTAAGCCACAGGGCCACGTCATGGCACCCTGTAATCTGTGGTCCTAACACTAAAATTTGGGTGTCCCCACAGTGGAGGCACATGCTTTCTAATGGATGGATGGTTAGGTTAGTTTAGTCAAAGGTCCGTACTATGAGGTCAACTAGCCAGATATCTGTGAGGAAGCAGCCTTCGTCACCTTGCTAAATTAGGTCAAGGATCAACACCACAACATCTGGTAAAGAATAAAATAACATACAAACCTGAAGAAACTGATTATTAAACATCTTTATAGACCATTACATGCTGTATATTGTATAAACATAAAAGAAGGGAGCCTCTTAACCCAGTAGTACACTGATTTATTTTGTATCTGAGGGTGCAAATAGCACATGGGCATTGGGGTACAGAGGACGTAGCAGGCCACTGCTGTGGGAAAGAGCAGGAGAGAACAGAAGGCTCAGGAGTAGAAGCAGAAGGGCTACAGATGCTGAAGCAGAATAAAAGAGAGCAGCCAGTGTCTGGTCAACAGATGCTTGACCCACAGCTGACTGCCTGATGGAAGGCTGTTTCACAGATATTCCATTAGTCTATCAGTGACTGGGAGATAATTGGTCATATGAGCAGTTCATTTACAGAATTTCTAAGTATAACTTAATAAAAGCAAATAGAAAACTGCCCCTTAGTGGCGCCCAAAGGCATCGGTGCTTTTGGCCCATTATTTTGGCCATTTAAAAGTGCTTTTCATGAATATATTACACATATTTTCTTTCTTAATTGGTCTGAGTTCTATGAACTACATGCAAAAGAAGGAAAGAACAACAATGAACAGTCATACAAGCAGAACATACTGTAAAATCCTGCTGCTGACCCACTGTAGAGCTGCTGCACATGAACCCTACAAATGGCAGCCAGTCAGGTACAAGAAACTGGCCTACCATCTGGCTGTGCACAGGTTCTATTAGAATGCCAACAATTGAAAGCATATGTTTGTTGAACATGAAAGGGTCAGAACACAGTCAATGTTCATTAAATTGGTTGGTGCAAGTGTTACAGAGCCTGTCAGTTGCAACTATGGTGCAAAAGATGATTTAACAGCCCTATTGTGTAGCAATTCTCAATTTATGAGCAGACCCACTTCAATACTCTGACTACAAGTGTTAGTATTTGAAGGGTTATAGCCAAGATTTTCAACTTTAAGAGATATTTGGTGTTATTACACTTGTCCCTCCTATTCCTTCTATATTGAGCTGCAATGTAATTGTACTGTCCCTCCTCTACATTGTAGAGTACTGCGTAAACTGTTGGCACTATATGAATCCTGTATAATAATAATATTTGGTGTTATGCACACTGTAGTGAGGCTTCATCCTACTCTCATACTCTACTCATGAGCTTACACTGTAGAGGAATAACTACTTCAGTTAGTCACCTGGTTCTCTAAATCTTGCCCTCTCTCCTTCTGTGCATAGCTCAAAACTGCCTCTTTTGCTCTCTGAAGAACTATAAATTATGCATCCCTGCTGATTTTTTTTCTGCCTTCATAATTTTGTTCCCCCTACCCCCATAGGATTAGATACTGAATCTGCCTGACACGAGCTGCTTCACAGTTGAGCATTCTGCTAATAACTCCGTGCAGCTATCACTACCAATGTGCTTTTCAACTCTCCTTGGTGTTCCCCTAGTGGGGGCCAACTGGACCCTGAGATGGACTCCTACTCATAAAAATAGGGAGTCCTTCCCAAGAGAAGGGCCACTGGGTACTGATAATAAAAGGGGGCTGTGGAGTATGTCCTATTACCCAAGCAATGCTAGCTTTTTCCCAATTCATTATTTGTACACAGAAATTTGGAAGAACACAACATTGATGGACTTGTGTCTTTTTTCAACCTCGCTTAATATGTAACTATGACATGAAAACATTTATATTTTTTCAAAAAATTGTTAGTAGTTAACTAATTGCACTGTAACTGTATTTTTGAAAACATAATAATAATAATAATTATACTTCACTAATGAGAGAATAGAGATGACAATTGTCTAAAAAACTTTCTCTTTAATTTCATACAATATAAAAACATATATAGCTATCTGCATAGTACATTACAACAATGAGCTTATTAAAACCTCTGAGAAGGTCAACGCGTTTTCCACTTTCCACATATACAAGTTTAACTATTATCTACTAATAATAATAATAGTAATAATGTGACTAACTATACAGCAACCATAAATCATAATTGTAAATGTATTTTGTTGACCAGAAGAACCTCTTATGCATCAATAACAAATTTACAGTTCAAATGTATAATTTTTCATAGATATTACAACTTTGTGAACCTAGCTATGTATGGGGGTAAAAATATACATATGACAGGCACAATCCAGGGGTAATGGGAAGTTTTACATTATATTTTATAATTAGTGCAGCTGACTAATTGCTTATATATGCTGAGTCAGCAGATAAGTTCTAAAGGGACTTTGTTGTGCCCAGCACTTACTACATTGTTGGACTACTGTCCTGAAATTACTTGTGACAAATTCATTTTATATGTAGCCACCTTATTATCCTGCCTTCTCTGCTGCTGTAATGGCACCACAAGCGTGACATGCGTTTCTCGAGCGTTCTGGAAAGATGTTAATGAGGCCTTAAACAGAAAATATGTTTTGAAATGCAGTTCCCAGATGTATCTGTATTTTGCACATTACAGTAATCATCATTTTATATGTTCATATTTTTTTCAGGTACTATTTTTCATTGCAAGAAAACAGTTCTCACTTCTCAATCACTGTGACTCCTTGTGATGTACCGATTGAATGGAGTATTCTACAGTACAGAGCATCACATGCATTCCACGGAAAAGCAGCAGGTATGAATGCATATGGTCTTGGGGTGATTATGCACATATGGCAGTTTTCCAATTAGTTATGCCAGTCCAAGTGGCATCTTAGGGCCTGGCAGCCCACGTTTATTAAACAGAACGGAACAGTTAACATTGAAATCAGTTGCCCATGCAGGGTTTTCCACCATCAACAACAGTCAACTGAATATGCCAAACCACCTAGCTCTCTTGTCAGCACCACTGCTGCTCTTCTTACCAGTCTCTTCAACTATATTGCCCAGCTCTGCTGGTTCATTCAGCTCACTAAGCCTTTAGTTGCAGCACCCTGCTGCACAGCCAGCTGCACACTCCTGGTCTCTGGATAGGGTTTCTCCAGACACCCCAATAGGAGCTGACCTGATTCATGAGACAAGACCTCTTGTCTCTTGGCTTCTAGCTGGGCATTTCTGACCCCTGGTTGAGACCTCCTGTCTCCAATATGGGAGCTGTCCCCACACAGAAAGCCCTGAGATATCTTTAGACTTGAGTATAATATGACCCTGCATAGCTTTGTACTCCCACAGGCTGCCGGCATCCAGTAAAATCCAGACACAGGATTAAAGGTTCCGTTCCACCCAAATCACTTTGGAACCTTCAAGCTCTAGGCCCCAATCCAGGTTTACAGATTCCAGAGAAAAACAAAAACACAGCTTTCTCTGCTCAGAAACGATAGTCTGGAACTTCGCATTTAGTCTTAATGTGAATCCTGTGTCATTTTCTCCTACATCTCCACAGTGGTAGGGCCTTGCACAACATATAGACGGTATTGGAAGGTCCACAAAAAATGCATATCCTACACTCGGACAAACCAGTTATCATACTCAGGCTGTCCACAGTGTGTGCAAAGACGTTCACATTTTCTCCAGCTCATGCCATTTTCCAGGTGAAAGTTTAATAAGAAAGTTCAGAAATGTAATGTTGGCTGGTGAACCAATTTCCAAAGGTCAAACTGACCTGCCTCACCCCTTCCTGTCTGTATGTGTAACAATAGTGATAGCACCATTCCTAAGCCATGGAATGGCAAGATATAAGATTGTAATGAACACTGCAATTTACCAAATAAATATTTGCCATTCTTTTAGAATCTGAGTTTGAAGTGACCATAAGTAGTGACATGCTGCAGTAGTGAACACTAAACTTCAAAGTGGCAAGTAATCCTCAACACACTGGGGGTTGATTTACTAAATGCAAATAGGCTATTTTTTTTGCACAGGAATTTCCCTTAGCTTTGTGAATGAGATGAAGTTGTGCTGACATCCAATATCCAATCATGTACAAGCAAAAGTACAGTCTTTTTTTATTTTTCTTGCACGCAATTGGGTATTCTTTGCAAACCACATTTACTGAGCTAGGAGAAAAATTCCTTGTGAAGTGAAAATTCCTTTGCATAGTGGAAGTTCAAATTTCAGCCTGTGGGGTATTGTATTGAAAACCTGAACAGTACTTGCATCCGATGAGATGCAATCACTGCCCAGCCGAGAGGTAACAGACCCGCTTTTTTGACAAAAGACGACTGGGAGTGATGACAGGGATTCTGCAGGAAACGTCAGAAATTTAGTCACTTTTATCAAACGTCATGGCATATACTTTCACGCTAAACAATAAATGTAAAGTAGATGTAAATTCTAAATAGATACTGTAACATATACTTTGTTAAAGCGCTGTGTATCAATTGTTTTCAGCAAGAAATCTTCGAGCCCCAAAAGATGAGAAAGTGGAGGCGCCCAAATGTAAAAGAAAAGCTGACAAGTGGATTTTTCATAAATTTGACATTTATTGCCCTAAGAATATTATAAAAACATTGTTAAAGGATTTCATGGCACTACACTGGCCACTTTCTTAGGATGGTGCAAAAAACATGTTTTTGTTATTGTCTGTTAGAACACACTACCAGAGAGCAGGAGAGACAGATCACTGCTGTTAAAAGTGTTTTACACACCATCCTGAGGAAGTAGCCAGTATAGTGCTGTGAAACGTGTTGGCTGTGTTCCTATAATATTTCTCTGGCAATAAATATCAAACTTACGATAAATTCACTACATTTTGGGCACCTCTGCTGACACCACTTTCCTATTTTTTGAGGCTCAAAGATTTCTTGCTGTAAATACACTGGAATCTAGAGATCACAGTGCATAGGATCGCCCAGATCACCCCACCTAGCATTGAGTGTGAGTGCTCTCTGCACAGGGACAGCTATATTCCCTGCAGACGTTCACCCCAGGTTGTCTGATCCCAAATAAAGAAGCTCAGCAACCTCACAGATGTGAGTACATAATTGCATTTATCCTCTCTTAGTACATTGTATTGATCTGTAAACTACTACACTATAAGGATCTCTCCTATGGCCTCTGTCTTTGTTTTTTCTTTTTCTCTTCTCTCCATATCCTTAGAGGTACCCCAGTCATATCAATTGTTTTCACACTTTGTACATTCTTTGTTACATCTCAGTGCAACTAATCTTCTTAGCCTTTTTCAGCCATTTGCTGTCTACATGCACTCACTCCAGCTGTGGCGGCATGTCATTGCTTTGGGCTGGATTCCTTCAGATAGCAGTGGCAAACCATGCCTGTATACTGAGCATCAACATGGCTGCTTATAGTCTCTTCCACATATGCATGCGAAGGAGTGACAACACAGGAGAACAATTAGATGGCAGGGACAAAGAATTCTTAACAGGACATGCCAAAAACAAAGAGCTTCATGACAGGATTACTAAGTATTATTTTAATGAATGCTGTATATTTAAAAAAACAAAACTGAAAATTACTGTAGCCAGATGCTTGGCTAGAGACAGAGAATGATTTAGGATACTGTAACTGCAATGCTCTCTGTGCTCCCAATTGACTTCAGCTGAATGGGTTTACACTATTGCACCTCCATCCACCAGGGGGAGCTGACAAGCAGAAGGAGTTTAAGAGACTTAATGGTTGTTATTGAATCATGGAAGATGAAGTTTGGGGAAGAAAATTTACTATGGCAGTTAATGGACAATTGGACTACAATTCCCAATGCAAGCCAGGTATAAAGAGAGAGAGCTGTATTTTCACAGGGTGACTACCAATGGATTTCCTCTCTTTGCTGCGAGGAGACCAAGGTGTACACATTACTGCTCCTGTATGCACCTCGGTCTGCTATGACCCTGCAGTCATGTGCTGAGGACAGGAGCTGTTCCAGCAGATCCAGAAGTGAACTGACATCTGAACAGCAGGACCCCTGTTGCTGTATCGCTGGGACTGGTGAGAGGACACTGCTGCCATTAATCTGTTGCTGCTAACAGAAACTGAGCACATAGAGAAGGGACATGTAACTAGCAGCATTGGTTTCTGCATGCAGACTTTACTGGGACTGAACTCATGTGAACCACCATAACGACTGGCCCCCAACTCTGGCCAGCTAAAGAACTAGGGCTAAAGACTTCTCACTCAGATGATTCACAAGAAATTTGCCTATTGCCCATGATTAGAGGTACCTCTTTAGGGAGTCTTCAAATTTGAATGCTGCCATTCATACAGAGTGCACTCTAAAATGGATATAGCCTACTGTTTACTGGTTTTGTGGATTACCAGGTTTATTCTAATTTAGCTGCATATAACTCTATTCTATGCCTCTATAGCAGGGGTAGGCAACCTTGGCCCTCCAGCTGTGGTGAAACTACAAGTCCCATGAGACAATGCAAGACCCTGCCAATCACAGGCATGACTCCTAGAGGCAGAGGCATGATGGGATTTGTAGTTTCACCACAGCTGGAGTGCTGAGGTTGCCTACCCCTGCTCTATATTCTATTGAACTGTGATTGACCTAATCCTTTACTTGCTCATTTATATGCATACTGCTATTTACTACAACCCATGACAATATATGCGGGTTAATTTACCACTTACCAGGCTGATGTTTGCTTTTTGATCCTGAACCTTAGTTGTGTGTAGGGTATCTATATTTGTGCTCCCTGTGTTTGCTTAACCTGGTGTGTTAATGGGGCTGAGGTTGTTCTCAGAGTCAAGGCAGAAGAACAGAGAACCCAATCTACCATCCGGCTCCTGTGGGGGTAGTGCTACATTACTATATAAAGTATATGCGATTTTAGTGATTGAGTTTACATCTACTTTATTAAAGTGTTACTAAACCCTCACTTTTTTACATTAAATTAACAAACATGTTATACTTATGCATGAAGGTAAAAAACATTGTTCCTTTACAACCACTTTAGCCTAGGTTCACATTGGAGCGACTTGTCATGCGAATTGAAAGATCAAATCGCATGACAAGTCGCAGCCTATTGGAAGCAATGGCACTGTTCCAATCGGTGCGACACCGATTTTGCGGCGCCGCACCGATTTGCAAAAGTAGTTCCTGCACTACTTTTGCCGATTTCAGGTGCAACTTCAATAGACATCTGTGCATGAAGTCACACAGATTTGTATCAAGTAGCAGCTGAAACCACGCTGACCTTGCTACTTTGAAATCGCGCTACTTCAAGTGAAGTAGCGCGATTTCAAAGTAGCATCAATGTGAACCAGGGCTTAAGCTCAGTTTGATTTTCAGTGAATAAAGCTTCAACTCAAACTGTCAAGGAATGGCATTTTTTCCAAAAATGTTTCTCCACTGACCACAGGATGGGCAACTAATTACCGATCTGCAATAATTATTTTAACTCTTTGCTCATTAAATCCATGTACATCATTGACTGAGTATAATTCATTACCGAAACTGCATAATTTACATTTGTCTTTAGAGATTGCTAAAGTTGAGTTTCTAAACTTGAAGAACATTTGGCAGGTTTACGTGCTTTGGATTCTAAATGAAGAACATTAGGCTGTATGTGGGGAAGCTGATTTTTATAAACACATGAATTTTATGTTTTTCATGTGTATTTAAAAAAAATGATTTTTTTAAACACACTTTAATCTTCTGTGGTTTTTTATGTTTGTTGTGTGATTATTTTTATTCCTAACTGGCCAATTTAGTTTGAAAAATATAAAATGCATATCTTTTAGAAGATTGTAAAAGATACGTTTATTTATTGTAATGTTTCTTTTTAGCAAGATATTTTTTTATAGTTCTTAGCATTTTCCCCAAATTATCTATTCATATAAAGTAGCATTTTTTTATTTGGTATATGGTTTGGCCATTTTGTTCCTTCTATTGGCTCTCAAATATTGTGGGCATATCATGATTTGCTGCACATTTTGAATACATATTGTGTTTTCTATTACAGAAAAATACAGATCATTTGATGACCTAAAAGCTCGATCCTACTACAAGACCGTATCTATGTTCTTGCATTATAAAGGAAACTCAGTCGAAAACTATGTTGGTACATCTTCAGATTCTTCAATTTTTGTCCTCGAATTTCTCTCAACAGAGAGAGACACTCACATCTCTGTGTATCTCACAACTGACTTAGCACATGGTAACCTATTTCCAGAGCTTCCAGGAGATCCTCGTATTGACGTCAGTTCAGTCAACCACAATTCTGTTTCACTTGTCTGGAAACCAAGTCCATCTGCCACAAAGCAGAAGGAGAATGTTCAATACTGCGTTCTTGTCAACGAAAAGCATAATTACAAAAGTCTGTGTGCTGCCGACACTGCAATTCGATCTGCAACTAGAAAATGGCCAAAGTTACCTAGTTATCCTATTTCACAATATCTTGAGGACCATCATCGGGTTATGCTCCTTTCAAACAGTGATATTAGTGTTATTCACAGATCCAACAATATCGATGTAAGGCAAATGTGTATTGGAAACAAAAACACATACACAGTTTCCAATTTGAGCTCCAACACTCAGTATTATTTTGATGTTTTTGTTGTCAATCTTCTAACAAATGCCAGTGCTGCCTACACGGGAACCTTTGCAAAAACCTGGATGGAGCCAAAACCTAAGGTCATACCTCTAAAAGATGGTAAAATAGTTCAAATCAAGTTAGATGGTAAAAACCAAAAAGTTTACAGCTTTCAATATCAGGCAATAAATAAAAAGGTCCAATTCACATTGCAGCCATGCAGGGGCCAAATACGAGCTCAGATATCAAGGAATGGTAAGTTGCTGGTATCAGAAACCATTCAAAATTTAAGACACATAACATTTAAAGGAAAAATTATGGATAAATACTTAGCTGTTTTCAAATCATCAGATGTAATGCCAAATTCTTCTGCCATGATTCAGGCATCATCCCATATCCATAAGACATTATTCCCATTTTTTCCAGCAAGTTTGAAGATTAAATCCTTCAACAAACTAAGAACCTGTGACTCAATAACAATTGCTTGGCTTGGTACACAGGAAAGGAACATGTATTGTGTCTACAAAAAGAAGATTCGAGAAGAAGAAATTCTGAGAGAAACTTCTAGTGTTGACCGATGCTTAGGACCTGAATCCCGGCCAAGATCTGAAAAAGTTCTCTGCAAGTACTTCCACGATATCAATGTCCAGAAAGCAGTGACTACAGAAACTATTGGTGGTCTAGAGAAAGCCACACCGTACCTATTTGATGTGTATCTTGTTGGATCCTCTGGAATACTGGTTAGATATCAGAGTAAAGTAGTTAAGACTAGAAAAACATGTTAAACACAGATTTTTTTTTAACTTACTGACTTCATAAAACAGAAAAATTTAATAGAAGAGAAATTTGCAAAATGGGGGATTTGTTTTTACTTTTCTATAGAAAGACACTGAGGTTTGCTACAATTTACAATATAGAGCTGGTAATAATCTCTATATTTACTGATACCTTTTGTATTTGATCTTTGTCTCTAGTAAAATGTTGTACTCTACTTAACATATTGCTTAATATATTGTGTCTGTTTAAATGGAAACTAATGTTATTCATGCAAGACAGACTAGTACAAACTTAACAATTTTCAAATCAGATAATTGCCAACTTGTTTGAGCTCTGAGAGGAACAAATATGCATTTCTGCAGAGCTGAATGTTTTTCTGTCACATGGCTTTCTTTTATATGGCTGTCCACATACATTTGGAAACCATGTATTTTATTAAAGAGGAGCTCCAGTCTCCTGTGAAAAAATTAAAAGTCAGCAGCTACAAAAACAGACACTCACTTGTCCCACGATCCAGCGGTGAGCTCACATCAGCAGCCAGTTTCACCTTCTGTCATATCTCCTTGGCGCCAACATCTTAATTAAAGCCACCTGGCTGTGACAGCTTGCAGCTTCACAGCCGGGTGGCCACTGCACATGCACGAGCAGCGCTGCGCATTGTGAATGGTCCCGCTGTCTTCTGGGACCTGTCACGTGTCCCAGAAGACTGCAAGGGGGGAGGGGGGAGGAGAACTTCCACTTCCGATCGCCTAGGCAGTCAGAGTGAAAGTGAGAGCGAGTACCTGTCAAAATCGGTTACCCTCTCTCCCCTTCGCTCCCCCCTAACTCCTCAAAAGTGCCAACTCTTCAAGAGAAGTGGGAGGGGACAGGTCCTTAAAGCAGAACTTCCCCTTTTGGGTGGAGCTCCTCTTTAATAAAGGCATTTCAATGTTAAAGTATAGTTATAGCTCTAAAAAGACTTCCCTGCTCTGTCCTCATTTAAATTAAGTCTCAAAAAGTAAAGATTTGCTATGTTACAGGGAACATCTAGAAATTATATTGGTGCTACTAACTTGGACACAGTTGCTTGTCCTAATTTGACAGGTATGTAGGTATACTACATGCCTGTCAATTTAGGACAAGCAGCTGTGTCCATGCACCCTCTGTATTCCTAGAGACAGACTTACATGGGCTGTCTGTACACAGCACCTGGCTGCTCCTGCCACATAAACAAATGGCCCATTCACAGTGTATGGGCCTCAGCACCCATGTTACAATGCTTTCACACTGAAAACAACAGCCGTTAGCGCTAAAGCGCCGCTCATTTTGGTGGCGCTTTAGCGCTGTTTAAGCGGCACTTTCGCGCTGTTTTTCACCCGTCAGCAGGGCGATCTTAACCCTCAAAAAGTTTAAAACTCCAGGTTTGCGGCGTTTTCAAATCGCTTTTCAGGCACTTTGAAAGCGCTGCCCATTCATTTCAATGGGCATTGCATTTTGAGATTGCTAAATTCAGCGCTCCCAACCTGCCCCAAAGATGCTGCTTGCAGGACTTTTTGGAACGTCCCACAAGCACACCGCCCCAGTGTGAAAAGTCACACTGGAATGAATGGGAGGCGGTTTTCAGGTGCTTAGCAGAGGCTATTTCCAGCGCTAAAGCACCTGAAAACAGCCCCAGTGTGAAAGGGGCCTAAATGAGGCCTAATCAGTACCCTGAAAATATATCTGCAGTGTAATTGATGCTTGGACAAGCTGACAGGCAGTCAACATGCTTGGGACAAACACAGGGTTGGGTTTCCCATTAGGCACTATAGGCATGTGCCCTTAGACACCCTTCCTAGCAGGGAAGGTGCCAGCATTAGGCAGCTACCTTACTTAAAATGCACTGCCCCCATATTGGCGCCCTGTGTAGACAAAACTCCTTCCACCAGCCCTGAGGACAGGAAGAGGAGGTTAAGAAGAGCAGAGAGTCCATCTGGTCCACTTGCCCCCCCCTCCCCGTGGGCCGCTTGAAAATTCTCTGCCTATAGGCTTCTGAGATGTAAATCTGGCACTGGACAAACATAGATCTATACTCAGACAAAAATGTTGGACCATCAGTCTTTTATGATTCTATGTTTCCCTGACAAATCTGTCACTGTTCACATTCAAGTTGCAGTGTAATTTGTATTCAGTGTAAGCATTGTTATACTGAGTAATTATTACTATTTCCAATATCATGGCACAGAGCAGTGCACATATCTGGTTATTTATTTGGTAGATCTGTCTACAGATAATTGTTACTTCAGTTGGTGTTTGATGCTGGAGAGTTTCGTTCCATTTCTCATGCTCAAGGTAACTGTTGCCATATTAGTGCATTTGCAACAACACAGTTTAGTACTCTCCATGATACTTTATTTTATTTGCACTAACAGTTCATTTTTCGGGACAGTCTTTCAGGGTCTATCCTCTTTTTCTAAGGATCAGGTAGTAGGTTTTGTCCAAAAAAGTAGTGGTGAGCTTTGGCAGTGAGGGCTATGCTCTTGCCCGCAAAGTTTTTCACATCTACCATGGCAAGAATTGTGAGGTTCCACCCTTCTGCTGGATTTTTACTTTATCTGATATAATGTAGAAGGGAAGAGAAGGAGTGGGGACACTATTGTGGATAGGGGCACCCCAAACTCCCCAATGAGCAAAAATAGAACCAGAAGTGAGGTTACCCAATTGTTAGAGCTGCCATAAGATATTAGAAATCAGTGGGTGATTCATCCCTACAGACTCTACTTAGCTATGAAATATTACTTTTAAATAGACTGACTTATTGTTAGAAGCCACCCCTGTTGATTATTTGGCAACAAGAGCATGAATGTAATCCTGAGTTCTGCATTATTCTGCAGTGTTCAATAACACAATGTTCTAGTTTTACTTATAGCACTACCCCCCTGCAGTCGCTGAAGTAAGGGTTCACCACTGCTGCATGGCCAGTAACATAGATTTTCATTCATTCCAACACAGAGAACAGTCCTTGTTTTTGTTGTTTTATTAGAGGATGATAACTTGGATGGGGTAGGGAATTGTGGGATGCCCAGCTTGAAAATGTTGAAACACAGAACCAGGAACAATTTCCTCACTATTTACAAAAGTCCTCTTCTTCCTTCCTCCGGCACAAACTTGGTTTCCACAGCACAGCACCTGCTGCTCACTCCTGTTGGAACTAGCAGGATATTACTAGTTCAGCAAAGACCCATACACGCAGGAACACTCCATCGCATGACAAAAGTAGCACAGTTAGAGTGAACAGCATGACATTTCTTCTTCTGCTTCCCTGTGGCCACTAATCTCAGATCCACTTGTTTGCAGAAAAGGCTAGCCCACCTGTCTGCCACCAGCCACGCCTGGCTGATCTTCCTCTCAGTCCTCTCGACTGACTTTCTGCCCCAGTCCTGCCCGACTGGCTCACACACATGAAGACCTCCCAGGGCAAGGTTAGATGAAGACTTGGCACTACGTGGTCTTAAAGAAAGCACTGTAACATCTGACAGTCTTTCCACTTGTCTTGTCCCTACACCATGCTCATCTACTCACTGTGTCCCCTTGCTCCTCCCCTCTTCCCCTCGGAATGAATCCTTCCACCTCCTGTGTTAGGATCCTTCCAGGTCAGCTTTCCTGAGCTCCCAGCCTGAGGTAACCCCCTCCCCCATTAAGGGGTTCCCTTAAGGGCCACCAACCGCCTCTCCTCAGCACTGCTTCTCCATCTTCCACCCGTTTCCCCTGCTAGCATGGCTCAGGTCTATTTATGGGGATCCCAGTTCCCTGGCAGCCCACTGCTGGGGATTGGCTGAGAGCCCATGAATATTCAGGGCAGCCCCTCCTAACCCCTGCCCTCCTGTTCTAGAAGGTTCTCCAACCCTCCAGATATCAGGGGGAGACACCAGAGAGCTGCCAGGATGAGTCATCCAGCCCTGGCCTCTAGTAACCCTGACCCAATTTATAGTTATATAGTTAGTCAGGTTGAAAAAAGCCACAAGTCCATCTAGTTCAGTGGTTCTCAACTCCTGTCCTCAGGACCCACCAACAGGCCAGATTTTAGGTATTACCTTGGGGAGATGCAGACTAGAATACTGCAATCACTGAGCAGCAAATGAGATCAATTTCAGTTATCTTGCAAACCTGGCCTGTTAGTGGGTCCTGAGGACAGGAGTTGAGAACCACTGATCTAGTTCAACCAATAATATTTCAGTGGTTTATTCCTGGTCAGAAATATGCTTTAGCTACTCTCACTTCTAGAGATACAAAAAAACACAGTCACTTCCAGCGATAATCCTCCAAGGTGAGGAGTAACAGATGTCAGATAAAATGGTGATGTGAAAGGTACATGGTATCCCAGAACTAGGTGGATGCTGCCTTCCTCAGATGGGGTAATCCGAAAGGAACTACAAGAAAAACAGAAATGGAAGGCGCGCACACCTAGTGCATTACCAGAGATAGTTTAATAATAAGACATTTTTGTATAAAAGTGGGTACTTACAAAATGCAACTGACAAAACGCATTTCGGGGGCGCACCCCCTTTCTCTGAGCTAGAGGTTGGAAACGTGTCAGCTGTACCCCGTTTTCTGTGCATGTCCATGCACTGTGTTTATGGCCTTTTGTCAGTTGCATTATGTGAGTACCCACTTTTATACAATAATGTCTTATTATTAAATTATCTCTGGTAATGCACCAGGTGTGCGCGCCTTCCATTTCTGTTTTTTTTGTAGTACACTGCAAAACTGTCTCACTTCTAGTAGCACACACTAGAGGGTGCTACATACACATGACAAAATCACTTTATAGCTGAACTCTTAGCAAACTGCTAATTACATAGCTCAAATGTATATATGGAAGCTGTTTTACCTGCAATAAAGGCTTGTATTTCTGTTCATCCAGTCCTGTGGTTTAGACAGCCCCGATAGAACATTTACCCTAGTGACCTTACTTTTCCCTGCTGCCACACATCTAGGTCCCCTGCTTGCCCCATTCTGTGATTGGACAGTGAAGCAGCTGCAACAGATTGCTGAGGTCATTTCTTTGCATTCTGCTCTTATCAGCATTTTCTTTGTCAGCTAATATGAATGCAGCACACCTGATTCACTCATATTTTTCTTCTGTAATCCCTCAATAAATACGCTCAAATATGCATTAATAAGCTACAGCGACAAAACAAAATTTAACAACTAGATAGAATTATATTTTCCACCCCGCTGATGAAATCGAACAATCTCCACGAGCACTAAAGCAATCCACCAAAGATGTTTTGAATGAAATGTTATAGCTGCTGTAGGATCACACATTGTAGCTGCATAGTACACTGTCATGTCTCATATCTCCAATGTAGGTTTATTGAAGGATGTAATGTATATATAATTTAGTAAACAGGGGACCGTTGTCATTGCAATACTATTGCTAATAGTGAGTTATTTGTTGTATTAAAAGTGTTACTTCTTCATTGTATTTTTTCATTTTCTGCATAGCATTTAGTAGTTTAAAGACATATTTATTTCTTGACTGCACTCTTTATTGGATTGCCTGTCTGTATCGTCACTATGTATGCTGTATTTTGTATGTCTATGAATGTTTTGTATTAAATTTTTATAATCCCAGTGTGAGTGCCATTGAATGGTCTAATGAAGCACATATTCTGTTGGTACAAAGGTCCAGCTGACAAGCTTTCATTCAGGACTTTACATCACAAGAAAACTATTTTAATTTGATTTAAAAAAAAAACCCTGAGCCTGTACTGTGTTATTATCATCATGAGTGCAGTTATTTTCAAGTAATAGAGAGTTTCTTTGTATTAATAGATACATATTCAGTTTATGAGAACCTTGCAAAATAGTACTGAGATCCCTCATAAAGTAAAAACAGTGGAAGATACCTTTGCAAATCTTAGCATGACCAATGTTTTAAATTTATTATAGAAGACAAATGCAGAAAAAAATAACAGAAAATTGTATCAAATGCCACATGTATGCTGCCATGTTGGTGCAAGAAAAATGGAAAATTGTATCAAATACTTACCATATTTTTCTTTTTCTGGAGCCAATCCATTGCAGCATACATCTGGTCAGTATGCTGCTACAGTATTTTGGTGCCAAGAAACTGATATAGAAAAAAAAATGAAGAACCCATTAAATGTTGCATTAGGCCAGTATTTCTCAACCTTTTTTCAGTCAAGGCACTCTTAAAAATTATGGACAATCCCGAGGCACCCTTTGAAAATGATGGAAAGTCACCACTTCTAAAATGTAAAAACTATTCTAGTTTCACATTTTGCAGCAACATCCACAAGTCTAAGTAGGACACAAAACGTTAGAGGTGATTTATTCTTCCAAAGAAAAAACACTTTTGCAAACGGGTACTGACTAGTATTCTAATGTTTCTCTTCTCCCTCAGTTTTTTCCATCACTTAGCTAATGTTACCCCAATGCTGATGGAGAGGGGCAGAGGAGAGTCAAACAAGGATGTTATGTAGGTGATTGAAATCCTCCTTATCAGCTGATGATGCCATTGGTCATTATGATGCCGGCAGCTAGAAGGTTGTAAAGGCAGCCTTCATCCACACCCGCTTGTAAACACCCCTGAAGAAACCTCAAGGCCCCTAGGGTGCCTGGGCACCCTGGTTGAAAAAGGCTGCATTAGGTTGCAAAGAGCTGTGAACACACCTCAATACAGGAAAAAAAGGCCCTGATCTATTTTTAAGAATGCTACGCACCACAACACACAGAGAATTTTCAACCGTGTATTGTAGTTTTGCATATAGTGGGGAACAATAAAGTTGGATTCTTTTTTTTTTTTAACGGTGAAATCCTTTTCTTTGCATACATCATGGGACACAGAGAATAATTATATTTATAATTATAGGGTTATGTTGCCACCTTCAAGTGACTGGACACTTGCAAAAAAAGACAGGAAGTCCTCTCCCAAATTATACCTCTTTCCCGTTAACTCAGGCTCCAGTTTTTGTGGCAAGCCATGAACCACAAAGGAAGAGGGGCAGGATCTCTGTGCCCCGTGATGTACTCAAAGAAAAGGTAAACACACAAATCCAAAATTCTTTTTCATACATTCCAGGATACAAAACATCTTCATATTTATAACAATAGGGAAGGGACATCTCAAAGCAATGGAATGAGGGGAGGGCACACAGCAACCAACCACAAACCCCAAATAGGAAAGAACCTCACACAGCCACCTACAAAACAAAACCCCCAAAAAGAAAAGCATCCTTAGTGTTGTGAACATCCACATGGTAAAACTTTGTAAAGTATAAACCGAAGACCATATAGCAGCTTTACAAACTTGAGCTACAGAAGACTCATGGTGATTAGTCAAGAGGTTCCACACATAAGACACTAGCAAAAAAACTGGAGCCTTGCCTAACAAGGAGAGGTTACTGTATATCAGGGAGGACACCAGCATAACCCTATCATTAGAAATATGAAGATGCACCGTGTTCAGATGTATGCAATAGACACATTTTTTTCAGGTTCTGTCTGTGTCTGTCTGGAGAGATTCCCCCTCACGTCTTGCTCCTGTGGCACCTGTGTGATAAATGGAGGGAGCAGCTGTCTGCGTATAGAAACGCACAGGGGAGCAATAAAGGATTGATCATATATGTGTTTTTTGTTTTTGTCTGTATCCCCATTGGAGATATTTCCCAGCATTGTCCTGATGGGAAGTATAGGGAAATCGCTCTATTAGCAACAGAGGCAGTAATAATACCATGACAGAGATTCCAAATCCTCCCAATTATATCTAAAACAAAAGAAAACATGTTGGCTGGATTTAGGTTTTAAAACAGGACACATAAAACAATATTTTAAAAAAGTGGTCTCTCTTAGCTTCCTGGCAATACGAAAAGAGTTGAAAGATGGAGAAGCTGGAAGTCAGTTAAAAAGACGAAATTACAAAGTTTTGAGTTGTAGCCAAAACAAAGTGAGAACAATGAAGTCAATCAATTCAAATGCCTTTTCATTCATGCAGCACAGTGTAGAAATGTCAAGGCCTACCTACCTAAATATTCGAGATGGCATTTCACTCTACTTATTGGGTACAATTTCAATTTTAAAAATTAGATAAAATGTAATAATAATCTCCATTAGAAAAAATAGCTGCTTGTAAAAAAAGAATGAATTTAGCACAAAGAGAACCAACTGTATCTCTCCTTTAGGGAAGGCACATGTCTATCTTTCATATGCCCCTGGCTCAATATTGTCATGTCAAAATGAAGATTGGCAAATATCAGGAAGTGCCATCAAATGCAGTATACCTAAAGCCAATTAAAAAAAAATTCAATTAGAGTTGCGAATGGTTAAATCCACTGTCAATTTTTTGCCATCTTTGCCCAATTGAGGATATTTACCTCAATTGGAGTTGAATATCCTAGCAAGACTGGTGTTTTCCTTTAAAGAAGAACTTTGTAGCTTTGAAATTATTTATACATATCTTTTCCATTAGGGTCTTCTGGCCAGTCTTTGGGGATTCTTCCTCTTCTCCCTATGACAATGGTAGGCTGCATTTAACCAATTCAACACTGTCAATTCTGACACTTCTCACATACAGTATCTCACGAAAGTGAGTACACCCCTCACATTTTTGTAAATATTTTATTCTATTTTTTCATGTGACAACACTGAAGAAATGACACTTTGCTACAATGTAAAGTAGTGAGAGTACAACTTGTATAACAGTGTCATTTTGCTGTCCCCTCAAAATAACTCAACACACAGCCATTAATGTCTAAACCGCTGGCAACAAAAGTGAGTACACCCCTAAGTGAAAATGTCAAAATTGTGCCCAAAGTGTCATTATTTTGTGTGGCCACCATTATTTTCCAGCACTGCCTTAACCCTCTTGGGCATGGAGTTCACCAGAGCTTCACAGGTTTCCACTGGAGTCCTCTTCCACTCCTCCATGGCGACATCACGGAGCTGATGGATGTTAGAGACCTTGCACTTCTCCACCTTCCATTTAAGGATGCCCCACAGATGCTCAATAGGGTTTAGGTCTGGAGCTATGCTTGGCCAGTCCATCAACTTTACCCCCAGCTTCTTTAGCAAGGCAGTGTCTGTCTTGGAGGTGTGTTTGGGATTGATATCTTGTTGGAATACTGCCCTGCGGCCCAGTCTCCGAAGGGAGAGGATTATACTCTGCTTCAGTTTGTCACGGTACATGTTGGCATTTATGGTTCCCTCAATGAACTGTAGCTCCCCAGTTCCGGCAGCACTCATGTAGCCCCAGACCATGACACTCCCACCACCATGCTTGACTGTAGGCAAGACACACTTGTCTGTACTCTTCACCTGGTTGCTGCCACACACGCTTAACACCATCTGAACCAAATAAGTTTATCTTGGTCTCATCAGACCACAGGACATGGTTCCAGTAATCCATGTCCTTAGTCTTCTTGTCTTCAGCAAACTATGGGCTTTCTTGTGCATCATCTTTAGAACAGGCTTCCTTCTGGGACGACAGCCATGCAGACCAATTTGATGCAGTGTGCGGCATATGGTCTGAGCACTGACAAGCTGACCCCCCACCCCTTCAACCTCTGCAGAAATGTTGGCAGCACTCATATGTCTATTTTCCAAAGACAACCTCTGGATATGACGCTGAGCATGTGCACTCAACTTCTTTGGTCAACCATGGTGAGGCCTGTTCTGAGTGGAACCTGTCGTGTTAAACTTCTGTATGGTCTTGGCCACCATGCTGCAGCTCAGTTTCAGGGTCTTGACAATCTTCTTATAGCCTAGGTCATCTTTATGTAGAGCAACAATTCTTTTTTTCAGATCCTCAGAGAGTTCTTTGCCATGAGGTGCCATGTTGAACTTCCAATGACCAGTATGGGAGAGTGAGAGCGATAACACCAAATTTAACACACCTGCTCCCCATTCACCCCAGAGACCTTGTAACTCTAATGAGTCACGTGACCCCAGGGAGGGAAAATGGCTAATTGAGCCCAATTTGGACATTTTCACTTAGGGGTGTACTCAGTTTTGTTGCCAGCAGTTAAGATATTAATGGCTGTGTGTTGAGTTATTTTGAGGGGACAGGAAATTTACACTGTTATACAAGCTGTACACTCACTACTTTACATTGTAGAAAAGTGTCATTTCTTCAGTGTTGTTACATGAAAATATATAATAAAATATTTACAAAAAGTGGTGTACTCACTTTTGTGAAATACTGTGTATGAGAAAATGTCTTTTTTTGCAATAAAATCACTTAGAACCCAGAAATATTATATATTTTTTAAGCAGGTGCCGTAGAGAATTAAGTGGTGGGTGTTGCAATTTTTTCAGGTATTTGCATAGCGGTTTTTTAAACATTTTTTGGGGGATAAGATTCACTTTAGTGACTTTTAATGCAAAAAAAGCACAATTTAATACCCAATTCTTTGGTAAAATATGAAAGATGATGTTATGCTGAATAAGTAGATACCTAACATGGCATGCTTTAGAATTATGCACACTTGTTGAATGGTGCCAAAATATAGTACCTAAATATCTCCACAGGTGATGCTTTATAAGCCTTTACAGGTTACCAGTTTAGTGTTACACTGGATGTCTGGTGCTAAAATCAATGACAGCTTGGGTTTACAGGAAGTTGGTTGAATGATGAGTGGTGGCAGAGCTAAGTTTCTGTGGAGGAGAGCACTAAAGACAAGGTGAAACCACAACAATCCCACAGAAAAAGATCAGCAGAAAGGGTGGGCATAATCTGGTACTCTTGGCACTCTTGATGAGAGTGTTTGATACCCCCTTAGTTATGTTAACCCTCGCCGCACTAGAAGATTATGATGGCAGGGGTGGGGGACTTGGATGGAGGAAAATTTCACCTAACAGAAGAGACATTAGCACAAAGGACACGTCCTACTGAATGTAAGTTTTTTCCCTGATTTTTTTTTTTTTTCTTGGCTGCACTTAGGCTTTAAGACACTTGGGAAAGCTATTAAAAAGATGAAAATCTGCTTTACAGAAAAGTTGCACAATACTTCTTCTATAAAAAAAAATAATAAAGTTGCTTGGCTGTCATGCTGTTCCAATGGGTTTAGTGTTTTCCAAGGCACGAAACCTTGAACAATTATGCAGATCATAGAGTTCTGACATTGACTTTCCGATTTGCACGCTCGGTCCAGATCAGTGACTCAAAAAAATAAATAAAGCAAGAGACAGGCAAGCAACTAGAATTTTCAGAAGGAGGTCAGCAATGGCTGCCCCCTGTTTTCCTCTCACTACAGGTTTCCAACATCAGTACAGGATGGTATAGAACATTCTTAAAAAAAAGAGTTATCTTGGCTTTAATACTTTAAATAAGTGAGGTTATATGTGTGACATTGAGTTAATGGATTGTAGAAAAGATGCACTTTGATGTTCCATCAATGAGGCGTGTGATTGCTTTGGTGAATGAGATAAGCCTGTGCTATAAAATAAGCTGTGAAACAAGATAAATTGAAGAAAAGAAATTTGTAAAAAAAAAATGTTTAAATATGCCGTTCTAATAAACGCATCTGCTCATCATTTTTGCAGTGTTTCATGCATAAAGATGTGTTACCTTCCATTAGTATTGGACGACAAGATTACTCTATCTATTGTTTTACAACATTTCATATTAAGAGGAAACTGATATATTCCTTTAATTTACCATGCATGGAAAAATGGAGCTAAGTGAATGCAGAAACAGATTTTTAAAGAAGTATGAGGAATATACACTCACCATCCACTTTATTACGTACACCTGTTTAATTGCTTATTAACACAAATTGCTAATCAGCAAATCACATGGCAGCAATTCAATGAATTTAGGCATCTTGAGGTGGTGAAGACAACTTGCTGAATTTCAAACCAAGCATCAGAATGGTAAAAAAAGGGGATTTAGGGGACTTTGAACATGGCACGGTTGTTGGTTCAGACGGGCTGGTCTGAGTATTTCAAAAACTGCTGATCTACTGGGATTTTCAGCCATCTCTCGGGTTTACAGAGAATGGTCAAAAAAGAGAAAATATCCAGTAAGCGGCAGTTGTGAGGACGAAAACGCCTTGTTCATAGGCGTGCGCAGCCTATTGCATTAGGGTGTGCACCCCAAAACTCAAACACACATGCGTGTGTATAATAATTTATATATATATATATATATATATATATATATATATATATACATACATACATACATATATATATATATACATACATACATATATATATATATATATATATATATATATATATATATATATACATACATACACACACACACACACACACACAAATACTCACATATGTGTACATAAAACCACCCATTTATGTGCCTGCCTGACCCAAGTGCCTTTGTTCAACTTTTTATTAAAAAATAATAAATGCATAGAGGTTTACGCTTTTAACTCCTGCTAGCGGCTGAAGAAAGGGTTAAAACTGGCCATGTTGCGGCACTGCCGAAGCGCTTTGCAGGCGCTTCGCCAGCGCTGCCAATTCATTCCAATGGGCATTGGGCGGTTTAGAAGCAGTGTATACAGCTCTACCACACCACCCCAAAGATGCTGCTTGCGGGACCTTTCCTAACGTTTCACACTGAGGAGGCAGTTTTCAGGCACTTTACAGGCGCTATTTTTAGCACTAAAACGCCTGAAAAATACCCTAGTGTGAAAGGGGTCTTAAAGAGGTGTTCCACCCTAAAGTGGAACTTCCACTCATCTGATTCCTCCCCCCCTCCGGTGCCACAATTGGCACCTTTCAGGTGGGAGGGGGGTGCAGATACCTGTATAATACCTGGCACACCCTGTGCGCACGCCTATGGCCTTGTTGATGTCAGAGGAGAATGGGAAAAGTGGTTTGAGATGATAGAAAGTCAACAGTTAACCCAAATAATCAATCATTACAACCAAGGTGTGCAGAATACCATATCTAAACACACAACAAATCGAACCTTGAAGCAGATGGGCTACAGCAGCAGAAGAACACACCGGGTGCCACTCCTGTCAGCTAAGAACAGGAAACGAAGGCTACAATTCGCACAGGCTCACCAAAATTGGACAATAGAAGATTGGAATAACATTGCCTGGTCTGAGGAGTCTCGATTTCAGCTGTGACATTCAGATGGTAGGGTCAGAAATTGATGTAAACAACATGAAAGCATGGATCCATCCTGCCTTGTATCAACGGTTCAAGCTGGTGGTGGTGGTGTTATGGTGTGGGGCAGAGGCGGCTCTCTAATTAGGCAAATTAGGTGGCCGCCTAAGGCCCCGCACTGGCAGGGGCCTCGTGGCCATCTAATTTGTTGTGCTCAATCACTGATGTCAACGCTGGCGGCTCCGCCTACTCCCGCAGGGGCTCTGTGGCTGACTGACAAATCGGGTACTGCCCGAGGAATAGCGGCCCCAGCATGGAGCGGTTGCATCCCGGTCCGGTGGCAGCAGGTGCAGACAGCGGGACAGTTGAGGCCTCTAGGTGGCAGCAGCGGCCGGATGACAGCACCCGGCTCCAGGTGCCATCTCTACAAGACGTGTGTGCAGGCGGCGGCATCATGTCCATATGGGGGCCGCAGCTGGGCTGCTCCTTCAGCCTGCGCTCCCCCGACCTCTAAGCATCTGCCTCCAGCTGAGCTGCCCGTGACTGAAGATGAAGGAGCTCCGCCTCCAATCTCCTGATGCCGCCTGGCTGACCAGAGAGAAGGTGAGTGCCCGTGCAGCCTTCCTGTGTGCCTGGATAGGAGGAGCGGTGGGCGGCGGCATATAGTGGAATTGATCTTTCTATGTTCCTCCTGCAGCCGCTGAATCATCTGCAGGAAGGAGAGGAGGAGAAGTGAGCATTCAGCGGCTGCAGGAGGAATATAAAAAGTTCAATTCCACTATATGCAGCCGTCCACCGCTCCTCCTATCTAACTTCTTCTGTGCCCCCTGTGCTCTCCGACCCTCCTTGTGCTCCCTGGCTTTCCCCCATGCTCTCTGGCCCCTCCTTGTGCTCCCTGGCTCCTCCCCCAGTACTCTCCACCCCACTGCTCTTCAGCTCCCCCTGCTTTCCACTCACATTCTTTCTGACTCCCCTCCTCTCAAGCTCCCCCACGCTCTCCAGCCCCCACCCCTCCTATGCTCTCCACGTTCCCCATTGCTTTCTGCCCCCATACCCCCAGTGCTCTCCAGCTCCTTCCTGTTCTTTGCCCCCCCTCTCCTGCTCCTGCCCAGTGCTCTCACAGACTGGGACATGAAACACAGGAGGGTCTGCAGACAGGGCTAGGGATCTCTCTTACCCCCCCTTTCCCTCACCCCCCTCTTTCTCACCTTCTCCTATCTCTCTCTCCCCCCTCCCTCTTTATGTCACCCTCCTTTCTCTCACCCCTCGTTTCTCTCCCTCGTACCACCCCTCTCTTTCTCACCTCCCTCCTCTGTGTCACCCCCAGTCTCTCTCACCCACACTCACCCCTTCCCACCACTCACTCTCTCTCTTCCCCCCTCTCTCTCTCCCCCCCCTCTCTCTCCCTCTCCCCCTCTCTTCCCCCTCTCTCTCCCCCTTCGTCCTCTATCTCTCCCCCTCTCTCTCTACCCCCTCTCTCTCCCCCTCTCTTCCCTTCTCTCCCACCTCTCATCTCTTTCTCTCTCGCAGCACCCCTCTCTTCCACAACCCTTCTCTCTCTCCCTCACCCCCTCTCTTTCTCACCTCCCTCCACTGTGTCAACCCCAGTCTCTCTCACCCCCACTCACCCCTTCCCACCACTCCCTCTCTCCCTCCCTCTGTCCCCTCTCTCTCTCTCCGCCTCTCCCTCTCTCTCCCCCCTCTCTCTCCCCCTCTCTCCCTCCCTCTCTCTCCCCCCTCTCTCCCTTCCTCTCTCTCCCTCCCCTTTCTCTCCCCCCTCTCTCCCTCCCTCTCTCTCCCCCCTCTCTCCCTTCCTCTCTCTCCCTCCCCTCTCTCTCTTTCCCCCTCCCCCTCTCTCCCCCCCTTCTCTCCCCTTCCCCTCTATCCCCCCCTTCTCTCCCCTTCCCCCTCTCTCCCCCTTCTCTCTCTCCCCCCTCTCTCTCCCCCTTTCTCCCCTTCTCTCCCCCCTCTCTTCCCTTCTCTCCCACCCCTCGTCTCTTTCTCTCTCTCACCACCCCTCTCTTCCTCAAGCTCTGTAATCATTGCAGAAGCTGTCACTTCCAGAAGTGTCATTCTCCTGCATCCCCCAGAAATATCAGGACAATAAAAGGGACACAATAATAATGGAGAACAGACATCTTTGTCTTTTACTTTTTTGAAAACCGTGCCTGCTTGCTCTGGCTTGGATACTAGGGAGATAGCTTGGATTCTGGGAAGAGAACGATACTATGGGTTGGGTGCCAGGGAGTGAGTTATATTTGTCAGAATGAAGATCTTGCTGTTGATTGGCTTAGTCGCAGAAGACTGATATTTGAAAAGTGTATGCAAAAATTTGATTTGAACGGCCCCAAAAACATACCACAAAATATATAAAAAACCTATATCACCTTTTTTTATATGTACAGTAAAATCATTTCAAATGAATGGCTGATTAAACAGACAGGAACTCAACACTCATAATATCTACAGATTCATAATGCGCAAAAAGTCCATACAGAAACCATCGAAGATACTTTAAATGGCAAAGCAAATTGCACTCAAGGTAATGATTGTAGAAGAGGTAATGAGGCAACCTTCGTTACCTAGTTTACAATCATCACATTGAGTGTAATTTGCTTTGCCATTTACAGTATCTGCAATGGTTTCCGTATGGACATTTTGCGCATTATGAGTCTGTAAATATGATAAAAGTTGAGGTCTTGTCTGTTTAATCAGACATTCATTTGAAATGATTTTACTGCATGTACTGTATAAGAAAAGGTGAAATAGATTTTTTAACCACTTAAGGACCGCCTCACGCCGATGTACGTCGGCAAGGCGGCATGGGCAGGCAAAATCACGTACATGTACGTGATTTGCCCCCCGCGGGTGGGGGGTCCAATCGGACCCCCCCCCCGCCGCCCGAGGCGGTCCCGTTCTGTCCCCCGGCGATCAGAGACGAGGGGGAGGCCATCCGTTCGTGCCCCCCCCCCTCGCGATCGCCGCCGGCCAATGGGAACACTCCTTTGCTGCTGTATGCTAAACAGCAGCAAAGGAAGTGATGTCATCTCCCCTCGGGTCGGTAGTTTCCGTTCCGGCCCGAGGAGAGAAGACAGGTATGTGAGTGCACCAACACACACACACACAGTAGAACATGCCAGGCATACAAAACACCCCGATCCCCCCCCGATCGCCCCCCGATCCCCCCCCTGTCACAAACTGACACCAGCAGTTTTTTTTTCTATTACTGCATTGGTGTCAGTTTGTGACAGTTACTGTGTTAGCACAGTTACTGTTGCCCCCCTGTAGGTCTAGGGTACCCCCCTAACCCCCCCTAATAAAGTTTTAACCCCTTGATCACCCCCTAGTTAACCCTGGTTCGCCGTCATCGTTTTATAGCGTCAGGGACCCCCATATACTATCTAATAAATGTTTTAACCCCTTGATTGCCCCCTAGTTAACCCTTTCACCACTGATCACCGTATAACCGTTACGGTTGACGCTGGTTAGTTCGTTTATTTTTTATAGTGTCAGGGCACCCGTCGTTTATTACCGAATAAAGGTTTAGCCCCCCGATCGCCCGGCGGTGATATGCGTCGCCCCAGGCAGCGTCAGATTAGCGCCAGTACCGCTAACACCCACGCACACAGCATGCGCCTCCCTTAGTGGTATAGTATCTGATCGGATCAATATCTGATCCGATCAGATCTATACTAGCGTCCCCAGCAGTTTACGGTTCCCAAAAACGCAGCGTTAGCGGGATCAGCCCAGATACCTGCTAGCACCTGCGTTTTGCGCCTCCGCCCAGCCCACCCAAGTGCAGTATCGATCGATCACTGTCACTTACAAAACACTAAACGCATAACTGCAGCGTTCGCAGAGTCAGGCCTGATCCCTGCGATTGCTAACAGTTTTTTTGGTAGCGTTTTGGTGAACTGGCAAGCACCAGCCCCAGGCAGCGTCAGGTTAGCGCCAGTACCGCTAACACCCACGCACGCACTGTACACCTCCCTTAGTGGTATAGTATCTGAACGGATCAATATCTGATCCGATCAGATCTATACTAGCGTCACCAGCAGTTTAGGGTTCCCAAACACGCAGTGTTAGTGGGATCAGCCCAGATACCTGCTAGCACCTGCGTTTTGCCCCTCCGCCCGGCCCAGCCCAGCCCACCCAAGTGCAGTATCGATCGATCACTGTCACTTACAGAACACTAAACGCATAACTGCAGCATTCGCAGAGTCAGGCCTGATCCCTGCGATCGCTAAGAGTTTTTTTGGTAGCATTTTGGTGAACTGGCAAGCACCAGCCCCAGGCAGCGTCAGGTTAGCGCCAGTACCGCTAACACCCACGCACGCACCGTACACCTCCATTAGTGGTATAGTATCTGATCGCATCAATATCTGATCCGATCAGATCTATACTAGCGTCCCCAGCAGTTTAGGGTTCCCAAAAACGCAGTGTTAGAGGGATCAGCCCAGATACCTGCTAGCACCTGCGTTTTGCCCCTCCGCCCGGCCCAGCCCACCCAAGTGCAGTATCGATCGATCACTGTCACTTACAAAAGACTAAACACATAACTGCAGCGTTCGCAGAGTCAGGCCTGATCTCTGCGATCGCTAACAGTTTTTTTGGTAGCGTTTTGGGGAACTGGCAAGCACCAGCGGCGTAGTACACCCCGGTCCTAGTCAAACCAGCACTGCAGTAACACTTGGTGACGTGGCGAGTCCCATAAGTGCAGTTCAAGCTGGTGAGGTGGCAAGCACAAGTAGTGTCCCGCTGCCACCAAGAAGACAAACACAGGCCCGTCGTGCCCATAGTGCCCTTCCTGCTGCATTCGCCAATCCTAATTGGGAACCCACCACTTCTGCAGCGCCCGTACTTCCCCCATTCACATCCCCAACCAAATGCAGTCGGCTGCATGAGAGGCATTTTTATGTCCTCCCGAGTACCCCTACCCAACGAACCCCCCCAAAAAGATGTCGTGTCTGCAGCAAGTGCAGATATAAGCGTGACACCCGCTATTATTGTCCCTCCTGTCCTGACAATCCTGGTCTTTGCATTGGTGAATGTTTTGAACGCTACCATGCACTAGTTGAGTATTAGCGTAGGGTACAGCATTGCACATACTAGGCACACTTTCACAGGGTCTCCCAAGATGCCATCACATTTTGAGAGACCCGAACCTGGAACTGGTTACAGTTATAAAAGTTAGTTACAAAAAAAGTGTAAAAAAAAAAAAATATATGAAATAAAAAAAAATAGTTGTCGTTTTATTGTTCTCTCTCTCTATTCTCTCTCTCTATTGTTCTGCTCTTTTTTACTGTATTCTATTCAGCAATGTTTTATTGTTATTGTTATTGTTATTATGTTTTATCATGTTTGTTTTTCAGGTATGTAATTATTTATACTTTACTGTTTACTGTGCTTTATTGTTAACCATTGTTAACCATTTTTTTGTCTTCAGGTACGCCATTCACGACTTTGAGTGGTTATACCAGAATGATGCCTGCAGGTTTAGGTATCATCTTGGTATCATTCTTTTCAGCCAGCGGTCGGCTTTCATGTAAAAGCAATCCTAGCGGCTAATTAGCCTCTAGACTGCTTTTACAAGCCGTGGGAGGGAATGCCCCCCCCCCACCGTCTTCCGTGTTTTTCTCTGGCTCTCCTGTCTCAACAGGGAACCTGAGAATGCAGCCGGTGATTCAGCCAGCTGACCATAGAGCTGATCAGAGACCAGAGTGGCTCAAAACATCTCTATGGCCTAAGAAACCGGAAGCTACGAGCATTTCATGACTTAGATTTCGCCAGATGTAAATAGCGCCATTGGGAAATTGGGGAAGCATTTTATCACACCGATCTTGGTGTGGTCAGATGCTTTGAGGGCAGAGGAGAGATCTAGGGTCTAATAGACCACAATTTTTTCAAAAAAGAGTACCTGTCACTACCTATTGATATCATAGGGGATATTTACATTCCCCGAGATAACAATAAAAATGATTTAAAAAAAAAAATATGAAAGGAACAGTTTAAAAGTAAGATTAAAAAAGCAAAAAAATAATAAAGAAAAAAAAAAAAAAAAAAGCACCCCTGTCCCCCCTGCTCTCGCGCTAAGGCGAACGCAAGCGGCGGTCTGTCGTCAAACGTAAACAGCAATTGCACCATGCATGTGAGGTATCACCGCGAAGGCCAGATCGAGGGCAGTAATTTTTCCAGTAGACCTCCTCTGTAAATCTAAAGTGGTAACCTGTAAAGGCTTTTGAAGGCTTTTAAACATGTATTTATTTTGTTGCCACTGCACGTTTGTGCGCAATTTTAAAGCATGTCATGTTTGGTATCTATGTACTCGGCCTAAGATCATCTTTTTTATTTCATCAAACATTTGGGCAATATAGTGTGTTTTAGTGCATTCAAATTTAAAAAAAGTGTGTTTTTTCCCCAAAAAATGCGTTTGAAAAATCGCTGCGCAATTACTGTGTAAAAAAAAAAAATGAAACACCCACCATTTTAATCTGTAGGGCATTTGCTTTAAAAAAATATATAATGTTTGGGGGTTCAAAGTAATTTTTTTGCAAAAAAAAATAACTTTTTCATGTAAACAATAAGTGTCAGAAAGGGCTTTGTCTTCAAGTGGTTAGAAGAGTGGGTGATGTGTGACATAAGCTTCTAAATGTTGTGCATAAAATGCCAGGACAGTTCAAAACCCCCCCAAATGACCCCATTTTGGAAAGTAGACACCCCAAGCTATTTGCTGAGAGGCATGTCGAGTCCATGGAATATTTTATATTGCGACACAAGTTGCGGGAAAGAGACAAATTTTTTATTTATTTTTTTTTTTTTTGCACAAAGTTGTCACTAAATGATATATTGCTCAAACATGCCATGGAAATATGTGAAATTACACCCCAAAATACATTCTGCTGCTTCTCCTGAGTATGGGGATACCACATGTGTGAGACTTTTTGGGAGCCTGGCCGCGTACGGGACCCCGAAAACCAAGCACCGCCTTCAGGCTTTCTAAGGGCGTGAATTTTTGATTTCACTCTTCACTGCCTATCACAGTTTCGGAGGCCATGGAATGCCCAGGTGGCACAAAACCCCCCCAAATGACCCCATTTTGGAAAGTAGACACCCCAAGCTATTTGCTGAGAGGTATAGTGAGTATTTTGCAGACCTCACTTTTTGTCACAAAGTTTTGAAAATTGAAAAAAGAAAAAAAAAAATGTTTTTTCTTGTCTTTCTTCATTTTCAAAAACAAATGAGAGCTGCAAAATACTCACCATGCCTCTCAGCAAATAGCTTGGGGTGTCTACTTTCCAAAATGGGGTCATTTGGGGGGGGTTTGTGCCACCTGGGCATTCCATGGCCTCCGAAACTGTGATAGGCAGTAAAGAGTGAAATCAAAAATTTTCACCCTTAGAAATCCTGAAGGCAGTGATTGGTTTTCGGGGTCCCGTACGCGGCTAGGCTCCCAAAAAGTCCCACACGTGTGGTATCCCCATACTCAGGAGAAGCAGCTAAATGTATTGTGGGGTGCAATTCCACATATGCCCATGGCCTGTGTGAGCAATATATCATTTAGTGACAACTTTTTGTAAATATTTTTTTTTTTTTTTTTTTGTCATTTTTCAATCACTTGGGACAAAAAAAATAAATATTCAATGGGTTCAACATGCCTCTCAGCAATTTCCTTGGGGTGTCTACTTTCCAAAATGGGGTCATTTGGGGGGGTTTTGTACTGCCCTGCCATTTTAGCACCTCAAGAAATGACATAGGCAGTCATAAACTAAAAGCTGTGTAAATTACAGAAAATGTACCCTAGTTTGTAGACGCTATAACTTTTGCGCAAACCAATAAATATACGCTTATTGACATTTTTTTTACCAAAGACATGTGGCCGAATACATTTTGGCCTAAATGTATGACTAAAATTTAGTTTATTGGATTTTTTTTATAACAAAAAGTAGAAAATATCATTTTTTTTCAAAATTTTCGGTCTTTTTCCGTTTATAGCGCAAAAATAAAAACCGCAGAGGTGATCAAATACCATCAAAAGAAAGCTCTATTTGTGGGAAGAAAAGGACGCAAATTTCGTTTGGGTACAGCATTGCATGACCGCGCAATTAGCAGTTAAAGCGACGCAGTGCCAAATTGGAAAAAGACCTCTGGTCCTTAGGCAGCATAATGGTCCGGGGCTCAAGTGGTTAACATTTTGCGTTATGTTTTTGGTGCCATTCAAATCCCATGTACCCATACACTTTTCAAATATGTGATTCTGGCAGGGTGGCACCTTTTTCAGGTACCAGTCATTCCCCATATGTAACCAAATATCACAAAAGAGTGCGATGTATGTGCTAAAGTACAAAACCTACAGGTACTGTGGCTTGTGAATGGAGATGGAAGAACAATGAAACGTCCATAGAAGTCCCTTTTGTGTGGCATTACTGCAATTACCAAGCTCCACGTACGGTATATCCCTAGCATCTGCATCTTCTGGTCGGTGGAAAACTCGCAGTGAAGTAGCCTTTTACCTTAAGAAATGCCACAATACCAGTCCAATATATACCCAGGCACAGATAAACAATTCATTATTCTGTGTGTGGCTGACAGCAAGTGGGTCTTCCAGTATCAGCAGCAGATATGTGCCTGGATCACCAGATTACATACAAAAGTGGGATGGAAGATAAACTGAACTAATATGACAGTAGGCTTTGCTTCTTGTATTTGTATTTTAATTTTGTCTGAAGTGTACCATTAATATAAATACACTATATTGTCAAAAGTATTGGGACACATGCTTTTGCATGCACATGAACTTTAATGGCATCCCAGTCTTAGTCCGTAGGGTTCAATATTGCTTTGGCCCACCCTTTGCAGGTATAACAGGACTCTGTGCAGGCAAGTCAAGTTCACTGGTACAAATCATTTGGTGGAGGGGGGATTATGGTGTGGGGTTGTTTTCCAGGGGTTGGCCTTGGTCACTTAGTTCCAGTGAAGGGAATTCTTAAGGCCTCAGCGTACCAAGACATTTTGAACAATTTCATGCTCCAAACTTTGAAGGAACAGTTTGAGGATGGTCAATTTATGTTCCAACATGACTGCGCACCAGTGCACAAAGCAAGGTCCATAAAGAGCGAGTTTGGGGTGGAGGAACTTGACTGGCCTGCACAGAGTCCTGACCTTAACCTGATAGAACAGCTTTAGGATGAATTAGAGTGGAGACTGTGAGTTAGGCCCTCTCTTCCATTAGTGTCTAACAAATGCGCTTCTGGAGAATGGTCAAACATCCCCATAGACACACTCCTAAACCTTGTGGACAGCCCCCCCAAAAGAGTAGAAGCTGTTATAGCTGCAAAGGGTGGGCCAACTCAATATTGAACCCTACGGACTAAAACTGGTATGTCATTAAAGTTCATGTGCGTGTAAAAGCAGGCGTCCCAATACTGTTGGAGCTGCTATACTAATGGCATGTGTAACATGTTACTAGCAATCCTGCTGTTAGTGTGCGAAAGCCTATTTCACTGTTCTCTGTACAGTAAAGTTTGTTTTCGTGAGTTTAGGTGTATAGGCTGCCCAGGGAGGTAGGAAGGGGTTAAGGTCATGGACGTAGCATAAGGGGTTGCAAGGGTCACAATCGCAACCCTCCCCCCAGCTCCAGGGGCCCCTGCAGCCTCCCTGTTATATTAATATATCGTCAACAAAGTACAGCTCCGATCTGCCCTAAGGCCCCACAGCCATGCTTCAGTACTGGGCTTCCACTTTGCCTTCCACAGTCCACACCCCTCTGTTCTCATTGGCTGGGAAGAAGCTGTGAGACATTTCCTGAATGGAGAGGAGAACGGGATGAGGACAGCCCAGGATGGGGAAGTGTCTGGCAACATGGAGTGGTAACCAAGTTCAGAGAGTTAAGAGGAGGAGAGTGCCGTCCTGTAGCCATGATACGACTAATGTCACCCGGAGATGTCTGCTTACCCCACTTCCCTGACAACTGGGGAAAAGACACACATCTCCGGTAAGTGACCTTCCCCCAACACCTGCCAACACTGACAGAGAAACCTTCAGAAATTGCTAAACCAAATACCTTAACACCTCCTGAGGGGCCCCCGAGGGTCTGCAGGCTCCAGATTTTGTGTCACATGGCTTTGAATCACTATATCTAAGTTGCGCCCCCCCAAAGCCCCCTGACCACCACCTCCACCCTGGATGCTATGCCTGGCCGCTGAGCTCCTTTCCCATTATGGCACTCTATACTGCTGCTCCTCTGCAGGGCTGAAATCACATTCCTTTGCAACACAGCCAGTCAGCCACGATCTGCCTATTGCAACTACACTGCGGTTCCGACCAGAGAATTTCACAGCTCTGTCAAGTGACCTACCAGGGGGTCTATGTCCTCTAATTCTTCAGTGGTGATTCCTGTCCTCTGATTCTCCAATGGTGATTCCTGTCCTCTGATGTAAGGATTAACTCTGGGAACTCAAAACTCTTAAGCCACTTTGAGTATCTTGGTGTGCGATGGGTGTATCAGCACACAGATTGGGGGTGGGGTGGGGTGGGGGGCTGCTAGGTCAATTTTTGCATCAGGGCCCACAAGCTTCAAGCTACGCCTCTGGTTAAGGTTGCTAACTCCCGTGTGTTCATGGTCCTGCCTCTGAGGCCCATTAATACAAGGGGAGGTAACCTTTAGAGAGAGAACTAGCAGGAAGCCCTGCTGCAAGATGTAGCTTCTCTAGGAACACGTGGCCACCCGTTTGGGCTAACCAGTCAGGGTATTGAAGCCAAAACATGGTCTGTGATAAGAGGACTCTTCATTGCTTAAGAGGTAATACATGGGCAGCCTGTGAGACTGTGAACTGATAACCCTGTATTTGCAAGAACCTTCATTATTTGTTATCTAAGTTACAAAGTGCCAGGTCTGAAGTTCTTAAAAGGGGTGCATTAAGGTACATAGTGTACCCAAAAGCACATGGCATGTAACAGATTCAAGGGGGATGAAAAGGAGAAGTAAGAGAGCCACTATGAAGGGGTTAATCATACACTGCATTTGCTGGGAAGATGTCTAACATGTCGTTGCTATGAGTAACCAGGTCTGGTGGGAGTGCTGTAGCAGCCAGTCAGTGGAAGGGTGGTGCAGGCATTGGTGACAGTGTCCCCTTGTGGCGAGGGGGTTGGTGGTCTGATCCAGCCCTTGGCGTTCGGTGCCCCACATGCACCTGGGAACGATATCACAGCACAGGGGAACCTATGGGCCTGGCTGGGGGTGCTGAGAGGGAGAAAGAAGTAGATCCACAGGGAGTTGACACTGTTCTGCATTGTCAATAGGAGTGGGGTGGCAAGTTGTGGCTGAGCTAGTGGAGTGGGACACAGATTCCACAGTGTCCCCTCAAAATGTTGCATTTGGGAAGGAAACTGTACAGTGTCACTGGAAGAGTGCTTCACAGTAAAGTGCTGCATGTAATAAGTGTATCTGTGCAAGGGGAACATACTAAATGAATTCTGTACAGTGACATTGAATTTTACCTCTTTGTGTGTATGTTGGGTCATGTTAACATTGTCATTTTGCTTTGTTGGTAATTGTATTTTCAGTTGCAGGACAAATGAGGCCAAGGGGGAGCTTGATCTGTTCATTTTGTATATCCCTGCAGCAGCAAAGTAATTTAAATTAGTTTTCTTTTGACCACAAATAGCAATAGAATACTATTCTAAGTGATCTATCATTAAAGAGATATAGGAACATCAGGATCAGCTCGGTTTAAATGTTTTAAGTTCCACCACCAGTACAGGAAATGCTAACAAAGTCACAGAGATACCATGGGAATTTCTATGATAATCCAAACGTGGAAACTCTTTGAGTGAGTGATATTTTCCAAATACAAAATATTGAAAACGCAAGGTTCCATTGGTTTTAAATGAAATCTTGTGATCTTTGCCTTGATCATACTTATGTCTTTAAAGTGACCATTGGAATTATTACATTTGAACACTCAAGGGGCTATCCTTACTTGCTCTGAGCACCTAGCTGTCCAACCTAATAAGTCTTCTACTTGCCTCCATCCTTGTTTTTTTTTTGCCTTGACAAAAGGCAAGCCACATCATCCTTTTTTCCAAGCATCATTTCCATATATTTAGAGGAATATGTTGCAAAACACACAGTCATGGCAGAAGAGACGTCATTTCCACTACCTAGATAATTTGGTAGCAATGGATCCTATAAAATGTGAATTACAATTATACGTCTCCTGACTGTATTGTACACTGGAAGGAATTCACAGTTCACTGATTACCGTAGTTAACTCATTGTCTGATGTTACTTGAATAGGCAATTAGTTCATATATAACATGGAAATGTTAGAAGCTTTGATTAGATGGCAGAACCAAGGTCCCACCTATTCTGGGAAAGTTATGATAAACAAAGCTTATCTTATTTTCCTGTACTGCATATCTTACCATGCATGAGAATTGATTAATTTCTATAAATATCATTTGAATGCATACTTACTAATAAAATCCCCTTAAATATACTGAATACAACATTTTGTGTCCATGTTGATTCAATATATCAATCATTATTAAAGATGTTGGTATTACAATGTTAAAGTGCACCGGTGGCCAGACTATGGACATTAAACTATTTACTTCTCATCAGGAAAAACCTTTTACTACGTAGTTGTTGGTAAATTAAATTCTACTTACGTCTAAATAAAAATTATCCAAATAATAAAACACTGTCCAAAATGTACTACCGGTAATTTATTGGATCTCCTGTGAACCCACACAACCTTAGATTTATGTACAATTATGTACAATCTAAACTCAGAAGGTTGTGCAATTAGATTGTAACATGTATAGCAAATGTAATACAAAATTCTTCAAAGCTGCTTCATGGTACAAACTCATGGTACAATCTTCTTAAAATCTCCCAGAATCTATGTAGTCAAGAGTTTTTCTATTTGTATTAAAGTGAATGGGTAATTAATATAGAACCTTATATTACATTGTTTTCATAAATATAAAAAAGAGATTGTACAATCAGTTATTAACATGCCTGGCCAGCATTAGGCTAAGTTTACACTAACATTAAAAGCAGGCGTTTGAGAGGCGTTAAAAACACCACTCAAACACCTATGCACAAGATACAATAGACAGCACAAGGAGCTGTTCACACTATCAAAACATGAAGAATTAGCTTTGCTTCAAATTTGAAGCCTCATGTTGAGTCAGGAGTTAAGTCTATGGTAACATTAAAAGAAAAAACTAATGTGCAAACCTAGGCTAGCTCTAATTGACTAAATGAGAAGCTGCCAACATAGAAAAGTGTTCCTACACAAAGTATCAAATAATAAAATAAATAAGTGGCGCTGACTCAAAAATGTGTATACACTAAAATATTAATACTAGAAACGTGCTAAAGCTAAAAATAACTCCTTAGCTTTAGCACGTTTCTAGTATTAATATTTTAGTGTATACACATTTTTGAGTCAGCGCCACATATTTATTTTTATTATTTAATTCTGTAGTAACACTTTGGCAGGTAGTTGCAGTACAGTTTGTGGGGCGTTAAGATTAGTTAATTTACTATAATGGAATAGGCATTTGTGGAGCAGTTTTAATGCTCGTCAAACGCTTCAAAACTGCCCATTTGGGCATTTGGGGAGCATTTTTAACTCATCATTAACGCTTGTAAAATGCCAGTCTAATGCCCATACTAAAGCTTATTAATGCAAGTCTAACGTCCATACTAACGCTATAGGAGCCTTTGTTAAGCATTAGAAATGTAGTCAAGTGTGAACAAGCTCTTTGACTTCACCATGTTTTCCAAACTCACACCTGCAAAATCCAACTGTAAATCTCAAGTAATGTATTGTATGCTAGCCTCTTTTTGGTTCAAATGTAAAAACAAGCTATGAAGAATAATGTTTCTCAGTTTTGCAGCTGTGTGCACAGAATGTAATTTGTATTAGCCTCATTGTGGGTTCTTAAATAGCCCCCAGAGAGATGCTCTGACCCACATCAACCTATTGCACCTAATTTTTCTTTGATCTGACATTTAATTGGATGCTCTAGGTCAGGGGTGCCCAACCCCCAGGTCGTGGACCGGTGCTGGTCCATGGCTTTTGATGACTGGCCGCACAGCAAGAGACGAGAAGCGACCGCCGTCCACACAGAGATATCACAGACTGCTGTTGCCACTCACCTCCTGCTGTATGGCCATGCCTGTGCCTCCTCTCCCGGATGCTCCGCTCACCCGGCCAACGATGTCATCCTATCAACAGAGCAGGGGCGGGAGAAACTGCAGATCGGATTGGAGAGTTCCTCATGCCCTGCTGATAGGATGACATCATCGGGAGGGCGGGGGAGCCAGGAGAGGGCACACAAACTGATCACAACCTCTGCCCTGCCACAGGTAGGAGTACTGTGCAGGAGATTCAGAGATTAGAATGGGGAAGTGTGAAGTTAGAGAGGAAAGAGGGAGGGGGCAGACTGCAGGGGGACTGTGATTGCTGGGGCACAGTAATATTAAGGGGAATGCACTGTAAAGGGGCACTGTAATCATCACAGTGCCCCTTTACAGTGCAGTGCCCCTTTACAGTACAGTCCCCTTTATATCACAGTGCCCCCTTTACAGTGAAGTCCCCTTTACATCACAGCCCTTTTACAGAGCAGTCCATGTTACATTAATGTTAAGGTAATTGCACTGTAAAGGGGGACTTCACTGTAATGTGTTGTGATGTAAAGAGGAACTGAGGACACTGGCATAAAGGGGGGGCTGTGCTGTAAAGAGGGGCTGAGGACAGACTCAGTGAATAACCCCCCATAACCCCCCACCCCCTGGGAAAATTTTCTGGTCCCTGGTGCCAAAAAGGTTGGAAACTGCTGCTCTAGGTTATGGCACTGTTTACATGTCCCTTAGTTAATAAATAAGCCGGTAAGCATGAAAGATACATTTATATGAATATTGTTTTTTCCTTTTATTGCTAATCTGCCATATTTTCTCAACAATAAAACTCATTCTGAAGCTAGCTACATTGTGATATGCATTATACCTCTAATAGCTAAACTTCATATAACCATCATACATATAATAAAATAAGGTACATCTTAGATCTTCTCTAATGAAGACAGGTGCTTCCTCAGGTGTGAGATAAAATCAGCCTGGGACTGGGACAAGACCCGTTCTGTTATTGATTGAGGTATCCAGCCCTGTTGGAGATGGAAAAATAAAGCCTAAGTAGCTAATTTAGACAGTATTTGCAGTAAATATGTACAAAGAAAATATTAGGCAGTGCTAAGACCTTTGTTCACAAGTGGCATGAGCATTTATGTATTTGCTTACATTTTTTACTTATGTAGAAATGTACCATTAGCACATTTTTTTCACACTTATGCAGTTATAACAGCACACCTAAAATCTTAAGGGAAATAAAACCTCATTGCAACATACTGCATCATTTTTGCCATGCTGTGAAGCAAAGCATGGCGACCTTGGCAATATGTACTACCCCCTACTGCTGCCATTACACAGTTTAGGTGATTGGTTGGGGGGGGGGGGGACAATGCAGATCAACCTTCTGTTTTTACTGCCCCCTGGCTGCCTGTGTGAATGAGGCCTTAACCAACTCAATACAGGGCACTTTCACCCCCTTCCTGCCCAGGCCATTTTTCAGGTTTCAGCGCTGTCACTCTTTGAATGACAATTGCGCGGTCATGCAACTCTGTACCCAAATTAATTTTTAATCATTTTCTTCACACAAACAGAGCTTTCTTTTGATGGTATTTAATCACTGATGAGTTTTTATTTTTTACTAAAAAACAGAAAAAAGACGGAAAAAAAAAAGATTTTAGTTTCTGTCAGTAAACGTTGTAAATAAATACATTTTCTCCTTCACTGATGTGCGCTGAGGAGGGGGCACTGATGGGCACTGATGAGGTGGCACTTATGGGCACTGATGAGGCGGCACTTATGGGCACCGATGAGGCGGCCCTTATGGGCACTGATTAGGTGGCACTGATGAGGGGGCACTATTATGCTGCACTGATGGACACTGATAGGCGGCACTGATGAGCACTGATAGGTGATACTGATGGGCACTGATAGGTGGCACTGGTGGGCACTGATAGGCAGTACGGATAGGTGGCACTGATGGGCAGCACTGATGGGCACTGATATGGGAATTGATGGGCAGCACTGATGGAAATTGATGGGCAGCACTGATGGAAATTGATGGGCAGCACTGATGAGCAGGCACTGATGGGCACTAAAAGGCAGCACTGACTGGCACCAGTAATGGGTACTGATTTGTGTCACTCATGGGCACTGATTTGTGTCACTGATAGGTACTCATGGGCACTGATTGGTGGCACTCATGGGCATTGATTGGTGGCACTTCTGGGGCTTTACTGTCTGTGCTGGTCTGTGGTGATGAACCTGTATAGGTGATCATCAAGTTTTTCTTTTGCGAGTGATTCCCACTGGGCCTTTCTGAACACAACTGATAAAGGAACCAGAAATGTATGATACAGAGCTGTGATTGTATGCCTCACCCTGAGAAAAGACATCTAACGGATTTGCCTCTCTTCCCAGACTGCTAGCCACAAAGTTATCCTATTATATCCAGGTAGAGAGCACTTCAGTGATAGGCAAATATCCTTCGGCAATTTTAAGGGTTTATGGACAGTGGACAACATGAAGGCCATGCTAACCTAATGTCACTTTTTGACTCTACATCTACTTTAATGTTGTCTTTACATTAAAAACATTTCAACCCCCATTCCAGTACTGCATCCATGCAGCTTCCTTCAACCACTGGCTTGGTTGGCAATTTGTTTAGTGTTTGGTGGCAGCTTAAGATTTTGGGAGTTGGCAGCTTATTGATTTCCCTGTCCTAAAAGCCTTTCACAATAAGTTAATTCTGCATACGTTTTAGCACCCAGCTAACAGACTGTTAGTAGGTTTGTATTTTGCAAATATCCCATCTCATAATTGGCAAAACTTTCAAATTGCCACAGTGATCGGTGCATATTCCATCCATCTCCCTATAGCTTAGGCAATACAACTATACAGGTATATATATATATATATATATATATGTATATATATATATATATATATATATATACATACACACACATACACACACACACACACACACACACAGTCATGGCCAAAAATATTGCATTTCTTTCAAATAATGAACCACTTTGCCCCAGAAAATTGTTGCAATTACAAAGGTTTAGGCATTTTCATGTTTACTTTTTTGTTTGTATTGGTATGACACAAAAAAAGTGGAGAAACAAAATGCCAAATCGGAGGCATTTCACACAAAACTCCAAAAATGAACTGGACACAATTTTTTTGCTTTGACTCTTTCTTTTGTGGATAGCTCTAGCTTTCGCTGCTCGGCTTTCCAGATAGAACAATCCTTTTTTAAGGGACCGGCCTTTTTACAGCGAAAACAGGCTTTGCTTTCTTTGTTGTGCCTTTGTACATCTTAAGAGCTTTGTCATCATGGTGTGTATTTTCTTTCCTTCTGTTATATTCATCAATTCATTTGCCTTTGACATATTCCAGTGTCAACTCCTGCTCGGGTCAGGTTTCTAATGGGTTAATAAGAGCAGTATATGCCTCTGGAAGGCTTCAGAGGAGCAAGGCAACAATATGGTTATCTTTGATGTCCTCTCCGATGGCTATTCTCTATGATCTCTAGCATAGTATACATGTGGTCACATTGTCACGGTTCCTACCGTGCCATGCAAACGGCCAGGCGTGGCCACCCCCCAGGTAGTTCAGGGAGGTATTGAACCCATGAGTTTCTGTGTACTGCTTCTGCTGCATTGCCTCTGAGCCACACCTCAGCTCGTTATTCAGCCTGGTTTCCAGCTATGCTTGTCCTGCATGCAGCACTGAGGGCTATACTCTGGATCTTGCTTTGCAATTAGCACCTGTCACTCCTGGTTCAGCTGAGGCAGTTTATAAAATCAGCTGGGTATAAAACACTGCCTCATCCTGAGGGCTGTGTCAGTTCATTGTCTCTTGTATTGCCAAAGGTTCCTATTTTCCTGTGTTCTTATTTTCAAGTTTCAGTGTTATAAGACTGACCCCGGCTGCTGACCCTGGCTCTGTTCATCGTTAATTCTGACTTCTGAAATCCCTGACTACGGCTTCACCTTGACAATCCTTTGGTAAATTCCCTGTCAAGCCCCCGTGCTCAGATTCACAGCCCAGGTAGCCTTTTACCTAGTTACCGTGGGCTGTGTGTATTTGCAAGGGTGAGCATACATCTCTGCACTATGGACTTCAACCAAGGTAAGCCCTTACACACACATATTCTGGCCTTCTTCTAGTCTCATCTTATACAACTTTTTTAATAGAAACAGCTTACTGTTAAGGCTTGAGCGCTCATGCAATTTTTGTAATGAAGTCCACATACCTTTGCCCGTTTTCTCTGTTCTTATGTGGAAAAACTGGTCATCTTTCACTAGCAAACTTATAGTCGTTATTGACTGTCTATCCTTCCTGACCCAGTCCTCTGTCTTTACGGTTGTGGGTCTGTCTGTATTCAGCACTTGCCACAAGTCAACCTTGCCAAGAATAATTTCTAGCTTGAACTTCCATAGCTGGTAATTGGCATTGTTCAGCTTTGCTATTGCAAACTTCATATCTGAACCACTTGCCAGCTTTCAGTAGTTTGTATATAGTACTTACTGTACTCACTGAGTTGCAGAATTCCCTCTCCAGTGCCTGGGTGCTGCTGGGTATGCTGGGTGCGCTGGGCGCATAACCTGTTAGCTGAGTATTAAAATCCTGCACTGGAAGCTTCTTGTTTGCAGCAATAGCTTTGCTTTTATTGAGGATTACAGAACATGTCTTTCCATGGAACAGGAACAAGGAGCATACAACTACATACACAGAGAGATAACACTTCCTCTGATTACATTACCATAGATACACACTACACTGCCACCCACTGGATAGATAGGTAAAATGCATACATTATATAGTTCACAGTATATATAAGCAGATTGCTGTTTTTCTTACAACAAAAAGAAATGAGGCCTTTGAAGTCCCTACAGTGAAACACAGTGGAGGTTCACTGATGTTATGGGGTTGTTTTGCTGCTTCAGGCCCTGGATGTCTTGACCGTGTGCATGGCATTATGAAATCTGAAGACTAACAAAGAATTCTGGGGTGGAATGTAGGGCCCAGTGTCAGAAAGTTGGGTCTCCTTCAGAGGTCATTGGTCTTACAGCAGGATGATGACCTAAAGCATATGTCAAAAAGCACTCAGAAATGGTTTAAGTGCTGGAGAGTACTGAAGTGGCCAGCAATGAGTCCAGATCTAAATCCCATAGAGCAGCTATTGAGAGATTACAAAACAGCAGTTGGTAAAAGGAATCCTGGAGAGACCTGGAGCAGTTGGCGAAAGAAGAATGGTACAAAATTTCAGTAGAGAGGTGTAAGAAACTCATTGGTTTTAGGAAGCGATTGATTTCAGTTATTTTCTCCAAGGGGTGTGCTACCAAATATTAAATTGAGGGTGTGTTTTGCGTGGAATGTGTCAGATTTGGCTTTTTGTTTCTCCACTTTGTGTCATATCAAAACAAACAAAAGATATAAACATGAGAAGGGCTAAATATTTGTAATTGCAACAATTTTCTGGGTGAAGTGGTTCACTACCTGACAGAAATGCAGGAGTGCCATTATTTCTGCCCATGACTCTTCATACGTCATATAGAGTTCTGTTTCCCTGCACATTTGTCTCCCTTCTGTTGAAATGGCCAATAGGGATGAGCCGAACACCCCCCCCCCCTGGTTCAGTTCGCACCAGAACTTGCGAACAGGCAAAAAATGTGTACGAACATGTGAACACAGTTAAAGTCTATGGGACACGAACATGGAAAATCAAAAGTGCTAATTTTAAAGGCTTATATGCAAGTTATTGCCATAAAAAGTAATTGGGGACCCGGTTCTTGCCGCAGGGAACATGTATCAATGGAAAAGTTTTTTTCATTGATAAAAAAGGCTTTAGAATTTGCAGCGAAAGCCGCATAATGTTCGCTGTTCAGCGAATGGGCGAAAACCCGATGTTCGAGTCGAATTTACATTCGACTCGAACATTGGGCTCATCCCTAATGGCCAACTTTAGTATCATCACTGCCTAGTTAAATAATAGAATATATATATAGTCTTACCTTGAGATCTAAACTTAGAAGCCAAGTGAAATGTGTTTTCCTCCTGTCACCTTCAACGGGCCTTAAAATAATACAGGTGAGTTTGGCTTTTGCCCTGTAGAGAAGCATAAACATATTACTTATAGGAAATATTTGTGTAGACAACAAATAAAGGGAAGTACATCATATATAACACACAGTATTTATTCTACAGCAATGTTTTAAAAAGGAAGGTTGTAATCTTTTAACTATCTGTCTGCTATAGTAAGGTTTAAAGATGAATTCCAGGTATGGATATTTTAAAGATAGTTACATTGGTCCAGCTTGAACCAATGTGACTATGTGTATATTGTATCTGGCTGATGCCCTTTGGCATTTTGAAATCACTGAAGTAGACACCACTACTCCAGTGATCTCCACTAGCGTCTGGGTCTCATACTGAGCAGCTGCCCTGCCTCATTCTCAGCACAGGAGGGTGGCTGCTTGGCACAGGCACCATTGAGAGAATTCTTTGCATCTTCTGAATAATGTAAAGCATCCTCTGATTGAACAAGAAGCTTGACATCACCACCTCACCTCATTCAATCAGACAACGCTGTGCATTCATTCAGAAAATGCAAAGCATTATTAGAATGGCACCTGTGCCAAGCGACCAACCTCCTGCATTCACAATGCATCAGTCGAGCCACTCAACATGGGACCCAGGAGCAAGTGGAGATTGGACTAAATTTGCTTTATTCAGAGGTTCTAATGGATCCGAAGTTTCCGAATCACAATAGTAACGAATTTCAACAAATCCGAAACAAATTATAACATAACGAATTATCCAAATTCGAATATGAATTTGAATTAGAAAATGAACTTACATTTTAAATGGAAACATAAAACATATTGCAATAAATACAGTAAGGTATAAAAGTTAAATAAGATGATGATTCCTACAAAGGCTGCCTTATAGAAAAGAATAGAATATAATAAAACAGAATAGAATAGAAAATAATATAGTTGAATAAAACAGAATAGCATAGAATATAAAGGGATAGAATAGCATAGAATAGAATAAAATAGAATAGAAAATAAAAGCATAGAATAGAATAAATGGAATAGTTTAAAATAGAATAGAATTGAATGAATATAGCCTTCTTCTGAAATTCTAATTTCGAATCAATTCGAAAAAACTGAATATACAAAACAAATCCGAATTTACAAAACAAATTCCGAAAAAAAATCATTCTAACATAATGAATATAATGAAACTAAATTATTAACTTAACGAATCCAAAACGAAACAAAATTTTCCATTGTGCATCTCTAATGGAGATCACTGGAATAGCAGTGTCTAATTCGGTCATTTCCAGCTTCCAGGGGCATCGGCCAAGTATGGCATATACTGTACATACTGGTCCAGGCTGGACCATTGTAACTACAGTACCTCACAAAAGTGAGTACACCCCTCACATTTTTGTAAATATTTTATTATATCTTTTCATGTGACAAAACCAAAGAATTAACACTTTGCTACAATGTAAAGTACTGAGTGTACAGCTTGTATAACAGTGTAAATTTGCTGTCCCCCTAAAAATAACTCAACACACAGCCATTAATGTCTAAACCGCTAGCAACAAAAGTGAGTACACCCCTAAGTGAAAATGTCCAAATTGGGCACAAAGTGTCAATATTTTGTGTGGCCACCATTATTTTGCAGCACTGCTTTAACCCCCTTGGGCATGGAATTCACTAAGTGTATCTAAAACAAGACAAGAAATTAGGGAAGCAGTTGTCACTGGGATAGAAACACGCAGGCAGTAATAATAACCGGTTCTAATTCTTTTTTATTTTCCTGAAAAATGTTTCATTGCAATATGTGCCCCACTTGGGTTAAGCAGAAGTACCTTGACACAGCCATGTATTTGAAAATGTATGCATTAAAAATCCATATTTGAAACCTAAAATATTAAAACATTTTGATTCACTTTTTGTGCTTACTAGCTGTGAGTGTGTTGGGGAACTTTTGTGCTGCTGGAGTGATTTACAAACAGTTCCCGTCTCAATAGAAAGTGAGGAGAAAACTCCCCACTGGGTTAAAAAATAAAACCTTGCAGAGGCTTTAAGCATTCCCTATTTTACCCAAAGCTAGAGTTGAGCCTTAAACTTCAGACCTCTTTACAACATCTGGTCTCTGCACCATACATACCTAATCATTTCTTTTTGCGGTGGCATCAAGTTTGAATGAGCTTCAGTTCCAATGAGGTATAAAGAGGAGCCTGACCTGCAGCAATGCTGCACATTGACAAAGTCTCTTTGGCTGACCATGTGTGCCGGGTTCTGTGCGGTCACTTCTCTCGTGAGTAATGTGTTCTTTCCAATTCTTTGAAGGATCTGCCGAAAAAAAAGACAATTCACCTGTGTTCATTTTCCATGTTAGCTTGTGGAGATTGTCTATGATGATTTTCATTACGGCGGTCAGAGTAACAATCCTAACTTTTGCTAACTTCTCTATTCATCTTCTTTCAATGCTGTCAAATTATGAGCCAATTGTTTTGAATACCAAGTCAATTAGCAAACATTTTTACATAAATCTATGCGTGAAAATTTGCTAAGTCTACAGCAGTGTTTCTCACCTTTTTCAGTTGAGTCCCCCCTTAAAATTTTGGACAATCTCAAGGCACCCTTCAAAATTATGGACAATCTCGGGGCACCCTTCAAAATTACGGACAATCTTGAGGCACCCTTCAAAATTATGGACAATCTCGAGGCACCCTTCAAAATTATGGACAGTCTCAAGACATCCTTTAAACCTATGGTCAGTCTTGAGGCACCCCATTCAAAAATGTAAAAACTATTTTAATAGTTTTACATAATGCAGCAACATCCACACACATAGGACACCCAACGTTAGAGGTGTACACTAGTACTGACTAGTATTCCAGTGTTTCTCTTCTTTCTCAGTTTTTCTCCATCACGCAGCTAATGTGACCCCAAAGCTGATTGAGAGAGGCTGGGAAGGGTCAAACAAGGATGCTTGCAGGCTACGGACATCCTCCTAATCAACTGTGATGTCATTCTTTGTTAGACAGTCAGCAGCTAGAAGGTTGTAATGGTGCACAATGAAAACCTGTGCCTTTGTGTAACTAAAAGGCAGGCTTCATCCACACACCGCCTCTATACAATTTTTGGGCATTTTGCCAAGGCACCCCTAAAGAAACCTCAAGGCACCCAGGTGGAAAAAGGCTGGTCTAAAGAGAATCACAGAATTCACAAATCTTGATAGGCTGGATCCTCATGCTGGGTGATTTTCAGATTTGACAGATCTACTTGGAAATATTCACCCGAATCAATAATGGATGAATCCATAATTCTCACAATTGGATCATCACCCTTGAAAGCCTGCTACCTTGTATTCCTGACTTTCTCATTTGGGTTTAGAAGAAAAGAGTAGCATTGTTGTACTATTGCTGGTGCCTCCTGGCCCTTTCAAGAGGTTTATGATGATGGGATTGGCTTAAGAGCATGTGACCACCATGATTGGCTGTCACAGTGGTCACGTGATCCGAAAACTCCTGATTGCTGCTTGCTTTCGGTTAGGGCTTGGTAACTGTGTTGGGAGTGCACACTGCATGCGCTCTCAGCACAGCTGTATAGACAGCAATTCACACAAATATGTGGCCCCTCGGCACCAAGGACCAGGCTCTGAGAGGCCGCATATTTGCGTGCGGCCAATGCCAGGGAGTTAATGTAAAATGTTACTTATACTGTACACATTCTGTGTGATGTCTTATCTCTCTAATGTGCTTCTCCGGCCTACAATCTATGTTCCCTCATTACCATAGTCAGTAGCTGTCAACATTCTGCTGAGCACAGCAAAGTATTTGACAATGGCAAAAGATGAGTAAGTAAAATGATGTTGCTGTGTTTATCTTTTGGTAATCTATTACTCATAGCTATCTTGTTGATTTTAGGTAGAGCTCTTAGTTACATGTCAGTCATATAATATAGACCCCATAAAACATTTAGTTTACATCAGCTAGCTATATTCTGGGTGTATTAAAAACATAAGATGTCCCTATTGAGCTGCTTGATCAGGTGACGGACCCCCAAGGCAGGTATGTCTTTGTAAAAATTTTATTATGGGGGACTAAATTTACAATAGCCAACGTATACTTGCCTAACACACACCAAGTCCCATCAGCCTTGCAATACCTAAAGATTTTGGCGGGTTTCACGGAGGGCAAGCTCATACTCGGAGGGGACTTCAATACTCCCCTGGATCCACTTTTGGATTCATCGACATCCCGTTCGTCTATATCCTTTCCAAAAATACGGGCCCTAAAACGTACCATCTACAATATGCATCTCATAGACGTATGGCGAATACTGTACCCGGACTCACGAAACTACACACACTTCTCCAACATCCACCAATCATACAGTCGTATAGATTATTTTTTAGTCGAGCACGGCTGCTTAGATTGGTCCCCCAATTGTGAAATAGACCCTATGGTTTGGTCCGACCACTCACCCATATTCCTGACGCTTACAATCCCCTCTACTCCAATAAAAGAATGGACATGGAGGTTAAATGACTCTCTCTTGACTGAACCAGGGTTTGAAACACAGATAGCAGAGACGATATCAAACTTTTTCACAGATCACACATCTGATGACACCTCACCACCCATGAAATGGGAAGCATTGAAGGCGGTATTACGGGGTAGGTTTATTCAGATGGGTGCTCGCATGAAAAAAGAACGTTCAACTGCGATAGTTACGGCAGTACATAAGCTAAGGACACTAGAAACTACTCATAAACGCTCCCCGACGGTTGAACTGCTTACGGAGGTTTCTTCTGCTCGCACCCAGCTTAGAGAGTTATATGAGGCATCAGCCCGCACGTTTGCGAACAAACTAGCTTTTCATCAATATAAATTTAGAGATAAATGTGGTAGATCCCTGGCTCGCACCCTCCACACCAAACAACCTAACTCCTTTATACCTCATATACGGGACAGCTCTGGGAAAACTGTCTCATCACCTTCCGAGATGGGACAGGTGTTCCGGGACTTTTATCAATCCCTATATAATATACCTGCAGCGAGCTCCACTGATCCTCCCCTCACTACAGCGGAAACACAAGCCTTATACATCGAGCAAACTGCATTACCCACTCTAGATGGCGAGACGATAGAGGACCTTGAGGCCCCGATTTCGGAAGACGAGGTTGCCCGCGCCATTACTTCTACCCCATCTGGTAAAATCCCGGGTCCTGATGGCTTTACTCCGAAATTCTATAAACAATTTGCTACCCTTCTTACTCCCTTCTTGACAAAAGTATTTAACTCCATCTCTGAACGATCAGTGTTCCCACCACAAACCTTAGAGGCACATATTACCCTCATCCCCAAACCAGACAAAGACCTGAATGTTTGCGCTAATTACCGACCTATTTCGCTAATAGGAGTAGATCTAAAGGTGTACGCAAAAATTTTAGCTAATAGGTTGCAACCATTGTTACCCCGTTTAATACACCTAGATCAGGTTGGCTTTGTGAGTGGAAGGGAGGCGCGTGACAACACCCTAAAAACACTCCTCATTGCGGATTATGCTCGGGCCCACAATATCCCATTGTGCCTTCTCACAGTCGATGCGGAAAAAGCCTTCGACCGTGTCGACTGGCAATTTCTCCGCTTATCATTACAACAACTAGGTCTAGGCCAAAACATGATCTCCAGAATAATGTCCCTCTACACATCTCCTTCTGCTAAGATTAGACTAAACGGCTCCCTATCCCCTAAGTTTACTATACACAACGGAACGCGGCAGGGGTGCCCCTTGTCCCCCATTCTTTATGTAATTGTCATGGAACACCTAGCCATTGCCCTTAGAAACAATCCGGCCATACATGGCGTTAGAGTAGGCCCACTACACACTAAAATTGCCCTATTTGCTGATGATCTACTCATATTTGTAACCCAACCACAAATTTCTCTACCCTCCATTATGCAGGAGTTTCAGAGGTATGGAGAGGTTAGTAATTTTAAAGTTAATCTAAATAAGTCAGAAATCCTCAACATTTCACTCCCAACAGCGGCTCTACAACAGCTTACGACTTCCTTCCCTTTTAAGACAAGCTCCACATCTATCCGCTATCTAGGAATCCATATTCCAACAGTCTCATCCCAACTATTCTCCAGCAACTTCACCCCTTTACTTACCAGAACTCAAGCGGATCTGACCACATATGCCTCTAAACAGCTCTCCTGGCTGGGTAGGGTGAATGTCTTGAAGATGGATGTTCTCCCTCGATTCTTATACCTTTTCCAGACCATTCCTATCTATATCCCCACCTCGTTCTTCAAAAGGCTCCGTCAGATCTTCTCTAAATTTATATGGCAGGGACGTCGCCCCAGGATAAAACATGACACAATGATTCTCCCGAAAGTCAGGGGGGGTGCGGGGGTCCCAGATGCCTCTATATACCATAAGGCAGCGGTACTCGTGCGTATAGTGGATTGGTTCCACCACTCTTCCTCCAAACTTTGGGTTCAACTAGAGAAATATCTTAATGAGGCTGATCTTTGCGCCCTGCCGTGGACCCCTATGGCTGGGCGTGGGGACGGCTTATTCTCCACTGCTCTTACTCGCCAAACTCTCCAGATTTGGGACCGCATGATCTCAGCGAGTAAATTGTCTAAAATCCAGGGCCCAATGACCCCTCTCTTCGGGACTCCGGCTTTCCCCCCAGCAGCGAACAAGTTAAGATTTGGACCCTGGAGTAGGGATAGCCATAGACGTTTAGCACAGGTCTTACGCGCTGACCCATCCTTGAGAACGGACATACCCTCTCGGACGGAATTAGGGACCTCAACAATGTGGTTACAAAGGGGTCAAATAACGTCATACATACGCACTTTCTCATCCATCTCAGAGATACTGGCCGACCCATTAGACTTTGACGAACTGCTTTTACAACCAGACCCACCAATACATGTAGTATCACTGTTGTATTCCCTACTACTGAACGAATATGCCCCTGACCTTCCAACATATACACAGAAATGGGAAGCGGAGCTGCAACACTCCATCTCCCCCACTGATTGGCAAAAAAGCTTTATCCTAGGATTTCCCTGGCAACCAAGAACCAAGAAAAAGGGTTTAAATTATTAACGAGGTGGTACAGATGCCCAGTAGATATTAAAAAGTTTAACCCCTCTTTGACAGACGTGTGTTGGAGATGCCTGTCCTCTAGCGGGACAATGCTTCACATCTGGTGGGCTTGCCCTCCAATCTGGAAACTATGGCAAAAGGTCTTTGATCTTTACAGCAGGCTGATGGCGACATCAATCAAACCCACACCAGAGATAGCCCTATTATCTATACTCCCAGGCCCCCTCAAGTCGATTAAAAAAGATGTACTGCGCCACTTTCTGGCAGCAGTTAGGACAGTGATCCCCCGACATTGGAAAACGACAGATGTGCCTTCCTTGGGAGAATGGGTGGTTGAAGTGGACCAGATAAGAGATCTGGAGCGCCTGTTGGCGGAGGAAGTGGGAAAGGAGGAGCAGTTTACCGCCACCTGGACCTCATGGTCCATGTTTCGCTATTCTGATGAGTTTTCCCTTTGGGTCAGAGATACCCCACCCTTACCCGCCGATTAGCCATGCTAGAGTGCCTGGTGCCTCAGGTACCATCCCACACTTCTACTCACGTTCTTATTTCTGACTTTTTCTGTCTCCTCTTTGTTAAATACTGAACCGACCACTCACATATATAGTTAAAGATCATATCTTTGGACTAGCTAAATGACTTGATTATCTATAATAGGTGAATAAAAGACTTCTACAGCAGTCTAATTCGTTGAGAGGGAACCCTCAGATAACATCAACCCGCGAAACTACAAGGTTCATTATATGTTGGCCCCCACCCGCATATTATTCCTCTCTTAGAATAAAGATTTCAATATACAATATGATATACCAGTAGTTCACCGAAAGCTGTATGTTAAAATGATCACTCCTGTTTATACATGGGTAAAGTACACCTCACTATTCTATGTATACTATATGTGTTGCCAAACTGTAAAGAATGGTATTTTTCTGTTATATTCTTTGTGTTCTTACTTTTGAAAATAAACTAAGATTGAAAACAAAAACATAAGATGTGCAAAGTCCAATGCCCTGTACACACGACCGGTTTTGCCGTCGGAATAAACTCTGAATGTTTCTCCGAAGGAACTCAGACAGAATTCTGCTCAAGCGGTCTTGCCTACACACGGTCACACCAAAGTCCGACCGGCCAGAACACGTGACGTACAACACATGCGATGGGACTAGAAATAGGAAGTGCAATAGCCAGTAGCCTAAAGCTTCCGTCTCGTACTTGCTTCAGAGCATGCGTCGTTTTTGGTCCGTTGGAACAGCATACAGACGAGCGGTTTTCCCGATAGGGATTGGTTCCGTCGCAATTATTTAGCACATGGTCCATCAGAATTTTCGAAAAAGAAAGTCTGATGAGGCATACACACGATCGGAATAGACGATGAAAAGCTTCCGTCTGACTTTTCTGTCGGACATCCCGCTCGTGTGTACGCGGCATTATAGTTTTCTTCAAAAAGCAGCCACAGTCTGAGAAGATAAGCCTGTGCCTTGCCAGAATGTTGTAGTCAATGTGGTTGGCAGAGCTAGAATCAGAGCTAGATCCCTCCAATCAGGAGGAAACACAACCTTTTTTCATCAGAGTGCTCAAGCTCTAAATCAACAGGGGATGTGCCAGACCTTTGCAGAGAGACCACTGCATCCACACAGACTTGGGGTCCTTCTCTATGCATGCTAACTGGGGACACGCTTTTCCACTTCATTTTTTTTAAATGTAATACACTGAACACCTTTTGTTTTGATGCACCTTGAATGTAAATTTGATTTAAATTGAAAGTTTAATTAGTTAAAGTGGCATTAAACCCAAAACCCAAAATGTAATATATATTATAGCTTATCAATAATGTTTGGTTTAACTGAATGTATCAGCACTTCATCCCAAGAAAATGGAAAGCAACGAAAAGAAGGATAGATGGGATTTTTATGGTGCCAACCCAACCCCCCCGCAGAAAGGAATGTATAAAAAAAAAAAACAATGACGTCACAAGAGACGGGCTCTTCGGGCGATGTCATTGGATGGCCACGCCCCATGCTTATATAAGAGGTGCTGGACAGCGAGAAAAGACAGCTTCAGCGGGTAATTGGCAGCGTTGAAGAAGACGGCGGCAGCGAAGAAGAAGAAGGTGGCGGCGAGGAAGAAGAAGATGGCAGCGAGAAAGATGACAGCTCCATGGGAGAAGACAGCACAAGAAGAAGACAGGACCGGGAGATGACGGCTCAGGGAGAAGATGGCTCTGGGCTATTTAATAAAGGACTTGTCAAAATCCGGCTCTTGTAGTTTATTAACATTTCACAGACCCTAAAAAACACAGGCCAGGGTTGTGGGGAAGAGGCCCATGTCCTCATCAACATGGGGGCAAGGTGCTCGCTTGTCCCCTCCCTTTAGTGACCTATCGTGCGGCATGCTCGGATAGGGATCTGGCAGTGGCGTCACTAGGGTTGGTGTCACCCAGTGCTGAAAAAATTGGTGTCACCCCCCTCCCCCTGCCCTCCACCAAATATAGTCCCCCCTCAGTACAGACCCCCCTCCGCTAACTACAGATCCCGCAGTATAGATCCCCTCTCTCAGTATAGATTACCCTCACTAAGAACAGACCTCCACCCTCAGTGCAGACCCCCCCATCAGTACACACACTCCCCCATCAGTATAGACCTCCAACCTCAGTGCAGACCCCCTATCAGTACAGACACCCCCCATCAGTATAGACCTCCAACCTCAGTGCACAACCCTCCCATTAGGGTAGAATCCACCCTCTTAGTGCAGACCCCCCCATCAATATAGAATCCCCCTTAGTGCAGACCCCCACAGTTTAGACACACCCCTTTGTGCAGACCCCCCATCAGTATAGACACCCCCTTTAGTGCAGACCCCCCATCAGTATAGAATACCCCCTTAGTGTAGACCCCCCATCAATATAGACACCCCTCTTAGTGCAGACCCCCATCAGTATAGAATCCCCCCTTAGTGCAGACCCCCATCAGTATAGAATTCCCCTTAGTGTAGGCCCCCCATCAGTATAAGCACCCCTCTCCCCTCCCATAGCGCCCCCCCTGCACATGTCCATCTACTAATCTACTTAGAGTGTACAGACCTCAGAACAGCGTGGCCGCGGAGGTATACACACAGAGGTGTGTGTCACTTGGACTCCTCCTCCTCACTGGATGTAAACAGAGGAGGAGGATTTTGGGTGGAAGGCCAAGCCAACATTTAAAAGACTAGACCCAAAGGAACCCCACGCCTTTTTTTTTTCTATTTTTTTTTTACATTCAGCTTTCAGCGGGTAGCCCACTGACAGCTGTTTACTCATCGGTTGTTAAGGACACGGCGGCCGGCTTCCTCGCCCCCTCCTTAGCAACCAGCTATATACAGTGTGTTTACAGTGAGTTTAAAGAGAAAAAAAAGCGTAAAATGCAAAATGCATGAAAACTGCATTCAAAAATGCATAAAAAATGCGGGTTTAAAAAACGCAAAACAAATTGCAAAATGTGCCTGTAAAACGCATCAAGCACAGCTGCATAGATGTGAACCTAGACTAAAGGTAGTTTGTTTAGGCTGTTATACTGGAGCACCAGCTTTTCTTTGCATGTATTCAGCTTTGAAGGTGAATGGAAGCTTGTTCAGCCTGAGCACCCAGCCCGGAGCTTTGGAATCCAGTGGGGGGCTGCTTCAACTGTTGCTAAATGCAGTCACCGCATCTAAGTTCTGGTAAGCTGCAATTTAATAAATGTTTGCTTTTGTGTTTAATACCATTTGAAATTATTAAAGACTGGAGTCTCCTGTTCCTACTCTAAGGGGTTGATTTACTAAAACTGGAGAGTGCAAACTCTGGTGCAGCTGTGCATGGTGGCCAATCGCCTTCTTTATTTTTATGTAAAGATTTTATTAAAGATTTTAACAGACAATACAGAAAATTCCAATATAAAAGGACATGGCTCCAAGTACAGTACAGACCAAAGTCAGAGACTGAATAAATCCATTGTGAACATTTGAATGTGGAAACCTTACAGGAGGACTTCAATAAAAAAATGGGGTGGGCAACTACATGGCAAATGAGGTTTAATATTAAAAAATGTAAAGTAATGCATTTCGGTGCCATAAATACGAATGCAAGTTACTCACTAGGGGGAAAATCTCTGGGAGAATCTAGGATGGAGAAAGATCTGGGGTTCCTAGCAGATAACAGGCTCAGCAATAGGGATGAGCCGAACACCCCCCTGTTCAGTTCGCATCAGAACATGCGAACAGGCAAAAAATGTGTTTGAACAAGCGAACACCGTTAAAGTCTATGGGACTCGAACATGAATAATCAAAAGTGCTAATTTTAAAGGCTTATATGCATGGTATTGTCATAAAAAGTGTTTTGGGACCTGGGTCCTGCCCCAGGGGACATGGATCAATGCAAAAAAAGTTTTAAAAACGGCTGTTTTTTTGGGAGCAGTGATTTTAATAATGCTTAAAGTGAAACAATAAAAGTGTAATATTCCTTTAAATTTTGTACCTAGGGGGTGTCTATAGTATGCCTGTAAAGGGGCGCATTTTTCCCGTGTTTAGAACAGTCTGATAGCAAAATTACATTTCAAAGGAAAAAGTCATTTAAAACTACTCGCGGCTATTAATGAATTGTTGGTCCGACAATACACATAAAAGTTCATTGATAAAAAACGGCATGGGAATTCCCCACAGGGGAACCCCGAACCAAAATTTTGAAAACAAATGGCGTGGCGGTCCCCCTAAATTCCATACCAGGCCCTTCAGGTCTGGTATGGATATTAAGGGGAACCCGGCCAAAATTTAAAAAAAAAAATGGCGTGGGGGTCCCCCTCAAAATCTATACCAGACCCTTCAGGTCTTTTATGGATTTTAAGGGGAACCCCACGCCAATTTTTTTTTTTTAAATTGCGTGGGGTCCCCCCAAAAATCCATACCAGACCCTTATCCGAGCACGCAACCTGGCAGGCCACAGGAAAAGAGGGAGGGACGAGAGAGCAGCCCCCCTCCTGAACCATACCTGGCCACATGCCCTCAACATTGGGAGGGTGCTTTGGGGTATCCCCCCAAAGCACCTTGTCCCCATGTTGATGGGGACAAGGGCCTCATCCCCACAACCCTTGTCCGGTGGTTGTGGGGGTCTGCGGGCGGGGGGCTTATCGCAATCTGGAAGCCCCCTTTAACAAGGGGACCCCCAGATCCTGCTCCCCCTGTGTGAAATGGTAAGGGGGTACAAAAGCACCCCTACCATTTCACAAAAAAAGTGTAAAAAATGTTAAAAATGACAAGAGACAGTTTTTGACAATTCCTTTATTTAAAGTCTTCTTTTTTCCATCTTCTTTCTTCTATCTTCTTTCTTCTATCTTCCTTCGGTTTCCTCCTTCATCTTCTTCTTCTTCTGGTTCTTCTGGTTCTTCCTCCGGTGTTCTCGTCCTGCATCTTCCTCCGCGACGTCTTTTTCTCTTCTTCTTCCCGGGCCACTCCGCATCCATGATGGGTGGCTCCTGCTGTGTGACGCTTCTCGTCTTCTGACGGTTCTTAAATAATGGAGGGCCCCCCTCTGACGCACGGGGACTTGACAGGGACTTCCCTGTGGCATTCCCCGTGACGTCAGAGGGGGGCAGGGTCACCCCAAACACTTTTTATGACAATACCATGCATATAAGCCTTTAAAATTAGCACTTTTGATTTCTCCCATAGACTATCAAAGGGTGTTCCGCGGCTTTCGAATTTGACGCGAACACCCCAAACTGTTCGCTGTTCGGCGAACTGGCGAACAGCCGATGTTTGAGTCGAACATGAGTTTGACTCGAACTCGAAGCTCATCCCTACTCAGCAATGGTATGCATTGCCAAGCTTCTGCAAGCAAAGTCTGAAGAATATTAGCATGCATAAAAAAGGGGATTTACTCCAGAGATAAAACAAAAAATTCTGCCCCTCTACAAGACTCTGGTCTGGCCACATCTTGGGCATGCCGTCCAGTTCTGGTCACCAGTCCTCAGGAAGGTTGTGCTTGAACTGGAGAGAGCCCAGAGAAGGGTAACAGAGCTAATAAAGGGACTGGAGGACCTCAGTTATGGGGAAAGACTACAAGCACTTAACGTATTCTCTCTGGAAAAGAGACGCTTGAGAGGGGATATGATAGCGATATACAAATACATTACTGGTGACCCAGCATAGCAAAAAAACGTTTCAGTGGGAGGGAGCTTAAAAAGACTTGCGGCCATTCATTGCACCTGAAGGAGAAGCGGTTTAACCTTAAATGGTTCTTTACTGTCAGAGCCGTGAGGATTTGGATTCAAACAGGGATGATGCCGCTCCAGGTGAGCAGTCACTACAGTCTGGATGCGCTGGGTGCAAGTCATGGCTCGCCACCGATGATCAATAGGAAGAACAGAATGGCTGCACAACAAAAGAACGTTCCACGGATTTTATTGAAAAAATAAAGACAGAGTGTCCGAACCCAGGAGGTGATTTGTGCGTTTCACAATGACCTCAGTGCTTCTTCAAACCAGAAGAAGGTTTGAAGAAGCACTGAGGTCAGTGTGAAATGCACGTGTCACCTCCTGGGTTCGGACACTTTGTCTTTGTTGGCTGTCATTTGCTATTTTTGGAATAAAATTGTTGGAACGTTCCTGTGGTGTGCAGCCGTTCTTTTCTTCCTAGTGAGGATCTGAAACTCCCTTCCACAAGCATTGGTATCAGCAGGGAGTGTCGCTAGTTTCCAAAGACTTTTACACGGGCATCTTAACGATCACAACATACATGGATATGGGATTTAATATTGATGTAAACTCAAACACACCACAGGTTGAACTGGATGGATTGGTGTTTTTATTCAACTTTCACAACTATGTAACTATGAACTGCAAGTATTCACATTGAAACAGGTGCCAGGTGGTGCCAAATGTCACATAATAGAATGCATACAATTCAATCTCAGACCCTTTTGCATAGCTGTATGTGAGAGGACGTGAGCCATTACAAGTACAGGGGGAGGAGGTTTATGGGAATATAAACTGTCATTATGTAGAAAAGAGATGTCTGAATTTTATTGCCAAGAATAGAAAACCATAGATACCCATAGACTGAAATAAAAAATCATTTTATCTGTAGAATATATTAATGAGGCTTGTATGGCAATGATGTATTACATCAGCCTATGAGAAAACTGAGTTGCACGTTCATAGCTCAATCTCAATATATTAACCACAGAATACACAGTCAAAATAAAAGTACATGCAGGGCTATTGTTTTCATGGAAAAATTTGGAACTGGGACAATGTGTAGAATTTGTTGGTATGGACAGATCAGATATCATGAACATTATTACCTGCACTTTACTGACGTTTGGGTTCCACTGGTCGATGTGTTCAAGTTTTTCAAATAGCTGAGTGTAGATGTGTTCTGGTGGGGAGTCAATTACAGCTTCCGCACGAAATACTTTTCCTATCTTTGGGAATGATTTACTGAGAATCCAATCTTCATTCTTCTGTATAAATGAATTGCCACATTATTAGCAATCTTTGAGTTGGCCCTGATAACTTGACCTTGAACATACATAACAATGATGCAATGTGATAAGTAGTTTCTCTTCAAGCTTACATAATAAAGTAGCATTTATAATTTCTATAGTTATAACACACCTGGCAAATGCAATATAAATTTTTATGTGAAAGGAAGCTAAACGATAATCCTAAAGTTACTGTAACATGGTAACATGTCCCTGCACTAAAGCACTACCAAACACTAAAATTGGTTCTAAAGGCAAAAGTTTTTTACTTTAATGTATTCTCTGCATTAAAGCAGAACTTCACCCAAAGAGGGAACTTCCCCTAAGGCCTCCTACCCCCCTCCTCTATCCCATTTGGCATTTTTTTTTTTGGCAGGGGTGGAGCGGGTACCCAGTTTTGACAGGTACCCACTCGCCTAGGCGATCTGAGCGGAAGTTCCCCTTTCCTCCTCTCTTCCTGCACATGTCACAGGTCCCAAAAGACTAAGGGCCATTCACAATGCACAGCAAGGCTTGTCCATAAGCAGTGGCTTGCGGCTTCACAGAAAGGTGCCCACAGTTAGGATGCCAGCCCTGGCAATCGAAGATGGTCTCTGCTGCCCCCTCAGGGATTTTGGGACAGGTAAGCGCTGGGTTGTGGGACAGGTAAGTGTCTGTTTATCAAAAGTCAGCAGCTACCGTTTTTGTAACTGCTGACTTTACATTTTTCACAAAAACGAGGTAAAAATAAAACCTTCCAATGTCTGTGCCTCCCCTCCCACCTAAACACTCACCTGTCACCTCTCTTGATCCAACGATGTCCCTGCTGGCAGCCCTGATCTTCTTTCCTCCTGCATTCACAGGACACAGAGGCAGCAGCAAGAGCCATTGGCTCCTGCTGCTGTCAATCAAATCCTATGCGGAAGAAGCAGGGGGCAGGGCCCAGCTACACTGTGTGTGTCTATGGATGCAAGGGAGTGAGCCTGCACAAGTGCCCCATAGCACACAGCTTGCTATGGGCGAACTCGGAAGAGAGGAGGAGCAAAGAGCAGCAACGGGGACCCCAAAAGAGGATGTTCCGGAATGCTCTGTACTATTGCACAGAACAGGTAAGTATAACATGTTTATTATTGTAATTTTAAAAAAACTGAAGGTTTGACCTAAGCCCTGGCTCACATGTATATAGTCCCTGCATCTTTTTTTTAAAGCGGAGCCCGGCCGACCACCATCTCCCCTCACCCCCATTTTTATTTTTTTGGGCCTGCTTACCTGTAGGTGGTATTTGCACATTTCAGATACTTACCCATCCAGTGGATCCAGCGTTGTCCTGCAACCGCTTTGTCCTGCGCCACCATGTTCTCTCTGAAGTCACTGAGAGGCCCACCAGCTCTTCCAAGTTCAGCAGGTGGGCCTCTCGATGACGTGCCGATAGGCCCACACCCTCCTCCTTTCATTGAATGAAAGGCTATGTCTCCTGGGAAATGTGACGTGCATATACCGGGAGCTACAGTGGGCAGTGTGCGCTTCTTTTGCCTTAGGTAAAGAAGGCGGGGCTGGACATTTAAACAAAAAAACAAATTAAAAAAACAGCGTTATACTTCTGCAGGATGGGTGGAGTGGAAGGAATGTGTAGAAGAGGGTAAAGATCTGCTTTAAACGCGGCTGCACAGAAATCGCTTAGTGCTTTTGCACCATGCGATTGCCGTGTGTGGGAAACTGCACCACATTTTTCAGTGCCTGTGGGTGCTATTAAGAATTAATGGCACCACTGCAAGTTTTCTGTGCAGCACCACATTTTCTGTGTGTCTGCATGCAGTTGTGAGAATGTATGCGATTTACATCCGCTCCTGTACCTGCATATATGTGAGCATAGCCTAACTGCGAAACTAACATTACTTTATCTTAAGCTCTTCTTTGCACAGTCACCTAGATCTATACATTGGTCCTATACCCTGAAATCCCAAAGTGCGCACACTGAATCCTCACAATATTGAGAAGGACTGAAAGTATCTGCTGCAGGAAAATACCTATATACTAATAAATATCTTTTGGCTTTCAGCATTAATGCAGCATTATCATAAGAACTTGTATGTACAAGCATGTATTGGTCTGCCCGAATTAATGCATCCAAACAATGTATACATCATTTTAAAAAAGTAAGTGTAAAGCCAGCAGTCCTTATCTGTATACTTTTTCCAGGTCATTGACTCAAATTATTAAAGTCAGCAACTGCGGCCTCCATTTTTTCCTAAAGACAGGTTTCCTTTAAGGTGGAATCAACTACATCTGTTGTAAAGTTGTTTGACCAAACAGGGGATGCTACACTGACCGTGCCCATCATTTATATGCCTGAGAAGGCTGCAGTACTCATTAGGTATAGAACACAAGAATACCCACAGTGCCACCCAAGAACGTGTATAGTTTAGACACCTTGCCATATTAAGGGATCTATGTATAAAAAAACTTAATGTGCGAACGTGTCAACCATGCGCACAGGCACAATGCATCTTTAAATTTGCATATACTTTTATTTCCAATGATGGTCAGCACCATTTAGTGGCAATAATGCAGTATTTTGTCTGATGCGGTATTTCAGAAAAAAAAGCATTATTCTCACTAGATGGAAGTAATGAACCTAGGAAATAAACATATTAACCACTTCAATACTGGGCATTTTCACCCTCTTCCGGCCCAGGCCATTTTGCAGCTTTCAGCGACGTCACACTTTGAATGACAATTGCGCGGTCATGCAACACTGTACCCAAATACATTTTTGATCATTTTTTTTATCACATTTTTTTGATCACCCAAATAGAGCTTTCTTTTAGTGCTATTTATTCACTGCTGTTTTTTTTATTTTTTACTGATGTGCGCTGATGAAGCTGCACTTATGGGCACTGATTAGGTGGCACTGATGGGGAGGCACTAATATGCCGCACTTATGGGCACTGATAGGTGGCACTGATATGCAGCACTGATAGGCGGCACTGATGGGTGGCACTGATGGGCACTGCTGGGGCTTTACTGTAATCAGGGCACTAATGATCAGTGCCCTGATTACCTGTTCTGGTGCCCCCTGCGAGGAGATGCCACTGATCGGCTCTCATCGCCACACACTCTGGCAGTGTAAGGCGTTGAGAGACGATTACCGGCATCTCCGTGTTTACAAGTGACCGGCTGCAATTGGATACAGCCGATCACATGGTTAAAGAGCCGTGTCATTGGCTCTTTACAGAGATCGGGGTCGCGCCGTGTCCTAGGAACATGGCGTGGCCACGATTGTTGCGCGGGCTCATGAGTGGCTGTTCTGGGGCAAAGTCGTCCCAGAACGTGGGCCGCACTGCTCCTCCGTCATTTGGTGGTAGGCGAGCAGCAATTGGTTAAGAGGAAGTAAACTGGGATGTTTTTTTATTTTTTTTTGTTCCCTGCAAAGTAAAGGCATAATGTGCTAGTATGCGTCGCATACTAGCACATTATGTGACACTTACCTGCAAACGAAGCCTGCGCTGTCACCACTGAAGGCCACGTCCATCTTCGCCCGCCTTCCTTAGGGGGCCGCAGACTCTGGCTCTGTGACTGGCCGGAGTGACGTCACTCCCGCGCATGTGCCTGGGTGTCGCCAGTTACGGCATGAGCTTCTAAAGAAACAGCAGGGACGGCCGTTCCTTCAGAGCGCATGTGCCGATGACATCTTCGGCGTAGTATACAGTAAATATCTCCTAAACGGTGCACGTTTAGGAGATATTTACAGTACCTATAGGTAAGCCTTATTCTAGGCTTACCTATAAGTACAAAGTACACAGGAAGGTTTACCACATCTTTAAGTAAATTACCATGAAGATTTATTGCGCCTGTGCATACTAGAACATTATGTGACACTTACCTGCAAACGAAGCCTGCGCTGTCCCCACTGAAGGCCGCGTCCATCTTCGCCCGCCTTCCTTCCGGGGCCGCAGACTCCGGCTCTGTGACTGGCCAGAGCCGCGTGACATCACTCCCGCGCATGTGCGTGGGAGTCGCTGGTCACGGCACATGCTTCTACAGAAACGGCAGGGGTGGCCGTTCCTTCAGAGCACATGCGCCAATGACATCTTCGGCACAGTATACAGTAAATATCTCCTAAACGGTGCATGTTTAGGAGATATTTACAGTACCTACAGGTAAGCCTTATTCTAGGCTTACCTATAGGTAAAAAGTACACAGGAAGGTTTACCACAGTTTTAAGCAAATTACTGTGAAGATTTATTGCGCCTGTGCAAATGATTGACACTTCCACGCACCAAATTTTTTATGCATAGGTGTTAGATAAGAAGTGCGCTTACCTGTTCAGTCTGCCAGCCTTCCTGTTGCAGCATTGACTTTGCCTTGTGAAGCGTTTCTTTAATTTGATTTAAATAAAACATATCTCTGCTAGAAAGCATTGCAGTCGTTTCAAGGTTGGGATTGGCATTAATTCCTATAAACACAAACAAGTTTCATCAACATAATATATACTCCTAAATTTGTTTACAGTTACCTTACATATATAATTATAGCAAGCATTGACCGGCAGTGTATAACTGAAGAAGTTACTTACCATTAACATTGCACTTCATATAAATAATCTAAAGATTTAGACTGTTAGTTGCAGTGTCGGACTTTCCGAAGGAAAATGTGTGATAGGACCTTGTTGTCGGAAATTCCGACCGTGTGTGGGCTCCATCACACATTTTCCATCGGAATTTCCGACACACAAAGTTTGAGAGCTTGCTATAAAATTTTCCAACAACAAAATCCGTTGTCGGAAATTCTGATCGCGTGTACACAAATCCGACGCACAAAGTGCCACGCATGCTCAGGATAAATTAAGAGACAAAAGCTATTGGCTACTGCCCTGTTTATAGTCCCGACTTACGTGTTTTACGTCACCGCGTATAGAACGATTGGATTTTCTGACAACTTTGTGTATGCAAGACAAGTTTGAGCCAGCATCCGTCGGAAAAAATCCATGGATTTTGTTGTTGGAATGTCCGATCAATGTCCGGCCGTGTGTACAGGGCATTACAGTTCTGCAAAGTACAATGAAGTCTCTTGATCAGTTGATTTTTGACTCTCGGTGTAGGAACATTTGTACCTATACCTCATGTCCGTGTTTTTATAATTTTATAATGATTACAAAATGGCAGGAGTTGGGCTTTAAAGTGTTACTAAACCAACAACAGTAAAATCAGTCTGTATATGCAGCATAGCATGCTTGTTATACTCACTGTGGAACTTAAGGGGTTAATCCTCTGCATTGTGTAAAAAGGCTATTTTATCCTGTATGCACAGATCACCCCCCTCCTGCACTGTCTATCTTGGGAAGGCCAGCTAACACAGGCAGAGTAGCCGACCTGCACATGCTCAGTTGTGTCTTTTATGCTGGAGAGAACATTTACTTGTTCTCAGAGCTAGCCAGGTCACATGATATTGACATCACACATGGGGGGGGTGTGTACAGGCTGCAGCGGAAAACTCCTCCTACCTGAACTCTCAGCACTGGAGAAACTGTGCAGTTTATCATGTAACTGTGATATACAAAAATATAGTGGTAGTATTTTAATGTAAAAAGAAAATTTATAAGCTGTGGGCACTATGGGAGGATGGATGAACTATTAATTGAGTTTTGCTTTAAATACCTACTCATGTACAGCGGAAAAAAATAATCAGGAATTTGCTTTTTACATAATTGGATAATTGAATTGAATATTCACTCAGTTTATTGTGTTACTCTGCTTAGGCTGGCCCATACATTATGCAGAAGAGATTCTAGGCACCGCGATCTGCAGGCTTTAGCAATTAAAAAAAAACTTTCCATAGCCAAGCGGACTGTTTCTCAATTTTCGGGTGCCAGTGTAGTAGTATCCTGTGCCAGACAAGTACATGACAATCCCGGTCTGCCTGGCGGATTGATAAGGAAGAGGCAGGGACTGTAATGTACTCGTCCAACACAGAATATTACTACAGCAGCACTCGAAAGTGAAGAAACAGTCCACTTGGCTAAGGAAAGTTGTTTTTAAAATTCCTACTGCCTGCAGATCGCAGTGCCCAGAGTCTCCTCTCTGCCTCCGCCCACCCTCTTCTTTCCCTGCTGAATTGGCTGGGCTGGACCTGGAAAGTAGTAGGAAAACTTTGCCCTGCACAGCAGCCAAAGCAGCCTGGGGGGGGCTCCAGCCATGGTAGGCCCCTCGGGATGCCCAGGCCCCCTACATGTATACAGGCCAGCATGCTCCCGAAACGTGTCAGATAGCCAGCGTTGAGGCATCGCATGTCAGGTCACACAATTTCTGCACTGGACTTTGCCTAGCATCAATCATGTTCATTTATCTTCTACTTTTGTGAGCATGCATTCTGTCATTTTACACGTTTTTACAATAAAATTTCCGGCAATGCACTAGGCGTTTTACACCCCCGTGTTTTCTTTTTAGTTTTCTACTGGCTTTCCTGATCTGAGGAATGCTGCGCAAGCTGAGCATTTCTGATTTCTTGTTACTACCTATAGCCTGTTGTGCCACAAGACTTTTGGGCAGTACTCTAAGCGCTGGGAGTCATTGTGTATTTTGCACCATGGAAATTATTTAAAAATTAATTTCAGGAAACAATGTGGTTTAGATCGATTTTCAATTTTGGCCTCTCAAAACTGGGAACCAAATGTCCTCATGTGTGTAAGACAAGGGTAGAGCCAATAAAAGCTGCGGCCATCTGAATTAAAGTTACTTATCTTGGGTTAATTCACTCCACTACTGTACCATATATCATTATGTAAGCTTGTATATAGTAAAAAAACTTATTGATATGCTATGTACAGTTGTGTATTTGCCCCCTTTCTGATTTTTTATTTATTTTGCATATTTGTCACACTTAAATGACTTAGATCATCAGTAAATTTTATTATTACAGAAAAATAATCTGAGTAAATACAAAATGTAGTTTTTAAATGATGGTTTCATTTATTAAGGTAAAAAAGCTGTCCAAACTTGCCTGGCTTTATGTAAAAAGGTAATTGCCCTCTAAACCTAATAACAGGTTGTGTCACCCTTGGTGGTAAAAACTGCAATCAAGCATTTGCGATAACTGGCAATGAGTCTTACACAGTGCTGAGGAGCAATTTTGGCCCACTCTTCTTTGAAGAATTGTTTTAATTCAGCCACATTGGAAGGTTTTCCAGCATGAACGGCCTGTGTACGGTCATGATAAAGCATCCTAATTGGATTTAAGGCTTTGACTAGGCCACTCCAAAACCTAAGTTTTAATTTGTTTAAGCCATTTGAAGGTGGGCTTGCTGTTGTGTTTCGGATCATTGTCCTGCTGCATAACCCAAGTGCACTTGAGGTTGAGGTCACGAACTGATGGCCGGACATTCTCCTTTAGGAATTTCTGGTAGAGCTCAGAATTCATGGTTCCATCAATTATGGTAAGTCGTCCAGGTCCTGAAGCTGCAAAGCAGCCCCAGATCATCACGCTACCACCACCACCATGTCTGACTGTTGGTATGACGTTCTTGTTATAAAATGCTGTATTAGTTTTATGCCAGATGTAACGGTACGCACACCTTCCAAAAAGTACAATTTTTGTCTCATCAGTCCACAGAATATTTGCCTAAAAGTCTTGGGGATAATCACTATGTTTTTTGGTAAATGTGAGATGAGCCTTTGTGTTCTTTTTGGTCAGCAGTGGCTTTGGCCTCGGAACTCTCCCATGGATGCCATTTTTGCCCAGTCTCTTTCTTAATGTTGAAACATGAACACTGATCTTACCTCAGGCAAGTGAGGCTTGAAGTTCCTTAGATGTTGTCCTGGGTTCTTTTATGAACTCCTGGATGAGTCGTCTTTGTGCTCTTGGAGTAATTTTTGTAGGCCAGCCACTCCTGGGAAGGTTCACCACTGTTCCAAGTTATCTCCATTTGTTGATAATGGCTATCCCCGTAGTTCACTGGAGTTCCAAAGCCTTAGATATGGCTTTGAAACCCTTCCTAGACCAATACATGTACATTACTTTATACATTACTGTTTCTAATCTGTTCTTGAATGTTTTTTAGATTGTGGCAGGATGCGTGGCTTTCTGTGATCTGTTAGCTTGCTTCACTTTGCCAGACAGCTTCTTTTTATGTGATTTCTTGGTTCAACTGGTCTGGCAGTAATCAGGCCTGGGTGTGGCAAGTGAAATGTAACTCAGCTTTCCAAAAAATTGTGGTTAATCACAGTTCATTCATGATTCAGCATGGAAGGGGGCAATTACTTTTTCACATAGGGCCAGGCAGGTTTGAACAGCTTTTTTCCCTTAAAGCGGAGTTCCACCCAAAAGTGGAACTTCTGCTCATCTGATTCCTCCCCCCCTCCGGTGCCACAATTGGCACCCACTTCCGGGAGCCTCAGCCATGGCTATTGACACCACAGCTGTGGCTCCCTCCTCCTCCCTCCTCCTTCCCCTGTCCCCTGGCCAGTAGGAGAGAGGAGCTGGCCTCGCTGATGCGCAGTAGGGTTCAGGGCGTGAAAATTGCATCTTGGATTTACTCAGGTTATCTTTGTGTAATATTAACTCTCGTTTGATGATCTGATCATTAAAGTGTGAGAAATATGCAAAAAAAAAAAAAATCAGGAAGAGGGCAAATACTTTTTCACACAACTGTAAGTACTTCATGGTTACTTTCCCCAGTCTGTGCAGTGATCTGAAATTTACTATGTACACTTAAACTATGTATAGCACATGTATAGCGTAATTTTCTAGTGAAAAGCCCAAACCCTGTATACATTTTAGTGTAATGTTTGTGAATATGACCATTGGCAGCAAAGCAAATCAGTTCCAGTGTTCCTTATTGCATAATTCAAGTCCTTACTGCCTAAAAAAAAAAAAAAAATGCAGCCAAAAATTTGAAGCGGTTAATACACGTGTAAATTACCTTTAATAACCCTATGCATAAACATGAGATGTTGTTACTGAATGGTTTGGCCAATTCTCCTTCTTTCAGCTGTAATTTTAGATGAAGAAAAAACAGAGCTCCGATAATTTTATTTTCTGCTTGGCCAACTGGTTCTGCTCCAGGATTTTTAAGCTCTTCAATTCACTGTGATGGAAATCGAAAGCAGCAGCTACTGAAAGTTGTCACCATGATATAATTGTACACAGTCTGCTCTTACAAACTACTGATAATTTCTTCCTTCAGAAGCTGAACAAGAATATTACCAGCACTGCAGATGTGTTGTTCTATTATACAATAAATGGCTGATTTAGTAAAGAGAATCCTGTACTCTATAAATCATTGTCATCTTCACTTTAAAGTGGAACTCAACTGCTTCCAAATTACCCCCCCCCCCTGCCCCTGCTCCTTGCTGCCGTTTAAAAAAAAAAAGGCACGTGCGCAGATATTCTGCCAGCTTCTTCCAGGTATTTGGGAGCTGGCAAAAACCACGGTGCATCTGGGCACATGACGTAGATTTCTGGGCGTGCACACAAATGCCGCCAGCTTCTGGTGGACGGGCACTGTAACGCTCAGCGGCATTTGTACACATGGGGACATCTTCCACGCATGTGCACAAACTGGGACTTACTAAGGCCTGCTTCACACAGGCTTCAGCTTGTATAAGCAGTGTGAACATCAAGCTTTTACAAAGCATTTGCAGAAATTTTAACAAGCTTTGTTAAAACGTTTAAAGCGCCCTTCAGCTCCAGTCTGTAAATGTTGAACACAGATCCTAATGGGAGTGCTGATTGTTACTTTAAAACAAGCTGCTAGCAGGCTTCAGCACTATTTAAAGCTTGTTGAAAGCCATCTAGCAGCTTGTTTAAAGTGACAATCAGCACTCCCATTACGATCTGTGCATATCATTTACAAAGAGGAGCTAAAGGGCACTTTAACGGCTTTTAAAAGGTTTGTTGATTGATCAGGCTGATCAGGCTCATGACCATATGTTGGTGTATTTGGTGTTATCCTTGTGAACAATAAAAGGCAAACGGGAGTTTTGGATGTGCAGCCATTTCTTTCTTCTTTCCAAGTTTCCCACGGAGGCGGGCCGGGGCTGGCACTCTATGAGACTTCCTAACTAGTCTCTCATCACCCAACTGGAGCAGCCGTTCTTTTTCTTGTAAATGTTGAACACAGATCCTAATGGGAGTGCTGATTGTTATTTTAAAACAAGCTGCTAGCAGGCTTCAGCACTATTCGAAGCTCCTTGAAAGACAGCTAGCAGCTTGTTTAAGGTGACAATCAGCACTCCCAATAAGATCTGTGCATACCATTTACAAAGAGGAGCTAAAGGGCACTTTAAAGGCTTTGCTGCTGAAAGCTTGCAGTTCACACTGCTCTTATACAAGCTGAAGACCATGTGAAACAAGCCTAACACACTTCCTCCTGGGATAGCTGTGATGTAGCAATCCCAGGAAGCAGCGGCCTAGGCTGGAAAACCAAAAGTGAAGGAAAATTCACCAAATAAAAAGAACAATAGTAGATTTTTTTTTTTTACATTGTTACCATTTGTGCAAGAGCACAAAGTAGGACAATTTAGCTTAAGTGAGTTCTGCTTTAAATACCCATTCATGTACAGATGAAAGAAATAATCAGAAATTAGCTTTTTACATAATTGGATAATTTAAGTGAAAATTCACTCAACTTATTGTGTAATGCCGCGTACACACGGTCGGACTTTTCGGCTACAAAAGTCCGACAGCCCGTCCGACAGACTTTCAACGGACTTTTGGCGGACTTGCGGCAGACTTTTTAATGAACGGACTTGCCTACATACGATCACACAAAAGTCCGACGGATTTGTACGTGATGACGTACACCGGACTAAAATAAGGAAGTTGATAGCCAGTAGCCAATAGCTGCTCTAACATGGCTTTTTGTCCGTCGGACTAGCATACAGACGAGCGGATTTCTGGGTCCGGCAGAGTTACGACGTAAAGATTTGAAGCATGTTTCAAATCTAAAGTCCGTCAGATTTGCGGCTGGAAAAGTCCGCTGAAAGTCCGGGGAAGCCCACACACGATCAGATTGTCAGCCGGCTTTAGTCCGTCGGCGTCGGTCTGACTTTTGTAGACGAAAAGTCCGACCGCGTGTACGCGGCATAAGGCTCAGTTTACATCTATGCGGATGACTGCGGGTATCGCTGCGATTCACAACTACCCACAGGAACTGCAGGAAAATAACCATGTCATTTCCCTGCTGACTGCATACACCTTTTTCTGTGGGAAAGCAAGCATGGCAGCCCATTCAAATGAATTGGCTGCTTTGCCCGAGCAAGCATGGCTGGCACACACCCATAGGTGTGAACCAAGCCTAAAGCTGGATACACACTATACAATTATCTTTAGATTTTTTTTCCTTTAGATTTACTAAAACCATATAATAGGATGTCAAACCTAAGATTTACTCCTTTAGTTAGGCTGGCCATACATTATGCAATTTTTGTTTCTTCAACCACAGGTGGAAGGAAAGAAAATTGCTTGTTGGGGGAATCCCTCCCTCTGCCTTATTGCATTCTGACAGCTGGAGGTTTCTCCACCAGTGATTGCACCCATCAGGCTGGTTGTACTGAAGTAGATGGATAAATTGACTTCAGTACAACAAGCCTGCCCACAGATGGATCGAAATTCGTCTGGTTCCTGCTTAATTGGCTGAAATTTGATCCATCTTTGGCCAGCTTTACCTTACTCTATTAGTAAATCAGCCTTATTGTTACATCTGTCTATCTATCTAAATCTATCTATAATCTACCCTCTAGTCTGATCCATTTGCATACCTGGAAACTTGCCGGCTATCACCTGGAGATGCCAGCTGTTTTCTTAGCTTGCTGGCTCATTCCTGGCTATCTTTGGCTTTTTGCTGACTGAAAGGAGTGGCAGTAACATTGCCCCTGTCGGGCAGAGCAAGGACCAGGATAGCTGCTAGAGTGAGGATTCTGCTCTACTTCCTGCAATGACAACCTATTTTGCAATAAACCAATTAAATAAAAAATCAAAAGTTCATCTGGATACACAAGACCATTGTAGATTTTCCACCAACTCTTTACACCCACTTCAGTGCTCCACCACCAAACCAGAAAACAGGATGCTTACCAGAGCTCACCCTCACCACTAAACATAGGCCACAAACATGCAAAATCTTGATCCTCCGGCAACACCACCCCACTCTGACTGGCTTGAAATCCTTCTGCAGTTTCCAGATTCTTGAGCTTTGAAATGCTTGCCACCCAGTATCCTCACATAGCAGCTACATACTCACATGCAAAATACAAGCTACCATAGTGCATGAAGATTAATTATTAATAGCCTGCACTTACAGATTCCAAACAGAGACAAGCTTAAAGAGCAAACAGTCCACAGACTGCACCCTGCCCCTGAGTAGGACCCTGCACGATGGCATCACTGCCTCAACTTCAACTGACACATTTCGCCCAATAGCATCCGTAGGGCAATGTGGATTCATGGCGTGTGGTCTGTGGATTGTTTGATTTTTAAGCTTAAGAATAGGGATGAGCTGAACACCCCCCGGTTCGGTTCGCACGAGAACATACCGAACAGGCAAAAAATTTGTCAGAACACACGAACACCGTTAAAGTCTATGGGACACGAACATGAATAATCAAAAGTGCTCATTTTAAAGGCTTATATGCAAGTTATTGTCATAAAAAGTATTTGAGGACCCGGGTCCTGCCCCAGGGGACATGTATCAATGAAAACATTTTTTTTTTTTAAATGGCCGTTTTTTCGGGAGCAGTGATTTTTTTAATGTTTAAAGTGAAACAATAAAAATGAAATATTCCTTTAAATATCTTGCCGGGGGGTGTCTATAGTATGCCTGTAAAGTGGCGCATTTTTCTCGTGTTTAGAACAGTACCACAGCAAAATGACATTTCTAAAGGGAAATAAAGTCATTTAAAACTGATTGTGGCTATAATGAATTGTCAGGTTTTCCGCAATATAGATAAAACCAATCGATTACCAGGCCCTTTGGGTCTGGTATGAATATAAAGGGGAACTCCAAAACAATTTTTTAAAATAAAAATTGCGTGGGGTCCCCCTAAAATCCAGACCAGGCCCTTCAGGTCTGATATGGAAACACCAAAGTCTGACCATCCAGAACCATCCAGAACCATCCAGAACGCGGTGACGTACAACACGTACGACGGGACTAGAAAAAGGAAGTGCAATAGCCAGTAGCCAATAGCTTCCGTCTTGTACTTGCTCCAGAGCATGCGTCGTTTTTGGTCTGTCGGAACAGCATACAGACGAGCGGTTTTAGAACATGTTCTATTTCTAGGTCCGTCAGAATTTTCGAAAAAAAAGTAAGATGAGGCACACACATGATCGGAATAGACAATGAAAATCTTCCATCTGACTTTTTCTGTCGGACATTCCGCTCGTGTGTACACGGCATTAGAGGTAATGGCTGTATTCATTTCCTTTTTTAGGCTTTCTTCTATTTTCATCTGATGATCCAGCCAGCAAATCTGTTCTTTTTCACATCTCAAACTCTCCAGTAGAATGTATCAGTTTACATAGATGAGACAAACCACTTAACACGGGCAGGGGTGCTTATAATGATCAGCTTTTACTTATTCATGCAAAACGTTTATCCTAAAAGGAAAAAAAAACTGTTTGCTTTAACTAATTACAAATGTGTGAGCTACAGTTTGGCTTCTGTTTGTTGGTGTATCTAAATCTGTTAATATATTTAACACTATCCTCCCCCAGACGGTCAATGCTGCTGTCTGTTGTGCCTCCTGTGCTCATCCCTCCAGAGTTGTGTCTCACTAATACAGGAGGTGAATTACTGGCCAGATTACAAGGTGAAAATAGAGAACAAAAGCCACAGAAAAAAATGATGCAACCACCACATCTAATGATTGGTAAGCTGGGATATATTACATTTTTGGTTTTGGGTTGAATATCACTTTAAATATGTTACAGGAATGACATCACTACCCTCCAAACCGCAGTATGACCCTACTTCTCCAGCAAGGTGGGGCCACGCTTTACATAATACATACACCAGGGCACATTCAAAGCATGCTTTGATAATTACCTATTTTCGTACATAGAAGATTCTGCAGGGAATGAGGTATATTTTGGAAACAGTTGTCCGCATTGCTTAAGATGAATTTTGACATTTCTTTTCCAAATGCACCAACAGCAGGCTGCTGAAGACCTAAAGGCAAGTAAACAAGCAACATTTAGATACTATAGGAATCATGGCTATATTATATCATCATTTTTGTTTAGACGGTGTATTTTGTTGGCACATTGGTTTCCGGCATCCATACTATTTTGGCCCATGCCTACAGGAAGGCGACGTCACCCTCACTTAGGAACTGCAGGGGGGTAAAGGGAAAAATATCATCTAACTCTTTCCCCCCTCTGTTTTTTTGCACTTTCTTCCAGCCCTTTAGGGAAAAAAAAGGGGGGGGGGGGTCTTGAATAAGCGAACCCTGTCACTGAGGTGCAAGGTCCACTTTAAACTAACAATGCCCTCAAACCTAAACTGTAAAGATGACCATTTACAACATACACGTATGCATGAAATCTGACTGTATCAGAAGCGCCCAGTAACCCAAGTTGCTGCGTAATTCTTCCCAAAGAAACTATTTACAAAATATGCTGCTATGATGTCTAGTGAATCTACGAGTTTTTTGCCATCTGTGTCCAATTGGGGAGATTTCCCTTCATTTCCTGTCCCATAACCAAAACAGGAAGTGCGAGGATATCCCTCCAAAGTGAGAGAATCCATTGTTGTCACCAGAACTAGTGTCCCCTCTATTCCTTTTCTGGTGACAACCCCAAAATTTTGATGTTCTTTCACTTTAACTCTTGGTGATAACGGTAAAAAGGACAAATAGAGAGGGTGACCCTCCCAAACCAGGGACGCAGACAGCAATAAAAACCTGACAGGTTTTCTAATCCCTCTCCACTATCCAAAACTAAAAGCAAAAGGTTTTGCTTTAGTTATACTTTAAGGATAAAAATAAAGGTTGTCACAGAGTTTTCTGTGCACAATGAAACTTATTTTACTATATTTAGTTATTTCTATTAAATATTCCCATTAATAGTCTAATCCAGTGGTCTCCTAATTGTGGTCCGAGGGCCAGATGCCGCCCTTTGCTTGCCTTTATGCAGCCCTTGGGACACTATGCCCTTGGGGCATTATTTACTTCTACTAACACCAATGATGAAGCACCATTCTTTCTACTGACACCAACAGTGTGGCATAATTCCTCTCATTGATGACAACGGTAGGGCCCTATTGCTTCTACTGGCATCAATGATGGGGCATACTTCCACTAATATAAATGTTGGAATACAATACATGCAAGGGACACCAATGATGGAGCACCATCCCACCCACTGACACCAATGATTGGGCACTATTCTTTCCACTGACACCAATGATGGGGCACTATTCCTGTCACTAGCACCAAAGATGGGGCACTATTCTTGCTACTGACACCAACGATGGGGCACTATTTCTCCCACTGATACCAACAATGGGGCACGATTCCTCCTCCTTCTGATCACAGAGACAATGTCATTTGTTTACTCCCACTGACCACCAAGTCCAAGACACTTCTACTTTCTACTCCCACTGGCCCTCCTAAAGTCTGAAGGACAGTAAACTGGCCCTTTGTTTAAAAAGTTTGGCGACACCTGGTCTAATATAATAATGCAGTACACAAAGCAACAATGATGTGCAAAATGCAGTATCCCCTGACAAACAACAAATTAATTACCATTTCAACAGTTCCTGACATTCTGAAAACAAAATGGTGATTATTGATTTCTATTCTTGATTGCACTTTTTGCTCCATAATAATTTGTCTACACTAAATATACTGAACATCTTCCATTCACAATAAAATATTACAATGGATATTTAGCAGGCATATCAATGAGGATATCATTTTTTGAGAGCTGTCATTGCAGGTCCAATCCAGAGTAAACATTGTTTTGTTTACATTCTTTCTGTTTGCTGTCTGGGCTGACCAAGACCAGACTATGAAGAGACACATCTGATTCTGCAGACCAGGAATGACAACAAGAGGGAAGCAGAGATATTTCTATCGGTACATTTTGATTTTCACAGCTAGCTGTCAGAAATACATGGGATGAAGCATAGGCAGGCAGGGGAGGGTTATCTGCTTTTACATGTATATTTGAGTGCACCTCCATTTAAAAACATAATTTAGGGTACCTAACCATAAGTGATATTTTGAGGTTTAAGGAGAAGATATCTTCCCTGTTCTTTTCAGTCCTGGTCTACAGACATGTCTCTGTCTACACTAACTGTTGATCAACGCAGACCGCAGACAGGCTGACTGTAAACAAAGCAATATTTACACTAACCAGGACCTCTGATGACAGGTCTTCAAGCACAAGTAAAGCAGAAGTAAGAGTGTATATTTGCAAAATTGCTCAGTATCAATGGATATATTAATAGAGCCTATTGGGTTGGTTTGCTAAAACTGCAGAATACAATGCGGCTGTGCATGGTAGCTTCTAACTTCAGCTTGATTAAATAAGATTTGGACAATAAAACCTAGAAGCTGATTGGTTTCTAAGCACAGCTGCACCGGATGTTGCACTCTCCAGTTTTAGAAAATCAACCCCTATATGTTTTAGAAACATGATTATCCTTTTAAATAAAATGAAAATTTAATTCTAAGTAAAATATGTATGTTACAATGCCAGACATGAGCCATACAAAAATAATACATATCACGGGCTTGCATATACAATGATAAGAACAAGATACAGTACCGGTCAGGCTGCGGAGAGGCTGATGAGAAATGCCACAGCATAGTTTGAGAGTTGCAGGAAGCATAGTCAGTAGGATGGGATGTGCAGTCCGGCCTTCCTAGCTGGAGGGGCTGTGCACTCTACACTCTCCTATCTTTATAGTTATCCTGAAGGACAGCACCTGATGATAGCCAGCAAGTTTCCAGATAGAAAATGGGAATGGAGAGAGTCCAAGGACAGAGAAAGCTCAGAGGAGGAGACCAACTGGCAGAATAAAGAAATCATTTAGTTCACAAGCCAACTGATACATCTGCTGCTGCTGCATATAAAATATTATCTATACTAAAGACGTTGAGGTTGCCCCAAAAAAAAAGGACATTTAAATATGAACTTTTCCAAGTATACAAATATTATCTGGTTATAATGGGCCATGCATAAGAGAAAGTTTAGTCAAATAAGAGAAATGTATTGGGAACATCAACATAATCAAATACAAAATGCCAAAGTCTACTATTACTTCCATGTAAGCAATAATCTCAGAGCAAACTGATCAGCTGCGCTTTGGCCACAGCACAGTGTACCTTGGCAAAGGGCAGTGGGTTAGCTGCCCTTTGCCATAGACTTATGATCTTTTTGCCATAGACTTAGACCTATTATATCCAAGGTTTTGGTGTGTTTTCTGTAAGAGTACCAAAAACCCTGCATGCAGGACTTTCTGAAAGCTCACCAAAACCACTGGACGTAATAGAAATGTATGGCAAAGCGCAGCTAACCCACACCAAAACTGCGGGTACACTGCGCTGCACCTGCGCGGCCAAAGAGTAGCAGATCAGGGTGAAGCCGCCCTAAGATGCTACAAATTGCATTTAAAAAATGAAATACAGCCCAACAAAAACATGTAATCAATAGGGCTAGTTCACACAGTAGGGTTCATTTACTAAAGGCAAATAGGCTGTCCACTTTGCAAGGGCATTCCTTCCCAAGCTTAGTGAAGGTGGGGAAATTTAAAGTGTTACTAAACCCAAGACCCTGCATTCACTATATCTGGTCTCCCACAGTATACAGAACATGGAAATGCAATTATTTTAGTAAATATAAATGGCTAAATACCTTTTCCCATCAGCAGTATATCGCAGTCTTGTGACTTTTATCAGTGTATGGTTAAAGCTTGTAAAGCTGCTTTCACTGTCCTATGTCGCTGCAGGAATCCGGACACTCTGTCTGGACAGTGCTGATTGGCCCGTTGCTGATTTCATACACCCTCCCAAGAAAAAAAATAAAAAAAACTCTTGCAATACACACCAAACTAAGCATGTGCAGAGTTACTCCAAAGGCTCTGTCCTATCAGAATATAGAGATTCGGGACAGTGGAAGAAGGTGAAGATCAGAGAGGACAGGATCAAACAGACTTTTTACATAATGAGCAGGATTAACCCCTTAGAATCCACAGTAAGTATAACAAGCATGCTTTACTGCATATACAGACTGATTTTACTGTTGTGGGTTTAGTAACACTTTAACTTTGCAAAGAATACCCAATTACATTCAAGGAAAAAAAAATTTTTACTTGGGCATGTTCGAATGATGGAAGTGAAAATTCCTTTACAACGAGTCTATTTGCCATTAGTAAATAAGCCCCTATGCATGGAGATAGCAGTCATTTTTCTGCACCTGATCAATGCATATTTTTTGCCCCCGACCAATGCGTGTTCTGTCCCCGCTACACGTTTCCCTGTGTGTAGCTCAACATGCAGCTAAACCCTCCTGTTCTGCAATAAGCCATTTATCCCTTATGTTATCGCAAAGTCCCAATTTCTCCCCATGTGGGTTTACCTACTGCAATAAGCCAGACTGAGTGTAATCTTGAATCTTTATTAACTAAACAGGGTGGGTAAAACTGTTGAGAAAAAACAAAAACAGATACTTATAATCAGTATATATAGTATACAGAAATACAATGAATAAGCTAGGCTGTAGATGGCAATAAATAATTCTCACCAGTGATGCTGCATTTAGCGGATGCAAGTTTTAGTCCAACATAGCTGGTTCCTTCTTTCAGCCTCTAAGATGGAGTCTGGGTTCCCAGAATGCACCTATTTCTCTTCCTTAGACTGAAAAATGATGGGAGCTTTTCTTAAAGGTGAACAGTTTCTAGTTTCTGAAAAACTGTAAATTTACCATTGGCTTCATCTTGTGGTCAAATCTGATATTGCAGACAAAAACTTCTTCTTTAGTATCTTGCTGGTGGCAGAACAACATGTGTCCACATGGGCATATAGAAAACAATTGTTTGTGAAGCCGCCCTAAGATGCTACAAATTGCATTTAAAAAATGAAATACAGCCCAACAAAAACATGTAATCAATAGGGCTAGTTCACACAGTAGGGTTCATTTACTAAAGGCAAACAGGTTGTCCACTTTGCAAGGGCATTCCTTCCCAAGCTTAGTGAAGGTGGGGAAATTTAAAGTGTTACTAAACCCAAGACCCTGCATTCACTATATCTGGTCTCCCACAGTATACAGAACATGGAAATGCAATTATTTTAGTAAATATAAACGGCTAAATACCTTTTCTCATCAGCAGTATATCGCACTCTTTTGACTTTTATCAGTGTATGGTTAAAGCTTTTTTTGGAAAAAATTCACTTTTTTGAAATGGCGTCAAACTTTTACCCTCAAAAATCTCCATAGGCGACGTTTAAAAAATTATACAGGTTGCATGTTTTGCGTTACAGAGGAGGTCTAGGGCTAGAATTATTGCTCTCGCTCTAACGATTGTGGCGATACCTCACATGTGTGGTTCAACTATCGTTTTCATATGCGGGCGCTACTCACGTATGCGTTCGCTTCTGCACGCGAGCTCGTCAGGACGGGGTTTTTTTTTTTTAAAGAAAAAATTATTTTTATTATTATTTTTTTTTTTTTAAATAAAGCTTTATTAAAGAGCAGTGCAGTACATTGAAACAAAAATCCAAAGGTATACTGACAAATCCCATGCAAATAAGGGATTGATATTAGAAAAGTACAAAGATATTAAACAGAGATTCAAAGCCACTTACAATTGCCATTGAAACAGTAGGGAAGGCTGTGTCTTATGTTCCCTGTGTGGGTTGACAATCCCAACACCCCTAACAGGATCACACTGTGTTAGGAGCCCCCCCATCTCCAGGGAAAGTGTTAAGGATAACCCGGTACCCCTACTGTCCCCACTCCCAGGGACCTGCCACCGCCCCTGAGGTAAAGATAGGGACCACTAGAGAAGCCATCAGACCCCTCCAGCAGTTCCCATCCATCTAGCAGTAATCCGTTTTGAATCCATAACTCGAACTCACTATTCAAAGTCTGATGGCGACTTAAGACATTCTACTATATTGTAAATCAGAAAGTTAAACAAAACTGATACACTGCTAATGTGATATCAATTCGTTGTAGTAACAGAAAGACAGGATAGAGAAGAAAAAAAGAAGAAGAAATAGAACGCTAGCATGGATGCATATAGTTGTGCCCGGTCCAAGGTGTTTTTTTTTTTTGTTTTTTTTTAAATTTGAAATCAGCTTGACTGTGTCGTTTGAATACCTGGGATAAGGGAAATGGCTAAATGTCTAGCCCAGGGCTCCCATGTTGCCTCGAATGACTTAGTGGTGTCCGTCATAGAGCTGACCGTTTTTTCTTGGGACATAATCCACGAAATCTTTCTTTTGGCTGCCTGGAAAGACACTGTGGGTTGCTTCCAGGCCTTAGCTATGGTGGTTTTAGCTCCTAACAGCATGAAGGATATCAACTTTTGAGAGTGTTTCGTTGTCTTAGGAATTGGTGCATTAAGTAATGCCACTTGGGAAGATTTAGTAATAGGAAGACCCGATACTTTTCGAATCATAGCGAATATTTTGTTCCAAAAACCTCTTAATCTCGGACATTCCCACCATATATGAATCATGGAGCCCTGAGCTTGACACCCTCTGAAGCATAACGGGGAGGCGGAGGTAAACATAGTTGCAAGTCTGGTGGGTACTAGGTACCATCTCAAAAACACTTTTAGATTAGCTTCTATTAATGAAGTATTTAAAATACCTTTAAAGGCTGTGGATCCTCTCCGATGCCATTCCTCCAGGCTCCAGGTCCCCTGCAGATCACTCTCCCACGATTCCATGTATGCAAATTTTGTGGTGGGTTCCACAAGAGACGCGTAAATGAGAGATATACCCCCCTTTATGTCTAATGCTTGGCCACACCAACGCTCATAAGATGTAAATTCCAAAGGGAGCGCCTGTCCCTTCGTTAGTGAGGAAAGAAAGTGGGATATATGGACATATCTAAATCTCTCTGAACCTGGGAGTTCAAGCTTATCTATACAGTGCTTCAGCATAATCGGACCCGAGGGCGAGAGAAAGTGGCCAATACGGTACATCCCCTTGTCCAGCCACCATTTAAAGGACTTGATATCCATGCCCGGTACAAATCGGGGGTTATGAAAAATGTGGTCAAGAGGGTGGGAGGGCGAGGTCAGAGCTGGTAAGCATTTCAGGTGTCCCATAATTTAAAGGATTGGGACAATGCTGGGGCTAATATGGAAGGCCTTGATTTCATGGGGCACCAGAGGAGGTAGTCTATGGTGTGTGTCGGGATAGCTTGTCTCTCTATATCTATCCAATCGGGTTTCTCCACTCTGAAGTATACCATTGAGAGTTGGGCCAGTCTTGCAGCTTGGTAGTAGCTAAACAGATCTGGGAGACCCAAACCCCCCTTGGTCTTTGGACTAAAAAGCACATTGTGGGCTAGCCTATAGCCTTTTTTACCCCAAATGAATTTTATTATTTTCCCTTGGAGGGATTTAAGATGGTGTTTTCTAATGTCTATCGGGAGTGACCTAAACAAATAGAGGAGCTTGGGCAATAACGTCATTTTGATAGAATGAATTCTACCTAGCCATGATATATTGTATTTGGACCAGGCTAGAATGTCAGATTCTAGTGTGCGGAACATGGGAGGGAAATTAGCTTGGAAAAGTCGCTCAAACTTGGGGGTAAGGTTTATCCCTAGGTATCGGATCGAAGAGTCGCTCCATTTAAATTTGAATGAAGGCTTGAGCCTATTTACTTCTGCCTCTTGTAGGGAAATATTTAATGCCTGTGATTTGTCCATGTTGACCTTTAAACCCGACAAGGATCCAAATGTTTTTAAAAGATTGCAAATATTGGGAAGTGAGGTAGTTGGGGATGTGACAAATAGGAGGATGTCGTTCGCAAACATGGCGCATTTGTGGGTGTGCGCTCCGCATTTTACACCCTTAATATTTTGGTTAGATCTGATCGCAATTGCCAGAACCTCTATAGATAAAGCAAAAATCGCAGGAAATAGGGGGCACCCCTGTCTGGTACCCCTGGTTATTTGAATGGGATCCGAATAAAATCCGTGTAGTTTGACCTTGGCACTAGGAGTGGAGTATAATGCTTTCAGGGTATTTATAAACTTTTCCCCGAATCCCCAACGTCCCAGGACTGTGAATAGGAATGACCAAGACAAAGAGTCGAAGGCCTTTTGAAGGTCCAACGACAGCAATAAACCTTCTTGCTTTGGGCCTCCATCCCAACCCGTTTGTAATAATGAGACAATATCGACCGCCCTTCTAACTTGATCCGGGCCTTGTCTTCCCGGTATAAAGCCCACTTGGTCTTTGTTTATATATTGGTTGATGAAGGAGTTAATTCTGTTAGCTAGGATTTTAGTAAGTATTTTCAAGTCGTTGTTAATCAGCAAGATTGGTCTGTAGTTCTCGACTAGAGATGGATCCTTGTCAGGCTAGGGTATGACAGAGATAAATGCCAAATTTAGTTGTGACTCTAGGGGTGTCCCTGCCCTTTTGGAGTTGAAGAATTTTGTAATATGGAGTGCTAAAGTTTTCTTAAAAGTTTTATAGTATTGATTGGAGAAACCATCGGGGCCGGGTGCTGAGCCCCCTTTTAAATTTTTTTTTTTTTTTTTTTTTTCAAATAACATTTTTTATTAAACGTATAGTCATACATATGCATTGAGCAATAGTGTTGCTTATAGTTAAGTGCAATAGGTAAACAGTCAACGCAATAGACATTGAGCCTCTGATGATAATCATCCAGGTACATTAGTGGTATAACATCTTCTATACCATCTGAGGTTTTCAACCAGCAAATAACATTATTAAACTGAGAGTGTATTAGCATTTTACAGAGAGAAGGAAAATAAAGTAGGAAAAGAGAAAAGAGGGATGGAAGGGGGAAGGGGAGGTGGGGGGGGGGTCTAGCCGCAGACCTAGGGCGGGTCCTCTCGTTTATGCCATTCCTCCCAGACCATGTCATGGGCCTCCATTCTGTTTTGTATCCTGGCTGTCATTTTCTCCATTAGCTCTATGTCCTTTATTCTGGTATAGAGGTCTGCTTGGGAGGGTGGAATCTGTTTCTTCCAATAGAGGGCTACCAGGCATCTCGCTGCTGTGAGAACATGACCTAGTAGTTTCCTAGAGTGTCGGGATATACGTAGCCCAGACACACCAAGAAGAAACAGTTTCGGGACTTTGGGGACCTGGACGCCCAGTAGGCGATTCAACAATAATTGTGTTTCCGTCCAAAAGGGAGCTATTTTGGGACATGTCCAGTAAATGTGAAATAAGGTCCCCCTGTCCTTCATACACCGCCAGCATCTATCCGAGCTAGATGGGAAAATGGTGTGGAGGACATCAGGTGTCATATACCAGAAGAAAAGGACCTTGTATGCATTCTCTTTGTACAGAGTGCATATTGAGCTTTTAGCCGCCCGGGACCAAATCGTCTTCCAGGTAGCTTCCGAGATCTCCTCCCCTAGGAACTTCTCCCAGCGGGTCATGTACGAGTGTTTGCCATGGTCTGTAAAGTTATAGGAGTTCAGTATCTGATAAATATCGGATATTAGCCCGCGTCTGGTTGAGCCCTCTAATATCAATCCCTCAAAGGGTGATGGGGCCGAGAACTGTAGGTTCGGGGCAATTGATTGAGCGTAGTGCCTTATCTGCAAGTATCCAAAGAACACTTGCCTTGGTAAATCAAATTTTCTCTGTAGCTCTGTAAAGGACAGTAATCTGCGCGTGCATGGGTGCACCAGGTGGCCAAAGTGGAATAAATTCCTCATCGCCCATGGATAAGACATCTGATGAGTAAGGCCTACAGGCAGCTTGGGGTTGTAGAGGAACGATGTGAGGAGTGATCTTTCTGAGCATAGTTTATAGAGCCGTGATACTTTACGCCAAAGTGTACTAATGTGGAGCATGGGGCCCAAGAGTTGAGTGGACTCCACCTTCACCTCTGCATTCCACAGCATGCTATTTGGATGGACTGGGGCCATCCAAAGTTTTTCTATTTCTGTCCACTTATTATATGAGCGTTGGGTGAACCAAGAGGCCAGGGTTCGCAGTTGAGTGGCTTGGCAGTATTTAGTTAGGTCAGGGAGTGATAGTCCGCCGTCTGATCGTGCCGCTGTCATGACTGATTTTGGAATTCTATGTCTTTTGTAATTCCAAACAAATCGTGTTAAATCCGCCTGGAGTTTTTTCAGCTCTGGTAGGGGTATTGGGATGGGGAGAGTTTGGAATAAATACAGCAGCTTTGGTAGGATGACCATCTTAACAGAGGCTATCCTCCCTAGTAGGGAGATATGATGGGCCTTCCATTTCAGTAGAAGGTCCCTTATAGTTTTAAAGAGAGGGGGGTAATTGGCTCGGTATAGGGTGGAATAAGAGGGAGTTAGCTGTACTCCCAGGTATTTCAGTGATGATGTCTGCCAATGGTAGGGGAAGCAATGTTGTAGGTGTTGTGTTTCCTGTGTTGGGATATTAACGGGTAGGGCTTCTGATTTAGTCGCATTTATCTTGTATCCTGATAGGGATCTGTATAGGTCAAGTTCGGCGTGTAAGTTAGGGAGTGATATTCTGGGTTGGGTTAGGGTGAGGATAATATCATCAGCAAACAAGGCAAGTTTGAATTCCCTGTCCCTCAGCAGTATGCCGTGAATGTTCGGGTTTTTGCGAATGGAAGCCGCCAGAGGCTCGACACACAACGCAAAAAGTAGCGGTGAGAGTGGGCACCCCTGGCGGGTCCCATTCGTGATTGGAAAGGCCCGTGATGGGGCGAAGGGAGTTTTTACTTGGGATGAGGGATTAGTGTACAGATGCCTAATTGCTTGGAGAAATGGGCCCTGAAATCCCATGCAATTCAACGTGGCGAAGAGGAAGGACCAGCCGAGGCGGTCGAAAGCCTTTTCCGCGTCCAAACCAAGGACTAATGCTTGCTGCTTATTCCTGTTCGCCACGTCTATTAGGTCAATGATTCGTCTCGTATTATCCCCCGCCTGACGTAGGGGGACGAATCCCACCTGATCCTTGTGTATTAGCGAGGGAAGTATCAGGTTTAGTCGCATTGAAAGGAGTTTAGTAAAAATTTTTAAATCAGAGTTTAGGAGTGCGATTGGCCTGTAGCTGGCACACACAGAAGGATCTTTGTCAGGCTTAGGAATCAACGTGAGGAACGACCTCTGCATATCAGTGGGAATGGAGGTTTTCTGAAAGAAGGCGTTAAACATCCTACACATATATGGCAGTAGAATCGGGAGGAATGCCTTATAATACTCATAGGGAAGGCCATCTGGGCCTGGTGATTTATGAGAGGGTAGGGTTTTAATAGTGGCCGTTAGCTCTTCCTCTGTAATCGGTGCATTAAGTGACATTAGATCCGTCTTAAGTAATTTGGGGAGTCCACTGTCCTCTAAATATTGTTTCATACGGTCTTTTATGTCAGGAGGGGGCGGGTCTCGGGGAATTTCAGGGTTATTATATAGTGTTGTGTAAAATTCTCCGAAGGTCGGGGCTATGTCTTGGGGGTGTGACATAAGGGCCCCCTTTTTATCTTTAATTTGGTGGGGTGTGGACATGTGAGAGCGCTCCGAGAGTTTACGTGCCAGGATGGTATGGGCCTTATTCCCCTTATCATAATATGTTTGTCTTAATCGAGTAAGTGCCTTCTCTACTTGTCCTAGCGCTACATCTCGAAGGGTGTTTCTGAGGCAGATTACTTTTTTGAGAAGGTTTAGGGATGGTGATACCTGCAGTCGGAGTTCTAGAGTCTTAAGGTCTCTTTCGGCTTGAATTTTAGATGCCATCGCGTTTTTCTTCAAAGCCGAAGAAATCGCTATACACCGTCCCCGTAGGACTGCCTTGTGGGCTTCCCAAAGGGTGGTTAAGGAGACTTCGGGGGTAAGTAATTCTGCAAGGTTGTCTCTAGTTCCGATCTGGACGGAATATGTTGTAAGAGGAAGTTGTTTAGCTGCCAATTACTAGGTTTACGGGTCGGGGTACCTATTTCTAGTGAGATAAGAACTGGGGCATGGTCAGACCACGAGATGGGGAGGATCTGGGCGGTTTTGGTGGCGCGTAGGGTATTGTTATTAACGAAGATATAGTCTATGCGGGAATGCATGAGGTGGGGGGCAGAATAGAATGTGAATTGCTTATCCCCTGGGTGTAAGGCTCTCCATGTATCGAATAAAGCATGTCGCCTAGTCAGCTGACGAAACAACTTGGAATCACGGACGGCCCGAGCCTGATGGGCTGCGGGGTTAATCACGTGACGGTCCAAACCCACCGAGTGCACCAAGTTGAAGTCTCCGCCAACGATTAAATAATCATTGGGTTGTCTAAACAGGCGGGCGAGGACCCTAGATAGGAAATGTATTTGATGGGTATTGGGTGCGTAGATGTTACAGAAAGTTACCGCCTGTGTCTGCCACTGACCTCTTAGAATTATATAGTGTCCCCCCGGGTCGACGAGGGAGTCGGTGCATTTAAATGGAGAGCCTTTTTTAAACAGAATGGCAACACCCGCACGCTTACGAGGACTAAAGGCCTGATAAATCTGGGGGTACTGTTTGGATGCGAAGGCGAAAGCACTCCCTCTATTGAAGTGTGTCTCCTGCAGCATAGCTACATCTGCCCCAATCTGCCTGAGTTCCCTCAATGCGAGATGCCTTTTTTTGTTTGAGTTCAAGCCATGGACATTAAACGATAAGATCTTAGCCATGGTCGATGGTGTGTGCGTGCATCAGATTACTTAGCTTATCCAGTCGTGGACCTTCCAGGAAGTCCAAGGTGCGACGGGGATCAGGCGTGAGAGGAAGCCGAGTGACTGCTCCAGACCTGCGGCGAACCATAAAAAGAAAAAAAATAGGGGTGGGGGGGAGGTAGAAGAAGTAGAATAAGTGGAGGGGAGAAAAGAAAAGGAGAAAAATAGTTAGTAACATATCATTTAGTAATAAACATTTTGTTGTTGTCTCGGGCAGTAGAGACCGCCCGGATTCTAAAAGGTTCCAGTAGGTCCCCTCGGCCGGGGCCCCCAACAAGGGCTCAGGCCGGGGGGGCATAGCGAACAAACAAATTCAACTATGTTCAAGTCCTCAAAACAGAGTGACAATAGGGAACTCTAGTGGGATTGACCTCTAGGGGGGGATCAGTGACCGAATGTTCCACCGCTGAGCTATCTCCAACAAGAGGGGGGTGCCCTATGTTGCTGATGAAATGACAGGTGGGGAAGGCCTAGGGGGGGTAGCTTATAATTGTATTGGGTGGGGCAGGAGAGGGGGGAGACATAGTCATCCTTTTTTAGGCTTTGTTTTGGTGGATCCGCTGGGGGAGTCCCGATCTCTGGGTCGCTTAGTTGGTGGGACCTTCTGCCACACCACTGGAGGAGGTGTGGGCAAATCCACTAAGTCCCATTCAGGCAAGCGAGGTAGTGGGATTTCCATGGTGTCACAGAAATTTTCCAAGTCTTCTGGAAAGCGTAGCACTGCAGTTTTTCCCTGCCGTCGGGCAGTGAGGCTGAAGGGGAATCCCCAGCGGTAGGTGATGTCGTTTTCTTGGAGTAGGATGAGTAGGGGTTGGAGCAGTCTGCGTTTCTGTAACGTTATCCAGGAAAGGTCTGGAAATAGCTGGACCTGCGTGTTTTCAAAAAGAATCTTTTTTGTGGTGCGGGCTTTGCGCATGATGTCCTCTTTCAGGGGAAATGAATGGACCCTGCATATGACATCTCGGGGTCTGGAGACGGGCCCTTTGGGGCGGAGGGCACGGTGGGCACGGTGGGCACGGTCCATCTCAATGGGTTTGTTTGGGGGGTCCCCCAGAAGGTTGTTAAACAGGAGTTGCAGGGTTTTGTGAAGATCTTCGGGACCCTCTGACTCAGGCAGACCCCGGACACGAATGTTGTTTCGACGTCCTCGGTTATCCAAGTCTTCGAGGTGACGTTGCATGTTCCGGAGCATTATATGATGGTCGGCCCCCTGTACTTGGGTGCGATGTACTGCCAGCTTGGTCTCCTGTATTTCCTCCTCCGCCATCTCCACCCTTTCAGATAGGTGTTTAAGGTTAGCATGTATCACTTGAATTTCTGCTCGGCATGCTGACTTGACTTCCTCGATAAGGAGTCTGAAGTCCTCCTTAGTGGGAATAGCCTGGAGACAGTCCTGCCATGAAGTGGGGTGCTGGGGGTGGTGAGCGTGTTCCATATGGCGTTGTGGGCTATGTGGTGGGGATGGTTCGCTTGCGAAGTGGGAGGATGCTGATCCCCTGGGGTCCCAGTGTTGTGGTTGAGGGATCTTCCTGTCCCCCCATGTGAGCCTCTGTGAGTGAGAGGGGAGGCCCCCATCTCTAACCTCCATAGGGATCAGGGACGGCGAGCTTGTTACCTGGGCATATGATTTCGTCTGATTTGTTCCTTGCTCTGTGGACTCGGAGGCATTATGGCGGGTCTGTCTCTGTGGCTGAGGGGAGACCGGAGGGGGGCCGAAGTATGGTTGGAGGGTGTCACCGTCAAAGTTCATTTCTGATAGCTGTCCAATGTCCCCTGTGTTCCCTGGCCCTGGCAGTGGGGGAAAGTCACTGGGTTGCAGGGATGGTGTGGGGGTCGCCGTTCCTCCCAGGGACAGGGATGGATCAGACATGGTGCGCAGCAGCTACGGGAAGGCCTGTGAGCACTGCGTGTAGGAGTTAGTGTAGAGGCCTAGTAAGGGGTCCTGTGACGGGCCGGGATGCTTCCCTTGTGCTGGGAGTGGAGGGGGTGGACTCACCGCAGTTGATCCCCTGCTTCTCCGGTCCCCTGTCTCCCGTTCCAGGTCCGCTGTGCTCTGGAGTAGTGGAGGGGATGCCGAGCTCCGCCGCGGTGACTGCCTCGTGGATAAGGCAGGAGCCGTCGGCGCCATCTTGTCCCTGCCGTCCTCGGACATAGAGGGATGTTTAAAGTACCCGTGGAGGGTTGTTGTGGAGCCGGACGGCGGTTGGGATGATCCCCTGGGTTTGGAGGATCTGGTTCTCCTGCTGCCTCCCATAAAATGTAGCTGAAAATCCCCCTTTCAGGCCTTAATGTTGCGGGCTGGTGGAGAGCTGGAGGCTCAGGCGTCCATGCAGGGCAACTTCCGGTCCCGCCCCCCTTTAAATTTTTAATTACCTCTATTGTAAGAACATAGAACATAGGGGATATGTATCACTGACAGGAGTATGTGGTCGATCCTGGAGTATGTTTTGTGAGGGTTTGAATAATGCGTATAATCCCTCTTTGTGGGATTATGTTCTCTCCAGATATCGGCTAGGCCTTGTTGATAAATAAGTTTCGCGATCTTGGAGCTTGTTTTTGTGGGGCGGATTGATTGTGCTTTTAAAGGTTTGGATTTATCTAGACTTGGGTCGAAGGCAACATTAGAATCACCTCCGAAAATTACCGTTCCTTCTAATAGTGGGCTAAGAGTTTGAAGCATTGCTTGGAAGAATTTGGTCTGACCCTTGTTGGGGGAATAATAAGAAATGAACGAATATAGGCTTTCATCTATCTTACCTTTTACCAATAAAAATCTACCTTCTGGATCTCTGTGCACCAGATTGGGCTTGAATTTACAATTTTTCGCAAATAGTATTGCCACCCCTCTGGTCTTATCGTCCGCATTCGCTAGGAAGAATGTGGGAAATTGAGCATGTAGAAATGTCAGGTTATATCTTGAAGAGAAATGTGTTTCCTGGATCAAGACTACCGCCATTTTTTGTGCATGATAAGACTGAAATAATTTACGCCTCTTTACCACTGAATTTAACCCTTGGGCATTATGGGATGCTAATTTAAAGGACGTTAGGGGCATGGAATCACTTGAGGTATGGGAAGGGTGAGGGTGGGAGGGTGGGGGGGCGGTAAAGAAGGGGAATGGGGAAGAGCAGGAGGGAAGAGAGGGAGGAGCATTATAAGAGCTGTATCTCAATCTATTAGGTGCGAGATTTTCCTAACAATCAGGTGGACGAGATATGAGGTGGAAAACCTCTAAAGGGTCCTCTGCATTTCCCCCCAATTCTAGCGTGTCCAGCTCCTGGTCTTCCAATCTACCAGCCGGTGTTGAGGAAGTCCCAAAGGGGGGAAGACCCAAGAGCTCGATCTTTGTTGTTTGTTGTCAAGTTGATTGTGGGAGATCCGGACGAATTCTTTGGAAAAGGGGGGAGCAATGATTTCGCGATCCGCTTAAGTAGAAAACTGAAGATCCAACAGAAGAGTTCGCATGACAAATAGATGCATTTTTATGGTGCGGAGTGACCTATCAGGTCTGAGGTGTCGGAGTCAGGAGATGTACATATGGAGGTGGAAGTCCGGTAACCCTGATGGGTTCAGAGTTCGTACATCTTAAACCTAAGGGGGGATCTGGGGGGTCCCCATCTCATTAAGAGGGTCATTTAGGGTTAATAACGACTTGGGTTAGATCCTGAAGAATATGTCTGGGTAAGACCTGGAGGTATTCATCTGAATCAGGAGGGCATCGGTTCCCTCACTCGTCTGCTTTTGGTAGTTTTCCATAAAGGAGAAACGGGGCTGGTCGGAGTCTGTCTCTTGTAGGATCCAGATTGCGCATTTGATGTGTCCATCTCTGAGTCCTGAGATATAAGCTTCAGTGAAAGAAGGATCCGCTCTCCTTCAGGCAGATTAGTGAATGAGTGGGTCTTGCCTTTGTAGGTAAATTTTAAAGCAAAGGGGAAAGCCCACCAGTATCTTATTTCCTTTTGTGTCAGGATTAGTAATAGAGGTTTGAGGGCTCTGCGTTTTTGAATCGTCATAGGCGAAATGTCCGCAACTATTTGAACATCGTGGCCTTGGAAGGAGATGTGTGGTTGCTGGTGGGAGAGCTTCATGATGTTCTCTTTCACTCCGTAGTGGTGCGGCTTCACCACTATATCCCTGGGAGACCCATCCTTCCTGGGTGGTCCCAGTGATCTGTGGGCTCTGTCTAACTCCAGCTTGTGTGTAGAGATATCAGGAATAAGGGACTTCAAATCTTGCACTGCCGTAGGGACATCCGTGCAAGATTCTGGGATGCCTCTGACCCTGAAGTTCTCCCTTCTCGATCGGTTTTCCAAATCATCGATCCTATTTAAGGCTGCATCCAACTGCTCCTGCACAATCTGAATGTGATCAGAGTTTTGATTGGTTCTTGCGACTGTATAATCAAGCTTTTGTTCGATCGCTTCTATTCTGGTGCCCAGGTTCTGGAAATCAGATCGAATGTCATTTGTTATTTTGTGGGCTGTATTAGCTAAGCCCCTTTCCAACAGGTCAGATAGTTTGAGAAAGAGATCCCCTGCATTCTGGGGCATATCTGTGTCTGTGCCTCCCATAGTGCTGTTAATGTGCTGAAGGATAGGAGAATGTCCCATAGGAGATAGCAAGGGGGCTGCCAGGGGGTGCTCATCCAGATTGACTGAATTGTAGCCTGAGGGGGATGTGGTGGGGTGGGATGAGGAGATTGCTGGAGGAGGATATGGGAGAGTAGCAGGAGCGATCACTTGCCTGGCTTCTTGCAGTCCCCCTGATGCTGCATCTCGTGTCTGAGGCGCGGCCGCCATCTTGGATTCGGCCTGTAATCTTTCTGCCTCAAAACGGGGTCCCAGGTCCTTTTTTGCAGCTGTGGCAGGAATGGGTGGGGAGCCGATGTGTTCCCCCAAAAGATCCCGCTGTGCACGGGTTTTCGGCTGCCTCTGATACGGCGCTAGAATGGCTGGCTGGCTGGGGTAGTGAGGAGCTCCCGGCTTACGCGGCCATCTTGGAGTCCCTCGCGCATGCGCCTTTTTATTATTTATTTTACATGGTTTTATTTATTTTTACAGTTTTTTTTTTTTTTTAAAGTGTGTCACTTTTATTCCTATTACAAGGAATGTAAACATCCTTTGTAATAGAAAAAAGCATGACAGGACCTCTTAAATATGAGATCTGGGGTCAAAAAGACTTCAGATCTCATATTTACACTAAAATTTAATAAAAAAAAAAAAAAGTCATTTAAAAAAATGACATTGAAAAAAATGTGCCTTTAAGATGTATGGGCGGAAGTGACGCTTTGACGTCGCTTCCGCCCTGCAGTGTCATGGAGACAAGTGGGCGCCATCTTAGCCTCACTCGTCTCCAGGCACAGTAAGGAGACAGAGGCGATCGCCTCTGCCGCTACCGACGGCTCCAGTAAGCGGCGGAGGGCACCGGATCGCGGCGGGAGGGGGAGGGCCTCTCCTGCCACCGATAAAAGTGATCTCGCAGTGAATCCACCGCAGAGACCACTTTTATCTAAAAGCCGACCGCCGCCCAAAAATGGGGATACCTGGGTCATGGCAGCTAGCTGCTGCCATAACAACGATATCCACAGCCAAAGTTTGGACGTACATCGGCGTGCGGTGGTCGGCAAGTGGTTAAATACTGTAAAAAATAAATTTAAAAAAACACCATCAAACAGAATTGGCATCAGTCTGCAAGCTAAAATAAATTGATTTAGTGATTGGGCTGGTGTGAATGAGCACTAAGAGATAAAAATATATGTATATATGATAAATATTTACAGGAGGTCAGCTCTGTCAAGCATAGTTATCCTAATTGTAGGTAGAGATCTCTGGGTAGTTAGATTTACATTTCTTCTTTTGCTAGTAACCACAGTATAAGGTGCATCTAATGCTACACTCTCCAGAGGGTGAAAATGTTGCTGTCCAAGAGTGGCTCCGTTGTTCCTTCATAGAGTAGAGTCCCCATAATATAGGTGTGTGTTTAGCAAGCAAAAAAAGTTTGGGATTTTTCAGGTGCAAATCAATTAGATGAATATCAAATATAATATATATAAATATAAAAAAAAATCCTTTATTTTGAGGAGCAAAATAAGAATTTACACATTAAAAAATCAAAAAAGGGAGAGTAGATACAGAAATGGCAAGTATAGTTGATTACAATCACAGTAACACAGCAATGAACGATGGACTTCCTAACATGTTTTGCCCATATGTCGGGTTTCTTCAGGGGATGCTGGTCACATGCAGAGTACAATGCCTTCTATGTCTCCTGAAAGGGGGGAATATTAAAACTGCCGGGATGACTAGATGTTTCTGCTGTGTCAAAGAAAACACGCGCTGAAGGTGACCATAGATGGTAATAAAGACCAAAAAAGCAGGTTCAGCGACTGGCTTAATGCCAGGGGCCACACACCTCCAGAAATTCAAATCGCTTTCAAAAAAGTATCTGCATAAAGAAAGCAATGTGCATAGGTCCCTTGGTTCCCGCAGCCTCAAAATGAAATTAGATACAGCCACCACAATTAAAGATTGGTATGCTGCAATATATTACATTTTTTATATAGCAAAATCTCAGTAAGCGCTTAAGAGGTGGAGCTGATAGAACAAAGGTGACTAACCCTATATTCAAATTTATTAATATAGTGCAGCGCTAAAAGTATCAAACAACAAAGTGTCATAAAACATAAAACAGATGTGTAATAATGAATAATTCATCAAACAAACTCATCAGTCTCAGAAAAAGTCCATAAAGTGCAAACTGTGCTGTAGGTGAATGGCAATCATCCAATGTTGGGATATTCCCATGTAATAACATACAGTGCTCAGCATAAATGAGTACACCCCTTTTAAAAGTAAGATTTTAAACAATATCTCAATGAACAATTTCCAAAATTTTTACTTTTTTTTTTTTTTTTTAGAACATTTTTTAAGCTCATTACATGAAAGTAAGTTAAATAATATAACTTGGATAACAAAATTGACTGATGCTAGTATTTTGTATGACCACCATGATTTGCAAGGGCAGCACCATGTCTTCTAGGCATGGAATGAACAAGTTGGTGACTTTTTGCTACATCTATCTTTTTCCATTCTTCAAGAACGACCTCTTTTAGAGCCTGATTGCTGGATGGAGAGTGATGCACATCTTGTCTCTTCAGAATTCCCCATAGGCGTTCGATTGGGTTCAGACCAGGAGACATATTTGGCCACTGAATCACTTTCACACTGTTCTTCTTCAGAAATGCAACAGTGGCCTTAGATGTGTGTTTTGGATCATTGTCATGTTGGAAAAGTGCACAACGACCAAGGGCAAAGAGTGATAGTAGCATCTTCTCTTTTAATATAGAGCAGTACATCTGTGAATTCATGATCCCATCAATGAAATGCAGCTCCCTGACACCAGCAGCACTCCTGTAGCCCCACAGAAGGATACTGCCACCACCATGTTTCACTGTAGGCACCATGGATTTTTCTTCGTATGCCTCACCTTTGCGACGCCATACAGTTTTGAAGTGATCAGTTCCAAAAACATTTATCTTGGTCTCATCACTCCAGAGTACATAGTCCCAGTAGTCTTCTTTTTGAGCATGGACCCTGGCAAATTCTAGGCAGGCTTTTTTGTGCATGGGATTTAGGTAAGGGCTTCCTTCGTGGATGACACCCATGCATGCCATTCCTCTGCAGCGTATGCCATATTGTGTCACGGGAAACAATCACCCCAGTTTGCCTTTCTACTTTTTTAGCTAACTGCAGTGAACTTGCATGGCGATTTTCTTCAACTCTTCTCATCAGAAGATGCTCCTGTCGAGGTGTTAACTTCCGTGGATGACCTGGACAACTCTGTGAGATGGTTGCAGTTCTATCTTTGTTAAATTTCTGTATCACTTTTGCTACAGTATTCTGACTGATAAGTAAAGCTTTGCTGATCTTCTTGTACTCTTCACCTTTCTTGTGTAAAGAAGCGATTTTCTTTCTCAGGCCTTGTGACATTTCTCTTCCCTGTGGTGCCATTGCTGACAGCATGAAATGGGAAGGGGTTTTCTTTGATAAGTAACGCCCTTTTAAAGTCAACTGTCTGCTGGGCACCTGTTTAATGAACAATGAGACTCACCTGTAGTTGAATTCTTGTTAATTAGGATTTTGTTGCCTAAAATTTAGCTTTGCTCTTAAGACTTCCATTGAGGTGTATTCATTTTTGCAACATGGTCTTGAATGAATATGTTAAGAAAAATACTTGACCGGTGTATGGCTCATGTGTCGTCTGCCACCACCTACTAGCCCCACCCCTCTTTACTAACCAATAACTACCTATTAAAGAAATACACAACTCCTTCTGGATTTAATGGCCATATGGCCCCTTTATTAACAACCATAACAAAATATTTTATATAAAATAAATTCATATATATATATATATATATATATATATATATATATATATAAAACCTAACTTTTTGTACCTGCTTTAACTGCTATGTCTAAGGTTCCTGAAGGAAGGTTTTCTATCGCATCGGCTGGTGGTACAGCCGATGCGATAGAAAACCTTCCTTCAGGAACCTTAGACATAGCAGTTAAAGCAGGTATCTAGGCATCTAGGCATCCTGGCCCCTAGCGGCGATTCCACCAGCTCAGGGACAAACTGTTACCAACTTTTTGCCCGATACAGCCCGATGACCAATAGCCCACTATTTCCATGATAGGGAAGGTACCTATACCGAGATAGGCCCAACCTGTTCCACACTACATACTGTATTCCTTCCAACATTCCGACCTTCAATAACCCAAGACCCCTGCAGCCAACACCTAGATGACAAAAAACAACATTAAACCAACCACACGGTCTCAAAGATAGGGAGGGAGGGAAAGAAAAAACTTCCTGTGCTGTTACCTCTCTATCCTGCTGCCCCACCTAATGAAACTACCACCCCCACTCCCCGGGGATAATCCAATACCCAGGCCACACCCCCTACCCTTCCATTGCTCCAGTGTAAGCCTCCCCCCCCCATAAACTTGTACATTCACAGGAACTGGCCAGTGCAACTTGCCCAGCGACCCCCAGTCATGTGGGCCCTACACCTAGTTTCCCTTTGCTCCGGGTCTTTTTTTTCTGTGTGTGCAAATTAACAAATCTTGGTTGCAGTCAATGGCCCACATTTGTGGGAACATTTTGTTTTTGTAGTATAGTGTCCCACAGAAAATGTTGATTCTGAAAGGAACATAAAGGTTTTCTGACAAACCTGTACTCATTTATGCTGAGCACTGTATATATAAAGTGACTTCAGTGCTTCTCTGCATAAAGTGACTCTACTGCTTTTCCTTCACCAATATGAACTCACCAGAATCTTTAAACGGCATTATATCAATCCAATCTGGAGGAAGTCCCAGCAGTCACCCAGCCACTCATCCCAAAAGGTGATTTATAGTGTAGCACTTTATTTAAGATTTAGGCGTATAAATACAGTTTCAGGCAGGGTTCACACTGAAGCACGGAGCGGCTCACAGCAGGGGTCCGGTGCGTCCCTGTTCACCTTTCAGGTCCGATTTCAGACCAAATTTTTTTCTGAATCAGACCTGAAACTAACCAGAAGATGCACAGGGCTCCTATGCAATTCGCACCGGAGCCGCTTCGGTGTTGTGTGAACCGGCTCCATAGAGCTGGTCACAATCTCTTGACATGCGAATTGGATGCGGGGAAAGACACATCCAATTTGCAATAGTGTGAACCAAGTCTGAAATAAGAGATGTATTTCCAAATGTACATGAGTAGGGGATACACCTACCTAAGATTTTTTTGGATTTAATTTTTGCGGTTTACTACCGCTTTAATCTGTGTGTGGATGTTAAAGGATAAGGTTAGGTTTTTATGGGGTAGATTCACAATAAAGCCTAGTACACACTATTGTTTTTTTTTTCGTTCAACCCAGCAAGGCTAAATAAAAAAAAAACTGATATCTCTGGAGGAGCTGCTGTATTAACCATTCAATGTTAATACAGTGATCTCCTCTGCTGAGCTATTGTGTTCTGACAGTGAGACCATTCCCCCGCCAGAACACTCCGGTCAGTGCTCTCAGCCATTGGCTGAGAGCGCTAATCACGAGGCGATCGGCAGACTTTTTTCAGTCATGCCCCATCGACAGAAGCCAGCCGAACAGCTGGCTTCTGGCCACATGGGCTGAATGTCAGCCGGTTTCTATTGAACTGGTGTGTACTAGGCTTAAGGGTTACATTTAAGCTGGGCATAGATGAGTCCAATTTTTTTTTTTTCAACCAGCGGGTTCAACAAAAGAAACTGACCTGATTCCCCCATCCAAACATTGGAGGTGGATTGGGAATCCTCCCCACTGTGTCTCTTCATTCTGACAGTGAGGAGACTTCCCCTCCATCAGACTACAGTGATCAGCGCTGCAGGTTATAGCCTGTAGCACTGTTTGAGTGCAAATTTTCCAAAAGGGTGGATGAAGAGAAGTTGATCAATAGATCGACTTCTCTTTAAGCACCTTACCCATACATGGATAGAAATTCAGCCGGTCCCTGCTGAACCTGACAAATTTTGATCCATGTACAGCCAGCTCTAGGTATACATTTAGAGATAAGGTAAAATTTGGATTTGGCCAAAGCCAGCTTCTAAGGATTTAGGATTAGGTGTTACACTAGTAGAATTTTATTTTAATTCTAAGAACATTCACTCAATTAACTAATAGTTAATGGAGTCAAATCAATGGTAATTTTTGTTTTTATGATGAGAAAATTCGAAGGAGCAGAGTAGAAAATTTTACTCGAACAAACACATTTCTAACAATAAATAGTTACATAGTTACATAGTTGGTGAGGTTGAAAAAAGACACAAGTCCATCAAGTCCAACCTGTGTGTGTTCTTTTATGTCAATATTACATTGTATATCCCTGTATGTTGTGGTCGTTTAGGTGCCTATCTAATAGTTTTTTGAAATGATCTATGCTCCCTGCTGAAACCACTGCTTGTGGAAGAGAATTCCACATCCATACGGTCTCTTACCATAAACAACCCTCTACATAGTTTAAGTGGGTTGCGGTTTTTTATTCAGAGAAAGTCCATTCACTCCAAAATGTAATGTTAAAGGCAAACAACATTTTGAAGCACTGAACAACATTTGTTAAGTCATCGAAGGTACTGAGAGCTTTCGTATAAATATGTACAAGAATGTTTGTATCAAGGATGGTTCGAAAATCTACTAATGTATGGCCAGCTTTAGGTCGATTTAAATGCCATTTTTCTATTTTGGAATACATTTTCAGGATTTTAAAGGTACGTATCTAAGTATGATAACTTGGTTTACAAGGTGTATGTTTTGTTAGTGCTGAAAATGTATGGGATAAAAAATACCATACCAAATTTAATTCACCAAAAAAATGTAGTGGATGCATGCTGCTAATATATTCATATGCTAATTAGTTGCACATTATTATGCTGACAGCATTGTGGGGTGACTAATTGGTATGGCTGAAGCCCAATTTGTAATCTTTTACTTCTGTTTGTCCTTCTACACTAGACAAAAAGCCTTCAACTTTATCCTTTATACTATTCATCTGCTTTTGACCGGGATCATTCAGACAATAGTGAAGGTGATCCTGTATGGAGGATCAGAAAAATTAGAGCTGCATCACTGTTCAGGCTACATCATGCTAAAAGGTACCCAAAACCTAGCGTAATGCCAACTTAGGGTGAACCTTTCTACTGCCTACGCGGAAACATCAAAAGCTCTAGCCTGAAACCCTGTCCACCTACATCTATAAGTTACCCGTTCACATTGACTGCGACTTTGAATTCATGCAGCTTCATCTGAAATTGCACGATTTCAAAGCTGCATGCCAGTGCGACTTTGGGTTCAACTTGGAAGGCATCTTTGTGGCTTCATGCACAGATGTTTATGCAAGGTTCACCCGAAAATCGACAAAAATAGTGCAGGGACTACTTTTTCAAATCAGTGCAGTGCCGCACCGATTTGAACAGCGAGATTGCCGGCAATAGGCAAAAGTTGGCACTGTACCGATTCGGCGCCGCATCGATTAGAACAGTGCGATTGCCGGTAATCAAATTGCATGACAAGTTGCTCCAATGTAAACGGGGGCTAAGCCCTGCTGATTCCCAGACACTTGCCCATTGGAATGGTCTTGCTGGCTTGGGAACTTTTCTGAACTAGAGAGGTAATAGCAGGTGTGGGCATTTACATAATAGCATCACCTTTTGCAAAAGGTTGAACAGAAATTTACAAATGGTACAGGTTTTAGAACAATGGGGTTGATTTACTAAAGGCAAATAGACTGTGCACTCTGCAAGAGCAGGTTGCTCCAGAGCTTAGTCAAAGCTTAGTCTCGTCTCTAGTCAAACCAGAGAGACTAAGAATGATGACCATAACTTTAGGATGATATTACAATGTTCAGCACAAAAAAATTGAAAAAATTGTGTTAAACAATTGGTCTAATTTAAAGCAGGATAAAATCTTAGGACCAGTGCTCCCTGCTCGTCCACAATTAATTTACAAAAAAGCTCCATGTCTCAGGGATCGCCTGGCTCCTAGTGTTTTAAACCTCCCATACCCTCTGAGAACAGATTGTTTTCTTTTTTGGGGGGTTTCTATGCCTGTGGACGATGTATACCCTGTAGGCATTCTAAAGTGAATATCAAAAAATGAAAGCAATTTTTAGCCTCTGCAACTAACAAAGAATACAATATTCAACAACTGAACATGTGACACTATCGGAGTGGTTTATGTTAGAGTGTGAATAAGGGTTGCAATACATAGGGAGAACCTCCAGACCCTTACATTTTCGTTTAGCAGAGCACATCAACAACATTAAAAAAGGTTTGAAAACCCATAATGTGCCCCGCCATTTTAAACAGTTTCATCAACAAAACCCTTAGGGTCTGAAATTTTTGGGGATAGAAAGGGTGACTAAAGACTGGAGGGGGGGGGGGGTAATTTTATTCACCAGTTGAGCCGCAGGGAATCTCACTGGATATATGAGACCAAGGTATTAACCCCGGGAGGATTGAATGTTGATTTTGACATCAATTGTTTTATCACTTATCGATGAGTATTTTATGTTTTTTATCTGATGGCCGCGAGTGATGTCACGTTTAATAGGTTTTTTTATATATACAAAAATATTTTCTGTATGTAATTTTTTTATACTTTGATTGTCCGCAAATATTTTAGGATTTTTATTTGTTAATATTTGCTTAATGTATTTCCTCTTTTTTTATGAGGTTAATGCACATAAATATGTTTTTTAGCATAATATTTTATTATGTGGGATATATTTATAAGTGCCGGTGTGGCCACATTCTTTCTTAATATTTTTAATTCTGCTTATGGGGACACTTCCTTGAATTGCCTTGGTTTTTCCGCCTCACGTTGGGTCATGTGATGCGGCGCGATGTCATGTGACTCGGTTTCCATGTTGTGTGACGCCGCGTTGGGCAGGATGATAGGACGTGCCGTCACCATGGTGATCTTTAATACATTACTTAAAGCGGGTGCACACGTCACTTCCGTATCCGCTGACGAAGTCCCGCCCATAGGGACGTAATGCGGACGGAAGTCACGTGACGTCACCCGTGGCCATTGTTGCTTTCGTTACACACGCTGCATACACCAGGCACTTGGTTTAAGTGCCATTTTTGTAAGTTTTTAATTGTCTCATTTTAATATTAAATATCATTTTCTACGGAGAGCACTGTCTATTGCTTTTTATTTGGGAGCTGTGATGCCAATAGCAATTACCGACCATAAGAAGGAATTATCATGGATCCGCTACCTGATATATACCCCGTTTGGGAAAGTGTGTTTGACACTCTATAATTAAAGGGTCCATGCTGTGAGGTGAGCAGCCACTTTTATCATTGGTGGAGGTTTTTCCCACAAAGTCACTTGCATGATTTATCAGTTTATCACTGAAGATCTCACAGATTATTTTTAATATGTGTTATATGGACATTTGATATTATTTCATATTTCATTAGCGCTGCACTGCTGTTTTTACAATTTTGCTCCAGAGCTTAGTAAATGAGCAGAAGCTCTACTGACTTCCATCATCCAATCACGTGCAAGCAAACATTCTGTTTTTTTTTTTACCTGATTGGGTATTTTGTACAGAGTGAAGCTTCACCTCATTTACTAAGCTCTGGAGCAATTACACTTGCAGAGTGCAACTGTACTTTGCAAAGTGCACAGTCTATTTCCCTTTAATAAATCAACCCCTATGTGACCCCTGGGTGGTATTGTTCAACTGGTATATGAGTACTGGATGTTAACTAAGTTAGGTGTCTATGTAAATGCACTCCAATCACTATAGGAGTATCTGTATCAATCTGCAATATATGTTTGTAGGGTTCCCCACAATTTAGAAATAACAAAATAAACAGTATTTCCAACACAAGAGGCTCCATTCACTAAAGCATATCGCATGCGGTATTTGGGTCATGTGACACTTTTTTTTTTCATATATCGCATACGATACTGAAAATATCAATTCACTATCACCTTATGTGGTATTTACCTCAAAAAGCAAAAATTCTCAATAAATACCGCATAAAACAGTATTAAACTCAATTCTAAAATGGAAATAAATAAATGCATGCATCCAGGTCAAGGAATGTGATATTGAAGGAATGTAAAAAAATAATAGCCAATTTGAAGTAGTCAAAAGGGCTGGTTCACACTGCTGCGTGGTTCGAGATCGCATGTGATTCACACCGCAGTGAAAATCCCATGCGATGTCCGTGCGATGCGAATTCAGCCATACAGATAGTATGGCTGAATTTGCATTGCATTTGGACCAAACTCGCACAGGACCCTTTTATTGGTCCGCAGCAGAATCAGATCGCATGGGTGTGTATACACCCATGCGATCAGATTCCTGTCCGAATTTGCAGATCGCACTGCTATATGATATGATTTGGGGGTGTCGTTAACTTTTAATTGACACTCCCAGCAGTTTGCACAGGGCAGTGTGAACTGCCGCAGGGAGACATGCGATGCGGGAACTTGCAGTGGATTCGCAGGGTTCCCGCATCGTTGCAGTGTGAACCAAGGCTTAGGATCAGTAGTCTCTTAACTTTAATGCATAGAAATTAAAATATGGATTAAAACACAGAAATGTTACATTTAGTTAAATATATTTAATTTCTCCTGTCATCTCGCCTGATTATCAGGGACTTTTTTTGTGTATTTACAATCATATCTATCATTTGCTGCAAAAACCTCCCAATCACTCCAAACATAATACAATGTACATGCATATGACAATGGTCTAATCCCTTGTTAGAACATACAGTATGTCATATGTAGTGGGAAGACTTTACTTTTTCACAACTATCTTTGGAAATATTTTTGGTGAAAATGTTTGCAAGACAGAATGGGATTAGGAATAGACAAGTATTCTTAAACTGGATACACACTATACAATTTTCTGTAGATTTTTCCTTCAGATTTACCAAAATCATATAATATGAGGTCAAACCTTAAGAGTTTCAATTTGTATGCAATCAGGCAGGCCCTTGCACTACATGGGAAAAAAATGCAGCGCTAAGAAGTAATAGGAAGTTAGGGTGTAGTGAAACAATTAAGTAAGAGATGCTGTACTGAACAGTAAAGCATATGTGCAAAAACCATAAGTGAAATGAAATGAACAAACACAGTATAAAGTGTCCACATATGGTAAATGGATGATTCCAAACTCAAATTATTAAGAGGAACTGGTATGGACCAAAAAATGATGTGGAACTAGAAAATAAAGTCAATGGTGCACGGTGTGGATCTGTGACTGTGAGTCAACAACGGGGTACAGAACTTCCGTAGCTGTAAACCAACATCTCGATATGGGGCATCAGAATGAAAACATCAGGAAGTAAGATAAGATGGGTACTCTTACCAGATGACGTGGACTCCACTGTCATATGACATGGAGTCAATGGTGCATGGAGCCAAACCTAGGCTGGAAAACGATATCCGGAACGGTGGAACCTCTGTTTCACTTCTCGACTTCTCTGGTGGGGTAAAGAAACATCAGGAAGGGCCGCCAACTGGATATCAGCCAATAGACCTCAAGGATGTGTTCCAAGGAGAAGCCGGGGACAGATTTGATCCAGACCCCGTGATGGAGGTAGGGCTACTGGAAGGCAGTTTCTTGCATCGGGATAATATGCAAATAAAAAATAAAAAGCTTCTGCATAGTGCAGGTAAACCAGGGATTTTTATTTCTAAAAATACCATACAAAAAATGGATAAAAGTGATCACAATTAAAACAAAATCTAAGCAGCGTAAGGAAGGGGAGATCACCTGACGCGTTTCGACCAAGGGGGTCTTCAACAGGGGCAACCCTGTCATGCCCCTGTTGAAGACCCCCTTGGTCAAAACACGTCGGGCGATCTCCCCTTCCTTACGCTGCTTAGATTTTATTTTAATTGTGATCACTTTTATCCATTTTTTGTATGGTATTTTTAGAAATAAAAATCCCTGGTTTACCTGCACTATGCAGAAGCTTTTTATTAACACATCCTTGAGGTCTATTGGCTGATATCCAGTTGGCGGCCCTTCCTGATGTTTCTTCACCCCACCAGAGAAGTCGAGAAGTGAAACAGAGGTTCCACCGTTCCGGATATCGTTTTCCAGCCTAGGTTTGGCTCCATGCACCATTGACTCCATGTCATATGACAGTGGAGTCCACGTCATCTGGTAAGAGTACCCATCTTATCTTACTTCCTGATGTTTTCATTCTGATGCCCCATATCGAGATGTTGGTTTACAGCTACGGAAGTTCTGTACCCCGTTGTTGACTCACAGTCACAGATCCACACCGTGCACCATTGACTTTATTTTCTAGTTTCACATCATTTTTTGGTCCATACCAGTTCCTCTTAATAATTTGAGTTTGGAATCATCCATTTACCATATGTGGACACTTTATACTGTGTTTGTTCATTTCATTTCACTTATGGTTTTTGCACATATGCTTTACTGTTCAGTACAGCATCTCTTACTTAATTGTTTCACTACACCCTAACTTCCTATTACTTCTTAGCGCTGCATTTTTTCCCATTTACCAGTTATTGTTTGTCACAATGTATGCAGCTGCTGGCTCACATATATTTTATTTTTGCTATTAGAGCGCAGTGTTTTCTTATTCTCTTGTACCTTGCACTACATGGTTTTGGTAAATCTAAAGCAAATCAGACAACAAAAGTTGTATAGTATGTATGGGGTCTTCAGCCTCGTACACACGCTTAGATTTTCGGACGACCAAATGTTCGATTTTTTGTCAAAAGTGCGTGTCCATGATTTTGGAGATGATATTGACCATCCGAAATTTTTTGTTCGACAATACGTACTACGAGAGTATAAAGAGGAAGTTCTTTTTTGTGCGTGACCCCTCTGGGCCCCTTCCGCTATATCCGTGACAGAGCTTCTGTCATACTCTGTTCTTTCGAGCGAGGACCAGTTATTATGGCAGATAATAGAACTCTTGTTATTGTAGGGATAGGAGTAATTGCTCTGACCCGAGTCCTTTGCATGAAAAAGAAAAAGAGGACCTCCTGGACCAAAAATTGGTTGCTCAACCGTGAGCAATTTCGCCACATTCACTTGCTGCGGGAGCTTCAGGAGAATAATCCAGATGATTTCAGGAATTATCTCTGGATAAAGGATCCCTGTTTTCACCGCCTGTTACCCTTGTTGTCCCCCTATATCCAGAAGCAGGACACATGTATGCAGATTTCCATTAATCCTGAACAGAGGCTAATAGTAACCTTGCGGTATCTAACCACAGGGAGAAGCCTCCAGGATCTAAAATTTACCACAGGGATCTCCCTCCAAGCTCTGGGAGTGATCATTCCAGAGACATGTTCAGCTATTATTCAAGTGCTGCAGAAGGACTATATCAAGGTAGGTTTTATCTTTATACAACTTACATTCCATGTGTTTGTGCTGGGAATTGTTTTTCTGTCAATTTTTTGGATTACATAATTGTCAATATTGTAATATGTTGTGATTGTCCTCTTTGGAATCATGCATACTTTAAGGGTTTCCGGCTCCTTTTTTTGGGCCACAGGCTTTATTTTCCAACAGGAACCTCCCCAGCATATTATCCTGTGTCCATACAAACATAGTCTGTTAACTTTCCAGTGTTTTTTCCCAGCCACATTTAGTGGCTTAACAAAAAAAACCACTAAATGTGGCATTAGAGAGGATTTTTTAATATGAAAAATAGATCAGAGTGCACGAGGCCTTATTATTATGCAAAAGCAGTTTGCCCTTCTGCCTCAGGCCGGATCCAAATACTGTAGCTGCTGACTTTAAAGATTATGACATTTCTTACCTGACCACTGGGCCAGCAATAGAAGAACGAGGAGGGCAAAACTATCAAGGAATCTTGCTGCATCAAGCTCTCATTAAAGTTGGGAGGGTTACCTGTCCAAAACAGATACCCATTACCCCCCCCCCCCGAAAGGTGCCAAATGTGACACCGGGGGGGGGTGAGGAAGCAGATAAGTGGAGCTTCCACTTTTGTCTGACAGTCCTCTTTAAAGTAGTACAAAAGGTCAAACTTTTTTGTGCATTTTTGGACAGAGTAGAGAGGGATTCAAGCCCCTGTCAGTTTTTATTGCAGTCTCTGCCCCCCGTTAGGAAGATTCACCCTCTCTATTTGTCCTGTTTACCATTATAATTGAAAGTTAAAATAAACAGAAAGCCCCAAATTTGGGGTTGTCCCTAAAAGAGTAATAGCTGGGAAATTTTCCAATGGGGACACTTGTTCTTGTGAATTTGGTGTCCCCAAGAAATTCCTTTAATTTGCAGAGATTTTCTTTCACTTCCTATTTGGCTACGGGACAGGAAGTGAAGAGAAATCTCCGCAATGGGACAGTGGTGGGGCCAAAAAATTCTGACAGGGGTTAGAATCCTCCCTTGCTCTATCCAAACTGAAAAAACAAAGTTAGTAGGCTAGTTTCCAGAGCAATGGGATTTTGCAAACTGTGGGGGGGCTATCGATGGAAAGCACGTCCGCATTGTCCCACCGCCCAACTCGGGCTCTTATTATTTCAACTACAAAGGGTTTTGTAGTATAGTAATGCTTGCTGTTGTCAATGCAAATTATGAGTTCCTTTATCTGGACATTGGCAAGAATGGGCGACACTCAGATGGAGGAGTCATTATGCAAACAGAGTTCTACCGCCGGCTCCAGAACGGCTCGTTAAACTTGACATCCTGCGCCCAAAATTTTGATTGCCTCGATTTTGTTTTTGTGGCAGATTAGGCCTTTGCTCTTGGGGAACATCTTCTCAAGCCCTTTCCTCAGCGCAACCTCACCCTAGAGCAAAGAATTTTCAATTATCACCTATCCTATGCCAGAAGGGTGGTGGAGAATGCTTTCGGGACATCGGCAAACTTGTTTCGGCTCTTTCTGACACCTATAAATATGGTATTATATTGGAGAAACCATATTGTCCTTTGCTGCTGTATCCTGCATAACTATTTAAGGAAACATGCAGACAGGTATCTCAGCTCCCTGCCAACTGACAGGGACCCTACAATGTCAGGGCCTAGTGTAGAGGCCGAAGGACGTCAGGCTGTTGAGGGGATGTCGGCCATTGAAATTGCCTGTGCTGGCTTGCCCACTAGAAGTGCCCCTGAATTGCGCCAAAAATGCATGGACTATTTTGTGGGGAGAGGGGCAGTTTCTTGACAGCAATTTATTTCTGATCCAGTGTAAACTGTTATTTTTTTAGGTTTTTTTGAGGGGGGTGTTGGTTTTGTTTTGAAATGAACAATAAAACCTGTTTGTTTTTTCATCATGTGTTAAACATGTCCTTTTGTTATGTTTTTTGGATAAGTTGATAATTTGGTTTAACTTACTGTTGTCTCTTCTTCTATGTGTAAGATATATTCCAAAATGTGAGTTTGGTGTGACACTTGCCCCAATAGTGAAATTGTACCTTTATTTAGCCATCAGGTCACAACATCCTCTTCAGCTAAGTGTTTAGGAGAGCTGGGTGGCTGCTACACACACACAATGTTTTTGTTCTTAATGCATCAAACGCATTAAGCTCCAAAACATTATGCCTTTACAACTCCTTTAAAATTTTGCATCTCAAATTAGCGGGAGTTGCCAACATGTACTAAGAGCACAGTGTAACATTAACCACTTCGGCCCTGGAAGGATTTACCCCCTTCCTGACTGAGCCCTTTTTTGTCATACGGCACTGCGTCGCTTTAACTGACAATTGCGCGGTCGTGCGACGTTATAACCACACAAAATTGACGTCCTTTTTTTTCCACAAATAGAGCTTTTTTTTGGTGGTATTTGATTACCTCTGCGGTTTTTAATTTTTGCGCTATAAACAAAAAAAACGTCAATTTTGAAAAAAAAGCAATATTTTTTACTATTTGCTATTATAAATATCCCCAAAAAATATATAATAGAACTAATTTCTTCCACAGTTTATGCCAATATGTATTCTACTACATATTTTTGGTAAAAAAAATCGCAATACGCGTATATTGATTGGTTTGCGCGTCTCCAAAATAGGGGATAGGTTTTTGGCATTTTTATTAATATATTTTTTTTATTAGTAATGGCGGCGATCTGCGATTTTTACCTTGACTGCAACATTGTGGCGAACAGATCGGACACTTTTGACACTATTTTGGGACCATTGGCATTTATACAGCATTCAGTGCTATAAGAATGCACTGATTACTGTGTAAATGGCACTGGCAGGGAAGGGGTTAAACACTAGGGGGCGATCAAGGGGTTAACTGTGTTTCCTCAGCATGTTCTAACTGTAGGGGGGATGGACTCACTAGAACATGTCAGAGATCACTGCTCCCGATCACTGGGAGCAGTAGATCCCTGTCATGTTGCTAGGCAGAACAGGGAAATGCCTTGTTTACATCATCTCCCCGTTCTGCCTCTCCGTGCCATAATCGTGGGCCACCAGTGGACAATGATGGGCACTGGTGAGCCAGGCAGCAACCAGCAAGTTAGCTTTAACCCTTAACTTTAACCTGAAGCCCCTGGTCTTTTTCCCACATAGCAACACTACTGTCTGTGGATTAATGATTTAGGGGTTCAAGTTTGAACTTACCTGTTTATGTGTTTCCCCCATAGTTGATGGCCGAGAGATGGTAGATTCCCTTGTTCCCTTGCAGTGGCTTTGCTGGAGCTGCATTTATTTTTTTTCCTGTTTAAAGTGAAAAAAGAAAATAATGAAAAAATAGGAATGAATTTAGCAAAACATTAACAACTAATATTCTTCATATATGCTTTAGATTAGCTTCATCTTTTCAAACGAAAAAGTCATACAAAAAAAAAAGTTTATGAGCTTAGCTAGAATTCTCTCTAGATACTTTTACAAAGAGATCGGACCATCTTTTCCTGATTTGGTCCTTCGCACATTCCACACCATATTTATTATGAAGAACTGCGATCACCTTCTCCAGAATTAGGTCCTTTCTGGTGTTGGGCCTTTCATAATTATGCATCTTGCAGTCTTATGCCCCGTACACACGGTCGGATTTTCCGACGGAAAATGTGTGATAGGACCTTGTTGTCGGAAATTCCGACCGTGTGTAGGCTCCATCACACATTTTCCATCGGATTTTCCGAGACACAAAGTTTGAGAGCAGGCTATAAAATTTTCCGACAACAAAATCCGTTGTCGGAATTTCCGATCGTGTGTACACAAATCCGATGCACAAAGTGCTACGCATGCTCAGAATAAATAAAGAGATGAAGCTATTGGCTACTGCCCCATTTATAGTCCCGACATACGTGTTTTACGTCACCGCATTCAGAATGATCGGATTTTCCGACAACTTTGTGTGACCGTGTGTATGCAAGATAAGTTTGAGCCAACATTCGTCGGAAAAAATCCTAGGATTTTGTTGTCGGAATGTCCGATCAATGTCCGACCGTGTGTACGGGGCAAGTCCTTTTTTTTGAGTATGGCCACTATCTCCACCATGTCGCCCTTACTCATAGGTGTGGCTTTAGCTCATCTCCTAGCTCTACCACCGCAGTGCTGGCTGGAACTGGCCGAATCCGCCATATTCTTCATGAACCTTCCGCCTGACCAACGTATCTGTGTAACACATGCATTAAACATCCGAGCTGTTCATGCCCCTGTGTCATCACGTACCTGAGGGCGGAGTTCGATGCATGGGCGGTGTATAAAGCCCAGAGTGATCATAAGATGAAACGCCATCGGAAAGATCTGTGAGTGGAGGAAGATCGATCGGCAATGCACGAAACCTGTCATAAAACAAAGGTACTACTTTATATTGAGACATAGGTGTTTAGTGGCTTATATTGGGGCCTACATCGAGGTTAAGTGGCCTGTACTGCTTATACTGGGGGCTACATAGAGGTTAAGTGGCCTATACTGCTTTTATTGGGGCCTACATAGAGGTTAACCACTTTCCGCCCGGCCTATAGCAAATTGATGGCCGGGCGGTGGTCGTGTTATCCTGACTGGGCGTCATATGACGCTCAGCAGGATAATCCCCAGCGTGCGCCCGTGGGGGCGCGCAGCACAGCAATCGGGGACAGCGTGTGTCCCTCGGACACAGCGCTTCCCCGTTTACGGCAAACCGCTAAAGAAATTTGCTGTTTACCACGTGATCGGCTGTGTCAAAATCACAGCCGATCACATGTCACAGGAGACTCGGCAGCACGCACAGAGCGCACTGCTGGAGGGGCGCAGAGCGGTGTACGGGGAAGGCGCGTGTCCCCTGGGCACAGCGCTTCCCCGAACAGGGTAAACAGCCAATGAAATTGGCTGTTTATCACATGACCGGCTGTGTGCAATCACAGCCGATCACAAATGTAAACATTGAGGAGCAGTTACTATTAGATCCATGCTCTCTCCTCACACACCGATCGTGTGAGGAGAGAGCAGGGATCAGTAAGTGAGACCAGTGTAATGTATTGTCTGTAGTACTGTACTGTGCACAACACGCCCCCCCCCAAATAAAGGGGACCTATCACAACAGTGTAAAACTGTGTAAAAGTCTCACACATGTGGTATCGCCATACTCAGGAGGAGTAGCGGAATGTATTTTGGGGTGTAATTTTTGCTATGTACATGCTATGTGTTAGAAATATCTTATAAACGGACAACTTTTTGTAAAAAAAAAAATGCATTTTTATTTTTTTCCACATTTTCCAAAAACTTCTGGAAAAAAGTTAACCATTCAAAAGACTCGTTATGCCTCATAGATTATATGTTGGGGTGTTTTCTTTCCAAAATGGGGTCATTTTGTGGGCAATTCCATTGTCCTGGTGCTCCATGTGGTTGAGAAATGAGATGTGCAATTTATGCTCGTAGAACGCCTGAAGGTGCTACTTTCATGTTGGGCCTCAGTATGTGGCCAGGCTGTGTAAAAGTCTCACACATGTGGTATTGCCATACTCAGGAGGAGTAGCGGAATGTATTTTGGGGTATCATTTTTGCTATGTACATGCTATGTGTTAGAAAAAACTAATTAATGGACAACATTGTGTTAAAAAAATGCATTTTCATTTTTTTTCACATTTTCCAAAAACTTCTGGAAAAAAATGAACTGTTCAAAAGACTTATTACTCTGCTACTTCAATGTTTGGCTTCTGTACAGTATGTGGCCAGGCTGTGTACAAGTCTCACACATGTGGTATCACCATACTCAGGAGGAGTAGCAGAATGTATTTTGATGTGTAGTTGCAATTATGCATATGCTGTGTGAGAGAAATAACCTGTTAATATGACCAGTTTGTGTAAAAAAAACAAAAATTCTTCATTTTCCCAAGAATTGTGGGAAAAAATACAACTTTAAAAAACTCACCATGCCTCTTAGTAAATACCTTGGACTGTCTACTTTCCAAAAAGGGGTCATTTGGGGAGTATTTGTACTTTCCTGGCTTGTTAGTGTCTCAAGGCTGTCAGTACATCAGATGTGATTAGATGTGATCAATTTTCAGTGACTGGCACCATAGCTTGTAGACTCTATAACTTCCACACAGACTAAAAATATTCACTATTTTTGTTTATTTTTTACCAAAGATATGTAGCAGTATAAATTTTGGCGCACATTTATGAAGAAAAATTACTTATTTGCAAAATTTTACAATAGAAACTAAAAAAAAGTGTTTGCTGTTTTTTCACTTATATCGCAAAAAATAAAAAACCTAGTGGTGATTAAATACCACCACAAGAAAGCTCTATTTGTGAGAAAAATGATAAAAAATGTGTTTGGATACAGTGTAGCATGACTGAGTAATTGTCATTCAAAGTGTGAGAGCGCTGAAAGCTGAAAATTGGTCTGGGCGGGAAGGTGTATAAGTGCCTATTACTGAAGTGGTTAAAGAGGTTGTAAACTATTGTTTAAAAAATAAAATACAAAATAACAAACATACCATACTTACTTCCACTGTGCAGTTTGTTTTGCACAGAGTGGCCCCGAGAAGCCTGGGGGTTACTGCGCGGGTCCATAGACACAGAATGACGGACACAGCCCCCCGCATCATTGGATTTGATTGACAGCAGCGGGAGCCAATGGCTGCTATCAGTCTATCCAATCAAGAGCTGAGAACCCCGGGCAGAGAGGTAGAGCACGTCTCCACCGTGGGAAACCGCGGGAAACACAGTGGGAAACATAGGGCTCAGGTGAGTAAAACAGGGGGCTGGGGGGTTGCTCAATGACAGAGGTTTTTTCACCTTAATGCATAGGATGCATTAGGGTGAAAAAACATGAGGGTTTACAACCCCTTTAAGTGGCGTTCTTACAAGGCCTTGCAAAAGTATTCACCCCCTTGACATTTTTCGTGTTTTGTTGCCTCACAACCTGGAATTTACATGGATTATTTGAGGATTTGCATCATTTAATTTACAGAACATGCCCACAACTTTGAAGATTTTTTTTTTTTATTGTGAAGCAAACAACAAATAGGACGAAATAACAGAAAAAGTCAATGTGCATAACTATTCACCCCCCTAAAGTCAATACTTTGTAGAGCCACCTTTTGCGACTATCACAGCTTTGGATAAGTCTCTATGAGCTTGTTACATCTTAGCACTGGGATTTTTTCCCATTCCTCCTTGCAAAGCTGCTCCAGCTCCTTCAAGTTGGATGGTTTCCGCTTGTGAACAGCAATCTTTAAGTCTGACCACAGATTTTCTATTGGATTGAGATCTGGGCTTCAACACATTTACATGTTTCTCCTTAAACCACTCAAGTGTTGCTTTAGCTGTGTGTTTGCAGTCATTGCCTGCTGTAAGGTGAACCCAAATCACACACAGTGGTACAGGTTTTGCTCAAGAATATCCCTGTATTTAGCACCATCCATCTTTCCCTCAACCCTGACCAGTTTCCCAGTCCCGACTGCTGAAAAACTTCCCCACAGCATGATGCTGCCACTACCATCTTTCACTGTGGGGATGGTGTTCTTTGGGTGATGTGATGTGTTGGGTTTGCGCCAGACATAGCGTTTTCTTTGATGGCCAAAAAGTTCAATTTTAGTCTCATCAGACCAGAGCACCTTCCTTCATATATTTTGGGAGTCTCCCACATGCCTTTTCGCAAACTCAAAACGTGCCATTTTGTTTTTTTCTGAAAGTAATGGCTTTCTTCTGGCCACTCTGCCATAAAGCCCAACTTTATGGAGCGTACGGCGTCGTCCTATGTTTCATGTGTCTCTGCTGTGGAACTCTGCAGCTCCTCCAGGGTTACCTTAGGTCTCTGTGCTACCTCTTTGATTAATGCCCTCCTTGCCCGGTACGTGAGTTTTGGTGTGCGGCCGTCTCTTGGCAGGTGTGCTGTTGTGCCATGTTCTTTCTATTTGGGTATGATAGATTTGATGGTGCTCCTGGGGATCATCAAAGATTTGGATAGGTTTTTATACCCTAACCCTGACTTGTACTTCTCAACAACATTGTCCCTTACTTGTTTGGAGATGTCCTTGGTCTTCATGGCAGTGTTTGGTTCGTGGTGCCTCTTGCTTAGGTGTTGCAGCCTCTGGGGCCTTTCAAAAAGGTGTGTATATGTAATGACAGATCATGTGACACTTAGATTGCACACAGGTGGACATCATTTCACTAATTATGTGACTTCTGAAGGTAATTGGTTGCACCAAAACCTTTTATGGGCTTCATAACAAAGGGGGTGAATACATTCGCACATGCCAATTATCAGTTTTTTATTTCTGAAAAATAGTTTTATGTATATATTTTTCTAATTTTACTTCATCAACTTAGACTATTGTGTTCTGATTCATCACATATAATTCAGATTAAAAAAACATTGAACTAAAGGCTGTAATGTAACAAAATAGGTAAAAAGCCAAACGGGGTGAATACCTTTGCAAGGCACTGTATATTGGGGCCTACATAGAGGTTAAGTGGCCTATAGCATTATATTAGATAAACCATATTGTCCTGTGCTGCTGTATCCTGCATAACTATTTAAGGAAACATGCAGACAACGATCTGCGGATTTTCTGATCGTTAGTATGCTGCTTTTGACAGCCGATTACAAATTTTCGTCAGACAAAAACTGGATGTGCAGGCTTCAAAATTTTTGTCTGATGTGACCACAACATCCGATTTTCTTTTCATTACTATGGTTTTCGACCAAAAAAAAATCTGAAGAGCAAGACTAGGTATGCTCAGAAATGAAAAACCACATACAAAACAATTCAACACATTATGTCACTTCTGAAGTTGAATTCTGTCGCATAAAAATTTTCTGATGGTGAGTATCCTCTTAGCTTTTGATTTGAGACTAGCATGCAACAAAAAACTGACGAAAATTCGTCCAATATTCTGATCGTGTGTACAAGGCTTTAGATTTTCTGCAGATTTTTGTCTTCAGATTTACCAAAACCATATAATATGAGGTCAAACCTTAAGAATTTCAATTTGTATGAAATCAGGCAGGCCCTTGCGCTACATGGTTTTGGTAAATCTGAAGACAAAAACCTGCAGAAAATCTAATAGTGTGTATGGGGCCTAAAGCCTCGTACACACGGTACGATTGTTGGCCAACCAAGCATCTGATTTTTGTCTTAAAGGATTGTGCCAGGATCTTGTCTTGCATACTAAAGGTACACAATTGTCGTGCAACAAACACGAATGTAGTGACGTACTACAAGGAATTTCAGCTCTTGAGCCCCACTCTTTGGGCCCCTTCTACTAATTTCGTGTTTGGTGAGCATTGATTCCGAGCATGCGTGTTTGTACTTTCGACTTTTGTGTTAGGGATTTGTGTACCGACCATAAGAAAATATGACAATAGACTGTTGTCCGGCAAAAATTTACTAGCCTGCCATCGAACATTTGTTGGCCAAAAGTTGGACAACAATTGTAAAAAGGAGCATACTAACGATCAGAATATAGGACAACAGTCTGTCAACAGACAATCCCCTGCCAACAATCGCATCATGGGTATGAGGCTTTATTGTGGTATCCATCTGCCAAACCTTCAAATTGATGACACCCCTCTCCTAACAACTCAAGTTCCACACCTTTGAAAAAGGCTGGGTTCTCCTTTGCTTTATGTTCCAGTAATGGAACATTTAGCAAAGCAATCAGACAGAACCCCTCAATTACAGGTATAAAGCTAGACCAACAGGAAATAAAACTTGCTTTGTTTGCCGACAACTTGCTACTTTATATTACCAATCCGCATATTTCTATGCCCTCTATTCTATCGGAATTCCAGCGTTTGGAGCTCTGAGTAATTTTAAGGTAAATGTTTCAAAATCTGAAATTCTCAATGTGTCACTTTTACCACATCAAGTGACGATGTTGAAAAATAACTTTCATTCAGATTTTGCTCTTCTGCATTAAGGTACTTAGGAATTAATATTCCATCAGATCTGACCCAGCTGTACTTGACAAATTATTTTCTCTTAATGCAACGTACTCTACAAGATCTAAAAAAATATGATTCAAAACAATACTCATGGTTTGGGAGGATCAATATATTGAAAATGTACATAATACCGCAATTTTTATATCTCTTTCAAAATATTCCTGTTACTATTCCTAGATCTTTTTTTTCTAATCTACAATCCGCTTTCGTTAAGTTTATTTGGGGCAATAAGAGATCTAGTTTAAATTGGAAAATGCTAACATTACCTAAAACGAAAAGAGGAGCGGGTGCACCGAATCTCTATTTTTACTATGTGGCGGCAGTCCTGACCAGATTAGTAAGCTGGTTTCATCACGCGGATACCAAACAATGAGTATCAATAGAACAGGGGCTGAATCAGTTTGACCTTCAGGCTCTTCCTTGGTTAGATTTACCCTTTCAGGGTAACCACCGAGATGCGACCCTTTCTCCACCCTCTCTTTCATCTCACCTATTGAGCCTGTGGTCCAAAATGATCTTGCAGTTAGGGCTTTCTTCACAGATAGGACCAATGACACCTTTATTTGGCAATCCACAATTCCCACCTGCAGTAGACCGGAATCATTTTCTCATATGGAATAAGGAATCTCACCGAAGAGTGAGCCAGATTCTTTGCCAGGGTAAATTACCACCCATATTGAACCTAATATCAACGCATCAGCCTTCATTTATGCAATGAATGGGATATCAACAATTATTGTCATTTCTATCTTCTATTTCTCCAAACCAATCCCTCAATAGAGACCTAAATATGTTCGAGTCCATCCTATTGCAAAGTAACAGACCAAAACATGTTTTATCAGCAATATATAAGATTCTCATCCTAAAACACCACCCTGAGCCCCCAGAATTCACAAATAAATGGGCACGTGAACTTAATACTCAAATTGGAACAGAAGAGTGGGAGACATCATTTACTCACACACATTGTCTGTCATCGACAATTAAAGCCCAAGAGACAAGCTATAAGCTTGTCTCCCGCTGGTATCGATGTCCAACAACCATGCAACGAATATATCCAGACACATCAGATAAATGTTGGAGATGTCATGCTGCCAAGGGATCGCTGCTACACATATGGTGGGAGTGTCCCCAAATTCGCCAATTCTGGGATATGATCATGCAGCTGTATACTACAGTTACAGGGGAGTTAATCCCCAACACACCTCAAATTACTCTGCTATCCATTTTACCAGGTCCATATAAAAATATCAAACAAGGTTTGCTAAGACATTGGTTAATAGCAGCCAGACTGGTTATTCCGCGATATTAGCGAACTACAATGGACCTAATTGAGAAGATGGAGACCCTCCAGTCACACGAATTGGACACATATGAAAAATGTTGTCAGATATGGGCCCCCTGGAGAACATTTACGGAATCGCCTGGAAATTAGGGGGCAAATGGAACCTTAATCTAAAAAAAAAATTGGGGTATGCGTAGGAGATCTCTTCATGTTGTACCCCCTGGCCATCCTTTTGTTTTTTTGATGCTATAGTTATGATAGTCTGCAAAATGTTATTATAAGATGTTTCTTTGTTTTTTTTGTTTTGGTGTGGATATACCACCAATGTATGTTTGTATTGCCTATTTGTAAAAACTTAATAAAAAGATTGAAAATGAAAAAGGCTGGGTTCACACTTGTGCTATCACAGACATTGCATGTGATTCGCACCGCATTTCTGTGCAGATCACATGCGATGTCTGTGCAATGCAAATTTGGCCATACAATTTGGTGCAGGACCCCTTTTTGGTCTGCACTGGAATCGGATTGAATGAGTGTTCACACCCATGCGATCTGATTCCTGCACCATTTCACAGTTTGCACTGCGATCTGCAAACCATTCTGGGGGTGTCATTAACTTTACATTGACACCTGCAGCGTCAGTGTGAACAACTGGTGATTCAGGTGCACTCAGGAATCGCGCTGGTTCCCGCATCGCACAAGTTTGAACCCAGCCCAACACCAGAGAATGGCAATGGGGAAGCAACTGGAGCCCCAAGAATCTGCTGCAGCTCTGCATTGGAACCAATCAGCTACTAGGTGTTAGGGTCCTTTCACACGGACGGTCTGCCCGGCGGACTCCACTTTGCTCATCAGGGGATCGCTCTGCTGATCCCCGCTGAGCAGGCGAATGACAGGTCCGTCTATGCTCACTGTTCTGAGACAGACCTGTCAGAGCCCCGCTCTCCTCTATGGGGAGATCGGATGAAAATGTTGATGAGGACAAGGGCCTCTTCCTGACAATCCTGGCTGTTGGTTGTTGGGGTCTGCGGGTGGAGGGGCTTATTGGAATCTGGAAACCCTCTTTAACAAGGGGGCCCCCAGGTTCCGGCCCCCCACCCTATGTGAATGAGTATGGGGTACATTGTACTCCTACTCATTCACCTAAAAAAATTTCAAAAATAAAACATTATACAGGTTTTTAAAGTAATTTATTAAGGCAGCTCCGTTGTCTCTTCCGTTCTCATTTCTTCTCCCCTCTCCCGCTCTTCTGCCTCCTCCACCGATGTCTTCTGCCTCTGCCTGTTCTTCTCCCCTCTCAAAATCCATACCTGAACGAAGGGCCTGGTATGCTCTTGGAGGGGAACCCATGCCGTTTTTTTTTTTTTCTATTTGGCGTGGAGTTCCCCCTAAAGATCTATACCAGACACAGTGCCTGGTATTGTCGGGGATCAAAGTCGGATCCCTGTTCATTGAAGTTGGGCGCATGTCGGACTTCAAGTCGCAGGGCAAAGTTGGATCCAAAGTGGTATGACTGTCGTGTCGTACCAATGTGAACCTGGCCTCATTGAACAGAGCTGAATTTAGAAGCTGATTGGTTACTATGCACAGCTGCACCAGATTCTTTGGACACCAGTTTCATTTAGGCTGGGTTCACACTTATGTGTTTTTTAATGCTTTTTGCAGAAACACACTACAGTTCATTTAACAGGGTTTCCCTTACGTCTATGCTTTTTTTGTGTTTTTGGAAAGGGTCAGGGACTTTTTTTAAAAGGCGAAACGGTGCGTTTTTGGTTCAATAGACTTCAATGGAGAAGCTGAAGAAAAGCATTTAGTGCATGCTGCCGCGTTTTGTGTTTTTTAATCCACCCACAACAACAAATTGTCCAGAAAAAAAAGCATAAATAAATTCAAAATGCATCAAAATATGTGTGAAAAATGCATCAAAAAACACCTGTGTAAAAACACAAAATGCACTGCAGAAAACGGATCAAAAGCAAACTGCATAGGTGTGAACCGAGCCTAAATCTCCCCCTATTCTCTAGCAAGACAAAACAGACATGCGCAAAGATATAGTAATGAATTTGAGAAATATCACAGCAAAAATTACTTTTTTTCATTTTGGATAAAGTAAAGGAGTGTTAGAACCCCCATTTTTTTTTGCCATCTGTGTCCCATTGTGGAGATTCCCCTCCGTTAGTGTTCCGATGTCAACCCAAAATCTGGGATTTTCCTTCCCTTTCACTTTCAATGATAAAGAGAAACATTAAAAATAGAGCGGATCTCTCTATAAAAGGGGAACAGGCAGCAATAAAAACTGACAGGTGTTCTAATCCCTCTCCGCTGTATCCATCCACTGGATATGATGTCGTGCGATAAAATACCATTTGGTTTCATGAGATAAATGCCGCAAATTTTGTGTTTTTTAGTGAACTGCAAACATTTTTTAAAACACTGAGGTATTTTAGCGCTAATCTTAAAGCGGTAGGTACCGCTTTGTGAATGGAGCTCAATGTACAGTTTGAGGATGGTTCACATCTGAATCGCACAAGAAGGCAGTCCGCATTCTTGTGCGATTCCGTGACTCCGTTCAGTACAATTTTCAGCACGTTTATTTGAATGGGCTGAAAATTACACTGGATCACAACAAAAGTCTTGCATGCACTACTTTTCAAAAACAGTGGGGATGGTTTACTAAAACTGGTGCAAAATCTGGAGCAGCTTTGCATAGAAATCAGCTTCCAGGTTTTAGTGTCAAAGCTTTACTGAACAAGCTGAAGTTAGAAGCTTATTGGCTACCATGCAGAACTGGACCAGATCTTGCACTCTCCAGTTTTAGTAATCCAACCCCAATGTGTTTGGAACGTGGTGCGGGAGACACACACAGAATGTGGGTTTCCCACACAACATTCTGGTGTGAACAAGTCCTAATTACAGTGGGCTACATAATATTTACAAATACATACAGTACAGGTATGAAGTTAGTTTGCCTCCCAGCTTCAGGCCTGGACACACCAAGTGCTTTTTTGTCCGAGGTAAAGGAGCACATCTTGAATCCTAATGCAAAAAGACACAATACGTAACCTTTTTTTTTGTACGGTATGTAGCACGGTCCCCTTGAGGACTGCTTGGATGTACCTGCTCATCTGCATTGCCATGACCCTGTGAACCTTCCAACCCACCTGACACTCTGGGTTCAGACATCTTTCACAAGCACCTTTAAAAGACAAGTCACACAGGTCAATATATTTGTATTATCTCAGCTGTTACTGGAGTAAGCAATCTAGTATTAATTTACAAACAGGGAGGGCAATAGATCAACCGAGTTCTGAATAACAGCCCAGACTCGGTAGAGAAATTCCCCCAAAGACATCTTAAGAACAGTTTAACAGTGAGAGGATAGAATACACACGTATGTACAATGAGATACCACCTGAAGCATGACCTGTAGGACCATAAAGGGTTAAATGTTGAATGCAGTTGGTTACACTCTAAAGGGGAACCCCTGGCCGGCCTATTCAACCTTTGAATTCTAATGAGAGATCAGACAGAATAAGGATAGTGTAGGGCCCTTTAAATAGTAACAACAGCAATGTCCGAGGTGCAGGCCTGAATGTCTTCACCAGCAGTTGGAGCTCATTAGATTATATCCAATAAGGCACAGTGATGCATTAACAGACTGACTGGCTTAAACAGGCTAATGGTACTCCATGAAATGGTTGTAGGTGGGTGCCTTTGTATAGTGTTAAAATAGAGTTTGCAGTAAAGTGTTCCCAAGGTAAAGATGTCTGTACACAGTGTTCAAATAAAGTAACCAGGGAAAGATTGCAGAAGTTGGGTGATTGCCTTTTCACCAATGACTGAACCTAAATAGATGCCTTGTAGACAGCGACCCGGGAATAGATGTCCGTCAAGGGAACTGCCAGCGATGACCCACGGGTGCGGAGCGTTATATCGAGCTGCTGAGTTGGTGCAACATAGATGTCTGAGTTGGGACTTCCAAGGCCAGGCTGGAATCACATGGACATCGCGTGGTAGTCCGCAACCTCTCTCTCCCCATCACGGAGAGGTGCACATTCTGCAAGGCCCAGGAAGAAGAGTGCGTGGGGCGGATCTCTGATCTCCTTTATAGGCTTTCCCAGAAGTCTCCTCAACTGCTAGTAAAGATGAAAGACAAAAACAGAACATTCCATAGCTCAACTCACCAACCAGTCTGCCAACTGACCAAATTAACCTGTCCAACAGTCTGCGTTAAAAACGGGTTTAGTTAGCACGCATTTGCAAACGCATGCATAAGCTGCAAGGCCTCTTCACGGCATCCTGTGTATGCTTGCAGTCTTAACGCTGCTGAATTCATAAGCGTCTCCACAATGGAAGCACATGCATTAAATGGATAGATGAGGGGCAGGTGGGCCTGGAGGCAGCCCAATCCCCCTCAAAGGAACAGGAGCACACTGGACACCCAGCAAGAGCACAGTGGCAGCCAAGGCGTACAGTGTGTCCCCGGACCATATTTTACACCAGTAACAAACAAATGGCCCCTGCCCCCACCTATAACTGGCCTTCACAGCAAGGAGCACATGGAAGGGCAAACACATGAAAGACAAAAACAGAACATTCCATAGCTCAACTCACCAACCAGTCTGCCAACTGACCAAATTAACCTGTCCAACAGTCTGCGTTAAAAACAGGGGTTTAGTTAGCACACATTTGCAAACGCATGCATAAGCTGGCCTCATTTGCCCACCTCACTCAAAGTCCCAACCTTCCTGTTTCCTGTATGCATAGGGATGGAGACTCACGTCTCACTCAAAGTCCCAACCTCTCGCCTCTTCAAACTTATAAATTCAGTAGTGTTAGGACTGTAAGCATACACAGAGTGCCGTGAAGAGGCATTGCAGCTTATGCATGCCTTTAAATGCGTGCTAACTAAACCCCTGTTTTTAACGCAGACTCTTGGACATGTCATTTAGCCCAGGGCTCAAGTTGGTAAAGTAGAAAAATATTCACAGTAACCTCAATTGGGAAGCTAGGAGTGGTATAATTGACAGACACACTCAGGCTGAGTTCACAACTGAGTGTAGCGGAAAAGTGTTCTTCCTTTTTTTTTGTGTTTTTTGGAGCCTTTCCGCTTGTTGTGCACAGGGCAGCCCCTTCATTTCAATTGGCTGCCCTATGTGCAACAAACACCCCAAAAAATCTGCCAGACCTTTTTTAGAGCAAAGAATGGCACATTTTTTCACTGCAGGCTTTGGTGCATTTGTAGCATGTTTGCTACCCGCACGCTTGAGGTGTTATTAACAAATAACAATTAATGGCACCGCAAGCGCAATGCACATTTCCGAACTGCGTGGCTGCATGGGTGCTTTTTTTGAGCGTTGTCAAGCATTTCGGAAGCGCCAGGTGTGAATGGAGTGTTAATGGTTTCAATACACTTTATACAGGCATACCCCACTTTTAAGTAATGGGGTTTATTTACTAAAGCTGGAAAGTGCAAAATCAGGTTCACTTCTGCATAGAAACCAATGAGCTTCTAACCACAGCTTGTTCAATTAAGCTTTGGTAATAAAACCTGAAAGCTCATTGGTTTCTATGCAGAAGTGAGCCTGATTTTGCACTTTCCAGCTTAAGTAAATAAACCCCATTGTGTACTTAAAAGTGGGGCATGCCTGCATTCCAAACTATCAGAGTAACTATTGCATATATTACAAAAGCAAGTTTTATATGGTAACACTGGACATACTTTTATTGCTTATATATGCTTTTTATCTACCATCAGTACATTTTAAGAATGGGTTATGCTTTTTTGCCAAATAAAATTGCTATATTCATGTAACACAAATGTTATCAGTAGTGTTAGTTTTGCAGATGAAACAGTTTCTTTGTTCCCAAAAACAAACAAACAAAATTCGATCTACTCTTGTGATTTGTGGACAAACACTAAAGAAATGGCTGCACTCCAAGATCCATCAAAATTCTTATTTAACCACTTGCTTACTGGGCACTTAAACCCCCTCCTGTCCAGACCAATTTTCAGCTTTTAGCGCTGATGCACTTTGAATGACAATTGCGCGGTCATACAAGACTGTACACAAATTACATTTTTAGCATTTTTGTCCCACAAATAGAGCTTTCTTCTGGTGGTATTTGATCACCTATGTGGTTTTTATTTGTTGTTTAAAAAATTTAAAAAGACCAAATAAAAAAAAATATATATATATTTTTTTATATTTTGTTATAAAATTTTGCAAACAGGTAATTTTTCTCCTTCATTGATGTACACTAATGAGGCGGCAGTGATAGGCACCGATAGGTGGCAGTGATGGGCACTAATGGGTGGCAGTGATGGGCACTGATGGGTGGCAATAATGGGCACTAATCGGCACTGGTTGGTTACACTGATAGGCAGCACTGCTAAGTGGCACTGATTGGCACCACTGGTGGGCACTGATAGGTGGCACTTGTGGGCACTGATAGGTGGCATCCATGGGCATTAATAGGTGGCACTGGTGGGCACTGTCAGGTGGCAATGACAGGTGACACTGACAGGGGGTACTGGTGGGCACAGATGAGGCAGAATTGCCTCTTCGGGACCGATGTCCCTTGCACATAAGCCAGTGATCGCCTTTTTATTCTCCTCATGCTGTGAGCATGAGGAGAGAAAAGAAAACGATTACCGAGCTTTTGTTTACATCATGAGATCAGCTGTCATTGGCTGAAAGCTGATCACATGGTAAGGGGCTCCGATCTGTGATCACCCGAGTCTTAGTGACTCGTGATCACAGCACGCCCCATGCGCGCCCTGCAGGGCATGCACAGGGAGTGTGCAAAGGGGAGGACGTCATATGACGGCCTCCCGGAAATTCAGGTCTGTGCTGTGGCCATCATTCGGCTATAGTGTGGACACCAAGTGGTTAATAAACAAACATCCCAAGTGTTACAAACAGTTCAAATGGTAGACGCATTTCACACACTAACAGGTGCGCTTATTCATTACAAACATAAGCCAGCATTATTCTCCTTATATAAACCTATCCAATATAGCAACAGGTGATACAGATCATTAAATTGAAGACTTCTTTCTAGCCACATATGATACATATAAACATTAATGAGAAAGAAAAAGACATAGACATATAAACTTGCACATATTTGGATATCCATTCATAAATAGGGTTAATGATAGTGATGAGGATATATTGATATAGACATTTCATGTACTATGAAAAAACAGGAAAAAATGTGTACATATGAAGTATGTGTAAAAAATATAAATGTGTATATAGAAGAGAGAAAACATCAAATTTAAAAACCTATTAATATCCCGATGATTAAAAATGAATATATGTTTGCTATACTCCATTAAACCTGAGTAAATATATATGTAAATACATGTATATTTGGCTAGTCCCACAATAAAAACATCAATCAAAAACATGGGGAAGCTATCAAGGTATAAGGATGGAAAGAGGAGGAGTATAAAATGAGACAAAATTGACCAAAATCGATCGGCGGTATATGGTTCATAGTTACAGAACAAAGATATCCATTGATTATCTGTTCTGTATGACCTCAGTACTATGGTCGGTCCTAACTAGATAGATGAATTCATGTACGGTAAATAAATTTGTTTATATATGGAACAATATGTGCAGTAAAAAACACGGCCCAAATTTTAGATCCTCCCTATGCCTTCCGCAGTCTATAGGAGAGATTGGAGAGATTCGTATTCAATAAATGGATTAAGTGGCCAGCTATCCTGGGCATGCATAGTATCATATGAAACAATATGGGCGGTAAAAAATGGGCTTGTGATTTGTGGACTGGATGAACCCAGTGACACCATCATTATTTAACTTTTTTTTTTGTTGTTGTTTTTTGTATATATATTTTTTTTAATTGAAATTAACAGGAAAAAGAGAGAAAGAGGAAAAAAATACAATTAAGAACATGGAAATGTACAGTAGAGCACATAGTTGCCTTAAAGTGGTTATACCCTCAGAAAAAAAAAGGCAAAAAAAAAAAAAAAACCCTGTAAGATGAAAACAGTTTCAGAAAAAAAAAATGTTAAAAAAAAACCCTGTAACATGAAACAGTTTCTTTGTTCCCAAAAGCAATCATTTGATCTACTCTTGTGATTCGTGGACAAACACTGAAGAAATGGCTGCACTCCAAGATCTCCAAGAAATGTACAGTAGAGAACATAGGTGCTTTAAAGCGGTTATACCTTCAGAAAAAAAAAAATTACCTGTAGGTAAAAATTTAAAAAAGTGGGTATACAACCACTTTAAGTATATTTAGTGACAATTTATGGCTATTAACATAGATTGTCATAGAAAATGTTGAGATAAAATTGCAAATCTATATTAATAAATTAAATACTGAAACCATAGTTAAATGTACAGGAAAAAATAAAAAAAATAAAAAATAAATAAATATGGGCCTGTGGACCATACTATTTAAAAAGTAAGAGGTTTTGAGGAGGTGAGCAGAAACAGCTCCCGCTGCACTCCTCACATAATCGGCACATAAAGCCAGCTGACGCTTTGGGGTGACCCCCCTTTATATCTGCTACCTAATGGGACCCCTTTTGTGGAGCGATCATACACCCGCTCTGTCTCCTCCACGCTACAACCCGCAGGAGACACAACTGTGGATGCAGCCAAAATGACGGCCACTCCCTGTGCACCAGAGACACTGCAGTCTCCCACGATGCCAGGCACAACAGATACAGATCTTGCCTCTCCTGCAGGCATAGCACAGGCAGTAGTCACCTTCCTTGCCCCTACTCTAACTGCCACAGTGCAAAGGGGACTGGAGCAGCTTCACATTGAGCTCCAGGTCAGGGCTCAGAAGCTCTCTCATGTGGAGGAACGGATTTCTTCACTGGAAGATGAGACCACAGCCAACTCTGCTATGCTAGCACGCATCTCTACTTCTAACAGGGAGATATGGGATAAGCTGGATGATTTGGAGAATCCCTCAAGAAGAAATAATCTGTGCATTATTGGATTGCCAGAGTCAGTCTCCAATGCCCAGCTCACGAATCTGTGCTAAAATCATCCCTGAGCAACTAGGTCTTCGCAGCCCCTGCGAACTCGCTCATTGCATTGATCAGTATACAGAAAATCGCACCAAACCTCGCCATGTCATTGTCAGATATCTCAATTATGCTGACAAAAATGCCATTATGCAGAAATGGCACCGTTCACATTCTCTGTCCGTTGACGGCGCAAACCTACTGCTCTTCGCAGACTATTCGAAGGAAGTGATAAAACAACGTAAGGCATTCTCCACTATACAACAATCAAGTTAAGTTCACTCTAGCCTATCCGGCTGTCTTACATTTCCAATCACATACAAGAGAACTACTTACTTTTAACTCCCCGGAAGATGCAGAACGCCAGATCAACAGTACCTCCGGCACAGAGATGAAACACACCAACTCTGCTGATGGCTCTTCTTCAAAATCCGCTAATGCTTCCTCCGCTCTACCTAAACAACAACACAGTCCAAATAAGCCTCCGTACAAACGTAGTTGCTTTACTCACCAGGATGACTGCTCCGGAATTCGCTGAACGACCCCTGGAACTTTCTATTACAGGAACCACACAGGAGACGGGTAGTGTTACCCCTTTCTCTTCTCCCCCTTTGAATAAAGCTATTTGGGGGTTTGGGGCACCGTTTCTTGAGACAAAAGCGCTATATGTTTTAAAAACATTATCCCAAAATGGGCACAAAGCAGGACAACCACCATGTATGTTGCATGGTGATTACACGGGATAGACATCGCCAACATTGATCTGATGTGTTTGGGAAAATTTTATGTAGTATCCAGGGACAGCAGTACCATCTCATAATGACTTTGTAGTTTCATTCTTGTATTTTACTCAAAACAGAAGAATTATGAGTCCATATACATGATTTATGAACTTCTTCCTCTGCAAAAGTAACTCCTAGCTCCTTCTCCCATTCCCCATAATAAGAAGGTTTTCTCGGTTAGGATAAAATTATAAAAAAAGAAGCAGTGTGTGTAGGGGGTCAAGTTGTGAACATAGAGATTCAAAAACGGTAAGGGGACGATGAAGGTCCTCTCTTGCTTTTAGTGAATTATAGAAGTTACCTTTCTTATTTCTACCAGTTGGATAGAATGTTTAGAATAGCAACTTGACAACTCTGACTCTGCTACAGTGTGAATTGTGGAGGAAGGTGAACTTACTTGACCTAAACCTATGTTTATGTCAAGAACTCATTTTTACTGGCTGGTGCTGTCCACCCTTAAACATTGTGCTTTTTCCCATTGTGGATGTGCACAGCTGATTTTAGTCCAGAGCTTTCCAACTGTGTTTGCTCAATATTGGCACCATACACTCACCGGACACTTTATTAGGTACACCTTGCTAGTACCAGGTTGGACCCCCTTTTGCCTTCAGAACTTCCTTAATTCTTCCTGACAATGATTCAACAAGGTGTTGGAAACATTCCTCAGAGATTTTGGTCCATGTTGACATGATAGCATCACGCAGTTGCTGCAGATTTGTCATTCAAGAAACCAGTGATGAGATGATTTGAGCTTTGTGACATGGTGCATTATCCTACTGGAAGTAGTCATCAGAAGATGACTGTCATCAGAAGGTACACTGTAGTCATAAAGGGATGGACATAGTCAGCAACAATACTCAGGTAGGCCGTGGTGTTTAAACAATACTTAGTTGGTACTAAGGGGCCCAAAGTGTGCCAAGAACATATCCCCCACATCATTACACCACCACCAGCCTGAACCGTTGATGGATGGATCCATGTTTGCGCTAAATCCTGACCCTTCCATCTGAATGTCGCAGCTAATATCGCGACTCATCAGATCAGGCAATGTTTTTCCAATTTATTATTGTCCAATTTTGGTGAGCCTGTGTGAATTGTAACCTCTTCTTAGCTGACAGGTTGTTTCCTGTTCTAAGCTGACAGGTGTGGCACTCGGTGGGGTCTTCTGCTGCTGTAGCCCATCCACTTCAAGGTTCAATGTGTTGTGTGTTCAGAGCTGGTATTCTGCATACTTTGGTGGTAACGAGTGGTTATTTGAGTTACTGTTGCCTTTCTATCATCTTGAACCAGTCTGCCCATTCTCCTCTGACATCAACAAGGCATTTTCGTCCACATAACTGCCACTCACTGGATATTTACTCTTTTTCGGACCATTCTCTGTAAACCCTAGAGATGGTTGTGCGTGAAAATCCCAGTAGATCAACAGTTTTTTTTAAATACTCAGACCAGCCCGTCTGGCAACAACAACCATGCCACGTTCAAAGTCACTTAAATCCCCTTTGTCAGTTTGAAATTCAGCAAGTCGTCTTCACCATGTCTAGATGCCTGAATGCATTGAGTTGCTGCCATGTGATCGTCTGATTAACAATTTGTGTTACCAAGCAATTGAACAGGTGTACCTAATAAAGTGGCCAGTGAGTGTCTGTTCCACACTCTCAAGGGTCCGCTATTGTAGCAAATGAGAGGTTGGCACATTTGCAAGAGAAGGGACTGGCCAAAGAGGGATCACTTTGATGCGGTTAGCTAGCTGTAACATACAGTACGATCACACTCATCTCACACGCTAGCAAGGTTATGCGTAAAATTCTACAAGCTAGACTTCAGCTTGTGAACCTAGAGTTACCACAAGTACAGGCTGGATTTCGAAGAGGTAGAGGAACTAGGGATCAAATTGCCAACATTCGCTGGTTCATGGAAAAAGCAGGGGAGTTCCAGAAGAATGTCTACTTCTGCTTTTTGACTACAGTAAAGTCTTTTTGGATCACAACAAGATGTGACAAATACTGAAAGAAATGGGAATACCAGATCACCCCACTTGTCTTCTGAAACACCTGTATATCAAGTCAAGAAGCAACAGTTAGAACAGAACATGGAACAACTGACTGGTTCAAAATTGAGAAAGAAGTGCGGCAAGGATGTATATTGTCACCCTACTTATTTCACTTCTATGAGAAGAAAGTATAACAAATAATACAGCGCTGCCCAGAAAAGGCAAGTAAGCAGCTAACATGGCTAGTAGGATATAAGCATGTACAGAAAAACAAAAATGTGTAGCGCTAAAACTAAAAATTCAACATAAGGACAATATAATCCAACAGATGATGAAAAACGTCTAGGAAAGGCTTAGAAGGAAGTCCTCCATATATGTGAGACTCATGTGAGCTACTAGTTCATATAAATGCAGTGACTTCATGTGAAAAACAAAGTAATTGCGTGACGTCTGAAGTGAAGGCAGAAGAAACGCACCACTACCAACAATAAGAAGGCTTACCAGATCTTATGGACCCAAGAGGACATATGCCCCATTGGGTCAAATAAGGCTTGAGTGGTGGGTTGTGGTAGATGTTCCGGAAGAATAGTGGAGATGGACATCCAAGAGTAAACCACGAATAGGTGTGTCCCTCTCCTCCATGTGTTCACTTCTATTTAACTTCTATGCAGAGTACATTATGCGAAATGCCAGGATCGACGAATCGCAAGCTGGAATTAAGATTGCAGGGAGAAATATCAACAATCTGAGATATGCAGATGATACAACACTAATGGCAGAAAGTGAAGAAGAACTAAAGAGTCTCTTTTTTAATTTAAATATCTTTATTTTAAACAATATACAATACATAATATAGTATAACAATATATCAACAAAAAATCTCCATTTAGGAGCACAATGACAAATATCAACACATATGCCTTTAGTATTTCTCAGTAGTACAGTTTCCATGTTCTACCATACCTCTTCTATTCTATTCTATTCTATTCTTCTATTCAATTCTATTCTAACATAACAAAACAAAAAAAAAATTAAAAAAAACAAAAAATGATGCTTCATCTTACTCCTCCCTTCATTTCCCTCTTAAATTAGCTAAATCCCCCCCAGCCTTAAGTCATACCTCTCTTCACAAGAAGAGGGGTGTGGGCGGAAAGAGAGAGAGAAAAAAAAAGTTTTAATACCCACCCCCCACCCGTGTTTAAATAAGTGGGGACTATATTCCTCTAATTTTCTTCAAGTGAAAAAATAGCTATCCATTAGTGAAGGGAAAAAAAAAAAAAGAATTTTAATTTTTTTTTTAATAACCACCCCCCACCCGTGCTTAACTAAGGAGAGACTATATTTCTCTAATATTCTTCATGTAAAATGAATATTATCTACCACTTATCTTATCTACCACTTGGCTGAATGGAAGTCCTTCCCATATGGGAATCTTTTAACTAAAATAATTTGACCAATTTGATGGACGGTGCATTCAAGGGGGGTCTATTACCATATATACAATAACCAATATGAGGGGCTCACTACTGACCCTAATCAACTAATATTTCTTCTGAATAATATATCCATCCTGCCCATGTTTCTTTAAACTTATCCTTTTGATCCTTCACTATGGACACCCATCTTTCCGCCTCCATTATTGCATTAACTTCTTTTTTCCAATCCATCAGGGAGGGGCCTCTCTCTTGTTACCAAAACCTTGGTATCAGTGCTTTTGCTGCGTTTAACAAATGCGGTGTAATGCTTTTCCTATAGAACTTTTTGGAACATGGCATACCGTGGAACAAGCGATGCAACAGATCAACTTCTATGGGTTTAATTGTCAGTTGTTTAATCCATGGTGCTATTGAGTCCCAAAGTGGCTTGATCTTGGGGCATTTCCACCATATGTGGACATATGTGCCCTGTTGTCCACAGCCTCTCCAGCACCGATCATCTCTTGTCGAATATATCTGTGCTAAACGCACAGGAGTCCGATACCACCTGGTTAGGAATTTATATGACATCTCTTGTATTCGAGAGCTTATAGAAGAAGAATGAGTTCCTTTAATCAATCCCTTAACTTGTAAAGGAGAAAAATTGCACCCAAATTCCCTCTCCCATTGTCTGATAAAATATGGAGCTACTGTGTATTGCCCACTAAGGACCAACCTATACATTTGCGCCAATTGATGTCCACCTTCTGAAATATTAACACATAACACCCCAAATGTTGTTAATGAACTCCAGGTTCTCACTCTAGGTCTCAATCCCTCCAAAAAATCTGTCATCTGGCAATATCTGCGGCCAGGGGTATATTCCCAAGAGACGATGTTAGCTCCAATAGAGGGAGCAATTCTCCCCCCAGGGGCAAACTTCGCACATGTTGTATTGCCACCTGTACTCCATATTCCCACGTTTCTAAGTTCTTCCCCTGGGAGAAACCACTGGTATCCACTCAATGGGGTCAGAGGTGATGTCTGCAGGGACAGTTTACCCATTGCATTCATTTTATCCCATATCAACAAGGATACCAGCGTTAGAGGGGATGTCCATTCTGAAAGACCCCTTGAAATTCTCGGGATCCAAGGTGCCTCTGCCAAGTTCCTGCCTGCCATTGTCTTCTCCAATGAAACCCATATTTTATTTGTTGTATCATGACACCAGTTCAAAATACGCACTAGTGACATAGCTTTATAATATAAAGCAATGTCCGGAAGCCCAACCCGCCCCTCCCATTTAGGTCTACACATTATATCATAGGCCAATCTAGGATGCTTATCATTCCATATAAACATCAAAAAAACTCTATGCATCTTTTTAAAAAAGCTTTGTGGGATTGCAATCGATATTGTATATAGGGTATATATTAACCTAGATACTATTATCATTTTGAGGGCATTCACCCTCCCAAACCATGTCATTTTATATCCATTCCATTCCTGAAAATCCTTCATTATTCCTCTCAACACCAGATTATAATTAAGCTCATATAAGAGCCTTAAATCCGGAGTTATATATACTCCCAAATACATTTTGGGACATTAAGTCATTTTATATCCATTCCATTCCTGAAAATCCTTCATTATTCCTCTCAACACCAGATTATAATTAAGCTCATATAAGAGCCTTAAATCCGGAGTTATATACACTCCCAAATACATTAAGTAATCTAAATGCCAAATAAAAGGAAAGGAACAATGTAGGAAAGTTGCCAACGTTGGTGGCACATGAATCGGCAGGAGCACAGATTTCTCTTGAAGTCAGACATAAGTCCATCTCTGTCCACCTTGAACATCAATGAATCCCGAGGGTCGGAGAGATAAAATAATAAATCGTCTGCATAAGCTGACACCTTATGTTCCACTGTCCCAATACGAATCCCAGAAATCCCCTCCTTTCCCCTCACCATACACAAAAAAGGCTCCAGGACCAAGACCCCTGTCTCGTCCCATTGCTGATGTCAAAATAGCCCGACAATGTACCATTCACCTTAACTCTTGCTCTTGGACCTGTGTATAATGCTGATACCCACCCCATCATTCTGTCTCCTAGTCCTATCTCCCTCAACACCTCTCGCATTAAGGCCCAATTTCCCTGTCAAGTGCTTTCTCAGCATCCATTGACAATACAACCCCTGGGCCCTTTTGAGCCCAATGTAGAATGTGAAGAGCACGGATTGTATTGTCTCTGGATTCCCGATTCTTCATAAACCAAGTCTAGTCTAAATGAATTAATTTCACCACTTGGTCTTGTAATCTTGGGCCAATATTTTATAAAAATGTTAGTGTCTGAATTCATAAGGGATATAGGCCGATAATTGGTGCAATGTCGTGGATCCTTCCCCGATTTTGGAAAGACCACAACAAGCGCCACTACAGCTTCTGGGGTTAACGAGTTTGATGCAGTGATCGAGTTAAAATACTCGCACAGAGCATGTATCAGGGTTGAGAGGAACTTTTTATAATAAATATTCGTAAAGCCATCTGGCCCAGGGCTCTTACCTAATGGAAGTGTGGCTATTACTCTGCCTAATTCCTCTGTAGTACTTGGTTGTTCCATCAATTCCAGAGCTGCTGGTGGCAGCACGAGCATTGCAGCCTCTTCAAAATAGGCTTGCATCGCCTCTACCTGTTCTCCTCCCGCCGCACTCGAGGGAGAAGGGGAAAAAGTATATAGCGATGCATAAAAATGGTGAAATTCCGCCGCTATTTTTTGGGTGTCTAATACTTGTTTTTTATTTACGAATAACCAGGCAATGAGCAGGGAAGCAGGGTTGCCATAGAAACAGTACAGTAAGTGCTCAATGTAAGGGCGGAAATACACTCTACTGTGGACTACTGTGGAAAACAATACTTAAGATGGCGCTGCCTTACCCCCTGGAAACAAGTTTTTTAAAGTTTCTTTAAAGAAGAAGATTACAAGAAGAAGAAATGTAAACAATGAAAGATTTTATCTTCCTAGACTCCAGGATCATGGCAGACGGTGACTGTAGCCATGACATTAGGAAACGCTTGCTTCTTGGGATGAAAGCAATGGCAAACCTACACAACATTATAAAAAGCAGAAACATCTCCCTACCAACAAAGTATGGTATTTCCAGTAGTAACCTATGACTGTGAAAGTTGGACCATAAGGAAGGCTGAACGGCGAAGAATTGATGCTTTTGAACTATGGTGTTGGAGACGACTCTTGAAAGTCCCTTGGATGGCAAGAAGATAAAACCAGTCAATCTTCAAGGAAGTCAACTCTGAATATTCACTGAAAGGACAGATCCTGAAACTGAAACTCAAATACCTTGGCCACCTAATGCAAAGAGAGAGGACTCATTGGAAAAGACCCTGATGCTGGTAAACATGGAAGGAAAAAGGAGAGGAGGACGACAGAAAACAAGATGGATAGATAGCACCATTGAAACAATGAACATGAAGTTAAGCAAGCCCTGGGAGGCAGTGGAGGACAGAAAAGCTTGGCACGCTATGGTCCATGAGGTCATGAAGAGTCGGACACGACTAAACGACTGAACAACAACAACATGCATTGCGATGTGTGCGAACTAAGACTCCCCATTTTATATGTAAGGGTTAAGTGGCAACATCTCTTTATTATCTCATGTGTTGTATATATGGAAGCTATTTAGGACATAAACACTTATATCTCCATTTCTACTGCATGTAGTTGCAAGTTAGTAAATAAAGTTATTAAAGTTAATTGAAGTTACTGTATTGTTTTTTGATGACACTAAAGCCTAGTACACACTATGAGAAAATCGGACGAACAATCGTCTGATTTTCCATGAAGGTACATATAATCATGTAAGTGAAAATGATATGAACGTGTACAAAAATTACAAAGCTGCGTACTAACGTAGTAGCGGAGGAAGTAATATAGTGTACGTGACCCTTCCAGCCACGTCCACTAAATGCATTTGATTATTTCCATGCGACTACTGTACACATTGAATGAAAATCGGACATTGTGTTACAATAATTCTCACTAACACACGCGCTTGGATCTCCCAGTTGAAATAGCAGGTTACACAATTTGTTGACAACAAACCTCAAAACCAAGTTATACAGGTTTCGTTGGACCACCTCCACATAAGACTGGAATTTAATTCTCACCAAAGATCTAAAGGCACCCGGCTCCCATAAGCATGGACAGTATCTTCAGGGAGGACCCCAGATCCAGACTGCCCACAATGACAATGAACTATTCCCACATGTCTCTCCCTGTGTGTGTGAGCCCCCCTGGGTCTGGGCCCTTGTCCCTTTTTATAGCACATAGGATTGGAGGGTCAGACCCAAGAAAACCCACCAAGAAAAACCCGTGAACATAATTGACACTAGCCTTCCTGGCTGGGGCAGCATTAAACTCTACCTGCCTACATGTATTTTATCATCTGCTGTTTTTAATTAGGTAGGTTTCATGGTTTGATGATATATGATTAATGATTTACCACATATTTTAACTATGTTTGATCACCAATATTTATGAAATATTTATGAATTAATTTTCATATATTTTTGCCATCCCCAAGCCCCAAACTTGCAAGGAACCTCTACCATGCTTCACTGTTGCCTGCAGACACTCATTATTGTACCACTCTCCAGCCCTCTAAGTTAACAAACTGCCTTTTGCTACAGCCAAATATTTCAAATTTTTACTCATCAGTCCAGAGCATCTGCTGCCATTTTTCTGCACCCTAATTCCTGTTTTCATGCATAGTTGAGTCGCTTAGCCTTGTCCTATGCACAAAAACATGGAAATGGAGTGCAGAAAAATGGCAGCAGGTGCTCTGGAGTGATGAGTCAAAATGTAAAAATATTTGGCTGTAGCAGGAGGTAGTTTGTTTAAAGAAGGTTTGGAGAGCAGTACAATCATGAGTGTCTGCAGGCAACAGTGAAGCATGGTGGAGGTTCCTTGCAAGTGTGGGGCTGCATTTCTTCAAAATGGAGTTGGAGGTTTGGTCAGGATTAGGGATGAGCTTCGTGTTCGAGTCGAACCCATGTTCGACTCGAACATCGGCTGTTCGGTCGTTCGCCGAATTGCGAACGATATGGGCCGTTCGCGCCAAATTCGTGTGGCGCGTCACGGCCCATAATTCACTGCGGCATCGCAGTGCATTGCTGGCTGATTATTGGCCAAGCATGCACTATGACCCGCATGCTTGGCCAATCACAGCGCCGTCAGTAGAGAGAGCTGTAATTGGCCAAAGCCAGGGTGGCTTTGGCCAATTATGGCTCAGGGGATTTAGTACACACCCCACACTATATAAGGCCGCCTGCACGGCGGCCCTGTGTAGTGTGTGTTCCGGTGTGCTGAGAGATAGAGAGAGAGAGAGACAGTGTCATTTGATTTGAGTTAGATAGATTAGGCAGAACAGTCAGTCAGTTAGCTGCACTTACAGTGTATTGTGTATATATATGCATCCCAGGTATTGCATATATATATATACACTGTATTCAGTTTAGCTAGATCCGTTCCTGTTATCTTCTATCTAGACTATTTACATTTAGTGCAGTGTGTCCTGCTCACAGTGTTCAGCTAGATCCGTTCCTGCTATTTACATTTAGTGCAGTGCGTCCTGCTCACAGTGTTCAGCTAGATCCGTTCCTGGTATTTACATTTAGTGCAGTGCGTCCTGCTCACAGTGTTCAGCTAGATCCGTTCCTGCTATTTACATTCAGTGCAGTGCGTCCTGCTCACAGTGTTCAGCTAGATCCGTTCCTGGTATTTACATTTAGTGCAGTGCGTCCTGCTCACAGTGTTCAGCTAGATCCGTTCCTGCTATTTACATTCAGTGCAGTGCGTCCTGCTCACAGTGTTCAGCTAGATCCGTTCCTGCTATTTACATTCAGTGCAGTGCGTCCTGCTCACAGTGTTCAGCTAGATCCGTTCCTGGTATTTACATTTAGTGCAGTGCGTCCTGCTCACAGTGTTCAGCTAGATCCGTTCCTGCTATTTACATTCAGTGCAGTGCGTCCTGCTCACAGTGTTCAGCTAGATCCGTTCCTGGTATTTACATTTAGTGCAGTGCGTCCTGCTCACAGTGTTCAGCTAGATCCGTTCCTGCTATTTACATTCAGTGCAGTGCGTCCTGCTCACAGTGTTCAGCTAGATCCGTTCCTGCTATTTACATTCAGTGCAGTGCGTCCTGCTCACAGTGTTCAGCTAGATCCGTTCCTGGTATTTACATTTAGTGCAGTGCGTCCTGCTCACAGTGTTCAGCTAGATCCGTTCCTGCTATTTACATTCAGTGCAGTGCGTCCTGCTCACAGTGTTCAGCTAGATCCGTTCCTGGTATTTACATTTAGTGCAGTGCGTCCTGCTCACAGTGTTCAGCTACATCCGTTCCTGCTATTTACATTCAGTGCAGTGCGTCCTGCTCACAGTGTTCAGCTAGATCCGTTCCTGGTATTTACATTTAGTGCAGTGCGTCCTGCTCACAGTGTTCAGCTACATCCGTTCCTGCTATTTACATTCAGTGCAGTGCGTCCTGCTCACAGTGTTCAGCTAGATCCGTTCCTGCTATTTACATTCAGTGCAGTGCGTCCTGCTCACAGTGTTCAGCTAGATCCGTTCCTGGTATTTACATTTAGTGCAGTGCGTCCTGCTTACAGTGTTCAGCTAGATCCGTTCCTGCTATTTACATTCAGTGCAGTGCGTCCTGCTCACAGTGTTCAGCTAGATCCGTTCCTGGTATTTACATTTAGTGCAGTGCGTCCTGCTCACAGTGTTCAGCTACATCCGTTCCTGCTATTTACATTCAGTGCAGTGCGTCCTGCTCACAGTGTTCAGCTAGATCCGTTCCTGCTATTTACATTCAGTGCAGTGCGTCCTGCTCACAGTGTTCAGCTAGATCCGTTCCTGGTATTTACATTTAGTGCAGTGCGTCCTGCTCACAGTGTTCAGCTAGATCCGTTCCTGCTATTTACATTCAGTGCAGTGCGTCCTGCTCACAGTGTTCAGCTAGATCCGTTCCTGGTATTTACATTTAGTGCAGTGCGTCCTGCTCACAGTGTTCAGCTAGATCCGTTCCTGCTATTTACATTCAGTGCAGTGCGTCCTGCTCACAGTGTTCAGCTAGATCCGTTCCTGCTATTTACATTCAGTGCAGTGCGTCCTGCTCACAGTGTTCAGCTAGATCCGTTCCTGGTATTTACATTTAGTGCAGTGCGTCCTGCTCACAGTGTTCAGCTAGATCCGTTCCTGCTATTTACATTCAGTGCAGTGCGTCCTGCTCACAGTGTTCAGCTAGATCCGTTCCTGGTATTTACATTTAGTGCAGTGCGTCCTGCTCACAGTGTTCAGCTACATCCGTTCCTGCTATTTACATTCAGTGCAGTGCGTCCTGCTCACAGTGTTCAGCTAGATCCGTTCCTGCTATTTACATTCAGTGCAGTGCGTCCTGCTCACAGTGTTCAGCTAGATCCGTTCCTGGTATTTACATTTAGTGCAGTGCGTCCTGCTCACAGTGTTCAGCTAGATCCGTTCCTGCTATTTACATTCAGTGCAGTGCGTCCTGCTCACAGTGTTCAGCTAGATCCGTTCCTGGTATTTACATTTAGTGCAGTGCGTCCTGCTCACAGTGTTCAGCTAGATCCGTTCCTGCTATTTACATTCAGTGCAGTGCGTCCTGCTCACAGTGTTCAGCTAGATCCGTTCCTGCTATTTACATTCAGTGCAGTGCGTCCTGCTCACAGTGTTCAGCTAGATCCGTTCCTGGTATTTACATTTAGTGCAGTGCGTCCTGCTCACAGTGTTCAGCTAGATCCGTTCCTGCTATTTACATTCAGTGCAGTGCGTCCTGCTCACAGTGTTCAGCTAGATCCGTTCCTGCTATATACATTTAGTGCAGTACGTCCTGCTCACAGTGTTCAGCTAGATCCGTTCCTGTTATCTTCCTACTGACAGGCAGGCTTGTCTGGTTACAGTATATAAAGCTACCTGAAGAAAATTACAGGTGTTCTTTTTGATCCTATTAGTACCACGGTCAGGCAGCTAGACTATTTACATTTAGTACAGTGTGTCCTGCTCACAGTGTTCAGCTAGATCCGTTCCTGTTATCTTCCTACTGACAGGCAGGCTTGTCTGGTTACAGTATATAAAGCTACCTTAAGAAAATTACAGGTGTTCTTTTTGATCCTATTAGTACCACGGTCAGGCAGCTAGACTATTTACATTTAGTACAGTGCGTCCTGCTCACAGTGTTCAGCTAGATCCGTTCCTGTTATCTTCCTACTGACAGGCAGGCTTGTCTGGTTACAGTATATAAAGCTACCTGAAGAAAATTACAGGTGTTCTTTTTGATCCTATTAGTACCACGGTCAGGCAGCTAGACTATTTACATTTAGTACAGTGTGTCCTGCTCACAGTGTTCAGCTAGATCCGTTCCTGTTATCTTCCTACTGACAGGCAGGCTTGTCTGGTTACAGTATATAAAGCTACCTTAAGAAAATTACAGGTGTTCTTTTTGATCCTATTAGTACCACGGTCAGGCAGCTAGACTATTTACATTTAGTACAGTGCGTCCTGCTCACAGTGTTCAGCTAGATCCGTTCCTGCTATTTACATTCAGTGCAGTGCGTCCTGCTCACAGTGTTCAGCTAGATCCGTTCCTGCTATTTACATTCAGTGCAGTGCGTCCTGCTCACAGTGTTCAGCTAGATCCGTTCCTGGTATTTACATTTAGTGCAGTGCGTCCTGCTCACAGTGTTCAGCTAGATCCGTTCCTGCTATTTACATTCAGTGCAGTGCGTCCTGCTCACAGTGTTCAGCTAGATCCGTTCCTGGTATTTACATTTAGTGCAGTGCGTCCTGCTCACAGTGTTCAGCTACATCCGTTCCTGCTATTTACATTCAGTGCAGTGCGTCCTGCTCACAGTGTTCAGCTAGATCCGTTCCTGCTATTTACATTCAGTGCAGTGCGTCCTGCTCACAGTGTTCAGCTAGATCCGTTCCTGGTATTTACATTTAGTGCAGTGCGTCCTGCTCACAGTGTTCAGCTAGATCCGTTCCTGCTATTTACATTCAGTGCAGTGCGTCCTGCTCACAGTGTTCAGCTAGATCCGTTCCTGCTATATACATTTAGTGCAGTACGTCCTGCTCACAGTGTTCAGCTAGATCCGTTCCTGTTATCTTCCTACTGACAGGCAGGCTTGTCTGGTTACAGTATATAAAGCTACCTTAAGAAAATTACAGGTGTTCTTTTTGATCCTATTAGTACCACGGTCAGGCAGCTAGACTATTTACATTTAGTACAGTGCGTCCTGCTCACAGTGTTCAGCTAGATCCGTTCCTGTTATCTTCCTACTGACAGGCAGGCTTGTCTGGTTACAGTATATAAAGCTACCTTAAGAAAATTACAGGTGTTCTATTTGATCCTATTAGTACCACGGTCAGGCAGCTAGACTATTTACATTTAGTACAGTGTGTCCTGCTCACAGTGTTCAGCTAGATCCGTTCCTGTTATCTTCCTACTGACAGGCAGGCTTGTCTGGTTACAGTATATAAAGCTACCTTAAGAAAATTACAGGTGTTCTATCCCAGCTTAGTGCAGCTACAGGCCATTAGTATGTCTGGAAGGCCAAGAAGGAGAGGCAGACAGTCACAAGCCAATAAGAGAGGGCAAGCAGGCTCTGTGTCTAGTGCTGGTCGTGGAGACGGTGCATCCTCATCAGCACGTGGCCATGGGACACGCTTGGCCTTTTTTTCGGCAGCTGGCCGTGTTGAGCCGCAACATGCGGAAGACTTGGTCGAGTGGATGACCAAGCCGTCCTCATCCTCCTCATCCTCTCTCACCCATGCCCAGGGTGCTTTGTCTGGCAAAGCAGCGGCCTCTTCCCTCAGCTCAATGTCATCAGTGACTCCTTCCCTAGCTCCACCATGTCCTCATGAGGATTCCCTCGAACTGTTTGACCACAGTGTTGGGTACATGCTCCAGGAGGATGCCCAGCGTTTGGAAGGCTCTGATGATGATACTGAGCTCAATGAAGGCAGTAACATGAGCACGGACAGAGGGGGTGCCCAAGAAGGACAGCAATCTGGCAGTCATGCTCCCCCTGCTGCAGCATACTGCCAGGTTTGCTCCAGTGATGAGGAGGGAGGGGATGATGAGGTCACTGACTCAACGTGGGTGCCTGATAGGAGAGAGGAGGAGGAGGAGGAGGAGGAGGAGGTGGCACATCACCAACTAGGCAGGATGCCCTCCAGGGGCCAGCCTAAGGGCAGCACATTGACTGCATCACACCCCAAAGCTCCACATGTGCAGGGCGCTGCAGTCTCTGCGCGTTATTCAAAAAGTTCTTTGGTGTGGGCCTTTTTTGAGACGAGTGCATCAGATCGCACCGCTGCTATTTGCAACATATGTCTCAAGCGTATCTCGCGTGGCCAAAACATCTCCCGAAAGGGTACCACATGCTTGACCAGACATATGTTGACCTGCCATGCAGTTCGTTGGCAAGCGTATCTAAAAGACCCACACCAAAGAACAAAGACGATCTCTCCTTGCTCCTCATCAGCTGAGATTTCCAACCCCACTAGACCTTCAGTCCTCTCTGAGACCTGCAGTGAGAGGAATGAAGGTGTAGAATTAGGTGTGTCACAGCCAAGTACTTGTGGGCAATCTGCTTTTGGTACACCGACGTCAGATTGTACCAGGCAAATTTCCCTGCCCCAGCTGCTGCACCGCCGAAAGAAGTTTGCTCCCAGCCATCCACATGCCCAGCGGTTGAATGCTAGCTTGGCAAAATTGCTAGCACTTCAACTGCTGCCTTTTCAGTTGGTAGACTCTGCCCCCTTCCGTGAGTTTGTGGAATGTGCGGTTCCTCAGTGGCAGGTACCCAAACGCCACTTTTTCTCACGGAAGGCGATTCCGGCTCTCTACCGGCATGTGGAAGGCAATGTCCATGCCTCGCTGGACAGGGCGGTCAGCGGTAAGGTGCATATTACCGCTGACTCATGGTCCAGCAGGCATGGACAGGGACGTTACTTAAGTTTCACGGCGCATTGGGTGACTCTGCTGGCAGCTGGGAAGGATGCAGGACAAGGTGCAGTAGTGTTGGAGGTTGTTCCGCCACCACGCCTCCAAAATGCTGATTGTGACACACCTCTCTCCTCCACCCCCTCCTCTTCTTCTTCCTCCATGGCCTCTTCCTCGGAACCAGCGGTGCTCCGTAGGCGTTCAAGGGGCTACGCAAGTACGCAGGCCAAAAGATGCCATGCGGTGCTTGAGCTGGTGTGCTTGGGGGACAGGAGCCACACTGGGGCAGAGGTTCTGTCAGCTCTGCAGGGGCAGGTTCAGAGGTGGTTGACGCCACGCCAACTTAAGGCAGGAATGGTGGTTTGCGACAATGGCACCAACCTCCTCTCTGCCCTCCGACAGGGACAACTGACCCATGTGCCCTGTTTGGCTCACGTCCTTAACTTGGTGGTGCAGCGGTTCTTGGGCAGGTACCCGGGCTTACAGGATGTCCTGAGGCAGGCCAGGAAAGTCTCTGTGCATTTCCGCCGGTCATATAATGCCAGTGCTCGGCTGACGGACCTCCAAAAGGAGTTTAACCTGCCCAAGAACCGCCTAATCTGTGACATGCCCACCAGGTGGAACTCGACGTTGGCCATGCTGCAGCGGCTGCACATGCAGCAGAGGGCCATCAATGAGTACCTGTGCGACTATGGCACCAGGACAGGGTCAGGGGACCTTGGTTTTTTTTCCCCACGCCAGTGGGCCATGATCAGGGATGCATGCACTGTCCTGTCACCATTCGAGGAGGCCACGAGGATGGTGAGCACTGACAGTGCATGCATCAGTGACACTGTCCCCCTTGTCCACCTGTTGGAGCACACGCTGCGTGGAATAATGGACAGGGCACTTGAGGCAGAACAGAGGCAGGAAGAGGAGAACTTCCTTAGCTCTCAAGGCCCCCTTTATCCAGACAGTGTTCCTGCGTGCCCGCCGATCACACAGGAAGAGGACGAGGAGGAGGAGGAGGAGGAAGATTGTGTCAGTATGGAGGTGGAGCCTGGCACTCAGCATCAGCAGTCTTTAAGGGATCAGTCCCAAGGAACACATGGACTTGTACGTGGCTGGGAGGAGGTGGCTGCGGACGTTGTTGTCCTTAGTGACCCAGAGGACTCCGGACCGAATGCCTCAGCAAACCTACGCTGCATGGCCTCCCTGATCCTGCAAAGCCTGCGTAAGGATCCTCGTATTCGTGGTATCAAGGAGAAGGACCAATACTGGCTGGCAACCCTCCTTGATCCACGTTACAAGGGTAAGGTTGCGGACCTTTTCTTGCCATCGCAGAGGGAGCAGAGGATGAAACATCTTCGGGAGGCCTTGCAGAAAGGTCTGTGCAACGCGTTCCCAGAGACTGGGAGGTTACAAACTCCTGTTTCTGGACAACGTGTTGCTGAGGCTTCGGTCAGTCAAAGAAGGAGCGGTGGAGAAGGTGGCCGTCTGACCGATGCGTTCAGACAATTTTTTGGTCCGCAGCCCCAAGGTATGATCGGTTCCAGCAACCATCGCCAGCGTCTGTTTTACATGGTGCAGGAATACCTAGGGGCAAGATCAGACTTGGACACCTTTCCCACCGAAAATCCTCTGGGTTACTGGGTCTTGAGGATGGATCACTGGCCAGAGCTTGCACAGTATGCAATTGAGCTACTGGCCTGTCCTGCATCCAGCGTTCTTTCGGAACGCACATTCAGTGCTGCTGGAGGCGTGGTAACCGATCACAGGGTGCGTCTGTCCACCGACTCGGTCGATCGGCTGACCTTCATAAAAATGAATCAGTCTTGGATCACCACCAGCTACCATGCACCTGATGCAGATGTAACCGAATAATTTTTTTTGAAATCTCAGATCCCTTCAAAGACTGCCTATGCTGATGCTGAGTGACTATCCCTGAGTAATTATCCTCTTCCTCCTCAATCATCACGCTGATAGCTTGTAAGAACATTTTTGGTTCTGGGCGCCACCACCAGTGCCTAAGGCACAATTTTTCAGCCCCTGTTTAACAGGGGCGTGTAATTACAATTTTTGATGTAATACTTTGCAGCAGGGCTCGTTCCTGCATTCCAACTAGAGTGTCTGTGAGGGGTTGCAGTGTTGTGGCACCAGCACCAGTGCCTAAGACCCAATTTTTCAGCCCCTGTCTAACAGGGGCGTGTAATTACAATTTTTGATGCAATACTTTGCAGCAGGGCTTGTTCCTGCGTTTCAACTAGAGTGTCTGTGAGGGGTTGCAGTGTTGTGGCACCAGCACCAGTGCCTAAGACCCAATTTTTCTGCCCCTGTCTAACAGGGGCGTGTAATTACAATTTTTGATGCAATACTTTGCAGCAGGGCTCGTTCCTGCGTTCCAACTAGAGTGTCTGTGAGGGGTTGCAGTGTTGTGGCACCAGCACCAGTGCCTAAGGCCCAATTTTTCTGCCCCTGTCTAACAGGGGCGTGTAATTACAATTTTTGATGCAATACTTTGCAGCAGGGCTCGTTCCTGCGTTCCAACTAGAGTGTCTGTGAGGGGTTGCAGTGTTGTGGCACCAGCACCAGTGCCTAAGGCCTAATTTTTCAGCTCCTGTTCAACAGGGGCATGTAATTACAATTCTTGATCTAATATTTCACAGCAGGGCCCTGTGAGGGCTTACAGTGTTTTGGCCACAGCAACACCTAAGGCCCAAATTTCTGCTGAGTATATAGGGCAGGACCCTACTTTCAAACATCTAACTTACAAACGACTCCTACTTGCAAACGGAAGGAGACAACAGGAAGTGAGATGAAATCTACCCCTAAGGAAGGGAAATTCTCTCCTGTAAGAGTTAATATGGGAAAACAATTTCTCCTTTCCACTGATGCTTTCCAATCCTTGTTCCACAAAAAAACCCAAATTTTCAAAAAACATTTTTCATTGGGACAAAAAAGTGAGGTGAAATCTTCTGAAGAGGAGGAAAGACGCAAAACAAATGTCACAGGGGTGATAACCCTTCCCTATGTTTTCCAAAAAGCTTAGAAAAGATTTTTTGGCTGGAGCTAAACACATTAAAAATGTTCAAAATTACAAACAGATTCTACTTAACAACAAACCTACAGTCCCTGTCTTGTTTGCACCGCCTGTATACTGCTGTTCAGAGTATATAGGGACCTTTCCTTATTTTAATTTGGGTGCGGGGTTCCCCTTAATATCCATACAAGACCCAAAGGGCCTGGTAATGGACTGGGGGGTACCCATGCCGTTTGTCTCACTGATTTTCATCCATATTGCCATGACCCGACATGACATTAAACCCGCAAGCAGTTTTAAATGAGATTTTTTCCTTTAAAAATGACATTTGGTGCAGGGACTGTTCTAAACATGGGAAACACGCGTCACTTTACAGGCATACTATAGACACCCCCCAGGTACGATATTTAAAGGAATATTTCACTTTTTTTTTTTTACTTTAAGCATCATTAAAATCACTGCTCCCGAAAAAACGGCCGTTTTTAAAAGTTTTTTTTGCATTGATACATGTCCCCTGGGGTAGGACCCGGGTCCCCAAACCCTTTTTAGGACAATACCATGCAAATTAGCCTTTAAAATGAGCACTTTTGATTTCGAACGTTCGAGTCCCATAGACGTCAATGGGGTTCTAACGTTCGTGCGAACTTGCGGTCCGTTCGCGGGTTCTGGTGCGAACCGAACCGGGGGGTGTTCGGCTCATCCCTAGTCAGGATCATTGGTGTCCTCAAAGCTGAGAAATACAGGCAGATACTTATCCACCATGCCATACCATCAAGAAGGCGGGTGATTGGCCTCAAATTAATTCTGCAGCAGGACAATGACCCCAAACATACAGCCAATGTTATAAAGTGATCCCACAGAGCCCTGATCTCAACATCATCAAGTCTGTCTGGGATTACATGAAGAGACAGAGGGATTTCAGGCAGCCTACATCCACAGAAGATCTGTTGTTAGTTCTCCTAGATGTTGGAAACAACCTACCTGACGAGTTCCTTCAAACACTGTGTGCACGTGTACCTAAAATAATTGATGCTGTTGTGAAGGCAAAGGGTGGTCACACCAAATATTGATTTGATTTGGATTGCTCTTCTGTTCATTTACTTTCCATTTTGTTAATTGATAAAATAAACTAACTCTGACTCTGTTCCTATTTTAAGGAATCAAGGAAATAGTGCCAGTCCTTATGCTGACAGTCCATATGTCTCAATGTAGTAAGAGTGGCCAACTGAAAGAACCGCACAGTACAGAGGGGAATGCCAGCATCCAACACTCCATGCAAGATATTCCAGCAAGATTATCTCTTCAACACAGCAGTGTGGCCATCAGAACAGGTGATTTTTGTTTGCTTGCTTTGCAGGGAGTCTAAATAATCCAGCGGTCAAATTAGACAAATGATCACAATTTAGAATCTAAAAAGACAGCTTAGGCCTGCAGACCTGAATTAACGTCTAGCTGGCAACCAGTTTCTGATAGGACTTGTAGGCTTATGGTGGAGATAGAGCTAATCAACTGTCACTTTACAAACCATCAAAGGATGCTCACAGACTTACAGTCTCGGTTCACACATATGCGATGCGAGAACCCGTGTGAATCCAGCACGGGTTTCAGCATCGCGTAGGACTCGCTGGCAGTTCACACTGCCTTATGCTGGGAGTGTCAATACAAAGTTAATGACACTCCCAGATCAGTTCGTATTTTGCAGTGCAAACTGTCAGTTCAGACATGAATCGTATGGTAAACACCCATGCGATCCGATTCTGGTGCGGACCAAAAAAAGGGTCCTGCAGGACTCATATTGATTTGAATTGCCTTTTTTTTGGTTGATCCATCATGTGCCTGCCCTGCTCAGTGCTGTCTCAGGGCTCACCTCGATCTTGCAGCCACCCACCTTCCGTTATCCAGGCTCTTCTAGTCCGCTGCTTCCAAGGGAGAGAGAGGCTGGAGAGAGATGCGTATTGCAGATGTAAATCACACTGCTGACGCCTGCGGGACCTGCAGCCGGAACTATAGAAGCCGCATCAGAAAATGTGGCTGGATTACTCCGCGGCTGTGGTCCCTAGTCCCTGTTCAATCACCTTCCTCTCGCAGCACAGCTGTTTTTGCTGACTTTCTTGTACAGCTTGTGCAATGCTGAGTTTTAGCACTAATGCTTACAATGGTCTTGTAGCTGTATATATAATCTCACAGCCAGGGGTGTATCTACCATGAGGCAAACAAGACGTTTGTCTTGGGTGGCATTTTTCAGGGGGGGGCAGTACCACCCCCAGGCTCCCTCTCCCTACCACTTCACCCTGCTGCACTGATGCCCGCCCGCAAACCTGATCTCCTGTAGCTGTTGGCCTCCCTCCTCTGCCCTCTGAGTTTAGGAGCTGCGGGGTAGCCACTGAAGGATCTGTTTGGCCAAACATGCCCCTCCTGCTGATCTGACCCCCCCTTCAGTGCCCCCCACCTCAGTGAGTGCTGGGCTCCCCCTCACCTGAAGCTGCTGTCTGGCTCTCCCTCCTCTCCCTCCCGCTGGCTGCAGCTGCTGCTAGTGCTGGAGATCGCTGGATGGATGGAGGGTAGGGGGCTGGTAAACATGTGTTTACCATCCCCCTTCCTTTTCTGAACGAGTACAGACAGTGATCACAGTACTGATTGCTTCTGTATTCATTAATCACTGACACATAGTAAACAATGTTTACCATTTGTCAGTTTGTGAATGAAATATAGTAAACACTGTTTACTATGTTTCATTTTATGAATGAATAGGAGTCTCTATACAGACTCCTATCTCATTCATCCACAGTGCAGCTCAGGCTGCACAGAAAGGGACTGTCTTCAGTCCCTTTCTTATTCTCAGAAAAGAGACATTAGAAGTCTGTTTAGACCCCTTATGTCTCTCCAAACCCCACCCCCAAAATGAAAAAAAAAATTAAACAAATAATATAAAATGTAAAAAACAAAATTGTGGGGCGTGGCTTGGCGCGCAGCGAGGATGGCAGCTTAATTCCAGAGCTCCGCCAGACATTAGGCCCAAGCACGTCTTTTCTGCACTCAGCACGGAGGATGAGCAGACAAACCAAACACCCACATCACACCCGATCACGGAGATCCATGGCATCAAGCGCTGGGAGAGATATTTCTGATATTTTCAGGAACCAGGCCGCGGCCTTGAAAGATACGGAGGGGGACAAGATGGCGCCGGTGCACGCGGATGATGAATTTAGCGAGGACTCTCAGTCGGCAGCAGAGGAATACGGTAGGAGAAGCTCACGAGCGGGGCACCCCCTCACTTACGAGGACATGTCAGGCTTCGCAGCCGACATAAAAGCCTCATTTTCTGCTGCAATCACAGACCTCAAAACCAGCCTATTAGTACTGCAGGAAAAGATGGCCGCTGAAGAAACAGCAGGGAAGCAGAGGGACACTAGAATCCATAGACTGGATAAAGTTACTTCCTCCCATACACGCCATTTCATAGAAATGAATAGGCATTTAGAGGACCTCGATAACAGAGGAAGACGCAATAATATAAGAGTCCGCGGAATCCCTGAATCTGTCTTAACTGATCAAATCCCCTCAGTCTTGCAGAGAGTATTCAACAGTTTATTAGAAAAACCTGAAGACTCTGAAATAGAGTTCGTGCGGGCGCACAGGGCCCTGAGAGCCAGGGGACCAGACACTCTACCCCCACGAGACATAATCTGCTGCTTGCAAAGCTTTGCACTCAAGGAGGAGATAATGTTTAAAGCCCGCAGGAATGACCAAATCATTTTTAATGGAGAATGCATCAAATTATTTCAAGATCTATCTCAGATCACCTTGAAAAACCGCAGAGCCTTGCGACCTCTACTGGATAAACTGAGGGAGAAAGAGATCAGATACACTTGGCGCTTTCCCTTCGCCCTATTGGTCACTTTTGACGGCAGACAACATACACTTCGCACTCCAGAAGACCTCCCGGATTTCTGTGATGCACTCCAACTTGGAGTAATTGAGCTACCGGACTGGTACCAGGAGTTTATTATCACACCCCAAGTTCGGAGCCCTCTGCGCTCTCCTCTTAATACACCCGAAAAACAGCTTACAAAGAAGCAGAAGCACTTTCGTTCTGACCCACAGTCAAGTGGCACACCGCGCAGCCGCGCACATCCTGCTGGAAACATGATAGAAGAACGAGCATAACAACCCCAGCCTTCCCGACACTTAGCTATGACTGTGAAATTCATGTTCATCATGTTCACCACTGTTCCATGGACAGCCCCTAACACAAGCGGCTTGGTTTACTTTTGAGAATTTTTTTATTTCCTTTCTTTCTCTCTTTTTTATGTTCATTTTTGCCTCAAACCCGGACGCTAACAGACCCAACTCGAGCTGAATTACCCACATTTCCCATGGTCATGTTTTGCCCTCGGCTAAGTTTAACCAATCTCAACATTCACTTCGCCCTACTGGCCACTTCTGATGATAGACAACATACGCTTCGCACACCAGAAGACCTCCCGGATGTATGTGGTGCACTCCAACCTGGAGTAATGGAGCTACCGGACTGGTACCAGGAGTTTATTACCACACCCCAAGTCCGGAGCCCTCTACACTCTCCTCTTAATACACCCGAAAAACAGCATACAAAGAAACAGAAGCACTCTTGTTCTGACCCACAGTCAAGTGGCACACCGCACAGCTGCGCACTTCATGGTGGAAGCATGATGGAGGAACGAGCATAACAACCTTAGCCTTTCTGACACATTGCTATGACTGTGAAAATCTTATCCGCTACTGTTCCATGGATAGCCCCCAAAACAGGAGGCTTGGCTTACTTTTGAGAGTTCTTACTTCTTTTTTTTCTCTTTTTTTTAATGTTTTATTTCTGCCTCGTACCCGGACGCTAACGGACCCAACTTGAGCTGAGTTACCCGCACATCCCTTGGTCATGTATGGTCCCCGGTTAAGTAAAACCAATTTCAACATGCTTTACATATTTGAATGCACAGATAAGGGGTCTTTTGAAGCAGACTTCTAGCTACAGCCATGATTATAGATAAAAGCTGTATGTTTAACCTGTAATATGCAAGTCATAACCGCTTATCAGAGTGGTTAGAGGAAGGAGCCTATTGATAGCTGACTGTTATTACAGAGTTCTCTTTTTTCCTCTTGTTTTTTTTTCTTTTATCTTAATATTGTTGTTTAACTTGTTTTATAGTGCAGATCAGACCTGTTAGCACTTTAAATGAGATTATTAGGCCGTAGTCTGGCCAGGCTTGGTTCACCTACTGTTGAACAACACCTATATTCCACAGACTATTCGGATATCCGCGACACAGGTGGATAGGTGTTTGCTCTCAGGGGTCCCCCTCGCTGAGTTCCTCCCCCAAACCCACAATAGTGTGCGTGGTGGGTATCGATTGTGCCCATTGACCTACACTAAACTTGATCCTCCAGGGCATACTGTTTTGCTCGAGGAGGAAGTACCTAGATCTTCTCCACTCTTACTTCTCTAAACTAATTTCCTACTCCCTCTCTTACCCCTCTCTGGGATAACCATCCTACGTATATATATCTATACAGAACGTTATTTACCTCAGACGGCGGATATTTCTCTGCTGTCTGCTTATTCATCTTTATACGGTATATAATTTCACTTTACTTCATTCACTTCATTTTCTTTTTTTTTTATTTATCTGGTGTTGTTACTGTACATAATTTCAGTAAGTTTAATTTTAATTAATTTAATTTAAGTTTACTTAATCTTGTTTTTTCTTTGTTTTTTGTCTGACTATACCCCCCACTGAGCAGGGTACAGGGGATTTTTGGGCCGTCTCTCTCTGGTTCCTTACCATGGCTTACTCAGGCTTGGGAAACAAACCCACAATCATCTCACACAACGTAAGGGGCTTGAACATCCCTGAGAAGAGATCCTCTCTCCTTAGAGAACTGAAGAAAGGTAGGCCTAGTTTTGTTTTCCTACAGGAAACACACTTCCAAACAAATCATATACCAAAACTAACGGATAGATACTTCACAGAGGCACATCATGCCACACACAATACTTCTAAATCCAAAGGGGTTTCAATTCTAATCAGCAAAGACGCAAAATTTGACATAACAGACAAATTAGTGGACCCAGAAGGAAGATTTATCTTCCTGAAGGGATCATGTCACGGAAACACCATAACTCTAGCCAACGTATACTTTCCGAACTCAGGGCAAATCATATTCTGTCAGAAGATGGTTGCAGCACTGACAAGTTTCCATGCGGGGAGAGTGATACTAGGAGGGGACTTTAATGTCCCTCTTAACCCTTCTGAAGACACCTCCACTGGGAAAACATATCTCACATATAAAATTCTCAAAAAAATTAAAAGCTTAATAAATTCCTTATCGCTGATCGACTCTTGGCGATTTTTACACCCAGAGGATCGAGATTTCACCTTTTACTCGATACCACACAACCGACATGCGAGAATTGACTTCTTGTTCATCTCACAAAGGGACCTTGACACTTTAAGTGCGGCGCACATAGGCATACAATCCATCTCGGACCATGCCCCAATAGCCATCACGCTGAACATATTGGAACCCACTGTGAGATCCAACACGTGGAGATTAAATTCGTCACTTTTAACAGACCCATCCTTACTACCAAAAATAACGTCATCATTAAGAGAATACTTTACACTTAACACCACCCCAACAGCAGACCCCCTAATGGTCTGGCAGGCACACAAATGTTATATCAGAGGGGAATTAATCCGAATGGGCGCACAAAGAAAAAAAGAAACTGAGTTGGAAATAAATAAATTGACGAACAAAATACGTGACTTAGAAACTCAACATAAACAATCACTTACTACCCAATCAGCGACATTACTATTAGAAACAAGAAAGTCTCTCAAAGATATACTAGAAACTAAATCCAAGAGATTTCTCTTCTTCAAAAAAAAGATTTATTACGAACAAGGGGACAAAACGGGAAAAATCCTAGCACGCGCACTGAGAGGTCAAATGTCCCAACACTCAATTCTAGGCATCCAAAATAAAAAAGGTAAGATAGAAAGAGCAACGAATAAAATCGCACAACAATTTCATGAATTCTACTCAGAGTTATACAACCTCCCACCCCAACATAAACCTAACGACATGGCGAGAGATAGAGACATGGCTATAAAAAATTACCTGAGAGAATCCAATCTACCACCCCTTGCTATAGAAGACATCGCACAATTAGAGAGGCAAATAGAACCTCCAGAAATCCAGAAAACTATCAAAGAGTTGAAAACAGGAAAGAGTCCAGGCCCAGATGGCTTCAGTGCCATTTATTACAAAACGTTTTTAGATATCTTGACTTCCCCCTTAACAAACGCATTGAATTCACTATCTACCCAGAGATCCGTCCCACACGACTTCTTGGCAGCACACATAACAGTACTAGCTAAAGAAGGCAAAGACCCAATACATTGCGCTAGCTATCGCCCGATCTCCCTACTAAACCTTGACGTCAAGTTATTAGCCAAAATTATTGCCAACAGATTGAAGCCTCTATTGCATGATATAATAGGACCTGACCAAGTGGGATTTGTCCCTAACAGGGAAGCTAAAGACAATGTGACGAAATCACTGGATCTGATATATGCAGCCCGTCAGCGAAAGATCGAGGGCTTTCTCTTGTCCACTGACGCCGAGAAGGCCTTCGATCGAGTAGCTTGGGATTACATGATGGGGACTTGTGAACACATAGGTTTAGGTCCACATATGCTGACATGGATCTCGGCTTTATACCAAAATCCCTCAGCTAAAATCAAAATTAATGGCACATTATCAGAGAGTGTCAACATAAAAAATGGGACCAGACAGGGATGTCCACTGTCTCCGCTGCTCTTTATCATATCACTAGAACCGTTCATTAGACATATCTTAATGAATAACTCCATTAGAGGCTTCAATCTAAATACCAGAGAATATAAAGTAGCTGCCTACGCAGATGATCTCTTATTCTTTTTGACGGACCCACACATCTCCATCCCTTCATTGCTGAAAGAGTTTTCCACGTATGGCTACGTCTCCAACCTCAAAATCAATTTCTCAAAATCTGAAGCCATGAACATCACCCTGCCAATAGATGTACTAAATAGGGCTCAGAGCAACAGCCCCTTTAAATGGGAGAATAATGCAATCAAATATCTGGGCACCTGGCTAACACCCAAACTCTCCTCAGTATATGAACGGAATTTCCTGCCTATCCTTAAAACGGTTGAGAAAGACTTACAAAATTGGCACACATCTTTCTTTTCATGGTTCGGCAGGGCAGCCATTTGCAAAATGACTGTCCTTCCGAAAATTCTATACCTACTACGCACCTTACCTGTCAAAATTCCCCATAGTTTCTTCAAAAAATTACACGCTATACAAATGAAATTCATCTGGGCCCATAAACCGCCCCGCATTAAAGCCTCACTCCTTACCAGACCCAAAAAGCTGGGGGGTCTGGGGATACCTGACTTTAAGAGATATTACCATGCCTCCCATCTCGCCCGTATCATTGACTGGCATTGTCACTCAAAAAATAAGGACTGGGTCTCCATAGAAAACGATATGTGCTCCTCTCCACTTCAATTTCTACCATGGGTATCAAAAATAACCTACCCCCTCTTGGTAAAGACCCATCCACTTATTGGTACCTCCCTGGACATTTTCCACTCTCTAGCAAAACAGTCTAAATTTTCTTCCCCACTAAGCCCGCTTACACCACTAAAAGATAACCCAGACTTTCCACCGGGCGTGGGCAACCACCTTCTGATATCAACTGACACCAAAATACCTATACTGGCCGGGCAATGCTTCACAAAAAAGAAAATAAAAGATTTCTCCCAATTTAGGAGCGATAACAAAACACCTCGTATTCCCATGTGGACATACTTCCAGATACGTAGTTTTGTCAATTCAGCTATACACAGGAACAATTTCACAAGAGATCTCACCGAGTTTGAACAGATATGTCTGAAAGGGGAGATGGTGGAAAAATCTACCTCTCTTTCTTATGCTTTACTACAGAACTTACAGCCTGATGACATGGATAGGTTCAGAGAGAGATGGTCTAGAGAACTGAATTTACAATTCACTGATAAACAGTGGGAAGCCGCTTGTATACTGGCCCATAAAGGCTCGATAAGTACTCGGATGCAGGAGACGGCCTATAAGATTTTAACCCATTGGTATGCCACTCCTGACAAACTACATAAGTGGTTCCCTCAAACTACAGACATCTGCTGGAGATGCAATAAGGCCAGGGGTACGTTGTTACACGTGTGGTGGCAATGCGACCCGATCCAGGTTTTCTGGGCCGAGGTGAAGAAGGTTATCCTACAGATCACGGAGACCGAACTGAAGCTAGATGCGGCATGTTGCTTGCTCCATATAACCAATCTTTCATGTAAAAAATATAAAACTTCTCTCTCAAAGCACCTGATCAATGCAGCCAATTCGCTTATTCCACTTTATTGGAAATCCACCCATACTCCCACACTCAAAGATTGGCTAAACAGAGTTGCTTATATCTGCGAGATGGAAGACACAGCAGCACAATCCTCCGAAATAACGGAGAAATATCATAAAACTTGGTCTCCGTGGTTTGTCTTTAAATACTCCCAGGTCTTTGAACAACTAATGAGTTGAGTAGAAAGTCTTACCACATTCTGTTTGATTTGATGTTTAACAAACCCACGGACTTACATTTAAAGATTCAAACTTGATATGGTCCCGCATATGGCTGAACGATAATAATTACCATAGACTGGTTTTCTGGGCCCTCTCTCACAATAGATCCCTAGGTACCCTCCTCCAGTAGTCTAATATACCCCCCCCCCCTTTTTTTTTTTTTTTTTTTTTTTTTTATTATTATTTATCCACATATCCCATCTTTCTCTAGTATCTTCTGTAATTTTCTCCCTTCACTTATCTTATCCTCCCCTTTAATAAGAACCAGAGTACATTTTTGCAAAAATGGTAAACCATTCAGCAAAGTATCGAGCCCTCTATAGAGACAGGACTTGAAATATGACTTTGGGCCCGCTTTACGTCTAGCCTGAGACATTACTAGAAGTCATGATTGAGAAGTTGGTCTCTCTATACGTTGGTAAACCATTATTACTGTTACTTAAGACAACATAACTGTACTTATTTGGACTAACCGCTGTACTGTACCTTATAATACATTGTCAACTTTTGTTATACAGAAACGTATGTATACCAGTTTAATACTTTAATAAACTTTTATGTGAAAAAAAAAAAAACAAAATTGTACCTGTACAGAAAAAATAAGATTGTAAAGGAATAAATAAAATAAATAGAAAACACAGCAAGAGCTCTTTCACATGGGTGGGCTCTGTAAAGCGGATCCGCCTGCTCAGCGGGGGGGTCTGTCCGCTATCCAGAGGAGACACGGACACAGCCAGCTCTCCTCTATGGGGCAGTCCTGTTCATTTCCATCAGACTGCCATCTGATCTGCCAGACAGATGGGGAATAGATCCCCTATCCATCGGTTTTTGGCGGGATCGGATCGGATGGAAGCGAGTGTCAACGAACAGGAAGAGGTGGGATAAATTTAGATGGGGGGTTCCCGATTTTAGTCTTGCCTAGGGCAGCACAAAACCAAAATACACCACTACTGACAAACTACTTGTCTCTGTGTAAAAATGGGGTTACCCGTGAGAAACATGGTCTCGGTAAAGATTTTGTGCTCAATTACATTGTACATTAACAATTCTGTGCACCAATACATACAAAGAAGAAATGAAAATACTACAAAACGCACATAGTTCTAGCCCATTAGGCATGGGACCAGGCCTAGTTTTTGCACAGATTAACATCAATAAAAACATGTGTAATATGAGTCCATGTCTGAAGATGGGAGATTTCCCAGTCCCAGAACAGTAACTTAGATTTAAAGTTTGTTGATCACATATTTTGTGCGGAGCTCAATCACTGTCAGTTCTCAGCAGCGGCTTTACATTCCTTAGGCGTTATTTGGTGAATTCTGTTATGCCCATGACACCCAGGAGTAGTGAGGATTATGGTGGAATGTGGTGTTAATAGAAGTCCTCTCATTTAAAGGCTATCATGTTCCCACCATTGGAAGACTTGTGTTTAAGGGGCTCCGATAAGTGTTGTTCTCTTGGCATGGATTTTTACACCATCTCCTATTACAGACAGAAATGACTTGTACCTCAGATAGCAGTAAAACAAATTATCTCAACAGGGTTTTAAAAAGTCTATTTCAATTGAAACACTGATTATTATGGATTGCTTTAAAATTATTATACATTGTTTCCTGACCTATTGATCCAGCCAGTAATCAATCCACTGGCTCAACTGATATAGACATTTTTTAAAAGTCCATATTTTTGTTTAAAAAAAAAATAAAAATAAAAAAATGTGCATATATTTGTAAAAGGAGAAGTGTACATTTTTTTTTTAAATGAGCCTGAAAAGCATTGCAACCATAATTAGATGCAATGCACAGGCTCCTGCAGACTCTTCTCCTGTTCTTACTGAGATACGGACTTTCAGATAGAGAGCTGGAGGAAGTTTCAATGGACTATGAGTGTGGTAATCACAACATTTGTGTTCTGTTGAGAACTACAAGTCTGTCTGCTCCAGTAGCAGGCAGGAGCTGTAGTTTATTCTTTCACAGATCTCTGTGAATTAATGACAAGGCTGTGCAGGTGGAACCATTCACAGCCTTGTTGATTTCAAATCTGACAATTGCTGCAGGGGAGAACCCCCCCCCCCCCATGCTGTTTTAGGGGAGAGGGATTTGGGTGTGTGGAGAATCCTCTTGGCACCATGTTACATGTCACACCCTAAATATGGGTGGAACATGTAATGTGGTCCTAAAAATGGAGTGCATTCCTGCATGCACAATATATAACATGATACTAACATTTGGAGGTAATAGTTAATAACACCAGGGGTAGTTGATCCAGGAATTATCTAATTGCCTCCTGATGGATCAGGAAGGAATTTTTCCCCACGCTGGAGCAAATTGGATCATGCTTTGATGTTTTTTTTGCTTTCCATTGGATCAAATTGTGGGTATAGAATTGTGTATATGGAGGTTTTCTATTTTGTTACCATTGGTTGAACTAGATGGACTTTTTTCAAGCTGATTAATTATGAACGTATGTAATTATGTTAGCCTTGATTGATTCTTGTGATTTAGGAGCTGGCTGTCATACTTTGTTGTCTTAGAAGAAAATAGGAGGCTATGAGAGCCTAGAAGATAACTGAGACAGCTCTGTGTTTTTACGAACACTTAGTTACATGGTTAGTCAGGTTGAAAAAAGACACAAGTCCACCAAGTTCAACCCAAAAAAAAATAACAATTAAAAAATACTATCCCATATACACAAATCTACACCTACAGTTGATCCAGAGGAAGGCAAAAAACCCCAGCAAAGCATGATCCAATTTGCTACAGCAGGGGAAAAAATTCCTTCCTGATCGGATTTTCCCTGGATCAACTTTTCCCTATAAATGTTAGTACAAAGTTATATTGTGTACATTTAGGAAATAATCCAGGCCTTTTTTAAAGCAATCAACTGAGCTTGCCAGAACCACCTCTGGAGGGACTCTATTCCGCATTTTCACAGCTCTTACTGTGAATAAACCTTTCCATATTTTGTTATACTGTTGTAGATACTATAACTTTTGCGCAAACCAATCAATAAACGCTTATTGGGATTTTTTTTACTAAAAATATGTAGCAGAACACATTTTGGCCTAAAATTATCAAGAAATTCGATTTTTTACATTTTTTTATTGGATGTGTTTTATAGCAGAAAGTTACATTTTTTTTCCCCAAAATTGTTGGTCTTTTTTTTGTTAATAGCGCAAGGTGAAAAAATGTTCAGATATCACCAAAATAAAGCTCTATTTGTGGGGAAAAAAAGGCATAAAAATTGTTTTTAATGTAAGGTGTTGCAGGACTGCGCAATTGTCAGTTAAAGTAAGGCAGTGCCGTATCGCAAAAAAATGGCCTGGTCATAAAGGGGGGTAAATCTTCCGAAGGTCAAGTGGATAATTATACATACATTAGAAATATAAGGATAATAGAAAAATGTGCGCCCCTGGTTAGTCGTAGGTTAGGCATTAAAATTTCAATCTTATCTGCCTCTTACCATGTATTAGTTCCATTAAAAAGATAATTCGGGATTATTACCAGGTCTATTTTACACAGGCATTTACTTTCAGTAATAACGTAGTTTCCACTTTGGCCGCCAAAAGAGAAAAGACAATTTACTTTAGAACACAAATGATCAAAGGTCAGTAGGTACAGTAACCACATGGCAAATGTTTTGTAATATATTAAAAACCACGCCACAAAAAAAAATAATAATGTGTGGTTACGTCAGCTGAAGTAATTTGTTATGTCTGCTCAGCTCAAACAAGCCAGGGACACGGCGTGTGAGAGGAGGGATTGGTCATGTGTGTGATTATATACAGTTGGCCCAGTTTCAGCCTGGATCATAGATTCAGACGCGTGGGATACTTCTGCCGAGATGAAAGCCTGACCATGAGACTTCAAGAGGAATCACAGACATAACCGATATCTCTGTTGGTTTATTTTTTTTATTGTACCTCAGATCTCACCATACTAGTCACGTGGTGGGTTTTATACCATGGCTAAAGTGGTTGTAAAGAGAAGTTTTTTTAACGTAATGCATTCTGTGCATTAGGGTATAAAACCCTCTGTGTTCAACTTCCCCCCACCGCCCCCTAAATACTTACCTGATCTTGATCCAGTGATGTGCCCCAGAGCACCAGCTCGCTCCTCTCTCTTGCTCCTCACTGGACATGGAGGCAGCAGTGGGAGTCATTTGCTCCGGCAGCTGTCAATCACAGCTTGTGAAGAGAGAGGGGGGCCGAGGACACACACAGCCCAGCTCAGGATCAAGCCTGCATAAGTGCCTCCATTGCAGAAGTGGGCAGGAGCCCAGAAAAGGAGGATCGGGGCTGCTATGTGCAAAACCATTGCACAGAGCAGGTAAGTATGACAGGTATGACAGGTTATAAGAAGATTGCCAAGGCCCTGAAACTGAGCTGCAGCATGGTGGCCAAGAGCATACAGCGGTTTAACAGGACAGGTTCCACTCAGAACAGGCCTCGTCATGGTCGCCTAAAGAAGTTACGTCAACATGCTCAGCATCATATCCAGAGGTTGTCTTTGGGAAATAGATGTTTGAGTGCTTCCAGTATTTCTGCAAAGGGGTGGGAGGTCAGCCTGTCAGTGCCCAGACCATACTACGCCTTACATTGCATCAAATTGGTCTGTATGGCTGTAGTCCCAGAAGGAAGCCTCTTCTAAAGATGATGCACAAGAAAGCCCGCAAACAGTTTGCTGAAGACAAGCAGACTAAGGACATGGATTACTGGAACCATGTCCTGTGGTCTGATCAGACCAGGATAAACTTATTTGGTTCAGATGGTGTCAAGCGTGTGTGGAGGCAACCAGGTGAGGAGTACAAAGACAAGTGTGTCTTGCCTACAGTCAAGCATGGTGGTGGGAGTGTCATGGTGTGGGGCTACATGAGTGCTGCCCGCACTGGGGAGTTCATTGAGGGAACCATGAATGCCAACATGTACTGTGACATACTGAAGCAGAGCATTCCAACATGATAAAACACACCTCCGAGACGACCGCTGCCCTGCTAAAGAAGCTGAGGGTAAAGGTGATGGACTGGCCAAGCATGTCTCCAGATCTAAACCCTATTAAGCATCTGTGGGGGGATCCTAAAATGGAAGGTGGAAGAGCGCAATGTCTCTAACATTCACCAGCTCCGTGATGTCGTCATGAAGGAGTGGAAGAGGACTCCAGTGGCAACCTGTGAAGCTCTGGTGAACTTCATGCCCAAAAGGGTTAAGGCAGTACTGGAAAATAATGGTGGCCACACAAAATATTGACACTTTGGGCCCAATTCGGACATTTTCACTTGAGGTGAGGTGTACTCACTTTTGTTTAGACATTAATGGCTGTGTGTTGAGTTATTTTGAAGGGGCAGCAAATTTACACTGTTATACAAGCTGTACACTCACTACTTTACATTGTAGCAAAGTGTCATTTCTTCAGTGTTGTCACATTAAAAGATATAACAAAAATGTGAGGAGTGTACTCACTTGTGTGAGATACTGTTTATATATATATATATATATATATATATATATATATATATAAAATAAAGGGCTAGCATCAAATATAGGGCTTTAAGGAAACCGCCACTCGCTGGTTCTTCTTTTTAAGGGCTTTGTTTGCCCATTTTTATTAAAACCAAGTTCAGCAAACAAACATAGGTTTCCCTTGCAGGGGTTTTCAGCATTCCTTTTTCCATCAACAAAATGACATTCAGCCTAGTTGGCTCTCACTTGCAGCACTGCTGCTCTGGCCTCACACTCCAGGTCCTGGTCTGTCTTGTACAGACTGTTTCACCGACCACCTTGGTGAATATAGCTAGAAGCCTCTTGCTGCACTGGCTCCCCCGTGGAGCCCTCCTGACTCCTGGTACTCAGACTTCCTATCTGCTGGGGTGGAGCTCAGAACCATGGTCAGGCAATTATTAAAAGCCCAGCACACACCTGACTAGGGTTGCCACCTGTTTGAGATTTACCTGGGCAGTTTGGGTTTTGAATCATCGGTCGGGCTTTCAGACTGCCTAAAACCCAGACACATTATTCAGATCAGACTATGGCTTCCTAGCAGGGTTGATGGTTGCAGTTTTCTAAGGTAAGAGTGTCTGTTACCCTCTCTTTCACATTGCCCAAAGCCAGCACTAACAGTCGTCCCCCCCTCACTCACAGACAGGAGAGGAGAGAGTGCTCGATCTGCTCCTCTTCCTCTCACAGCTACCCCTCTGTGTCTGCCCACACTCCAATCCCCGGCGATGTGCCTCAGAAAAGGAAAGTGAGGGTGGGAAATTTGAAGCCCAACAGCCTCAGATACATCTGGATGAGAGGTGCTGACTGCCAAGCAGTGAGTGAGCTCACCATCCATCCCTGTCTGTGACTGAAGTCTCCCCCTTCTCTCCCTGCCTCTGAATGAGTACACTAAGGTAAATCAGGGTTTTCAGAGAACTCCCTTTACACCAGAGGCCATAGTGTTTCCCCTTACATCAGAGTCCTCTCCGTACATCAGAGTTCTCAGCGTTCCCCCTTAAATCAGGGTTCCCAGAGCATTCCTTATGTTAGAGTCCCCAGAGCTCTCCCTTACATCAGAGTCTGCAGAGTCCCCCCTTAGACCCCATACACACTATTAGATTGATCCCGTGACCATGTCCGCTAGTGACAAAACGACGTAGGGAGGAGGAGCTACGCCCTGGCGTCACCGCTGAGTCCCGGAAGCATACGGGCTTTGTGTAAGCCGGCCGGCTCATCTTTTATTATGCACTTTTACTCTTCTTTGATGTAAGTTGCCACCTGTTTTTTCTATCAGAATAAATGTAATAGGATTTACACTATGTGGAGTTTTCTTGACTTTTTGGTATAATACCGGTACAGGTCGATCCTGTCTGCTGACCACCTTTGCTGACACTTTGGAGACCAGGGCTTGCCAGTGAGATCCCGGGCTGGGGTTGCAGCCATTCGCCTTGTGTGGTCCCCTGTAATAAGGGACCAACACTTTCTGGTAAGCAGCAGTATTTCTCAGTGGTGGAGGAGATTCTCATATTGCACTAGTCACTTCGGTGTGAACCTTCACTACTCATCACTGTGGACTCACCTTCACCATTGGATTTTCTGATGTTCACCCATACAGACTGTGTTTATATATGGACTAATTCTTAAGGATTTTTATCATTCTAATTTTTATTTATTTTTTTCACTTGCACATTTGGTGCGTAATCACGATATGGGTTCTAGATACACTTATTGTAATTTGTGGATATCAATATGCATTATTATTCATTTATGATATGGGTTGTTTGATATTCACGTAATATTTGTTTGTTTTTCATTTTGCAACACTCATTGATTAGCACGACTTTTCGCTCTATCTTTACACTTTTAGATTTTCTGCAGATTTTTGTCTTCAGATTTACCAAAACCATGTAGTGCAAGGGCCTGCCTCATTGCATACAAATTGAAACTCTTAAGGTTTGACTTCATATTATATGGTTTTGGTAAATCTACAGACAAAAATATGTAGAGGATCGGATAGTGTGTATGGGGCTTAACAGTGTAAGGGAACTCTGTGGATTCTGATATAAAAGGGGAACTCTGTGGATTCAGATATAAAAGGGGAACCTGTGGACTCTGATGTAAAGGGGGACTCTTGTGATTAACTTTATATGGTTAGAAATGTTTTTTAATGGCAAAATATATGTATAGTTTATACAATTTTAAAAAATGCTGTGTGCTGCTAAAGTGTTCGGGTTTGACTTAAAGAAAAGGTGGCAACACTACACCTGACCTATCGGTATCCTGGCTGTTTTGAATACCTGGATCGGAGATTTCATCCCACCTGGATCACTTAGAAATCTCCAGGCTCCAGGTCCCAAAACAAACTTAAGAAAACACTGAGGAAACTGAAAGGCCACAATCTCCCTGGAGCCCCTCAACCCGTTTGGTTGAGAATTTTGGGACCCTGGCAGGGCAATGCTATGCCACAATATATTATATATATATATATATATATATATATATATATATATATATATATATATATATATATATACAGGCGGTCCTGTTACAAACATCTGACTTACAAACGACTCCTACTTACAAACGGAGGGACACAACACGAAGTGAGAGAAAATCTACCCCTAGGAAGGGAAATTCTCTTAATATGGTAAAAGGGTGTCTCCACTGAAGCTTTATCACCAATCTTTGTTTCCACAACAACCCAAAATTTTCAAAATCCAATTGTCATTGGGACAGAAAGTGAGGTGAAATCTTCTGAACAGGGGCACAGACAGCAAAAGAAACGTTACAGGAGTGATAACCCTTTCCTATGCTATCCAAAAAGCTTAAAAATAGTTTTTTGGGCTGCAGCTACACTTAAAAAATGTACCTGTTCTGACTTACAAACAGATTCAACTTAAGAAAAAACCTGCAGACCCGATCTTGTTTGTAACCCAGGGACCGCCTGTATACATATATCTATATATATATCCTGCACTTCTGCCAGCAGGGGGCACGCGCATGCCACGAGCACGCCGCTTCTGCTGTGCCAATTCACAGCAGAAGCAGATCTGCGAGTGCCGGGCACTCGATGCCCACCGGCACCCGCCAATCGTCAGGCAGAAACTTAGAACAGAGCTCTGCCTATGTAAACAAGGCAGAGTTCCGTTCTGACACCATTTTGGAGTACTTCAGGTGTTTTTTTAGCAAACTCCATGCGGGCTTTCATGTGTCTTGCACTAAGGAGTGGCTTCCGGTGGGCCACTCTGCCATAGAGCCCCGACAGGTGGAGGACTGCAGTGATGGTTGACTTTCTACAACTTTCTCCCATCTCCCGACTGCATCTCTGGAGCTCAGCCACAGTGATCTTTGGGTTCTCCTTTACCTCTCTCACCAAGGCTCTTCTCCCACAACAGCTCAGTTTGGCCAGATGGCCAGCTCTTGGAAGGGTTCTGGTCGTCCCAAATGTCTTCCATTTAAGGATTATGGAGGCCACTGTGCTATTAGGAACCTTAAGTGCAGCAGAAATTTTTTTGTAACCTTGGTCAGATATGTGCCTTGCCACAATTCTGTCTCTGAGCTCTTCAGGCAGTTCCTTTGACCTCATGATTCTCATTTGCTCTGACATGCACTGTGAGCTGTAAGGTCTTATATAGACAGGTGTGTGGCTTTCCTAATCAAGTCCAATCAGTATATTCAAACACAGCTGGACTCAAATGAAGGTGTAGAACAGGGATCTGCAATTAGCGGATCTCCAGCTGTTGCAAAACTACAAGTCCCATCATGCCTTTGCCTCTGGGTGTCATGCTTGTGGCTGTCAGAGTCTTGCTATGCCTCATGGGATTTGTAGTTCTGCAACAGCTGGAGGTCCGCTAATTGCATATCCCTGGTGTAGAACCCTCTCAAAAATGATCAGAAGAAATGGACAGCACCTGAGTTAAATATATGAGTGTCACAGCAAAGGGTCTGAATACTTAGGACTATGTGATATTTCAGTTTTTCTTTTTTAATAAATCTGCAAAAATGTCAACAATTCTGTGTTTTTCTGTCAATATGGGGTGCTGTGTGTACATTAATGAGGAAAAAATGAAATGAAAAATGAGAAATGAAATGATTTTAGCAAATGGCTGCAATATAACAAAGAGTGAAAAATTTAAGGGGGTCTGAATACTTTCCGTCCCCACTGTATATCCCATAGTTTTAGACGCTATAACATTTGCGTAAACCAATCAATATACAGTTGGGATTTTGTTTACCAAAAATATGTAGCAGAATATATATTGGCTTAAATTTATGAAGACATTTGTTTTTTTTTCATTTTTTTATTGGATATGTTTTATAGCAGAAAGTAAAAAATATAGTTTTTTTGTTGTTGTTTTTTTTCAAAATTTTCTGTCTTTTTTTTGTTTTATGGCACAAGAAATGAAAAACGCAGAGGTGATCAAATACCACCAAAAAGAAGCTCTATTTAAGGGAAAAAAATGACATCAATTTTATTTGTTTACAGTGTCCCATGACCGCACAGTTGTCAGTTAAAGTAACGCAGTGCAGTATTGCTAAAAGTGGCCTGGTCATGGAGGGGTGGTCATGGAGGGGGGTAAATCTTCCGGAGGTAAAGTGGTTAATAACACTGCAGAATAAATATGGAAATATTTCACGGACATATCCTAACTTAAATTATTTCAAAGGAAGTGTATAATTGAGATAAATGTTTTCTAGTGTGCAGCTGACAACTCCCAGTAATCCCACTCAGCAATAATGAGCTGAAATGACAGCTAACATAGAACAAGAGGCTATGCAGAAATTCCATATACATGTCAAACTTCTTTTGTACAAAAATGATTTGCTTTATTTGTGTATTTCTTAAATTACAATACAAACTTTTGATTTTAGTTTTGAAAGCAGTAGAGAAATGTTACAATTTCTGACAAAGTTTTTGATGTTGTCTGTGTTTTGGTTGGGCAGTTCCCTTATCTTCCTATGTGGTCACTGGTACAGGTCAGGAAGGGAAATCTATCCAATCTTGTTCAGGATGCGATCTGTATGGAGCCATTTTCTAGGCTAATAAGCAAAGGATTTTCAAACTAATGCCATGGGAGGCTGGAGAGTGCCCTTGGGGATCCTTGTGATGTCACTGACCAAATATGATGTTACTCGGAGACCTCGTCCCTTAGTTTTCTTTAGCGGGGGAATCCAGAAGATGGAGTTTTGGAATGAATGAAGTGACGGGATTGGGCGTCATTCCTCGTGATTGACATATCTGTATTACTGGATGGTGATTGACAGTGGGTTTACATTGGGTGACATTTGTTTTTTTTATTAAATGACTTTTCAAAAACTCTGTGTGAGTGTGTTTTTATGTTAATTAACTTTTCACTTTTTTAGTTAGGGCAGCCATCAGAAAATTTGGGGTCCCTTACACAGCTTTAGGCGCTGGCAACCTGGTCCTGACCACCAACATTCCCCAGGGCCCACCCACTGGCTGTCCCACCGAATCCGCCCACTGGCCATCTCGCTGAGTCCTTCAGTGCACCCACTTTTATTTTGACACTCTTACAACTTAATATATGAAAATGAAAAGTGTATTTCAAGTCATCAGTGCTTTCAAGATTTAACAGTAAGAAATTATATTTTAGCCAAAAAACCAAATCTCTATATAAGTGTAGCACCCCCTAGCTAGTGTGCTAGAGTGCAAAATTTGTGTTAGTGAAGGTAAAATGTTCAGGCTTGGCTGGCAGGCAAACCTGTGTTTGTTTTATCTAAGTCTGGGCAGAGACTCAGGGAAGGTTGGATGACTCACAGGCAGCACCTCTGAGACCTCCCCCTACTTCTAGAAACTTGGAGAAGATTGTAGAAGAATGGGAGTGGAGGTGAGGAGAAGTTGCCTGGAGTATTCATGAGGGCCCTGACCAATCCCCAACAGATGGGTTGGCAGGAGGCAGGCCCCCTCAAATGCTTAGGGTCAGCCCAGCTGGGTCAGTGGAGTTTGAGTGGAAGATAGAGACGGAATATCAGGAGGCTCTCAGCGACTCTTGAGGGTAGCCCCCTAGTTTAGGGGGGTTACCTTGGGTTTGGGAGCTTGCATGCGGAAGGGACCTTCTTAAAGCCACACAGAGGTGTTCTGACCAGTGGCACGGGTACAGGTGTGAGAACAGCAGGGGTGAACACTGCTGGGCAAATCTTCAGGGAGGAAGACAGCCTGCTGGCTGGTGAGTTACAGTCAGGAGTACTGAAAGGCAGCCTGAGAAGACTGGGTAAGAGCAGTCTGGGATGGATGCAGAGTCAGTCTGGGAAAAGGGGCAGCTGCAGCCAGGTGGGCTGGCAGTGCCTGAAGAAATGGTGCTGGGATCAGTAGCCACAGAAAGACAGCTGGGCACTAGGACTTTGCTACACAAACAAGGGGCCCATGGTCCTTGCCTGTAAAGGGCATTTGCTACCAATCTAACAGTGCCAGCTGGTCCTGGGAGTTGTAGTGCTTCAAGCAAGTGTTGTGCTGGAGGAAGCTGAGGAGTGTAAATAGTTTGCACAGAAGAAGTTGTCCTTGAAAAGTTCTGCTAAAGTCCAGTGGGTATTACCCTTTTCCCCATCCAAGATAAACCCACCAATAAAAATACAAAACAAAGCACTGGACTGTTCCTTGGACTGTTCCTTGCCTCAAGTGTGCTGTGAAAATATAGTGTGCCTGGCTGTACAGGATGGGGGATCCCTTTAAAATTGCAGCTCCTTAGGGTATGCGCTACATAAGACCCCCGAGACACTGATCTCTATACAAGACCCTCCAATACCATAACCTCTATATAAGTACCCTTGAAACCTACTGACCTCTATATAAGACCCAGAGACACTGACCTATTTATAAGACCCTTCATCACAATGACCTCTATTTAAGTCCCCTGACACCTACCGACCTTATATAAGACTCCAGACACCTACCTACCTCTATATCAGCCCCTTGACACCTACCTACCTCTATTTAAGACCCTTGGTACTCACTTTACCTCTATACAATACCCCTGAACACTTTCTTACCTTTAGTAAGACCCCCTGACATCTTCCTACTTTTATATAAGACCCCCGGACACCTACCTACATTTATATAAGACCCCCTGACCGCTCTCTATATTTACAGATCCCCATCATCAAGGAGTGCAGGGGAGTGATCAGAGGGGCCCCTCCCTCCCATCCAGGAATACTGACCCCTTTTAGGAGAAGAAGACCCCCAAACAGGAGAAGTGCATAGAAGCGATTAAAAAACACCCCCTCTCATCTATCCAGGAAAAGAGACAAATATAGGGAGACCCCCATCCGGGAATACAGGAACCCCCTCCCCTGCAGTTAAAGGAGACTCCCAACTAAATGGACTGCAGAGAAGTGATCAGAGAGGACCCCAACACAGACCCCCTCTGCCCACCCCCCCCCAGGTTACGGAGACCCCAGCTAGGAGTTCTGCAGGGGGTGATCAGTGGGGACCCCAAAACAGACCCCTCCTCCAGGAGGAGACCCCCAGTTAGTAGGACTGCAGGGGAGTGATCAGAGGGAGCCCCAACACAGACCCCCTGCCCATCTTTCTCCAGTAAAGGGAGACCGCAACTAGAAGGGCAGCTGCCTTCCAAGGCCGGTCCCCCCCCCCCATGATGAGGATAGTAACACAGAGTGCTGTGAGTGGAGCTGTATGGGGGCAGTGGAAGACTCTCAGAACCGAAGCAGGAGGAAAGGAGGAAGAAACCCAGCATTGTCCTGCTGCTGCTCCTGCTGCTGCTCCTGCTGCTTGCTCTGTTGGCCGCATCCATTCTGCCTTCCCTCCCTGTAAACAGGAAGGGAAATCCCAGCAGCTGTTGGATCCAGAGGAAAGGGAAGCTGATAAGTCTGTGCTGTGAGCTCTAGTGCACCCCCTGCCTCCAGATAATATTGTTCCACCCAGGGAAAGTGCCACTTCTGCCCACCCTAGTCCCGGCCATGGTCAGCAGCAACAACTCCTTGGTTTGGGCACAGGCCCAGGTCCCTTTAGGATGTCAGGTCCCCCTACATGTGTATGGGCTGCCCCCCCATGGCGGCCCTGATTATAGGTTCTATGTACCCCCTACTCATTCACATGAGGGTGGCCAGTATCTGGCGGCTTAGTTATTGTTAAGTCAACAGACCCCCAAAACCACTGGTCCAAGGTTGTGGGGAATACTGTAGGTCCTTGTCCTTATCAACATCGAGACAAGATGCTTCTGGCACTCATGCAAGGTACTCCCTTTTATGTTGAAGGCATGTGGCCAGGCTGCATGGCTGAACCATGGTCTGGTACGACAGCTGAATGGGCCGGGAGGGGATGAGTCATGGTTGTTAGGACATCAGCAGCTGCCGGTTTCCTAACAACCAGCTGGACTCGAAACTGTCCCATATTGCAACACTGCTGGTAAATGTATCACTTCCTGCTGTCTATATAGCCATGTAGATCTGGTGAGTGGTTCATCTTACCACACATGGTGGAGCACTTTGTTGCGTGAAGAAACAGTCGTGGATATTTACATGGTGTATGGTATTATTGTATGGACACTGAACTAAACTGCATAAAAGCTTTGAATGTATGTTATGTATAGTTGTATGGACACTGGTGGAAGAAATCTTTGTGGACGCTAATTGAAAACAATTTGGCCATTTTTCGGCAAGTAATTTCCATATTTATTTTTTATCATTTTTGTTCATTTCACTTTTGTTTTATTTAAAGAGGACTGTATTTAGGGATGTGCATATAGGGATAGAAGTAGTGCCCACTATTATGATCTGAACAGTTTGCATAGTGTTTTTTGCACCTAGTGGCAGCTGCTAATTGCACTTAAATATACTGAAGGAGGATTGGCGCCATTTATATGATACATTTTTTTATTTTAAGAATATATGATTTTACATTTTGCGCATAGATACACTTTAACATTGACCAATGTCTATGTAAAATCAAGTTTTTATGGTAAATCCAACCGGCGGCAATCAAAATGTGAACATTTCAACGCCTGCACAAAAGATGAATCATCATTCCGTAGTGACATAATGTAGCAATATAAATGTGATTTATAAAGCTGAACATTTCGGTGTCCTGTCTGAGAATATGAAAAGCACAGTTATACTTTCAATACTAATTTCTCTTTTATCCTTCTTTTGCTTCATACAGTGAATTCCATATTTTCCAGATTCTGTCTGATTGGCTGCTATACACAGCTACTTTTCCTTGAGGCCTGTTGTCACTCATGCCATGCTGTCCTTGAATTACACTGCTAACTTTGCAGAGAGGAAATAGGAACTACTGATTTTCTCAAGATCACAAAATTGTGGTAACTACCGAGCTGATTCATTCCCATGGATATCTACCAGGGGTAGTCTGAAAAGATGTAGCTGTTTGCTAGAAAGAAATAAAAACAAAAAACTCCTGTTTCCTCCTGCAATCATTACCTTTTTTTTAAGCAAAAGTGCCACGTTGGTGATGTACATTTGTACTGTATGTATTTTTGGGATATACTAGATGTACAGTACCTGTTAAACTGGAAATTTGAAAAAGAAATGTATTACAAAGATTTCATGAGACATGATACAAGAGGGAATACATGGATCCAGTCTGGAACATTTCATGTCAGAGGAAAAGAATGTAAATACCACCGTGCACCAGGTGCAAGGGGGAGCATACAAGTCCATAAGCTTCAGAAAGACAAATGTGTTTCAAAGAGGCCACTAAGGACTTGTTCACATGGGCAGCCAGGGGGTGGTAAAAGCAGACCATAAAAACATGGGGTTGAGCTGTGATTTTACTGCCCCCCATACCAAAGAAGAGCTTGCAGCTGTTGAGGGCTGCACACATGTTGTATCCATGATACTTTGTGGCAACATCAAAAATTAAACCACATTTGGCATTTGGCAGCCAGTATGGCCACTGAATGCAATATATTTACAGTGGGTATAGAAAAGAATCACCCCCTTTAGCCACGTAATCCTGGTGTGATGTAATCCTGCATTGGCACTGTAGAGTGTGTCCAGCACAGAGCGCAGTGATCTCCTCCTCCTCCTCCATCACACAGCCTGGAGAGCCTCTACTACCTTCTCAAACTAGCTTTCCCCATACTGGATCCCTGGGATCTGCCCAAGATTTCACCAACATGCTGACCCTCCCAGTGTGGGGCCCGGGGAGCAAAGCCCAGCATCCAGACAGCGGATTCCACAACTTTCTGCTTGCCCATTGGTGGCATCCTAAGGTTTGAGAGAGCAGTCTGTGAAGTGCATTGGCGGCTTTGAGTAATTACACATGCTTTATATGACTTCTCTTGTAATAAGAGGGTCATGGCAATTTGGTAAGCAGACACTCCTACTACACTTTGGGTGATGGTGAATATTGGTGAAACCTTTGGATTTAAACACTATATCACGATTCAACTGGATTTTTTTTTTACTTTTTCACTTATTATGAATTACAAGCACACCATATGCTTGACTCATTCCTTATTTTATAGTCATCTTTCACTTTGAATTTATGTACACTATATCCACTTAGTGTGCTATTTATTACTGTTCTTTTATATTTTTATTTTTTTTAGCACAACACTTTATTACTCTATTATATTCATTGGGAAGGATACCTTCTTTAAATGTTTGCAGCTTCTAGGATAAATATGGTTGGTGTATTTTGGGGTGCACAAGTTTGCGGTTATTTTTTATTTATTTAATGTAAGTTTACTGTCCTGCAAAGCATCATTGTATATTATGGCATTGCACAGGAAAGAAAATGTCTTATTATTTTGTTCTTTTAAAAAACATAGAGACTTATAATGAAGTTGTGTCTTTATTAAAATTCATGTCAAGCAACATCATCTGTGAGGACCTATATATTAAGTGAAATATTAGGTAGATTATTTCCTAGAGTCTTCGAGACTATGGCTGGTTCTCTTGTCTTCATTCAGAAAGACAAACATTTCTCCAACAATGGAAGCACACATTAAACCTCAGCTTCATATAAAGCGACTCAAGCACAGGGTGATTTTCCTTCACAATGGATTTTATTGACCTCTTCAAATTACAAAGTCATCGTGCAGCTGTGTAACAAGTTTTGTCGACATGCCTGGTAATTAGCAGGGCGCAGTACATGGCTGTGGGAGATATACATCTGTCACTGTCATGCTGTCAATTTTGTGATTACATCCTCCTCTGCCTTCAGTAAGCCACACATCTCTGAGTTAGCATAGTGAAAGGGAAAATCTCGCCCCCTCAATGTTGATTTTCTTCCTTTTCGCACAGTATGGGTTGTGTGTGCCTCTGGATAGGTTTCTGTTATAATGTATGTCTCTCTGCAGGGAGAAAGAGGAAAATAGATGTTAGTTATGAGCAGCAGATAGACATGGTATTTGTACATGCTGTTAAAAGCGTTACAAACATTTTATCAGCCTGAATCTCAGGGCTTAAATACACCTCAACATCACCACAACGTTCATTTAGAATAACACCCCAATGCACTCGCACATCACTGCTCTGCGCCACACCACAAAGCATAGCAACGCACTACACTGTGTTATGGTGTACTGCCTCAGAAAAAATGCTGCCTGACCATTTTTGTTCTGTTCCTATCCCAGATAGCAAGCAATTGTGTTGCAAGTTTGAAAATGACTTGCTAAATTATTGCTAGACTTGCCAGGCTATACAAGTTTGTTGCACAATTGCAGCAAGTCCGCATTGCATGACACCAGATCAAGTTTCTTTGCAAACATTCTGCATGTTTGCTGCAAGTTCTGGATCAGTTATGTTATGCAATAGTCACTGTGGCTGAGATTTCATGCTGTAGAATTGCAGAGCTCTTGCTGTAGAATCACCATTGCAACTTTGTTTTTGCTAGAGACTTGCCACGCGAATTTGCTACAAATTGGAAAAGTGTCCAGAACTTGTGCTTCAAGTTCTCTGCAAGTGTACAACGTTCCAGTGAAAATGTGCAGCAAGTTAACAGACTTACAATTCAACACTGCCACAAATTTGTGGCAAGTTATCCTTGCTATCTGGGAATATGTTGGCAAGCCCATTAAAAATTAGAAGGCCTTAATGTAACACCCATATGTTGCATTAATGCAATGCATGAAAACAGAGAAGTGTGAATGGGACCTAAAAGAGCTTTTGATGGCATGTTTTAGCAGTTTATCAATACCGACCTGTTATACATTTCTGTAATACTCGCTGTCACGCCACACAGGGATATGAGAGAGTTTAAAATTTTAGTAGCGCTCTTCAAAGAGACAGGAATTCTTTAGAGAGTGTGTAAAGAAGGATTGTAGGGGATGCAGACCAAGAAGATGTAGTGTGCAGGATCTCCGATTCTCCATCTGTGCATGTGAGAAGACATTGGGGTATGCATTGAGCTCTTGGACTGGGAACTGGCTCAACAACCCAGTTCCAAGGTGGCTCATTTTACTGTAGGCCACCAGCTGAAGGGTTTGACCCTGTAGAGCAGCTAGGAACCTCCTATATGACTCACAGAGGAGGTGACTGGAAACCTACAAAGACATCTTATTTTGGTGTTTGGTGTCCTGTTGGAGCACATGCTTCGTGGAATCATGGACAAGGCATTTGAGGCAAAACAGCGGGAGGAAGAGGAGGACTTCCTTACCTCTCAAGGCCTTCTTTATCCACATAGCATTTCTGCAGGCCCACCAAACACACAGGAAAAAGAAGAGGAGGAGGATTGTGTCAGCATGGATGAAGAGGATAACATTCAGCAGCAGTCTTCAAGGGATGGTTTTCAGTCCCCAGAAACCCAAGGAGTTGTAGGTGGCTGGGAGGAGGTAGGTATGAATCATGTGATCCTTAGTGACCCAGAGGATTCAGAATTGACTGCCTCTGCAAACTTACACTGCATGGCCTCCCTGATTCTGCAAAGCCTGAAAAAGGACCCTAGGATTCGTGGTACCAAGGAGAGGGATCATTACTGGCTGGCAACCCTTCTTCATCCAGGTTACAAGGGTAAGGTTGCAGAACTCATCCTGCCTTCGCAGAGGGAGCAGAGGATGAAACATCTTCAGGAGGCCTTGAATAAAGGTTTGTGCAACGCATTTACAGACCCTGGGAGGTTACAATTTCCTGGTGCTGGACAAGGTGTTGCTCATGCTTCGTTCAGTCAGAGGAAGAGCGGTGGAGAAGGTGGCCAGCTAACCCATGCCTCTAAACAATTCTTCAGTCTTTTTCAGTCCTCAGCGCCAAGGTCTGATCAGTTCAAGCAACCATTACCAGCATCTCCATTGATGCTGGTGATCCACTGGGTTGAAGCATCCACTGGGTACCTGGGTCTTGAGGATGGACCACTGGCCAGAACTTGCTCAATATGCAATTGAGCTACTGGCCTGTCCTGCATCCAGCCTGCTTTCTGAACACACATTCAGTGCTGCTGGAGGGTTTGTATCGGATCAAAGAGTGCGCCTGTCCACAGACTCCGTTGATAGGCTCACATTAATAAAAAGGAATCAGTCTTGGATCAGCAGCAATCAAGCAACCGATACTTATGTAACTGATTGAATTTGCTATGGATGTGGGATCCCTTGAAGACTGCCTATGCTGACTATCCTATTTCTCCTCAATCTTGATCATGCAAGCTTCCAACAATATTTTTGGTTTAGGGCACTACCACCACCACAGGCCCAATTTTTCTGCCCGTTTAACAGGGGCATGTAATTACAATTTTTGATCTAATATTTCAACGCAGGGCCATTCCTGCACCCAACAAAAATATCTGTGAGAGATTACAGTGTTGTAGCACCACCACCCAAGGCCAAATTTTTCTGCCCCTGTGTAACAGGGGCATGTAATTACAATTTTTAATATAATATTTCAACGCAGGGCCCGTTCCTGCACCCAACAAGAGTACCTGTGATGGCTTACAGTGTTCTGGTACCACCAACTGTCAGGGCTGGACTCAGCCCTTCCTTCTCTGAGCTGGCTGCTCGGCTAATTGCCAGCTCCTATCTCTCCACAGTGACTCACCTGTTGATGATATCCTGCTTGTCAGTCCTGCCTACTTAAGCCATTCAGCCCAGATGATTTCTGCCTTTGCCTTGGTCACGTCTCTAGAGGCGCTCTCCTGTGTTCCTGTTAAAGACTTGCTTGGCTGACATTCCTTCTGGCTCCAGATCCTGCTTGCTATTCTACTACGCTCATCTCTGGCTCCCTGATGTTTTGGCTTGTCTGACTATCCGTACCGGTTCCTGGACTCTGGCTATGTTTTGACTATGTTTACTCTGTTTTCCTTTTTTTATTATTATTAAACAAGTGAGATTTAACTGTACTTCTGTCTCAGTCTGATTCATGGTTTCTGACACCAACACATAAGGCCCAATTTTCTGCAGAGTATATAGGGCAGGCTGTATAGTGTATATATACTGCTGTTCAGAGTATATAGTGCCCGGGGGCCTGGGGGACCCCCACGCCATTTTTTTAAAAATGTGGGTGCGGGTTGCCCTATCCATACCAGACCTGAAGGGCCTAGTATGGATTTTGGGGGTGACATCCACGCCATTTTTTTTTGGTATTTTTATCTATATTGTCGGGATCCGACAATACATTACAGCCGCAAGCAGTTTTAAATGACATTTTTTCCTTTGTCCCCTGGGGCAGGACCGGGTCCCCAAACACTTTTTTATGGCAATAGCTTGCATATAAGCCTTTAATATTAGCACTTTTGATTTTTCATGTTCGTGTCCTATAGACTTTAACGGTGTTCGCGTGTTCAAACAAATTTTTTGCCTGTTCGCATGTTCTGCTGTGAACTGAACCGGGGGGTGTTCGGCTTATCCCTACTCAAGAGCCAGCCTGTGCTTGCATTGGGGCTGAGGGCTCTTGAGAGGAGTACTATAACAGGGTGTTGTGATGTTTTCAGGGAGCCATGTACAGCACCCTTTCCCCCAGCAACTATCTGCCTACATTGCATAGCGAAGCACAGTGACCTACTGATTATGCCACTGGATCTAACACACTCAGTCCTGGTGCAATGAAAGAACTTGTATTGAAATAATGCCAAAACAATTCACAAATTACCCGGTGGGAAGGCAGCACAAGCGGGAACACTCACAGTTCCAACAGTGTGTAGAGAGAGAGACGAACTGACAGCGTCTGTAGAGCAGGGAAGAATGCAGCTTGGCCATCTTGTGCCCAACAGGCAGGTGTCCAGAGAGGTTGCAAGCCCTACACTTTCTCTTCTCATCAGGATCCTTTCCCTGAGGCTAGTACTGTCCCTACCAGGGGGGTTATCTGTCCCTGCTCGACCAACTTGCAAATGTGTGCCAAACCTAGGAGCCAGGGCCTTTAATAGGCTCTGTCTAAACCAAGATGGCTCCCAGAGTCACATGGGGCTGCAGCATCCATATGGATGCTTCCCCAGTGACCCAGGAGAACATAGAGGAACTGTGTTCCTCTTGACTCCTTCTCCAACTGGAGTGCCGTTGTGGAAGAGTACCACCTGCAGTGAAGAAAGTAGACTGCACCTGCCTAAAAGCTTACCAATTATTACATGGGCTGGCTGCATTTATTTTCTAGGCTATTTTGCCTCTGATTTCACCTGGTGATTTGGCCAGTAACACACCTCCTGTATTAGAATACCTCTACTCTGGATAAAGGAGCACAGGGGGCACCTTTGGACAGCAACATTGTCAGTCTAGGAGAAGGGGAGTGTTAGATGTAGTAGCAGATTTAAATACAGTAACAAATTGAAGCCAAACTCCAGTTAACACTTATAAGCAGTTACAGCAAACTTTTTTTTTTATCGTTTTGGGTTAAAGGTTTAAAAAACGGACCTTTGTAAGCACCCCTATCAGTGTTTTAGGCATGCACCTATATATATACAGTATATATACACATACACACACGTGTGTTTGAGCTTTGGGGTGCACACCCTAATGCAATAAGCATATGGTCAATGTTGAATGGTTTGTCTCCTCCCTGTAACAGATACAGTGCCTTGAAAAAGTATTCATACCCCATTGAAATTTTCCACATTTTGTCATGTTACAACCAAAAACAAATATATTTTATTGGGATTTTATGTGATAGACTAACACAAAGTGGCACATATTTGAAATGTGGAAGGAAAATGATAATTGGTTTTCAAATTTTTTTTACAAAAAAACATGTGAAAAGTGTGGCGTGCATTTGTATTAAGCCCCCCTGAGTCAATACTTTGTAGAACCACCTTTCGCTGCAATTACCGCTGCAAGTCTTTTTGAGTATGTCTCTACCAGCTTTGCACATCTAGAGAGTGACATTTTTGCCCATTCTTTGCAAAATAGCTCAATCTCTGTCAGATTGGATGGGTCTGTGAACAGCAATTTTCAAGTCTTGCCACAGATTCTCAATTGGATTTAGGTCTGGACTTTGACTGGGCCATTCTAACTCATGAATATGCTTTTATCTAAACCATTCCATTGTAGCTCTGGCTGTATGTTTAGGGTCATTGTCCTGCTGGGGAACCTCTGCACCAGTCTGAAGTCTTTTGCAGACTCTAAACATGTTTTTTTCTAAGATTGCCCTGTATTTGGCTCCATCCATCAACTCTGACCAGCTTCCCTGTCCCTGCTGAAGAAAAGCATCCTCACAACATGACACTGCCATCACCATGTTTCACGGTGGGGATGGTGTGGTCAGGTCTCAACTGACCAGAGTACCTTCTTCCACATGTTTGTTGTGTCCCCCACATGGCTTCCCACAAACTGCAAACGGGACTTCTTATGGCTTTCTTTCAACAATTGCTTTCTTCTTGCCACTCTTCCATAAAGACCAGATTTGTGGAGTGCACAACTAATAGTTGTCCTGTGGACAGATTCCCCTACCTGAGCTATGGATCTCTGAAGCTCCTCCAGAGTTATCATGGGCCTCTTGGCTGCTTCTCTGCTGAATGCTGTCCTTGGCTGGCTTGTCAGTTTAGGTGGACAGCCATGTCTTGGTAGGATTGCAGTTGTAATAAATGAAAAAAAGGCAATGTGGCGCTACTAGAGATCGAAGTGTAACAGAGAAGTAATAAACAAAAACAAAAAAGAACAAATGACTAAAATGGAGCCACAATGAATAGATGGGGCTGTGTGCATCACAGAGGATGTGAGTAACATAAAGTCCACAGAGATGTGAATAGTGAATTCTTCCTATGGGGGTGTCTTCAGTTGAATAGAGTGCTTGCCTGTAGTCAATTGCTATGACACTTCAAAAATAAATAAATACTCCTACCAACTGTGGTGGACCCTAAATGTCATACGACAGAGGGGTCATACAGGCTTGGGATCCAATAGAGTATGGATCAGGGGATGTTCAGGTATTCAACGTAGGAAGGTCAGGCGAATCCGATACAGTACCCCAGCTTTTGGTCTCATCTGAGCTATTGCAATTCGTCATGATTAATGCTCTCCTTGCCCGGCCTGTCAGTTTAGGTGAACGGCCATGTCTTGGTAGGATTGCGGTTGTGCCATACTCTTTCCATTTTCGGATGATGGATTGAACAGTGCTCTGTGAGATTTTCAAAGCTTGGGATATTTTTTTTATAACCTAACCCTGCTTTAAACTTCACCACAACGTTATCCCTGACCTGTCTGCTGTGTTCCTTGGCCTTCATGATGCTGTTTATTCACGAAGGTTCTCTAACAAACCTCTGAGGGCTTCACAGAACAGTTATATTTATACTGAGATTAAATTACACACAGGGGGACTCCGTTTACTAATTACTTCTAAAGGCAATTGGTTCCACTAGATTTTAGTTAGGGTAAAGGGGGCTGAATACAAATGCACACCACACTTTTCACATATTTATTCGTAATAAATTTGGAAAAACATTTATTTTCCTTCCACTTCACAATTATGTGCCACTTTGTGTTGGTCTATCACATAAAATCCAGATACAATACATTTATGTTCATGACAAAATGTGGAAAATTTTAAAAGGTATGAATACTTTTTCAAGGCATAATAAAGATTTGCTTTGGGGTTTAATACCACTTTAATAAATAACACAAATCATATAATTTGTAAACTTGCGGAACTTTAAATGTGAAAGCTTGTTTGGTGGTGCAGTTTATAAACTGCCCAGTGCACCGTATATATTTAGAAGCAGCCATCTATTTGTGAGACAGTGCCATTAAAGGGATGCTTTTTGCTGCCGTAGGGCAGATGTACTATTCTCTGTAAGCAGTAATATCTCTTCTTTGTGGCTTGTGATAAAGCAGACTATTGGTAAACCAGGCCACTCTCATCTGTTTTTTATCAGCAATCTAATAGGAACATGAGTCATATTTTGTCTGGGGAAATATAATTCTGGGTGGCTTTTACAGCATAAAAATCTGGACGACTGTTAAATAATGCAAGAGATGAAGTGATTCAAGGTTTTCACTGCAAATATTATTATTTTATCTAGAATTATCTATAAGGCAGCTGTAAGCCTTAAAGAAACAGGACTAGATTAAAGTATGCCTTATCTTCTGAGGGAATGAGCCCTGAATTAAAAAAATATATATATGATCTGTGGTCTTTTGGAAATAATTCTTCAAAAGTTATGTATATTTTTTTATCAGGCTTACAAATTAAATTTTGTGTTTTACAAATATTATCTTCCTGCTCTATTAGTTAAATAGATACTCTAGGAAAACATAAAAATAAAAAATAAACCAGTGAACTGATAATTTTATTTTTTTTATATTTTGTTATAAAAAATTTAAAACAGGTAATTTTTCTCCTTCATTGATGTACGCTGATTAGCACTGATAGGCGGCAGTGATGGGCACTGATCAGTTACACTGATAGGCAGCACTGCTAGGTGGCACTGATTAGCACTACTGGTGGGCATTGATAGCTGGCACTTGTGGGCTTTGATAGGTGGCACTTGTGGGCCTTGATAGGGGGCACTTGTGGGCACTGATAGGTGGCACTGTGGGCAGTGTTAGGTGGCACTGTGTGCACTGTTAGGTGGCACTGTGGGCACAGTTAGGTGGCACTATTAGGTGGCACTGATGAGGCAGATGTGCCTCTTGCACTTCGGGACCTTTGTCCCTCACATCTGAGCCGGTGATCGGCTTTCTTTTCTACTCACGCTGTCAGCGTGAGTAGAAAAAAAAAAAGATTACCGATCTTTTGTTTACATCATGTGATCAGCTGTCACTGGCTGACAGCTGATCACATGGTAAGGGGCCGGGACCAGCCCCTTCCTTAGATCAGTGATCACCCGAGTCTCAGTGACTTGGTGATCACAGCGCTCGCGCAGAGTGCGTGCACAGGGGAGGCCGTCACATGACGGCCTCCCGGGAATTCAGGTCCGCGCTGTGGCCGTCATTGGGCCATAGCGTGGATGGCAAGTGGTTAAACACAACGGCCTACCTGAGTATTGTTGCTGACCATGTCCATCCCTTTATGACTACAGTGTACCCATCTTCTGATGGCTGCTTCCAGCAGGATAATGCACCATATCACAAAGCTCAAATCATCTCACCACTGGTTTCTTGAACATGACAATGAGTTTACTGTACTCCAATGGCCTCCATAGTCACCAGATCTCAATCCAATAGAGCACCTTTGGGATGTGGTGGAACGGGAGATTCACATCATGGATGTGCAGCCGACAAATCTGCAGCAACTGCGTGATGTTATGTCAATACAGACCAAAATCTCTGAGGAATGTTTCCAACACCTTGTTGAATCTATGCCACGAAGAATTAGGGAAGTTCTGAAGGCAAAAGGGGGTCCAACCCAGTACTAGCAAGGTGTACCTAATAAAGTGGCCGGTGAGTGTATATTGAGCCCTTCCTTGATTAACCCAGGTTTCTATGTTTTTTTTCTCAGAGGGCCTAGGACCTTGTATTACACAGTCATAGTTATATACAATCCATATTCCCTCAAAACGATTCATAATATTTAACCACTTCAATACCGGGCACTTTCGCCCCTTCCTGCCCAGGACAATTTTCAGCTTTCAGCACTGTCACATTTTGAATGACAATTGTGCGGTCATGCAACACTGTACCCAAACAAAGTTTTTATAATTTTCTTCTCACAAATAGAGCTTTCTTTTGGTGGTATTTGATCACCCCTGGGGTTTTTATTTTTTGATAAACAAACTAAAAAAGACCATCATTTTTGAAAAAAAAAAAAAGTTTTTCTTAGTTTATGTCAAAAAATTTTGTTTTCCCCTTCACTGACAGGCACTAATGAGCAGGCACTGATGGGCACTGATGAGGCGACACTGATAAGGTGGCACTGATGGGCACTGATGAGGAGGCACTGATATGTAGAATTGATGGGCACTGATAGGCGACACTGATATGCAGCACTGATGGGTGGCACTGATAGGTGGCACTGATGGGCACTGACAGGCAGGTGTGATGGGCACTGACAGGCGGCACTGATTGGCACTGACAGGTGGTACTGATTGGCACTGACAGGTGACACTAACAGGTGGTACTGATGGGCAGCACTGATGATGAGGTACTGATTGGCACTGTGGTGGTCTCTGATTGGCACTGTGGTGGCACTTGAAGGCTTTTTTTGGGGGGAATGCTGGGCACTGATTTGTAGCTTATTTGCACATCTGAGGGGGCTGTGCTGATTATTAGCACAGACCCCCCCCCTCCCTGACAGGGAGAGCTGCCGATCGTCTCTCTCTGTCAGCGAGAACGGAGAAATGCCATTTACTGGCACTTCCTGGTTCACGCTGTGATCAGCTGTGATTGGTCATGGCTGATTACATGGTAAGAAGCCTCTGACAGAGGCTTCTTATCACAATCAGAGATGTGGGGTGTCAGACTGACACGGGCGCTCACCGGCATGTTATCCTGCTGGACGTCATATGAAGCCCAGTCAGGATAACAGAACCACTTCCCGGCCGTCATTCTGCATAAGTGGTTAAAAGACAGTATAACTAAAGGCAAAACTTTTTTTTGTATTGAATACTGCAAAGGGATTAGAATCCCTGTCAGGTTTTTATTACTGTCTGTGCCCCCATTAGGGAAATTCATCCTCTCCATTTTTCCTGTTTACCATTATCATTAAAAAGTAAAAGAAAACCCCAAAACTAATCGAGGGGACATCTTCTAAGAGGATATCCTTAGTTTTCAGGGATTTCTTCTCACTTCCTGATTTGGCTATGGGACAAGAAGTGAAGGGAAATATCTCTAATGGGGCACAGATGGTAAAAAATAAATCAATAGGGGTTATATTCCTCCCTTACTCTATCCAAAATGAAAAAAGTTTTGCCTCTAGTTCTACTTTAATGTTAGAAGCCTATGCATCACTTAAAAAAATTCAAGTGTATATCTGGGCAAAATAAGAATGTCTTGGTAGTCAGTAGCTTTACCACTTTCTTTTATTTAAATCTATTATTTGAAGCCTTATATTGCATTTACCTTACAAGTGGTTGTAAACCATTACACATAACCAGTGACGTAACTGGCCTCAGGTGATACACAGAGAGGAAGCAAATACTCCTACATAAATTGTACCTGATTATCTGCAGCCCTCTCTTCTCTACACCTGTTCAATGTGTTGAATTTATAAGCTTGTGTGAAATTTCAGAAAACAAGGGGACTAGAGCTGAAGTTACATACTGCAGAGCTCAGTGAGAAGAGCTCTGAGAGCTGATTGGAGGGACGAGGCACACCCCTCCCCCCCACACACAGGAACAGCGCTCAGGCTGTCAATCTGCTGGAGCTCCCTCCCTGGTCACCTTTTTTCTCTTGGTGTCAGGAAAACTTGTCAGAAGTGATTCATGCTGATAGCAGAGGAATTAATCAGCAGACAAATGACACGTAGTGCTCTTAATTGAAACAAGTACATACTATAGAGGGATATGTTTTGTTCATATTTCATGTCTGAGGTTTACAACCACTTTCAAGTAAACCCATTCTTTCCCAGTTCAAGACACAGCAGCAGTTTCACCTTTATAGGGACCTAACCAGATGCATGTACAGTATATACCTTTCCTTTCATCCTTTGCTGAAGGTGATAAACAGTGATCCCTGGGAAGTCTTTCCCACCTCCATGGGACAAAACTGGGTGCCTACTGCCTAGGAGGCCAACTGCCTAGCCCCAGTGCTCTCACATGTGAAGAAAGGTAAGTGAGTAACATAATACACCTTACCTGCAAGTACCAGGTACTTTCTTTCTCTCCCAATAGCAAACCAGAACTATGGGGTGCTGGAAAAGCAACTTAAAGCATGTTTTTATACTGTGAACTATATATACTGTATGCATTATACCTATCTGTGCAGCAGGTAGAGCTGCAGTGTTATAGTGTGTTATCTATGGTAATGTAATCACAGGATTCTCTGTCTTTGTTCAGTGAGCACTTGTTTGTATTCAGTTCCCGTCCCCATGAATAAAGATATGTTCTGATGTTCCTCCATGAAAGTAAAGCATATTGCTGTATACAACAAGCTTCCAGCGCATTATATCAATACTTAGCACAACAGGTTATGGGACCCAGAGCACCCATCAGGCACCCAGCAGGCACTGGAGAAAAGAATTCTACAATACTGTGAGTGTGAGTACAGGCATACCCCACTTTTAAGTACACAATGGGGTCTATTTACTAAAGCTGGGAAGTGCAAAATCAGGATCACTTCAGCATAGAAACCAATAAGCTTCTAGGTTTTATTACCAAAGCTTAATTGAACAAGCTGGGGTTAGAAGCCTATTGGTTTCTATGCAGAAGTGAGCCTGATTTTGCACTTTCCAGCTTTAGTAAATAAACCCCATTGTGTACTTAAAAGTGGGGTATGCCTGTACTGTATATAAGCTGCTGAAAGTTGGCAAGTGGTTCAGATGTGAAGTTTGCAAAAGCAAAACTGAACAATGCCAATTACCAGCTGTGTAAGTTTAAACTAGAAATGCTTCTGAACAAGGATGACTTGCGGCAAGTGCTGAATACAGACAGACCCACAAATGGAGATGAAGGACTGGGACAGGAAGGATAGACAGGCAAAAGTGACTATAAGCTTACTAGTGGAAGATGACCAGCTTATCCACATAAGAACTGAGAAAACAGCCAAACATATGTTAAATTTGGGCTGATAGTATATGTCTAAACACTGCAAAATTCATCCGGCTGCTTCTGTCTTCTGTCACATGATCAATAAACACAAATGACCCAGTGCCACTGGAAGCCATTCATGCCCATTCCATCACACTGCCTCCACCATGTTTTACAGAGGTTGTGTGCTTTGGATCATGAACTATTCAAAGTTTTCTCCACTCTTTTTTCTTCCCGTCACTCTGGTATAGATTAATCTTAGTTTCAAAATCCATCCAAAGAATGCTTTTCCAGAACTGGTCTGGCTTTTTTAGATGTTTTTTGGCTAATCTGGCTTTTCTATTCTTCAAGCTTATGAATGGTTTACACCTTGTGGTGAACCCTCTGTATTTGCTCTCGTGAAGTCTCTTGTTTGAAGACTTTGACAATGATACACCCACCTCCTGGAAAGTGTCCAGGAGGTGGAGTGGGTGTGAATTTTCTTTACCATGGAGAGGATCCTGTGATCATCCACTACTGTTGTCTTGCGTGAACGTCCAGGTCTTCTTATGTTGCTGAGCTCAGCAGTGCATTCTTCTTTCCTCAGAATGTACCAACTGTGGATTTGACCACTCCTAATGTTGCTGATATCTCTGATGGATTGGTTTCCTGAAGCCTTACAATGGCCTGTTTCACTTGCATAGACAGCTCCTTTGAACGCATGACTTTGGTTCACAGCAATAGATCCCTAATGCAAATACCACACTTACAATCAACTTCAGACCTTTTACATGCTTAATTGATTAAGAAATAACGAAGAAGTAGCCCATACCTGACCATGAAGCAGCTTTTGATTCAATTGTCCAATTACTTTTGGTCCCTTGAAAAAGGGGGGATGGCTAATCTTAAGAGCTGTAATTCCTAAACTCTTTCTCTGATTTGGATTTACATACCCTCAAATTAAACCTGAGAGTGTGCACTTTCAGCTCATTAAATAACGATAGCTTAAATATGTTTTGGTAAGTAACTGAAAAAAAATCTAAACTGTCTGTGTATGTATGCACACACACATGCACATTTTATATATATATATATATATATATATATATATATATATATATATATATATATGGCTTTTTTTCTCAGAGAATATGCGCAGGAACTCCCCCCCCCCTTCTAAGTCACCCCTTGTCTCTGCCTCTACCCACCTCCGAGCACCGTCCCTTGGTTCCGCCCCCTACCCACCTCCCAGTACCGCCCCTTTTAGAGAATACAGAACCAAGTATCATTCTGTAAGTAATTTGTATAGAATTTGTTAGCAGCAAAATAGATCCCCTGCAGCCAGCAACAATAGATACTCCAGCAATATTAGTTTCCTCACACAACAAGGCCCCCCCTCCCCCCGCCCCAGCAACAATAGATTTCCCAGCAGCCAGCATCAATAGACCCTCCAGCAGCCAGAAACAATAGACATCTCTCTCAACAATAGATTCCTCTCAGCAACAACGGACCCCCCAGGAATATAAAACCCCCTCCCAGCAACAATAGATCCTCCACCAGCAACAACAGACCCCTGCGCAAAAATAGAACCCCACCAGCGTAGTCGCTACAGACTATAGATCCCCCAAAGGCAATCATCAATAGACCCTCCAGCATCAATAGACATCCCCAGCACCCCTTGCCATTACATAAATTTAGTGCTGGAATTCCCCCATGTTCCCCCTGAAAAAAAGCCCTGTGTATATATATATATATATATATATATATATATATATATATATATTATACACACAATTTATTTGTGCTGATCATAGCACAGAACCTCTTAAATAAAAAAAAATTAACTGTATGCTCTTTACCTTGTCATAATAAGTTTGTCAGTGGGATTCCAGTGAACACAGACTCCCGCTGGCAATTTTGTGATATAACCTTGTAGTACTGCAGTTACAAGTCTATTAACATTATTTTTTTTACTGCAGCTCACATGAAACTAACATTTCCAATGCAATTGAAATCTATTTTCCTCTCAGCAGGCAGATTGCACTATACCACCTACATTCCCTGACACAGCCTATTCCATTTTATAGGACCAGTAAATCTAATACAAACTTCTACTACAGAGACTCTTTACTTGCACCCGCTGAAGAGTCTTCTGAGTGTCTTACTTTTTTTGTTTTTAACAAATCAACAAAAGTTATGGAATATTTTAGTGGATTTAATGTGAATTAATTGTTGGCCAGGTGGCCACTGGTTTACTTTGGATCAACCTCTGACTGTATGTCAAATTGTAGGCCGCCCAAAGACATTAGATGATGGCCCCTCGATGCAGCCCTTTGGATGAATTAGGAGACAATGTTATGTGTGTAGGGCAACCCCTGACCCATAGTTATTTGGAGAACAAAGGAAATTGGATTGGTTAAAAAAAACCTTTACAGTACATGATTTCTTCTGTTTCCCCAAAATGAGGTAGTGTCAGATCTGTTGTACATGCCTCCTCCCTGTGGTGCCTTAGGCATGTAACAGCTGGTAAGAAGGAGTTTAATGTGTTTCCTTTAAGGATGACCTCCTCCTGATACCCCCAGGAAGTGATGTCTCAATCGTGTGAGATAGGCTAGGGCACATCTCCAAGTGACTGGATTGGCACGACTCATATAGGCTGCACTAGTGGAGTATGCAGGTTCCTGAACACAAGTGACATGTGTAAACCTTTTTTGGACAGAAGATGGAGCCATAGTTTGCAACCACAGATTCACAATACAAAGCTTTGTGAAGATGTAACTCCCAAACTCTATGGGGGGTGGGGGTGGGGGGTGGCGTTGGTGATGCATTGCATTAGGGTGGTAGACTCCTGGGCTGGGGTACAGCCCACAATCTGTACACATGGAGAGCAGATAAGGTGACTCAGGCAGAAGGAGTGATTGAAAGCAGTCCACTCCAGTGGGTGACATCTCAATTTTGCCCTCTCTGGCAGGACTCCATATAAATAGTGGATGGTGTGGTTGGGGTGTAGCGAAAGCAGCATCATGGAATATTAGGACTGTGTCTTTTGCATTCCCATGTGAGCTTCCCCTGGAGCGGGTTTCTCCTGGAGCTGGGCTCATTCACCAAAGTGCACCCCGACCACAAGAACAAGGGACTTGTATCTTGCCGCTGAAGATGGCTAAAGATTGTTATATTTGTTACCCTAATGTTTGTCTACTGTACATGATGCTGCATAGTGCATAATGAAAAATGTATCTTTCAAGGGTTCAGTAAAAGACATGAACTTTGCTTTAGACTGGAGCAATGCTATTGAAGACGGGATGCCTGAATACCTGGAGGGAAGCATGTGAAGTGGGCCAGTACACTGTTAAGCCATAGGTGGCATGACAGGCACAACCCATAATAGGCTGCACTGGTATACTGGATCCTAAAATCAAGTGACAAGTGTAAACCTGGTTGGGCAGGGCATTGGTGGTGGCTAGTGGAAGGAGGTCTACACTCCTACTGGTAAGTGTGGACCCCTCAAATGGAACACACAGCAGGTGACATGAGCCCCTATGTCACACGGGCCCCAGATGCACAGTGAAATAGTTAGAACCACAGCCTGCAACCAGGGATGGTGCAAGGATTTTTGACACCCTAGGCGAAACCTCATTTTCCCGCCCCCCCTGGCTCCACCCCTGACCCCACCCCCTTTTCCCTACCCATGTAAACCCCACCTTTTTAATGAAGTGCCCATCAAATGCAGCCCACCAGCGCCCATCAAATGCAGCCTCACCAGCGCCCATCAAATGCAGCCTCACCAGCGCCCATCAAATGCAGCCTCACCAGCACCCATCAATTGCAGCCTCACCAGCGCCCATCAAATGCAGCTTCACCAGCACCCATCAAATGCAGCTTCACCAGCACCCATCAATGCAGCCTCACCAGCGCCCATCAATGCAGCCTCAACCAGCGCCCATCAAACGCAGTCTCAAAAGCGCCCATCAAACAGCCTCAACAGTGCCCACCAATGCAGCCTCACCAGCGCCCATCAATGCGCCTCTGACACTATGTGCAAATGGAAGGCAGCTACCTGCTGATGCTGAGACTTAGTTGCTTGCTGCAGAGAGAAGAGAGTAGGAACCCCAGTGGCTGGGCACCCTAGGCAGCAGGGCACCCTAGGCAGCTGCCTAGTTTGCCTAGTGGTAGCACCAGCCCTGCCAGCAACCATAAAACCAGAATACAAGACCTTGTGAAGGAACAATTCAAAACTAGAGGGATTGGTGCCAAGTTGGACAGGGGGATGGTTTCCTGGGGCTTCAGGCCACCACATGAACACATGGTAAGCAGATAAGCTGGAAAGCAGCTTGGGAGAGCTGCATAAGTCTGTAGGCCCCTAGCTGAGCAATGACAGTGTGGGATAATTAGCGATCTGCTTACAAGCAAAGGGAGCGGAGAGGAAGCTCTGGCAAGTGGGTATTAGTGGGTTGGGGGGCTTTACACAGACGCTGTCACCTTTCCTTGAATGGGCAAGGGGAGCAAGGTGACAGTGTCTCTTTAGGGAAGAAGCTAGGCCATAATACATGGTGAGATCAGATTGTGCTTGCATATCCAACCCTATACTGATGTATGTGGCCAGCTTTACCCTGTGTTACTGCTAGCAGCAAGACTTGTAGCATAGGAGTCTGGTAACTGACTTTTGTAGACAGCTGCAAAAACAGTAAAAAAAACAGGCATAGTTAATGAATAACATACACATCTAGGGCCATAATGTTAACCCTCTGCAATCTCCTGTGTTTTTGCTTGCACAACCATATGACAAATTTGCAGCTGCTATAAAGCCACTGACAGGATGACAACCCAGTTATCATAAAGGGTGTTTAAAAGTGACATTTGGAAGTATTAAATTACATTACTGAACAGGAGTCATCTGTGTCTTTGAAAATAAGCTACCCGCCATAGCATCTTCATTACATATGTACTCAGTCCCTTAGTGTCGGTTCACACAGGGGCAGCACGACTTGCAGGTCGACTCACCGAGGCGATCTGCACACGACTTCAGCGGCGACTTGCAAAACGACTTTTGTATAGAAGTCAATGCAAGTCGCCCGAAGTCGCCCCAAAAATACTACAGGAACCTTTTTCTAAGTCGAAGGACCTTGCGTCGCTCCTATTAGAACGGTTCCGTAGTACAGAACGGGACGCGACTTGTCAGGCGGCTAAATCGCCTAACAAGTCGCCCCTGTGTGAACTGGGACTTATTGCTCATTCAGATGGCAGATTAGTGCCATCCTCTGTGCAGAGGTGCTGGCAGGTGTGTGTGCATTCACCTTGGAGCTGTGTGCAAGGAGCCTATAGAAGTGGATGAACATGCAGCGTCGGCACAGACACAACGAGTTGACATGAGAGCAGGAGCAGGTACACAGATCCAAATTCAGAGCCTCCATGCCACCTGCTCTTGCCCACATGTCAAACTTTGACATGTGTTTGTGTCCATGCCCCTTCTGCATGTGCACCCACTTCTATGGGCTGCCTTCACACAGATCGAAGGTGAGTGCACACGCATCTACCAACGGCTCTGCATGAAGGATGTCATTAATCTGTCATCTAGATGAGCCTTGAATTCCTGAAACTTTTACATAGTACATGTATATGTACTAACCCTGGCCTTGAGGAAACTGCCGTAAACATTTTCATATACATGCAACCTTCATTTAACTATTTCCAAAGCATATATCCATTACCTGTAAGGAATATCATCATGCCGCAGCTCAATACACATTGACACTGGAGCGTTAGAAACTTTTGTTATGGTGTCTTGGTCAATAGTGCCCTCTGCTTCAACCTTAGCTGTCATGTCAACATGGAAGAAGGAGGTGTCAACTTCTGTCTTCAACTCAAACACAAGACCAGCTCTGTCATAAAAGAAAACACATGGTCACATCCAGTGGTAAAGCTAAACATTCTTTCACCCAGGGCAAAGACTTAGTTCGGCATTCCAAAGAGAACGGTGTCAGTAAGGCAGTGGGTGGTGTCAGTAGTTTTTTATTTTTATTATTTTTTACAATCCCTTAACAATTCGTTTAGTGGGATATCAGGGGTCTAAACAGAACCCTGATGTCTCACTTATTAGACAGATTCCCCAGTCCCTTTCTCTGCAGCCTTCCCAGGCTGCCAACGTCACAGGGGGGCGGTGTCACCGGGTGACGTCGCCGGGTGACGTCGCCGGGTGGCCCCGTCTCCTAGCTATTTAGGAAATGTCACACAGCGGAGCAGGCAGACTGCGGGAGCATAAGTTGTGAGCGGAGCTTTTTTTTTTTTTTTTTTTTTCGGGTTAGGCGGTGGTGGCGGGCATTGTGATTGATGATGGATCTACATCGGGGGGACTTTGTGTAAGTGCAATCTAAAGTAGCTTTTAATAAAGTACATAGGATTATACGCTATGTGGAGCTCTTTTTGTTTTTGGATGCTTATATGACATCGCTACAGGGAGGATCGATGTAGGCACCCAAGAGGACTCATAGGCATGCAAAGGCCCTGGCTGGGTATTAAGCCAAAGCGTGTTTGACCTCCTATAACACGGGGTCAACAGCAGCTGGTAAGCAAGCATTTGGTGGTGGTGATATCACAGGAGGATTTCTTCCAGTTATGGTGGTGGATGCCGTTTGATATTCAATCAGTTATCATTTTATTTCTACACATGTGGACTTTTTCTAATTTATGAATTTTTCACTAATTATTAGGATTGTGTTAGCGCGACTCATTTTGAAATATAGTGTTTACATAAGCAAGAAATGTGTATCCCAAGGCTGTTTAGCTTGATTTTATGCAGCTAAATGCATGTACTGTATATTTAAATGTAGGCAACTTAATCTGGAAAATATAAAGTTTTTTTTATACTTCCCAGAACAATTTCCCAGGTCAGTTGCTTAATTTAATTGCATAAAGGCCATGTGAATGAGGGAAAAGCCATGTTGCATGAAATAGCATGCAGTCCACCAACCACAAAGGTAACTGCAAATAAAAGGATCAGTATGTACCTTCTCTTATTATCAGTCACCTCTGTAGGCAGCCTCTGAGGTAATAAGGGCACTGAAAATACTGCATGTGGTTCATACACTTATAAAATCTGCATAAATTCTGGACAAGTTTCTCTTACATTTATATATTATACTGCATGTGCCCCATGGAGTACATTCAATTCAATGGAAAGTCAGACTGACAGGCTGCTGACAGGCTTTCTATTGAACTGAAGGGAGTCTATGGTATGCATGCCAAGATTTAAATGTGTAACTATTTGACGGCTTCACGAGAAAAGGCTGAATGGTCCCAGTCATATGGAGATCTCACAGGAGTAGGGTTGCAGGTCAGTCAATGGGAATTCCATCACTAGACTGGCAGCCTATAGGCAGGGCCTTCTACTGAAGTAAATGGAGTCTGCGGTGTACATGTGCAGGTACACAATTTTGAAAGGTCTAAGAAAAGCTGCTACAAAGATAAAAATCTCACAGGAGCAAGGTTACTGGACAGTATAAACTGTGACAAACTGCTGGGATGGGAAGCATTATGTAAAAGTGTGTTAACCACTTTAGCCCTGGAAGAATTTACCCCCTTCCTGACCAGGCCATTATTTGCTGTACGGCACTGCGTCGCTTTAACTGACAATTGCACGGTCATGCAACGCTGTACCCAGACAAAATTGACATCCTTTTTTCCCCACAAATAGAGCTTTCTTTTGGTGGTATTTGATCACCTCTGTGGTTTTTATTTTTTTGCGCTATAAACAATTTAAAAAAAAAAAACACAATATTTTGTACTTTTTGCTATAATAAATATCCCACATTTAAAATATATATATATTTTTTTTTTCCTCAGTTTAGGCCGATATGTATTCTTCTAAATATTTTAGATTTAAAAAAAAATTGCAATAAGTGTATATTGATTGGTTTGCACAAAAGTTATATCGTCTACAAAATAGGGGATAGATTTATGGCATTTTTATTATTTATTTTTTTACTAGTAATGGCGGTGATCAGCGATTTTTATCGTGACTGCGACATTGCGGCAGACAGATCTGACACTTTTGGGACCAGTGACATTTATACAGCGATCAGATTCATACTGACCGATCAGCCCAATGCTGCATCTGTCCCCTGCCGGCTCTAACACTGAGAACCGAGCGATCAAACACTGCTAATCGCTCAATTCTCAGAGCTCCCTGAGCAGAGAGCTGGTGATTGACAGTTACTGGCTCTCTGCTCTGCCATCCTGCCATGCTCACTGGAGCACTGGGCTTTGAAGGGGGCAGGAGCGGCAGGCTCAGGCTCCTAATGAGAGGCTGAGAAGGATGCCGGTTAGGGTTGCCACCTCATCCCTTTAAACCTGAACACATCATAATTACACAGGTTCTAAGGCTAATTTATTGCAGATAAGGCACCAAGTGAGTTTAATTACCACCTTAATCAGCCACAGAACCTGTGTAATTAATAGGTGTTCAGTTTTAAAGGGATGAGGTGGCAATTTTAGCTGTACTTCACCTTTAAGGACAATTGAATCTGCTGGGCTTCTGTTCATGAACACTTTGATGAATCTTGTTCATATACCCATACGCCATTAAAGTCTAATGGGGGTAGATTGGGCAATCTTGTTATTCAATTTTGCATGTTTGTAAGGTTAATAATCATTTTATTGCAAAATAAATTGGGGGACATGTACCAATACCAAAACTAATAATACATAAATAAAATACAAGTGAATAAAACAGTATCTCTCCTTACACACAACTGTCAGCTTTCCCTAAGGATTTTGTGTAGAAACATTGTGCCGCAAACAAAGAATTTTACTAATGGTTGCAGCACAGCCCTATTGACTTCAACAAACCTGAAAGGCATTGCTGCCTGTCAAACTTGGCATGCTGAGTTTAATTTTCCATGGAATGTTTACAATCTCCTGTAGCTGCTTGTTAAGTTTTAAGTGGGTAGTCAGGAGGTGGTAAACCACAGCTCAATGGCCTGTTATACTGCCCCACGACCATCCGTGTCAAAGAGGTCTAATGCCCTGTACACACGGTCGGACATTGATCGGACATTCCGACAACAAAATCCTAGGATTTTTTCCGACGGATGTTGGCTCAAACTTGTCTTGCAGACACACGGTCACACAAAGTTATCGGAAAATCCGATCATTCTGAACGCGGTGACGTAATACACGTATGTCGGGACTATAAATGGGGCAGTAGCCAATATCTTTCATCTCTTTATTTATTCTGAGCATGCGTGGCACTTTGTGCGTCGGATTTGTGTACACACGATCGGAATTTCCGACAACGGATTTTGTTGTCGGAAAATTTTATAGCCTGCTCTCAAACTTTGTGTGTCAGAAATTCCGATGGAAAATGTGTGATGGAGCCCACATAGGGTCGGAATTTCTGACAACAAGGTCCTATCACACATTTTCCGTTGGAAAATCCGACCGTGTGTACGGGGCGTAATAATTCCAACACACACTGCCAATATGGATGCTGTGAGCCCACCCATTTATAGAAAGGGGAACTGGGTTATCCATTCCATCAAAATGATTGGCATTTGCCACTCAACTAACTGGGGAAAAGGATTTGCACTGCAATATAAGCTGCTACTTATTTCTGCTGGGGAACCTGCAAAGCTTTCGGCCAAAAGTTTGCAAATCAAGAACTGTGCGAATCCCAGAAATTTGCCAAAAACCCAGGCATGCACTAACCCCTAATATCATTCCTATATAAGACCAATTTCGATATGATGTCTTGCATCTTTTTTCAGTTTTTTTTTCCTTATTTTTCCCCTTTCTTCCTCCCTATCTCCTGTGTACACCCCCCCCCTCCTCCTCCCCCCTTTTTTCCCCCACACCAGCATTGAACCCCTGCAGATAATTGGGGAGTTATTGTTTTAGGGTCTATTATGTTGAACCTTATGCAGCAAAACTGCATTTCATTGTGTTTGTGACCTTGCATTCTCTGATTGTTTGTGGCGACAGCCATGGACCATTGTTATGTGATTAGTTTTTATTTTAATAAATAATTTTTGTTAAAAAAAAAAAAAAATAACACATCATATTTATCACATAGTGGTGAACGAATTGGTAAATCATGCAAACCCGAATATATTTTTTCTCCTGCTGACTACATGCATGCTGATTAATCAAATCTGCAGCAGGTCATAACTCATAAGTCAATTTTACCTTAATTCCTGAATACTTCAGATAAAGCATACATGCACATAACATTCCGCTTAATCAAAATTGAGGAAATCGCAAATTCTCCTAAAGCAATCACCACCATTCATCATGGACCTTGTGCAAAAGATAGTACTGTGTGTGCTAAGTAAAGTGGATCTCAGCTATGTCTCCAGAATTTGATGTGATTTGCATCAGCATGCTGGCTTTACTGGCAGTGATATATATTTTATAAAGATATGACACATTATTTAATAGGATAAAGCATCACACAGAGACCGCTAAGTTAATGGGTTCACTTTCAAGTTTAAATCTCACAAAGATCATCTAAAACAGCATGTAAATTTATGACTCCTATCAATTTAAGCCACAGCGCTGCAAAATGTGGAAGTATCTGGAGATGTACCAATGGCTCCATCTTGTGGAAGCAAGTAAAATATACAGTCAGGTCACCTTAAAGGAATCTATACTATAAAAAGGTGGAGACTGCCATTGCTGGCTTCACACATGAAGATGCTACTTTCTTCACTTTAAGGGTCTGTGCACACTGAGTATAAAAAATGCTGCTTATACAGGTGTTTTGTGTTTTTTTCTTCTTCCGATTGTAGAAGCAGCTCTATGTTAGCCTATGTGTCTATGCATATTAGGGAGTTTACAGGCATATTTTCAAAGGAGCGTTTAGAGGCAGAAAAAAATCGTGTTTTTGAGAGGAGCTTTTGGGCAGTAAAACAAAATGCTTAATACTAAAAAATTGTGCATAAATTAGCATAAACATGGTGTTTAGGAATGTTTGGCGTTTTCAAGTGTACATTGATTATAGTGAAAAATGGGCAGAGGGGAATGTTTTGGAAAAAACACTTGTAAAAGCCACTGCCCATAAAAGTGCTGCTAAACTCTTGTGCGATATGAGCCACAATGAGTATTTTTTATGCAGATTTTTCTGCCAGAGGTTCTAGCATTTTTTCTCTCCCTAGTGCACATGGATCCATACACTGATCAATGACATCAGTACATTCATAGTCACTGACCTGGAGCAAGTATGCAGATCAGGAGATCCAACCTTTACTAATCTGCACACTCGCTCAAGCTCAGAAAGTACAATGTACTAAAGCCAGATCAATATGAAACTGTAGAATATAAAACTAGCATATTTTTAACCACTTTAGTTCCAGAAGATTTACCACCCCTTCATGATCAGGCCATTTTTTTGCGATAAGGCACTGCATTACTTTGACTGACAATTGCACAGTTGTGCGACACTGTACCCAAATAAGATTTATGTCCCCTTTCCCACAGTAATGCCCCGTACACACAGTCGGACTTTGATCGGACATTCCGACAACAAAATCCTAGGATTTTTTCTGACGGATGTTGGCTCAAACTTGTCTTACATACACACGGTCACACAAAGTTGTCGGAAAATCCGATCAGTCTGAACGCGGTGACGTAAAACACGTACGTCGGGACTATAAACGGGGCAGTGGCCAATAGCTTTCATCTCTTTATTTATTCTGAGCATGCGTGGCACTTTGTGCGTCGGATTTGTGTACATACGATCGGAATTTCCGACAACGGATTTTGTTGTCGGAAAATTTTATATCCTGCTCTCAAACTTTGTGTGTCGGAAAATCCGATGGAAATTGTGTGATGGAGCCTACACACGATCGGAATTTCTGACAACAAGGTCCTATCACACATTTTCCATTGGAAAATCCGACCGTGTGTACGGGGCATTAGAGCTTTCTTTTGGTAGTATTTGATGACTTCTGCATTTTTTATTTTTTGCGCTATAAACAAAAAAAAGCCGACAATTTTGAAAAAAATACAACATTTTTTACTTTCTGCTATAAAACATATACAATAAAAAAATGTAAAAAATCAAATTTCTTTATAATTTTAGGTCAATATGTATTCTGCTACATATTTTTGGTAAAAAAAAAACCTCCATTAAGCGTATATTGATTGGTTTGCGCAAAAGTGGTGTACAAACTATGAGATATATTTATGGAATTTTTTTTAAATTTTTTTTTTAGTAATGGCAGCAATCAACGACTTATAGCGTTATTGCAATATTGCGATGGACAATCGGTCACTGACAGTTTTTTTGGGAACCAGTGACACTAGTACAGTGATCAGTGTTAAAAATATGCACTGTCACTGGACTAATGGCACTGGCTGGGAATGGGTTAACATTAGGGGCGATCAAAGGGTTAACTGTGTGCCTAGCCTGTGCTTTATTACAGTGTGAGGTGCTTTTACTAGGAGAAGACATGGATCCTAGTCCCTGCTTTGCAGAGACACATGATCCATGTCTTCCCTCCTGTCAGAACGGCAATCTGCCTTGTTTATATAAGCAGACTGCCATTCTGCCTCTATGCAGGATGATGGGCGGGTGCCGGCAGACATTGGGTCCGCAGTACCCGCTGATTGGCTCCCTCTGTGTATAATCACAGCGGGAGTGAGTTGCCGGTGGTGCGCAATTATGTCCCTTACCTTGAAGTGCAGGATTACGTATATTAGACATTACCAAGAACTGGATGTCCCTCCAAAGTTGATGAAAAGACGAGAAGAAAACTGGTCAGGGAGGCTGCCAAGAGGCCTACAGCAACATTAAAGGAGCTGCAGGAATATCTGGCAAGTACTGGCTGTGCGGTACATGTGACAATAATCTCCCGTATTCTTCATATGTCTGGGCTGTGGTAGAGTTTCAAGACAGAGGCCTTTTTCTTACGAAGAAAATCATCCAAGCCCAGCTAAATTTTGCAAAAACACATTTGAAGTCTCCCAAAAGCATGTGGGAAAATGTGTTCTGGTCTGATGAAACCAAGGTTGAACATTTTGGCCATAATTTCAAAAGATATGTTTGGCACAAAAACAACACTGCACATCACCAAAAGAACACTATCCCCACAGTGAAGCATGGTGGTGGCAGCATCATGCTTTGGGGCTGTTTTTGCTTCAGCTGTAACAGGGGCCTTAGTCAAGGTAGAGGGAATTATGGACAATTCCAAATATCAGTCAATATTGGCACAAAGCTTTCAGGAACTTCATCTGTCAGCATGACAACAACCCAAAGCCTACATCCAAATCAACAAAAGAATGGCTTCACCAGAAGAAGATTAAAGTTTTGGAATGGCCCAGCCAGATCCCAGACCTGAATCTGATTCAAAATCTGTGGGGTGATCTGAAGAGGGCTGTGCACAGGAGATGCCCTCACAATCTGACAGATTTGGAGTGTTTTTGCAAAGAAGAGTGGACAAATATTGCCAAGTCAGGATGTGCCGTGCTGATAGATTCATACCGAAAAAGAATGCTGTAATAAAATCAAAAGGTGCTTCAACAAAGTATTAGTTTAAGGGTGTACACACTTATGCAATCATATTATTTTAGTTTTTTTTACTTCCCTCCACCTAAAAGATTTCAGTTTGTTGTTTAACTGAGTTGTAGTTTATAGGTCACATTAAAGGTGGAAAAAGTTCTGAAATGATTTATCATTGTCTCCTTATTTTACATCACAGAAACCTGACATTTTAACAGGAGTGTGTAGACTTTTTATATCCACTGTACACGATCCTGCGCACAGCAGACGCCCTATAGCAGTAAAATTGCTTTAGTGCGGTCGGAAAGTGGTTAAGAAGGCTTCAGCCTGTATAATAACAGTGTGAACAGCAAGCTTTTACAAAGAATTTGCAGAGCTTTCAGCAAGCTTTGTTGAAGCTTATAAATACTGAACACAGATCCTAATGGGAGTTCTTATTGTCACTTTAAAAAAGCTGCTAGTAGGCTTCAGTACTAGTTAAAGCTTGTTGAAAGCCTGATGAAGCCTGCTAGCAGCTTGTTTAAAGTGACTATCATACTCCCAATAAGATTTGTGTATAACATTTCCCCAAACAGGAGCTGAAGGGCACTTTAAAGGTTTAGAGAAAGCTGCTCAAAGTTTGTCAAAAGCTTGCTGAAAGTTTTATAACAGCTTGCTGTTCACACTGCTCTTATACAAGCTGAAGCCTATGTGAAACAGGCCTAAAGATAAACAATTAGCAAAGGGGCTAAAGTATATAAAGCGTGCCAAGGTGACAATGTCTTCTTTCCCAGAGCTACCAGTAAGAACCAAAGAATAATTTTAAACCTTGACTAGTATAGTGCAAGCTGAAGGTGATTGATTGTTAAGTGTCACAAGCCATGATTTGATTATCAAACTTTTTATCTATGAAGTACAGTACTCCATCAGCAATTCTCTTTAAAGAGGTTCTGCACTCTGTAAAAAAACAAACACTGCAGCAGCTTACTTTTAATAACAGGACACTTACCTGCCCAGGGATCCAGAGCCATTCTCACCCGGGCTTCATTAGCCTTTGGGTCCCCGGCACCAGCATCTTAACTGTGGGCAGCCGGCTGTGCTTCTTGCGGCTTCACAACTGGCTGCCCACTGTGCATGCGCACACCGTGCTGTGTGAATGGTCCTGCAGTCTTCTGGGACCTGTGATGTGTCCCAGAAGACTGGGGGGGGGGGGGGGGGTGGGAGGAGAATGGAAGTGGGAGTGAGTATCTGCCAAAACGTGATACCCGCTCCCCCACAAAAAAAAAAAAAATGGCATGCTAAATGTGGCAGGGCAGATGGAGGTGGACTTAAAACTGAACTACCCCTTTTGGGTGAAGTTCCGCTTCCATTTCACTTCCTTCTACAGACTATTGAACAATAAAATCTGGTTCTATACTCCCTAGCTCCATCTCTAAGGCCTTCTACAGTTTTTCTTTTTATCTGCTAGTGTAGTTGTTCCACTACACTCCAAGACATCCCATATCCCAAAATAAAGTGGCTCTCTGAGCTTGTCCACCCCCAATGGATTGAGAAGCTGAGCACCAGACTTCATGACAGTTATGCCCTGTACACACGATCGGACATTGATCGGACATTCTGACAACAAAATCCATCGGATTTTTTCCAACGGATGTTGGCTCAAACTTGTCTTGCATACAAACGGTCGCACGAATTTCTGAACGTCAAGAACGCGGTGACGTACAACATGTACGACGGGACTATAAAAGGGCAGTTTAATACCAAGCACACCACCCTTTGGGCTCATTTTGCTAATCCTGTGTTAGTAAAAGTTTGGTGAGAGACGATTTTCAGACTCGTAGTTTTCAGATCGTTTTTCTGCTGTTCAGCTTGTGCTTGTGGGTTTGTATCTGGTCTTCAGTGTGTGCAGTGAGTTTTTATTGGATTATTCAGTGCGTTCTTGTCCGCTCATTGCTGATTTTCAGGTCGCTCTTCACCACAGACCTTGCTGTTCTTCAGTGCGTTCTGTTACTTTGTTCTGACCAGCCGACCGTTTTGAAGCCATGTTGCGTGTACATACTCATCATAGAGTTCCACACATCACCATCCGATCCATGCCTTTATTAGTCTCATCTCTGCTTCCCAATAGTCATTTCACTTTTCCATTTATTTTTATTTCTATTTTCATTTTTTTTTTTATATTTATTTTTATTTCTAATTTTATTTTTATTTTTATTTTTATTTTATTTTTATATTTTATTATCCTCATTTTCTTTGTTTTTATTTTTATTTTTATTTTCATTATTCACAATTACTTTTATTATCCATTCATCTCTATCATCAATTATATTCATTAAAAAACTCTTTACATTATAAAATATATTCCTATTCTCATTCATATTTCCATAATCTTTTTCATATTTTTTTCATAATTATTTTCATTGTTATTTCCATCAATATATATTTTGTTCAGCCATTTTTCCCAGTCATCATTTTTTTTTAAATAATTTTTTATAATAATTTAATTCCTGAGCCATCATCCACTCTATCCATGTAATCTAATTACCATCTTACCAAATTTCAGTTATTATATCCTCTGCTATCCTTTTACACATCATCTCCATCTCCTCCATCCACTCCTCTTTTCCCCATCTGCTGCATTGCCCCCCACACACCAACTAGGTCGCCTACAGCTGTCATCATCCCCTGTCCCACCCCCCTCCCATCCCCTTTCTCCTCGTACGATATTGTGTACATTGTCTCCATGACAACGAATCATGTGACCGTGCATTGTGCGGCTATAACATGCCCACACTGAAGACAGCCGCCACCCAAGCCTGAGGAAGGGACACGTATGTCCCGAATGCGAGCACCTCCCGCTGACCCGACCTGGAAGTGACGTCCACCACAGCGAGCAGTGTCATCCACCGATCCTCTCTCCTAATCACCGGCAGCACAGTGAACCAGCGGAGGGACCGGAATAGGATCCAATCCAGGAGACAGAGCCACCACCACATCCCACGGACCTCCCCCACTTTCACCCGGCCATCGGGAGCGGATGATCTATCATGCCTTTTGTTTCTTCACCTTTGAGAGTGTTTTTATTCCATGTTTTTATTGATTAAACCAGCTTGTATACTGCACTTAGAGGGCGCTGTTCTTCTTTTTTCGTTCATCATAGAGTTCGTACTGTGTGGGGGTTTGGTGTTGGGGTTCTTACTTTGACACAAGCCCAGTCCATGAACAGGGCGAGGAGGAGTTCATGAACCAAGAATTGGGTGCTCCAGCATGACCAATTCTCTCACATGCCTTTGCTCCGTGAGATGCGTGAGAATAACCCTGACGATTTCAGGAACTTTCTCCGGATGACGGACCCCGTTTTTCACCGTTTGTTGGCTTTGCTGACCCCTTATATCAGCAGGCAGGATACCTGCCTGCGGCAAGCCATCACTCCAGAGCAGAGGCTAGTTGCCATGTTGCGGTACTTGGCGACGGGGAGAAGCCTGCAGGACCTCAAGATCTGGACAGGCATCTCCCCCCAGGTTCTGGAGATCATTATCCCAGAGACCAGTTCTGCCATCATTCAGGTCCTGCAGAAATACTATATTAAGGTAAGATTTCTCCTTTAAAGAAAATATATACCTCCAACTGGGATTTTAAGGGCAATGTAATAATAGAGAAATTATAAAAAAAAAACTTTTTATTCAATATTTTCTTTATTGTTTATGTCATTTCAGCCTTCTATGCTTTTTTGGCTGCCAAATATTGTTTTTTTCAAAAATACACCAGGCCGCCCCGTAGAGGATTTTTTGAGCGATACAGGCAATGGGTGATTAGGGCCCCTGCCAGCACTGGGAAAGCACTTTTCATAGCTACATGCCTCAATGTAAGTCGCATATGTTATACAATTTCTCTAGCGGAAATGCGATTGTCTTAGATATAGGCGACATGTACACATATACATATATATTAGTAACCATATTGTTATTTGAAATTCTAGAAAGTGATGCAGTCCTTCCCTGAGGAAGACTTCATTTTGATATTAAAAGTTGAAACTCGTTGGAATCTGCTATCAGGGCGCCATCGCATCAATTTTGATGGTACTTGTATTTAGCAGCAGGACGCATCATCTATTCTCATGTATCTGATGTTTTTTATAATTATCTTGTATTTTCAAACACATATCATTGATTTGTACGTCTATTTGTATTCTATTCGTTTTTTGTATTAATAATAATAAAAATCTTTTTTAATAATTTCTCTATTATTACATTGCCCTTAAAATCCCAGTTGGATGTATATATTTTCTTTAAAGCTGTAAGGGATGATGGCAATGACACACCCAACCGTCTGAGTCATATATTTGTATCTAAAGATTTCTCCTTTAAAATCTAATTATATGTATTTAATGTTTGCTAATGTATTGTATTTCTTTAATCATTCCCTAATTACCATGATTGTAATATGCTGTGAATGTCCTCTTTATGCTGGAATTTTTTAAACTTTGTTTTTTGTCCTTCATGCATATTTGCCTTCACTTACCTTCCCAGCATGCTCTCCTGGGCCTATATCCACCTAGTCTAGTCACTTAACAATGTATTTTGTCAGCTCCATAGTAGTGCTTTACCCTAAACACCCCCTAAAATGTGCACAAATGTTATTTGTGTCCTTAAATTCAGGCAGAGTGCCAGAGGCTTTTTTTGGGGGGTCCCAAAAACATTTGGAACCCCCCCCATACCAATCCTCTATCTGCTGATTTTGCCAAACCCATACACACTATATACCTACCTCTTTTGTGGTCAGACTTATGGATGAATTCCCCAAAGCATGTAGTGCAAGGGCCTGCCTGAATACTTTCAAATGGTACTGTTTAAAGTTTTTGTATCCTATTATTATCTTGATAGGTAATTGCAGAATGTAAAAATGTGCTCTAATTTGGACAGTGTGTATTTTCATATTTATATTCTGACACTTCTTACCTGTCCAGTGGGCTGTCAATAATGTAAGTGAGGAGGGACTGGCCAAAGTAATACACATTATTTATGCGTTCATCTCTCAATGAAGTGGAGAGGGTTACCTGTCCAAAATATCTCCCCCCCCTAAAATTTTTACAATGAGCTATCAGAGGGGGTGAGTTATCTGATAGGTGGACCTTATACTTTTGCCTTTAAGTACTCCCTAAAATAAATGTTATAGTGATTTTGGCCAAGAATGTTTGTGTCTAATCTGCTTTCAATGTTTATGTGCAAAATTACTAATTTTTTTTCTTGTTTGACTCAACAGTTTCCTTTAACACCACAGGAATGGCAGACTGTGGCCTCCCACTTTGCCACCCGTTGGGACTTTCCCAACTGCGGAGGGGCAATTGATGGGAAACATGTCCACATCGTCCCACCCCCCAACTCGGGGTCATACTATTACAATTACAAGGGGTTCAATATTATTGTGATGTTGGCGGTGGTGTCGGCTACTTAAGAGTTGTATGTGGGTGTGGGAAAGAATGGCCGGATGTCGGATGGTGGAGTCATCTACAGGCGTCTGCAGAATGGCAGCTTGGGCTTGCCACCTCCAGAAGACAATGCGGAAGGACTCCCATTCGTCTTCGTTGCGGATGAAGCGTTTGCGCTGGGGGACCATCTTATGCGGCCATTCCTTATGAGGACTCTCACCCCGGAGCATCTTCAAAATTTGGCTTTTAAAATATGTAAAAAATGTGTCATAAAAACAAAAATAAACAAGCAAAAAGTTAGGGATTTCTGGGTGTTTTAGATTCTCCCTAAAACATCAATAATGTTCTTCATTTTGTTTTGAACATCATTGATGTTTTGCTTTAGGTTTTAAACAGTTGGTGTCCCTTGTCAATTTTACATGCATTCTATGCATCCAAAAATATAGAAAATATACCAAATCAAATCATTATTCAACCAAAAAATAAAATAAACCAACCAAAAAATAAAAAAATAAAATAAAAGCCTCATGCATGTGTCCTGCTTCTTAATATAGGGGGTCAACCATGCCAAGAGTTGGTGAAAGCAGGGGTCCGTAATCCTGAGATAATTCTGCTCAGTTATACTGCGGCTCTTTGGCTCCCCTGCGCAAGCCGTCATAGCTTTGTCCCCGAAGCGTGTCCCCGGAGCCGATGCGAGTGCCCGGGTAGCGCGATGACCCCCAGCCACCCGCGATCGCTCGTGACAGAGCGAAAACAGGGATGTATGTGTGTAAACAATAGCAAATCCCTGTTCTCTCATGGGAGATGAGACAGATTGTGTGTTTATACTAAGTATGAACAGCAATCTCTCTCCTCCCCTAGTCAGTCCCATTCCCCCTACAGTTAGAACACATCTAGGGAACACAGTTAACCCCTTGATCGCCCCCTAGTGTTAACCCCTTCCCTGCCAGTGTAATTTATACAGAATCAGTGCATTGTTATTTACTGTATAATGTCACTGGTCCCAAAAATGTGTCAAAAGTGTCCAATTTGTTGGCCGCAATATCGCAGTCCAAATAAAAATCAGTGATCGCCCTCATTACTAGTAAAAAAAAAATAATAATAAATATGCCACAAATCTATCCCCTATTTTGTAAACGCTATAACTTTTGCGCAAACCAATCAATATATGCTTATTGCGATTGTTTTACCAAAAATGTGTAGAAGAATACATATCGGCCTAAACTAAGGAAAAAATTATTATTTTTTTTTTAATTTGGGATATTTATTATAGCAAAAAGTAAAAGATATTGTGTTTTTTTTTAAATTGTCGCTCTTCTTTTGTTTATAGCGAAAAAAATAAAAACCGCAGAGGTGATCAAATACCACCAAAAGAAAGCTCTATTTGTGGGAAAAAAAAGGACATACATTTTGTTTGGGTATAGCGTCGCACGACCATGCAACTGTCAGTTTCCAAAACCTTTCCCACTGGTGGAGATGAAGCAGACAGCACTAAGGCGACGGCAGAAAATGCGCCCCATAGGTATGATGCGGCAGGCAAAGTTAAGCTTACCCAACAAAGACTGCAACTGTTTCAGCCCAACTTACTTCGTCTGCAGGGCGGCACCAACCATCAACTGCAGGTCCTCCAATTTTTCAATCGGCAAGCGACACTCCAGCACTTGCGTGTCAATGATGATACCCAAGAATTGAATCTCCGTGGAAATACCTTCCATATTTTCAGGCGCAAGAGGAATCTTGAACCGCCGCGCAATAATTTCTAAAGTATGCAACAAGACCGCACAAACCGTGGTGGTCCAATGTAAATAAAATCGTCAAGGTAATGCAGAACTGGGCGCACCTGTGATTCCTCCCGTACCACCCACTCAACAAAAATACTAAAAGTCTCAAAATAGGAACATGAAATGGAACAGCCCATGGGAAGACAACGATCAGTAAAAAACTGCCCACCCCAAAAACAACCCAGCAACTGTTGGCTCTCTCTGTCTTCACCAACAATGCTCCTGGCCATACCGTTGAACCCAACTGACTGCCATATCAAAAGAGGTATATGACACTGAAGTCAAGTCAGGCTCAATCGTATCATTACTTGAAGCTCCCTTCGGATACGACAAATGATGGATCAGCTGAAATTAGTTGGGTTCCTTTTTAGGATACACCCCCAAAGGTGACACATGCAACCAAGGAATGGGCGGTTGATCGAAAGGACCACTACCCTCCTGGTATAATTACTTATGTATGGCAGCACCATGGACAGGTTTACTGCGGTCCTCCCTTTTTGAAGTGGACTCACCGGATTGCTGCTTCCCCTTCTTAAAGCTTCTGGCATAACTATGGGAGCCCTCACAGCCGGAGCACTCATGGAGGAAACAACAGGTCGTGCCAAAACGGCACATTCCCTCGTTGAACTGCTAACAGCAGCCAGAGGCGGCTCTAGACTTTGTGAGGCCTTAGGCATAACTTAGACATGAGGCCCCAAAATTAACTGCATAAATTGCATATATTAACAGCCTTAAAGTTCTGGTTTCAGTGTCCTCTATCTCAACGCAGGTGTCAGTGCACTCTCTGAGCACTGGCGTCAGTGTGCTCTCAGTGCTGGTGTCAGGGCACTTTTTCTTAGTGCACTCTGTCTTGGTGCTAGAGTCAGTGTCCTCTTTCTCAGTGGGGGTCAGTGCTCTGTCTCTATCAATGCTGTACCTAGATGAGAAGGAGTCCTTGTCCCTAGGGGAGAAGGGGTCCCTGACCCTAGGTGAGAAGGGGTCCCCGTGCCCAGGGGAGAAGGGGTCCCTGTCCTCAGGTGAGATGGGGGTCCCTGTCCCTAGTTGAGATGGGGTCCCTGTCCCTAGCTGAGATGGGGGTCTCTGTCCCCAGGTGAGATGGGGGTCCCTGTCCCCAGGTGAGAAGGGTTCCCTGTCCCTAGGTGAGAAGGGGTCCCTGTCTCCAGGTGAGATTGGGGTTCCTGTCCCTAGGTGAGAAGGGTCCCTGTCCCCAGGTAAGATGGGGGTCCCTGTCCATAGCTGAGATGGGGGTCTCTGTCCCCAGGTGAGATGGGTGTCCCTGTCCCCAGGTGAGATGGGTGTCCCTGTCCCCAGGTGAGATGGGGGTCCTTGTCTCCAGGTAAGATGGGGGTCCCTGTCCCCAGGTGAGATGAGTGTCCCTGTCCCCAGGGGAGAAGGGTGTCTCTGTCCCCAGGGGAGATGGGGTCCCTGTCTCCAGGGGAGATCGGGTCCCTGTCTCCAGGTGAGATGGGGTCCCTGTCCCCAGGTGAGATAGGGGTCCCTGTCCCCAGGTGAGAAGGGGTCCCTGTCCCCAGGTGAGAAGGGTGTCCCTGTCCCCAGAGGAGAAGGGTGTCCCTGTCCCCAGGGAAGAAGGGTGTCCCTGTCCCCAGGGGTGAAGGGTGTCCCTGTCCCCGGGTGATATGGGGGTCCCTGTCCCTAGGTGAGATGGGGGTCTCTGTCCCTAGGTGAGATGGGGTCCCTGTCCCTAGATAAGATGGGGTCCCTGTCCCCATGGGAGATGGGGGGATGGAGTGGAGTATGGAATTGTCTGTGGGGGTTATGGAGTCTCACTCACCTTGAGCAATTCTGCAAGGGCACGCTTCATGGCTGCCTGGACTTCCTCCAGCAGCACAGACAGGGCAATCAGCATATCTCTGAGGCGAGGAAGATCTGTGTATAATGGGAAGGGGTGCTGGCAGACAAGCCTGCGGTGTCCTCCGGCTCTCATACGGCTGCACCTGTGTGCTTAAACTTTGCGCGGGAGAAGTGTACAGTGCTCCTGAATGGATGCAGCTGACTCGGGGGGCAGAGCTTTGGCTTTGTAATGGGCCCTGACCAGGTTTTTTGGGCTGGAGCACCCCTCCCCCCTCCTCATTACCTCCTATTTAGTGGCCACCAGTGTTTAGGATGTATCCCCTTCAGTTCTCCCACATAGAGGAGTTCAGCTCCCATGGTTGAGACAAAGGATCTTCCATTCTATTACTAGTGTAGGACCCACTAATTCGGGATACTTTGTCGCAGTAAGTGGGCTTAGCACTATATGACCATATAGTGTGACCAAACCCCCATATTTTTTGAATATGTTCAGGTGTTTTTAACTAGCCCTGCATGAAATGTCATTCTTGTATGTGTGCGCTGTAAAATATTTTGTACTGTTTGTAGGTCTTATAGCAGCACCATCTTGAATTTAAACGCATTGTATGGTGTGCCCCCCAAATATGTTTTTGCTTTGACTTGGGATGACTCTGGGCTGCGCGGTGCTGCATGGGGAAGGAGAGAGTGACCAGGAGGAGCCGGTGATCACCGGCCGAGCACACAGGCAGGGAATGTGATACAGAGCATCTAGTGCAGTAGTGGCGGGAGCTCTGCTACTCACCCCGTCCTCCAGCCACCCGGGCGCTGCTATTTCTACCCATCTCAAGCTCTTTAATGAGGCAAATTAGCTATTTGCGAGGCCCCTGTGAGTCCGTGGCCTTAGGCGACCGCCTAATTGTCCTAATTAGAGAGCCGCCTCTGACAGCAGCCATTCCTATGTGCGGCCAACTGTCCCGCGGCACTCGAACCGCCGCCCCCCCCCCCCCCCCCCTGAAAGGGCTTCCCTAGGGCCCTTGCTTGAGCCATGAGCTTCATCCAAAGCCCAATATCCCTATGATCCCAATGCAGCTAAGGCCGCAAGGCCTTACGCTAACGGAACTGTTCATCATAGCGAAGCCAAGCCAATTCCCCGAAGACCCTATGGGCCTCACCAATCGCGTCCAAATAGCAAAAAAGGGGAGAACAGTTCTCCGGCTCCTTTTCACCAATGACACTTGCTAAAATAGCAAAAGGTCAGAGGGATAAGCTGCCAACGACTCTTCTCCTCCTCTTCCTTATTTTCGTCAGCCTTCCCTTTTTCTATGTTAAACTTTTCCAGGGCAAAAGAGAGAATATCTCCATGCGAGATCTTTTCCCTGATGTCAGGCTTAGGATGGACCCCCAAAGGACCCTCAAAGCAGACACAGACCCCGCATTTCACCGAATCCACCAGACGAACCCCATCATCCCCTGACTCCTTGGTCTTGTGCGACTCTGAGCCATTAGCCTTTGCTTTCTGGGAGGCAGACTCAACAACCGCCGTCAAAGACAGAGTGGTCTCGGTACCTACAGCTACATCCTTCCTCCCCTGCTCGTCATTCTGCGACGTGGCACTAACTGCCGCTGGCAGCGCAGAGTGAGGTATGGCGGAAACATCCCTGCCTAAGCCACTTGATGTGGCTGCAGCAGGGAGCCACGCCCCCCCGTTGGCCCAAAAGCGGGCTCGACAATCCTGGACTGAGAACAGCGGTCCAACAAATCATAAAAACCCACCAAAAATACTGCCAAGCCCAATGTACTTTACCGGCATACTTACATTAACCCCGCCAGGGGACCCATCCCGATCCCCTGCACTAACCCCAACATTCTGAGCTAAAAAGGTAGGTAAAGACCGGGACTTACTGCCTTTGCCCCGGATGGCGATCAGCTGCATTTCTGGATCCCAGCTGGCTCTGTGGGGCAGGGCACCGATTACACAATGCCGTCAATAACCGGAAACCTCGCTGGGTTCGCTGGACGATTCTCGTCGAGGCGCTGTCCCGGGTGCTTCACTTGCCGGAGACTCACTGCCAGGGTGATCCGATTCACCTTCGCCCAGCTCAGGCGTGTCAGGAAGTGTAAGAAAGCTGCAGGGTCCCTGTGCACCCCCAGCTGTAGAAGGGGGCATCCAACCCACTCCCCTGTGCAGCCGTCACTCCAACTGCAGACCTGGAAGGCTGCATTGCCGCGAAAGAAACAGCAGATGGCGCCAGACCTCTTCTGCTGCTTGAAGCCAGTCTCTTCCCCCGCCGAGCCGCTCTCCCAGCCACAGGGGAGGGGGGCAACTGCTCCAGGTCCCTGATGAGTTGTGAAGGAGGGGAAACGTACGGCCTCTGCTCCCGGTGACCTCTGGATCGGGTAACCGTCCTCCCTGCACCAGAAGGGACAGGGCTCTACACCAAGATGCCCCCCCGCCCGGCTCATCAGCAGGTGCACCAGCCACCAGCTCCCAGTTCAGTGAAGAGGGGGAGGAGGAGGGGTGAGTGTATGGCGTCTCCTCCTCCTGTGGGTCCCGCCGATGACTGGGATTCCTACCAGTCCCCTTGCTGGTGCTTGCCGCCCAGCAAGAGACACTGAAGGGTCCCCAAGAAGGGGGCTCCCATGCGGCCGCCGGACCCAGGGGTTATATGAAGGGCTCAGGGGGACAAATCCTCTTAGCACGTTTTGAAGATGGGGAGATCCAGCAGGAGACGGATCAACCCCCAACCCCCCTATCATGCCCTTCAGCTATTGCTGGAGCCACTGCAGACCCCGCACCAATGCAGCCACCCTAACCTGGTCCCACAAGGCCTCCAGGTCACTCATCCTTTTTCTCTCTTTCCGCAGGGGAACAGCAAAACTATTCACATCAACTGAACTTTACAGAATGATGACCCATCAGCCCTTGCACAGAAAACCCTTGCGGCTCCACCCTGACCATCTAACCTCTAAGCCACCAATCAGGTAAGCTGCCCCTACCCCACTAACTACAGAGTTCTTTAACCCTTCTCAGACCTGTTCCTCTCTTAGTCATGCCGACCCTGCATCTATTCTCCGGGTCGCACTGTATATATTGGCGAGCTTTACCATTATCAGTGTTCTAGATAACATGTAAATATTGCCTGTATACAAAAATATATTACATTTCTACGAGGTACTTGTTGATGGGGATTGAAGCTATCTATATCAAATGTTATTGTATGTACCTGGACGGCCCCTATTAGCATAAATCACCTTTTTATATAGTAGGGTTTTATTTACCTTGTTAAGCTAGGCGGCAAAGGTAGGGGGCATCACTTGTATCCAGCCATGGGCTATAACTTTCCTGGCACAAAATAGTGTTTCATGTACAAATTTAAGGGTATGTTTGTCCATGTCTGTTTCAGGGAATAAGCTCAGCAAGCATTGCCTAAGGTTCATTGTCACTGGGTTACCCATCTGATCATGGAGAAATTGAACAACCTGCACCCAGAATCCCTGAATGCGGGGGCAATGCCATATCAGGTGTCCGACAGTGCCAATGGAGTTAAAACATTTGGGGCACTCTGGACTTCGAGAAGGGCAAAACTTGGCCATACGCTCTGGAGTAAGATATGATCTATGAACGATGTAGGTTTTAGTTAGCCTAACTGTTTCATAGCTCCCAACTGTCCCTGATTTTGAGGGACTGTCCCTGATTTAGAACAATGCCCCTCTATCCCTCTTACCTCCTCATTAGTACTATTTATCTTTCAAAAAGTGTTTCCCAGTGCTAAACCTTTCATCCAATTTCTAAATTGCTGCATTTGTACATTTTAAAAGCCAATATAAAGGAATAGTAGTGGTAAAGAAAAAAGTACTTGTGGATTTAATTATCCTTTTTTTTTTTGGTTAATTCTCCTTTAAGGGGGTGTGTCAGGGGGGGCGTTTCCTATGCCTACATACGTTTGCTAGTAGGTGTCCCTCATTCCCATCTCAAAATGTTGGGAGGTATGCAGCTTGGGAGATACAAACTTAGAAACTTCAAGTACCTCACTCCAGTCCTCATCATCCATTTCCCCTGCATCAACCTCCCCCCTAGATTTGAGAGAGTAAGCTATTTGAGATGCAGAGGGGGTATTTAGCATCTCGTAGAAAATCTACAATAGTTTGCGGGGATAATTACCTCAGATCACTTCCAGGACATCTAAAGTAGCTAAGGCAGGGTAAGTACCCCCAAATTGCGTGGACAGGGCATATCTTAGCCGAAGATATCAAAACAGCATGTGACTTTGAAGGGTTTAAGTTTGCTCTCAAGTAAAACATGTGCTAACAAATATATACCACATTTAATTTATTTTTTATTTTTACACTGTCCTTTTTTTTTTATTACTTTAATTCCTATTACAAGGAATTAACTCACAAACACTGCTGTCACATTGTTTGGAGAGGCATGTAAGTGCACTGCATGGCAGACGCTGCACGTGGTAGCAGCGTGGTGTATGATTGAGTGTGGGGAGCTGCGGATAGTGACACCCCCCCTCCCCACTGGGACCGAGAAGGTCGGCGCGAGACCCAGGTCAGTGAGCGGAGGCGGCGGCAGTGTGGAATTTCGGCAATGAGTGAGTGGTGACTGGGGGCAGTGACACCCCACTGAGACTGTCAGTAGAGGTGGGCAGGCGGTAAATCAGCAGGACCGGAGACTGGGAGTGTCAGGCTGTCCAGGAGAGGCGGCGGGTAAGTGAAACTGTGTGCTGTGAGTACCCGAGTGCTGTGAGTACCAGGGTGCTGTGAGTACCCGATTGTTGTGAGTACCCCTTGTGTTTAGTATTAGTGTCAGCAAGCTGGTTGTTAATTGGACAAGGTATAATTCCCAATCCCCATTAAATTAGTAGGTGCGTTGCTCTGCGGGTATGGAGTGCACATCTTGCAACATGTAGGTATTGCTTTATCATCCGATCGAGGGCAAATACTGCTGCGCAAAATGTAAAAATGTTGTTTCCCTGGAAGACCAGGTTCTGAATCTAGGGAAGCAACTGTCAACACTGAGAAGACTCTCCATACTAAAGGAGAGCTGGGATCGTACCTGGCAGGTGCCGGCAGGGGCCAGCACAGACGCAGGTGGAGACAAAGAAGTGAAGGCACCAGAGTAGAGTAGATGGGTGACAGTCAGGAAGGGTAGAGGGGAAAGAGTAAGGGAGGCCAGGCCTGGGCTGGAACATCCCAATAAGGAAGCCCTGTTGCGTGATATTGGGGAAACCAGTCAGGGACTAGCATTGCTGGAGCAGAGTGATGCACCTAGTTGCCAGGGGAAAAACTCCTCAAGCCAATGGAAAGGAAAGGCAGATTCTGGTGGTAGGGGACTCAATTATTACAAGGACAGAGAGGGCAATCTGTTACAAAGACCTGAAGCGTTGAACTGAATGTTGTTTACTGGGTGCTCGGGTTCAGCACATCACAAATCTGGTGGACAGATTACTGGAAGGGGCTGGGTAAGACCCAGCTGTCATGGTGCACGTTGACACCAATGACAAAGTCAGAGGAAGATGGAGTGTCCTAAAAAACAATTTTAAGGACTTAGGAGCTAAATTGGGGAAAATGACCTCTAAGGTAGTACTCTCAGAAATACTAACCGGTACACCAGAAAGGCAGCGGGAGATTAGGGAAGTAAACAAGTGGCTGAGAAGATGGTGTAGAAATGAGGGGTTCGGGTTCCAGGAGAACTGTGACTTCTTAGTTACCGGCTCTTTAGCAGTGATGGACTGCATCTAAATGGGGAGGGTGCAGCTTGGCTGGGAGAGAAGATGGGCAAAAAGTTTAAGGGACTTTTAAACAAGACGACGGGGGGGAGAGGGTCTAGACGTAGAGATAGCCAGCGTGGAACAAATTTCAGAGGGTAGTATTTGGGGGATTAGTAGTAGGTTGACTAAAGCACCTAAACCTGAGGTAAGAAAGTTAATAAGTCCTAATTGCAATCTCAGAACAACCAACAAGGAGATAGTACGCGATCGGACAAAACTACGAGGCTTGTTCACTAATGCCAGGAGTCTGGCTGACAAGATGGGACAGCTAGAGCTGCTGTTGTATGAGAAAGATTTTGAGTTGGGGGAATTTCAGAGACTTGGTTTAACAGCTCCCATGATTGGCTGGCAACCATTCAAGGGTATTCCCTATGTCGCAGAGATAGGGAGGGTAAAAAAGGAGGGGTATGCCTGTATTTCAAGAATGATGTACAGGCAGTCCCCGAGTTACAAATGGGTTAGGGACTGCCGGTTTGTTCTTAAGTCGGATATGTTTGTAAGTCGGAAGCGCATGCGCAGAATGGCAGAGACGTTTTCCGAGGTGCCCGCCGTCGAAAAGTGGCCGTGCAATCGCAGAACATCACGCCGCCTCCCGTTCGTAATTAGGAGTCGATCGCAAGTTGGAGGTTTGTAACTCAGGGACTACCTGTACAAGTGAATGTGAGGGGCAACATCACTAATGGAGCAAGGAAGGAGGTTGAATCATTTTGGGTAGAGCTTTAAAGGGAGGAAACAAAGGGGAAAGTAATACTGGGAGTGTGCTATAGGCTCCCCAACCAGAGGGAGGAGGGGAAGGTGGACCTCCTATCAGTTTGGAATGGCGGCAAGGATGGGAAGTGTCATTATAATGTGGGATTTTATTTATCCAGACATAAACTGGGCAGAAGGAAACGCGCATTCGTCTAAGGCTCGCCATTTCCGAAATGTCTTGCAGGCCAATTTCATGGGTCAGATGGTAAATGCACAAACAAGCAACAATGCGTTACTAGACCTACTGATTACTAACAATACAGACCTGATTGCGGATCTGAAAATACTGGGCAATTTAGAAAACAGCGATCACAGGTCATATCTATCGGCTATTTATCGGCTTTTCCTCACTCGTGTTTGACAGACGCGAGTAGAGGAGAGCCGATCAGCGACTCTCCTGACGGGGAGTTTGCGCTGATTGTTTATGAGCACAGCCCCCCGCGGATGCCTACACTGGACCACCAGGGATGCTGCCAGGACCACCAGGGATGGCCAGCACACATGGATGAGCAGGTATGCCCCCCATGGCCACCGAGGATGCCACACAGTGCCCTAAAAGATGCCAATCAGTGCCCAGAAATGGTGCCAGTCAGTGCCCACTACAAATGCCTGCCAGATGTCTCCTCATCTGTGAGGCTCAGCAGTGCCACCCATCAGTGTTCATCAGTGCCACCTACCAGTGTCTATCCATGCCCATCAGTGCCCACCTATCAGTGCCCATCCGTGCCACCTATCAGTGTCACCCATAAGTACCCATCAGTGCAGCCTTTCACTGCCCATCAGTGCCACCTATGAGTGCCCATCAGTGCCGCCTATGAGTGCCCATCAGTGCTGCATACCAGTGCCACCCATTAGTGCCCATCATCAGTGCCATCTCATCAGTGCCACCTCATCAGTGCCCATCAGTGCCGCCTTATCAGAGCTCGTCAGTGCAGCCTCATCAGTGCCCGTCAGTGAAGGCGAAAACTTACTTATTTACAAAAATTTTTAACAGAAACAAAGAAATACTTTTATTTTCCTAAATTTTCTGGCTTTTTTTATTGTCCTGGGATCAATCCTATTTAATTTATTCATAAACGATCTGGAAGATGGGATAAAAAACTCAATCTCAGTATTTGCGGATGATACTAAGCTAAGTAGGACAATAACTTCTACGCAGGATGTGGAAACCTTGCAAGAAGATCAAAACAAATTAATGGGGTGGGCAACTACATGACAAATGAGGTTTAATGTTGAGAAATGTAAAATAATGCATGTGGGTGCCAAAAATATAAATGCAATTAACTCACTAGGGGGAGAACCACTGGGGGAATCTAGGATGGAAAAGGACCTGGGGGTTTTAGTAGATGACAAGCTCAGCAATGGCATGTAATGCCAGGCTGCTGCAAGCAAAGCCAACAGAATATTGTCATGCATTAAAAATGGGATTCATTTTAGAGATAAAATGATAATTCTCCCACTCCTACGCTGGAGCTGGAGGGGGTCCAGAGAAGGACAACAAAGCTAATAAAGGGACTGGAGGATCTCAGCTAGGGGTAAAGACTGCAAGCACTGAACTTATTCTGTCTGGAGAAGAGACGCTTGAGAGGGGATATGATACGCAATAGGGATAAAACTCTTCTGCGCAAGGGAATTTAAAAGGACACACAGCAATTCACTAAAATTAGAAGAGAAGCAGTTTAACCTTAAACTGCATAAGGGGTTTTTTACTGTTAGAGCACTAAGGATGTGGAATTCTCTTCCACAAGCAGTGGTTTCAGCTGGGAGCATTTTTTAAAAAAAACATTAGATAGGCACCTTAATGACCACAACATACAGGGATGTACAATGTAATATAAACATAAAAGCACACACACAGGTGGGGCTTGTGGGACTTGTGTCTTTTTTCAACCTCACCAACTATATTACTATGTAAGGAATGTACACATCCCTTGTAATAGAAATAAGGATGACAGGTCCTCTTTATGGAAAGATCTGGGGTCAAAATAACTCCAAATCTCTTCTTTACCTTTAAAAGCAAATAATAAAAGAAAAAAAATGTACTTCCAGCCTGCACCAGAATTGACGTTATGGCGTCGCTCCGGTCCTCCAAGGCCATAGAGATGATCAAAGAGTATCTACTCTTTGATCGCCTATGGGAGCATCCGGCTGCACTGTCAGATCGTTTCTTGGGTGAACCGGCAGAAATGGTATGCCTGAGAAACACCCAAGTGCGGCGGGAGGGGGGGGACGTCCTCTCCTGCTGCTTTGGAAAGCATTCCAGTGGCTCATGAGCTGCTCAAACAGCTTTCATGAGAAAGCTGCAAAAAACGAATCTGAGTTTATGGCTGATATCTTCATCCATAATCCCTGTAAACCATTTGCAAACGTATATATATATGTATTGCGGTTGGCAAGTGGTTAAATAAGTTGTAACATCAACATTATGTTTTGGGTATAAAAGTCTTCTAAAACACATAACCATAGAACATTTTAAATAGTTAATTTTATCACATAAAAAAATCTCATCTCACATTAATACATGTTGTAAAATCTGCAGATCCTTTGAAAAGTTATCTCCATGATAAAGCATGCAGTGATTGTAATCAAGTATATAAATTTACATGACTTTTTTTTTACAATGTTTAAGCAGAAAATGACATCATACTTGGCATTGACGTTTGTCTTTGTTTGCTGGTCCCAGATGCTGACAGCAATGTTGGATGAGATGTCGAAACCAAGTCCACCCTGATACTGGACCATGGCCTGTAGCCCAGACTGCATTGGCAACCACTGAAAGAAAGGGAAACTTAATGACCAAATTAAACCTGTATAATCTTTATGTATTTCAGGCATCTATGCCAGAAGGCATTTGAGATATATTATCAAAATGTTCTGCACTGTAATGCCATCATAGATTTTTGCAAAGCACTCAAGATAATCAGGTTTGCTTAAAATAAAACAAAAATAGCTGTTTGTTTCACCCTGGAGTTGACTTACTAAAGACAAATAGGAATATTCACTGTGCAAAGGAATTTTCCCTTAGCTTTGTGAATGAGGTGAAGCTCTGCTGACTTCCAATATCCAATCATGGGTAAGCAAAAAATCAGTTTCTTTTATTTTCCTTGTATGTGATTTCACTACATTCACTAATGTTGGGATACATTGTTCATGTACTTTGTGCAAAAACTACATCAAGCAGTAGATGGTAGTGTTTATAAGTTTGTAGCTGCATCTATGGTTAAACTCTATGTCTTTTATCTATAATAAAGTTCATTTTTCCTGTCTGCAGCTAAGCAGTAAAGCCCATGTGGACTGTGCAATCTCTGTCTGTTCTGTAGGGCTATATACAGAATTTCTAACAGGTTATGGGCCCAGACACCCTCCCAGAGAAAAGCTGATAGCCCAGACACCCAGAGAAATGCTGAGAACCCAGTCATAGTCAGCTACAACATATAAGTTCAAAATACAGCAACAGAAAGAAGACTGCAAGAAAATAAAATGGCCAGTAACACAGCTGCAAGAAAGCTGTCATTTGCAAATTTGACAAACCAGAACTACCAGTCATGGAAATTCAAGATGAAAATGCTGCTAATAAGAGAATGTACATGGAAATGAAGTGTATAAATGAAGTCAGGCCAGAACATCCTTCAAACGAGTTAATAGAGAAAAATCAGAAAGCTCAGAGCACAATCTCTTATAGCATAGAAGATTGATCAAATTATACATATATGTAAGTGTCAAATTGATAAAGAAATATGGGAAGGATAACAAAAGGTGCATAAAAGAGCTAATCTCAGCAATAAACTGTATTTGATTAGAAAGCTATAGCAAACCAAGCTGATGAATGGCCAGAACATGCAGGATTACATAAAACACACCTTGGAAATGGTTAAACTCCTGAGAGGTATAGGAGAAGAAAAAAAAAAAAAGATTTACATGTCACAGCACTATTACTCAGTGGCTTACCAGAAAGTTATGAAATGCTTGTCACAGCACTTGATGCTCATCCAGATGATGAACTGGCAATGGAATATGTTAAAGTGGTTGTAAACCCTTACAGACCACTTTAACCTACAGGTAAGCCTAGATTAAGGCTTACCTGTAGGTGCAAGAAATATCTCCTTAAAGCAGGATTCCGGCCGTAAAAAAAAAAAAATTTAAAGTCAGCAGCTACAAACACTGTAGCTGCTGACTTTAAATAAGTACTTACCTGTCCTGGGTGCCCGCGATGTTGGCCGCCCGAGGCCGACCCGTCCCTCGGCTCTTGGGTCCCAGCACCGCCATCCTAGGTAAGGGAAACAGGCATTTTCCCCTTGCTTTACTGCCAGTTTACTACTGCGCACGCGCGAGTGGCGCGGAGCTCTGTGAATGGCCCCGTGGTGTTCTGGGAACACACACAGTTCCCAGAAGACAACGGGGCCGCTCACCGAGCAGCAGAACACGCCGTGGAAAAGGAAGAGGCAGATTAGAAAGACTGCCTAGCAACAAGGGTTTAGGTAAGTTTAAAACATTTTTTTTTCAAATGTGTTTTTTTTTTTATTTTTTTAGGATTTTTGGTGAATTTTTTTTTTAGGGTGGCCCTCCACTTTAACCTACACGGTTAAGGAGACATTTTCCTAAAAACAGGTACCGATGTCTACGGCGCTTGCGCACCATAGACAACGGCGCAGGCGCACTGAGCGTGCCGTTAGTGAAGGCGCAGGAGTGACGTCATCACTGCTCCGGCCATTCACAGCGCCGGAGCATCGATACCCGGAAGTCACTCCGGGTATCATGGCGGCGACGGAGGAGGTGAACTAGGGTCGCTTCGGGGGCTTCGATCTCAGGTAAGTAATTCATAATGAGCTAGTTTGCTTTAAGGATGAAAGATAGGAATAAAAACAGTAACATGCCACAAGAAACAAGGTCATTTAAAAGCAGATCGCAAATCTGGATTTTGCTTCAGATAATAATTTTTTTTTTTCAATCTAAAAGTCGCACCTTATCTTTGCAGGCATGGTGTGTTGATTCAGGAGCTACAAGGTACATGAGAAGAAATAACAGAATTTTTTTTACTCACCTTGACCAGAGTAAAACAGAAAAAATCACCACAGCTAATGGGCAAATATTGGGATCAGAGACAGTTTTCTTTACTGTCCTATTTTCCAGAGTATCACCATAACATCAAAAAGATACCTGTGAAAAATGTCTTGTGTGTCCCTGCTCTTAAAACAAAACTTTTGTTGGTGAAGAAGCTCACAAAAAAAGGCAATGAAGTGACCTCCCAAGAGTACAGTTGTGCCATCACAAAATGGGATATTTTATTTGCAAAGGCTAAAATTAGGTGGTTTATACTGCCAAGGAGGAAAAACATTCTAACTGCATTCACACAGGGCACAGAAGACTTGGGCACAGAAGAAATTACCTGAGAATGACTATGCAAGTGGAATAAAAATTATTTCAGGTGATCAAACAATGAAATGCACCAGCTGTATAAAAATGAATAATAACAAGAAAAGCTTTTTCCAAAGCAGTGTAACAGCATAGCTAAGAAACCTCTAGACTTAATTCATTCAGATCTTTGTGGCCAATGGAAAAATTGATTCCAGGAAAGAAGAGGTATTGTCTCACTTTCATAGATCATTACTACAGGTGTACTACACTATATCTGTTATACAACAGAAGTGAAGTACCAGAGAAACTTGAACAGTATTTGGCTAAAGTAAGCAACAAATTTGACAAAATGCAGAGGTTATTAAGCACATACAATGGAACTGAATATACAGATGATAACACACAGGCCATTCTCAGAAAGTATGGCATAATATTTCAAACTACTGTACCATACAACCCAGAGCAACAAGGTTGCAGAAAGAATGAACCATATTCTATGTGAGAGTGGAAGAACCATGCTGTTTGGTGCAGATATGCAAACCACATACTGGGGGGACGCAATTATAAGCGCAAAGGGGGAAAGTGCTAATATTCCAGCCACTAAATTGCAGACCCAATCATCTGCAATCTCCCCCTGCCAAACCTCAGCGAAGGCCTGCAAACATCTCCACGCAAGCAAGTGGTGGTGCTTTTTCATTGTGAAGAGAACTTGTTTCCTGTCTTAGCAGGCTTTGAAGTCCATAGTTTCTTACAAAACTGGGACGTGGTTTTGGCTTGGAGCCCAAGGCCTTGGATTGGCAAAATGAATGCTTCTTTGTAAAGGGAGCAGCAGGTTCTTGAACAATTGGTTTAGCCTTCTTTTTAAGCAGTAACAGACTACTCTTACCTACAGTCACATTCTGTAATCATCCAAGGTAGGAGCAAACAAACAATCCTCATGAAAGGGTAAATGATCTCCATATCCTGCTGATCAACACTTTATTAATGAGATCCTAAACATGTGTATGGACAAGACTCCAAAATTAAAAAGTTGCTATTTGGAGTCCTTGTAAGATAAACCAGATTTCCATAAAGCCATTGCAGGCTTATGCTCATGCACCGCTTATACTATGAAACAGTTAATGTGCACACTTGGCACCCAGCAGCCTATTTAAACTGATTTGTCACTAAGAGAAGTTGCTGAATGGTCTTCAACTTGTTGCCACGCTCCTGAGACCTGATCCAGTGTATTTGCCTACCCATGGCCATGTATGACCCAAGCTACTCCTTGATCTTCACCTCTGCTTGCTGCCTCAAACCCTGCTCATCTGGTTCCCCTTGACCTCAGCCTGATTACTGGACTATAATTTGCGTGCTGATTCTGTACTGTTTTGCCCGGCTGTTACCGACCTTGGCTTGGTTCCTGGGCTTGCACTGTCTGCTGCCTCTGTACTGCTTTGCCCAGCTGTTACCTACCTTTGCTTGCTTCCTTCTGCCTGCTTCCCAGCTTCTGCTACTACTCCTCTGGTGCCAAGCTGCTTCTGAATCTGGCCCTGAGGATTGTGACTTCATGTTCCACCCACTTAAAGTGCAGACACCATCATTCAGCCACTCTGGCACTTGTGCCTTCACACCCTCTGTCTCTGCCTTCAGGAGTGTTGGGCAGGAGGTGCAAGAGAGGCCCCCAATGTTCCAGTCTCCACCAGGTACACGATAGTAATTCAAGGCATCCACTGAGAAGCTAAGGGCAAAACCTACAGGTTCCTGCTCATTTCGGTATCTCCACTAGTAGGATCCCGCTCTATTTCATGTGATGAGGTGAGACCTTAAGGCTTTGGCGCACTCCTACAGCTACAATTGCCAGCTGTAAATCTGCCCCGGTAAGAGGAAATGAGGGTTTAAATAAGGCCTTCAGACGTTTGTCCGAGGCACCCCTAAATACTAAGAACTTGTCTACTGGTCATGTAAGGGTCTTATTTAGATAACCAAAGGCATGTTACATTTCTTAGAGAACTCACTCTCCATGGGGTATTGCTGAACAAACTTTTTCACAGAATGAATACATTATCAGGGTGACTCCAGTCTGCGTACAAAACATCTTTTAACGGAGGATGTATAGGAAAGGATTGAGAATGTTGTGATAGCTACCATGATCCAAATCCTGAGACCTTTTGGAAAGAGGATTTGGGAAATGGGAACTTCAAATTAGTCTGGTCAACTTCTGTAAAAAAAAGTCACAAAGGCCTTTTGGGTTTGAGATAAATTTTGACCCTGAGTCCCCATCTACCACAACATTCTCTTCTTCCTCTACCTCATTCTCCATTGGTTCTTTCTGCGTTAAGGGGGGAAGGAAACGTTTACGAATACAACCAAGCGGATCCAAACAACAAGTATTCTGAAAAGCTGCTGCTGTACCACAGCAATAGCGGATGTGTATTCCCCCCTCATGAAAAAAGAAATGGAGGAAGGTGCCCCAGGAGCAGTGGAGGAAGTCAGAGCTATATTTAACAAACTGACCCCCAGGGGAAACATGGCTGTGCTTAGGTTTCTTCCTACCTGAAGAAGGTATTCTGGACTCCTCACTTCTCACATCCCCTCTCCAAATCTGTCCATGAGACATGGCCTGCTGACACATAAATAGGGACCCTTGCTGGGAACAATGATTCAAGTCAGCCAAGAGGGCACTAAGCCAATAAGCAGCAGTGGGCTGGTTAACCCGAGAGATTTCCCACTAAATCTGCCAGTTGTCCCCCCCCCCACAAGGAAAGGTGGTGTGGCCCCTCATTACGTGATGTAACCTGTAGTCCCACAAGGAATGGTCTGCTGGGACCTGTAGTTCTACATGGTAACCTTTGCTGAAACCTCTAGTCCCACAAGGAAGTTCTGCTGTGACCTGTAGTCCCACAAGGAAAACTTTGTTGTGACCTGTAGTCCCACAAGGTATGCTATGAACTTGCATTGTCGATACATGTGCAATCCAAATTGGCTGCAGCTGGAGATGTCATGGCCATACTGTGCATGCATGAAAGGTCCTGATCGCTCCAGAGTGAATGCAGGGGGTGCAGAAAAATGCTCTGCCTCCTGCATTAGATGGCCAAAGCCACCAGCACTATGTACTGATCAGGGCTCAGGAATCTAAACAGTGGACATTAAACACTACACTACATATAATTGTAGTACCCTGGTGTTCAGGCAGGGTTGCTCCTAAATTCACCTGCCAGGTATAGCTGCCTTGGCTAATTGTTGAGGCTCAATTGATTTCACTCTAAGTCTGTAATTGCTGCACTTCTCTCTTTTGCTGCTAGGTGCCCGGGTGCCTGGTGGCATTAGATATGAGAAGGACACTGTAAGGTCAGATTATGGGTATATGGGACATCTCAGCCAATGGGCAGGGGTTTTCTTGGAATCCTTGGCCTGCTGGAAGAACCTATATATTTAGGTGGAGTCAGGTGATCAGTGTTCTGTGTCACCTGAATGGCTGTCTGGGTGGACGTGTGCTGTATTGTCCGGGCTGCTAGGCCAGAGTTTGGGCCTATCCCGGGCACATCTGGCTGCTAGGCCGTCTAAAGGCATATCCAGAGGCAAGAGAGCAGCGCAGGGTTGGGATTGCGGCTTTCAGTCCAACCAGGAGTGGCGGTTCTGCCAGCCGGATAAACTGTCATGGTCTGAGGCAGAGGGGAAGCTGATGCCACTAAGGGACTATCCGGCTTATTGCCAGGGACCACAGTGAGTAACTGAAGTAAGTACCGGAGCAGTATTCTCACCAACCAGGGATGGTGAAGAATCAGGAAACTTCAGTGGATAGCAAGCCAGGGACCCAGCCAGGGGAGGTGACCCTTGCAGAGCAGCCTTGTGTGTCAAGCCAGGGACCGAACAGGCCAGTGGGGTGAAGCTTGAGAAGTGTCAGAAACCATGAACCAGACCGAGACAGAAGTACAGTAAAATCATACTTGTTTAATAATAAAAAGGTAAATAGAGTAAGCGTAGTCAAAGCATAGCCAGAGTCCAGTAACCGGATCGGGTAATCAGCCAAGCCAGAGTTCAGTAACCAAATCGAGTAATTAGCCAGGCCAGAAGTCAGGGATCCAAGTAGAGGAACAGTAAGAAGGATAAGGAGCCAGAAGGGATGTCAGTAAAGCCAGTCTTTAAACAGGAACGCAGGAGATGGTTTCTTGTGATGTGACCAAGGCGAAGGCAGGAATGAAGTGAGCTGCAGATCTTTAAGTAGGCGGGACTGACAAGCAGATCCACAGCAGCTGGTTAACTGTGGAGAGAGATGAGAGCTGGCAATTAGCCGACAACTGAGCGGCCAGCTCAGAGGAGGAAGGGCTGAGCCCAGCCCTCACAGTACCCCCCCTCCTCAATGACCCCTCCCCCTCATAGGACCACCAGGCTTGAGGGGAAAACGTCTATGAAAATCACGGAGGAGGGCAGGAGCATGTACGTCCAAGGATGAGACCCAGGAGCATTCCTCCGGACCGTACCCCTTCCATTGCACCCGGTACTGTATGCGCCCACGGAACCTACAGGAGTCAACAATGGATTGTACCTCATACTCCTCATGCTTCTCAACCTGTATAGGGTGAGGACGTGGCACTGAGGTGGTAAAGCGGTTGCAGACCAACGGTTTTAATAAGGAGACATGAAACACATTTTAGATGCGCATACTAGGAGGAAGGTCCAACGCGTAAGCCACTGAGTTAATCCTGCGAAGGATACGGAAAGGCCCAATAAACTGAGGTGTGAACTTCAGTGAGGGAACACAAAGTGGGAGGTTGCGAGATGACAGCCAGACCCTGTCACCAATATGGTAGGAAGGTGCAGGCAGGCGTCTGCAGTCAGCATGGAGTCCTTACCTATCATTAGCATGACGCAAAGCCTCCTGGACTTGTGCCCAAGTGGAACGAAGACCACGGAGATGCTCTTCTAGCGCAGGAATGCTCTGTGGAACAAACGAGTCAGGCAACATGGAAGGTTGGAAACCATAATTCGCCATAAACGGATACAATCGAGAAGCAGAATTCAAGGCACTGTTGTGAGCAAACTCTACTCAAGGTAATAGGTCTGACTAGTTGTTGTGATGGTCAGAAATATAGCAACTTAGGAATTGCTCCAAGGTCTGATTGGCTCGTTCTGCGGCCCCATTAGACTGCGGGTGATACGCAGAGGAGAAAGCAAGCTGAATTCCCAGCTGTGCACAAAAGCCTTGCCAGAACCGGGACACAAACTGACTACCCCGGTCCGAGACAATCACCTTGGGTAGCCCATCTCAGCGAAAGATCTCCCAAGCAAAAATGGAAGCCAGTTCCTTAGAAGTGAGCAACATTTTAAGTGGAATACAATGACACATCTTTGAAGCACCATAAGGATAACTGTGTTGCCTTGGGAGTTGGGCAACTCCACAATGAAATCCATAGACAGGTGGGTCCAGGGCCTCTCTCCGTTGGGTATGGGTTGTAGGTGTCGTGGAGTCTTACTCTGAGCACACACAGAACAGGCAGCTACGAAGGCAGTTACATAAGCACATAGACTAGGCCACCAGAATTGTTGGCAAATGGCCCAAATGAGTTGATTTTTACCAGGGTGGCCAGCTGCCTTGGGAGAATGGTAGGTCTGGAGCACGGCAGCATGGAGACACTCTGGGACAAAGCAGCAGTCACAAGGTTTCTCAGGAGGAGCATCAACCTGAGCAGCAAGAATTTTGTCACGCAAAGGAGAAGTAATACTGGTGCGAACTGTAGAATACGATCAGTAGGAATCATAAGAACCGGAACCGATTCCAACTTGGAAGTGGAGGAAAATTGTCGTGACAAGGCGTCAGCCCTTACATTCTTAGTACCGGGTAAGAGTAAGACAATGTAATTGAAACTTGACAAAAAATAACCCCATCGTACCCTTCTGGGAGAGAGGCGTTTAGCTCAGACAAGAATGTGAGATTCTTATGGTCAGTAAGAATGAGAACCAGCACAGCGGTACCTTCAAGGAGATGTCTCCATTCTTTCAGGGCTAAAATGATTGCCAACAGCTCTCTGTCACCAATCTCGTAATTGCACTCGGCAGGTGACAATTTCTTGGAAAAGTAGCCACAAGGATACATAGCACTATCAGAGGTAGGACGTTGAGACAGAAGGGCACCAACACCAGTCTCAGAAGCATCAACCTCAAGGATAAAAGGTAATGTAGGATCAGGATGTGCCAACACAGGAGCAGAAATAAAGGCAGCCTTGAGACTTTCAAAGGCCTTAATGGATTCCGCAGACAGACTCTGTGGGTTACCGTTCTTTCTGGTCATATCAGTCACGGGCTTGACCAGAGACAAGAAGTTACGAATAAACTTCCGATAGTTGGCAAAGCCCAGGAAACGCTGCAGAGGATGTAACCCCAAGGGTCGAGGCCACTGTAGGACTGCCGAAAGTTTCTGTGGGTCCATTGAAAAACCAGCAATGGAAATGACATAGCCCAGGAATTTAACCGGTTCCTGATGGAACTCACTTTTCTCCAGTTTACAATGGAGATTGTTCTCTCTTAATTTCTGAAGCACACAACAGACATCTGTGTGGTGGCTCTCCGGGGACTTGGAAAATATAAGGATAACATCGAGATAAACCACCACACATAACTGCAACAAATCTCAGAGGACATTGTTAATAAATTCCTGGAAAACTGCCGGGACATTACAAAGGCCAAAGACATTATGAGATACTCATAATGGCCTGTTCTGGTACAAGCAGATCCACAGCAGCTGGTTAACTGTGGAGAGAGATGAGAGCTGGCAATTAGCTGACAGCTGAGCGGCCAGCTCAGAGAAGAAAGGGCTGAGCCCAGCCCTGACAAGAAGTATCTTGAGTGCCAAGCTAGGGACCCAGCAGAGAGGCGGGGGTGACGATTGAGGAAGATAGTCCGTGAAGAGTGGAGGAGCTTAAGGGATTCAGTGGCAGTGAATCATTTAGTCTAGTGAGAGACTGGGAGCTCAGAGTGCTGAAGAACTACAAGAAGTGATTGTAGTGGAAGCGAAGGAACTGTTACACTTTAGGAACTGTTAGACTGTTGCCACAGGAGACAGCATTCCTACACATGCAGATGTGGCATCTTGCTGGATGCCTTTTCCTGCATAGCTTTCCTCCTGTTGAAGTCTCAGTGTCTGCCAATTAATCTTGCAACTACCTAAGGGTGTCCTGGCCCCAACCCTCTCTCCAAAAGTTCTGTTAAGAGAAATAAAATCTCTTTTGCATTCAAGAAGTGTCTGGCGCCCAATCAATCTACCTTGAATTACACCCACTATGCCATGTAACCCACCATATACAGAAGGATGTCAGATATCTCTGGCCCTGGAGGTTCTCATTAGACCAAAGGAGGCCTGGGACAACGCTACACAATGAATAAACATGCACCTAACATCTCAGTAGGGAAGATTGAGGGCCACCTTTCCTGTCCTGCCCTGGAGGAGGGTCACTAGCAGAGACTACCAGCAGGGCACTCACCAGTCCTTGCCGCAGACGTAATTTTGGAGGCGTATAGGAATTTTGGAGGTTTATCGTGGTATTTCTACGATGAATCTTTTAGACAAAAGATGGTGGTGCATTCTAATATTCAGTGAGGTAATAAGGATATAGGGCTCTGGTTAAATGTATTTGTTCCCTAGAAACCTCCAGTGCCTCGCCAAAACAACACGTTACCTTCAACTCCATCAGGTACCTATAAGAAAGGCATTTGCTTTTCTTTTAATGACACACAGTGCAAATGGCCAAATTCTTGTAAATTCCAGCATGAGTGCCCTCATCTGGTCAGTAAATGTTTTAAAAAATCATCAATGAATACGCATCAGCTGTGTAAGGATTCCTTTCTTAAGAGCCAACACCCCAGTGATTCTGTCATACAAGGAGCCATGGTTGCGTCTGTATCCAGACCAACAAATACTTGGGGGGCACACCCTAAAAAATGCATTTTTAGGGTGTGCCCCCCAAGTATTTGTTTGTCTATTGTATGGATCCTGACCAGATCCCTTGGGATGGAGCACCCCATCCCCCCTGTCATTACCTCTTATTAGTTTCCATCTGTGTTATAGGAGGAGTCCTTTATTTCTCCCATATAAAGGAGTGTATTTTTCCCATGGTTCAGAGAAGCAAGATCTTTCATTTTATGAATAGCGTAGGACCCACTGACAATGGGGTACTTTGACATAGTAAGTGAGATTAAGCACCATATAGCCATATGGTGTGACCAAATCCCCATATTTTTTGAAAATGTTCAGGTGTTTTAAATAGCCTTGCAGGAGTTAAATGTCATTTTTGTATGTGTGCGCTGTAATATTTCGTTTCTGTTTATATGGTCTTATGGCTGCACCATCTTTAATGCATTTTTAGGGTGTGCCCCCCAAGTTTGTTTTGTCTATTGTATGAATCCTGACCAGATCCCTTGTGATGGAGCACCCCATCCCCCGCCATTACCTCTGATAATGGGGTACTTTGATGCAGTAAGTGGGCTTAAGCACCATATAGCCATTCTCCCATATAGAGGGGTGTATTTCTCCCATGGTTCAGAGAAGCAGGATCTTTCATTCTTTGAATAGTGTAGGACCCACTGATAATGGTGTACTTTGACGCAGTAAGTGGGCTTAAGCACCATATAGCCATATATATGTTTACAGACACAGATCCTGGTTTTCGGTGTGCCCTGAGCGATCGCGGGAGCCCGGCGGTGATCGTGACCGCCGGGCACTCGCATCGACTCTGTGGGCGAGCAGGGGGCGCGCACATGCCCCCTAGTGGCCATCTATGTTACCGACGTAACATGACGGCGATTCTCATAGCCGAGCCATGTTGCCGCAGTAAAACTGCGGTGGCTGGTCGTCATGCAGTTAATAAATACTGATGTTGTTTTGTAATTCAGCTTGAACTGTAATAGCTGAGCTGAGTAAATGGTTATTGTATGTTTAGGTTGGTTTAACTATCCATGGTGATTTTGTGTGAATAGTTTTTACAATTATATTAAAACCAATAATAAAGGCCGTGGCCAATTTTATTCCAAATGATCTTGAGTGGTTTATTCATTTAACATGTCTGGTGATTGTTTTAAAATATTATATTTCTGCTTGTAAACCCATCCTTTATTCACATGTGCCAGAGGTAAACAGGATACACAGAATTCAAGGTAGATGCCTTTCACACAAACTCAACGTGCTTGTTCACTACCCTATCATGCAACCTTTATTTACAAGTGTGAATGCCGTGATTAGTACAGGGCCAAATGAATTGGACATTTGTGATCTGCTGTTTCCAGAGGACACAGCGATCACAGAGCGCGCCACTGCGCACCTTCGAGGAGTGGGAGCAGGAAGACCTACGGGTACTTTCTCACAAACCAAGGAAGCTCTCAACCAGTTGTTCATATGCAGTGGCCAGGCGGGAGGTGGTTAATGTTTAAGGGAACACCCCACACCTTTGGTTTATATTTTCCATACAGACTTTAAAGAGGTAATTTGAGATAATGTGCAAATTCTTCAAGTGCAAGTTCCTATCTCACATTGAGAAGTGCAGAATCTCAGGAGTAGGTTGTTTTTAAAAGGTATACCTATCTTTTGTATGTTTTTTTTTTAATTGAGTATCAGTAAATCTTTTGTATAAAACAGCTGGTTGAGGGTTTATATAAATGATCTTTATTTGTTGGTATTTTTGCAGTATAGCATTATCTAGTATTCATGGTAGCCCAGTAGCAGTAGTTTTCTTAGAAAAATAACAGTGTTTGACAACTGCCAAAGAGCATTATCCTCACTTTTAAGAGATTGACTTTAATTTATTGTTGCTTCTACAGGATATGAAATGAAGGTAGATTTTCCCATTGGGACAGAGATGGCAAAAAAAAAAAACTAAAAAGGAATGTATCCATTTCATATTCTATCTAAAATGTAAAAGCCTTAGATACATTTTAATGTAGCATTGCAATATTGTAAATGCAATTGTGATGTAGATAGGACAGGAAGAGACAGAACCCAAGAAGAAGCAAATAAATATTAGAGTTCACCTTCCTGTAGTCAGAAAATGTTATCAAAAGATGAATTCTAAGCAGGCTGCTACATATTATCGCTAGCTTGTTACTGTGTTCAATACTGACAAAAGTCTGCCCATTTGTTACGTAGGAAGGGAAAAATCTATGTGAAGTATTTATGTGTTCTCTATGGAAAACTATACAAAACAGAACATTTATTACCTGCTAAATTTCACGAATGAAGGAAAAAATTGTGAATATGCTGAGAAAAATAAATGCAAATAGGATCTTGGCAATGGCAATGTCATTACTCACCTTTTAGTCACCATGATCATACATTGTTTAATGACATCAAGCTAAACACGTATACCTTTTTTTTTTTTCCTCATGTCATATTTGGGCAAAATATGAAATCCAGCTATGGGCAACTGTTTTCCATTTGCCTGCTGTATACATATATTTATAGCTCACTAATGTCATGTAAATAGGTTGCCTAGAATTACAGCCTCCCACAAGCTGACAATATATTCTACCAGTGGATCATCTTTTGAGCACAAAGCCTAGACAGTGCCCTGCAGCACATATGGAACAAATGAGGACAGCTTATTAAGTTGCCTTTTGCTTCTACATTTAGTTTCAGAACTTTATCATAGCATACCTGGAGCCATATGAGACCAAGATAACTGATTACTTTTTGTTTCATCACACTTAGTCTGGGGTTTGCAGCATCCAATCTGGGATACTTTGTTGGGAAGAGTGTGTTTTTATATACTGTAAATCTTTCAGTATATTACTTTGATTTATTTATTTTTTTTACTTAAATTGTGATACTGTGAACATTGGGTAGGATTTATTGTTTAGTGTGGTGTCTCCCTCCACAATTCTCTCTATTTGAATAGAATGCCTATTTATATATCCCAGAAAACTCCACAATAACTGAAGATATTAGTCATGCTCATCAGTCTAGATCGGGGGTAGGCAATCTTTGAGAGGTGGAGATCTACCTGGACAACATGGAAGAGATCAAAGATCACCAGGGTGCCGGATCTTTTTTTTTTTTTTTAAAGAAATTAACTAGCAATCCCCCAATAAAAAGTAAAGACAGCATAAAGAAAACTTAGAAAAATCTTATAAATCCAATGTCACTGTAGAAATATAAACTTACCCTACCTTAAAATTTAGCTTCAGTGAGAAACTCGTATTCATTTTGCTTCACATTTTTTTTTCATGTCCGGGGAGTAAATGGTCACCACCACAAGGCTGATGCATCATGAAAGCAGAACGTCTGATACTGCAGGCTGATTTCTTTTTTTTTACTAGTTTTTTTTACTCGGATTTCTTGCCAATGTAAGTAGGATGTAGGACAGTGTACAGAGGTCAGTAGTTTGCATAGCAGTCTACAGAGGCCAGTAGGATGTTGGGCAGTCTACAGAGGTCAGTGGTGTGTAGGGCAGTGTACAGAGGTCAGTAGGATGGTGGTCAGTGTGCAGAGGTCAGTAGTATGTACAGCAGTCTACAGAGGCCAGTAGAATGTTGGGCAGTGTACAGAGGTCAGTGGTGTGTTGGACAGTGTACAGAGGTCAGTAGGATGTTGGGCAGTGTGCAGAGGCCAGTAGTATGTACAGCAGTGTACAGAGGTCAGTAGGATGTTCGGCAGTCTACAGAGGTCAGTAGGATGCTGAGCAGTCTATAGAGGCCAGTAGAATGCTGGGCAGTGTACAGATGTCAATAGTATGTAGGGCAGTGTACAGAGGTAAGTAGGATGTTGGTGTCAGGGCTGGGCTCAGCCCTTCCTTCTCAGAGCAGGCCGCTCAGCTATCGGTTAATTGCCAGCTCCAATCTTTTCCACAGTGACTCACCTGATAATGATATCCTGCTCATCAGTCCTGCTGGTTACATAAGCTGTTCAGTTCAGATCTTCAGATCTTTCTCTGCCTACGCCTTGGTCAAAATATCAGAGACTCTCTCCTGTGTACCTGTTAAAGACTCGCTTGGCTGATGTCCCTTCTGGTTCCTGATCCTGCTTGCTGTTCCACTATGCTGATTCTCCAGTTTCCTGATTTCCTGGCTTGTCCTGAAGTACACTGATCCCTGGCTCCCTGACGTCCTGGCTTGTCTGACTTTTCGTTCCGGTTACCGAACTCTGGCTATGTTTTGATAACTATAAAATAAGTGCAGCGCTAAACTATAAACATGTGAATTACTAAAAAATAACACAGAAGTGAAACTATGCCCAGTATAGTAACTGGAAATGAAGAGAATCAGTACATATAATATAATAACTAACAATAAAAGTGAATCAACACAGAGACCACTGAAATGAGCGTGAATGTCTATAATATCATGTGTTAAACTCCGTGACCAGAGTCCATAGAAATGAAAAGAGTCTTCACAGACAATTGGGGGTGCTTAAACATAAGATGTTGACTCAAGCTGAACTGCACAGCAACCACAGGTAATGCGTCATGAACATCTGAAGTTGGACACTCTTACCGGATGTTGTGCAACATATCTGCCATATAGCAGTACGTCTGTCAGAGCCTGAGGAGGTTGTTGTCACTTCAGTCCCGATCTCGAATAGGCAGGGTTGTCCCTCGGGTCACGGTCACCGGTAGCCAGAATCGTCTCGGATGGCGACTGTCCCCTCACTCACATGCTCTCCAGCTCCAGGTGAGTTCAAAAAAACAAGGGCAGTCAGATAGATGAAATCATGGAGAAAAAAGAAAAAAAGGGGCTCCACATGGCATAGGTCAAAAGATAAAAGGATTTTATTGGATAAAAAGCCTTACAAGATAAAAAAGTGATCACTGAATGAGGGGACAGTCGCCTATTCGGGATCAGGACCGAAGTGACAACAACCTGGCGGATTCCACGGGAGGCTATCTCCTCAGGCTCTGACAGACGTACTGCTATATGGCAGATATGTCCCACAACATCCGGTAAGAATGTCCAACTTCAGATGTTCATGACGCATTACCTGTGGTTGCTGTGCAGTTCAGCGTGAGTCAACATCTTATGTTTAAGCACCCCCATTGTCTGTGAAGACTCTTTTCATTTCTATGGACTCTGGTCACAGAGTTTAACACATGATATTATAGACATTCACGCTCATTTCAGTGGTCTCTGTGTTGATTCACTTTTATTGTTAGTTATTATATTATATATACTGATTCACTTCATTTCCAGTTACTATACTGGGCATAGTTTCACTTCTGTGTTATTTTTTAGTAATTCACATGTTTATAGTTTAGTGCTGCACTTATTTTTTATATATCTGATGTGACTTGGTTTGTTTGTGTGTTAGCTGCTACTTTTCATATTGTTTGCACATATTTAGTTTTGGGCAGCGCAGCTTCCCTTTCATACCACTATGTTTTGATAACGTTTGCTGTTTACCTTTTACTATTATTATTAAACTAGTGTGATTTTTACTGCACTTCTCTCTCGTTCTGATTCATGGTTTCTGGCAGTAAGCAAAGGCCATGAATTCAGAAGATGCAGTCAATCCACTTGTTTGTAATATTTTTTCCAGATTGGATAAGCAGGATCACCGCATGGATCAGTTTGCCATGGTGTTACAGATGCTCCTGAATCGCACGGATCACCCGTAATCTCCCACTGTGGCTGTTCCAGTACAACCTGTGTTGCAGGCCGCCCCTGGTGCTGCTCCAGTCTCTGTGCAGGTACCCACCTCGAGTATTACCTCTTTAAGATGTATGTCTGGTTCCACTCCCCTTCTCCTGTGATTTGGGGGTGATCCAGTCCAATGCAGAGGGTTTCTCAACCAGGTTAAGATATACTTTGAGATGTTGCCCCAGGCAATTCCCACAGACAGAAGCAAAGTATGATTTGTGATATCTTTGCTTTCTGAGAGAGCCTTGGCCTGGGCAAACCTTCTATGGGGGACGAAAAAACCCGTTGTCCTGAGTTACCCAGAGTTTGTGGCTTCCTTTAAAAGGGTATTTGACGTTCCCGCGTGCTCTGCTTCTCTTGCCAAGTGCCTCATGTCCATCAGAGTACGAGAACTGTTCCCGATTACGCCGCTGAATTCTGTACTCTGGCAGCAGAGGTTGCTTGGAACAATGAGGCCCTCGTGGCTGCTTTTTCTCATGGTCTCTCGGATACCATCAAAGATGAGATAGCAGCCCGAGATATACCCACTGAGTTGGAGAAGTTGTTAACGTTTGCCATCCTCATAGGCTCCAGACTCAGAGAAAGACTCTCTTTTAAGGAGCGCTTGCGAAAACCTCCTGTACATTTGTCCCCTAGCTTTGCAGTCCCACCCTTGCCTCCCTCGCCTCCCATTCCTCCTGGTACCGAGTCGGTCAGTGAGGGTGAACCCATGCACTTGGGCTTCACACCTCTCTCTGCGGATGAGAGAACCTTTAAGAGAAGGGAGAGATTGTGCCTTTATTGTATCCAGGCAGGTCACTTTTTTAAGTCTTGTCCTACCCGTCCTGGGAACACCCGAACCTTGAGGTCCTGTAGCAGACAGACCTTAGGTAGCGTTTTTTCATACCCAGTTGTCCAGAAGGATAAGCCCCTGGTCCCAGTTATCCTTTCTTCATCTGAGTCGTCCGTCGAGATACAGGCTCTAATCGACTCTGGGGCTGCAGGCCTGTTCATTGATGCTGCCTTTGTATCTAAGCACTAGACATGTGCATTCGTTTTCGTCCGAATGCATTTTCGTCCGAATTTCAGGTATTTTTGTTATCGTTTTAACAAACGATAGCCAAAGTGCAGAATCCGAAAAACGAAAGATCCGACATAAACAAATGCTTTATTTTCGTTTTCGTTGCTACAACAGTTTGATATAGATAGGAGATTCGACATGATGATGACAATAAAAATCTGTGTCCATCAAACCTGTGTTCGAATGTGCCTATTAGTCCAATATTATTCTACATAGGGAGAAAAGATTCGACGTAGGGGAGGAAAGATTCGACGTAGGGGAGGAAAGATTTGACGTAGGGGAGGAAAGATTCAATGTAGGGGAGGAAAGATTCGACGTAGGGGAGAAAAGATAAATAAAAATAATGATAATGATGAATGTTATTGGCTGATTGTAACCAAAGAGGAGGAGCAGTAAAATAGCTAGAACTAAGTACACACGTACTTTGGCTTATGGTGTCTGTTGAAAGTTCTAAGCAGATTCGACGGAGCAGGTAAACTATATGGCGTTGTTTTCTTGTTAAAAAAAAACTATATGGCGTTGTACAGTTTAGCTGCTCCGTCGAATCTTCTTTGAACATTCGACAGACACCATAAGCCTTCAATGACAGATTCAACCTTAATTTGGATTTTCGGACGAATGCAATTTTTAACGAAAAATTTAATAAATAAAAAAGAATTTCGGGAGTAACTAAATAAATTTATTTTTCGGACGAAAACGAAATTCCGAAACGAAATATTTCAGTGTGCACATGTCTACTAAGCACTCAATTCCGCTGCAGCTTCGTGCCACTCCACTTGCCATTGAGGCTCTTGATGGGAGACCTCTACAGCCTGCCCATATGACCCATGAGACTGTTCCATTGTCCATGGCTCTTCACCATGAGATAATCCAATTCCAAGTCATTTCCTCACCTAAGTTTGCGGTGGTTATTGGTTATCCTTGGTTACGGAGGCACAACCCCTCTTTTGATTGGCTTCGTGCTGAGGTTCTTTCCTGGTCGCCACAATGCAGCAAGACATGTTTTCAGAAGGTGGCTAAGGTCCTGTGTACCTCTTCACTTTCCTCCCTGCCGGAGGAGTACCGCGATTTTAGCGATGTCTTTGACAAAGATTAAGCCGGTAGTTTGCCTCCACACTGGTTGTATGATTGCGCAATTGACCTTCAACCAGGTGCCATACCCCCTCGTGGCCGAGTCTACCCTTTGTCGGTCTTGGAGGATAAGGCCATGGAGGAGTATTTTGCAGACACACTTTCTCGAGGATTCATCCGCAAATCCTCGTCTCCTGCTGAGGCTGGTTTCTTCTTTGTGAAGAAGAAGAGTGGTGAACTGAGACCTTGTATTGATTATAGGGGCCTCAATCGTTTCACGATCAAGAATGCTTATCCAATTCCGTTGATTATGGAGTTATTTGACCGCCTCAAGGGAGCAACGTTTTTCACAAAGCTTGATTTAGAGGGGCATACAATCTTTTGAGGATTAAGGAGGGTGATGAATGGAAAACTGAGTTTAATACCAGAACGGGCCATTATGAGTACCTCGTAATGCCATTTGGCCTTTGCAATGCCCCAGCAGTTTTTAAGGAATTTATCAGCGATATCTTTTAAGATTTGTTGCAGCTATGTGTGGTGGTTTATCTCAACGATATCCTCATATTTTCCAAGTCCCTATAGAGCCACCACACAGACGTCTGAAGCTGAGAGAAAAGAATCTCTATTGTAAATTGGAGAAATGTGGGTTATGTCATTTCCACTGCTGGTTTTTCGATGGACCCAGAAAGTTTCTGCAGTGCTACAGTGGCCCGACCCGTGGGTATAGTAGGTAGGGCAGTGTCCAAGGGTCAGTAGTTTGTAGGGTAGTGTACAGAAATCAGTAGTAGGTAAGGCAGTGTACAGAGGGCAGTAGGATGCTGGTTAGTGTACAGAGGCCAGTAGGATGTAGCGCAGTGTACAGAGGTCAATAGTATGTAGGGCAGTGTACAGACGTCAGTAGTATGTAGGGCAGTGTACAGAGGTCAATAGGATGTAGTGCAGTATACAGAGGTCAGTAGAATGTTGAGCAGTGTACAGAGGTCAGTAGAATGTTGAGCAGTGTACAGAGGTCAGTAGTATGTAGGTCAGTGTACAGAGGTCAGTAGGATGTAGGGCAGTGTACAAAGATCAGTAGTGTGTAGGGCAGTGTACAGAGGTCATCAGGATGTTGGGCAGTGTACAGAGGTCAGTAGTAGGTAGGGCAGTGTACAGAGGTCAGTAAGATGCTGGGCAGTGTACAGAAGTCTGTAGTATGTAGGGCAGTGTGCAGAGGTCAGTAGTAGGTAGGGCAATGTCAAGGGGTCAGTAGTATGTAGGGCAGTGTTCAGGGGTCAGTAGTTTGGTAGGGCAGTGCCCAGGGGTCAGTAGTATGTAGTCCAGTGGTGTGTAGGGCAGTGTACATAGGTCAGCAGGATGTTGGGCAGTGTACAAAGATCAGTAGTGTGTAGGGCAGTGTACAGAGGTCATCAGGATGTTGGGCAGTGTACAGAGGTCAGTAGGATGTTGGGCAGTGTATAGAGGTTAGTGGGATGTTGGGCAATGTACAGAAGTTAGTAGGATGTTGGGCAATGTACAGAGGTCAGTAGTAGGTAGGGCAGTGTACAGAGGTCAGTAAGATGCTGGGCAGTGTACAGAGGTCAGTAGTATGTAGGGCAATGTGCAGAGGTCAGTAGTAGGTAGGGCAATGTCCAGGGGTCAGTAGTATGTAGGGCAGTGTTCATGGGTCAGTAGTGAGTAGGGCAGTGTCCAGGGGTCAGTAGTATGTAGGGCAGTGTACAGAGGTCATTAGTAGGTAGGGCAGTGTCCAGGGGTTAGTAGTATGTAGGGCAGTGTACAAAGGTCAGTAAAAGTTAGGGGAGTGTACAGAGGTTAATAGGATGAAAACAAGTGTACAGAGATCAGCAGTAGGAAGAGCAGTGTATAGCATTCAATCGGGCAGAGGACAGGGGTGAGCAGTTCAGAAGACAGGGGGTCAGGAGGGCCCAGTACAGGGGGTTCAGGAGAGTATGGTACTGGGGGGTCAGGAGGGCATGTAGCAGAGGGGGTCAAGAGGGCACAATACTAGGGGCTCAAGAGGGCAGAGTACAGGGGGGTTAGAAGAATATGGTGCAGGGGGTTCAGGAGGGCATGGTACTGGGGGATCAGGAGGGTGTGGTATTGGGGTGTCAGGAGGGTACAATACTATGGGCTCAGGATGGCAGTGTACAGAGGGATCAGGAGGGCATGATACTCGGGGATCAGGAGGGTGTGGTATTGGGGGTCAGGAGGGTATGGTACTGGGGGGTCAGGAGGGCATGGTACTGAGGCTCAGGAGGGCAGAGTACAGGAGGGGTCAGGAAGGCATGGTGCAGGGAGGTCAAATAGGCATGGTGTAGGGAGGCCAGGAAGGTACAGTATTGGAGGTCAGGAAGGCACAACGTTTTTTCCTTATGCGGAATTGTGCAGGGAAGCTGCCATGGCAAAACTGCATGTTCTGGCGCTGTTTTCTGCTGGCCCTCCTCTCACATGATATCACCCGCAAGTGCCTTGGATGGATCGGAGGGAAGGACCGGTGTGGAGGCGCTCACTGCAGTCAGTGGAGAGCTCAGACGTGTTCAAACCCACCCAAGCTATTTCAGGGGCTTTCCCCACCCAGCAGCTGCATGTATGCAATAAACAAACTTCTTTTGTTGCTTGAGACCGTAGAACTGGCCTTCATAAGAGCTTTACTAGTGGGTCTTGAATCCCTCAACTTACTACTAGCCATTCACTGTACATGTATTATTATTTTTTTTTTCTTTTTTAGCTTATCTATTTTTTTATTATTCCACATCATACAGTTAATAAAATCTGACAGTTCCATCTTGATACAGTTTCCACGTTGCAATTTTTGTCTATAATGCAGATGCTTTAAAAATTCTTGCTGATATAAAGTGACATAAATACGAAAAGACATGAGTTTTCTATATGAAAGAATAATAAGTAACATTGTGGAAATCAGTGTTATGCCCCGTACACACAGTCGGATTTTCCGCCGGAAAATGTGTGATAGGACCTTATTGTCGGAAATTCCGACTGTATGTAGGCTCCATCACACATTTTCCATCGGATTTTCTGACACACAAAGTTTGAGAGCAGGCTATAAAATTTTCCGACAACAAAATCCGTTATCATAATTTCCGATCGTGTGTACACAAATCCAACGCACAAAGTGCCACGCATGCTCAGAATAAATAAAGAGATGAAAGCTATTGGCTACTGCCCCGTTATAGTCCCGACGTACGTGTTTTACGTCACCGCGTTCAGAATGATCGGATTTTCCGACAACTTTGTGGGATCGTGTGTATGCAAGACAAGTTTGAGCCAACATCCGTCGGAAAAAATCCTAGGATTTTGTTGTCGGAATGTCCGATCAATGTCCGACCGTGTGTATGGGGCATAAGATGTTGTATTAATGGTGTTGGAATATATTGTTTAGGGTAAGGGTGGCAAGGGTTATATGAGTTTTATGGTGGTTCCATTATTATCATTAAGAACAGTAAGGCTGTTATAAGTTATATGGTATTTCCACTGTTATGTGTAAGAATAGTAAGGGTGATATGTGTTTTATGATGGTTCCATTGTTAGGGTAAGAATGGTGAGAGTGATATGGGTTACATGGTGGTTCCATTATTAGGAATAAGAATTATGAAGGTGAAATGAGTCATGTGGCAGTTCGCTAATTGAAAGGTGGGAAAAGATGGAAAGAGTATTGAAGGTATTGTGGGAGGATAGGGAAAGAAGGGAAAGAAGAAAAATGTAAGGGTGGAGGGTGTTAGAAAAGGGAGGGAAGCGGTGATGTAAAGAGAAGGAAGAGGAGAATAAGGGAAAGGAAAAAGAAAGAAAGGAGGGGTTGGGGGAGGGGGGGATACTACCCTGAAAAGCCCCAGAGTGCTGGGGCTAATGGAGCGGTCTCATGTCCCTACTATGATGTTTTTATATTGAGTTGGTGTAGTGCATTCGGGATGTCAATGCGGTTCTACAGTGTTCTTCCTTGTTGTAGAGAGTGGCTGTAAGGTCTTCCTTATGCATAATGTCACTCACTTTATTAAACCAGAGGAGAAATCTGGAGATGATGTTTATAGTAAGGGAATTTGTGCATTTTTTTTTTGCAGATGAGTTTTGCAGATGGTGTCTTCTATAGCCACTAATGCTACCTCTTGGGTCATGTCTGACTGTGTCCCAGTAAGGTCTCAGTTTTTGGCAAGACACATATACAAATAGTGTGTACTATAGTAATGGGGTATATGGCTCAATTAAGTGTTGTGTAAGCTTGAGAAAGAGGCTTGGGTGGCCTTGAAATGCATGGCTCCGCCCCTCTGGCATCCCGATGGCATGACTTCTGCTCTGCATCCCACAAGAAGCCCTCTGCCATCTTGTCAGTTTTTACTTCCTTATCTAAAGTGTCATCCAGACTGACTTTCCAGGCTGCAAGTTTTAGGAAGAGTCTCCCCATCCCAGATGCATGAGCCGACCACTCATGAACTGCATACAAAATTGCCATTTTCTCTTCTTCCCATGTGAGTTGCTAATTTACTACTGTTTCTCAGTACATTATTGCTCCATTTAGTTTGGCTCTCTCAGTGTGTTCTCTTGGTCCTGCAGGTGTATCCATCCACCCAGTTTTCCTATCCTAGTCTGAGGTTCCCTGTTGTGCATCGGAAGCCCTTAATATGAGCCTGATTTTAACTGTCACGATGTGAGTTGCCATTTGTCTTTTCAGCACAATAAATCTCTTACTATACTACACTCAAATTGTGCCCTGATTTTCTTCTAATCTACACAAATAGAATACCTGCTACAAATTTACATGTCCAGCATTCTAAAGGGACTAAAAAGATTGTGAAGGTCTGCTGAAACATGGTAACATTGGTACATACACTGTGCTTTTAGACTGATGAGAATGTCCAGTGTTTGACACTTGTATAAACATAGATGCAAATGTTCCTTGCACAGACAGGCACAGTGATGTCACATAAGTCTTAAACATGCAAATAACTTTTAAAAATGTACCTGCAGATAATCAACTAGTAGAACATTCCCTTTCATCGCACTTAAAGGTTCTCCACTTTCCGAAAGCACTTTAGATATTAAGTCCATGTATCCTTTGAAATATATCACTGGTCGCAGCTGGACATCAAAGAAGACAGCGGACAATCCAACTGATGCATCTTCTCCTTCATCCTCCTTCTCTTCATTGCCAATCAGAAATTCCAACCCTTGAGCTTCAACAGTGAACTACGTGTGAGAAGTATATATAAGTACCTTCATCATTTTCATTCAAATTCTGCTACAAAACACAATATGCCGGTGGATGTGACATAAAAACTTTCAGCATAAAAGGCGATAACAGCAAAGGGGATGTTTTATAAACATTCATAATTGAATTCTCAAAGTGTGATCAGTGTAGTATCAGTTCCTTCTGTCTTGCTATATGCACTTCTGTCATCTAAAGTCATGTGTTGCGATTAATTAGTCTTAGCAACAGAAAGCAGTCCATATACACTCACCGGCCACTTTATTAGATACACATTGCTAGTACCAGGTTGGACCCCCTTTTGCCTTCAGAACTGCCCCAATTCTTCATGGCATAGATTCAACAGGGAGTTGGAAACATTTCTCAGGGATTTTGGTCCATATTGACATGGCTACACATCCACGCAAATCTCCCGTTCCACCACATCCCAAAGGTGCTCTAGTGGATTGAGAACTGGTGACTGTGGGGGCCATTGGACTACAGTGACCTCATTGTCATGTTCAAGAAACCAGTGGTGAGATGATTTGAGCTTTGTGACATGGTACATTATCCTGCTGGAAGCAGCCATCAGATGGGTACACTGTAGTCATAAAGGGATGGACATGGTCAGCAACAATACTCAGGTAGGCCGTGGTGTTTAAACGGTGCTCAAATGGTACTAAGGGGCCCAAAGTGTTCCAAGAAAATATCCCCCACACCATTACACCACCACAACCAGCCTGAACCATTAGTTACATAGTTACATAGTAGGTGAGGTCAAAAAAGACACAAGTCCATCAAGTCCAACCTATGTGTGTGATTATATGTCAGTATTACCTTGTATATCTCTGTATGTTGCGGTCTTTCAGGTGCTTATCTAATAGTTTCTTGAAACTATCGATGCTCCCTGCTAAGACCACCGCCTGTGGAAGGGAATTCCACATCCTTGACGCTCTTACAGTAAAGAACCCTCTATGTAGTTTAAGGTTAAACCTCTTTTCTTCTAATTTTAATGAGTGGCCACAAGTCTTGTTAAACTCCCTTCCACAAAAAAGTTTTATCCCTATTGTGGGGTCACCAGTATGGTATTTGTATATTGAAATCATATCCCCTCTCAAGCGTCTCCAGAGAGAATAAGTTCAGCGCTCGCAACCCTTCCTCGTAACTAATATCCTCCAGACCCTTTATTAGCTTTGTTGCCCTTCTTTGTACTCGCTCCATTTCCAGTACATCCTTCCTGAAGAGTGGTGCCCAGAACTGGACAGCATACTCCAGGTGCGGCCGGACCAGAGTCTTGTAGAGCGGGAGAATTATCGTTTTATCTCTAGAATTAATTCCCTTTTTAATGCATGCCAATATTGTGTTTGCTTTGTTAGCAGCAGCTTGGCATTGCATGCCATTGCTGAGCCTATCATCTACTAGGACCCCCAGGTCCTTTTCCATCCTAGATTCCCCCAGAGGTTCTCCCCCCAGTGTATAGATTGCATTCATATTTTTGCCACCCAAATGCATTATTTTACATTTTTCTACCTTGAACCTCATTTTCCATGTAGTTGCCCACCCCATTAATTTGTTCAGGTCTTCTTGCAAGGTTTCCACATCCTGCGGAGAAGTCATTGCCCTGCTTTGCTTAGTATCATCCGCAAATACAGAGATTTAACTCTTTATCCCATCCTCCAGGCCATTTATGAACAAATTAAACAGGATGGGTCCCAGCACAGAACACTGGGGAACCCCACTACCCACCCCTGACCATTCTGAGTACTCCCCATTTATCACCACCTTCTGAACACGCCCTTGTAGCCAGTTTTCAATCCATGTACTCACCCTATGGTCCATGCCAACAGACCTTACTTTGTACAGTAAACGTTTATGGGGAACTGTGTCAAATGCTTTTGCAAAATCCATTGATACAAGGCAGGATGGATCCATGCTTTCATGTTGTTTATGCCAAATTCTGACCCTACCATCTGAATGTTACAGCTAAAATCGAGACTCATCAGACCAGGCAACATTTTTCCAATTCTCTGTTGTCCAGTTTTGGTAAGCCTGTGTGAATTGTAGCCTCAGTTTCCTGTTCTTAGCTGACAGAAGTGGCACCCAGTGTGGTCTCCGGCTGCTGTAGCCCATCTGCTTCAAGATTTAATGTGTTGTGTGCTCAGAGATGGTATTCTGCATACCTTGGTTGCAACAAGTGGTTATTTGAGTTACTGTTGCCTTTCTATCATCTTGAACCAGTCTGCCCATTCTCCTCTAACCTCCAACATCCAACAGGTTTTTTTATCCACACAACTGCTGCTCACTGGATATTTTCTCTTTTTCGGACCATTCTCTGTAAAACCTAGAGATGGTTGTATGTGAAAATCCCAGTAGATCAGCAGTTTTTGAAATACTCAGACCAGCTCGACTGGCACCAACAACCATGCCACGTTCAAAGTCACTTAAATCCCCTTTCTTCCCCATTCTGATGCTCAGTTTGAAATTCAGCAAGTTGTTTTCACCACATCTAGATACCTAAATGCATCGAGTTGCTGCCATGTGATTGGCTGATTAGCATAGGTGTGCGCAGCCTATTGCATTAGGATGTGCACCCTTAATCTCAAACACACATGCGCGTGCGAGTGTCTACATATATATGACCCAGGAACATTGATCTCCCTGCTGGCACAGTGAAAGAGAAGAGCATAAACACTTTTCTTATGGCAGAGCCAGTAAGAGGGAGATCTTTCCCCTGTTTCTGCTGCTACACAGAGCGATAACACTAATGTGCACGGGGTGATTAGGGTGTGCCTGGGCACACCCGGCACACCCTGCACGCACGCCTATGCTGATTAGCAATTTGTTACCAAGCAATTGAACAGGTGTACCTAATAAAGTGGCCAGGAGTGTATGGTCCTCTTTTTTGACTATATCATAGGGGTATATTCACAAAAGAAAATGCTGGATATATATTCAAATCATTCACCCAGCCAACACAACTCTCACTATATTTTGCCTAATACATCTATTTCCTATGATCGCATGCTCCATCTGGTGGCCAAAATGCAATATATTCCTGAAATCAGAAAAATACTGCATTATGGCCACTAGATGGAGCTGACCATCCAATGAAATAAAAATTTTGGCCACAATGTAGTAATAACCCACAATTCCCCCTAGTCTGTTTTACAAGAACTCAATCTATAGGAACAACAAACCTGTCATAAGCGAAACTGGAAACATTTCTTGGTGAAGTCCAACATTATATCTAAATGTGATCTTGGCACACTACCATATGCTGTATGTAAAATCTTAAGCTGGAGCTTGCAATCTCAGTAGAATGAAAAAGTTACATAGAGATTGGGGTATTTTTGTACTGCTTTACAGTGGCTAAGTGGCTACTGTGATTTTCTGTTTATTCTGGTAATCCCAAACTTTTATGCAAACAGTCCAATTTCAAATTCCTGATCTGACTGTCAAATAAGAAAATAATGTATGAATGTATAATGTATTGTAATATTAAATGTACAATATAAAAGGTGCCCTCACTAAAAAGTTAATGGGTGTAAGAACTGTAGGTATGATTATTGGGGGAACTCTGCTACTAGCCAAGGCTCGGGAATGTGCCAATCTAGAACTAAGGCTCCATTCACACCTGAGCGATCCGAATCGCAGTAAATCGCGGGACGTTTGTGTGATGCCATTACTTCTTAAAGTCATTTGAAGAATTTCAAGCACATCATCATGATGTCGTTAGCCTGAAGCAGAAATAGTAGAGGGCTTATATACTGCAGTGAATTTTCTAATACAGCTTAGCTGATCACAGGAATGAATGAGTTGCTTCAGTGAGGAATGAAGGCAAAGAGGATTTCTGTCTTCTCACAGTCTTTATCTCATTGTATCATATGTCATCATACAGTATATAAAGCTTTAAATCAAACCTGTATTATCTTGAGATGATGGTTGAGGTCAAATAATGTATTGTGAAATGTACTTCTTTTCAGTAGCCCAGAATCAGCGAAGAGAAGGTCAACGCCATACGTGGAAGCCAGATCATCTGTAGCTGAACAAAGGAATACAAATATATCAAACTACCTTTGCCTAATTCAGCAAGCATTTGCACCAGTTTCAGTAACGTTACCGACATGGATGACAAATCCAAGTAGTTCTCACAACCGCCACTTTAACCACTTGAGCTCCAGTAGATTTTGCCCCCTTCATGACCAGGGCATTTTTTTTTTTTTTGCTCTTCGGCACTGCGCTACTTTAATTGGCAATTGTGCGGTCATGCAGCACTGTACCTAACACATTTAAATTTATATCATTTTTTTCACACAAATAGAGCTTTTTTTTGGTGGTATTTGATCATCACTGGGTTCTTTATTTTTTATTATATAAACAAAAAAAGACCAAAAATTTTGAAAAAAAACTATATTTTTTACTTTCTCCTATAAAACATATCAAATAAAAAAGATCACATTTCTTCATAACTTTAGGCCAAAAGGTATTCTGCTACGTCTTGGGTAAAAAAAAAAAAAAATCTGAATAAGTGTATATCGTTTGGTTTGCATGAAAGTTATAGCGTCTTCAACAGGGGTAGCAACCTGGGGCCCTCCAGCTGTTGCGGAACTACAAGTCCCATCAAGCTTCTGGGAGTAACTGTAGCTGCCAGCCTTGCAATGCCTCATGGGAAATGTAGTTCCACAACAGCTGCAGGGCCCCAGGTTGCCTACCCTTGGTCTACAAAGTATGGTATATACGAGGTATACTGGAATTTTATTTTTTTTATACTAGTAATGGCGGTGATCAGCAACTTATAGTAGGACTGCGATAGTGCATCAGGCAATCTAACTAACTGACACTGGGTTGGGAACTGACTGACACTGATATCGCCAGTGACACTAATACAGTGATCAATGATAATCCTATACACTGTCACTGTACTAATGACACTGGCTGGGAAGGGATTAACATCTAGGCGCAATCAAGGGGTTATCTGTGTGCCTAACTATGTGTAATTTGTGCTGATTTTACTAATTGATGTGATTGTTTTTAAAAACAGCCATTTTACTGCGCTGTGTAGAGAACCCTGTGTTGTTAGTAAACACAGGGCTCTGTACTGTGATTCGCTAAGCCAATCAGCAGGTCCCAGCCATAAACTATTGACCGGGATCTGCTGACTGACTTGTGCTGTACCGAATCACAGCACAGATGGGGTGGTGACGCACGCACCCTCTACCCAGAAATGGTGAATCACGTATGTGTACGTGATCTGGCGCGGAGCGGCCGCTCTGTTGCCACAATGTTGATTTGCGGCAGAACCATTGGGGACTTCTCAGTTCCATGGAACTCCAGTTGAGAAACCCTGATTTAATGATATTTCTACAATAATTGTTGTTATATCTACAGCTCACTGATCTGATCCAATGTTATGTGAGCTGTAGATCTGAAAAAATTTTTTAGGGGTTCCCCAACATTTCAAACTTTTAGCCAAGGGTTCCTACAAGGTAAAAAGTTTGAGAAACCCTGGTCTAGATACTTGAGGCCCTGGGCTCAGGGAGCTTCGCAGAGGACAGGAGAGGATAAGATAATGTCTAAGAAGAAGTACCAGAGGTGGCTCTACCACTTGAAGTCCTATGGAGGAAGAACTCATGGAGAGGCTGCGAAAACATTGAGATGGGATCACTGAGGCTACTGCTGCTGCTACTGGGAAAAATATGGTTGCTAATAGATACAGCTGCGACTATAGAGGTACAGATTGCTGGATTTCTGCTTAAAGACCTTCTTTCTGTACTGGAGCCTACTCTTGTGTTATTGACTCCAGAACACCCAGTACTGGCCTGGAGTGTGAGCTATTTTTTGTTTGCATCTTAAAAAGTTACAAATAACTGCCTATGCAGACAAAGGGTGCCTGTAGATAAAAACAAAATGTGCAGTTTTGATTTAAATACAATATTTCCCTTGCTATAGGTCTAGGCAATTTATGTATCTCATGAAGCCTGCCTGGAAAATTCCCAAGAGAAGCCTAGTGTTACTGTTCACCTTAAAGTGATTACAAATTTTTTTTTTTTTTTAAATAACAAACATGTTACACTTTACTGCTCTGTGCAATGGTTTTGCACAGAGTAGCCCCAATCCTCTTCTTTTTGAGTCCTGGCTCCTCCCCCCTGCCAAGTGCCCCAAATAGCAAGCCTCTTGCTATAGGTGCACTCAAGCAAGCTCACTCCTGAGCCGTGCTCTGTGTGTCTATTTACACACCACACAGAGTGTGTCTCGGCCCTGCCCCCCACTCTCTCCTCATTGACTCACTGGCTGTGATTGACATCAGCAAGAGCCAATGGCTCCTGCTGCTGTGTGAATCAGTGAGGAGTGAGAGACTCAGGAGAGCCGCTGTTCTCATGCACATTGCTGGATTGAGATTAAGCTCAGGTAAGTATAAGGGGGGGCGCTGCAGTCGAAAGATTTTTTACCTTAATGTATAGAATGCTTTAAGGTAAAAAATCCTTGAGCCTTTAGAACCACTTTAAAAATCACAGTGAGCTAAAAATCTTAGCTCAGAGCTACTCGGGGTGGGGGGGTTTATTCAGAGAAAGAGCCCACTCTTGTGATGGTAAAGGTGAACAGCAACAGTTAGCTAGGCATTTCTTAGCAACACCCTGGGTGACACCCCTTGGGTGATGCCATTGCTGACCATCTTATAAGAATACAAGTTGCATGAACAGCTTTTGTTTTTCCAAAGTTCAGCTTTAACACATTTACCTTTTTTTTTCAAACAGAAAAAAAGCTTCATATTTTAAGGGTTAACTTTGCATTAATTTTGTACAAGCTATGGGTCTTGCACTGGGATTGGAGACTGTTGCTGCATTTCATCATAAGATGATGACAAGTGTTCTTTTCAGTCATTTTTTACATTTCTTGCATTTGCATGCTGCACCTATGCTATGTAATTACTTTGGTAAGGAATATTGGAGCCCTATATGAAGATATTTACATAGTTACATAGTTAGTCAGGTTGAAAAAAGACACAAGTCCATCTAGTTCAACCAAAAAAAAAATATCCATATTCGCAATACTATACCCACAGTTGATCCAGATGAAGCCAAAAAACACAGAAAAGCATGATCCAATTTCCTACTACAGGGGAAAAAATTCCTTCCTCATCCCCCGAGAGGCAATCAGATTTTCCTGGATAAATTTTACCTATAACTGTTAGTACAAAGTTATATTATGTACATTTAGGAAAGAACCCAGGCCTTTTTTAAAGCAATCTACTGAGCTTGCCAGAACCACCTCTGGAGGGCGTCTATTCCACATTTTCACAGCTCTTACTGTGAAGAAACCTTTCCATATTTGGAGATTAAATCTTTTTTCCTCTAGACGTAAAGAGTGCCCCCTTGTCCTCTGTGATGACCTTAAAGTGAATAACTCAACACCAAGTTCACTATAGAAGGGTGTCTCTTGTTCTCTTTAGTTGGGCTAACTTATTGACTCTGAAAAGGCCACTTAAGTTGAATACTATGTGTATGTATTTTTATTATTATACAGGGTGGCATTTGTGGGGTCTCCAAGGTAGTAATGGTTCTATTGCACCCTGGAGACCCGTTTGGGGGCTTTGATTGTTCACTTAGTGATCAATTGGGACATCTATGATGGGCAGAAGTTAATTTCAGCTTGTAAGTGTTAATACCATACTTAAAGTGGTTGTAAACCACATTCATGAAAGTGTTGTTTCTCTTTGATGCTCTGTTCCTCTGTTATCAGCATGATTCACTTCTGAAAAGTTCTCTGACACATGAGATAACAGTAGCTTAAAATTTGTGTCGGGGAGGGAGGTTAGAGATAGATAAGCAAAGAGCTTGTCCAATCATCTCTCACACAGTGTAAGTCCAGTATCCCCACCCACCCCTATGTGTTGCTGATAGAGGAAGAAAGATTTTTAACATGATCTGCACTTTCCAAAGGGTGTAGAGAGGGGAAGAGAGCAGATATGCATGCAAAACTTATGTAGAAGGATTTGTTTTATCTCTTTGTATCATCTGATCACTTCACTGGGTATATGTGAGGGTTTACATCCACTTTAAAGCATGGTGTTACAGTAAGATATAATCTATGTTGAATATTGTTAAAGTGGGAGTAAACTCCCATGAACATATTTTACCTATAAGTAAGCCTATAATAAGGATTACCTATAGGTACTGTAAATATCGCCGCTGGAAGGCGTCGTTTTAAGGTAAGTTTCACATAATGTGCCAATATGCAAAGCATACTAGCACATTATGACATTGCCTTGCAGGTTGCAAAAAAAAAACACAGGGGTTTACTACAGCTTTAATGATACTATTATTTTCTATCACAGTGTGGTACAATTTTCCCTGAGGAAGAATTTTGTATATGTGTATATTCGAAACGCTTTGGACTTTCCCATTAAAAGGACTGGCTGTGAAAAAGATAACCATTACAGCAAGAACCAGACTGGGTGTACCACATCATGTATATTGGCGGTTTTGTGTTTTTAAAATACTGTATATGTTGATATGGCTGTATGGAATGAGCCTTTGCTATATATGACCTTTATATGCTTTGGATTTTAATATTTTTTAATATATTTTCTAATTGTAATATAAGGTTTCTATATTTTCTGGAACCATCTGGTTCCCCTTAAAATCCCATTGGAGGAACTTGGTAAAAATATGCATTCTTCGCCTATTGCTAGTTATCTGTCTCTTGGTGTTCCTCAAACTTGATTCAGATTGATAGTTGCTGCATTATAAGGCAATGTTCAGATCGAAACATGCTATTTTCATTCGTACCCTGACATACAGCTACTGATATATCATTAATTTTCTGATTCATCTCATACTGAATTAAAAAAAAAAACAGTTAACAATGACTACTCTGCCAACAAGAGTTTCATTTAATTAAGCACGTCATCGTCAGACATTACTCATCACACATGCCAGTGCTTATATTTAGGAATGGTGCACATCAATGTTAATGCTCTGCTTCTACCCGTCTTTGCTTTCTGTTTCAGTGTTCAGTAACTTGACTGAGATCTCAATTCTGTGCTTGATTTCACAGACAGAGGAGGAGGACAGGAAATAGATAAGGCATTCACAAATATAATTAGTTCTCTGTGCATATGATGGCTTAACACACAGAAACCTCTAAAAGAAAAGGATAAAAGAAGGGAGACTGACCATACTTCCTCACTGACCATCCTAGATCACATAAATGTTTAAGGCTTCATGGACATTTTTACAACCTCTTCTGAACGATTTAACTTGACAGATAGTAACTCACGTTTAAAACGTCTGTTTTGCCGCGTTTGCATTTAGAAGCATTTAAAAAAATATATCTTTTTTTTTTTAAGTAGCCAAAAATTAAAAATGCCTGTAAACGAAATGCGGCTAAACACGAGTTATCGCATTTAGCAGCTTTTGGCGCTTGAAATGCTTATAAACTCAGCTTCTGAACCCATTTTTTTGCGTTCCCAAAAAAGCCTCTAAACTCAACTGCTTAGAAACTACTGTAAACAACCCTGTGTACATGTACTGATAAGATAACATAGAGGAGAGTTCAGGAGCAGTTGAAAAAAATGCCCAACAGCTCCTAAATGTCCGTTTAGCAGCAGCAGTGTACATGAGGCCTTAACTTGACAGGTAGTAACCCACGTTTAAAACGTCAGTTTTCCAGACATCAGTGGATGTAAGATAGGAGAAGAGGAGCACAAACTCGCGGCGTTTGCCGATGATGTGCTATTCTTCATTACCAAACCTAGGATCACGACTCCAAATTTGTTGATGACCATAAAAAGATATGGTGAGATCTCAAACTTCAAAATTAACCTTAGTAAGTCTGAAGCTCTAAATATAAACATAACCAAACAAGAAGAAGTTAAACTCCTTAAAGAATTTCAGTTCCCATGGAGAAAGGATATTAGATATCTAGGGGTCAGATTGACCGACTCATTGAGGAAAATATATTTAATAAATTACATACCTTTATTAGACAAAATTAAGCAGGAGATTTAAAAAATATCAACGTGCCCTCTCTCATGGATTGGGCGGATTAATACAGTAAAAATAGTGCTAGCCCCGAAAATTTTATATAAGTTCCAGATGCTTCCAATACCACTCCCCCAAGCATAGTTAAGAGCCTTGAGAGGGTTAATATCGAGATTTGTATGGTGTAATAGAAAACCATGTATCGCATACACGGTACTGAGTAGGGGGGAAAACACAGGATTTCAAAAAGTACAATATCGCGGTTGTTCTTTCAGGGATAATGGAATGGACAAGAGAGTGGTAGATAAAAGATGGGTCAATATAGAAAAAGTTTTAAGTAATACACAGTCACATAATATGGAACCCCCCACAATATAGGAAATTGGGATCAAACACGCACGAGATAACATGGTTCACACTAAAAATTTAGGATCAGATTCATGCACAAAATAAATGGGATTATAATTCACCTTTGATTTATTTAAAAGACAATGAGTTTTTTGAGCCGGGGATGAGGTCAGTGGGAGGGAATTGGATAAAAAAAGGGAATGCACAACTGAAAGATATTATTAAGAATGGTAAAATTAACACTTTTCAAGAATTAGGATTAAACACGGACTTAATGAAAATTGATGCATGGCGGTACAGCCAACTGACTAATTTTGTCAATAGACTGCCACAGACATGGAGAAGATTACAGGCCACTGGAGCAGCTCTGTATGAGAGAAAAATCACAATATATCGCGAATATACAAAATCTTAATGATTAGAGACGAGTTGGATACGCCACCTTACATTAAGAAATGGGAAAATTAGTTGGGGTCACAATGTAATAAACACACTTTGGAGACAATTTTGAAGTCGACACACAGTTCCGCGGTAGACACTAAAATGATCGAGGCTAACTTTAAGTGCCTGGCAAGGTGATATGCAACTCCAGACAAAATTAGTAAATTTCAAACGGATAAATCCGCGGAGTGTTGGAGAGGGTGTAAGGTCCTAGGAACAATGGCCCATTTATGGTGGGAGTGTCCCATTATTAAAGAATTCTGGAAGGAATTCTTACAGTTTATAAAGGAAATTACAAACAAAGATATCCCGGAAGACCCGTGGACATGTTTGTTCCATGGGACAGCTGGCCCTGCTAGAGACTATAAAACCTCAATAGTCCCCAACTTACTGAATGTGGCTAAAAGCTTAAATCCTGAAAAAATGGCAGAAAGTGGAGAGCCCTAAAATACGGGATTGGATTTTCCATGTTAACGAAATATGCAACATAGAGGTTAGAGGATGGGAGAGTGGAATCGGAAGAAGGTATCGATTGTAAGGACAAATGGGCTAAGTGGGTAGCATTTAAAACAACGTGGAGATATGTTGAGGAGATTACTCGATAAATATAAAGGGGGGCAGGGATAGGTAAATATCAGATTTGAGATCCCTACCTTTATTGAACTTTGCAGGATAGGGGAGGGGGGAGGGATTTAAGGGTAATGGTGGATTATTAGCAATAAGAAATATTTCTTTTTGTATACGCGATGTATGTTGTTGTTGTGTTATTTATAAAATTAAATAAAGAATATAAAAAAAAAAAAACACGTCAGTTTTGCATTTTGCGTTTAGAAGCGTTTTTTTTAAAAAATGGCATGGGTCTTTTTTTCTAAATAGCCAAAAATGAAAAACGTCTGTAAACGAAACGCGGCTAAACGCAAGTTACTGCTTTTAGCCGTGGGTAGAAGCGTTTGGCGCTTGAAATGCTTGTAAACTCTGTTTACCAGCAACAGTGTACATGAGGCCTAAATGGAAATGTTCATTAGTCTATTTAATTTACAATATTAAGTTACTGAATTATAATGAAAAAATTTCGATGCACAGTAGATCTCCCTTCGATTCATTAAATGCAAAGTTTTACCTAAATGTGGCAGAAATAATTAATTTCCATATGGTAAATCTATTTAAAAAGAGAACATAACAATCCTAAAGTTTCACATTGACATGCAGTAAATGTAATTCACAATGACACAGTCAGGCAAGGTCATAAACCAAGTTAACAGAAAAGACAACTCAAAACTGATAATTCAAGTGGGCTTAGTGACATGGGGATTGCTGCAGAATGATCTCCGTAGTGGTGTTCCCTCTTCTAACACCCCATAACACCACCAAACCCCCCCCCCGTGTGGTTCCTTTCTTCCTGCCAATAAATAAGTAGTACAATAAACAGGGAGAGTCAAATCCTTCAGCAATGGCTTTGGCAAGTGGGCAGACATGGAAGTTTAACAAATCTTATCCCTGCAGAAATGTAAAACAACATTTTCAGGCACTCTGCTAGTGTGTGCCTAAACATTGGTGGACAATACCCTTTTTGCAGGTACCGGAAAAAGCTTACAAATAATGTTGTAAAAATATAATTTAGAAATTTCTGTATTAATCTCACTAGTCACCTGTTATATCCCACTACAGAATTTAGGATCATCATAAATTCATGAACTTACCAGTCAATAATCTAGAAAACACAACAGATTTTCCAGCTTGTGACAAATACCAATAATTATGGTGAAATATGCTCTTGCTATATTTATTGCTGGTATTCCTGCATAAAAAAAAAACACAGAAACATTGTATGTTAGGTGAAGTTTTATATATATAAGCCATAGAAGTAGATACAACTGACTAAATGTGCTGTAAAGCTCAAATTTCTTATTGTTTTAAATGGATTTATATACGGTAATAAAAAATGTATTTTTAGACCGCAAATATACTTAGCTCCGGATCAATTCCCATTCTTCTGTTAAACATTTCTTCATAAATATTCTTACATTCCAAAGCATATTCCATTCTAAAATAAAATCATTACTTTAATGGGTGTTGGAGGTTCAGCCTGTTGTGCAGCTTGGATATCAGTAATTTGGAAGATTCAGTGTCCATCAGTTGTAGGCCCGCTAAAATATCTGTAAGGTCCTCCGAAGTGCAATCTGCTAACAAAAGAGTCTCTGCTGCCATAAGCCGGCTGTTTTTATCGTGAAGTTGGTTTGTTTGATGGAGGATACTCTTCATGGTGTCCTTCACCTCCTAAAAAAAAAACATGAATTATTTCTTGCTTGAAAACATTATGTTCTATATAGCTAAGAATGTCCTTCACAATGCACAGCCCACATATTATTTATGCATTTATAGATAATGAAAACTGACTGACATGGTGTTCAACTGGTATAGAAGGGGGCGTAGGTAGCATTTCTGTGTTCATTTGGTGTCCTTCTAAACCTTAAAAAATATTTTGTGTTACTTATATTTTTATATTGTGTATACTATAGCATTACACATATATATTTTATGCACACGATTTGATATATCGTTGCACATGTAGTAGTATATATCAGCATTACTTGCACATGGTGTTTATATCTGTTTTTTTATGTATATATCGTTGTACATGTAGTGATGTCCCCAATATTCAGAAATTACACTTGTTAGAGATACTGATTACTGAGAGGAGAAGAATAGGTCAAGACATCCTTTTTAAGACGTGTAACTGTCAGTAAATGTAGGCTCTGATGATGTCCTAATGGACAAAACATGTTGGGGAGAGCTGAATGCACTGGCCTCACATGCTGCTGTCTTATGCCCCGTACACACGGTCGGATTTTCCGATGGACAATGTCCGATCGGAGCATGTTGTCGGAAATTCCAACCGTGTGTGGGCGCCATCGGATATTTTCCATCGGATTTTCCGACACACAAAGTTGGAGAGCAGGAGATAAAATTTTCCGACAAAAAAATCCGTTGTCGGAAATATCCGATCGTGTGTACACAAATCCGACGGACAAAGTGCCACGCATGCTCAGAATAAATAAAGAGATGAAAGCTATTGGCCACTGCCCCGTTTATAGTCCCGACGTACGTGTTTTACGTCACCGCGTTTAGAACGATCGGATTTTCCGACAACTTTGTGTGACCGTGTGTATGCAAGACAAGTTTGAGCCAACATCCGTCGGAAAAAATCCTAGGATTTTGTTGTCGGAATGTCCGAACAAAGTCCGACCGTGTGTACGGGGCATTAGGGTGCACTCAGCAGCGTTTTATGTATGGATTTTACATGTTTTTACTTGTTTTGTTTTAATAAACCCAAATCCTTTCTTTATATAATATTTTGAGGAAATTAGGTTGCGGAACTACTGTGTTACACAGGCCAGTGGAGTACCATGAAAGGATTCAATCACCGGAGTTGTCTGCAGTTTGATCTTATTATTAATGTTACCATTCTAAAGCGGATGTAACCTAAGTGCATGGGGTTTAGTCTCCGGTAAGTGTGCATTCCACTTATTTGGTGACACGATCCACATGAGGGGATCGTTTTTTCAGAGAGATTATCTTCTATGTTTTGAGCTTATACTCCTGGTAAATAGAAACAGGTGTCACTGTGGATGGATTTTATATGTGAATCCTCACTGTCTATCATTTTTACCTCTTTGTTTTACAGTATTTCACAAAAGTGAATACACCCCTCACATTTTGTAAATATTTTATTATATCTTTTCATGTGACAACACTGAAGAAATATGAATAGAGATAAGGTATGTAGGTATGGCGCTGCTCTGACGTGATGCGATTTTTATAGTTGCCTTGTGTGATGACTTAATTGGAATCTGCTGACTAAAAGTGTTATCTTGCAAATTTCTAGGGTGATAAGCCTAATATACAAAATAGTGCTTAGAAAGTGAATTCTTTACAAGACACATATCATAAACAAAAAAAATATAAAAAACTTTTAAAATTTAGAATTTAAAGTGGCATGTGATATAGCCTTAAACAGCCAATTTTTACTTGCTTTTCAATTGTGCTACACCCTCTGGTGTGTGTGTTATTGGGTTAGAGAAAATGGTGTGGGTTACCCCTCTGGATGTTGATTGTGGGTAAGAGTGATTAAATATGTAAAAAAAAATACAAATGGATGTCGCATAAGCCAAAACTGAAAGTGAAAAACCATTTGTTGATTACACATATGTGAATACTTATAATTAAAGTCCCGTTGTGCTAAATATGGGTTATAGATATCGCAATTCTATATCACATACCATTTAATTTTCAACTATTTAAGTGCAAAGAACGTGCTAGTTATACTAAAATCATAAAGTGACTGGTGCTTAAACAGTAAACAAAGTGATTCGTGCTTCATAAGCCCAGTACTTGCTGGAAAAATATGTGTACATAATTATGATGAAAAGTCTTTTTAAATGGCTCAAAAAGTTTTTGTTTAAATTGTAATTTGGAAAGGATATGAGCAATCACAGTGTTTGCCACTGTGTAGCAGCCCTGGATGCCTCTGGTCCGTGCTGTGAGTGTTGCTATACCGGCTAAATTATGGGCTCCCTTATCTTTACAATTTTGGCCTCTTGGTCCTTCTGCAATTTGATTGTGATGTTCACATGCTGTGAAGTATTATATTAAGAATTGTAATTACACGCCCCTGTTAAACAGGAGCAGAAAAATTGGGCTTTAGGCACTGGTGCCACAACACTGTAACCCCTCACAGATACTCTAGTTGGAGCGCAGGAATAAGCCCTGCTGCAAAGTATAGCATCAAAAATTGTAATTACACGCCCCTGTTAAACAGGGGCAGAAAAATTAGACCTTAGGCACTGGTGGTGTTGCCACAACACTGCAACCCCTCACAGATACTCTAGTTAGAGCGCAGGAATGAGCCCTGCTGCAAAGTATTGCATCAAAAATTGAAATTACACACCCCTGTTAAACAGCGGCAGGAAAATTGGGCCTTAGGCACTGGTGGTGTTGCCACAACACTGCAACCCCTCACAGATACTCTAGTTGGAGCGCAGGGATGAGCCCTGCTGCAAAGTATTGCATCAAAAATTGTAATTACACGCCTCTGTTAAACAGGGGCAGAAAAATTGGGCCTTAGCCACTGGTGGCGATTCCCAGAACCAAAAATGTTGTTACAAGCTATCAGCATGAACATTGAGGAGGAAGAGGATAGTCTCTCAGCATAACAGGGTAGTCACTCAGCATCAGCATAAGCAGTCTTGAAGGGATCTCACATTAAAAAAAAATTATTCAGTTACATCAGCATCGGGTGCTTGGTAGCTGGTGATCCAAGACTGATTCATTTTTATGAAGGTCAGCCGAATGACCGATTCGGTGGACAGGCGCACCCTGTGATCGGTTACAAAGCCTCCAGCAGCACTGAATGTGCGTTCTGAAAGAACGCTGGATGCAGGACAGGCCAGTAGCTCAATTGCATACTGTGCAAGCTCCGGCCAGTGATCCATCCTCAAGACCCAGTAACCCAGAGGATTTTCGGTGGGAAAGGTGTCCAAGTCTGATCTTGCCCCTAGGTATTCCTGCACCATGTGTATCAGACACTGGCGATGGTTGCTGGAACCGATCATAACTTGGGGCTGCGGACTAAAAAACTGTCTGAACACATCGGTCAGACGGCCACCTTCTCCACAGCTCCTTCTGTGACTGACTGAAGCCTCAGTAACACGTTGTCCAGGAGGACCAGGATATTGTAACCTCCCAGTCTCTGGAAACGCGTTACACAAACCTTTCTGCAAGGCCTCCCAAAGATGTTTCATCCTCTGCTCCCTCTGCGATGGCAAGATAAGGTCCGCAACCTTACCCTTGTAACGTGGATCAAGGAGGGTTGCCAGCCAGTAATGATCCCTCTCCTTGATACCACGAATACGAGGATCCTTCCGCAGGCTTTGCAGGATCAGGGAGGCCACGCAACGTAGGTGTGTTGCATGGCCTGGAGTCCTCTGGGTAAGGAAGTCCTCCTCTTCCTGCCTCTGTTCTGCCTCAAGTGCCCTGTCCATTATTCCGCGCAGCGTGTGCTCCAACAGGTGGACAAGAGGAACAGTGTCACTGATGCATGCACTGTCACTGCTCACCATCCTCGTGCCCTCCTGAAATGGTGACAGGACAGTGCATGCATCCCTGATCATGGCCCACTGGTGTGGGGAAAAAAAAACAAGCTCCCCTGACCCTATCCTGATGCCATAGTCACGCAGGTACTCATTGATGGCCCTCTGCTGCGTGTGCAGCTCCTGCAGCATGGCCAACATTAAGTTGCACCTGGTGGGCATGTCAAAGATTGGATGGTTCTTGGGCAGATTAAATTCCTTTTGGAGGTCAGCCAGCCGAGCACTGGCATTATATGACCTGCGGAAATGCACACAAACTTTCCTGGCCTGCCTCAGAACACCCTGTAAGCCTGGGTACCTGACCAAGAACCGCTGTACCACCAAGTTAAGGACGTGAGCCAAACAGGGCACATGGGTCAGTTGTCCCTGTTGGAGGGCAGAGAGGAGGTTGGTGCCATTGTTGCAAACCACCATTCCTGGCTTAAGCTAGCGTTGCGTCAACCACCTCTGAACCTGCCCCTGCAGAGCTGACAGAATCTCTGCCCCAGTTTGGCTCCTGTCCCCCAAGCACACCAGCTCAAGCACTGCATGGCATCTTTTTGCCTGCGTAGCCCCTTAAACGCCTATGGAGCACCGCTGGTTTCTGAGGACAAATCAGCACAGGAAGAGGCCATGGAGGAACAAGAAGAGGAGGGGGTGGAGGAGAGAGGTGTGGCAGAATCACCACTAGTAGAATTTTGGAGGTGTGGTGGTGGAACAACCTCCAACACTACTGCACCCTGTCCTGCATTCTTCCCAGCTGCCAGCAGAGTCACCCAGTGTGCGGTGAAAGATAGGTAACGCCCCTGTCCATGCCTGCTGGACCATGAGTCAGCGGTAATATGCACCTTACCACTGACCGCCCTGCCCAGCAAGGCATGGACATTGCCTTCCACATGCCAGTAGAGAGCCAGAATCGCCTTCCATGAAAAAAAGTGGGAACCTGCCACTGAGGTACTGCACATTCCACAAACTCACGGAAGGGGGCAGAGTCTATCAACTGAAAAGGCAGCAGTTGAAGTGCTAGCAATTTAGCCAAGCTAGCATTCAACGGAAAAACATTATCATGTCATAACCAATATATAAAAATGGCTGGACCCCAGTTCAGCTGCCAAAATAGAACTTAATAAGAAAAGCTCATTATCATAGATGAAGTACTCCGACCCCAGTGCAGCTGCCAAAATAGAACTTAAAGTGGTTGTATAGTCACATTTTTAACTTTTACCTACAGGTAAGCCTATAATAAGGAAACGCACATGCGCGGGAGTGACTACATCGCGGCTCCAGCCACTCACAGCGCTGGAGCCGCGATACCCGGAAGACACGCCGAGGCAACATGTCAGCTACCTCGGCGTGGACCAGGTGTGATCCTGATGCCTCGTTCTAAGGTAAGTATTTCATAATGAGCTAGTATGCGGTGCATACTAGCTCATTATGCCTTTTACCTTACAGGGGGTTTACTACCGCTTTAATAAGAAAAGCTCATTATCATAGTTGAAGTACTCCGGAACTTAGTGTATACGATACCACTATAACTCCAGATGGCAAGGGGCTAATGCATTAAGTACCTAGTACCCCCTTTACAAGATATGCATACCAAATATGAATTAAAATGAATCAAAAAGTAAAGTGCACTGTGCCTGTATGTTTCCTCGGTTGCCAGAAAGATGAGAAAGCAGCTGCTGTGTACAGCAACGATACACTTCCTGGTTCCTCGGCCCGTAGAGCACACACGTCACTTCTGGTTAATGTCGTAGATCACGTCACTGACGCGTTTCGACACTTTCTGACTTTGTCTGAGGGAGATGTTTTATTCCTTTCACATGGTTTACTGGAGCCCTGTATAGCGTGACTGACATCCGCAATGCCCGCTGGTCACTGACCCAGTGCTCTGGGGTTGGAAAGCACTTGCCCTGTTGCATACCAGTGACCTATAGGGCTCCAATCTAGAGTCCTACCCGAATCTGCTGCCTGAGCTCCAGTTATTCATCCTTAGACACAGTCCTGGAGTATGCTGAAAGGACAATCCGCATCAGCCCCAGGAACTCTGATGCCAGATATATATCTCCGCTGGGGTGACTGAAGTCTGTTATCCTGATCTTGGATCCCGGTGGAGGTTTGGATGTCCCAGACTTCAGGAAGCATCCCCAGGGCCATCTTTAATATTGATTGAACCCTGGGCAAAATTTTTCTTGCGCCCCCCCCCATGCAGTTTTGCTTTAAACCTGCTCCGAGACATACAATAAATAGCAGCTAGACTCAAAATCAGTTTACTGAATCAGATCAGACAGTGATTGCGATTGGTCTCTAGAGGTTACAGTGTATCATTACCGCTCACTGACTGGTTGCTAGAGGTTACAGCAAACATTTCGGCTCAGTGATTAGTTGCTAGAGGTTACAGCACATGATTTCTGCGATGAGATTACTGTACATCAATACTGCTCACTGATTGGTTACTACACATCATTACTGTTTACTGATTGGTTTCTAGAGGTTACAGCACATCATCTCCTCACTGCCTGCACACCAAGGACAGGACCTTGCTCACCTGTGAACCCCAAACTGTAATTCCTTCTCTGCCTACCTCTGCACACCCCACACTACCCCCCCCCCCCCACTAATTTGCTTATCTTTGCAGAACAGGCTGATGGTAGAGTTAATGACCACAGTTGTAGGCAGGACTTTCAAGCATGTTCTTTTATCTCCCCAGTTGGTAGCATTCAGTATAGGTGATGTGATATGACCTCAGGGGGGGCATGATATACATATGAATACCATATGATATACATATGAATACCACCTCTGTTTACATAGAATGCTGCTGGTCCACCACTATTTACATATGAATGCAGCTGCTATTTACATATCAATGCCAGTATTTACATGTAAACACAGGGTCTGCAGGTGAGTCATCTGTGCACAACAATAGGGCAGAGCTGGGCAGCTTTAATAACAGAACTTCACACTGAGATATTAGGATACAGCACAAGACTAAAACCTCAAGGGGCGAGGGAATTTAAACTGGGATAGTTGGCAAGTATGAGGCAGCTGCTTTGGGCCCAGAACAATGACAGGGCCCAGGACAGCTGCCCCTTTTGCCCTGTCTTAAATACGGCCCTGAGCGTCCCACTGCTTGCCACCAATGCAACGAAACGTCCCACACTCCGCATCTGCAATGAATTCTGACAGTATGGAGCAGTTACTATTTCTAATATGGTAAATAAAGGGTTCCTAGAGTTTGAGTGCCTACTAGTGGCTGGAGTTGATGACATTAGCATCTGCTATGAGTCCCGACAGTATGAAGCAGTCACTATTTTAATATGGCATATACAGGGTTCCCAGAATTTGTGTGGCTACTGGGACATGCACTCGGGTTCAAAGTAAGATTGCATCAAGGGTCCCCAGGCATATACCTCACAAAGAGTATTGTTCTCTTAAAATCCAGGGCCCACAATCAGTAGGCAAGAGGCTAGCATTCAGTCCCCTCCAAAAGCCTTTGTCCCGAGTGAGTCTATCACAGTGATGTCCTTCCAATTGACGACAGGTGTAACACCTCATGCTCCCCAAGAGATAGATAAGACAACAATATCTTCTTATCGGATATTAAGACCTTTCAAGGACTGTATACTATATTTACTTTATTTATTTATGTTACATGCTTACAGTTTATTAGTTTCTATGGTAATTTGTAATTGGAGTCTCACTTCTGGCACCGCAATTGTAAAATCATTGTTGAAAAGATATGATGAAATCTTCTAGTTGGGACATTTAGAAACAATGGTTTTTCCAGATAAGTCCGTTTTATTTGGCAATCTCTCAGCGCCCGCTTAGTGACCTAGGCATTTGTAATCAGTAGTACTGATCTGACCATGTGCTGTTATAGTACTAGTCAGAGGTGTGCGCAGCCTATTGCATTAGGGTGTGCACTCCAGAGCTCAAGCACACTGAAGCATAGTAAACTGGAATTTAAAAAACAAATGAGTCTAGAGTGCACAACATTATATTAAAGCCCAACTCCAGCCAAAGCGTTCTTTTTTTTCTTTTTCTTTTTTGTTTGATAGGAAAGCGAGAAAGCGTTATCTCCTCTCACCACTTATATTGCTGTGTGTCTATATTGTAATATTTATCCTCATTTCCTGTCGATGTGACAGACATAATAGAAAATGAGTGTAAATACTACCAGTTCGGACAAAGACGGTTACAAGTGTTTTTTTATGGAGCTCCATTTAGCACTTTGGCATGGACCTTGACATGAAGGCTTTTTTCTAAAATGTCTTTTACACTACGCCACCTTCGGCCATATCTAGAGGTCAGAATTTTTGTTACTAGAGTTAGGCCTTAAGCTACAAAATTAAATTGTTTGCTGCAAATGTGTTCAGATTATACCTCTTCGATGATATAAATGTAAAATTAAAACACGCCAATTTCTTTACTTTCCCTAACATCAACAATGATGTGTTGTAAGACTGGGAATCGCCCGCATTATGTATCAGAAAGACAAACATGGTATTTGGTTGGGATATATAAGGAATTTGGTTTATCCACAAGAACAGATTCCTGAAAATATAAATACTGCAATAGAAATGGCGCACAGTGAAGAACATAAATTATTAATATGTTTTTTTACACAGCCTAAGATCATGTTACTCTAGGTATAATTACACTCAAGAGAAGAACGTAAATGTATTTTTACTATAGACCCTTCACCTCACTTAGTAGAATTAAGTACAGCCTCACAGATGCTCATTATTCTTATTATTACCCTTTTCCTGGCAGTTTGTAAAGGCTTCATAAAAAATAAGCCCTAGGCAGCCCACATTGAAGCTGCTGAAGGGCTAAAAGAACCAAAAAAAAAGGTAATGGGAAAATCGATTTACATTTTGCTAAATAGAATAGAACATAGAGTGATGTGAATGTACAAGAAACATACTGTATAATGCAGGGAAGAAAGAAGTCAAGTTATTGATGCATTTGTCTGTATCCAGGCTTCAGTACCTGATCAGATAAAAAGTATGGTGGGAAGGCCTGCAGAGCAGACAAGGCTGTACTGCACACCACCCCTGTGTGCTCCTCTGCATATTGAAGTAGAGTAGGGATGGTTTCAGGCAGCTGAGCATTCTTCAAAGATAGAAGGTATATTTTCATCTCATCCTCATCCTCTGCATTATTCAACCCTTCCAAAATCGTGTCCTTTGCTAGTTCAACATCCTGCAAAAAAAAAAGCAGAAACAGATTTATCAAGTTACTTATCAAATGCCCAACTCAAACTCAAACTGGAGAAAGTGTAGCAGGGTTATAACTAGTGTCATGTTTTAATTGATGTCTACTGCACCATTGGGAGCATTTTGCTCACCTGCAATATACATAATTATGAAAAGCAACGAAAAAGTGTAGCGCTAAACAATATCAAGCATAAAGCAACTATAGACCAGTCAGTATGCAGTGAAAGGGATCAGCTGTATCTGAGAAATGAATCTTATAAATAGGTAATCCTCATGTAGACATTGTGACTGAACAATAAAGGTGAGTAGTCCTTATAAAAACATATTTTAAACAGGAAAAAAAAAAAAAAAAAATTTTTATAAAAAATTTTTTGGCATCCCAAATGCAGACCGGCTCACTCCCACCGAGAGATGAAAAGGCTTACCGGATGAGGTGGACCCAAAGGGGCATACGCCGGATTGGGTCAGATAAGGCTTGGGTGGTGAGTGGCTGTTTTAGGCTCAAAGAAGGATGTTATCTCGCGGATTACTGTATTCCTACAAGTGGCACCCGGGTCCTGAAGGGTGTGGGCAATCTCACGGATATGGATGGTCCTGTAGATCCTCCTCTGCTGCCAATTTCAGCAATGTCTCCTCTGGAGATCTGATCTGACCATGTGCTGTTATAGTACTAGTCAGAGGTGTGCACAGCCTATTGCATTAGGGTGTGCACTCCAGAGCTCAAGCACACTGAAGCATAGTAAACTGGAATTTAAAAAACAAATGAGTCTAGAGTGCACAACATTATATTAAAGCCCAACTCCAGCCAAAGCGTTCTTTTTTTTCTTTTTCTTTTTTGTTTGTTTTTCAGCAATGTCTCCTCTGGAGACATTGCTGAAATTGGCAGCAGAGGAGGATCTACAGGACCATCCATATCCGTGAGATTGCCCACACCCTTCAGGACCCGGGTGCCACTTGGAGGAATACAGTAATCTGCGAGATAACATCCTTTTTTGAGCCTAACACAGCCACTCACCACCCAAGCCTTCTCTGACCCAATCCGGCGTATGCCCCTTTGGGTCCACCTCATCCGGTAAGCCTTTTCATCTCTCGGTGGGAGTGAGCCGGTCTGCATTTGGGATGCCAAAAAATTTTTTATAAAAAAGGACTACTCACCTTTATTGTTCAGTCACAATGTCTACATGAGGACTACCTATTTATAAGATTCATTTCTCAGATACAGCTGATCCCTTTCACTGCATACTGATTGGTCTATAGTTGCTTTATGCTTGATATTGTTTAGCGCTACACTTTTTCGTTGCTTTTCACATTTATACTTTGTTGGTCGTGTCAGCTGCTTTTGTTTCTTTTTTTTTTTTTTGGGTAGCGCAGAATCATTTTGTAAATATACATAATTAGAATTGGACAGCGCTACTATATATATATACCCTGTTTCCCCAAAAATAAGCCATACCCCAAAAATAAGACCTAGTGTTATTTTCGGGGATGGCTGCAATATAAGCCCTACCCTGAAAATAATCCCTAGTTAAAGTCATTAATATAATGTAATCCTTTTTTATAAAAAAAAGATTATATAATCTGCATTGTGTCTCCTTTTTGTAACTTTTTTGGGGAAAATATCTTATTTACAGCGCCACTAGACACTCACGTGACTTGCCAGAGGTCTCCTCTCCTCCCAGGTGCTTGGAGCAGGGAAGAAGAGTTTTGGCGGGTCACGTGCTGTAAATAAGGTTCTTTCCACAATAAAGTTACAAAAGGAGACACACTGCACATTATAATATTTGTACAAAACAGATTACATAATTTTACAATGACTTTAACCAAGATTTATTTTTGGGATTACAGAATGTCATAATGCTGACTCCTGAGCAGATGGGGAGAGGGGGGGAGAAGACAGGGGACACAGGAACTTTTTTTAAAAAACATTTTAATATTTTATTTCAGGTTTTTTAGAACATAGAGAGGGGTAAATGACACAGCACAAGCACTGTGTCATCTATCATGCTTTAACGGATCAATATATTTATTTTTTATGGTTACAACCACTTTAAGATCGTCATGATGACATGACTGTATTTGAATAAATGTAGATTATTGTACATACCGTAAATAAATAAGACATCCCCTGAAAATAAGCCCTAGTGTGTTTTTGTAACCAAAATCAATATAAGACCCAGTCTTATTTTCGGGGAAACATGGTATATATATATATATATATATATGTATGTACTGTATATGTATGTAAATTGTGACATGCAGGGATTAGTGTACACATTTACACAGTTTTTTATTATTTTATTTTTTATATTCATATTTATTTTTGCATATATTACATAGTAGTGCTGTCTAGTTCTAATTATATATATTGGGGGTGGTTTTGATACACCTTTTATGACAGTAGCTGCAAATTCACAGATTGATAGTCTAGTGGCACAGATTTATTTAAGTATAATTTTGCTTACCTGCCCGGGTGTGGCAGGGTACCAATGTGACAAGGGATTTAATTCTTCCCCAGTCTATCCATAACTAAAACAAGTTTTGTCTGGTTTTAAAGCCTAATTTTAGCTTAAATGCAAAAACCTGCACAATTGACATAACTTACAGTGACTAACAGTCAGTATGATGTGTCCCTTGTGCTGATTCTCTCGCTTTCTATAGATATCTATCTTTGTCCTAGCCCACCCCCTCATCCAAACCCCTGCAATATTCTGGTGTGGCAGGGGTTAATACAGTAAGGGGTTCACATCAAGAAAGCTTGACTATGCCCACCCTTTGCTGCCAGATTTGCCACTTATAGAAGCTCTATTCCAGCCTCTATGAATTACACAGCATTTGTGAATGGAGAGGACGGGGCTATCAATCATCCACCCATCCCCTATTACATAAGGTGACCAGATTTTTAAAATGAAATCCGGGGACATATTTTCTTTTTTTTTACTAGTAACGGCAGCAATCGTCAACTCTTTGCCCGTCTCCGCTGCCCGCCTCACAGCCTGTCAAGTCTAAAGCCCCACACATACTATCAGATTTTCTGCTGATTTTTTTCCTTCAGATTTACCAAAACCATATAATATGAGGTCAAACCTTAGGAGTTTCAATTTGTATGCAATCAGGCAGGCCCTTGCACTACATGGTTTTGGTAAATCTGAAGACAAAAATCAGCAGAAAATCTGATGGTGTGTATGGGGCTTTACTCTTCGGGCCCCGGTTACTACTGGGTGGGGAGCAGAGGAAGATCACTGCACCAGGGAAGGCAAGGATATAAGCTGGCAGGTGGCTGGACGGGACTTGTGCCAAGGCAGAAGAACAAGCGAGTGGAGCTGAATGGGCATGCACCCGAAACTGAAGAAATAGTCCCTCCGCTCCGACCAGCACATGATCATCAGAAAGGGGCACAGATAATGGTAAAAAATAAACCCCCATAAGCTAGTAGGAGCGGCAGAGGAGGGGGGGGGGGGTGCAATTCAGATTTTTTCTTTTTATTCTGCACAGGCTGTCTTTGAAATTCCCCCAGCCCCTGTTCAAATCCAATCCGGGGACAAAACTGGGGACAGATTTGGTCCGGGGACAGTGTCCTCAATCAGGGGACTGTCCCCAGAAACTGGGGATGTCTGGTCACCCTACTATTACAGAGAATTTTAGCTAAACTTAGGCTTTCACTTAAAATTTTATGCTCCGATGTTTAACATAGAAATACGTGCAGGGGAGACAGCCTGTATGTACCATGTGGGTTTGGTTATGGTATTACCTGGAATCATGTGGTACACCAGGGCACCCATATAAATAAAACCAACTGGTTGCTATTGACCATGGAAACACCTACTTCTAAGCTAAAGATTCTGCAGGTTCTGATTACGGCAGTACTTATTCCAATTTTTGATCAAATGTGTAGTTGGTGATATGATTTGGTTATGCTACTGATTGTCTGCTATTTTTCTTAAGTCTGTACTGTGATGGTTTAACCACTTCAGCCCCGGACCATTTGGCTGCCCAAAGACCAGAGCACTTTTTGCGATTCGGCACTGCGTCGCTTTAACTGACAATTGCGCGGTCGTGCGACATGGCTCCCAAACAAAATTGACGTTCTTTTTTCCCCACAAATAGAGCTTTCTTTTGGTGGTATTTGATCACCTCTGCGTTTTTTATTTTTTGTGCTATAAACAAAAAAAGAGCAACAATTTTGAAAAAAAAGAACAATATTTTTTACTTTTTGCTATAATAAATATCACCAAAAAATATAAAAAAAAACAATTTTTTTCCTCAGTTTAGGCCGATACGTATTTTTCTACATATTTTTGGTAAAAAAAAAAATCACAATAAGCGTTTATTGATTAGTTTGCGCAAAAGTTATAGCGTCTACAAAATAGGGGATAGTTTTATGGCATTTTTATTAATAATTTTTTTTTACTAGTAATGGCGACGATCAGCGATTTTTATCGTTACTGCGATATTATGGCGGACACATCGGACACTTTTGACGCCATTTTGGGGCCATTGTCATTTATACAGCAATCAGTGCTATACATTGCACTGATTACTGTAAAAATGACACTGGCAGTGAAGGCGTTAACCAGTAGGGGCGCTGAAGGGGTTAAGTGTTTCCTAGGGATGTGTTCTAACTGTGGGGGGGATGGGCTACGTGTGACACGACACTGATCACTGCTCCCGATCACAGGGAGCTGTGATCAGTGTCCTGTCACTAGGCGGAAAGGGGAAATGCTTGTTTACATCAGCATTTCCCCATTCTTCCTCTCTGTGAGACGATCGCGGGACTCCCGGCGGACATCCAGTCCACGGGACCTGCAATCACACTCACGGAGCTTGCAGGGCGCACGCGCCCACAATTCTGCGTCTTGGAGGCGACATACCTCTACGTTGATTTGCCCAGCCGTGCCATTCTGCTGACGTATATCGGCGTGACACGGTCCTTAAGTGGTTAAATAAAGAAGTGGTAAAGGAATATAGATGTACAGCATTAACAAAGACTGGGGTGCAGGCCAAGGTTTCCACTTTTTTGGTTCACAGAAATCCAAATAGAGAGGGACACTAAAAAAAGTAAAAAAAGCTTTAAGGATTTTCAGAGTTCTGGATATTTGTTTATTTGTACGTTTGTGGTGCCAGCACTTGATGATCACCTGATTACTGTTCTCACTTTGCCCCCCCCCCCCCCCCCCCCCGATGGCATACCACGCTTCATTTGTCCACATAGTTCAATCAATTTACCTTCATCTGAATTTTGTGTAAGCATTCTGAGAGCATCTCACGGGATTATTAGGAGTGTACTTCCTGTCTCTTGGGTTTTACAACTTCCTCTGTGCTTGTTGCCTACCTGACCAAACACATATAAACTTCCAAGATATATTTGAATCCTACTTACTGACTTTTTTTACACCAGAAGTTTTGTGTGCAAAAGGAAGCAAGGAGCCTGCAATAGGTGTGCTTCGAAATTCTTCTTTTACATCATAAATTAATGTTCTAAAATCACCAGTCTACCGCTAGTACAAAGTGGGATGGCCTGGTGGATGATGAACTAAAATACTGAGCAGTCAGTCTGTGCTCCCTGTAAGCATTTCAAGGTTTAATTTTCAGTTGTGATTGGAAAGTGCCTTAAAGCTAGACTTTAATGAACTGTAAAGTATATTTTGATCTACTATAAACTGGCTGCAAGCCATTTCATAAGATTACTGTCAGTTTTTAATACACTTGTACAAAGTTTTATGTTCAGAGCTAACTGTGAGCGTGTGCCAAGAAATATATGTACACATTTAACTCCAAAACGACTAGTCATGGCATAAAAAGTTATGTTGCAGACATGTACGTGTATTCTATCCTAAAAATATTTTTATTCTAAAATTAAGAACTGAAAAGAAGAATGGCACACCTTTCCATCAAATCCACATCAAGTACTTTAACACAACTGCAATCACACATTTCTCTACTGTTACCACTGTACCTACACACTTTTCCGCTCACCAACAGTGCACCCACACACTTTTCCACTGGTCACCACTACAACCACACACTTCTCCACTGACCAACACTGCAACCACACACTTCTCTACTGGTCACCACTGCACCCACACACTTCTCTGCTGACCAACATTTCACCCACACACTTTTCCACTGGTCACCACTGCACCTACACTGACCAACACTGCAACTGCACACTTCTCTACTGGTCACCACTACATCCACACACTTCAACACCGACCAACACTGCAACCACACACTTCTCTACTGGTCACCACTACATCCACACACTTCAACACTGACCAACACTGCAACCACACACTTCTCTACTGGTCACCACTACATCCACACACTGACCAACACTGCAACCACACACTTCTCTACTGGTACCACTCTACCTATATACTTCTCCACTCACCAAAACTGCAACCACACATTTCTCTACTGGTCACCACTGTACCTATACACTACTCCACTCACCAACTTTGCACCCAAACAATTTTCCACTGGTCACCACTACAACACCACACACTTCTCAACTGACCAACACTGTAACCACACACTTCTTTACTGGTCACCACTGCACCTACACACTTCTCCACTCACCAACATTGCACCCACACACTTCTCTACTGGTCACCACTGCACCTACACACTTCTCCACTCACCAACATTGCACCCACACACTTTTCTACTGGTCACCACTTCACATACACACTTCTCCACACACCAACATTACATCCACAAACTTTTCCACTGGTCACCACTGTACCTACACACTTCAACACTGACCAACACTGCAACCACACACATCTCTAATGGTCACCACTACATCCACAAACTTCAACACTGGCCAACACTGCAACCACACACTTTTCTACTGGTTACCACTGTACCTACACACTTCTCCACTGACCAACACTGCAACCACACACTTCTCTACTGGTCACCGCTGCACCTACACACTTCTCCACTGACCAACACTGCAACCACACACTTCTCTACTGGCCACCACTGCACCTACACACTTCTCTACTCACCAAAATTGCACCCACACATCACCAGTGACTTTCACTGCACTCACTCTCTTCTACACTGATCAACACCGCACCCACATGCTTCTCCATTGATTGCCACTGCACCCAAACATTCCTCCAATGCCCAACATTGCACCCACACACTTTTCCGCTAAATACTACCACATGCACACACTTCCCCACTGAAAGCTGCTGCATACACACACTTCTCCGCTAACCAACACTGCATCCACACACTTCTCCGCAGACCGACACTGCACCCATACACTTTTCTCCCTGATCACAGTTGCTCCCACACTTCTGTCCAGTGACTCCCAGCAGAATCATACTCTTTTTACATTGATCAACACTGCACCCACACGCTTCTTTACTCACCTCCACTGCACCCACACAATTCTCTAGTGACAAATACTGCACCCACACACTTCCCCACTAACCACCACTGCACCCAAACACTTCTCTGTGTGACCAACACTGCACTCACATACCTCTCCACTTTAACAAAGTGAGTAGGCACACTCAGGTGTCTTAGCCCACAGACTATTAAAAAAAATACTCAATAAAAGTCGCCGGAAAGTCCATTAGGTAACGTGGCAGAGCCTATTCACATGGGCAAGCTAATCCCGAAGCTAAAGTAAGCTCTGTATGCAAACAAGAAAACAAAATAATGAGGGAAGCACCTCTAAATGTAGCATGGACTATAATGTAGTAAAATAAATGCCAAAGGACCACTCACAATTAAAATCAATTCACTGCTTCACTGACCAACCCTGCACCACCTACTTTACTCTCTGGTCACAGCTGCACCCACACTTCTTCACTGATGAAAGCTGTACCTGTGCACTTCTCCATTAACCAATGCTACTACAGCCAATTCTCCATGTTATGTTATATGACATACCACTTTTGCACTATGTGCGCTATGCTACACGTTACATTACATTACATTGATGAGACTGCTAAACTCTGTACAGTGCAGTGTACATTAATAAAAAAAAAAACTTGGAACTTGGAATTTCATTCAATTCAAAACTCATTCAATGAGCAGACATTCTTTTGTAAGCACATATAAACAAAAGTGTACTTGGGGAACAAAGTATTTTCCAAAGGACATGTCAAAACATATCTGGAATCAATAACGTTCATGACAACAAACCCCTTAGGACTTCAGGGATTATGTCAACCAGAAAGGAAAGTCTTAAGGAATTAATGAATGACCTACCTCTTCTTCACAAAGGTCCATTCTGCAGATCTTGCCAATAATTGCTCCTGCTATAATAATTCCTGTTTCCATAACCTCTGGGTTTGGCACTTTTGCTCTAAGCTTTTCCTGTAAATGAAAGTCAGTTCTCAATTTTTAGAGTATACTTACACCACAGAATATATTATTTTTTGTATATGAAAGCAATCAAAAGCTGTTATATGTTAGAGTTGTGTTATCCATAGGTAGTTGTAATAAAAAGAAATATAATGCTACACGTTACAACATTTCTCCCACCTGTCTGGATATGCCTTGCCTTCATTAAAGCTGAACTACAGAAAAATAAACACAAAATCAAAGCAGCTATGTATATTCATTTTAAACCATAAAATGTATTTTAAATGTGTCTGGTGTAAGTACCTGAATTTACCTTGATATACTATATATTTCTCCTGTAATCTCCAAAACTGGGAGAGACAGGGTCAGCAGTAAAAGCCATTCAGGTTTTTCTGTATTTCAGTGTGCTGGCAGGGAACATACTGCCAGTAGAAGACACCAAAGTGAGCAGAGGGATGGTTTCTTCATTATACTGCTGTTTCTACATTACTCAATCAGCAGGCTGAGGGTGTGCTAGACTTACCTATACTGCCACATCAGTTATATCCAGCTCCTGTATGTGCTTTCTGGCAGGGGTGCTTGGCTAAACAGGATTAGCAGTCCTTCAGCATTCAGCAAACAGTGTACACATACAGTATTTATGTCAATTGCGTATACAGCTTTTTGCACAAAGTTGACTTTATATTACTTTTAATACAGGCTGGGTTTGCCACAAATGTGGGTGTGGTTAAGAAAAAAAGGGTTTTTGTACTCACCATAAAATATTTTTCTCTGAGTCTATTGAGAGACAGAGCTTTATGATAATTAAGTAACTTATAGAGTTACACTGCCACATACAGAAGAAATAGACACTAGACACATAGAAACTGAAGGCCTGTCCCTTGAAACACTCCCACTTCACACCTGCGCAGTTGTAGCAAACAGTCCAAAGACAGAATGATAGCAAATGAGGGGAGGGAGCTGTGTCCCTCAACAGATACCAAGAAAAGGATATTATCATAAGTACAAAAATCCTATTTTCCCTATCATCCACTGAGGGATATGTTTTCATGATAATTAAGCAACCTAGGGACATCCGAAAACAGTCCAAACTGAGGGGCAGACATGCCAAAACATACACAGGAGAAACCAGCCCAACAAGAGCAAAAACAGAGCAAAAGGCAACCAAGGTCATTAAACAACCCCTTGCATAACCTTTTGGTCAAAACTGGTATTTGTAAAGGCAGACACAATCTTGTTAAACATATATAAATAAGACTAGGTTATAGCTGTGCAGATTTGAAATATAAAGGCCTGATGACGAAAAGCCTAATGCCGTGTACACAAAGGTCCGACCGTCTTACCGACTGATTTTCAACGGACATTTGACGGACTTCCGACTGACTTTAGAACGAACAGATTTGCCAACACACGATCACACCAAAGTCCGATGGATTCGTACGTGATGACGTACGACCGGACTGAAATAAAGAAGGTGATAGCCAGTAGCCAATAGCTGCCCTAGCGTCGGCTTTCGTCCATCCGACTAGTATACAGACGAGCTGATTTTTTGACCGGACTCAAGTCCGTCGGAAAGATTTGAAACATGTTTCAAATCTAAAGATCGTCTGATTTTCGCCCGAAAAAGTCTGCTGCAGGTCCGATGAAGCCCACACACGGTTGGATTGTCCGACGGATTCGTCCCGTCAGATTAGTCCGGACGAAAAGTTCGCCCATGTGTACACGGCATAAGAAATACTTGTGTCCCTGGTGGAGTGAGCTTTAATGGGAAAAGGAAGCAATTTATCTTGAAACTCATAGTATTGCATGATAACAAGTCTAATCTATCTACAGCCAACAGTGGATCCGGAAGCCAGAGAACCTCTTTTAGGACCTTCTGAAATGACAAAAAGATAACCAGTCTGCCTAAAAAAAGCAGTGTCAGAAAGGTAAACCCTGATTGTCCTCAACATATCCCAACAATTGAGAGATATATCCTAGAGGTGAGCTGATGCCAGACACAGGGAGGGCAACACAATATCTTCATGAGGTGAAAAGCAGAAGGTCCTTGGTGTTGTGGAAACTTTTATTAATGTATGTTGTCAGATGTTCCCCAGTGTCAGTTTTGCTGTAATACGCTCATGCGAGCAGATTCACACATACAGATGTTGGTGGAAGACCACTCGCTGCGGAAACCTTCCCGTGGACATGGCATATCTGTTTACTCTTTTAGGGATGTTCCTTTATGCCTCACCAAGAGACTGGTCACCTCATGGCGATTGCTTTAACGCTCCTAGCAAACAGATCTGCGTACATGGGAACCATAGCATAACCGTACAAAAATTATGGCCCATTGAGCCATGATAGAGTATGGCTCGCTTCATTGGTAGCAGTGGGAATGTGCACACAATCGTGTTCAGAGCCCTGTCAAATCGTGAGACACTTTGTTTCTCACAGGGAAGCTGGCAGCATGGCTCTGCACATGACCATCTGCACATGTTACTACTGGAATTCTATTTGAATATATACATGTGTGTGATTGGTTCTTTTGAAAGAATACAAGTGTCTGATTGGCTTATTCTGAAGCTCCCACCTTCTTTTGTTATTCATGTTTACAGTACAAATAAAAGCAGCAGATCATGCTAGAGAGGATTTTGCTAAGCTTAATGCGATACCAGCGTCTGTTACTTGGAGTCATTTCCCGGCATTACACAAGAGAGCTATGATTGCGCTTATTAGCACATGGAGTTATTTGCTTATAAAGAGAAGCTTGAATGATCCACAACATTGGTTTCAAAACAACCTTGTCTATATATAACACCAAATGGGGCCTCCTAAAGGACAATGCAGATTACTCAGAAACCCTTCTGACCAAAGTGATGGCCACAGGAAATACTAACTTATGGGATAGCAATGTCAAAGATATTTCCCAATTAGATTCAAAAGAAAGTCTTGATACCACCAAAAATACTAGATTTAAATCCCACACTTGGATCGGAGGGAGCAGCATTTGAAACCCCTTTTATAAAAGTACCTGTCAAAGAATAATTAGCAAGAGGGCATTGAAAAAGAGGGGATAGTGCAGATTCCTGACCTTTGAAGATGCTAAAAGCCAACTGTTGTTATACCCCCAAATGAAAGGAAAAAAAAAAAAACGAAAAAAGCACATGGATAAACTACCAGACACTTACACCAGTATATATAAATCTTCTAGGTTTGATAGAAAAACTTGCTGGAAGAAGACTGGCCTATTTTTACAAAGTCAAAATTACAGAATCCAAAATATCTGTATATCTCAAAACCTTGTTTCAACAGCCAGGTAGTTGAAGCCACCAAAAATCAGGGGGGAAAACTGGTCCATGGGGTAACAGATCTGACTGATCGGTAGAGGCAATGGAGTGTCAGCTAACATATGATGTCCTGGATCCTAAGATTTCTAGTCACAGTACTTTGCATATGCCAGCTGGGCACAGTGCCAGTGGCCTCATACTGAATATGTAATGGCTGGACACAGTTCAGTATCCTCCATTAGCCTCTACTGTGCATATACTGTCTGGACACAGTGCTAGCAGCTCTACTGCTGTCCATGGAATAAAAGATCTGACCGATCGGGTAGAGGCAATGGAGCGTCAGCTAACATATGATGTCCTGGATCCTAAGATTTCTAGTCACAGTACTTTGCATATGCCAGCTGGGCACAGTGCCAGTGGCCTCATACTGAATATGTAATGGCTGGACACAGTTCAGTATCCTCTATCAGCCTCTACTGTGCATATACTGTCTGGACACAGTGCTAACAGCTCTACTGCTGTGCACAGAAGCATCAAAATGTAAGGATTGGGGGCACAAAAAAATTCACACTATCTGGGTGGAGCTTAATGTAAAGGGCAGTTTTACCTTCAGGATTTATTATGAACTGAACTGTAGCAAACCATCATTCATTTATTACATTGCTTGGAGTACTTATAAAAGTTTTATACCATCAATCCTAGCACTCGCAAGCAGCTTTGCAGGGAAGATGGATGTCGGGATTGAAGTTGCTAAGCCTGAATCAGCAGTTGCATCAGTATCTTCTGATTCTCAAGATATCTTTAAAAAACATGTCTACACTACTGTATAAGAATTATTTTGGGACTAAACACCCCCATCCCATTAGAAAATACCTCATGATTAGTCTCTATCAACTCGTGACCTAATTCTGTGTAATAATGTGTTGGTTGCTTAACCGTAAATTATGACTATTCATAAAAGTTGATATAATCATAATAGGAACATTAAAGCAGTGGTCTACAAAAGTAAAAACAAACTTCCCATTATTTTAAACCTCCTTGCACACGGGCCGAATGCTGGCCAACATTGCACTAGTTCAAAAAAAACAGCTGACATTCGGCCCATGTATATGGCCCCATGTCCGACAGTTTGGCTGGCTTCTGTCAGACGAGCATGCTGGAAAATCAGCAACTGATCGGCTCCCATTCAGCACTCTCAGCCAATGGCAGAGAGCGCTGATCAGAGTGTTCTGGCGGAGGGGCCGTCCCCCTGTCAGAACACAACAGCTCAGCGTGGGAGATCTCTGTACTTACATTGGGTCGTTAGTACAGTGGCTCGGACTGGAGCTGCCATTTTTTTTATCACTCTACTGGTAGATCAGGCTGGATATTGGAAATCCTCCACCCAGTTAGACAATGAGTGCACCAACCCTCTGCCATCCTACACATCTCTCTCCTCAGTGGGAGCTCTGTCTGAGTTCACACTGATGGTACTAGAATCTAAACAATGGGAGATTAATTTTGCAGTTTAGTGGCCTTACACAGCCTCACTTCTTGGACGGCATTCAGGGAATACAAAGGATTAAAGTGTTTTTTTAATAAATTAACAAACATGTGTAGCAGGCATGTTGTAATGCAATTTCTCCTTTTGTCCACAAGTTGGAGACAGAGAGATGCTGACTTGTCCTTCCAGAAAACTCAGAGACGCAAAGCTCACTGGGAAAAAGGGGAGTTTCAGGAAGTGCTGAGGTAAATTAGGTGAGAGAAAAGAGAGAGAGAGATAGACAGGTTTTCCACACAGCACTACAGAGAGGGTGCTGACAGGAGATCTGAGGAGGGCTGTCTGAGGAGAGTGCTCTGAGGTACCAGTATCTGATTGAGGGGAGAGACACACACTGACACCAGGGACTGTGTGACCCAACAGAGGGAGAGAAAGCCACGTTTCTCCTGAGACTACAGGGGAGAGTTACCGTGAGGAGAGGGGATAGAGGAGGACAGGAGTGGTGAGGTGACAGGACTGCGTGGTGGAACTCCACCTAAGAGAGAGAGAGAGCCACACTGTCTACCAGCATCTGAGAGAGAGCCCACGCTTTTCCCGAGACTGCTGCCAGGAGACTGAGGATAAAGGAGCCAGGAACAGTGTCACCCACACAGTCCTCCACCATTCAGCCCAGGGACCCTGCTCAGCAACTCAGTGCCATCTAGCCCAGCGGAGACAACCCACACACTGCTTCGGGGATCACAAGACCCATCCAGGTGTCCTGTTGGCTATTCTCCCATCACCCTGCCAGTTCCGGTACTAGCCATCTTGATCAGCCAACAGGAGGTGATCCAGTGCCTTACAACATTGCCAGGAGCCTGAACCATTTTGGACTTCCGTTGTGCCATCACCCAGAGGATTGGTGAGCGGGTTTAAACCCAACATCTTTCTGAGCACAGTACAGACACTGCATGCAGACACCTATTTCCCTTTCTACTGTCAGAGGATGCTTGTTTGGAGCTGCCACTTTTAGCCATTCTGTTCTTACAAACCACTACCTAACGGAATTTCCCAGAGGTTTACCATCTCACTTTTGATTGATTAAACCTACTGTCTCTACAAAGGGCCCCAACGTTTGCTAGCAGAAAACACTGATACCCTTCAACTCAGAACCTGTAACGTTACAGAACTGTGCTTACTCTACCTGTTAACCCATTTCTTCTTTTTGTTTTGTTACTTTCAATGGTGTTTGTGGCCCAGAAGGAGCTGATAGATCTTCTTTCCTCTCTCTCAGCGTCTGTGTTATGGACATATAGATTCTAAATTTAAAGTTGCTAAGTATTGAAGGTTGTCTTTTCTAATGTATTTTTTTTTGCAAAAAGGTTTAATAGTGTTGTAAGCTTCCATATGCTTTAAACCATGATAATATATTCAATTTGTTTATCACTACCAGGTGTGTGTCTGTTTTTGGTAATAATCCACAGCCAGGATAACAGTATTTTTCACATGTGTCTTTAAATGTGTTTGCAGTAATTTAATTTAACCAAGTGTGCCAGAGGGGCTAAGGTCATTCTTGAGGTTGAGGTGGAGATCAGAGAACCCAAATTTACCAAGCGGCTCCTTCAGGGGTTGCGCTACACATATCATACTTACCTGCTCTGTACAATGGTTTTGCACAGAGCAGCCCTGATCCTCCTTTTCTCAGCTTCCCACCAGCGTTCTGAGCCTCTCCCCCTGCCAAGTGTCCCCATAGCTACCTGCTTGCTATGGCAGCACTCGTGTGTGCTCGTTCCCGAGCCCCGCTCTCAGTAGGGCACTTTCACACTGATGCGGTGCAGTTTTCCTGCACCATTGGTGCAGTGCAGAGTACTGGTGGTTTTCGTGTGGGTTAGCTGTAGTTTGCCATAAACTTCTATTATGTCCCATGGTTTTGGTTTCTCAAAGCAAAAAGTGAAAGAGTGGATTTGGTGCGCCTTCAGAAAGTAACATAACCGGTAAAGCAGAGTTCAGAGGTCAGTGCTAAGTGAGACAGAGTTCAGAGGGCAGTGCTAAATTATGCAGAGTTCAAAGGTCAGCAGAGCTAAGTGATGCAGAGGTTGGGATCAGTAGTGACACAGTGTGCAGTAGTAAGTGACCCTCTGTCTCACCTCTGCACTGTTTATCTTTGTTCTCTGTTTATTCCCTGGGACTCTGCCCATTACTCATTAATGCAGCTCCAACTCTTCTCCCCTCCTCCTATTCCCTGATCCAGTAGGTGGAGCTAAATTACAGCTACACATAGCCCTGCTTACTGGACCAGGGAATAGGAGAAGGGGAGAATATCTGAAGCTGCAGTACCCTGAATATTGTGGTGAGTCCCATGAATAAGAACAGAAGTAAGCCAATACACTTTCTGTGTCTCCCATGCAGCTGCGCTTGTCACAGGCATCTACAGAGGAAACGTTGTTTCTTTATGCCAGGGAGAGGGAGTAGGACTATGATTGGCTTGTATTCCCGCCCCTACTGCCATGCCGCCCTTTAGCATCCGCATCCACTCTGTATAAAGCCAATCACTGTCAATCACAGCTCCGCCTCCCTACTCCCTGTTCCAGCACTTACTACGATCCCCCTCCGTTTCTTCTGTAGCTGCCTGTGGAGGTAGCTGCAGGGAAGACACAGAAGCTAATTAGTGGAGCTGAGTGTTGGAATGGCTCTGGGATTCAGCCTGGATTCGCAGGACATTGAGATTTAACTCAGGTCTTGAGACAGTTTCTCAATCCAGGGCAGTTGGGAGGTATGCACATGGGGTGATTAGGATGTGCCCAGGCATGTCCGGCACACCCCGTGCGCACGTCCTTTGCCCAGTGAATTGACTGTCCCCAGGTGATACAGAGATGAAACTGAATTCTCCTACATCTGCAGCTCTCTCTTCTCTACAACAGTGCAAAGTGCACAATTTATACAGCTTCTCTAAGCTTTCAGAAAGCAGGGGGCATAGTTACATAGTTACATAGTTAGTAAGGTTGAATAAAGACACCAGTCCATCGAGTTCAACCTGAGCGAGTGTGGGTGCGTCTCTACAATTATCCCTATTTTTATTTAAGGTACCCATATAGCGCTGTGTCAATTTTTACTCAGCGCTCCACACATATATCGCACACTCACATCGGTCCCCTACCCTCAAGGAGCTCACAATCCAAGGTCCCTAAAATTCATATACTAGGGCCAATTTTTGGACAGAAGCCAATTAACCTACCAGCATGTCTTTGGAGTGTGGAAGAAAACCGGAGTACCCGGAGGAAACCCACGCTGGTACAGGGAGAACATGCAAACGCCAGGCAGGTAGTGTCGTGGTTGGGATTTGAACCAGCGACCCTTCTTACTGCTAGGCAAGAGTGCTACTCACTACACCACTGTGCTGCCCCTAAGCTGAGGCTGAATTTGCACTTTGCAGAGCTGAGGAGAGCTAAGAGCTGATTGGAGGGAAGGGACACACCCCCTTCACATAGCACACAGGAACAGAGCTGCGGTACCTCCCTCCCTGTCACCTTTTTATCTCTTGGTGTCAGGAAAATTTGTCAGAAATGACTCATTCAGATAGTAGAGGAATGAGGCAGCAAACTGAAATAACACTTAGTGCTCTGGATTGAGAAAAGTACACACTATAGAGGGATATGCAAAATAGCTTTAGTATTATATGACTTACTAGCACAAGATTGAGGAGCTCTATAGAGGGGTGTGGTGCAAAGGCTGCAGAATATAGAAATTTCTCATGTATCTTTGCTTGTTTCTTTTTGGTAAAATCCAGGAAATCTGAAAGTGCGAATATTGAAGCATGTGTCTGGGCTGCGACTGCGGCATCAATAAAAAACGGTCTGCAACATAATATACAATTCATCAGTTTCTGAATAGCAATCACTATAATCAATGAAAACATTAATCCAGTAACAATGATATAAGATAGATAGATAGATAGATAGATAGATAGATAGATAGATAGATAGATAGATAGATAGATAGATAGATAGATAGATAGATCCCAAGTGCATACATATATTAAAGCTGAGCAAAATATTACACGCCTGAACGCTTACATAGAATCTATCCATCTGTTCCTGCCTCTTGCTGGAGGTGTAACTCAGCCTCAGCGGATTTCATTCATATTTTTTGGAATTGTCCTCAGATTGAAATTTTTTGGGTTGAGGTAACCAAAGTTATTTTGACTGTCACCACTGTTCCTGTGCCATTGTCTGTAGAGGTATGTCTGCTGGGACTCGTTAAGCCACTGGCCCCACGCCGGGCAATCAGAACCCTGCTAGGATTATTACTTTACTATGCCCGTAAATCTATAGTACTCAGATGGAAGGCCTCATGTGCACCTTCAATAAATTTCTGGAAGAGGTTGGTGAATGCGGCCCTACCATTGTACAAAGCTACTTACCTGTCACGTGGTTGTGAAAAAAAATTCCACAAAATATGGGATATTTGGACGGAATCCCGGTCTACTAATTCAGACTCGATTGATGATTAGTACATTCTATTGAGTAACCGGGAAGGGCTCAAATGGCGTTCCTGATCGCATAAAAGTCCCTGGGCTTTTCAGTCGATAGGTATGGGAAGGGGGGGAATTGAACAGGTTGTTATTATATTGCACATCTCATTACATAAATGAATATAGTGGGTATGGCAGTGTACACATGGAATTGGAAGACTACTTTAAACAGTCGCAAGGTGGTTGAGCGTACAATGGTTTAGTTAGGAATATAGATATAGACTCTATGTGTATGTTTTTTTTGTTTTTTTTTGTTTTTGTTTTTATGTAGTTGTTGATCGAGCCTGGGTATGCCCAATAGGCTCTGTTTTGTTCGGTACTTACATTGAAAATCTAATAAAAATAATTTAAAAAAAAAAAAAAAAAGCTGAGCAAAATCTTAAATGTAGCGTACATTTGTATTCAGCCCCCTTTACTCTGATACCTCTAACTAAAATCTAGTGGAACCAATTGCCTTCAGAAGTCACCTAATTAATAAATAGAGTCCACCTGTGTGTAATTTAATCTCAGTATAAATACAGCTGTTCTGTGAAGCTCTCAGAGGTTTGTCAGAAAACCTTAGTGAACAAACAGAATAATGAAGGCCAAGGAACACACCAGACAGGTCAGGGATAAAGTTGCGGAGATGTTTAAAGCAGGGTTGGGTTATAAAAGAATATCCAAAGCTTTGAACATCTCATGGAGTACTGTTCAATCCATCAATCGAAAATGGATAGAGTATGGCACAATTGCAAACCTACCAAGACATGGCTGCTCACCTAAACTGATAGGCCGGGCAAGAAGAGCATTAATCAGAGAAGCAGCCAAGAGGCCCATGGTAACTCTAGAGGAGCTGCAGAGATCCACAGCTCAGGTGGGAGGATCTTCCACAGGAAAGCCATTGTTGAAAGAAAGCCATAAGAAGTCACATTTGCAGTTTGCGAGAAGCCATGTGGGGACACAGCAAACATGTGGAAGAAGGTGCTCTGGTCTGATGAGACCAAAATTTAACTTTTTTGGCCTAAAAGCAAAATGCTATGGGGGTTATTTACTGAAGGCAAATCCACTTTGCACTACAAGTGCACTGACCCAGGACCAGTGCATTCTGAGGCTCCAGCGCTAGAGCTGTAAAAACGTCAGACGCCAGCAAAAGGTGTTAAACGCGAATTAACAAGGCTTAACGCTGTGTTAAGCCTCGTCCGGCGTTTCTGTCTCTATTGAAAATCAATGATTCCCTATGGGAGCCCATTGATTTTAATTGAGGTCGCACCAGAAGTCGGATCAAGAGGACCCGACTTGCGGTGCGACTTGTGTGCTGAGAATCTTGAAGGGGGAACCCCGCGAAAATGTAAAAAAAATTTGCGTGAGGTTCCCCCCCCCCCGAGACGATAACAGACCCTTCGGTCTGGTATGGATCTTAAGGGGAACCCCCACACTAAAAAAAAATGGCGTGGGGGTTCTCCCAAGATCCATACCAGACCCTTATCTGAACACGCAGCCTGGTAGGTCAGGAAAGGGGGGGGGCGAGCCAGTGCCCCCCCTCCTCCTGGACCATACCAAGCCACATGCCCTCAACATGGGGTGTTGGTACTTTGGGGCACCCCCCACTCCAAAGTACCTTGTCCCCATGTTGATAAGGACAAGGGCCTCTTCCCGGCCAACCCTGGCCATTGGCTCTCAGGGTCTGCAGGCGGGGGGCTTATCAGAATCTGGGAGCCTCCTTTCATAAGGGGGCAACCAGATCCCGGCCCCCCACCCTATGTGAATGAGTATGGGGTACATTGTACCCCTACCCATTCACCTGGGGGAAAAGCATCAATAAAAAAAACACACTACAAAGGTTTTTAAAGTAATTTATAAGGCAGCTCCGGGGGTCTCTTCCGACTTCTCCGCGATCTCTGGCCTCTTGATGATCTTGGGGGTACCCCCACACCATTTTTTTTTTGGTGTGGGGGTTCCCCTTAAGATCCATACCAGACCGAAGGGTCTGGTATCGTCTTGGGGGAGAACCTCACTCCTTTTTATTTTCGCGGGGTTCCCCCTACAAGATTCTCAGCACACAAGTCTCACCGCAAGTCGGATTCTCTTGATCTGATTTCTGGTGCGACCTCTATTCAAATCAATGGGCTCCCATAGGGAACCATTGATTTTTGAATAGAGACAGAGAAACGCAGCTGAAAGCTAGCGCGGCTTAACGTGCATTGAATTCAATGCAAAACGCAGGAAAAATTGCGTTTTTAAAGCTGCTTTTTTCCTGGCGTCTGTACTAGCTTTACAGCCCATTTTTTAAAACGTTCCTGTGCATGTAGCCTAACACTAAAAAACTAAAACTAACACCCTGAACACACCACCATGAACCATGGTGGTAGCAGCATCATGTTGTGGGGATCAGAGCTGTGTGGTGAGGTCAGTGGCTGGTGAGGCACTGGCTAGTATCAGAGCCAGATAAACACAGGTTACATACACCATGAACTTTAGAGCAAGAGCAATAATTCTAGCACTAAACCTCCTCTGTATCTCTAAACATGTAACCTGTTAACCTATAAACATTTTTAAAGCGTCGCCTATGGACATTTTTAAGTACCAAATTTTGACGCCATACCACGAGTGTGCGCAATTTTAAAGTGTGGCATGTTGGGTATCTATTTACTTGGCGTAACATCATCTTTCACATTATACAAAAAAATCGGGCTAACTTTAGTTTTTTTTATATTTTCCCAAAAAAAATTGCTGTGCGAGTACCGTATAACATAAAAAGTTGCAACATTCACCATTTTATTCCCTAGGGTGTCTGCTTAAAAAATATATATAATGTTTGGGGGTTCTGTGTAATTTTTTATCAATAAAAAAAAATTACACATTTTTACATGTAGAGGAGAAGTGTCAGAATTGGTCTGGGTGACAAGGGGTTAATTTCCATATGTAAATAATATACAAATAATTATTATATATTGTTTTTAAGGTAATTTACTATATTTTTAAAAACTGTACTCAAGCATAAATGATTATGTTATAACATATAGCATAATAATATATGATTTAGCTTGATTAAAACAGTACCTTTTCAGCAGGCAGCAGATTCTCATGCTCCCTCTTAAAGCGCAGGTCCCAAAAAAAATAAATTAAAAACATTAAAAAACAGCAGCTACACATACTGCAGTTGCTGGCTTTTAATAATATGACACTTACCTGTCCTGGAGTCCAGCGATGTCGGCACCGCAGCTGATGTTAACATCAGCTGTTGAGTGCTGCTGCCGCCACTGCGGGTAAGGGTACCTGGCAGTGTAGCCTTTCTTGTTCACGCCGGGAACCCTAATGCGAATGCGGGAGGCCCGCTCCTCTCTCCTACTGGCCCGGCGACAGGGGAAGGAGGAGGGAGCCACAGCCGTGACGTCAATAGCCGCAGCTGAGGATCCCGGAAGTGGGAAAAGATACCTGTCAAAGACAGGTATCCTGTGTCCCCCTCCCCCCGAAAGGTGCCAATTGTGGCACCGGAGGGGGGGAGGAATCAGATGAGTGGAAGTTCCACTTTTGGGTGGAACTCCGCTTTAAAGTGGTTGTAAACCCTCAGAGACAACTTAATCTGTTCAGATAGTAGATAACACAGGTAGCTGATCGTTGCCTGTGAAAGTGTACTTACTGCTGTATTTTCAATGAAAATCATCTTTTTCTCGTAGATGAGGTCATGCGCGATTGCGTAGTATGATCTTTTATTAACGGCATGTAAAGTGTGCCGTTTGTGTATTCCCTGCATGTCGGGAAATTACTGTGAACAAGCTTCCCCTTGCAATGCTGCACTGATTCTCTTTTTCCTGTTATTCCCGGCGCTACGGCGCATGCGCGAGATTTCAGAGTAAGGGCAGAAGTGACTACATAACAGATTCAGCTCTAAAAATGGCGCGGCCAATACCCGGAAATGAAGAGAAGACAAACACCCTAAATAAGGTATTTACAGACCTCAGTTAGGGCAGATTTCAATAGACTATCCCTTGTAATGAGCTACTGATTGTTTAAATTGAAAAAAAAAGAAAAATCGACTGGGGTTTACTTCCTCTTTAACTGTGTGAGAAAAACAGATTATGGGTCTTTTAGACACATGCCCCCTTCTATGACACTGCAGTGGGAGGACAGCCTTCACTGCAGCATTTTTATTGAACAGCTTGTTCCATAGGTGCTTTACCATTGGTGCACGGCTCCAAGCTGTCCATTAAGCTCAGTGCTTCTGACAAGAAGTGAGAGGCACTGTGAGCTCATCCTCTCAGTCTGCTGCAAACAGAGTGTGCCAGCTTGTACTTAAACTGACCATTCTGTATGTGGCTTCTGACAGGCTGCACAAGAAGCTCTGTATCTCTGGAAATATAGGTGGCAGGAGCCTCAAATTTTGCCCAGTGGTGGGGTAGGACTTCAGCTACCTAGCCCCCAATTCTGTGACCCCAGGTCACTGAGCTACAACCCATGAAGCTTGATCGTTTTTTTGTGGGGGGTTTTTGGTGTTTTTTTTTCTTTTTTTATGTTCATCGCAGGTGAGGCTCTGCTTCACCTGCCTCCCCTGACTGACCGTCCCTGGTGGGGATGCTCTTCTTCAGCAGGGACAGGGTAGCTGCTCAGAGTTGAGAAGATGGATGGAGCCAAATACAAGGCAATCTTAGAAGAGAACCTGTTAGAGTAGGGTGGAGGTTCACCTTCCAGCAGAAAAACGACCCTAAACATACAGCCGGAGCTACAATGGAATGGTTTAGATCAAAGCATTTTCATATGTTAGAATGGCCCAGTCAAACTACAGACCTAAATCCAATTGAGAATCTGTGGCAAGACTTGAAAATTGCTGTTCGCAGACGCTCTCCATCTAATCTGACAGAGCTTGAACTATTTTGCAAAGAACGATGGGCAAAAATTTCACTCTCTAGATTTGCAAAGCTAGTAGAGACATACCCGAAAAGACTTGCAGCTGTAATGGCAGCCAAAGGTGTTTCTACAAAGTATTGACTCAGGGGGGCTGAATACAAATGCACGCCACACTTTTCACATATTTATTTGTAAAAGAATGTAAAAAACATTTATCATTTTTCTTTCACATCACAATTATGTGCAACTTTGTGTTGGTCTATCACATATAATCCCAATAAAATACATTTACATTTTTGGTTGCAACATGACAAAATGTGGAAAATGTCAAGGGGTATGAATACTTTTTCAAGGCACTGTAAGTACCTTTTTCCTAATATACAGCTGTCACATGACCCAGACCTTTCCCAGCCTGTCTGCAGGGAAACATAAGCAGGAGGAGCTTCTAGTCCTCTGCTGCTAGTCATGTTAAAAAATAGTTAATATCAATAAACTGTTTAAATTGTAATATAAATATATAGTTGAATTTGAATTATTTTTTGGCAATAACATGGTGTAGTCATTTACCACTGTGTATACACCCACATGTGTGACTCTATAGACACATGTACTGCTCAGATGTAAAAAGGAGGACATGATCAGCATAGAAACTCACTGAAAGCTGAGCATGTGCAGAGCTGCCAACACTGCTTTGCTAAATCCCTAGCTGCATTGGGGACATGACAGAAGGTGTCGATAGAGAACAGCAGGATCAACCAAGTTTTTTGCAGAATACAGAAAACAAATCTCATAGTGACTGAATGAGTATGAACAGCATGTAATACAACATTGAATGATAGTTTTTCATGATATGGGTTTAGTGACACTTTAAATAAAACTCTATTATGTGGTTAAAATTGAATATAAAGTATGTTTGTCAGGTACTAATCTCCAAAAGCAAGCTCTCTTACTATGCTATAATTTGTTACTTTGTGCTTAAAGATTAAAAAATAAGTTGTTTAGAAACAGTATATATTTACTATATCTACTATCCTATGGGTCTACTGAACATGCATATATAGTACATTATTACCCTAGAAGAAAACAATTCAGGTGACTCACAGTAAATCAGGCGATGCTGCCTGGAAGAGCTGCTGAATATCCCTCTGTTTGGCATGCTTAAAAGTTTTCACAAGTGCTTGAAAGTGTTTGACAGTTGATATCTTAGGGACAGTCAGTTTTTTTCTTTTGGAAATTGCCAAGTACTTCTTGAGCTGAAAGGGCAATGAAAATCATGAGTATCTCAGCCTCAAAACCACATTAACACATTACATAAGATAGGACTTGATTTGCAGGCATGCTTTATTGGCTTAGAGTGGCATGACCATATGGAGAGGCCCAAACTGTTTTACTTGAAACCCAAAAGCCTGCCTGTGTTAGTATTATGCCCTGTACACGTGGTCGGACATTGATCGGACATTCCGACAACAAAATCCATGGATTTTTTCCGACGGATGTTGGCTCAAACTTGTCTTACATACACATGGTCACACAAAGTTGTCGGAAAATCTGATCGTTCTAAACGCGGTGACGTAAAACACGTACGTCGGGACTATAAATGGGACAGTAGCCAATAGCTTTCATCTCTTAATTTAATCTGAGTATGCGTGGCACTTTGTGTGTCGGATTTTCTGTACACACGATCGGAATTTCTGACAACGGATTTTGTTGTTGGAAAATTTTATAGCAAGCTCTCAAACTTTGTGTGTCAGAAATTCTGATGGAAAATGTGTGATGGAGCCCACACACGGTCAGAATTTCCGACAACAAGGTCCTATCACACATTTTCCGTCAGAAAATCCAGCCGTGTTTACAGAGCATTAGACTTAATATGCAACACAAAATGCATAGTATAAAGCATGTGGAAATAATTGTGGCATACTGTTTAAGCAGTAGAAACTTTTTGTACAATAGATAAGGGCAAGATAAAAAAGCCAACCATTATTGGTATTCATCACTTCTTTTGTGCAAGTTAAGAAACTTTCTAATCAGCCTTTTGTGTCAAAAATTGCTATTTTTAGAATTTGCCAGGCCTGCTTCTCGGTCAATTAATATGATTTATATTTAGAAAGCCAATTGGTTTGTTTTGTCTTAAAGTCACATGGCAGGTATTATGCTTTTTGTGCTCTAACCTAAGGTAGAAAACATTTGTCTACATAATGTAATATCTTCAAAAGAATTGGATCAAAAATTAAGAGGAAATATCTAAAAGAAAATGAGCCAGAGAAAAGGAGATACACTGCCAAAAATGGTAGGTGACCAAAGTAAATGAGACATGTGACAAGAAGGTGATTGCCCATAAAAAAATGACAGAATAATACAAGAGGAGGTTCATGACAAGAATCAATTTAGGAAGGAACAGGACGTTAGGTTGACAGAAAAGAGGCATCATGATCAGCAAAACATAGCACAAACTAGCACAAAGACAAACAATGGGGCACATAGATAGTGAAGGCTCAAACAAAACAGAATGGGGACCTCAGACAAAGAATAGGGCAAGCAAAGTACTCTAAAGTAATGGCCTTAGAGCTGATTTGAGTAGGTCTTCAAGGTCTAAGAAGATGCAGTTGACTCTTTTTCTAATATGTTTGATTGCTCATGATTCTGACCATGTCTTTAGACATTTACTTTTTAACAATAGAGAGACATTTTTAGAATGAACTGCACATTCTCTGATAAATAATCTGAAATCCCTCACTACAGTATATTTTGTTCAGCTGCCAAATGATTAGCTTTAAAAGACAGGGAATGGATATGGATCTTCAAATGTCCTATTTCAATGTGTCCTTGAAGTAGCTATCTCTTTGGACTTAATGCTTAGCCAGCCTTGAGATGAGCCCACAAGATGCCTAGCCTTCAATTATCAGAATGTGCAATTTGGAACTGATGACCTTCTTGTGATATACTGAGGTCAGCCACCTGACAAGGAAGTATTTGCAAAGTCCATCCAAGTCCCTAGAATTATTTAACAGAAGGAGAATGGATACAGCCAATTGCAGATAATAACTGCATTTTATTACACAGCAGTGAAAACCTCTAACAATGAGGAATGTAATCAAGGCAAATTAGGGATTTCCAACGATAAATAGGAACTTCACTCATTTTTTTAAAATTAAAAGTCAGCAGCTGCAAATATTGTAGTTACTGACTATTAACTGTAGCACTAAAATATAGTCATATTTTCTAATACTAAAATCGAATATTTACCAGTCAATGGATTCCAGCACCCTCTTCCCACAGCACCACCAACCTATATTTGTAAGCCAGTTGCGACTTCCTGATGTATCACAGTAGGCTCCCCACTGCACATACATGAGATCGCACAGCACAGTGATACTGGTCCTGCAGCCTTCTGGGACATGTTATGTGTCCCAGGAGGCTGCAGATGGGGAGGGGGGCAGGACAAATGATGCCACCCTTACGTAGGAGAGGATTAGGGAAGTTAGAGAGGGCACCAACAAAAAACCGTACCTCTCCAAAACTCAGTTACAGGCTGGGGAATAAACAGTACTTCACTTTTTGAGTGGGGTTCTGCATTAGTCTTCAAATGGCTATAGTCATCGTAAATGTAAACTGTAAATAAAGCAGCACAAAGGATGTATAGCTAAACAGCTGCTTTTAAAAAGCATCTAATGTTATAGTAATAATTTGTGATTCAATTCTCAGAAGCCTTACGGTGTATAAGGATCATGTCTTCGGGTTTTGTTTTCAACTTAAAACAAACCTCTGTCCAGATCATGCACGCTAAAGTTTTTACATATTGTACACCAGCAGTAAAAAAAACTTTAAAAACAAGCCCCTATTCATCCTTGTATCTATAGGCAATGTGAAGAAATAAACGTAGTAATAAACCCTCCTCATTTTCTTTAGAAAGCAATCAGTCTAGCCCCAAATAGCACATTACAATATATTATTGTATACAGCACAGTCCAGTTAAAAGTACAAATGTTATAGTCTCTAGCCGCAGTATAGTGCTTCATCTGTGCCTCTTCTCTGAAATTCCAGTCAGGGAGCACCCACTTATTAAGACTACATGTCCCATAAATTCATTGCACTAGCAAAGTGTGGAGAGCATGTGGGTAGGGCGCAGCGTGGTGTGGTAGCAATAACTCACACAGTCATTTGCAATAGAAAGGTTATAATGAAGTAAGGCAGCAACAGTTCACAACAACCCAGTGGGTTACCCAGCCAGGCACACTTGCAGTTTCCAATAAAGTGAAGAAATAGGTTCCAGCCGAACTGACAGCATCAGTTGGGAGGGGACAGAATGTGGCCTGGCCAGCTAGTGCCCAATCAGGACAGTATCCAGAAGACATGCAACCCTACACTTTCCCTCCGTATCAGGAACCTTTCCCTACCACTAGTACTGTCCCTAACTGTTCCCTTTAGTACCCACTTGCATAGAGCGCACCAAACCCAGGAGCCAGGGTCCTAAATAAAAAGACAGGGGGGGTGCTGCGCTAACCCAAGGGTCTATACTCATTAATAATTTCTTATAGTAATAGGACCGAAAGTTTCAGTGTATTGGAATAAATACACGTATAAAATCGCATGAGATGGAGTGTTTAAAACGCATGGATAGGTGTGATGACTAAAAGGTAGGGGCAACGTGGTTTGCTAATGTGTTGATCTAAAAAGGTGATATAAATATACGCAATATACAAATGTTGATCCAAAAGGTGATAGATATAGATATAAACAATAAACATATGTCTAAAACTCATGCAATCCAATAAATCCGATGTATCAAAGTGCTAGTGCTCTCGTGCCTTAAAATAAAAAAATATGATACAGACTGATGAATATAATAAAGTGCATGAATAGAAGAATATTAAAAAATTACAAAAAGTCAATATATCAAGTGAAAAACAAGAAAGGCAATAATCGCCAGATCCTGGTGTTGCAACAGGTGCAAGGTGAAAACTCAGTGAATAAATATCATACAATATACTTGCTAGTGTCCGGAAAAAAAATATATATAGTGTCCAAAAAATATACGTGCAGCCAAAGACAAATCTTATCAATGGTGCACTGAAGAAAGTGCTCAAACACAACAATAAAATGACAGTGGGGTGGTGGTATGCAGACAAAACACTCTGTGTCCTCTTCATGCAGCATGCGCTAGTGTAGGTAGTGGCCCCTTACCTAGCGGTGCTAGGTCAACCGCATATAAGTTGTTTAATCGCAAGGTCCTGGGTCTCTACTTCGTCTCTGTGTCCACGCTTGCCGACTCTACAGGATCCTATTGACGGCTAGATGTATCTAATTATGGTCCTAGTTGAGGTCCTGGGACAATGCGGCTCCTAGCTCCTCCTCCACATCTCATCTCCAAAGTATAAAATATAGGACAAGGTACCCAAATAGTGAAGTATGTATTATAGGGGTCACTTTATTCATATACACAATATGGACAGAGTACTCACATTGAGCAGTTTGTATCACAGCGTTATATCCTACGAGCGGCAAGCTCGTAATGCATTCAGCAGAGAAAGAAACAAGCCTATTCCGTCCCTACGCGTGACGTCACCGATCACGTGACTTCTTCAGGGGAAGAAGTCACGTGATCGGTGACGTCACGCGTAGGGACGGAATAGGCTTGTTTCTTTCTCTGCTGAATGCATTACGAGCTTGCCGCTCGTAGGATATAACGCTGTGATACAAACTGCTCAATGTGAGTACTCTGTCCATATTGTGTATATGAATAAAGTGACCCCTATAATACATACTTCACTATTTGGGTACCTTGTCCTATATTTTATACTTTGGAGATGAGATGTGGAGGAGGAGCTAGGAGCCGCATTGTCCCAGGACCTCAACTAGGACCATAATTAGATACATCTAGCCGTCAATAGGATCCTGTAGAGTCGGCAAGCGTGGACACAGAGACGAAGTAGAGACCCAGGACCTTGCGATTAAACAACTTATATGCGGTTGACCTAGCACCGCTAGGTAAGGGGCCACTACCTACACTAGCGCATGCTGCATGAAGAGGACACAGAGTGTTTTGTCTGCATACCACCACCCCACTGTCATTTTATTGTTGTGTTTGAGCACTTTCTTCAGTGCACCATTGATAAGATTTGTCTTTGGCTGCACGTATATTTTTTGGACACTATATATATATTTTTTCCGGACACTAGCAAGTATATTGTATGATATTTATTCACTGAGTTTTCACCTTGCACCTGTTGCAACACCAGGATCTGGCGATTATTGCCTTTCTTGTTTTTCACTTGATATATTGACTTTTTGTAATTTTTTAATATTCTTCTATTCATGCACTTTATTATATTCATCAGTCTGTATCATATTTTTTTATTTTAAGGCACGAGAGCACTAGCACTTTGATACATCGGATTTATTGGATTGCATGAGTTTTAGACATATGTTTATTGTTTATATCTATATCTATCACCTTTTGGATCAACATTTGTATATTGCGTATATTTATATCACCTTTTTAGATCAACACATTAGCAAACCACGTTGCCCCTACCTTTTAGTCATCACACCTATCCATGCGTTTTAAACACTCCATCTCATGCGATTTTATACGTGTATTTATTCCAATACACTGAGACTTTCGGTCCTATTACTATAAGAAATTATTAATGAGTATAGACCCTTGGGTTAGCGCACCACCCCCCCCCTCTCTTTTTATTCGATTTGTTTCGGGCTTGTGTCTGGGCCCTCACTTTGGTGCATGCAGCTGTCCAGTTGCATATGGTCTGTACAGTCTTTGAATTGCAGTTGGAAGTTTATACGATTACCACACTTTTTTCCAATTTGGTAGCGCAGGAGTAGCCCCCATTTTTTCCAGGGTCCTAAATAAACTCTGCCGCACCTAAGATGGCCACTAGATTCACATGGACAGCCAGCATCCAATCAGATCGCTGCCTCTGTGACTCAGGAAACCCTGTTTCCCATGACTTCCTCTCCCTTTGCATTGCCACTACAGTTGAGTTCCACCTACGATGGAGACAGCAGACTGCACCTGCCTACCAGCTACAAGCACCTTGGACGAGGAGCAGTTTTTTACTTTGTTGCCCCCTTCAGCTGCCTGTGCATGTCAGTGCACGAGGCTTCTTCATGTCTGTCTTCATAATACAATTCTAGGGCAAAGAGACACTTGACAATAGGAAAGAGGGGGCATTGATAATTGGGCTAGAGAGAGACAAATAAAAGGAAAGCTTCAGAAGAAAGAACAGCAGTAACTGATGTAAGTCTGACCTCTGCTGCAGGAAAAAAAAAAATAGCGTAATATCACTTCAGTTATCAAAGTTCACAACAGGGGCACTGTTTTTCTATGAGAGCAGAATCTGGGCAGCCTGATAGACTTCAAATGTAAGCAACGAACGTGTGTTTCTGTTTGACAGGAATTAAATGCAACTCTAGAATCTTTGAGTTGGTTGGGAATGAATAACTACACACTACAAGCAGCTAGAGAGGTCAGCTGCTTGCTAAGAAATATACAAGAAGCTTCATCTCCACAGGCTGGGCATAGGTACACTCAAAAGTGAATCTGTATTTTGGCTTTTTGGGCACTTCAGTGCACTTCAGTTCAGATGCAAATACAGCTCTTTAGTGATTATATCACATTAACATCACCAGTTCACCAGTCCATAACATCAAAGTATAGGAACACCATAATGGAATTGATGATACCTGCTTGTGAGCATCAACAACCATTCCGCCACAAAGAATACCAAAAAATGAGCTCAAACAGGTGTGAGGATATATATATATTTATATGCATGTGGTGCATTATATGCAGGATGAATACAAGCCATTTTAAGCTAAATGGTTTGTTTTGTATTTCTAATTCTTAGATCTGATCTGGTGTCTTGGGGGACCAATGTTGTTTTTCATCATACTCTGGGGATGTCAGCATTGTATTGGAGACTAGTGATACTATATAAAATGTATTGAATATATGCTGCATTTCCATTTATCTTGAATATGGCAATTTGGACAATGCGTCTTATTGGCCATTGCATATTGTTGTTTCTAGAGCCTATAATACCTGGGTAACTTGTATAATAACCCAGATATCCTCTACATTAACATATATGGAGAACAGTAAAGCCCCATGCACACACTATCAGATTTTCTGCTGATTTTTGTCTTTAGAATTACCAAAACCATGTAGTGCAAGGGCCTGCCTGATTGCATACAAATTGACACTCCTAAGGTTTGACCTCATATTATATGGTTTTGGTAAATCTGAAGACAAAAATCAGCAGAAAATCTGTAATAGTGTGTGTGGGTCTATAGCAAATTTTTTGCCCCTATGTCCACCTGACAGACTTTTGTGGGGTATACTCTGAAATGGCCAAGATTGTAATGTGAGCATAATATTTGAATATTATAAAACCTATGTGGATTGATGACTGTATATTTCTTATTCTGTTTTCATTAATTTTGTTTATGTACTGTATTTAGCTTTGTTTTACATACCCACTGTACTGATGAAGCAACTGTAATGCGGAACGCGTTGACATAACATCTGGATTTGGAGAAGCCCACTTTGAAAACTGTTTACTCTATTTGTAATACAAGCTTACTATGTTGGATTATATGCTTCCCTGTCCAGTAAAATGGGTATTATTTGTAACTGTTATAAACAATAGGGATTACATCCACAGCTTTTTAAATGTGCTTGTTTGATTTTAATGTGATATAATAAATTGTTAATGTCTTTATAAACATCCTGCACCATTAAAGTCAGCTATTAGTGGGTGGTTTAGTAGGGGGGTATAGTTCTCTTTTTCTGCTATCCCAGTATTGGTACTATTCTAATTAATATAGTGTATAATTTTCTTTTATGCACTTTTATTTTACAACATTGTCACATTATACTACTGAGGTTTAAAATATGTTTGTTCTTCAGCATATTCATTTGAAGTATGGTGGATCTTTGAACATGAACATTTCATTCATATTGCATCCTGAGCCTGTTCCTCAATTTATTTAAGTTTTAAAAACTGGCATATTGTGCTACAAATAAACGTATTATAATACAGTATATATATATATATATATATATATATATATATATATATATATAGATATATCTATATATATAGATATATATAGATATATATATCCCCTCTGGCTGGTGCCGGGCTGCCAGCACCTGCACAATAAAGTACTTTATTGTACAGGTATGCCCCATTTAAATGTGTTAGTTCACAGAAGCAAGCAGCCTGGCACTAGATTTTTACTGGTCTTCAGGGGCGTTGCTAGGGGGTGGCTATTGGGGCTATAGCCCCCAATCTGGGGCCCATAGCCCCGAGTCTCTTGCCCAGGGTCCCTGCCTAACCAGTGGGTTGCAGCTGTTGCACCAGGTGGGCTGGCTGCATGAGAGAGGCGGAGGAGAGAAGAGAAGTGAGCGGGCGGACGAGCAGAGATGACATCTCTCTCCACCCGCTCCACATCAGCGCTCTTTACAGCCAGGCCTCTTCAATTTGGGAGTGAGGTGTGGCAAGCAGCAGAGAGATGACATCATCTTTCACGGCACGCCACATCAGTTGGCAAGTGACAACCCACATCTGGTGGCCGGTGACGTGGCAAGTGACAATCTGCAAATGGTGGCAGGTGACGTGGCAAGTGACAATCTGCAATTGGTGGCAGGTGATGTAGCAAGTGACAATCTGCAAATTGTGGCAGGAGACGTGGCAAGTGACAATCTGCAATTGGTGGCAGGTGACGTGGCAAGTGACAATCTGCAAATTGTGGCAGGTGACGTGGCAAGTGACAATCCACATCTGCTGGCCGGTGACGTGGAAAGTGACAATCTGCAAATGGTGGCAGGAGATGTGGCAATCTGCAAATGTTGCCAGGAGACGTGGCAAGTGACAATCTGCAAATGGTGGCAAGTGACAATCTGCAAATGGTGGCAGGAGACGTGGCAAGTGACAATCTGCAATTGGTGGCAGGTGACGTGGCAAGTGACAATCTGCAAATTGTGGCAGGTGACGTGGCAAGTGACAATCCACATCTGCTGCCAGGCGACATGGCAAGTGACAATCCACATGATGGTGTCAAGTAACACACTGCATCTGGTGACAGGCAACGGTGGCAAGTGACATGCTGCATCTGGTGGCAGGAGATGTGGCAAGTGACACGCTCAGGGCTCCCACTGATTCTGCAGTATGGCGAGTTGAACCACTTCATTATATATTAGAATGTAACAATAGAAATAATGCACTTCAATCACCCTGATACCATATCATCCATTATGCCATGATAATTGAAGCGCCAACACCAGCCATCGCCCGTGACAAATTGCTTACCACTGGTCCCCCCCCCAAACCCCCCCCCCCCCCCCCCCGCGCGGGCATGCAAAAAGGTTGGTGAGCGCTGCTATGGGCTCTAGCCCCAGATCTTTTCAGACCTAGCAACGCCCCTGCTGGTCTTGTTGAAAAAGTGGGAGGCCAGAGCCATACAGCCATTTGAGGAGATAAATGAGGACCTATAGAGGGATTGGGGTCACAGTTTAATGAAGGGGAATTTTTAAAAATTCCTGCACTGGTCCCTTTAGCTTGCCATATACTGTATGGTATTTTGGGGTGCACCTAGTGTCAATGAATTTTTTACCTACAGAGTCATAAACCCAGACAAAAATAAAATATAGCATCTCAAGATACAATACATCAGACCTGAAAACGAATAGTAAAAAGTAAAATAAATCCCTAACCCTTAAGCTGTACTTCAAGTAGAAAATAAAACAACACCAACAAATGCTTTTGTGTATTATTCCTTAAAAATCATTAAAATTAATTTATTAGTTAAACTACTGTAATGCTGGCCATATAGGTTGAATGAAAAACAAAAATCTAACAGGAAAATTATACAGCATCAGTGGAAGAGTTCCAGGGGCTTTTAGTGTCAGAAATCCCAAAGAGTGGCTGTATCTGCTGGAATACAGCTGTTGTTCAGCCAACAATTTTCTACCTGGTTCCTTCAATTTTTGAGCCAAAGGGTGTCAGATAGAAGGGAGCTGACAGGGTCATCAACAATGCAAATTATGTCTGATTCTTCATGAATCAGATGATATTCCTACAGTGTATGGCCAGCTTAAGTACACATATTTGTCTTCATGTTAGCCTTATGCAATCCCCTGTACAGTAGTATTTAGTCTGGGAAAAAGAAGGAGCAGAAGGAGAAGGTCAGGAGCGTGTAAGCACTTCTGTTCTTTGACAGCTGCTGGTCTCATTCCAGCATCCTGGTTTTGGCTGTGACAGGTGATTCATGTAACTAGTGTGGCAAGTGAAATCTAACCCAGCTTTCCAAAAAAAATGTGGTTAATCACAGTTCATTCATAATTCAGAATGGGAGGGGGCAATTTTTTTTTGCACATAGGTCCAGACAGGTTTGAACAGATTTTTTCCCTGAAATAATAATTTAAAAACTGCATCTTGGATTTACTCGGGTTATCTTTGTGTAATATTAAAATTAGTTTAATGATCTGAATCATTTAGGTGTCAGAAATATGCAAAAAAAAGAAAAATCAGGAAGGGGGCAAATATTTTTTCATGGCACTGTAGGTGTATTCCTTAAAGAGGAAAAAATCTATTTCAAATCCCTAATAATTTTGCTTGTGTGGAAAAAAAAGTCCAGCATTGTTTTCCTTGCAGCCAAAGTTCTTCTTTGCCATTTTGAAGCAAGATCCTGTGCAAGTGCAAGTCTATGGGACCTGGAATAGACCCACGCTGTGTCCATGCATGCACGAGTCCCCGGCATCTCTGCCAGGTCCCATTGAGGTGTTTTAGGAAAATACAGCATTATAGCCACTATTTGGAGCTGATGATCACAGAAAATTAACTTTTTAGGCAAAAGACAGGATTATTCATGACAGTTAGGCAAATGTTTGCATCATTTGATCAGCATTTGTTTTATAAATAGACCCCATATTGTCATTTTATTATGGTCTACATCTACTTTAATGTACATTAAGTGAGTTATCTGACTTTTTCTGTGTTGTATAAAAAACTAAATATAATTCTTTTCAAGAACAAACATATTTGGCACTACATTATGCATAGTTTTGTGAAGCTCAACAGAAGGAAAGTTAGCCATTATCTAAAGATGTTTGCTTTTATAGCACATAGGAGTTTGAAAGGAGTCACCAGCAAGGAACACTCCGTGTAAAGTACAGTACAGTGTTCAAGGACATTGTAGAATTGTACCAAAATACACATGTACTGCTAGCTGTAGTGAATGTAGAAATATTCCAGCTCTGCAACCTTTATTTAATGAGTGCTACAGCCAAACATGATATATATATTGCATAATTAGAAACTTGTTTTCACTTTTTCTGATATATCAAACTATCAATATCTGGTTGCTATGGCTACCCAGTATCACTATTTTGTGTTATTTAAATTATTTAAACCCAGCCTCAGCCAAAACCTTTACTTGTAGACAGAAAATGTACTCCTGGTTGTGATTTCACTACTGGTTCATTCTTACACCTGTCACACAGACAGAAAATGAGTGGAAATTTCAAAAAGGAACATAGCATTAAAAACTCTCCCTCTTCTCATTTCTAACCAAAACTAAAAAGAAATAAGTTGATATTTTGTCTGGAGTTGGCTTTAACGACTTACCATCCTTAGGCACATTTAAAAAATCCTGGGTTTACCGAAAAACCAATCAATTAATTTGGGGCTCACTCAAACCTTGTTTACCCAAATTAACTTTATATTCCCCCCGTATTAGAGGCGGTCTTAATGTGCTAGATTTCACCAAATATTATTACGCAGCACAACTAGCATGATTACCCAAATATCACGCTAATGCCCTGTACACACGGTCAGATTTTCCGACGGAAAATGTGTGATAGGACCTTGTTGTCGGAAATTCCGACCGTGCGTGGGCTCCATCACACATTTTCCATCGGAATTTCCGACAAACAAAGTTTGAGAGCTTGCTATAAAATTTTCCGACAACAAAATCCGTTGTCGGAAATTCCGATCGTGTGTACACAAATCTGATGGACAAAGTGCCACGCATGCTCAAATAAATTAAGAGACGAAAGCTATTGGCTACTGCCCCATTTATAGTCCCGACGTACGTGCTTTACGTCACCGCGTTTAGAACGATCGGATTTTCCGATAACTTTGTGTGACCGTGTGTATGCAAAACAAGTTTGAGCCAATATCCGTCGGAAAAAATACATGGACTTTGTTGTCGGAATGTCCGATCAATGTCCGACCGTGTATACGGGGCATAAGAGGGAAACTCCATTATGGGTATCATTGGAGTCAATCGGCTGTGACCCTCTTTCTGTTGCAAATTTACCATGGTTAACTCCTACACAGCGTAAGAAAATCATGAATCCTATTACCAAACACAGCGTTTCCATTTGGGACAGATTAAAAAACAGATTTGGACTCATATCCAAGCATAATCCCCTCCTTTCCTTTTCACGTTACCCTTCCTACTACCCAGCCTGGTCCTTCCCAAATTCTTTTTAAGCATGATCGAATGTAGGTTTGATTGGAGTTCACCATTTTTTTAAATCTCAAAGTATCATACTTTTTCCAGACGTATGCAAAACATATTCCCTTCCATCCACAGAAACCTTTCGATACCTCCAAATTAAACATTTTTTGGAACAGAACAAACCCACTGACATACAAACCCCTGACTTCACGGTCTTTAAAAATGCTTGCAAATCTGACCCCCATAGACGTGGACTTATTTCTGTCATATATGAAAAATTACTCTGTCATGTAACCTCTTGTCCTCCAACATACACAACCAAATGAGAAACTGACCTTCATCTTCAACCAAACGAATTAGACTGGACTCAAATTTGGCAAACAAGTAAATCAGCCACACCAAATATAGTGGCTCTCGAAACAAATTATAAGGTACTAACTAGATGGTATCTGGTCCCATCCAGAATATCCAAATTTTCCCCCCAATATCCCTCTCACTGTTTTCGAGGCTGTACTACCCTGGGTTCACATGTACATATCTGGTGGGAATGTCCCATAGTAAGCTCCTCTTGGTCAGAAATCACCAAAATTCTTTTTACTATGTTCAACATAACCCTAATACCCAATCCCTCAGTGACACTTCTGAACAGAAAACCACAAATCATAACACACCACCAATTCAAATTACTTCTCTTTATAACCACAGCAGTTAAACAAACTGTAGAAAAAGCGTGGAAATCGAACTCACTCTGCATAGAGTCGGTCAAACAAAGAGTTACACAATCTATGATACATGCAAAAACTGAAGCTATCCTGCTAAATAAAGTTTCTAATTTTGAATCCTTATGGAGACCTTGGATTAAACATTATTTACCCCCTGGTTTGGACTGTTCACTAATTTTTCCCTGAGAGTTTACAATATCTGCCCCGCTACTATGATTACCTTCACCTTATTCTCTAAACCATTGATCCCCTTGGACATTTCCTTCACTCTCCCTTCTGTGCCCTATACCCTCCACTTGGTTTATTCCTGCTAATTATCTGATATACTAACTGTAATAGAAGATGCTTTGAATGGTTGGGATTTTAGACCTTCGCACCAGATAAAGCCAAGCCAAAAGAAGGAACTTGGCCCTGGTTTAGCCTAATTTAATCCCCCAGCTATTCTGCAACACATTAGCTTCATATTTCTTTATAGGTTCATTCACTTCTATTCTCTTCATAGATGACATGATTATATTATTTCAATCAATTTCATTTCTCAATTATTTGTCGTCAATTAGCTGCCATGAAGCTATGATTATGACACTTGATGTTACATAATCTTATCCTACAACCCACTATGTTATCTATTTTCATTTACCGTTATAAGAGTTACTTTCCTGTATGATTATGCCTTTTTCTACTATGCTATTGTACATACTCTGTTAATGGAATGTCTTTTCCTATTATATTATTGTACATGCTCTGTTAATGGCATTTTGTTGATAATGATAAAATTCAATAACATATTTGAAACAGTAAAAAATCCTGGATTTCAAGTGGTTAAAACATGCTCATGACTGCAAATGCAGATGCCTTGTGTAATTTTTTTCAGCGGAGGATTGGTTGTTCAGTAAAAGTGATCTGGGCAACTTTACAGCCACACGATCACTTTTACAGTAGTGATACCCATTGCCACCCTCCCTTTGCCTGCTGAGGAAAGCCCGTGACTGTAATAAACTGCATCATTAGTGAGAGCTGGAGGAGATTGAGGAAAACCCATCTGCAAGTAATGGAAATGACAAGCATTTTATCACTTCTGGTCTTAGTTCTTTTTTTTTTCCCAGCTGGGGAAGCAGCTAATCCAGCATGATTTGTGTTTCACAGAACAAATGTGCATGTGCTTTTAATGGGCACATAGTTAGCAAAGTTTTAAAAAATAGAAACTTAAAAGTGTATGAGGCCTGATTAGGTATCTGATGCAGTTGTGTGTTTCCTCCATTTATTGAGATGGTGATGTGTCCTGGTAAGGCACACTAACCATTGATTGTACGTTGCACATGGCAATGTACATAGTCAAACAACTTTTTTGTTATGTTAAATATAATTAGTGCTAGTGACACCAAAAGGCCCATGAGTGGGAACAATATTTGGGAATCCATCCAAATACTGCCTAAATTCAAATATGTATCCACTATGTACAGATGAAGAGAATCCATTAAAGTAGCTTAACTTTTTCACAGTCCATTTGTAACTGGGGTCAAACAGTGCCAACAAGCTTGGCACTCCCGGTCCATATGGTGTCAAGGTGACCTGGGAAAAGCATCTGTATGTCTCAGTGCTTGGTAGAGGATGAAGGAAGTTCTCACCCTTGGACATCACATTGGTGTTTAAAGCCAGTAGCGTGATTAGGCATTGTAAAAAAGGCCTCACACCTCTTAGCTGCCCTTGAAATGAGCATTGTTCAGGTCTTCAAGACAACAGGAGGGAGTCCCAGCACCCATCTGACCCACATATATTATATAAACAGGCCACGAGTCTTGGAGAGCCCTTGTGCTGTGATGGCAGAGCCTACACAGATTGTATGTCCATCCATGATTAGGGCTAAGATGAACTGAGCAATATGATGGGAATGTTGTGCTATGTTTCTTATGATCAATATATTGTTTCTTATGATCATCCTTAACGTAACATCCAGCTGTAGGCACTTATTGGATGAATATAGGAAAAAATAAAAACACATACTTATGTTTATACACTGCCTAACATGCCTGTGGATGTAATCTGTGATGAGCTGAAAGGAAAGAACTGTTATAGACTCTCAGGGTTACTCATACTAACAAATCAACTGCACCAGAAAACAGAATCTGATTGATTGCTATAGGTAATAACAACTATATGTGCATGTATTAGATGTGAATTAAGTACAGTGCCTTGAAAAAGTATTCATACCCCTTGACATTTTCCACATTTTGTCATGTTACAAACAAAAACATAAATGTATTCTATTGGGATTTTATGTGATAGACCAACACAAAAGTGGCACATAATTATGAAGTGGAAGGAAAATGATAAATGGTTTTCAATTTTTTTACAAATAAATATGTGAAAAGTGTGGCGTGTATTTGTATTCAGTCCATATTTTGTAGAACCACCTTTGATGCAATTATAGCTGCAAGTCTTTTGGGTATGTCTCTACTAGCTTTGCACATCTAGAGAGTGAACTTTTTGCCTATTCTTCATTGCAAAATAGCTCAAGATCTGTCAGATTGGATGGAGAGCGTCTGTGAACAGAAACTTTCAAGTCTTGCCAAAGATTCTCAATTTGATTCAGGTCTGGATTTTGACTGGGCCATTCTAACACATGAATATGCTTTGATCTAAACCATTCCATTGTAGCTCTGGCTGTATGCTAAGGATCATTGTTCTGCTGGAAGGTGAACCTCCGCCCCAGTCTCAAATCTTTTACAGACTCTAACAGGTTTTCTTCTAAGATTGCCCTGTATTTGGCTTCATCCATCTTCCAATCAACTCTGACCAGCTTCCCCGTCTCTGCTGAAGAAAAGCATCCCCACAACATGATGCTGCCACCACCATGGTTCATGGTGGGGATGGTGTGTTCAGGGTGAAGTGCAGTGTTAGTTTTCCACCACCCAGCGTTTTGCTTTTAGGCCAAAAAGTAAAATGTTGGTCTCATCTGACCAGAGCACCTTCTTTCACATGTTTGCTGTGTCCCCCACATGGCTTCTCGCAAACTGCAAACGGGACTTTTTCTGGCTTTCTTTCAACAATGGCTTTCTTCTTGCCACTCTTCCATAAAGGCCAGATTTTTGGAGTGCACGACTAATAGTTGTCCTGTGGACAGATTCTCCTACCTGAGCTGTGGATCTCTGGAGCTCCTCCAGAGTTACCATGGGACTCTTGGCTGCTTCTCTGATTAATGCTCTCCTTGCCCAGCCTGTCAGTTTAGGTGAACGGCCATTCTTAGTAGGTTTGCAATTGTGCCATACTTTTTCAATTTTCGCATGATGGATTGAACAGCGCTCCGTAAAATGTTCAAAGCTTGGGGCATGTTTTTATAATCTAACCCTGCTTTAAACTTCTCCACAACTTTATCCTTGACCTGTCTGGCGTGTTCCTTGGCCTTCATAATGCTGTTTGTTCACTAAGGTTTTCTGACAAACCTCTGAGAGCTTCACAGAACAGCTGTATTTATACTGAGATTAAATTACACACAGGTGGACTCTATTTATTAATTAGGTGACTTCTGAAGGCAATTGGTTCCACTAGATTTTAGTTAGAGGTATCAGAGTAAAGGGGGCGGAATACAAATGCACGCCACACTTTACAGATATTTATTTTTTTTAAAAATTCAAAACCATTTATCATTTTTCTTCCACTTCACAATTATGTGCCACTTTGTGTTGGTCTATCACATAAAATCCCAATAAAATACATTTATGTTTTTGGTTATAACATGACAAAATGTGGAACATTTCAAGGGGTATGAATACTTTTTCAAGGTATGTCTATACTTGATATTTTTTAAAACTAATAATGACATTGAACAGAAATAAACATAGATTTATGTTTCTTTATACCCCTGCGTGCTAGAAAGAGTTGGGCTTTGAGATACTTATTTTCAAAAATCTAGACCTGCATTTAAAAGTATATTTTCTACAAAGAAGAGTGTCATAGCTCATTAAAGATGAATAAAAGGGTCAAAACAGTGCTATCATACCAAAGAGGATTCGTCTGATGGTGCTGGATGTATAGGAGGATGGCTCTCGAATGGAACCTTGCGATATTTTTCAGGCAGCTTTCCCAGTACGACCTCAATGCTCTCTCCAACAATCTCTAGAGGACCGGGCTTGGAGGACATAAGCTCTAACTGTTGTCTAGAACAATACAAGAGTTCACCCATAAACAAATGGTAATATAATTTCAAGCATAAGGCCCTTGCTATAGGTGTAGGCCATTTACATACCTCCTGAAGCCTGACTGAAAAACTTCCAGAGATGGCATCATCCCATCCTGTCTTGTTGCTAGGATTTTGCTAAAAGACTCCCAGCTCTTACTGTTCACCTCCAACATCACAGGAGGGAACTCTTTCTCTGATTCAAATCTTCTCACATGTGCTTACTCTCTCCTGACAAAGTAGCTCTGAGCTTAGCATTTGAGAGCTTGTTTCTGTGATGGTGGAGATGAACAGTAAGAGCTGGTAGTCTTTAAGCAATGGCTTAGCAACAAGGAAGGACAGGATGATACAATCTCTGTCATTTTTTTAGTCAGGCTTTAGGAGGTATGTAAATCCCGTACTATTGTAGCAAGGGCATTATTCAACTTTAGTCAAAGCTGCACAGTTTGTTTCTATCTACAAACAGTATTTTTTTTTTAAATAACAAACATGTTATACTTACCTGCTCTGTGTAATGGTTTTGCACAGAGCAGACCAGATCCTCCCCTTTTGGGGTCCCCTGACAGAACTCTGGGGTCCCCTGGCAGCACTCACACTTCCTGTGCCACCATAAGAAGCTGCTTCCTATAGTGGCACATGTGCAGGCTCAAGTCACGCTCTGTGTGTCCATTGACAGACACACAGTGAGGCTTGGCCCCGACCCCACTCCCTTGTCACTGGGTATGATTGACAGCAGCAGAAGCCAATGGCTCCCACTGCTCTCACTGAGTCCAGTGAGGAGGGAGAGAGACCTTATGCAGTCTATTGCAATGTGTTAACAGCATGTCACATGTTAACTTAACTGTTGCAATAATGCAGCCCCTTCAGAATGTCCAACACATCACAACAGTCCAGAAAATGCACAATTATTTTTTTATCACAGCTCACTACAATGCATGTAATGTGTGTTGTGGTGCTCCGCTGTATTTTGATTGCTAAAATACATGCATTGGGATTCCCTTCACAAAAAAATGCACTCTACCCCATCCAATAGTCTTAATAGGCCCTCGGTGTTTTTGTACCCCCACCTTGAAAATACCTGCAACTAGCATACTTCTGCAAGAATATGGATCTTTCTTCATATATTCTACCTCTCATCCCTCACACAACAGCACTCAATCTAGGAGAGGTAGGGGCAGCACTAGGAACCAATAAGGTTCTCCTGCATGCACTTGTACAAGGGACACGTGCTGACAGGAGATGAGAACAGAGTGAGCAGAGCTAATTACTTTTTGTCTTGCTGCTCCCTTCATTGTCTAGTTAACAGGCTGTGGGCAGCATGGTGACACCTTTGTATTACTAACTGGGGAACTGATGTCACCTTCCTGACTGTGCTGACTGGCAGAAGGGGCTGAGCAGAATTACACATTTATTGGCAAATAGGGAGTTTAGATACTATAGACATTGTAATTCATTACCTAGAAGTGATATGAGTTCCAAAGAGTGATCCCAAGTTGGCAGACAAATTATAACTTTCCTGAGAAACGGCTTTCTGGAATGTTGTGCCATTAAGTAACAAATATCCGTTACTGGAGGAGTTCCAAGATACCCCAAAAACCTTAAGAAAATAAAGAAAAATGTATGCAGTACTTGATATACAGATAGACTTTGGTATCTATAGTAACAGATAATAATTTTTTTTAGGAAATGTACATCCTTTCTGTTGCGTCACAGGACAGGAAGTGGTGGGGAATTTCTTTAACAAGGACACAGCAATGAAAACCTGACAGATTCTCTAAAACCAATCTATTTTCTCCAAAAAAGTGAGCTAACAGAGCACGGAAAATAGAAAGGTTAGTGAGTGGGGTCATCTGACAGCTGGAGATATGTCCAGATGAACGTGGGGAGAGAAATAGCAGGTTGGTTGGGAAACTCCAGTTTTGTGATCTTCCAATATGTAAGGAGTACAGGGAAGGAGAGTGTAGCTGTAGCTTCAGGGGTAAAGGGAAATTATGTGGGTAAAGCAACCGTGTGATGGCAATAAAGGGAAGGTCATGGCCAGCCATAATTGCTATTGCCAATGTGTGACCCTATATGGTAGCTCTACACAATTTTTTTTTGTTCAGCCTAGTTGTGTCCTCCTTCTTTACAACAGATTGAAAGCTCCTTGGGGGCAGGGACTGATGTGAATGTACAATATATATATAAAGTGCTGCGTAAATTTATGGTGCTATATAAGTACCTGTAATAAACAAATACTGTGGTGCTTTTCACCACACCTGTTCTGTAATAAACACATATAAACTTTCTCATTCATGGGTCCAGCATCCACTTTCGTTGTGTGTCATATTTAGTTAATATACTTCCTGGTCTTCTTAGAAATGCTACATAGATTTTAATTGAGAATGTATACCATGTGTACTAGTTAGGGAATGGAAACTGTATAGTATAGAATACTATAGAATAGTTCCATGAATCTGAAAGCATTCTTCTAGATTTGGTGAACTATGTCCTGTCTAACAACATGTTGCAAATACAACCAAGGAAAGGGCCTGCTAGCAGTGACCCTGATTAATGGATGAAGTCCTGAGATGGTATTGGTTAGAACATGGACCAGAAAGCAGGAGGTAAACACATTCTGGCCATACTGTACAAGATTTGCTCTCAGCTTGTTTTTACCATCCTTAGAGATTAAAGAACACACCTTGGGGCGAAGAACAGTAACGAGTTTTGCATGTCCTGTTGGACAAATCCTAAGTAATTTTGCAAGCATTGATGCGATTCACTGGGGCCCACCTGACAAGAGTGTTTCAAGATTGAACAGAGGCTCTTTTTTGTGTGTGAAAGGGAGATCCCTATTTGTCCCTATTAGATTTATGTATATCCTTATAGTGAAGAAACCAAACCCTTATTTTAAAATCCATTTGTCCTCCATTAAAATCAAGGCACCCCCAAATAGAGAATGCAGCTTTAGCTTATATTGGGCTATTTTTAAGTTTACTGGTATAAGCATAAAACAGCTGGAATCTGAAAACCGATAACTTTTGGACTCATTGACGTTTTAAACCTATCCTGCTGTCTCATAGCCAAGATCCCTGCCAAACCATAGTCAAGGTCCCAAAAGCTATCCATGAGTCTGTTCCCAGTGAATTCTCTAGAACTAACTTTCCAGGAGCCAACATTACTAAAACATGTTTTCTGCAGTTTAAAATACTTTCTACATGTCATTGAAATACTTATAGTGTTTTTCCTAGTACTGTCCAGCTCTAATTCTGATTCAGGCTGAAAAAAGAAATAAAGAAAGAAAGATAGATAGAAAATGAAAGAAATCCAACAGATTCCCCCATATATACTAACAGCACAGATGTTTCTAATTTTTAGGGACTCTTTAATGACTGGAATAGTACCACTGGATTGGTGTAAGGCCAATGTGGTGCCTATATTTAAAAAGGGATCAAAGTCTTTACCAAGTAACTATAGACCTGTTAGTTTAACCTCTATAGTCGGGAAGATACTGGGGAGTTTAATAAAAGACCACGTACTGTAGATGAGTTCTTGCTGGTAAAAAATATTTGAAGCAACGGACAGCATGGATTCATGAAAGGCAGAAGTTGTCAGACAAATCTGATTTTTTTTTATGAGGAGGTAAGTAAAACCCTGGACAGAGGGGTGGCTGTAGACGTGGTATACTTGGATTTTGCAAAAACATTTGACACAGTTCCCCTCACACGGCTCATGTGTAAGGTAAAGTCTAAAGGCTTGGAAAAACTAGTTTGTAAATGGATAAAAAACTGGCTAAAGGGCAGAATTTAGAGTAGTGGTTAACGATTCTTACTCTGAGTCGTCTAAGGTTATCAGTGGTGTACCCAAAGGTTCAGTGTTGGGACCCTTACTTTTTAATATATCTATAAATGACATAGGGTCTGGGATTAAAAGTACCATTTCAGTCTTTGCAGATGACACCAAGCTATGCAGTGGAATAACGTCCTTACAAGATGTCTCCAACTTACAAGCCAACCTCAATGCACTGTTTAATTGAGCAACTATGTGGCAAATGAGGTTCAACTCAGTAGATTGATTTAAGAAAGGCCTGCATTCTTACCTAAATGTACATAATATAACTGTTTACAGGTAAGTTGATCCAGGGAATATCAGATTATATCTTGGGGGATCAGGAAGAATTTTTTTCCCCTGCTGCAGCAAATAGATTCATGCTTGGCTGTTTTGTTTTTTTTTTGCCTTCCTCTGGATCAACTTTAGGTGTAGGATTGTGTATATAGGATTGTATCTTTTTTTTTTCCTTTTTATTGGTTGAACTAGATGGGCTTGTGTCTTTTTTCAATCAGAATAACTATGTAACTATAGATGATTCACCCGCTGCAGGATATTGTATTCTGACAGCCAGTTGTGCTAGCTGTCAGAATACTCAAACAGTGCCCACATCGCATTGGATACAGGCATTCCTCAGTCAACAATTTTCCACCTGGCTCCTTCGACACTACTCACATCCTTTGCCAAAAGTTCATTTAAAAAATGGACTTTTGACAATCCAGGTGGTGCACACAAGGTGAATTCAGCCATTTCATGCTTCATATTTTTAGGTCCCTAATAAAAAATAAAAATAAACATAATAATTGGCATTCACAAGCTTAAGAATAGAATTCATTGTTACCATACATTTGCAGGCACTGTGGTTTCATTTATTGTCTTTTTAAAAAATTTAAATCAAAAACTTTTTTGAAATTTTAGAGTAGGAAACAATTTAAACCTCGTCAGGGGATTTAGGGCTCTTTCACACTGGTGGCCATGGCATGTGTACAGCCCAGTGAGTATCTCTATCTGATTTGACCATTAAGCTCAATGGGACCGCACTGCAACTAAGAGACCATTGCTTGGCTTTGAGTTGCAGCTCCATCTACTGGCCATAATGCAGTATGTTCCTGAAATACCTCAATCAAGAAAATACTGCATTATGTCCATTAGCTGGAGTTGACAACCATAGGAAATAAATACATTCGGCACATTACATGGCTTATTTGTGACATTTGTGTGATGGCTTAATACATTCAGACAATTTTTTTTTTTTTTTTATAAATAGTCCCCGATATATCTGCATAATCCTGATCAATACACTGAATGCAGGGTGTTGTGTTCATGAGGTGGGAGCATGACACCCTGCACTCACAGTATTTCCTCAGTCTGAGGACATCTTGTGGCGAAGAAGAGATACTGCTGAAAAGCTCTCGATCAAAGGTGAGTATTGCAGCCAGAGATGTTTTTTTTTCATACCTCAGTGGCAGGGGTGTCAAATTCAATCTAATCATGGGCCACATCAACAGTATGGTTGACCTCAAAGGGCCAGTTGTATCTGGGTGCAGTGGCAGAATTACCAGGGTCGCAACAGTCGCACTTGCGACTGGGCCCTGGCATTCCGCCAGTGTGGGGGTACCCCAAGACCCCGCACCTCCCCCTGTACCTCTGGCTAGCATCCAACTATACAGGGGAGGGGGCAGGAGAGGGAAATCGCCAGCTATGTAATATCTGTGGGATGTACCTCCAGTGAGCACAGTTCACTTTTCGAGTGTCAGTGTATACAATGGAGAGGCCTTTGACCCAAGCAGGCACCAGATTTAGTGAACAAGTTTGAAGCTTTGCTTGTACACACTTGCGGATACATGCTCAAGAGGGGCCAGTGTGACAGGTGGGGGCCAGTGTGACAGGTGGGGAGGCAGTGTGACAGGTGGGGGGCCAGTGTCACAGGTGGGGAGGCAGTGTGGCAGGTGGGGGGGCAATGTGACAGGTGGGGGCCAGAGTCACAGGTGACAGGTAAACAAAAGCACCTTGGGGGCCCACCTGTCACACTGGCTCCCCACCTGTCACACTGGCCTCTCCACCTGTCACACTGCCTCCCCACTTGTAACACTGGCCCCCCACCTATAACACTGCCTCCTCACCTGTGACACTGGTCCACCACCTGTGACACTGTCCCCCCACCTGTCACCTGTGACACCGGCCCCCCACCTGTGACACTGGCCCCCACCTAGGGGCCAGTGTCACAGGTGACAGGAAAACAAAAGCACCTTGGGGGCCCACCTGTCACACTGGCTCCCCACCTGTCACACTGGCCCCCCCCCACCTGTCACACTGCCTCCCCACCTGCAACACTGGCCCCCCACCTGTCACACTGCCTCCCCACCTGTGACACTGGCCCCCCACCTGTGACACTGCCCCCCCACCTGTCACCTGTGACACCGGCCCCCCACCTGTGACACTGGCCCCCACCTATCACCTATCACACTGCCCCCCCCACCTGCCACATAGCCCTCTCTTTTATCACACTGCCCTTGTCATACTATTTCCCCATCACACTGCCCCCACCTGTCATACTGCCCCTACCTGTCACACTGTCCCTTGGCACAATACCCTCCTGTCATACTGCCCCCCTCCTGTAACACTGCCCCTCCATCATTCTGCCCCCTTGTCAGACTGCCCCCTTATGTCATATTTACCCCGTCACACTACCCCTCTCTTGTTACACAGCCCCCCTCCTTTCACAGTGTTCCCTCATTACACTGCCTCCCTCCTGTCATACTTCCCAGGTATCCTTTTCCTGTCACACCGCCCCCCTCTTGTCACAATATTCCCCTGTCATACTGCCCCCTCCTGTCACACTGCCCCCATCGTACTGCCCCTTTTTGTCACACTGCCCCCCTTCTTTCACAGTGCCCCCTCTTATCACACTCCCCCCTCCGGTCACACTTTCCAGATACCCTTCTTTGGTCACACTGCCCCATCCTGTCAAAATACCCCGTCATACTGCCCCATCACACTACCCCTCATCCTTTCACAATACCCCCCATCATACTACGGGTCAGGGGCCCTTTATGGTTTCTTGCACTAGGGACCTGAAGGTTATAGTTACTAAGTGCTAGGTTCAGAAGTGCATTATGTACAGAGTGCAGAATTCAGGATTATGCTATGAACAGAATGCAGAGCTCCGAAGTGCGCTGTGTACAGCGTGCAGGTTTAAGGAGTTTGCCGTGCAAAGAGTGTAGGTTTAAGGAGTGCGCCGTGCACAGAGTGCTGTTTTAAGGAGTGCGTCATGCACGGAGTGCAGGTTTAAGGAGTGTGCACCATGCACAGAGTGCAGGTTTAAGGAGTGCGCCGTGCACAGAGTGTAGGTTTAAGGAGTGCACCTGAGTGCTGGGTTCAGAAATGCGTTATGTACAGAGTGCAGAACTCAGGATTATGCTATGTACATAAAGCAGAGCTCAGAAGTGCGCTGTGTACAGAGTGTAGGTTTAAGGAGTGCGTCGTGCACAGAGTGTAGGTTTAAGGACTGCGCTATGCACAGAGTGCAGGTTTAAGGAGTGTGTCATACACAGAGTACATGTTTAAGGAGTGTGCCATGCACAGAGTGCAGGTTTAAGGAGTGGGCCGTGCACAGAGTGTAGGTTTAAGGAGTGCGCCTGAGTGCTGGGTTCAGAAGTGCATTATGTACAGAGTGCAGAACTCTGGATTATGCTATGTACAGAATGCAGAGCTCAGAAGTGCGCTGTGTACAGAGTGCAGGTTTAAGGATTGCGTTGTGCACAGAGTGTAGGTTTAAGGAGTGCGCTGTGCACAGAGTGCAGGTTTAAGGAGTGCGTCATGCACAGAGTGCATGTTTAAGGAGTGTGCACCATGCACAGAGTGCAGGTTTAAGGTGTGTGCCATGCACAGAGTGCAGGTTTAAGGAATGGGCCGTGCACAGAGTGTAGGTTTAAGGAGTGTGCCTGAGTGCTGGGTTCAGAAGTGCGTTATGTACAGAGTGCAGAACTCAGGATTATGCTATGTACAGAATGCAGAGCTCAGAAGTGTGCCGTGTACAGGGTGGCCAGCAGCCTTGGGAGAATGGTAAGTCTGGAGCACGGCAGTATGGAGACTCTCTGGGACAAAGCAGCGGTCACAAGGTTTCTCAGGAGGAGCATGGACTTGAGCAGCAAGAATTTTGTCACCCAAAGGAGAAGTGAGACTGGTGCAAACCGTAGCCAGAATACAATCAGGAGGAATCACAGGAACCAGAACCAACTCCATCTTGGAAGTAGAGGAAAATTGGCATCAGCCCTTACATTCTTAGTACCGGGTAAGAATGAGACAATTTAATTGAAACTTGACAAGAAAAGAGCCCATCGAGCCCTTCTGGGAGAGAGGTGTTTAGCCTCAGACAAGAATGTGAGATTCTTATGGTCAGTAAGAATGAGAACCGGCACAGTGGTACCTTCGAGGAGATAGGAGCTGGCAATTAGCCAACAGCTGAGTGGCCAGCTCAGAGAACGAAGGGCTGAGCCCAGCCCTGACACAGAGTGCAGGTTTAAGAAGTGCGCCATTAACAGAGTGCAGGTTTACAGAGTGCGCCATGTACAGAATGCAGGTTTAAGGAGTGCGCCATGCACAGAGTGCAGAGTTCAAGAGTAAGCCATGCACAGAGTTCAGGGTACAGGAGTGCGTTTGCACAGAGTGCAGGGTTCAGGGGTGCATTACTTACAGAGTTCAGGGGTGTGTTGTGTAAAATGTGCAGGGTTTAGGGGTGAACTATGCACAGTGTGCAGGGTTTAAGGGTGCGCTATGCACAGTGTGCAACCCTAACAACCCTCCCCAAAGCTTCTTCGTATCTCTCTCTCCTACCTTGCCTGGCTCTAGTACCTACCTGTGTAGGCTCTGCCTCACTTTGCATGGAGCAAGAGTGAAGGGTGAAGGCTGGGGTGGGGAAATGTGGCTCTGCTATGTTCCAGATGCAAAACTATGTGCGAGGGCAACATGACAAGGCCTGGAGAGTGGGATTCGACCAGCAGGCCTTGTGTTTAACATATGTGCTCCAAGGGGACCAAATAAGCCTACAGTTGAGCTATAAAACAGAGTTTGAATTTAATTCATACATATACAACTTTTAAAGCTTCCCCCCTTGCCCCCAACATTGTCTACAGCCTCTCAGCCTATGTGCATAAATTTGTTAGGTACAGTAGGTTTATTTTAAGGTAAAGTATTTTCAGTCAGCATATAGCTTGAGTAACTATTACAATGCACCCTTCTTTGACTGTGCATCTTCATAACATCATGAAATATTTTACACTTTCCTACATTGAGTCAGATAAAAAAAAAAGGAAAGATTTAGAACGTATTAAATCTTCCTTTAAATTATTTTTCTTGTTCTACTTTGCATCACTCTCCTTGCTCCCTCTCCTACTTCTGTTCCTTTAAATGTTTTCCATGAATGAAACCAGCTCAGGAGGTAGTCATCTCTTTTTATTTAAAGTCATTTCTAAGGTCTCATAATCAGCAGAACATGTTCCCATAAAAAGCTGATAATCAGAGACTGGAAGCAGAGCAGGAAAGAAGCATGTTGGATGGCTGCCTAGATTGCAGCTATTATGAAACAGCTGACGCACGTACTGGACTTCACCTGTCAGCTTGCCCTGACCCTTTCTACTGCACCAAAGACAGTTCCAAAGGTGAGCTAGTGATAAGAGCCCTAGAACCAGACCACCAACCATGTCTGATGGGGTAAAAATAAATTAAAGACAAATCTGTGCTGATATATGCAGCTGTAAGAACAAAAAAATGTGATGAATAAGCAACTTTTCAAATCGATGTTCTTCTTGCAAAAAAAAAAATGAAGTGTCAATTTTTCTGTGTAAGGACATTTTTTTGAAACCCTCCAAATTAGTCAGCCTGAACTTACAGTAAACTGTATGTATGCATGTATGTATGTATGTAGGAATGGGCAGCTTTACCATCTGAGAAGATAAATAGCCTCATCCACAAATACCACAAAAGACTTCAAGCTGTCATTGATGTTAAAGGGAACAATACACGATATTAAGAACTGGGGTAAACTTTTGATCAGGGTAATTTGGGTATTTTCTGTTGCCATTATGATTTAAAACGAGAAAACACAGTGGATTGATAATAAATGGCTTCAGCCAAACACTAACCATGAGTGAAAGAAAAGTTTTTGTGCTATCATTCATATTCTCTGAAAAATGACCAAGAAATCATAAATTCTTCTAGGTTATGTAAACTTATGAGCACAACTTATGAGCACAACTGTACATCATTAAATGTCCCTGTGGCTTTTTATATGTTGGTGAAACAACACAAAAAGTAAAAGATAGAAGTGCTAGACGCAAATATTCAGTAAGGGATAAACTTACAGAATTGCCATTGGCTCGACATTATGTAGAAATGGGACATACGGTGTCACAGGTTAAATATATGGTCCCCTTGAATAGACAGGGGGTAATCAGGAATTGACTCTAAAAAAATTGGAAGTACATTGGATAAATCGGCTGAATACTTTGCAACCTAGGGGCCTGAACTCTGATTTTGACTTGCATCTATTTCTGTAGGTCCTTATAATGTTGGTAAAAAAATATACTGGGAGGAGGAATTTTAGGTTTATAATGTTTTTTGAATAAATTACCTTGTGAATAATAGGATGTTATTTATGTTCATTGTTGTATTCTAAACACCTGTGGACATATATTGTAAATAAAGGTTTTCCCAATAGGTAATATTTTCTGCTATTGTTGATTAATTGTAAATATGTTTATATTTTGTGTAGCGCTAAAGGTGAAAAACAAAAGCAAAAAGTTTTTTAAAAAAATTAAAGTGAATAGGGTGGAGGATAAACAGTGGACAATCTACATCTAGGAAGATGGGAGGCCCCGTTTGATCCTGAATCCAAAAAAATGTGTATGATGAGTGATTTAAGAAAACAAATAAAACCACATCTTAAGGCACATAAACCACTCTTTCTCCTCGGAAGAAGTGCAAACAATCACAATACATATAGCAGATAGTGACACTGAATTCTGTACTATAAATCCAGATTAGTGAAAATAAATTAGCATATATAGCAGAGAGTGTCCCCAATGTTGGTAGGGAGATATGGCTCCCAAGTGAAGCAGCATAAATCTGATGAATTAGTCCATATAGTACAAACAGTGATTGGCCCAACTTGAATCCAAGGCAGATATCATCACCATAGACATCCAGATAAAAGTAAAGGATAAATTACTCTTACCGACTTTGATGGACTCACAGGCCGTAGGCGGTGAGTCAAATAGGCTTGTACTGTCTTAGGATGGATGACAGTATGGGAATGGCTTGTACATCAGATGAAGGACTGGGGACCAGTCCTTCATCTGATGTACAAGCCATTCCCATACTGTCATCCATCCTAAGACAGTACAAGCCTATTTGACTCACCGCCTACGGCCTGTGAGTCCATCAAAGTCGGTAAGAGTAATTTATCCTTTACTTTTATCTGGATGTCTATGGTGATGATATCTGCCTTGGATTCAAGTTGGGCCAATCACTGTTTGTACTATATGGACTAATTCATCAGATTTATGCTGCTTCACTTGGGAGCCATATCTCCCTACCAACATTGGGGACACTCTCTGCTATATATGCTAATTTATTTTCACTAATCTGGATTTATAGTACAGAATTCAGTGTCACTATCTGCTATATGTATTGTGATTGTTTGCACTTCTTCCGAGGAGAAAGAGTGGTTTATGTGCCTTAAGATGTGGTTTTATTTGTTTTCTTAAATCACTCATCATACACATTTTTTTGGATTCAGGATCAAACGGGGCCTCCCATCTTCCTAGATGTAGATTGTCCACTGTTTATCCTCCACCCTATTCACTTTAATTTTTTAAAAAAACTTTTTGCTTTTGTTTTTCACCTTTAGCGCTACACTTATATCACTTAGTTATTGTACACAAATTAGTCTTTTTGGAGTGTTGGCTGCTACCTTGATGATTTGGATTGGCGCGGTTTTTGATTTATATGTTTATATTTTGGTTACTGGAACATTTTCTGTGGGACTTGGAGGGTGACTTCATCTCGTTAAACCTTCCTTTGGGATTTAGGATGAAGTCATTTTGCTGTTTCATATTTGTTAATTATTACATTGATACATAATTGATTCCTGGTGTGAAATGTAACAATATAAAAGGATGTAAGAATGTTGTCTTTATATATCTTGTTCCTACTTGAAGAAGGGCGTAAGCTTCATAGCCCGAAACTGTTGTGTATTTGGAACGATATATCATTTATTACATGCAAATTTTCTACAGTAAATTTTTAAGTGCAGCAATCCCTGGACCTTTTTCTTTATATATGGCCGTTGGGACGGCCATATATAAAGAAGCATTAAACATAAACAATTCCCTTAAAGTGTTACTAAACCCACAACAGTAAAATCTGTCTGTATATGCAGAATAGAATGCTTGTTATACTCACTGTGGAACTTAAGGGGTTAATCTTCTGTATTGTGTAAAAAGGCTCTGTGATCCTGTATGGACAGACCCCCCCCCCCCCCCCCCGCCTGCAGGGTCTCTCTTGGCAAGCCAAGATAAGACACAGTCAGAGTAGTAAAGCTGCACATGCTCAGTTTGGTCTCTATTGCTGGAGAGAATATTTCCTTGTTGAGCTGAGCTTTCCAGGTCACATGGTATGAACATCACACATGTGGGCATGTATACAGATCCTAAATGACAGCCCAGTCCCTCCCTCCTCCACCATGCCCAGTAACTAAAAAAAGAACACAGTGGGTGGGATGTCACATCTTGATTCATGGATGATCCGCTTCCTATAACAGCATGAGGACACAGGGTGTAGTGGAAATCTCCTCCTACCTGAACACTCAGCACTTGGGCAGACCCTGCAGTTTATCACGCGACCGTGGTATACAGATCAGCTAAAAAGGTATATAGTGGCAGTATTTTAATGTAAAAATTAGATTTATAAACTGTGGGCACTGCAGGGGGGAAGATGAACTATTTTCATATTGCTGGGTTTAGTAACACTTTAAATAACATGATGATAATTTCTTAAACTTGCACATGAAGTGAAGCACCTGTATGATGTTCTAAAGCAAACGTGACATTTACAGAGAAAAGAAAAAATATTATTTAAAAGTGCATGATGTTTCGCACTTTGTTCTAGTTGTATTCAAAGCCACTTGGGATTCCATTTGAAAAAGTTTGTATTCTACTGTCTGTGTGATCCTTCTAGAATCTTGAAATCACTGTAGTAGACACCACTACTACAGTAATGTCCACTGGTTTCTGGGCCCACGCTGAGGGACAGCCCTGCTGTATTCTGATCGCAGGAGCTTGGCCGATTGATATGGATTCTCTGATTGGATGAGATGGAGAGCTGGGGTTGTGATATCATGCTCTCCCTGCATCCAATCAGAAAATGCTTGGTATTCATTAAGAGAATGCAAAGTGGTCATTGGTGCAGCAGGGCAGTGGCCCAGCATAGGACCCAGAAGCTAGAGGAGATCACTTTCTACTACAGTGATTTCCAGCTTCTTGAGGGATTACACAGGTATGGTAGATGCATAGTTACATTAGTCAAAGCTGGACCAACCTAACTATATATAAAATAGCCATACCTGTAATTCTTCTTCCTATCTTAGATGAAGCTTTGGTATGGACTGTAAAAAGAGATACCACAAAAACAAAAAAGTGGTGTGGGGCTCCCTCACAAAATCCACACCAGACACTTATCCTTGGTGAGGGTCTTTTGTGCATTTTAAAGGGGACCCCATACAATAATGCAGTAATAATGTAGTAATGCACAGAGACACTCAGGGGTTGATTTACTATAATTGGAGAGTGCAAAATCTGGTTCAGCTGTGCATGGAAGCCAATCAGCTTCTAGCTCAGTGTTTCTCAACTCTAGTCCTCAAGGCGCCCCAACAGGTCATGTTTTCAGCCCTGCCATTAGTTTGCACAGGTGATTTGATCAGTTTCACTGTCTTAGTAATTGCCACAGCCGTTTCATCTGATGGAAATCCTGAAAACATGACTCGTTGGGGCGCCTTGAGGACTGGAGTTGAGAAACACTGTTCTAGCTTCAGCTTGTTCAATTAAACTTTGAAAACAAAATCCTGGAAACTGATTGGTGCATAGATACAGGATGCAAGAAAGAATACATAGAGAGTTACTGGGGAATAACCTGCTGAACTGGGAACTCTGTGGGTACACAGATCACACTGGCAGCCACTTGCTAAGTCAGTAGGAACTATTGGTGGGGGGGGGGGGTCTGGCTACAGGGTCTCTATGAGTCTCTAAGAAAGTGAGGGACACTAGGATTTCTGGGGGCATTCAGAATCTTCCCTGAAAGTCAGGGATGCTAGGAACACTACAGCATGTGGATGACCAGTCTTGAACACAAGCGTTCTGGGATAACATTATGTATCCCCTATTGGTTCACATGTGGGGAAAGCCGATAACAGGGGGCCCCTTGTTGTAAAGATGGCTTTTAGATTCCAAAAGTCCACCCATCATCCCCTGCAGACCACCACCAAGCCAGGGATGTGGGGAAAATGCCATTGTCACTTGTCACCATCAACATAGAGAGAGGAGAGAGAGAGACATACTGGGGGGGGGTTTACTAAAACTGGTGCACACAGAATCTGGTGCAGCCATGCATAGTAACCAATCAGCTTCTAGGTTTTGTTGTCAAAGCTTAATTGATCAAGATGATTAGTTACTATTCACCAGATTCTGTGTGCACCAGTTTTAGTAACCCCCCCCCCCCATTAACATACAAAGTAATGCACAGATCCCTATAGCATTTATCAGCCCTTAGAGCAGTGGTTCTCAACCTTGGGTTCGAATGATGACTTGCCAGGGGTCACCGAATCCTGGGATGTTCCTTAAGCCCGCACCACTCTCCCAGCCTCTCCGTGGCTGCCCGGCAGGGCTGTGCCTGGGGCCCGTGGCTGCCCACTCAGCCTCTTTGCAGCCGTCCATTCATTTCATGGCATGGGTGCGGGGCAGAGACCAGAGATCAGCAGACTGGTGAGGAATGTGAAGTGGGAGGGCCTGGAGGAGACCCTATGTCCTGATTTCAGCATAGGTGCCACTGCTGCGAGACACCACAGAGCTGGAGACACAGTGAGTAACACTATCTGTGATTAGAGTTGCTATTAAAAGTTCCCACTACAGTTCTCAGATCAGCAGATGACCTTGATCAAGAGCACCTAAGTTGGCTGATCAGAACTTCCCCCAGCACTGCCACTCATCCCATTCCCGCACCCCTCCCCCCCCCACCAAGGAGTAACAGAAGGATAAAAATAGAGAATACATGGAAGGGAGAGGAAAAGAGGGGGAGGAACAAAGAAAAAGGGAGAGAAAAAATAAGAGAAAAAACAAGAAAGATGGTTAGAGAGAGGTATGGGGAAAAAAACAAGAAATTAGGATAGAGAGAGATAAAAGTGAAAGAAAAGAGAACAAGGAGAGAGTGGTACATCCCAAAAAGTACCATTAGGGGTTTTAATACTGTACAAGTGGAAGGGACTCAGGGAGCGCTAAATGTCCATGGGTTAGGGGCGCAAATGACTTGTCTTGCCTTGGGTGCTGACAACCCACGCTTTTACTGTTACGGGTCCCCACAACTTGGGAAATTTTATAAAGGGGTGACGGCACTAGAATGGTTGAGAACCACTGCCTTAGAGCTAAGAGTTTCTTGTATAAGTGGCTTACCAATTACCTAGGAGTTGAGAACAAAGGGAAATTCCTCAAAGCAGTTACAGTTAATTCTGGGTATGGATGCTTTTGTTTGTGTCCTTGTAATATTAGGGAATGTTCTCGAATAAAGTGCTAAACTTGTTTCTAATATATGTAATAGACAAGTGCTCACCTCGTGATCTGCCTCATAGCCAAATGATGATCCTTCACAGCTGCTTAGATCTTTTGTCTTGTAGATGAAGTCCTCAGAAACATTATAAGTAACTTGACACTTTCCTAAAGCATCTTCCTGAAAAAGTACACACATAAAGAAGAACATGATGAGCAGCACTATGAGGCACGTTCCTGAACCAAGGTTTTATTAAATTAAATACACACTTGGTCATGGCATGCATGTACAGTACTCATCTACCTCCTGTTTATAAAGAACAGTATACATTGAGGGGAAAAAAGTATTTGGTCCCCTGCTGATTTTGTGCATTTGCCCACTGACAAAGAAATGATCAGTCTATAATTTTAATGGTAGGTTTATTTATTTTTAAGTTTATTTTTTTAATTATCCTTCTTTATTGAAAGTATTTTTGAACAAACAATAACAGTCAAAACAGATCACTGATCATATAATGCCAGCGGTCACCAATAGGGGATTGGATCTAGCAAAGAGAGGCATTATAAAAATAACATAAGGTATAGGGGTTAGGGTGGTAAGATGTAGGAGAAGGTAAAGGGGGGGTTATGAGGGTGAGATAAGGGTAGTGGAAGAAAGTACATAGGTAATGATTGTAGGTATAAATAGCACCATCTAATGCCGTAAAGAGTCTGCATTTTGGCTTTAGACATAAAAGTGATTATGGTGAAAAAGTGTCATGTATGGAACAGGAATGATGAAAACCTGTTCGATTCTATTAAGGCCTAGTTGTGCTTCTATCGTGCGCCCAATTTTCTTGAAAAGTGTCCATTTTGCCCTGAGTCAGTGCAAACATTTGTTCAAATGTTGCATGGGTGTTTAAAAAGTTTATTACTGTAGGAAGAGGTGGAGCATGATCTGAATTCCAGGCACTGGCCAGGGCTCTCCTAGTGGCAATTAGCACATGAGTGACGAAGACTTCGAATTTACACTGACATTTATCCAAACCGATGCCAAAAAGAGCTGTTTCTGGTGCCATCGGGTGTGTTATTCCAGTAGTGGAGTTGATAAAGACAAAAATCTCTGTCCAGAAGGCTTCAATTATTGGGCAGAACCACCAGATGTGGCTGATGGAAACAATGGTAGGTTTATTTTTAACAGTGAAAGACAGAATAACAACAAAAATATCCAGGAAAACAAATTTCAAAAAAGTTATAAAATTTTATTGCATTTTAATGAGTGAAATAATGAGTGAAATAAATATTTGACCACTTCGTAAAACATGACTTAGTACTTGGTGGCAAAACCCTTATTGGTAATCACAGAGGTCTCACACACCCTCTCACCAAGCTGCTTGGCGATGGTCTTGTAGCCCATTCCAGCCTTGTGTAGGTCTACAATCTTGTCCCTGACATCCTTGGACCGCTCTTTGGTCTTGGCCATGGTGAAGAGATTGGAATCTGATTGATTGATTGATCGCTTCTGTGGACAGGTGTCTTTTATATGGGTAACAAGCTGAAATTAGGAGCACTCCCTTTAAGAGAGTGCTACTAATCTCAGCTCGTTACCTGTATAGAAGACATCTGGGAGCCAGAAATCTTGCTGATTGATAGGGTATCAATTTGACTCATTAAAATCCAAATCAATGTATAACTTTTTGAAATGTGTTTTTCTGGATATTTTTATTGTGATTTTGTCTTTCACTGTTAAAATAAACCTACCATAAACCTACCTACCTCTGTGAGCTCCCCGGGCTCTTGTTTTCCCCCTCACTTCCTATTGTTTGGAACAAGCAATGCATGTTAGCTGCAGCCATGTGTAGCACTTCATGCACACTACACATCTCAAAACCTATAGCCCAATGTGTCTAGTTCATCTTGGGAGTAAGCAAGAAAGGGTATCTTCAGTCCTGCATACAGTGGAACCATTGAGAACAAATATAGCCACTCTACTAACAGGAAGTCAGATGGAGATTTGGAGGAGACTGGGAGATATTTTTTTTAATTAAAAATACATATTTAAATATTTGTTTTTCTTTTGTAAACCAATAAGCCCAATACCTTTTCTGATTGGTTACTTTGGACCACTACAAGTTGAGAATGTTGACACATTAATAGTAATTCACAGACAAAATTCTTTGCACTTAAGTTATACCTAAGCTGAACATACATACCAATTCATGTATTTGTGATTATTATTAACACCCATTTCTAGATTTTGGAGTATTTACTGATATTTCCAGTCTTGTCAGATTTATAGCAGACCTCCTAGAAATATCTGTCTGACTCTGGGATCCTTATTTTCTAATGCTTGGGAAATTGGATAAGAGGTGCTGGAACCCAATGGTTTCTTTATTGGTTTGACTTATATTATTGTTTTCATTGAATGGTATATCAATAGTGAATATGAAGAGTCCGAATATTGGGCTGGCAGCTTCTGTAAACCAAACGGGCTTCCAATGTCACCTTGGGTTGAGGTAGAGATAAGTGAGTATCAGTGGTGGCTGGTGGTAATTTTTTTTGGATTTGGATTATTTATTATTAACTCGTTCCGTTTCATTTGGTTAGATGGAGCATTTATTGTTTCGGATAATTCGTAACTTCGGATAAATTTGTATTCGTTACGTTCACTAACAGCCAACTTTGAAAGGAAATTCCAATACTTATATAATAGTTTGTTATTATTAGTTAGTTATTCTTTCAAATTTTCTTTCTTATTTTTTGGATTTTCGAATTTACGTATTTTCGAATTTATAAATTTACGAATTGTGATCATAATGGATGACCCGAAAAATTTTAAAAAAACAAAAACGAATGAAACAAAAACTAAAACAAACAAATTTTTCCGCAGTGCACATGTCTATTCTTTGGCCTTAATTCACTTGAATGGTCAGAAGAAATAATTTATTCTGGCCATTGTAATTAATCATTGCTCAAGTGCTAAACGCGTTTAGCAGATTTTAGTAGCATCAAGTGTTTTTTTTCTGCCCAAACTCTGCTGCTCCTGGACGTACTGGCAGTGGGTTTTATTTCCTGCCTCTAAATTCTCCTGGTACTAAATGCTGCTAAAAGTCTATATGTGCATGGACACATAGGCTAACATGCAGGGGAGTTTAGAGGCAGGAAAAAAACGCCCTAGAAGCTGTAAAAATGTCCAGTGTGCATAAGGCCTTAACAGCTAGAGAGGGGGAGCCACTCCATATATATTTTTGTGTTTTCCAATAAAAACAGGGAAAAAAATATAGAAAAAAGACATTAATTGGGAATCCTGTAGGAACATTGATTCAGCACTGGACAGCTCATCAAATACTGCAGTGTAGTGCTCATTTAAAGCTCTGTACTTCCTGTACTTATCAATGAGCCTCCCATAAACATTTTCCTTTCCAAATATAAAAATATCAGAAGCTTTTTAGTATGCAAAGTAAAACAAAAACTACGAAAGGAAATATTAGCCTTTTTTTTGTGGACTTTAATGCATCAAGCCAATGAGTAGATGAAAATCAACATACTCAATGCAGTTATTTGTTTAATATGTACATTAAATTTTGGTAACGTTATAAACAAATTACATACAAAAAAAATAGTAGTAGAAATATTAGTGGAAAGATTAAAAAAAAAAAAAAAAACCTACACATCCTAAAAACAACAATACGGCTAATATCACCTGGAGCTGAACAACCTAAATCCAATAAAAATTTTACGATATGTAAAATATTATGAATGGACATTTCTGGAAATATCTTCCTTAAAGTGACACCGAACTATTTTTTTACATACATTTTTCTAAAATATCATGTATACCATTGCTTGTAGAGAAGAAACAAAGGAAGAGAGAGACAGAAGGTACATTTTACATATATTTAAACAAACTAAGTTTATTTAAGTTTATTTTAAAAACATGAGTTTAGTTTCACCTTCAGGTACCATAGCAAGGTACTGTAAACTGTAATATTACCTCTGAATAAGTCCCAGGTTTAGGCTGAAACTGGAATAGACTGACAAGTCCTCTTTTTAAATCCAACACGTAATTGTTGTTTTCCCCTGTGCTGTACAAGCCAATCACCTGAAAAATATTATGTAACGTTACTAGTTTCCATTTATATTATTATACAGGAATTCAAAATGACTCTATAATTTCAAAGGGCTATTAATTTGTTTAACTGCTTAAGATCTTCCCTATAGCATTTTTACTCTTCCAGGTAGCGGGAGCTGAGCTGGCACCCGTCGATCCTTCAGTACACAGGCAGAACAGCAGTCTGCCTATATAAATGAGGCATTGCCTTTCTGTCAGTAGGGAAGACATGGGTCCTGTGTTCCTGCAAACAGGGACATGGATCCATGCCTTCCCCTAGTAAAAGCACCTCCCACACAGTACACAGAAACACTGGCTAGGCACAAGTTTAACCCCTTGATCGCCCTGATGTTAACCCCTTCCCAGCCAGGGTCATTAGTACAGTGACAGTGCATATTTTTAGCACTGATCACCGTATTAGTGTTACTGGTACCCAAAAAGTGTCAAAAGTGACAGCTAGTGTCAGAATGTCTGCCGCAATATCACAGTCCCGCTATAACTCGCTGTTCACTACCATTACTAGCAAAAAAATAAACAAAATTAAAATAAAAATATCCCATAATTTGTAGACGCTATAACTTTTGCGCAAACCAATTAATATATGCTTATTGGGGTTTTTTTTTCCGAAAATATGTAGTCAGAATTCATATTGGCCTAAATCGATAAAGAAATTATATTTTTTTTAAAAAAAAATTATTGGTATGTTTTATAGCAGAAATTAAAAAAAATGAATGGCACGGCTCGGTGAAACAACGTTATGGAACGTCGCTTCGCCCTGTGGCCACTAGGGGGCACGTGAGCACGCCCCCTTCTCGTCCACGGAGCCGATGCGGCGGTCGCCCGTGATTGCTCGGGGCACACGGAGAAACGGGATCTGTGTGTGTAAACACACAGTTTCCGGTTCTCTGAGGGGAGAACAGACAGATCGTCTGTTCAAAGAATGAACAGACGATCTGTCTGTTCTCCCCTCAGAGAACCGAAAACTGTGTGACGATCTGTCATCTCCCCTGCACAGTCCCCTCCCCCCTTCAGTTAGAACACACATTAGGGAACACATTAACCCCTTGATTGCCTCCTAGTGGTTAACCCCTTCAATGTCAGTGACATTTTTACAATAATCAATGCATTTTCATAGCACTGATCGCTGTAAAAATGCCAATGGTCCCAAAAATATGTCAAAATTGTCCGACGTGTCCGCCATATTGTCACAGTCTTGATAAAAATTGCAGATCGCCGCTATTACTAGTAAAAAAAAAATTAATAATAAAAATGCCATAAAACTATGCCCTATTTTGTAGACGCTATAACTTTTGCACAAACCAATCAATATACGCTTATTGCGATTTTTTTACCAAAAATATGTTTTTGGGGGGTATTTATTATAGCAAAAAGTAAAAAATATTGCGTTTATTTCAAATTTGTCGCTCTTTTTTTGTTTATAGTGCAAAAAAAAAAAAACGCAGCGGTGATCAAATACCACCAAAAGAAAGCTCTAATTGTAGGGAAAAAAGGACGTCAATTTTGTTAGGGTACAACATCGCATGACTGCGCAATTGTCAGTTAAAACGCTGAGTCACAAAAAGTGCTCTGGTCAGGAAGGGGGTAAAATCTTCCGGGGCTGAAGCGGTTAAAGTAACGCAGTGCTGTATTGCAAAAAGTGGCCTGGTCATGAAGGAGGGTAAACCTTCCAGAAGTGAATTGTTATATTTGGCAAAAGGAGGTGCCAAAGAGAAAACCATCAGTTTTTATTTTTGGCAATTGGTACATGAACATATATTCATAAATATTTGAAGGCTTACAGCTGGATAATTTGGGGGTGTACCAAATATATATGTAGATTCCCCATCTGTGATCGTGGATCCCCAGGGTTTTGTGCTCTTCCATTTAAATCATTATAAATCAATACAGAACCCTTCACGGGCCTTGGGTATATACACTGAGCAAAATTATAAACGCAACACTTTTGTGTTTGTCCCTATTTATCATGAGCTGAACTCAAAGAATGCAAAGATCTACGACTATTTCTATGTACACAAAAGGCCTATTTCTCGCAAAAATTGTTCACAAATCTGTCTAAATCTGTGTTAGTGAGTACTTCTCCTTTGCCGAGATAATCCATCCACCTCACAGGTGTGGCATATCAAGATGCTGATTAGACAGCATGATTATTGCACAGGTGTGCCTAAGGCTGGCCACAATAAAAGGCCACTCTAAAATGTGCGGTTTTATCACACAGCACAATGCCACAGATGTGGCACGTTTTGAGGGAGCGTGCAATCGGCATGCTGACTGGAGGAATGTCCACAAGAGCTGTTTCCTTTGAATTGAATGTTCATTTCTCTACCATAAGCCATCTCCAAAGGCGTTTCAGAGAATTTGCCAGTGAATCGAATGGGCCTCACAACTGCAGACCACGTGTAACCACACCAGCCCAAGACCTCCACATCCAGCATCTTCACCTCAAAGATCATCTGAGACCAGCCACCCGGACAGCTGCTGCAACAATCGATTTGCATAACCAAAGAATTTCTGCACAAACTGTCAGAAACCATCTCAGGGAAGCTCATCTGCATGCTCATCGTCCTCATCGGGGTCTCGACCTGACTGCAGTTTGTTGTAACTGACTTGAGTGGGCAAATGGTCACATTCGATGGTGTCTGGCACTTTGGAGAGGTGTTCTCTTCATGGATGAATCCCAGTTTTCACTGTACAGGGCAGATGGCAGACAGTGTGTATGGTATTGTGTGGATGAGGGGTTTGCTGATGTCAACGTTGTGGATCGAGTGGCCCATGGTGGCGGTGGGGTTATGATCTGGTATGCTATGGACAACAAACACAACAAACACAGGTGCATTTTATTGATGGCATTTTGAATGCAGAGAGATACCGTGACCAGATCCTGAGGCCCATTGTTGTGCCATTCATCCACGACCATCACCTCATGTTGCAGCATGATAATGCACAGTCCAATAGCTGAAAATATCCCAGTTCTTGCATGGCCAGCATACTCACCGGACATGTCACCCATTGAGCATGTTTGGGATACTCTGGATCGGTGTATATGACAGCATGTTCTAGTACCTGCCAATATCCAGCAACTTCACACATCCATTGAAGAGGAATAGACCAACATTCCACAGGTCACAATCAACAACCTGGTCAACTCTATGCGAAGGAGATGTGCTGCACTGCGTGAGGCAAATGGTGGTCACAACAGATACTGAATGGTTTTTTGATCCCCCCCCCGACCCCCTCAATACAGTAAAACTGCACATTTTAGAGTGGCCCTTTATTGTGGCCAGCCTTAGGCACACCTGTGCAATAATCATGCTGTCTAATCAGCATCTTGATATACCACACCTGTGAGGTGGATGGATTATCTCGGCAAAGGAAAAGTGATCGCTAACACAGATTTAAACAGATTTGTGAACAATATTTGAGAGAAATAGGCCTTTTGTGTACATAGAAATAGTCATAGATCTTTGCATTCGGCTCACGATATATAGGCGCAAACACAAAAGTGTTGTGTTTATAATTTTGCTCAGTATAAATTGTTTAGGATGTACATTTGGTCACAGGGGTGTAAAGGAAAGATTTTCATGGTTATGTCCACTGTCCTACAATAAAGTGAGTTCATGTATAGTTTTGTTTACATATGCACACTTATATCTTGGTACAAAAATTATGTACTGTTTTCTAATTAAAGTATGTCTTTCTAACTAGAAATATTGAATCTCCTGAAGAAGTGACAGTTCAAGTTGCGAAACATGTAGAGCGAGCAATTCTTTTTAATCTATGAGGACTGTGGGAATAACTAAGAGGAATACATACATCTCAGTGTGGGCATTTTCTCAGTATTGCTCCACAGGAAGTATATGATTCAAGTATGTCCTCTAGGACAAACCACTGTGCCCCATACCCTTTTATAAGCAATGTGTTGTGTATGTATGAATTTTATGTGAACTATTAAAATTTGTTATTATTTTTATACGTGCCTACAAAGTCCATTATTCCCAAATTTCAGCGTTCTACAATAAAGAGTAAATGCATTGTTTTTTTGGGAAATTTAGAGGTAAGGACATGTATGTACCTTCTGTTTTAAAGTGTTACTAAACCTAGGACCCTGCATTCACTATATCTGGTCTCTCACAGTAAACAGAACATGGAAATTTAATTATTTTAGTAAATATAAACTTTTAAATACCAGAGGTGCACCGAATGGAAATTTTGGTGCTGAAACCGAAAATGACAGTTTAAAAAAAAATGATATTTTTATATATAATTGTATTATATTTGACTTTTTAATTAGTATCAACAATTTAAATGAAAATTAATTTATTGTTGCTCATTATTGGCACCTTTAGCACAAAAAAAGCTCAAGAAAAATGCATCCTTTTAAATTCTATGTATGTCTGCACACTGGTCCTTTGGGCTTCCATTGTGATTTTAAAATCCAGCTTGGTGCATTTTTAGTCAATTAAAAAAAACGCACCTCCTAGTTCAAATGCATTGAAAACACAGCATGAACGCATCATTAACGCACCTGTGTTACATTTTCGAGGTGGCGCAGTAAATCATGGTAAAATTGGCCCAAAATCTGGGTAAAATAGCAGCAAAATCGCTGCAGAATTCACGGTAAAATCATGGTGCGTTTTTGGTGCCATTATTGGCACCTTTTATTTATATCGGTCGAATGCTAACATCGGCCGAAATGTTTTGGTGGCCGAAATTTTGGTGCATCTCTACTAAATACATTTTCTCATCAGCAGTATATAGCAACATAGCAGTCTTGTGACTTCTATTAGTGTTTGGTTAAAGCTTGTAGGAGTTTTTATTCTACTCTGACTGTCCTATGAGGTTGCAGGACCAATCAGCTCTGTCTGGACAGTGCTGATTGGCCCTGTGCTGATCACATGCACCCTCCCAAGAAACAAAAAAACTCTCTAGCAATACACACCAAAGTGAGCATGTGCAGAGTATCTCCAAAGTCTCTGTCTTACCAGGAGATGGTTTAGGGACAGTGGAAGAAGGGGAGGATCAGAGAAGACAGGATCAAACATAATTTTTACACAATGCGCAGGATTGCCACCTTGGGTTCTACAGTGAGTATAACAAGCATGCTTTACTACATATACGGACTGATTTTACTGCCAGGGGTTTAGTAACACTTTAACCACTTGTCGACCGCCTAACGCAGATATACTGTGGCAGAATGGCACGGGCAGGCAAAATCACGTACCTGGTACGTGATCTGCCCGAGGAGGTCACCGGCTTCGTTAGGGGAGCGATCCAGGCTGAGGGGGAGACCACTCATTCATGGCCACCCCCTCGCGATTGCTCCCAACGAATGAGAATCTTCCTCTGCTGCTCTATAGTAAACAGCGGCAGAGGAAGTGATGTCATCTCTCCTCGGCTCGGTATTTTCCGTTCCGGCACCGAGGAGAGAAGACATCTGAGTAAGTGCACCAACACAACACACACAGTAAGACACACCAGGCACACATTTCACTCCCCATCACCCTCCGTCACAGTGACACCAAGCAGTTTTTTGTTTTTTTCTGATTACTGCATTGGTGTCAGTTTGTGACAGTTAGAAGTGGTAGGGCAGTTAGTGTTAGCCCCCTTTAGGTCTAGGGTACCCCCCTAACCCCCCCTAATAAAGTTTTAACCCCCTGATCACCCCCCCGTCACCAGTGTCGCTAAGCGATCGTTTTTCTGATCGCTGTATTAGTGTCACTGGTGACGCTAGTTAGGGAGGTAAATATATAGGTTCGCCGTTTTAACCCCTTGATTGCCCCCTAGTTAACCCTTTCACCAGTGATCACCGTATAACTGTTACGGGACGCTGGTTAGTTAGTTTTTTTTTTATAGTGTCAGGGCACCCGCCGTTTATTACCTAATAAAGGTTTAGCCCCCTGATCGCCCGGCAGTGATTTAACTTAGGTTCTAGGGTCAGATAGGGTCTGCGTCGCCCCAGGCAGCGTCAGGTTAGCGCCAGTACCGCTAACACCCACGCATGCAGCATACACCTCCCTTAGTGGTATAGTATCTGAACGGATCAATATCTGATCCGATCAGATTTATACTAGCGTCCCCAGCAGTTTAGGGTTCCCAAAAACGCAATGTTAGCGGGATCAACCCAGATACCTGCTAGCACCTGCGTTTTGTGCCTCCGCCCAGCCCAACCAAGTGCAGTATCGATCGATCACTGTCACTTACAAAACACCAAACGCATAACTGCAGCGTTCGCAGAGTCAGGCCTGATCCCTGCGATCGCTAACAGTTTTTTTGGTAGCGTTTTGGTGAACTGGCAAGCACCAGCAGCCTAGTACACCCCGGTAATAGTCAAACCAGCACTGCAGTTAGAGCCCTTTCACACTGGGGCGGTTTGCAGGCGTTATTGCGCTAAAAATACCGCCTGCAAACCGACCCAAAACAGCCGCTACTGTTTGTTCAGTGTGAAAGCCCGAGGGCTTTCACACTGAAGTGGTGAAGCGGTGCGCTGGCAAAAAAATTCCTGCAAACCGCATCTTTGGATGAAATCAATGGGGCAGCGAGGCTATACTGCGGCAATACCCGCACTATGCGAGCGGTTTTAACCCTTTTTCGTCCGCCAGCGGGGGTTAAAACCGCACCGATAGCGGGCGAATACTGCCACAAAAATGACGGTAAAGCAGCGCTAAAAATAGCGCTGTTTTACCGCCGACGCCCCCACCGCCCCAGTGTGAAAAGGGCCTAACACTTGGTGACATGGCGAGTCCCATAAGTGCAGTTCAAGCTGGTGAGGTGGCAAGCACAAGTAGTGTCCCGCTGCCACCAAGAAGAAGACAAACACAGGCCCGTCGTGCCTATAATGCCCTTCCTGCTGCATTCGCCAATCCTAGATGGGAACCCACCACTTGTGCAGCACCCGTACTTCCCCCATTCACATCCCCAACCAAATGCAATCGGCTGCATGAGAGGCATTTTCTTTATCTCCTCCCGAGTACCCCTACCCAACGAACCCCCCCAAAAAAGATGTTGTGTCTGCAGCAAGCGCGGATATAGGTGTGACACCCGCTATTATTGTCCCTCCTGTCCTGACAATCCTGGTCTTTGCATTGGTGAATTTTTTGAACGCTACCATACACTAATTGAGTATTAGCGTAGGGTACAGCATTGCACAGACTAGGCACACTTTCACAGGGTCTCCCAAGATGCCATCGCATTTTGAGAGACCCAAACCTGGAACCGGTTACAGTTATAAAAGTTACAGTTACAAAAAAAAGTGTAAAAAAAAACCCACAAAAAAATATATAAAAAACAAAACAAAAATAGTTGTAGTTTTATTGTTCTCTCTCTCTCTATTCTCTCTATTGTTCTGCTCTTTTTTACTGTATTCTATTCTGCAATGTTTTATTGTTATTATGTTTTATCATGTTTGCTTTTCAGGTATGCAATTTTTTATACTTTACTGTTTACTGTGTTTTATTGTTAACCATTTTTTGTTTTCAGGTACGCCATTCAGCTGCAGCGCGGCTTTATTTATCTTGACAGCAACAGCGTTTGCTCCCACGATATATAAAGCCGTGACTCCAGAGGTAATATATGCCGAAGCATGGGGGCAGCAGGGGCGGAGGAGTGATTTGTAACTAACTTTTGGGGCGGATGCCCCCATGCTTCGGCATATATAAATGGTGCATGTATGCCCATCATTAGAAGGGGGTGGATGAAGGGAGGTATTCTAATGGTGGGCATACCCACCAATCAATCTCTTTTTTTCGTTCAGCCCACAGGCTGCATGAGAAAAAAAGATTACAATATATGCCCAACAAGGACCAGCAACGTACTGGTATGTTGCTGGACTTTGAGTGGTTATACCAGAATGATGCCTGCAGGTTTAGGTATTATCTTGGTATCATTCTTTTCAGCCAGCAGTCGGCTTTCATGTAAAAGCAATCCTAGTGGCTAATTAGCCTCTAGACTGCTTTTACAAGCAGTGGGAGGGAATGACCCCCCTCCCACCGGCTTCCATGTTTTTCTCTGGCTCTCCTGTCCCAACAGGGAATCTGAGAATGCAGCCGGTGATTCAGCCAGCTGACCATAGAGCTGATCAGAGACCAGAGTGGCTCCAATCATCTCTATGGCCTAAGAAACCGGAAGCTACGAGCATTTCATGACTTAGATTTCGCCGGATGTAAACAGCGCCATTGGGAAATTGGGAAAGCATTTTATCACACCGATCTTGGTGTGGTCAGATGCTTTGAGGGCAGAGGAGAGATCTAGGGTCTAATAGACCCCATTTTTTTCAAAAAAGAGTACTACCTATTGCTATCATAGGTGATATTTACATTCCCTGACATAACAATAAAAATGATTAAAAAAAAATAAAAAATGAAAGGAACAGTTTAAAAAAAAGATAAAAAAGCAAAAAAAAAAAAAAAAAAGCACCCCGTCCCCCCCTGCTCTCGAACGCAAGTGTTGGTCTGGCGTCAAATGTAAACAGCAATTGTACCATGCATGTGAGGTATCACCGCGAAGGTCAGATCGAGAGCAGTAATTTTAGTAGTAGACCTCCTCTGTAAATCTAAAGTGGTAACCTGTAAAGGCATTTAAAGGCTTTTAAAAATGTATGTAGTTTGTCGCCACTGCACGTTTGTGTGCAATTTTAAAGTATTTCACGTTTGGTACCCATGTACTCTGCCTAAAATCATCTTTTTTATTTCATCAAACATTTGGGCAATATAGTGTGTTTTAGTGCATTAAGATTAAAAAAAATGTGTTTTTTCCCCAAAAGATGCATTTGAAAAATTGCTGCACAAATACTGTGTGAAAAAAAAATGAAACACCCACCATTTTAATCTGTATGGCATTTGCTTTAAAAAAATATATAATGTTTGGGGGTTCAAAGAAATTTTCTTGCAAACAAAAATATTTTTTCATGTAAACGAATAGTGTCAGAAAGGGCTTTGTCTTCAAGTGGTTAGAAGAGTGGGTGATGTGTGACATAAGCTCCTAAATGTTGTGCATAAAATGCCAGGACAGTTCAAAACCCCCCCAAATGACCCCATTTTGAAAAGTAGACACCCAAGCTATTTGCTGAGAGGCGTGTCGAGTCCATGGAATATTTTATATTGTGGCACAAGTTGCGGGAAAAAGACCATTTTTTTTTCTTTTTTTTTCACAAAGTTGTCAGTAAATGATATATTGCTCAAACATGCCATGGGAATATGTGAAATTACACCCCAAAATACATTCTGTTGCTTCTCCTGAGTACGGGGATACCACATGTGTGAGACTTTTTGGGAGCCTAGCCGAATACGGGACCCCAAAATCCAAGCACCACCTTCAGGCTTTCTAAGGGTGTAAATTTTTGATTTCACTCTTCACTGCCTATCACAGTTTCGGAGGCCATGGAATGCCCAGATGGCACAACCCCCCCTCCCCCCCCAAATGACCCCATTTTGTAAAGTAGACACCCCAAGCTATTTGCTGAGAGGTATGGTGAGTATTTTGCAGACTTCAGAAATCCTGAAGGCGGTGATTGGATTTCCGGGCCCCGTACGCGGCTAGGCTGCCAAAAAGTCCCACACATGTGGAATCCCCATACTCAGGAGAAGCAACTAAATGTATTTTGGGGTGCAATTCCACATATGCCCATGACCTGTGTGAGCAATATATTATTTAGTGACAACTTTTTGTAATTTTTTTTTTTTTTGTCATTATTCAATCACTTGGGACAAAAAAAAATAATATTCAATGGGCTCAACATGCCTCTCAGCAATTTCCATGGGGTGTCTGCTTTCCAAATGGGGTCATTTGGGGGGGGGGGGTTGTACTGCCCTGCCATTTTAGCACCTCAAGAAATGACATAGGCAGTCATAAACTAAAAGCTGTGTAAATTCCAGAAAATGTACCCTAGTTTATAGACGCTATAACTTTTGCGCAAACCAATAAATATACGCTTATTGACATTTTTTTTACCAAAGACATGTGGCTGAATACATTTTGGACTAAATGTATGACTAAAATTGAGTTTATTGTATTTTTTTTTTTTAAACAAAAAGTAGAAAATATTGTTTTTTTTCAAAATTTTCGGTCTTTTTCCATTTATAGCGCAAAAAAAAAAAACCCGCAGAGGTGATCAAATACCATCAAAAGAAAGCTCTATTTGTGGGAACAAAAGGACGCAAATTTCGTTTGGGTACAGCTTTGCATGACCGCGCAATTAGCAGTTAAAGCGACGCAGTGCCAAATTGTAAAAAGTGCTCTGATCAGGAAAGGGTAAATCCTTCCAGGGCTGAAGTGGTTAAGGGCTCATTTACCACAGATGCAGTCAAAAGCATTTTTAAACGTGGTTCAGATGAGCAAGAAATATGGATATATTTCAATTAGCTTGGTTTACACCATTGCAGTGCTTTCACGTTTGTTTTAAAAAGAAAGTACAGCATTCTGCATTTTTTTTGCATATAAATGTACCGGAACATACATGGATGCACCACAAATGTAACAAAAATCATAAAAAGTGCACTATAAACAGGCCGCAAATGCATTTAGAACACACCACAACCACATTAAAAATGCCTGTAAATGCACATGTGGTACTGCAAAGTGAATGTGGGAAAAGTGGTGTAAACGAGGACTTAGAAAGCTCTTGTGTACTGTAGATTCCATGGAAGAAAAGAAAAGCTTGGTTTACAGAGAGCAAGGTCCTTCTCAGATAGGTGTGCAGCTGACATCTAGTGGTCAAATAAACTTTACATATCTTTTATGGATTGTGTAAAGGGCAGCAGAAGTCTTTACAGTATGATTTTTTTTTTTTTCGATAGAGTGAAGAAGGATTAGAACACCTGTCAGGTTTTCTGCACCCTAATGCACATTTTAATTTGGGTAATACATCCTTCTAGAACCTTATTCTTTTTTTTAAGAGGTTTTGGTTCTGCCGCACTCTCTCTCTGTTTCTCCCTACCAGTGAAGTAATGTATGGTCAGGCCCCGCTTCAATATATACAAGTCAAAGTGTGCCAGTTCTGGTGCAGGAGGAATCAGGATAATGAACACAATCCGCTGTGCTGTGACTCAGAGGAGGGAGGGCAAACACAGATCACTGATGAAGAAAAGGTAGTTTATGTCTGTTCACTAAGCAGAGGAAATATGGGATATGGAAATGGGGTAAATATATTTTTACTGTGATAAATGGCAGTTCATGTTCTATTTTTAGATATCTTGTACATTTTATAACAGCATTATACTGTGTTAACCAATGGGGCAAAAAAACAAAGTTTAGAAAGTGCTAGTGTCAGTAAATTGTAAACAATGAGTATATACAATATGTAATAGAGGGAGGACTGCCCCCCTTAGTAATTTGGCATGTAAAGGAGTTTCTCCATGTCACGTTGTCATGCCACCTTCATTTAGGGCTGCTGTACCTCTTTTATTTATTAGTTCCTTTTCTTTCCATGTGTTGTAATGCTCTCCTGTTTTGCGCTGTGTGGCGGCAATAAGTTTCAGTGCGATGAAAGAACTTGTATTGAAATAATGCAAAGACAGTTCACAAATAACCCGGTAGGAAGTCAGCCCAACCAGGAGCACTTACAGGTCCAACAGCGTGTAGAGAACAAGTTGCAGCCAAACTGACAGCACCTGTTGAGAGGGGCAGAATACGGCCTGGCTGTCTTGGTGCCTAAACAGGATGTTGTCCACAGAGGTGGCAAGCCCTATGCTTTCCCTTCTCATCAGGAACCCTTCCCTGCCACTAGTTCTGTCCCTAAGAGGCGGGTAACTTGTCTGTACTCTAACCACTCATAAAAATGCACACCAAGCCTTCCAACTGCTGGGCCGCTGTGGAAGAGTGCCACCACCTGCAGTGGAAAAAGTAGATCGCACCTGCCTACATGTTAGCCACCCACTGAGGTGGTTCAGGGTAGTGAGGTCAGAGGGCTCTTAGCTTGCCCTATGTGTTGCTCCATGTCATGCACATTGGACCTAGGCTGAGAGAACATGCAGAGTGGCATACTCTATAAATCTGAGAGGACACTAAGATAATTCCAAGGAGTGAAAGGGGTTGAAAACCCTTGTGTTTTTTCACCTTAATGCATCCTATGCATTAAAGTGAAAAAACAAATGGCAGTGACCGGCCCCCCAGCCCCCCCATTTTACTTACCTGAGCCCTGGAATTTCCTACGGTAGAGATTCACTCGTCCTCTGCCCAGGGTTCTTGGCTCTTGATTGGATAGATTGATAGCAGCGCAGCCATTGGCTCTTGCTACTGTCAATCAAATGCAATGACGCGGTGCTGGGGGGCGGGGCCGAGTCCGGCATTCGGCGTCTTTGGACGCCGAATGCTAGACTCAGGAGTGCGTCCACTAGGTAACCCCCTGGGAGAGCTCTTCTCCTAGGGGAGGAGCTACCAGCGCCACTGTGGGGGGCCCCAGAAGAGGATCATTGGGGCCACTCTGTTCAAAACGATCTGCACAGTGGAGGTAAGTATGACATCACTTGGAAGAATGAGTTGTGTGAGGTGTCCTTTCTTGTCCATTCTGGGCTGTAAGATACACGTTGATGACCATATAATATCTCTTTCTATTCATTGACTAGCTTTATTTCACTACGATCTCCTATCTGTAACAATGATCACAATAGCTTTTGCTCCATGCTGCTGCAACGCACGCTTGCATCATCTTATTGTCCACATGCGGAGAATACTGCTAAAAGAAGATGGGAGATGACATGAGTCAAAAGCTGCTTGATGCTAAGACTAAGTTGGAAGTGAACTTCTGACCAGGGCTGGAAAATGAAAGATTTGGAAAAGACTTGTGCCAATGATTGTGTTGTACAACTTCTCAAGTAATTTTCAATAAATCAATAGTAAATGAGTTAGGGACTGACCACCACTTTACTAGCACTAGAGAATTACCAAAATCATAACATCACTAGAAGCTACCATCACTTTATTATTATTAGATTCAAGAAATTTCCACCACTAGCTCACTACTGTAGAAAGGAATTGAGCAATGTTATACGACCAGCAGTCAGGTAATGACTAATACAATAGCCAGTGATGCATATTTAAAATTCAACACATTTTAGAATACAAAATTTAATTATGAAAGAGAGCACCCATCATAACTTCACAATTTACCTTCCCAGCATGCCAGTGGAACAGAAAGGGTAACATCAAGCCTTTGGATTTCACAGCTTCATTTGGGTGTTGAGCATTAGTGTCCTCCTTTCTGTTAGGAATCACTTTTTTCTTATTTATGGTAGTAAAATTGTTGAACTAAATGTAAAAAAAAAGCTGGAAGTTACTTTACAAACCAGTTTTGTATGTGAGACAATATGACCTGTAATACATTTTTTGAAATAGTTTTGTTATAGCATCTCCTTGCCAAAAGCTGCCATTGTTCATTGGTGCACATTAATGCACGTATTTGAGAAACCATTATCTAAGATTACTGCCTATTTCTGTCCTAGGGACATTACTAGCACTGTTTCTTATGAATTGGTAGCATTTTCCAGAATGAAAGGCTTAGCGGACAGAAAGAGGTCAGTGCGAAGCTTGTCAATCAATGCACCAATCCAGACACATTACAGTTTACTGTAATCATCTGCCTAGCAGAGGCGAGAAAGCAAATTACTTTTTTTAGCTAACATATGGCAGCAGTGACTGTAAGGATTGTTCTGTAATGATAACACTGTAAAAGAAATGTGCAGTGGATGTGTATTTCATTTGAGACCTGGGCCTTTCCTAAGCCAAATGGGAGTGCCCTCTATTATCGTAATGGTCTTACAGCAGATCTAAAGCAAGGTAGCAATGACCATTCACAATGATCATTAGTGGGTCAACTTGCCATTTTGGCTAATAGAGAATACAAGCTTCAAGCCCAACTCTGGAAAAATGTAAAATTATCCCTTGCAGTAGGGGTACACCTGCACTGCAAAGATTGATAGCTCCCTTTGTCTAGAGCAGAGGAGAAACAGTTTTACTTACCTGATCCCCCGCTCCCTCAGCAGATTATGCTCCCCCACGCTTCAGAGGTGGACTGTCCCTCTGCATCATCACATCCATTGCAGAGCTATGGACCCTGCCTTGATGATGTGAGGACCCTAGACTGCTGGAGCGAGCAGGGACTGGTCTAGCTGCAGGGAGGAGCAGGGGATCATGAATGTAAATCTTTTTATTGTTCCCCTAGATAAAAATAAGTGATTCTAAAGGCTGAAGGTTCCATATTTAAAGGAATTCTCCATTTTTATTGTTTCACTTTAAGCATCATTAAAATCACTGCTCCTGTAAAATAAATTTGCATTGATACATGTCCCCTAGGGCAGTACCCCGACCCCCATACCCCTTTTATGGCCTATTACTTGCATATAAGCCTTCAAAATGGGGACTTTTGATTTTTCAAGTTGGGGTTCCATAGACTTTAATAGGGCTTGCGGCTCGGGCCAAAACTTTTTACATGTTCTGGTACGAACCGAACCGAGGGGTGTTTGGCCCATCACTACTTAGGAGTATTGTTGCTTACCGATACAGAAAAAAGACCTGAACTAGGGTTTAACTGTCTGATGTTGAGGTGGGAGAAAATTTGGGTTCTAGTGATCACCAATGTCTTCACTTTCACGTTAAAATAAGAACTGAAAAATCATATACAAAAACAAAAGTTTTAGATTTCAAAAGGACACATTTTGCTGAAATGAGGACATTTCTAAAAAATGAATTGAAAAGTAAAACGACAGGAGAAAGCAGTGGGCACTGTTAAAAACTACCATCCCAGAGGCAACTAGATTATACGTCAGGCAAGTTAGTAAGAATAAACAGAAGAAAAAAACAATATGGTTCACTAAAGAGGTAAGTAGGATAGTAAAGGGAAAAAAAATCTGCATATAGAAGATTCAGCGAAACAGGAGGTGTATCTGACAGAAAAAAGTATAAAAATAGACAAAAGGAGGCCAACACACATTATCAGTGCTGCCAAAGCACAGAAAGTGGAGGAAATTGCTAAATCTATTAAGAAAGGAGATAAAACCTTTTTAGGTACATTAGTGATATAAGGAAAAAATATAATGGGATCACTAAAACGAAAACTGGGCACAACACATATGTTGAGAGAGACCTGGATGTAGCAAACCATTTAAATAATTACTTCTGTTCAGTATTCTCAGAAATAAATTGTACTATCATATTGGTTCTGGCAATGATGGTTCTTTTTTAGGATTTCTGGAGACAGAGGTAGCAGAGGAACTGGCTCAGTTAAAGTGTAAGTAACCCCCCCCTGTTGTTTTCAGCCAAGGAAGCTGCCATCTTTGCCTCTGTTTAATCTACAACTGCCATGATGCTGCACATTTGATCAGTTTAGACACCAGCCATTGGATGGCTTGACAGTTTGGTTGAGAGCACAACCAATGGTAGTGTTACATTTCCGGCATGTGCTGGAAATGAAACTGTTTTATGGATGGGTTTACTTCTGCTTTCAAACTTAATAAAGCAATGAGCCCTGATGGCATTAATCCCAGAGTTCTAAAAGAACTTTGAATTATAGTTGTTGGACCAAAAACATATATTTTATAATCAATCTATTCCAACAGGAGAAGTTCCCCATGACTGTCGGACAGCTAAAATTGTACCTATCCACAAGAAGGGCAGATTACAGGCCAATGAATTTAACATTGGTTGTAGTCAAGTTAATGGAATCACTCATGAAAAGAAGGATCATCTATCACTTAAAAAAACACAACTAGCTGGACCCAAAGCAGCATGGCTTTACTGAGGACAGATCATGTCAGACTAATCTGATTGCATTTTTTGACTATATTACCAATGTTTTGGACCAGGGTGGAGCTGTGGACATAGCATATCTTGATCTCAGCAAGGCATTTATTACAGTTCCACATAATGATCTAATACAAAAGTTGTACAAGCTAGGACTTAACCCATGGGTGGTTCAACTGATATGCAGTTGGCTAGGATAGATACCAGAGTGAGGTTGTAAATGGGGTTCATTCAGAACAGAGACCAGTCACTAGTGGTGTATCACAACACTCTGTACTAGGTCCTGTTCTATTTAATCTGTAGCACAGTCCTCTTGAAGACTGCTTGGGTGTACCTGCTCATCTGCATCACCATGACCCTGTGAACCTTCCAACCCACCTGACACTCTGGGTTCAGACATCTTTTACAAGCACCTTTAAATGACACGTCACATAAGTCAATATATTTGTATTATCTCAGCTTTTACTGGAGTAAGCAAAGTAGTATTCATTTACAAAAGAGAAAGGCAATAGATCAACCGAGTTCTGGATAACAGCCCAGACTCGGTTGAGAAATTCCCCCAAAGACAGCATGTTGAATGCAGTTGGTTACACTCTAAAGGGGAAACCTAGGCCGGCCTATTCAAAATTTGGATCCTAATGAGAGATCAGAAAGAATAAGGATAGTGTAGGGTCCTTTAAATAGTAACAACAGCAATGTCCAAGGTGCAGGCCTGATAGTCTTCACCGGCAGTTGGAGCTCATTTGATTATATCCAATAAGGCACAGTGATGCATTAACAGACTGCCTGGCTTAAACAGGCTAATGGTACTCCTTGAAATGGTTGTAGGTAAAGGTGTCTATGTACAGTGTTCAAATAGAATTTGCAGTAAAATGTTCCCAAGGTAAAAGTGTCTGTACACAGTTGTAGAAGAATTGTTTTCCCCGCTTTAAAACAGCAATGTACAAAATCAAAAAAGAAGTTCTTAATAGATGTATAAAAATATTTTGTCAAATATCATGGTTTATTAAAATACATTATATAGAAAAACATCTGGTACAGTAACACAAATCATATTCCCCAGTGCAGTAACAAACACATATTAATACACATTGTTACATTAATAATGTTACATGGGTAGCACGTCCCGACGCGTTTCGATCTGTATGCGGTCTCTTGAGGGGGACAGTTGGATCTAAAGAATAATTGCATAAATAAAATTAAAATACATGGATATGTATGTTGTTGTGCATCACTTTGATTACACCAAAATAATATGTATTCTTGGCTATTCTTGGGTATCTGTTGCAGGTGTGTGCTCCTCCCCTTTCTTTCCCCCCCGGGGGCGCGCAAAGTGTGACTCCTTGTAAGCTCCTTGGGGCTGGCTCTCCTGGGGAATTGAGGGTGGCCTCCCGAACCCTCCGGTGCTTCCACTGGCCCCCAGTACCTATCCTGGATCATAGAACACTTATTCCACCGTTGAGCGGTAAAAACATATTATTTTGGTGTAATCAAAGTGATGCACAACAACATACATATCTATGTATTTTAATTTTATTTATGCAATTATTCTTTAGATCCAACTGTCCCCCTGAAGAGACCGCATACAGGTCGAAACGCATCGGGGTGTGCTACCCATGTAACATTATTAATGTAACAACGTGTATTAATATGTGTTTGTTACTGCACTGGGGAATATGATTTGTGTTACTGTACCAGATGTTTTTCTATATAATGTATTTTAATAAACCATGATATTTGACAAAATATTTTTATACATCTATTAAGAACTTATTTTTTGATTTTGTACATTGCTGTTTTAAAGCCCCATGGGGGAAAACAATTCTTCTATAATCCAATTTTGGGGTGTGCAGCTTTTTTCCATCTCTTTTACATATGTGTCCTCCTTTTTTCTGTGTCTGTAAACAGTGTTCAAATAAAGTAACCAGGGAAAGATTGCAGAAGTTGGCCAATTGCCCTCTCACCAACGACTGAACCGAAGTAGATGCCTTGCAGGCAGCGACCCGGGAATAGACTTCTGTCAGTAGAATCGCCAGTGATGACCCACTGGTGCAGAGCGCAGATAAACATGATTTCGTTGGGCCTTCCAAGGCTGGGCTGAAGTCACTTTGACACTGCATGGTAGGCCGCAACCTCTCTCTCCCGTCACGGAGAGGTGTGTATTCTGCAAGGCCCAGGAAGAAGAGAGTGTGGGGCGGATCTTTGGTCTCCTTTATAGGCTTTCACAGAAGTTTCCTCGACTGGTAGCAAAGATCCCTGGGATGTGTAGTCCCGGTGTATGGTTAGGCAATGGAATCGCTGGTCAGAAAGACTACTAATCTCACAATCTATTGTGTTGGGCTTACCAATATGATGACAGTCACTGGCACCCAGCATTAAAGAGACACAACTGCAGGCAGGGAATGACGAGGAAACATACTGCATTTCGATTATAGTCCACCCTTGCTACATCCTCCCCCCACTTGAAAGTCTTTGGTCCCCGAAGACAGAACACAACCTGTAAGATAACTTTTTTATAACAGTTACGTTTTTAGTTATCTCCAACGGAGAAAAGTTTCAGTACAAACATAAAAGAAAGTACATTCACAAATATATACATATGTATATATATATATATATATACTTATACATATACATAAAAATATATAAAAGGGAAAAAGGGACAATAAGAGAGGATTACATAAAAAAGGCAAATAAGAACCATTTCCAGAAGGAAAGTGAAGATAACTTTACTGTATCATAAGAAAATAAACAATTAGTTATGCTCTGGACCAGGACTGTAACAGTCAGCAACTGATCCAAAAAGGGATTCTCTAGAAGCAAATTATATATGTAGCAAGGTCTCCTGCCTCCTTCAGTCTAATAAGAACCTCCAGGGCCAGAGATAGCTGACATCCTTCTGTATGTGGTGGGTTGTGAGGCATAGTGGGTGCAAGGTGGATAACGTTATTGGGCGCCAGACACTTCTTGAATGCAAAAGAAATGTTTATTTCTCTTACAAACTTTTTTGGGGGAAAGAGGGTTAGGGTCAGGACACCCTTGAGTAGTTGCAAGTTCAATTAGCAGACTCTGAGACTTCAAAAGGAGGACAGCCGGTGTAGGGATAAGCCTCCAGCAAGAAGCCACATCAGCACATGCAGGAATGCTGTCCCCTTTCGCAACAGTCTTTAACAGGTCCAAACACAAAGCATAACAGTTCTTTCCCCTTCACTACAACTTCTATAGTTCTTCAGCCCACTGAGCTCCCGGTCTCTCACTAGACCCTCTGATTCACTGACACTGAATTCCTTGAGCTCCTCCAATCTTCATGGTGGTATCTTCCTCAAGCGTCTCTGCTGGGTCCCTAGCTTGGCACTTCTAAAGCTTCAACCCACTGGCCTGTTGGGTCCCTAGATTGGCACACAAGGCTGCTCTGCAAGCGTCACCTCCACTGGCTGGGTCCTTGACTTGGTCACCGCCTAAAGTTTCCTGATTCTCCACCGTGCCTGTTCGGTGAGAATACTGCTCCGGTACTTGCTTCAGTTACTCACTGTGGTCCCTGGTAATAAGGTGGTTGGTCACTTAGTGGCGACAGCTTCCCTTCTACCTCCGACCACTGACAGGTTCTCCGGCCGACAGAACCGTCATTTCTGGTTGGAGTGCAATCCCAGCCCTGCGCTGCTCTCTTGCTTCTGGATAGGCCCTCAGACAGCCTAGCAGCCAGATGCCCCAGGATAGGCTCAATCTCTGGCCTCGCAGCCCGGGGCAACACGACACATGTCCACCCAGACAGCCATCCAGGTGGCACAGAACATAGATCACCTGACTTCACCAAATATATAGGCTCTCCCAGCAGGCCAACTAATTTAAGAACACCCCTGCCCGTTGGCTGAGATACTCCATATACCCATAACCTGACCTTGAGTTGCTCTTCTCATATCTAGTACCACCAAGTGCCCGGCCATCTAGTGGTAGAAGAGAAAAGTGCAACAAGGCCAAACTTATGGAGAAATCATTAGATCTCTAACAATCAACCAGGATAACTACTCCTGGCAACTAAATTTGTGAGGAGCATCCCTGCCTAAACTCCAGGGTGCTACATATACATTTTCAGGTAAAGTCATATAAATTTTGTGACAGGCCAGTAATAAATTAGTGGCCCACCCAGTAGTGTCAGGAGGTGAATCAAGGTCATCCTCTATCAAAAGTTTGATAAAGGAGGCAAGTGCTTGACTAGAACATTGAGCAGTGGCGATAAGTTCATCAGAATTTTCCCCAAAGGTGTCATAGGTCAATCCCTTGGGAGGGCAGATTTTCTATCTTAACCTAGAATAGATGCTTTCCAGTGGCTCCGGCCCACGATATGTTCCCCAGAAACTACATCCGGGTTCTGGTACAAGCTCTGGCTCAGGTTTTGGCTCAGGTTCTGTCTCAGGTTCTGCCTCCTCATGGATGATAGGAACACTCTCGCTTTTCACTTCATTATTAAAGGAAACAGGGGTTTCCGCCACATTAGATGTCTCCCTGCATTCCATCTTAACTACCTCGTTTCCTCTTGCAGGGTGGGGCTCCAACCCCTCAACTTCCGGTAGAGAAACCCGGGTTCTTTCAAAATACACTTCCTTACTGTTTCCCTGGGGTCTGAGGAGGGGTAGGATTGTCTTCAAAGGGGGAAATCCATAGCCAATCCAGAGTTTGTTCTTCATAACTTCCCTCATTTGGAGGCATGGGTTCATGGTCCCGATCAACCCTAGGTCTCAGTGTAGGAGTCTGATAGGCGAGGGGATTAAGGCACTCTAACAGCCTCAGATATAGGCAGCAAGTGATTCCGATGCCAAGTTTTGAGAGGGCCAGTCTGGCCTTCAGGCTGGATCTGATACATGGGAAGCCCAGGAAATCGTTTGCAGACAATATAAGGCTGGGAGCGCCACCGATCAGCCAACTTATGCTTCCCGGGCACTCCCGGGTTGCGCAACAACACCCGATCTCCAGACTGCAGGTCTTGAACCCTAACCTTGAGATCAAAGTTTTTCTTGTTTCTTTGCTCTCTGGCAGTAGATGCTTCCCTAGCTTTTTCATATGAGGTCTTTAAATTCTTTCAAAGTCTGTCAACATACCCTCGGTAAGAGGCCTGAGATGTGTGATCTAACGACGTTCCAAAAGCCAAATCCACCGGCAAGCGAGCTTCCCTGCCAAACGTCAACCAGTAAGGGGAAGATCCAGTGGAGTAATTTGCCGTGGTATTGTAGGCATGAACCACTGCAGCAATGTGGTCTCCCCAATGTTATTTCTTCTGCAAAGGAAGGGTTCCTAACATATTTAACAAAGTGCGGTTGAAACGCTCAGGTTGTGGGTCTCCTTGAGGGTGGTAAGGAGTGGTCCTGGACTTTTTGAAACTCAAGAGTTCACACAATCTTCAGGTTTTCTTACTCTCAAAATCCCAACCTTAATCTGAGTGTAGACGCTGAGGCAGTCCAAAATGAATGGAAAACTTCTCCACTAGGGTCTTCGCTACAGTACTGGCTTGTTGATCCCTACCCAGATAGATAGAAATTGAGCTGCAAGTTTGAAAATGACTTGCTAAGCTATTGTTAGACTTTCCAGGCCTCACAAGTTTGTTGCACAATTGCAAGCAAGTCCGCATTTCATGACTTCAGATCAACTTTCTTTGCAAACATTCTGCAAGTCTACTGCAAGTTCTCGTTCAGTTATGTTGTGCAATAGTCATCCCACCACAGGGGTGACTGTGACTTGCAGGGCTCTTGCTGTAGACTCACCACTGCAACTTTGCTCTTGCTAGAGACTTGCCATGCAAATTTGCTACAAATTGGAAAAGTGCCAACTAGCACTTGTGCTTCAAGTGATCTGCAAGTGTACAACTTGCTAGTGAAAATGTGCAGCAAGCTAACAAGATCTACAATTCAATACTGACAAATTTGTGGCAAGTTATTCTTGCTATCTGGGTAGTTGGGAAAGCCTGAGAAAAACGAGTAAAGTGATCAGTCACAACTAGGACATTACTCCACTCACTCAGGTCAGGTTCCAAGCACAAGAAATCAATGCACACCAACTCCATTGGTCCCTGACTCTGTAGATGGCCCATTGGGGCTGCTCTGTCTGGTAAAGTCTTACTCTAAATACACCTGAAGCAAGAGCAACAGTAGCTTTCCCTTCAGCCCTCATGGACGGCCAACAGAATTGGTCCCAGACTAACTTAAAGGTTCTATCTGGACCTAAGTGGCCATGATCATCATGGAGAGCAGGCAATACTGTCAATCAGTGTTTCTCAGGAAGGAACAGTTGACGAACACCTTCTAGTCCCTCAGATGGGCCTTTCCTATATACTATTCCGTCTTCTAAACGCATTCGTTCACATTCTTTATAGACTACTTTAGCTCCCTCAATGGAACTACTTAACAGCATCTGTGGATCCCGAGCTGACAATCATTTCTTTATAAGGCTACCCAATGGGTCTTCATGTTGGTCCCTCCGCATGTCTTCTCTGGTTAATTGAGGCAATTCTTGACTGCGCACTTGTGTCAAGTCACAGTAATATCTTGGCACTCCAGCAGGGGTGACCCCCACAGCTTTGGCCCCTGTTGCCCTTTATGCCTATGCTCTACTCCTTGACATACAGCCAGTACTCCCTCCAAGGGCAAATGGACCCAGCTCTTCTGACCAGTATCTGTGATGTAGGGTCTTTGGGAAAGAGCGTCAGCGTCTTGATTGCCCACTCCTGGTTGATATTTCAAACTCAACTGGAACTCAGACAGAGTGGCCAACCACCGATGTCCAGTGGCATCCAGTTTGGCAGTGGACAGCAAGTAAGTCAACGGGTTATTATCAGTCTTCACCACGAACGTGGCCCCATACAGGTAATCTCGTAGCTTGTCCACCACAACCCACTTGAGGGCTAGGAACTCCAATTTGTGTACCAGATAATTCTTCTCAGAGGAAGTGAGACCGCGACTCACATAGGCCACCGGGCGGAGTTCTTTCGATTCTTGATACAACACTTCCCCTAGGCCATCTCGGCTAGCGTCTTTGTGTAATTCGTAAGGTTTAGAGGGATCAGCATAGGCCAGCACAGGTGCATCAATAAGGCTCCCTTTCAAATGTTCAAAGGCTCTGTCGCACTTCACTGTCCATTGCTCTTGAATAGACTCACATGGCTTCCTTGGGCCTCCAATCTGGGCCTTCTGCAGGTCATCACCTGTCTGCTTCTGTAATAACTCATTCAGAGGTTTGGCAATCTGTGAAAAGTTCCTCACAAATCTTCTATAGTAGGAGCATAAACCCAAAAACGACCTCAACTCAGTGATGGTGCGGGGGCGGGGCCAGGAGGTAACAGCCTCCATATTCTGAGGGTCAGTAGCTACTCCCTCGGCTGAGACCACATGTCCAAGATAGGTGACTGAAGTCTGATAGGATTGACACTTCTCTAACAACAACTTCAGCCCTTCGGCGTGTAATCATTGGAAAACTTTCTCCAATCGAGCTTCGTGCACCTCCAACGTTTTGCCAAAGACGATGACATCATCCAGATACACCAGCACTTCTGTCAAGTTCATGTCTCCAACGGTGTTCTCCATCAGTCTCTAAAAGGTGTCAGGGGCCCCTGTTAGCCCCTGTGGCATCCGGCCGAATTCGAAGAATCCCAGGGGCCTGATAAGTGCCGTCTTCTCCCGGTCCTCCGGATGCATGGGTATCTGATAATATCCACTCTTCAGATCCAGGACACCTGATAAGCATTGCAGGGCCTCTTCTATGCAAGGGATTGTGTATTCTGGAATAGTCCTCCGATTCAAAGTTCGGTAGTCAATACACATCTGGTGGGACCTATTTTTCTTTCTCACGTCCACAATAGGAGAGGCATAAGGGCTCCTGGATTCCCTAATGACCCCTGACCTCTTCAGTTCAGTCAACTGCTCTCGAAGGTCTTCCAGGTCATACAGAGGGATTCGTCTGGCTCTTACCCGGAAAGGCTTTTCTTCACTTAGCTGAATTCGGTGTTGGGCACTCCTGGCACAACCCACATCAAAGTCATTCTTGGAGAACATTTTCTCCCATCGAGCTTATTGAGCTTTGATTCTTTCTTCCCATCTGGGAGACAGATTTGGGCACTGGATAGTGGTCTCTCTTCCACTTTCCTTCCGGGTTAGGTAGTCCCCTGTCACTGAGGTGGCAGCACTTAATTTTCTAATCACCATACGAGGCTTCAGGCTGATTGGGTGGCTGGTGACGTTCCTCACACTGACAGCGATTCGGCCCCCGCTTCCCAGTAGGGCCCTCGTGGGTACTATCTCCGGAACCAGTTCTATCCCTTTCTCTTCTTCCAGTGGATCAGCTTCTACCATCACGTAAGGAACCGGGTGGCCCCATGACAACTTAACAGTGGCTTTCATGCAGGTTCTTTCTCCAGGCTGCAGTACTTTTTCTTGGGTGTACAATCACCACTGTCTTCCGACCCCTTCTGCGGGGGCCTTCTTCTCCTGCAACACTCGCTGAAATGCTTGCTGCAACTGAGGATGGATCTTCCCTATGGGGGTGCCCTCCAAAGCCAAAGCTACCAGTCTCCTCAACTGGTAGCAAAGATCCCTAGGATGTGTAGTCCCGGTGTATGGTTAGGCAATGGAATCACTGGTCAAAAAGACTACTAATCCCACAATCCATTGTGTCATTCTGTCTTATCAATATCTTTTTGTAAGTGAGGTCTCCAGAACTGGAAACCGTATTCTAAAGGTCTCACTAAAGATCTATATAGGGGAATCAGAACCTCCTTCCTCCTGCTGGTGAACCCTCTAGTGATGCACCCTAGAATTCTATTCTTTTTAGAATCAATATGATGACAGTCACTGGTGCCCAGCGTTAAAGAGACACAACTACAAGCAGGGAATGATGAAGAAACATACTGTATTATGATTATAGTCCACCATCGCTACCAATCTATATGTAAGTGATATAACTAAAGGTTTGTTGGGCAAGGTATGTCTTTTTGCTGATGATAAAAAGGTGTGTAACAGGGTTGATATCTCTGGACGTGTCTGTAACATGGAACATGATTTGGCATTGCTGGAAGATTGGTCAAAGCAGTGGAGACTGCAGTTCAATGTTCCTAAATGTAAAACAATACACCTAGGGAAAAAAGAATCCCTTGAGAGAGTACAGCATTGGGGGGTACAGTGTTGGCCAGCACTACAGAAGAAAAATATTTGGGGGTACTTATTTCAGATGATTGCAAAATGAGCAAACAGTGTGACCAGGCAGTGGGAAAAAAGAATAGAATTCTAGGGTGCATCACTAGAGGGTTCACCAGCAGGAGGAAGGAGGTTCTGATTCCCCTATATAGATCTTTAGTGAGACCTCATTTAGAATACGGTTTCCAGTTCTGGAGACCTCACTGACAAAAAGATATTGATAAGACAGAATGAGTCCAGAGATGGGTAACAAAAATGGTGAAAGGTCTGGGGGATAAAACTAATTGAGTGCACAGAGCACTGGAGTGAAGGGCAATAAACCAAAAGGTTGCTTTTAGGCATTCATAAACAGGATTATTAGGATAAGAAAACGCATGATATTTAATTTGGGTGTTAATCAATCACTAACTTGTTTTAGTAAATAACTTGTGTGTGCTGAAAGATTGATTAAAAATGTATACCTGTAAATATACTAGTTGTTCATCTGGTTGGGTCTGGTTCCTCCATAGAATGTATGTCTCCATATTGGCGTGAACCTCCAGCCTCGTTTGTGGTATTGACAATCTAGCAACATTTGCAATTTGCATATCCAATGTGTATTCATACTGGTACGATGTTTGTGGATTGAAGGATGGAACTCCTAATGATCCTGTGGCAAAAAGTATGAAACGTTCTTTTTTTATATACATCGTTAGTGTTATAAACATGACAAACCATAGCCACATTTTCACAAAATATAACTGTAATCAGTTTTTTTACAAACCAGTCCTAAAATGTTACTAAATTCAGGACCCTGCATTCACTATATCTGATCTCCTAGACTACACAGAAAATAGAAATGCAATTATTTTACTACATATAAACTGCAAAATGTCTTTTCTCATCAGCAGTATATAGCAGTCTTGTGACTTCTATCAGTGTTTGGTTAACCACTTCAGCCCCGGAAGGATTTACCCCCTTCCTGACCAGAGCACTTTTTACAATTCGGGACTGCGTCGCTTTAACTGCTAATTGCGCGGTCATGCAATGCTCTACCCAAACGAAATTTGCGTCCTTTTCTTCCCACAAATAGAGCTTTCTTTTGATGATATTTGATCACCTCTGCCGTTTTTATTTTTTGCGCTATAAACGGAAAAAGACTGAAAATTTTGAAAAAAAATGATATTTTCTACTTTTTGTTATAAAAAAAATCCAATAAACTAAATTTTAGTCATACATTTAGGCCAAAATGTATTCGGCCACATGTCTTTGGTAAAAAAAATGTCAATAAGCGTATATTTATTGGTTTGCGCAAAAGTTATAGCGTCTACAAACTAGGGTACATTTTCTGGAATTTACACAGCTTTTAGTTTCTGACTGCCTATGTCATTTCTTGAGGTGCTAAAATGGCAGGGCAGTACAAAACCCCCCCAAATGACCCCATTTTGGAAAGTAGACACCCCAAGGAAATTGCTGAGAGGCATGTTGAGCCCATTGAATATTTATTTTTTTTGTCCCAAGTGATTGAATAATGAGAAAAAAAAGAAAAAAAAAAATTACAAAAAGTTGTCACTAAATGATATATTGCTCACACAGGCCATGGGCATATGTGGAATTGCACCCCAAAATACATTCAGCTGCTTCTCCTGAGTACGGGGATACCACATGTGTGGCACTTTTTGGGAGCCTAGCCGCGTACGGGGCCCCGAAAACCCAGCACCACCTTCAGGATTTCTAAGGGCATACATTTTTGATTTTACTCCTCACTACCTATCACAGTTTTGAAGGCCATAAAATGCCAAGATGGCACAAACCCCCCCCAAATGACCCCATTTTGGAAAGTAGACACCCCAAGCTATTTGCTGAGAGGCATGGTGAGTATTTTGCAGCTCTCATTTGTTTTTGAAAATGAAGAAAGACCAGAAAAAAAAATTTTTTTTTCTTTTTTCAATTTTCAAAACTTTGTGACAAAAAGTGAGGTCTGCAAAATACTCACTATACCTCTCAGCAAATAGCTTGGGGTGTCTACTTTCCAAAATGGGGTCATTTGGGGGGGGGGTTTGTGCCACCTGGGCATTCCATGGCCTCCGAAACTGTGATAGGTAGTGAGGAGTGAAATCAAAAATTTACGGCCTTAGAAAGCCTGAAGGCGGTGCTTGGTTTTCGGGGTCCCGTGCGCGGCTAGGCTCCCAAAAAGTCCCACACATGTGGTATCCCCGTACTCAGGAGAAGCAACAGAATTTATTTTGGGGTGTAATTTCACATATTCCCATGGCATGTTTGAGCAATATAACATTTAGTGACAACTTTGTGCAAAAAAAAAAAAAAAATTGTCTCTTTCCCGCAACTTGTGTCACAATATAAAATATTCCATGGACTCGACATGCCTCTCAGCAAATAGCTTGGGGTGTCTACTTTCCAAAATGGGGTCATTTGGGGGGGGTTTGAACTGTCCTGGTATTTTATGCACAACATTTAGAAGCTTATGTCACACATCACCCACTCTTCTAACCACTTGAAGACAAAGCCCTTTCTGACACTTTTTGATTACATGAAAAAATTATTTTTTTTTGCAAGAAAATTACTTTGAACCCCCAAACATTATATATTATTTTAAAGCAATTGCCCTACAGATTAAAATGGTGGGTGTTTCATTTTTTTTTTTCACACAGTATTTGCGCAGCGATTTTCAAACGCATTTTTTGGGGAAAAAACACACTTTTTTAAATTTTAATGCACTAAAACACACTATATTGCCCAAATGTTTGATGAAATAAAAAAGATGATCTTAGGCCGAGTACATGGATACCAAACATGACATGCTTTAAAATTGCGCACAAACGTGCAGTGGCAACAAAATTACTACATTTTTAAAAGCCTTTAAAAGCCTTTACAGGTTACCACTTTAGATTTACAGAGGAGGTCTACTGCTAAAATTACTGCCCTCGATCTGACCTTCGCGGTGATACCTCACATGCATGGTGCAATTGCTGTTTACGTTTGACGCCAGACCGCCGCTTGCGTTCGCCTTAGCGCGAGAGCAGGGGGCGACAGGGGTGCTTTTTTTTTCTTTATTTTTTTTCTTTATTTTTTTTGCTTTTTTATCTTATTTTTAAACTGTTCCTTTCATTTTTTTTTTTTAAATCATTTTTATTGTTATCTCAGGGAATGTAAATATCCCCTATGATAGCAATAGATAGTGACAGGTACTCTTTTTTGAAAAAATTGGGGTCTATTAGACCCTAGATCTCTCCTCTGCCCTCAAAGCATCTGACCATACCAAGATCGGTGTGATAAAATGCTTCCCCAATTTCCCAATGGCGCTATTTACATCCGGCGAAATCTAAGTCATAAAATGCTCGTAGCTTCCGGTTTCTTAGGCCATAGAGATGTTTGGAGCCACTCTGGTCTCTGATCAGCTCTATGGTCAGCTGGCTGAATCACCGGCTGCATTCTCAGGTTCCCTGTTGAGACAGGAGAGCCAGAGAAAAACACGGAAGACGGTGGGGGGGGGTCATTCCCTCCCACTGCTTGTAAAAGCAGTCTAGAGGCTAATTAGCCGCTAGGATTGCTTTTACATGAAAGCCGACCGCTGGCTAAAAAGAATGATACCAAGATGATACCTAAACCTGCAGGCATCATTCTGGTATAACCACTCAAAGTCGTGAATGGCGTACCTGAAGACAAAAAAATGTTTAACAATAAAGCACAGTAAACGGTAAAGTATAAATAATTACATACCTGAAAAGCAAACATGATAAAACATAATAACAATAAAACATTGCAGAATAGAATACAGTAAAAAAGAGCAGAACAATAGAGAGAGAATAGAGAGAGAGAGAGAACAATAAAACGCCAACTATTTTTTTTTATTTTTGTTTGTGTTTTTTTTTTTTTTACACTTTTTTTTTGTAACTGTAACTTTTATAACTGTAACCGGTTCCAGGTTCGAGTCTCTCAAAATGCGATGGCATCTTGGGAGACCCTGTGAAAGTGTGCCTAGTCTGTGCAATGCTGTACGCTACGCTAATACTCAACTAGTGCATGGTAGCGTTCAAAACATTCACCAAGTGTTACTGCAGTGCTGGTTTGACTACGACCGGGGTGTACTACGCCGCTGGTGCTTGCCAGTTCACTAAAACGCTACAAAGAAAAGTGTCAGTGATCGATCGATACTGCACTTGGGTGGGCTGGACTGGGCTGGGCCGGGCGGAGGGGCAAAACGCAGGTGCTAGCAGGTATCTGGGCTGATCCCGCTAACACTGCGTTTTTGGGAACCCTAAACTGCTGGGGACGCTAGTATAGATCTGATCAGATCAGATATTGATGCGTTCAGATACTATACCACTAAGGGAGGTGTACGGTGCGTGTACGGTGCGTGCGTGGGTGTTCGCGGTACTGGCGCTAATCTGACGCTGCCTAGGGCGACGCATATCACCGCCGGGCGATCAGGGGGCTAAACCTTTATTCGGTAATAAACGGCGGGTGCCCTGACACTATAAAAAATAAACGAACTAACCAGCGTCACCCGTAACGGTTATACGGTGATCAGTGGTGAAAGGGTTAACTAGGGGGCCATCAAGGGGTTAAAACATTTATTAGATAGTATATGGGGGTCCCTGTCGCTATAAAACACTGACGGCGAACCTAAATATTTACGTCCCTAACTAACGTCACCAGCGACACTAATACAGCGATCAGAAAAATGATCGCTTAGCGACACTGGCGACAGGGGGTGATCAAGGGGTTAAAACTTCATTAGGGGGTAAGGGGGGTACCCTAGACGTACAGGGGGCTAAACCTTTATTCGGTAATAAACGGCGGGTGCCCTGACACTATAAAAAATAAACGAACTAACCAGCGTCACCCGTAACGGTTATACGGTGATCAGTGGTGAAAGGGTTAACTAGGGGGCAATTAAGGGGTTAAAACATTTATTAGGCAGTATATGGGGGTCCCTGTCGCTATAAAACACTGACGGCGAACCTAAATATTTACGTCCCTAACTACCGTCACCAGCGACACTAATACAGCGATCAGAAAAATGATCGCTTAGCGACACTGGTGAGGGGGGGTGATCAAGGGGTTAAAACTTTATTAGGGGGGGTAAGGGGGGTACCCTAGACCTACAGGGGGGTAATACTAACTGTCCCACCACTGCTAACTGTCACAAACTGACACTATGCAGTAATCAGGAAAATAAAAAAAAAAAAAAAAAAAAAAACCTGCTTGGTGTCAGTTTGTGACGGGGGGGGGGGTGATTGGGGGGGGATCGGGGGGCGATCGGGGGGGGATCAGGGGTGTAATGTATGCCTGGCATGTTCTACTGTGTTGTGTGTGAGTGTTGGTGCACTTACATGTCATCTCTCCTCGGCGCTGGAACTGAAACTGCCAGACCGAGGAGAGATGACATCACATCCTCTGCCTCTGTGTACTATACAGAGGCAGGGGATGTTTCTCATTGGCTGGGAGCGATCGCGAGGGGGGGGGGCCACGATCGGATGTCCTCCCCCTCGTCTGTCATCGCTCCCAACCAAATGCCGACCGCAGCTGGCACCGGGGGGGGGTCCGATCGGACCCCCCACCCGCGGGAAGGCAATCACGTTTCAGGTACGTGATTTTGCCTGCCCGTGCCTCTCTGCTCACGTATATAGGCGTGAGGCAGTCGGCAAGTGGTTAAAGCTTGTAGGAGGAGTTTTTATATTGCACGGGCTGACCTATCAGGATGCAGGACCCCGGGCCCTCTGTCTGGACAGTGCTAATTGGCCCTGTGCTGATCACATGCACTCTCCCCAAAAAAAAAACCTTCTAGCAAAACACCAAACTGAGCATGTGCAGCCTGACTCCAGTAACTCTGTCTTATCCAGACATGTTTTGGGGACAATGCAAGAAGGGGAGGATCTGTGCATCTGTTACACAATGCAGAGAATTAACCCCTTAGATTTCACAGTGAGTATAACAAGCATGCTTTACTGCATTAACACACTGATTTTACTGTTGTGGGTTTAGTAACACTTTAACCACTTGCCGACTGCCTCACGCCTATATACGTGATCAGAGCGGCACGGGCAGGCAAAATCACGTACCTGGTACGTGATTGCCTTCCCGCGGGTGGGGGGTCCGATCCCCCCCCCCCCGGTGCCATCGGCGGTCGGCTTTTGGTTGGGAGCAATGAGAGACGAGGGGGAGACCATCCGATCGTGGCCCCCCCCTCACGATCGCTCCCAGCCAATGAGAAACATCCCCTGCCTCTGTATAGTACACAGAGGCAGAGGATGTGATGTCATCTCTCCTCGGCTCGGCAGTTTCTGTTCCGGCGCCGAGGAGAGAAGACATGTAAGTGCACCAACACTCACACACAACACAGTAGAACATGCCAGGCACACAAAACACCCCCGATCCCCCCCCGATCACCCCCCGATCCCCCCCCAATCACCCCCCCCAGTCACAAACTGACACCAAGCAGGTTTTTTTTTTTTCTTTTTTCCTGATTACTGCATAGTGTCAGTTTGTGACAGTTAGCAGTGGTAGGACAGTGAGTGTTAGCCCCCTGTAGGTCTAGGGTACCCCCCTTACCCCCCCTAATAAAGTTTTAACCCCTTGATCACCCCTTGTCACCAGTGTCGCTAAGCGATCATTTTTCTGATCGCTGTATTAGTGTCGCTGGTGACGCTAGTTAGGAACGTAAATATTTAGGTTCGCTGTCAACAATTTATAGCGACAGGGACCCCCATATACTACCTAATAAATGTTTTAACCCCTTGATTGCCCCCTAGTTAACCCTTTCACCACTGATCACCGTAAAAATTTTACGGGTGACGCTGGTTAGTTCGTTTATTTTTTATAGTGTCAGGGCACCCGCCGTTTATTACCGAATAAAGGTTTAGCCCCCTAATCGCCCGGCGGTGATATGCGTCGCACCAGGCAGCGTCAGATTAGCGCCAGTACCGCGAACACCCACGCACGCACCGTACACGCACCGTACACCTCCCTTAGTGGTATAGTATCTGAACGCATCAATATCTGATCCGATCAGATCTATACTAGCGTCCCCAGCAGTTTAGGGTTCCCAAAAACGCAGTGTTAGCGGGATCAGCCCAGATACCTGCTAGCACCTGCGTTTTTCCCATCCACCCGTCCCAGCCCAGCCCACCCAAGTGCAGTATCGATCGATCACTGACACTTACAAAACACTAAACGCATAACTGCAGCGTTCGCAGAGTCAGGCCTGATCCCTGCGATCGCTAACAGTTTTTTTGGTAGCATTTTGGTGAACTGGCAAGCGCCAGCCCCAGGCAGCGTCAGATTAGCGCCAGTACCGCTAACACCCACACACGCACCGTACGCCTCCCTTAGTGGTATAGTATCTGATCGGATCAATATCTGATCCGATCAGATCTATACTAGCGTCCCCAGCAGTTTAGGGTTCCCAAAAACGCAGTGTTAGTGGGATCAGCCCAGATACCTGCTAGCACCTGCGTTTTGCCCCTCCGCCCGGCCCGGCCCAGCCCACCCAAGTGCAGTATCGATCAATCACTGTCACTTTTTTTTGTAGCGTTTTGGTGAACTGGCAAGCACCAGTGGCCTAGTACACCCCGGTCGTAGTCATACCAGCACTGCAGTAACACTTGGTGACGTGGCGAGTCCCATAATTGCAGTTCAAGCTGGTGAGGTGGCAAGCACAAGTAGTGTCCCGCTGCCACCAAAAAGACAAACACAGGCCCGTCGTGCCCATAGTGCCCTTCCTGCTGCATTCGCCAATCCTAAATTGGAGCCCACCACTTCTGCAGCGCCCGTACTTCCCCCATTAACATCCCCAACCAAATGCAGTCGGCTGCATGAGAGGCATTTATATGTCCTCCCGAGTACCCCTACCCAACGAACCCCCCCAAAAAAGATGCTGTGTCTGCAGCAAGCGCGGATATAGACGTGACACCCGCTATTATTGTCCCTCCTGTCCTGACAATCCTGGTCTTTGCATTGGTGAATGTTTTGAACGCTACCATTCACTAGTTGAGTATTAGCGTAGGGTACAGCATTGCACAGACTAGGCACACTTTCACAGGGTCTCCCAAGATGCCATCGCATTTTGAGAGACCCGAACCTGGAACTGGTTACAGTCATAAAAGTTACAGTTACAAAAAAAGTGTAAAAAAAAACACAAACAAAAATAAAAAAAATAGTTGTCGTTTCATTGTTCTCTCTCTCTCTATTCTCTCTCTATTGTTCTGCTCTTTTTTACTGTATTCTATTCTGCAATGTTTTATTGTTATTATGTTTTATCATGTTTGCTTTTCAGGTATGCAATTTTTTATACTTTACCGTTTACTGTGCTTTATTGTTAACCATTTTTTTGTCTTCAGGTACGCCATTCACGACTTTGAGTGGTTATACCAGAATGATGCCTGCAGGTTTAGGTATCATCTTGGTATCATTCTTTTTAGCCAGCGGTCGGCTTTCATGTAAAAGCAATCCTAGCGGCTAATTAGCCTCTAGACTGCTTTTACAAGCAGTGGGAGGGAATGCCCCCCCCCACCATCTTCCGTGTTTTTCTCTGGCTCTCCTGTCTCAACAGGGAACCTGAGAATGCAGCCGGTGATTCAGCCAGCTGACCATAGAGCTGATCAGAGACCAGAGTGGCTCCAAACATCTCTATGGCCTATGAAACCGGAAGCTACGAGCATTTTATGACTTAGATTTCGCCGGATGTAAACAGCGCCATTGGGAAATTGGGGAAGCATTTTATCACACCGATCTTGGTGTGGTCAGATGCTTTGAGGGCAGAGGAGAGATCTAGGGTCTAATAGACCCCAATTTTTTCAAAAAAGAGTACCTGTCACTACCTATTGCTATCATAGGGGATATTTACATTCCCTGAGATAACAATAAAAATGATTAAAAAAAAATATGAAAGGAACAGTTTAAAAATAAGATAAAAAGCAAAAAAATAATATTAGATTGTAAGCTCTTCTGAGCAGGGCCCTCTTAATCCTATTGTATTGTATTGTATTATAACTGTATTGTCTCCCTTTTATATTGTAAAGCGCTGCGTAAACTGTTGGCGCTATATAAATCCTGAATAATAATAATAAAGAAAAAAAAAAAAAAAAAAGCACCTCTGTCCCCCCTGCTCTCGTGCTAAGGCGAACGCAAGCGTCGGTCTGGCGTCAACTGTAAACAGCAATTGCACCATGCATGTGAGGTATCACCGCGAAGGTCAGATCGAGGGCAGTAATTTTAGCAGTAGACCTCCTCTGTAAATCTAAAGTGGTAACCTGTAAAGGCTTTTAAAGGCTTTTAAAAATGTATTAATTTTGTTGCCACTGCACGTTTGTGCGCAATTTTAAAGCATGTCATGTTTGGTATCCATGTACTCGGCCTAGGATCATCTTTTTTATTTCATCAAACATTTGGGCAATATAGTGTGTTTTAGTGCATTAAAATTTTAAAAAGTGTGTTTTTTCCCCAAAAAATGAGTTTGAAAAATCGCTGCGCAATTATTGTGTGAAAAAAAAAAATGAAACACCCACCATTTTAATCTGTAGGTCATTTGCTTTAAAATAATATATAATGTTTGGGGGTTCAAAGTAATTTTCTTGCAAAAAAAAATAATTTTTTCATGTAATCAAAAAGTGTCAGAAAGGGCTTTGTCTTCAAGTGGTTAGAAGAGTGGGTGATGTGTGACATAAGCTTCTAAATGTTGTGCATAAAATGCCAGGACAGTTCAAACCCCCCCAAATGACCCCATTTTGGAAAGTAGACACCCCAAGCTATTTGCTGAGAGGCATGTCGAGTCCATGGAATATTTTATATTGTGACACAAGTTGCGGGAAAGAGACAGTTTTTTTTTTTTTTGCACAAAGTTGTCACTAAATGTTATATTGCTCAAACATGCCATGGGGATTTGTGAAATTACACCCCAAAATAAATTCTGTTGCTTCTCCTGAGTACGGGGATACCACATGTGTGGGACTTTTTGGGAGCCTAGCCGCGTACGGGACCCCGAAAACCAAGCACCGCCTTCAGGCTTTCTAAGGCTGTAAATTTTTGATTTCACTCTTCACTGCCTATCACAGTTTCGGAGGCCATGGAATGCCCAGGTGGAACAAAACCCCCCCAAATGACCCCATTTTGGAAAGTAGACACCCCAAGCTATTTGCTGAGAGGTATAGTGAGTATTTTGCAGACCTCACTTTTTGTCAAGTTTTGAAAATTGAAAAAAGAAAAAAAAAAAAAAATTTCTGGTCTTTCTTCATTTTCAAAAACAAATGAGAGCTGCAAAATACTCACCATGCCTCTCAGCAAATAGCTTGGGGTGTCTACTTTCCAAAATGGGGTCATTTGGGGGGGGGTTGTGCCATCTTGGCATTTTATGGCCTTCAAAACTGTGATAGGTAGTGAGGAGTGAAATCAAAAATGTATGCCCTTAGAAATCCTGAAGGTGGTGCTGGGTTTTCGGGGCCCCGTATGTGGCTGGGCTCCCAAAAAGTGCCACACATGTGGTATCCCCGTACTCAGGAGAAGCAGCTGAATGTATTTTGGGGTGCAATTCCACATATGCCCATGGCCTGTGTGAGCAATATATCATTTAGTGACAACTTTTTGTAAATGTTTTTTTTTTTTTTTGTCATTATTCAATCACTTGGGACAAAAAAAATAAATATTCAATGGGCTCAACATGCCTCTCAGCAATTTCCTTGGGGTGTCTACTTTCCAAAATGGGGTCATTTGGGGGGGGGGGGTTTGTACTGCCCTGCCATTTTAGCACCTCAAGAAATGACATAGGCAGTCATAAACTAAAAGCTGTGTAAATTCCAGAAAATGTACCCTAGTTTGTAGACGCTATAACTTTTGCGCAAACCAATAAATATACGCTTATTGACATTTTTTTTTACCAAAGACATGTGGCTGAATACATTTTGGCCTAAATGTATGACTAAAATTGAGTTTATTGGATTTTTTTAATAACAAAAAGTAGAAAATATCATTTTTTCAAAATTTTCAGTCTTTTTCTGTTTATAGCGCAAAAAATAAAAATGGCAGAGGTGATCAAATACCATCAAAAGAAAGCTCTATTTGTGGGAACAAAAGGATGCAAATTTTGTTTGGGTACACCATTGCATGACCGCGCAATTAGCAGTTAAAGCGACGCAGTGCCAAATTGTAAAAAGTGCTCTGGTCAGGAAGGGGGTAAATCCTTCCGGGGCTGAAGTGGTTAAATATAGTCCAAACCTGCCCACAGTACACACTGCACGCATACAGTATCCTGCAGCCCTTGTTTCCACAAAATACTTATATATATTTTTTTTTTCCAAATAAACATATGTATTATTTTAACCTTGGGGTTCAGAGCATTTTTTTTATCTTCGTGCTATCTTAGTTTGAGATTTTTTTTACTTTTAAAGTATATCTAAAACTAAAAGCAAAAATGTAATATATTGCATTTACCATTTCATAGATGTTGTGGCTGCATTAGTTTTTTTTTTTAACCTTATCTCTTTATTTTCATCTTATAATTGTTCAAATAACACATTTCCTGTCACTTTTACACTGGGGGCATTTTGCAAGAGCTATAGCATTAAAAATAGCACCTGCAAACCGTCCTAAAACAGCTTCTCCATTCACACTGGAGCGGTGCGCTGGCAGGGCATCAGAAAGTCCTGCAAGCAGCTTCCACCACTCCTCCCCATTGAAATCAATGGGACAGCACTGCTATACCGCCGGCAAAGTGCCACTGCAGCTGCGTTTTGCAGGCGGATTTAACCCCTTTTCGGCCGCTTTAACTACTGTAAAGTGGCGCTAAAAATAGCGCCGCTTTGCCGCTGACGCCCAGGGCAGCACAGTGTGAAAGGGCTCTTAATGGCTACTTTTTTATTTCTCCACTGTATCTATGGAGACGCCAATGGTTGTCACACAGGCTGGATTCAAACATGTCCGCCTTTGTTCATCTCCATTACATGTTTGTTTGGTGAGATTAGTCATTTATACAAGAAAGATAACATTGCTGTCTTTTTAGTTTACAGCAGGTGAAAGAGACACTGCATTTATGGTAAGACCAACAATATTTTCTTTACTTGCTGAAAATGTTTTTAGCCTGAAAAATGAACATGAATACAGCCATCCCATCTAAACAGGACCAGTAAGCTGCAATACAAAAGCTTCTACATAATTTGTGCTTCACTAGAAATTTACCCCAAAACAAAAAAGCCTACTGACTGGATGCATATCACAGAAATGCAATTTTGATGTATTAGAATGTATTGGAATGGTAAAGCTCAAAGGGAAAGTTTGTATTTTAATTTAGGGTTCTTTCACACAGGCTTTCTGTCCGACAGACTCTGTTTAGCTCAGTGGGGGATCGATCCCTTGATCCCCACTGAGCAGACCAATGACAGGTCCATCTCCACTCTCTGTGCAGAGAGGGACCTGTCAGAGCCCCACTGTCCTCTATAGGGAGATCGGATGAAAACAGACCGCCTGTCCGTTTTTACCCGAACCTATCCGTTCCGAACCGCCAGACGGATGGAAAATAGGGTTTCCATCCGTCTGGTTTAGCGGACTGGATCGGATCGGATATCGGCGGATGTCAGCAGACATGTCAGCGCTGAAAGACTGACAGGCGGACCTGATCTGAAAGCCCATGTGAAAGGGGCCTGAGGGGAGTTTTTCCCTTTTCTATGGTGCATTTCCACTAATGCAGAAAAAAACAATTTGTTTGCTCAAATTATTACATAACAAGGCTGGCGTCACACCTTTGCATGATAATATACTAAACATACGAAAGTGCTTTGTGATTCTTTTCATTTTAAAGCACCCACTGCTGTACGTTGTTGTGTGCACTGGGGTACTTGGCCACCTATTCAAAATTAATGGACTACAGCAGTGGTTCTCAACTCTGTCCCCAAGTACCCCCAACAGCCCATGTTTTGGGAGATTTTCTTAGAAAAAATAGCTGTCTAAAATACCAAGCCATTGACTCTGATTCAAAGCACCTGTGTAAGATAAAGGAATACCTGCAAACATGGCCTGTTGGGGTTAATTGAGGAGAGGGTTGAGAACCACTGGACTACAGTAACACAATGCACAATAATGCAAATTAAGCATAAGAGCAAACTGGGCTTGTGTAGACACAAAAAAGCACAAAAGCAAAAGAGCTATAGGTTTACATTGAAATCTTAAAGTGTCATTAAACCCAGACTATTGAAAAAGACTCATTACATGCTACATAACAGAGTGTGCATACTCAGAAGCCACTAAAGCATTCATTTTGTGTAGAGTGAAATCATATCTGGCTGCCATTAGCTGTCCCTCCCATCTTCTCTGCGTCCCCACTGCAGCCTGAGATTGTGTAGATCAGCTGATGTCCTCTACTGAGCATGCTCAGTTTTAGCTCCCTTCTAAGCGCTTTAAACCCTATTTTTTCTTATCTGGGCAGCACACATGAATATAGAGTCACAGATGTGGGCGTATACACAGTGGTAAATAAGAGGAACAGTTCAGGACTTTCAAAGTCCCGAACTGTTCCTCTTAGTAACCAATATAGGGATGGAGACACGTCTTTTGTGCCTCATTCAAAGTCCTGCCCATTTTGTCTTTTTTCACGCAGTGGTAAATGATACTCCCCTCCCGCCCTCCTCCTCCATGTCCTCCTATTGCTAAACACTATGGGGGCAGGATATAGTATGCTGATTACATTCACTAAAAACTCACAAAATGCTTCGTTTTAATATAAATCAGTTTTAAATACAGTATATCAAATGTAAATGCTAATTGCTATAAGAGCTTTGGATGCAGATGCTCTCACAAAAGGAAAGCTAGTGTCAGTCATCTTTGACTCCGCCCACACAATATTAATGCACAAAAAATACACATTTAATGTTCAATAAATATTTATTGGGAGATGTAAAACAGTTATTTGACATTTATAATGTAATTTGAATTGCTCTCAGGGCTTGACAGACACAGACTCATACATCAGCAGAGTAATAGAAGCCCCTCCAAAAGATCTCTCCCTGCAGATGGCAAAGAACAGGGAAAGATCACCACACAACAGCACTGCGGGAATAAGGGACTTAGAAGATTAAAAAAAAAAAATGACAGTGGCCTGGTATATATGATTTATGTGAATGAATTACAGCAATTAAAACGTCTCTGTTTAGTATCACTTTAAGTGACATTGCACTTGCATATATGAATATTTGACACACAAAGTAAATGAAAATTCAAAGCATCCAACCTATATTGATTAATCAGGAGAAGGAATTTACTTAATAATTTATTGGTATTGATTTATAATAATAATTAATTGATTCATGTATTTATTACTTTCTTTATGGGGGTTCTCGATCAGGCCAGGGGAGATGTTCTCAAGCCTCACCAAGTCACTTAAAATACAGCACTGCCCCTTTAACCATGCTGCAGAAGAATTGTGCTACAGGGATGTCCTATGGAGTGCTCCTAATATGATCAGTTCAGCTCCTGGACTAGTGTTCAATGGCAAATGTCACTGACAGGTTCCAGCACTGATCACTGCCTGAACCCTAAAAAGTTGTTGAAACCGAGTGCTAAAAACGACAGCAGGACACTTTTCTGCTAAATCGGCACCGTTTAATTATTTAAATAAACCTTGGGCTCAAGTGGGTACATTCCTAACTGAACAATTGTATCAGGATGTTCCTTGTAAATCACACTCTAAAAGTAAATATGCATTTAGAAATCTTTTGAAATGTTTTCTTTTTTTTTTATAAACTTCAACTTCTTCTGCGGTCCCTTGGAATCTGAGTTTGCCAGGCCATATTGTATATTGTACCACACCTGAGTTCTGCTATGAAGAACATACACAGCAAGCCAATACATGTCCACAATTAAATAGATTGAACTGCCTCCCTAAATACCTGACACCAATTACTCTCTCATTGGGCTCAATTCACTAAAGAATATCTGATGAGATAATTGAATCACGTGACTCAATTTCTCCAATTATCTCATGAGATGCTGAAAATGTCAATTCACGATCACCTCATGAGTTATTTACCTCACAAACCAAAAACATGAGGTAAATAACTAATAAAATAGTGTTAAAGTCAATTCACTAACAGAAATAAATAAATAAATGCATGAGTTAAATAAGTAGTGGTCCAGGCAAGAGTTATTTAGGGAATGTAAAAATATAATAGCCAATTTGGAGTAGTCTCTGCCTTAAACTGGTTGTTAACCCACTAAGTAAAATTACAGTATCCTCTCTGTTTATTAACCACTTCCCGCCTGCCATATGGCTGAATGACAGCTGGAAAGTGGTTATATTATCCGGCCTGGGCGTCATATGACGTCCAGGTGGATAAGCCGGTAGTACGTGTCCGTGGGGGCGCGCAGCACGGCGATTGGTGGCATCTCAGTCTGACACACCGCATCTCCGATCCTGGTAAAGAGCCTATGTCCAATCACAGCTCATCACATGGTAACCAGGAAGTGCCGTTTATCAGCTTTTCCTCTATTCGTGCTGACAGGCGCGAGTAGAGGAGAGACGATCGACTGCTCTCCTGAGAGGGGGGTCTGCGCTGATAATCAGCACATTGATTATCAGTGCAGACCCATTGAGGATGCCCACTGGAGACCACCAGGGATGCCCACCAGGGATGCCCCATCAGGGCCCATCAGTGCTGCCTACAAGTGCCCACCAGTGCCACCTATCAGTGCCACCTATGAGTGCCCATCAGTGCCACCTATGAGTGCCCATCAATGCTGTCTATCAGTGCTCATCGGTGCTGCATATCAGTGCCCATCAGTGCTGCTTATCAGTGCCGCCTATCAGTGCTCATCAGTGCTGCATATAAGTGCCTCATCATCAGTGCCACCTCATCAGTGTCAATTAGTACTACCTCATCAGTGCCCATCAGTGCAGCCTCAGTGGTGCTCATCAGTGAAGGAGAAAAATTACTTATTTACAAAGTTTTGTAGCAGTCTTTTTTTATTTGTAGGGCAAAAAATAAAAACCCCAGTGGTGATCAAATACCACCAAAAGAAAGCTCTATTTGTGGGAACAAAATAATAAAAAATTTGTTTGGGTACAGTGTTGCATGACCGCGCAATTGTCATTCAAAATGCAACAGCTGTAGGCTGAAAATTGGACTGGACAGGAAGGGAGTGAAAGTGCCCAGTATTGAAGTGGTTAATGTAATCTGCTCCTGAGTCTTATAAAAAAATGCAGCTATATACCTGATTTTAGAGCGTAGGTATATAGCTGCATATAGTTTATAAGGCGGAGACACAGGAGCAGATTACATTTATAAACAGAGAAGATACTGTAAAAATCGAACAGTATGAGCAGCAGGAGGGGAGAAGGTGGGCATGGACACAGAGCTGACAGGTAGGGAGGAGAGGGGAGAGATGATGGAGGAGAGCACAGAGGAGGACAGAGGAGGACAGAGGAGGGAGCGGATAATGGAGGCAGGTAAACTGACCACGGTGTCAGGGCTCAGCAGCCATGATATACTGTGGTCCATTTACAAGGGGGAGGGCAGAACCAGGCAGGATCAGCCAGGTATTTCAGGTGATACGGGGGGCCAAATTACACAGCACAAGCACTGTGCTATATAACATGCATTAAAGGAACAGGATCTTTTTTTTTGTAAACAAATGCTTTAAGCCTGGGTACACACTACAGTTTTTTTTGCGCAACCCCATGAGTTGCACGAAAAAAAACTGTCAGCTCTGGTTGGGAGCCACTGTACTAACCATGTGAGGTTAATCCAGCGATCTCCCCCGCTGAGCTGTTGTGTTCTGACAGGGGGATAACCCCCAGCCAGAACACTCAGATCAGCACTCTCTGCCATTGGCTGAGATTGCTGATCGGGAGTCAGTCAGCTGCTGATTTCCCAGCATGCACGCCCGACAGAAGCCAGCCAAACAGACAGACTAACATACACACGGGCAGAATGTCAGCCGGGTTTTTTTGAACCGGCAAATGTCTCCCGAGATTCTGCCCATGTGTACAGAGCTTTAGGGGATCAGTTTCTCAGTAGTAATGCATAGAAACCTAGATATGGAAAAACACAGAATCATCGGGGTTGATTTGCTTAAAGTATAACTAAAGGCAAAACTTTTTTTTTTTTTTTCGGTTTTTGATAAAGTGGAGATGGATTAGACCCCCCTGTGAGGTTTTTATTGCTGTCTGTGCCCTCGTTAGGAAGATTCACCCTCTCTATTTACTATATAAGTCCTGTTTACCATTATCATTGAAAGTGAAAGAAAATTAAAAATGTTTAGTTGTCCCCTGAAAAGTAGGGATTTCCTCTCACTTCCTGTTTTAGCATTGTGACAGAAGTAAAGGAAATCTCCCCAATGACAAAGCTGTCTTTTTTATTTGTGGAAGAAGGATATACAGTATCTCACACAAATGAGTACACCCCTCACATTTTTGTAAATATTTTATCATATCTTTTCATGTGACAACACTGAAGAAATGACACTTGGCTACAATGAAGAGTAGTGAGTGTACAGCTTGTATAACAGTGTACATTTGCTATCCCCTCAAAATAACTCAACACACAGCCATTAATGTCTAAACTGCTGGCAACAAAAGTGAGTACACCCCTAAGTGAAAATGTCCAATTTGGGCCCAAAGTGTCAATATTTTGTGTCGCCACCATTATTTTCCAGCACTGCCTTAACCCCCTTGGGCATGAAGTTCACCAGAGTTTCACAGGTTGCCACTGGAGTCCTCTTCCACTCCTTCATGATGACATAATGGAGCTGGTGGATGTTAGAGACCTTGCACTCCTCCACCTTCCGTTTGAAGATGCCCCACAGATGCTCAATAGGGTTTAGGTCTGGAGACATGCTTGGCCAGTCCATCACCTTTACCCTCAGCTACTTTAGCAAGGCAGTGGTGGTCTTGGAGGTGTGTTTGGGGTCGTTATCATGTTGCAATACTGCCCTGCGGCCCAGTCTCTGAAGGGAGGGGATCATGCTCTGCTTCAGTGAGTCACAGTACATTTTGGCATTCATGGTTCCCTCAATGAACTGTAGCTCCCCAGTTCCGGCAGCAGTTATGCAGCCCCAGACCATGACACTCCCACCACCATGCTTGCCTGTAGGCAAGACACACTTGTCTTTGTACTCCTCACCTGGTTGCCGCCACACACGCTTGACACCATTTGAACCAAATAAGTTTATCTTGGTCTCATCAGACCACATGACATGGTTTTAGTAATCTATGTCCTTAGTCTGCTTGTCTTCAGCAAACTGTTTGCGGACTTGCTTGTGCATCATCTTCAGAAGAGGATTGATTCTGGGGCGACAGCCATGCAGACCAATTTGATGCAGTGTGCGGCGTATGGTCTGAGCATTGACAGGCTGACCCCCCACCCCTTCAACCTCTGCAGCAATGCTGGCAGCACTCATTCATCCAGGGCTTTTTTTCTCAAACAATAGGTACTGGAACTCAACCACGACCCCCCAAAACTCCTCTCCACACACACCCTCCAAATCACATCAAATAGTGGGTGTGGTCATATTTCACAAACAGTAGAAGGGTCTTAAAGGGGCATTATATATCAGGAGAGTTCTTTGCCATGAGGCGCCATGTTGAACTTCCAATGACCAGTATGAGAGAGTGAGAGTGATAACACCAAATTTAACACACCTGCTCCCTATTCACACCTGAGACCTTGTAATATTAACAAGTCACATGATACCTGGCAGGGAAAATGGCTAATTGGGCCCAATTTGGACATTTTCCTTTAGAGATGTACTCACTTTTGTTGCCAGTGGTTTAGACATTAATGGCTGTATGTTGAGTTATTTTAAGGAGACAAGAAATTTACACTGTTATATAAGCTGTACACTCACTACTTTACATTGTAGCAAAGTGTCATTTCTTCAGTGTTGTCAAATGAAAAGATATAATAAAATATTTACAAAAATGTGAGGGGTGTACTCACTTGTGTGAAATACTGTACAATATATATGTATGTGTGTCTATTTTCATTCAATATTTGACATTTATAAAGATATTTTGTATTTACTTACACATTAATTTGGTTGTTTTTGATACACCACGTGTGTCCTGTGAAAAGCAGCTGTATTAATACATAATCTGCAGGGACCACACTGACTTTGTGAGTTGGCATATTTCTACAGATTAAACCATTTTACAGCTTTATTAGCAATAAAAACTGACAGGGGATTTAATCCTTCTACTGTATCCATCCTACTGGGTATCACATCAGAGTTAAATGGTGTGTAGAGGGCGTTAAATGGTGACTAATGTTAACATAAACACAATGTCAACTATCATACAATAATCATGCATATAAACCAATCAAAAGTGAAACTCAACAATGGAAATTTACAAATTCAATCAATCGAAGTGACTCATGGCAAACATTGATATGTAAAATCACGTCAGAGTTGCCAACCCTCTGAAGCAAAATTTACTGGCAGGACGCCAAAATTTACAAGCGGCACCAATTTTTTACTGGCAAATAATCATGCAATTTACTGGCAGCCACATTTTTTACTGCCACTGCAAAAAAGTACCTAAAATTATAGTTTTCGGTGCTAAACAGTGCAAATATCAATATTTAAACTATAAACATGTATCTAGTGCTATTAGCAATGTGTTTAAGTTAAACAAAAGTAAAAAAACATTTCTGCATTGATATGAAAGTCAGGTTACTAGAACCCAGGCAGCACAGAGTTCCCCCTTACATCAGAGTGTGCAGGATACCTCCTTATAGTAAAACAAAACTCTTTTACTATATATGTAAAGGGAAATGCTGCAAATCATGATCTAAGGTTGAACTTTGATGTAGAGGGGAGCTCTGGTGACCAGAGACCACCTTATATCAGAGTCCACTGTGTTCCCTTTACATCAGAGCTCCCAATTACATTAGGGTCCGCAGATTGAGTCCCCCCTTGCACTGTAAGGGGGAATCCTGCAGACTCTGATGTAAAGGGGAATGCCAGGAACTCTGATGTGGGGGAGGTGACCAGAGACCACCTTCCGTAGAGTGAATACACTAAGGTAAAACCTTTATATCAGTGCCCCCTTACATTATTGTATTCACTCCCCCCCTTACATCAGTGACCCCCCCTCAGACTGGCCTGGCAATGCTGTCACTGACCTCCTCTTAGGTGCACTGTGCAGTGCTCAGTCAAATGGCTCCAGCTTGCTGGCTCTGGGTTTTATCCTACAGGAGACGGACAGAGGCTGCAGACAGGATACAGGAGACGGTCAGAGACTGCGGATATACTACAGGAGATGGTCAGAGGCTGCAGATAGGATACAGGAGACGTTCAGAGACTGCGGATATACTACAGGAGACAGTAATGGACTGCAGACAGGATACAGGAGACGGTCAGAGACTGCAGACATATTACAGGAGACGGTCAGAGACTGCGGACATACTACAGGAGACGGTCAGAGACTGCAGACATACTACAGGAGATGATCAGAGACTGCGGACATACTACAGGAGATGGTCAGAGACTGGAACATACTACAGGAGATGGTCAGAGACATACTACAGTAGACCAAATGTGCTCACTACTTACTCAGATAAAAATATATCAATAAACACCTCAAGACTATCAAGCACAATACATAATCAATTATATTATGACCATACAGTACACACACACACTATACAGCAGCACTTTTGACAGGATCATATTGCTGCTGCCTCCCCTCTCCTGGCATGCTTGGATTTGTAGTGCCCCAGACACATGAGGTGGTAACTCTGGAGAGGACTGAGGAGGCCGTGCCTGTACTGGACTGGTGAGCACTGCAGGTAATAGCTAGAGATTGGGGGAGGTCTCACAAAACATCCTTCCTAGTCCCTTTAGAAGCAAAGCAGATCTGACACAAAAAAATGATCTACTGTACACAAGCCTACTACACAGCCTATCTTCTGCCCCCTCCTCCTGCCCACTAAGACAAGGCAATGACACGACTGCATTTAGCTAATAGCTAGCTTATCCTCTGCTAGGCTGAAGTCCATCCGGCTCCACTGCAGGCTGACTCCTCCCCCTCCCAGCATCGCCTGTGCAGAAATCAAATAAGGCGTGCTGTGGAAGAAAGGGGGAGGGTACAAGACAAGTAGCAGCAGTGTCAGAAAGATCATCGGGATTATCGGAGACTCCCGGCATGCTTCGAAACTGCACATGCACTTTTCCGAGCCGGGACCGTCATATTTTTACTGGCAAGATTTTTTATTTACGGGCTTTCACGGACATGAAAAAATAGCCCTGTTTTTATGGGCTGCTCGTAAAAACACGGGCAGTTGGCAACACCGCTCTATATCATTTATAAAGATATTAAAAAGTAAGGGTCCCAGCACTGAACCCCTGGCATCCTGATAACCTAAGACCATTCAGAGTAAGAGTCATTAATCACTACTCTCTGAATTCTGTCTTTTAGACAGTTTTCTATCCATTTACAAATTGGTCTTTCCAAGCCTGTAGACCATACCTTACACATTAGCCGTGTGTGGGGAACTGTGTAAATGCTTTTGCAAAATCCAAGTATACCACATCCACAGCCACCACCTGGGAAATGGTGGTGGAAGAGGGAAGATGTGAGTTGATGATGGAGTGGGAATGGGAGTTGATAGTGCAGAGGTGTGGGGGATAAAGCATTATGATGGTAGTTGTAGTTAATGGGGTGATAGAGTATACCTCTAAACCTGGATTAAAGGTTTAGTGTAGTATAACACCTCAATAGGGGAGACAGCGTAGAAGGAAAGAGGGACAAAGGGATTTGTCTCCAAAGAAGGACAGTCTGTACAAGTAGGGGACAGTTGGGAGCTGTTTTAGGGGTGGGAGCTGAACTGGAACAGTGATGAAAGCTAATAGTGATGGGTGGAGGGACAGAAGCAGATGATGATTGGTGGAGGCACAGAAGCAGATGGTGGAGCTAGGGATCAAAAAATGCATTGACATCTCATATTTGGGAATGCAGAAGTTATGCACTTGAATGGGCTGCCCTATGTGCAACAATTACCCCAAGGAAGCTCCAGAACTTTTCTTTAAAGTGGATTGTGGTGTGTTTTTTTACTGTGCTTTTTTTTGCGCTTGCATCGCATTTCTGTAATGCAAAGCAAGAAGTGTAAGTTACCATGACTTACCTCCATCTAGAAATGTTACTTTACTGGCTATTTTTGTCTTCAGCATTCTGAATCTCAGATATAGACCAAGTATGTGGCATGTAAAGCCAGAACTCTGGATCTGCATATTTGTCCCAGGACAGTGACTCAGAAAGTACTGAAACCAATAGATCTTAAAGGGAATGACAGAACCCATATTACCCTTGCCACAGTTTTCCTTTAAAACTTTGGCCATTTTAAACAGTCACCTAACTACTGAGCTGCACTTTCCCTTTTTCTTTCTGGCAGCACCTTAAAATGTTGTCATGTGTGTTCTTGTAGTTAATTATAGTGCAAATACTCCTCGGGAAAAGTCAAATACTGAAAACATTTAATTTCGTCGAAGGTAAAACGCATACAACTGTGTCAAGAAATATCCACTTAACAGTTTGTCTCATTCAAAAGCCTCGCACACATGATCCGATTGTTGGCCAACAGAGCATCAGACTTTTGTCCGAAGGGCATGTGCCAGGAACTTGTCTTGCACATAAAAGGTACACAATTGTCGGCTAACAAACACGAACGTAGTAACGTACTAGATGTACTACGAGACTACAAAGAGGAAGTTAATTTCTCAAGCGCCTCTCTTTGGGCTCCTTCTGCTAATTTTGTGTTAGTAGAAGTTTGGTGATGATTCGTGCTTTTCAGTTTGTGCTTTTCAGTTAGTTTCTGAATGGCCATTCGTCAACCAGCCATGTTGCGGAATCGGAGGAGAGATCATGTTATTATTTGGCTTGGAGTTATTGCTTTAACCCAATTACAGTCCAGGAACAGGAGGAGGAGGAGTTCTTGGACCAAAAATTGGTTGCTTAATCGTGACCAATTATGTCATATGCCATTGCTGCGGGAGCTCCAGGAGAATAATCCGGATGATTTTTGGAATTATCACCGGATGATGGACCCCTGCTTTCACCAACTTTTGGCATTGGTGACCCCCTATATTAAGAAGCAGGACACATGCATGAGGCTTACCATCACTCCAGAGCAAAGGCTCATAGCCACCTTGTGTTACTTGGCGATGGGGAGAAGTCTCCAGGACCTCAAGTTTACCACTGGGATCCCGCCCCCCCCAGGCTCTGGGACTCATTATTTCAGACACCTGTTCAGCCATTATTCAAGTACTGCAGAAGGACTATATTCGGGTAAGTTTTTCCCTTTAAGATCACATTCTATGTATTAATGTTTGCTAATGTATTATATTTATTTGTTGATTTCATAATTATCAATAATGTAATATGCTGTGAATGTCCTCTTTGTCCTCATACATGCTGTAAGCTTTTCCTGCTCCTTTGTTGGCCTACATGCATATTTTCCATAACTAACGTCCCCAGCATGCTATCCTGGGCCCATACACACCTAGCCTAGTAACTTCACAACTTTTTGTCAGCTACATTTTGGGGCTTACCCTAAACAACCCCTAAAATGTGTACAAATGTTATTGTTGTCCTCAAATTCAGGCAGAGTGCAAGAGACCATTTTTTGGGGCACAAACTCACTTGGAACCCTCCCTCCCCCCAAAAATGCAAAGTCAACAGATACAAATACTACTTTGCCAAACCCATCACACTATCTCTCTTTTGTGTTTACATTTCTGTATAAATTTACCAAACCATGTAGTGCAAGGGTGAATGAATGAATGAATGAATGAATGAATGAATGAATGAATGAATGATTTGTAAAGCGCTGCAATTGCGAACTGAATCGCCTCAAGGCGCTAGATGTATTCTCTGTAGCCAGCTTCTAGAAAAGGAAGGTCTTTAGTTTTTTCCTGAAGGCCTGGTGGTTTTCTTCCATGCGGATGTTGGTTGGGAGAGCATTCCATAGTCGAGGTCCTTGGACTGTAAATCTACATTCTCCCTTTGCTTTGTAGCGGTATTTGGGAATGATGAGGAGGTTTTGGTTAGCTGATCGAAGACTGCGATTCGGTGTGTAGTGTTTTATTTTTTACCGGAGATATTGCGGAGCGTTTCCTTGTATGCATTTATGGGTGAGGCAGAGGGTCTGCCTGATTACCTACAAATTGTAACATGGAAAGTTTTTGTCTCCTATTCTATTGATAGGCATTTTCAGAATGTCAAAATGTGCTACAATTTGGACAGTGTGGATCCATATTTTTAGATTATGACACTTCTTACTTGTCCACTGGGCTGCCAATAGTGTAAGTAAGGAGGGGCTGGCTAAAGTATCCCAGATTATTTATGCATACAGCTCTCATGGAATTGGAGAGGGTTACCTGTCCAAAACACCTATCCATTTCCTCCCCCCACCCTAACATTTTGCTAATGGGCCACCAGAGGGGGAGATGAATCAGATAAGTTGACCTTACCCTTCTGTCTTTAAATACTCATTTAAGTTTTCTCCTTATGTTGGCTAAGCATGTTTGTGTCAAATATGCTTGCAATGTTATGTGCAGAAGTAGTAATTTATTTTTTATTTTTTTAATCCACAGTTACTTTGCAGCCGAGTTCCACCATCAGTGGGATTTTCCCAACTGTGGTGGTGCTATTGATGGCAAGCATGTCCAGATTGTCCCACCACCCAACTTTGGTTCATATTATTTTAATTATAAGGGCTTTTGAAGCATAGTCATTCTAGCTGTAGTGTCTGCCAACTATGAGTTTTTGTATCTGGATGTTGGAAAGAACAGCCGCAACTCTGATTGACGAGTGATTATGCAGACAGAGTTCTACAAGCGGCTCCAGAATGGCACCTTAAACTTGCCACCTGCTAAGGAGAATGTTGAGGGCCTTGATTTGTTTTTTGTTGCAGATGAGGCCTTTGCTCTGGGGGAACATCTGATGAATCCATTTCCTATGAGGAACCTCACCCCAGAGCAGAGAATATTCAATTACAGGCTCTCTTGTGCCAGAAGGGTGGTCAAAAATGCCTTTGGCATCCTATCGAGTCATTTCAGGCTTTTTTTTACTCCAATCAACCTGGTACTCTACAAGATCAACCATGTGGTCCTGTGCTGTTGTATTTTACATAATTTTTAAAGGAGGAATGCAACTAGATGCCTCACTGCCAAGTGACGTGGACCCTGCAGTGGCAGGCCCAGCTGAAGAGGCTGCAGTTCGGCCATCTGTGGGCGTGCTGACGGTGCTTGAAAATGCCCATGCTGGATTGCCCTCACAAATTGCCAGAGATTTACAGCAGAAATACCTAGATTATTTTGTGGGTAGAGGAGCAGTGGATTGGCAGCAAATTGTAGCTGATTATGCCTAACATAATTTTGAGATCATAAACTCATATTTCATTTGAACTACTGTTGTCTGTGTTTCTTGTCTGTCTAATATGTTCACAAATGGGCTTTATTTTGGCCACTTGCTCCAATAGTGCAAATGTGCCTTATTTGCTACATGAGGTGACAATATCTTCTTCAGCTAACTATTATGGTGTGCTGTGATTCTGCTACACACACAATGTTTTCGTTCTTAATGGATCTAATGCATGAAGTTCAAAAACATTATGCTTGTTCAACTCTTCTCATTTTTTGGAGGACTAAAAATTGCAGTTGTTGGCCACATTTAAGAGCACATTGTCACTGTAACTACAACAACTTAACAAATAAACTGGTATTGAGCTTTGAAATAATAAGCCACACATTGTTTAGTAAAAAAAAATTTACTCAAAGCACATTCACATGTGCGTTTTAAGGTTTGAAAACAAACCAACATCTTGGTGTATAACACGTATGTTTTGCATTATTTTCTCTTTTTTGGGGCTAAACAGGCATGTTCAAAAACATTAGAAAAACATCCCAAACTCAGGAACTTACAAAGTTCGATTTTGGTAAAGTGAAGGCCAAATGAGACATTAGTATCCCAAGACTGTGTGGATGTTGCCTTCCTCACATGGGGTGATCTCACCCCTTTAAAAGCCAAAATTTGAAGCCACATACATGTAGAGGCATAACAATTAAATTACCCTTATGATCCCATGCCGCAAAATGTGTGTAGTTACAAACATCTTTTTTTCCTAAACCCACAAAACACACAGTGTGTCAACATGTGCTATCTCCCATCACAGGGTATCAATGGACATGTTTCGGGGGTGCAACCCCTTCCTCTGAGCTTCTTTAGTTATGAGGAAGGGGTTGCACCCCAAAACCACGTCCATTGATACCCAGTGATGGTAGATAGCGCATGTTGATGCACTGTGTGTTTTGTGGCTTTTTTCAAATTAGATGTATGGAAATACACACATTTTAGGTATGGGATCATGAGGGAAATAAGAATGTTAAGGCACAATTTGTTTCCCAACTCTCCTCCTCAAGATGCAAACTCATGTTTTCTATACTTGCAGAATTTGTCACAGGTGATGTTGTCATGTTCACTGTTATTAATTAGCACAGTCATTTTTAGACTGAGGAAAATACAGAAAACTTGACCTGGTGGTGCACCTAGAAGAGTGGAGTGGAGAAACACTGAGTTCTGTCCCTAAACTTTTACATTTCCAAGTCAGAAAAACATGTTAAATAAGAAAAGGGCAAACAGGAACCAACAAGTGGAATAAAAAACTTCAGAACAGGTAAGAGGAAATTAAATTTGGCAAGCATGTCCACAAAATCTCTGATTCTTCGCTGTAAAGCAGTGGCAGCCTCCTTGATTTGCTCCAGATCCTTCAACAATGCAACATATCTGCACTCATCCTGCCAATAGTGCATCATGGAAGATCATGACCAGAGATGAGCCGAACACCCCCCGGTTCGGTTCACAGCAGAACATGGGAACAGGCAAAAAATTTGTTCGCACACACGAACACCGTTAAAGTCTATGGGACACGAACATGAAAAATCAAAAGTGCTAATTTTAAGGGTTAATATGCAAGTTATTGTCATAAAAAAGTGTTTGGGAACCTGGGTCCTGCCCCCGAGGACATGTATCAATCCAAAAAAAGTTTTAAGAACTACTGTTTTTTCGGGAGCAGTGATTTTAATAATGCTTAAAGTGAAACAATAAAAGTGAAATATTCCTTTGACTTTCGTACCTGGGGGGTGTCTATAGTATGCTTGTAAAGTGGTACATAGAACAGTCCCTGCACAAAATGACATTTCTAAAGGAAAAAAAGTAATTTAAAACTACTCGCGGCTATAATGAATTGTCTATGGGAGAAATAAAAAGTGCTAATTTTCAAGGCTTATATGCATGGTATTGTCATAAAAGTGTTTGGGGACCTGGGTCCTGCCCCAGGGGACATGTATCAATGCAAAAAAAGTTTTAAAAACTGCCTTTTTTTTTCGGGAGCAGTGATTTTAATAATGCTTAACCTCCCTGGCGGTATGATTATTTCGGATTTTAGGTGCTGAAAGCGGTACAATTATTTTGCATGGAAATTTGGCGTTTTATATTTTAGGTCTGTAATTCTTAACAATAACACACTTAAATCTGTCCAAACAAGAGTCTAGTAGATATCCCGGGTATGATAAACTTTGAAACACAAAAACATAAATTATAATATAATAAAAAAATAAAAATAATTAAAAAAAATAAAAATAAATAGTAATAAAATTAATTTCCACATGATTCACTATCGCTCAATTCTGCAAGTGTTCTAATTTACTATCGCTGTTTTCTAGCTGGTCTAAAGCCATTTTTGACGTAAAGGGACACTTTTTGGTTGCTATGGACAATCACCAGTTTCCAGGCAGAAAGAACAGTATATGCAATATAAAACTGCATGCAGGGCATGGGCCAGAGCACTGGGGACAAAAGGGAAGTGAAATGATTTCATACAGTACTGTAATCTGTAAGATTACAGTACTGTATGTGTTATGATTTTTATATTTTTTGAATTTGCCGCCAGGCTCCGCCCCCGTGCGTCGCGATGCTCGCAGGGAACGGAGCCTGGCAAGGAGAGGCTTCGGAGGAGGACGGAGCCCACGGACACAGCGGGGGACATCGCAGGATCCCGGGGACAATGTAAGTAAAGCCACACCAGGATCCTGAGATGCAATCCCGAGTGTGGCTCGGGGTTACCGCTAATGGGACTGAAATGTAACCCCGAGCCACACTCAGGAAAACCACCAGGGAGGCTACAGTGAAACAATAAAAGTGAAATATTCCTTTAAATTTCGTACCTGGTGGGTGTCTATAGTATATCTGTAAAGTGGCGCATTTTTCCTGTGTTTAGAACAGTCCCTGCACAAAATGACATTTCTTTTTTTTTTTTTTATTTCTTGTTAAATATTTTATTGTGTTTTACAAGTTACAAATGAATTGCATAATAAGAATTCTTATATAATAGAGAGTCAAAAACTTATAACATATAACAAAGCTTCATAAATGTGTATAGATTAACAAGGTAAAGTTATCTATTGGTACAAATAATGCTTCTTAAGATAAGTAATGTTATGTTGACATTAATATCTAAATAATTATAAGATAGAGGTAGTAATATAACCTCAATAATCTAGTATAGGTATATACATAGAAAGAGTTAAAGCATTAGTTGGGAGTGATATCAGTAATGGGATGTTAACCCAGAATTGTATGCGTTGACTGATGTATAGGTCATTCAAACCAGGGCCAAGACCAGACTCTATGGCTTGGCAGTACCTGGTAAAAAGAATGTACAGACATCATCCCAAGTGGTCTTATTTATAATAGAACGAGTGGTACATGGATTTGGGTAAGGGAACGTTTAGCATGAAGGAAAGAAAGAGGGAAATGGGTATTCCAGAGAGGATTATTTGAATAAATTGTCAGAGAATATTAAAGCTGAGAAGTAAAGCAGATATCCAGGTCATTTCAGATTATAATAAGGTATTTAACAGATAGTATGCAAAGGGAGTCATGTTTCCATGCTTTTGCAATGGTTTTCTTAGCTGCTGTTGTTATAAAGAGTAATAGCTTGAATTGTCGGAGAGTTAAATTTTGAGGCTTTTTATTTAGTAATGCTACAATAGGATGAGGCGATAGATTTGTCTCAAACATTGCAGAGAGGATTTTGAATACGTTTGTCCAAAATGAGTAGGCAATAGGACATTCCCACCAAATATGTATGTGGGTGCCCAATGTGGTACAACCCTCGAAAGCAGTTGGAAGGGTATTGTTGGCTAAATTTGGCTATCCTGGCTGGAACTAAATACCATTAGGGTAAGTACTTTATAATTTGTTTCTAAGGCTACTATATTTGGTGTGGCCGATTTTGTAGCTTGCCAGATCTGAGTCCAATTTATGTCACCTGTTTGGAGATGAAGATCCGTCTCCCATTTTGAAGTATAAGATGGGGGAAAGGGAGTTGCATGTGAGAGTAATTGGGCATATAAATCAGAAATAAGTCCACGTCTGTGTGGATCTGATTTTGCAACTCTGTTCAAAAATAGAGAATGTAAGAGGTGTGGTATCTAAGGGTTTGTCTTGAGTTAAAAAGTTTTTTATTTGGAGATATTTGGAGATACCTGAAGGTTTCTGATTGTGGTAGATTATATTGTTTGCATAATGTTGGGAAAGTTATCATGTTGGAGGATTGAAAGAATTGGAGTGTTCGTTTTAGACCAATTTTAGACAATGCCGAAAAAGATGTTGGGGATGACCAGGCCGGGTAGAAGGAAAGATTGTGGAGGAAGAAAAGAAGAGGATTTTGTTGTGATTATAATCCGAAATGAGTTTTCAGTCTTTCCCGAATGGAAAGGCTATGTTTAGTGTAAGGATTAGTAATAGTTTTCTGTTGCTAATTGTCAGTACACAAAGGGTCACAATCTACTGAGTCAAGTGCAACCCATAGAGGTATTTCCTTGGTGGCATGGTATTTAGTCAGTTGAGATAAATGGGCTGCATAATAGTATTTCATAAAATCAGGTACTCCCAATAATTTTGGGAGAATATAGAGTATGTTTGTGTAATCGACGTCTAAGTTTGTCCCAAATGTATTGAATAGTTTTTCGTTGGAGAATGCGTAGGAAATGAGATGGAACTGGTATAGGAAGTACTCTAAATAAATAAAGGATTTTAGGAAGAATAGACATTTTAATAACTGTTATGCCGCCCATCCATGCTAGTGGTAGTGATGACCAAGTTGAAAGCAATTTAGTAAGTTGTGTCAATATTGGAGGATAGTTAGACATATAGAAATCTTGCAGTTTGGCAGTGAGATTAATACCTAAATATGTGATATGTGTTGCGGACCAGGTAAATGGGGGGGAGTTGTGTAATTGCGATTGGAGTTCAGGTGATAATGATATATTTAAAGCTTTGGATTTATGCAGATTAATCATGAGGCCAGATAAGTGTACAAATTCAGTAAGGATGTTAAGAAGGACCAGTGTAGATAATAAGGGTTCAGTAAGAAAAATTAGGATGTCATCTGCGAATAAGCAAATTTTGTGATGGTGTCCTCCTAGTTCAATACCTCTGATGTTTTTATTGGAACGGATTAGTTGGGCCAGGGGTTCTATTGCTAAAGCGAAAAAGTACTTCTTTCTATAGTAAAGGAATCAGAACAAAATCCCGAGTAGGATATAAAAGCTTTTGGATTCTGATACAGTGTAGAAATCCATCTCAGGAAATGTGCGCCAAATCCCCATCTATGAAGTATTGAATTTAAGTAAGGCCAGGAAAGTGAATCAAAAGCTTTTCTTATGTCTAGTGAAAGAAAACATGTTGGGATATTTCGGGTATGTGCTGTGTGAGCTAACAGTAAAACATGACGTATGTTGTCTCCTTCCTGTCTGGAGGGGATAAATCCTGTTTGGTCTCGATGTATTAGGGTACCTATAATGGGATTGAGTCTGTTAGAGAGGACTTTAGCTAATAATTTTATATCATGTTGAGTATTGATATTGGCCTATAATTAGACCAAGAGGTATAATCTACGTTCGGTTTTGGGATCATGGAAATGGAGGCAACAAGAGATTCTGGGTGGAAGGAATGGACTGTGGAATGGCCTGTGAGGAGAGAGTTGAATGCTTCAACCATGAGTGAGAATAGTAATATTGCGAACCTCACAAGGTGGTGAAAGAACACCAAACTATGGGTACAATTTGTCCAAAGAGTGTCCAAACTAAACCGTTGGGGACTCGAGGTTGTATTGGAGGTGCAGTGGCTGTCTCCGGGACTACAACAGTAATCAAATATGTAAGTTGAAACAAATATGGAAACAATCAAGTCTTAAGTATAGTAAATATTTGAGGTAACAAGTGTGGATCCATTTGTCATGGTTAAGTAAACTAAGTTGTTTATTCTAGAACAGTGCTTCAATTAAAGTAGAGTAAAAACACTGTTTTAGAATTGGATCCGAGAAACAAATGCATTCTTCAGAGTAGTATAAGGAGAAAGAATGGGTTTCATATTATGTATATGAGAATAACATGAGTCCCAATATGGGTCTGTAGGCAGGTAAAGGAACCTAAAGAACCAAATTACATGAATATTATGTTCTTTCTGAATAAGGGTGAATAATTTATAAATTGTAGAGTTTAAGAAAGGTTAAAGTGATATGTTCCGTTTAAAGGGTCTTATTATAGACAAAGTTTATGTTTGTCTTAAATGCATTTAAGATATACCCAGACAAACAGATCAATAACCAGGATTACATTTTTTTTTGGATCTGTTTATGTGGAGGATGTAATTTGCAAGTTGTCATGTATACTTATACATATAATTAATAAGGATTAGAAAAATTATCACCCAATATAGGATATATATATGTAAACATACGCCTATATATAAACATATATATATACATCAGTTCATTGGTTCTGCTTCTGGAGTCGGTGAAGCAAAGCGACTTCTCTTATGGATGCTAGATGACAGTTATATATGTAGATCCAATCAGTGCTATAAATATAAGAATAAACACTGGTGCATAAGTTGATTAAAAAAGTAATATATAAAAACCAATTTTGCATATGTTAAAAATGTATAGAAATTCAATATAGCCAAAGTGCTCGTGCTCTTGTGCCTTAAATCTAAAGATTAAACTCATACATATGCTAAAGTGCAAAAATGAAGTAATAAAATGAAAACGAACAAGTCATATATCAAGTGAAAACAAACAGAAAACAAGTGAAGCAAACAAGAAAAAAGAAATGGTCGCCTGATCCTTATGTTGCGACCCGTGCGACAGTGCAAGTATAATGTGAATGATCACGTGAGTGAATAAACCCACTCTGATAATTAGTGTCCAGAGTAAATTAATAATTCAAGTGTCCAAAGAAATAAATAGTGTTCAAAAGCCAGTGCTTAAACGCAATAATTCCAATGACAGTGAGGTGTCACTATGCAGATCAGACACTCTATATCTTCTTCATGCAGCATGCACTAGTGTAGGTAATGGCCCCTTACCTAGCGGTGCTAGGTCAACCGCATATAAGTTGTTAACTCTCGAGGTCCTGGGTCTCTCCTGTGTCTCTGTGTCCAGACTTGCTGACTCTACAGGATCCTATTGGGGGCTGGGATATGTCTAGTTGTGGTCCTAACTGGGGTCCTGGGACAGTGCGGCTCCTAGCTCCTCCTCCACATCATGTCTCCATTGTATGTAAGATATAGGATAAAGTACCCAGATAGTGAAGAATGTTTTTATAGGTCACTTTATTCACATAAACCATATACAGGGTACTCACATTAGCAGTTGTTCTTATAAAGCATGGTATCCTACGAGCAGCGGGCTCGCAATGCATTCAGCAAGGAAGGTAAAACGAAACAAGCCTATTCCGTCCCTACACTTGATCACGTGACTTCTTCAGGGGAAGAAGAAGTCACGTGATCAAGTGTAGGGACGGAATAGGCTTGTTTCGTTTTACCTTCCTTGCTGAATGCATTGCGAGCCCGCTGCTCGTAGGATACCATGCTTTATAAGAACAACTGCTAATGTGAGTACCCTGTATATGGTTTATGTGAATAAAGTGACCTATAAAAACATTCTTCACTATCTGGGTACTTTATCCTATATCTTACATACAATGGAGACATGATGTGGAGGAGGAGCTAGGAGCCGCACTGTCCCAGGACCCCAGTTAGGACCACAACTAGACATATCCCAGCCCCCAATAGGATCCTGTAGAGTCAGCAAGTCTGGACACAGAGACACAGGAGAGACCCAGGACCTCGAGAGTTAACAACTTATATGCGGTTGACCTAGCACCGCTAGGTAAGGGGCCATTACCTACACTAGTGCATGCTGCATGAAGAAGATATAGAGTGTCTGATCTGCATAGTAACACCTCACTGTCATTGGAGTTATTGCGTTTAAGCACTGGCTTTTGAACACTATTTATTTCTTTGGACACTTGAATTATTAATTTACTCTGGACACTAATTATCAGAGTGGGTTTATTCACTCACGTGATCATTCACATTATACTTGCACTGTCGCACGGGTCGCAACATAAGGATCAGGCGACCATTTCTTTTTTCTTGTTTGCTTCACTTGTTTTCTGTTTGTTTTCACTTGATATATGACTTGTTCGTTTTCATTTTATTACTTCATTTTTGCACTTTAGCATATGTATGAGTTTGATCTTTAGATTTAAGGCACAAGAGCACGAGCACTTTGGCTATATTGAATTTCTATACATTTTTAACATATGCAAAATTGGTTTTTATATATTACTTTTTTAATCAACTTATGCACCAGTGTTTATTCTTATATTTATAGCACTGATTGGATCTACATATATAATTAATTTTGAGTCACTACATCCATGCATATTCTCTATTTTAATTTATGCGATTTTCTGACGTTTTTCACTATTTAAAACTTCGTGATCTATGGATATTAGGAAATATTACCTATCCCTATAAGCCGAGACCCCTCTGGTTAGCGCAGCACCACCCCCCTCTCTCTCTATACCATTTGATTTGGGCTGGTGTTTGAGCCCTTGTTTTCGGTGCATGCAGCTTTCCAATAAGAGAAGTTGCATATAGGTTCAAAAAATCGATTACTAGACCTATTTTCCTAACTGGTAGCGCAGGAATAACCCCCGTTTTTACTAGATGACAGTTGTTCAGGAATTTTTTTTTGTTGTTGAGGGGAGCCAGAATTCGCACAACGCTTGGAACTTTCTGCAAGTGTTTCTGGTGTTGACAGGCGAAGTTCAAGAATTGTGGCTAGTAGGTCGTCAGCTGTTTTACAGGTATAGGTGGTTCCTTTATATGTAAAACAAATGGCGAAGGGAAAACTCCAACGATATGGGATGCGATGATGTTGAAGTACTTGTAAATGAGGTTTCATTGCTTTCTCTTTATAAGTGTTTGTTGAGAAATATCTTGATATATTTGATATCGATGACCTTGGAATATGAGGGAGTCTTTGTTGCGGGCAGCTTTCAATAATTGTTCTTTTGTTCGAAAAAAGTGGAATTTAATAATGATATCTCACTGGGGACCGTCTTCTTTACGCGGTGTCAAAGATCTATGTATTCTGTCCATTTCCAGACGTTCGTTGGGGAGAGAAGGGGCTAATTCCTGGAATAATGCAGTGACTGTTGATTAAAGATCTTCAATTACCTCAGGGATATCCTTAATGCGGAGATTAGATCCTCTGTTTCTATTTTCAAAATCTTTAAGATGTTTTTGAAGAGAAGAATATTCTTCTCTGAGGTATTCCAGTTCCTCAGCATGATTAGAAGTAGTAATATCAACTTCATTAACTCTTTGTTCCAGTATTGAGGTGCATCTTCCCACTTCACTAATTTCTCTTGTTAATTTTTCAGTAATGTCATCTGAGGTGGTCTGAAGAGCTTTATGAAGAATTCTTTCAAACTGACTAATTAAGTCAGAATTAAGTGGTATATGTTGTAAAGAGTTAGGAGTTTTCCCAAAATCATAATCTGTCTCACTGTGCTGTGAGGAGACTGGAGACTGCAGCTGTTTAAGTGAGTGAGACTGTGTGAGGTGAGAGGATACTGCCATTTTAGCTGTGGATCTATTCAGCTGTTCTTGTGCTTTTCCCGTCTTTAGTTTTGCTTTTCTCCCACTGTACATCATTTCAGTTTGTGTCCTTGGGTATCAGTGATATACCTGTCACTGGTAGATGTCGCTTTGTGAGCGAGGCTTGAAGTAATGGGTTGTTATGTCCCGGTCAGAGCAGAGTGCTTAGGCGGACATGTCCGTCTCAGGCAGATGCACACATGTGCTTACAAAATTACATTTCTAAAGGAAAAAAAGTCATATAAAACTACTCGCGACTATAATGAATTGTCGGGTCCCGGCAATACAGATAAAAGTCATTGAAAAAAACGGTATGGGATCCCCCCAGTCCATTACCAGGCCCTTTGGGTCTGGTATGAATATTAAGGGGAACCCCGAACCAAATTCAGGCCCTTCAGTTCTGGTATGGATATTAAGGGGAACCCTGCGCCAATTTAAAAAAAAATGGCGTAGGGGTCCCCCTCAAAATCCATACCAGACCCTTCAGGGTCCAACAATACTTACTTGCACAAACAAGAGGCTCCTGAATACTTTCTTCCTCTTCTGGGTCGCTTTGGCCCTCAATGTGACTCGCGTCAGGGTATTTGACACCTGTGCTGGGTCCAGGAGTCAGATCCCATGCCTCCAAAACAACATCCTGGGTGAGCTCACCACACTCTCTTTCCTCTAAAAATAAAAAAATACACCATTCATTAAGCCACCCCAAGTCCCATCTGTTTCTAGCATCCATTTTGCTACATTAGTTGACCAACCTTGCACTTGGTCTGATGTCAGTGTTTGCTCCTGACTTGTTGACTCCACCATGCTGCACTCTGGTTGTTTTCCTGTGAAAAATGCACAGAAAAGGGACGGCAATGTCATTTTACAGAGGGCAAACACTGGACAAGTGCCAACATTTAAAAAGTCCAGCAGTTGCCCCCCACCCCTCTTGTCTTCATTAATGGGCACTTCTAAGGCAGGCAGCAACCTTAAAGTGTTCTTTACCCCTTAAGTTCTGACCTAAGCCCATGCCCTTTGGCCCACCTAAAAGCACCCCTGTCGGTGGCTAAATTGAGTGTGTTTTAAGATGTCACTTACGTTTTTTGGGGGACGATGCCCTTGTTGCCCCCCTTGTTGGGGCCCGAGTGGGGGTAGCCTCCTTTAGTGTGTTGTGGTGGGTTGGCTGAGGCCTCCTTTTTTGGTGCCTCCCTTTTGAAAGAAGATTAAAAAAATGAGTTACAAAAATAAAGAGATGTCCAAAAACATGGCCAAATAAGAATGTTCATATCTGCTTTTTATTTAACTTCATCTTTCGAATATCAGGTCATACACAGATTTTAAATAACCTTTAGATAATTCTCTAGAGCTACTTGGAGAAAGAACATATACAGACAGCTAATTTACACATATACATATTGGTTAGATACAAATATTGCTTACTTTTTATATGATCTGATGTATGTACTCCATCTGGTCTTGCTCATGGTGTTTGAGATCAGACCATCGTTTTCTGATTTGGTCCTTTCATCGTTCCACCAAAAAATCACTCTGCAAAACAGCGATGACCTTCTCCAAAATGCTGACCTTTCGGCTGTTGGGCCTTTCGTAATTGTGCAGCTTGTAGTCGTAATTGTGCTTCTCTAGGTTGCACACCATCTCCACCATCTCATCCTTGCTCATGGGGGTTGCTTTGTGACTCCTATGAGCTCCACCACCGCGGGGCTGCCTGGAATCCGCTGAATCCGCCATGTTGTCCCTCCCGAATGTTCTGCCATGTGTGTCGCATGCAGAAGAGAGACGGTCATGTCCCAGCGTCATGACGCACTGAGAGCAGAGTTTCATGCATGCGCAGTGTATATAAAGCCATAACGCACGGTCAATGGAATGGCCGTAGGAACAATCTTGGAGTGGAGGATGAACGATCGCCATCACCAACACTTGAAAGGAGCCAGAAAACGAAGGGACAATTGGAAATTGGGGCATAGGTGGTTAGTGGCCTATACTGCTTAGATTGAGGCCTAGATTGGGACCAGGTTATGAGTTAAGCCAGACATTATGTTTTGTCTTGTGTTCTGTCTTGCAGGCATCATATAATTTATCATGACGAAAAAATTTACTGTGCCTCATTTTTTGCCACAATTCATTGACCTGTAGCGGGAACTGCCCTGTCTTTGGAAGGTCAAGACTCATCAGCTATGTCAAGAACAAAATATCAAACCCAAGGAGTACTTTTAAAAGGGAGCTCAACAAGGTCATGGACTCACAGAGATCTGGAGCATCAGCAGATGACATATATGTCCCCAGGCTGTGGTATTACCACAGCCTGCGGTTTTTGACCGACCAGACAGAATCCAGGCCAGCGCTGTCTACACTCCCTTCGACATCTGCTGAGGCCACAGCTCCTGAGGTCCACACAGGTCCTGTTGCACAGGATGAAGATGTGGAGGAGCCCAGCTTGAACCAGGTATAGCATTGTTGAACATATTTGTATCCAAAAATACAATGATGATAACTAGACATTATTGTTAAAATATTTCTGCCTTAACAAAGTGGTTTCCATATCAATAGACAGTAGTGACCAAAAATGATTTGAACAAGAATAAAAAATTCTGGGGTCAGAATGATAGTTTTTCTATTTGTCCACATTCAATTTGCAACAGTGAGGAGATCAAAATTGTGTGATGACCAAACCCTAGCCAAAAATGTAAATTATGTCCCATTTTCAAAAACGGGACAGTGTCGGTCAGAAAGAGCCCGTGGCCAGCAGCCAGACGGAGTCCCAGATCCCTCCCCTATGCCCTCCTGCTAAAAGTGTCAGGCAGAGCAGGAATCTGGATGAGGCCACAGCTTCCTTTCTCAGCCAGGCCACTACTGCCATCTGGACAGACCCAGATGTGGCTGAGGCATTTGGGTGTCTGACGGCAAACAAATTAAGGGAGATGGATGTTGAGCAAAGGAGAAGGTGTGAGGAACTCATCCTGCAGCTCCTCAACAAGGGGGGAAAGGGTCAAATTTTAGAAAAAACACACATTTCGGATTTTGAGGCCCCACCTCCACCACCTCCACAGCCACCCCTCCCACCACAGCAGCATGGCAGACAGTGGCAATACCAGCCACAAGACCCCCAACAAGGCCGCTGGACGGGGGATTTTAGCCTTTCACCAATTACTAAATTCCCTTTTTTTTGTTTTGGAATAATGATTTTATTTGTTATATTTTCTATATTTTTATATGCATAGAATGCACTTTTTGGTTAAGTTCTTTATATTTGGATGGCAGATAGCATGTCTAATTTTTTTTTAATGCACAATAAAAAAAAACACGTAGAATGATACTTGGCTATGTGTTTTACTTCAAATGACAATTTGGGAGTAGGCAGTTACAATTAAAAAAATACAAGGTAAAATTAACAAGGGACACCAACATACTGTAGTTGTACCTTTGATCTTAAAAACTACGTGATAATGGTTTTGTGGTAACTTGCCCAAAAAAAAACAAAAACAAAAAAAAAATAAGCATAATAATATTATTCTTGATATCACTAGGAAAAAAAAGCCTTTTAAAATACGTTTGGCAGAACTCCATCAGTATCACCGGCAAAGCAACTTCATTATTATCCTATTAAAGAAGAAGAGAATATGCGCTGCATTTTGACATTTCATAATTTGCCACATCACAAATGTTAATTCTCCATTATGAACACTAGTTTACAAGACCGACCGTTTTCGACTCGTCCTTGCTTCCGAGCATGCGTGTTTGTACTTTGGTGTGACGGACTTGTGTACAGACGAGATGAAAATCTGACAACAGACCTTTGTCCGCCGAAAATTTTCATAGCCTGCCATCCAACATTTGTTGGCCGAAAGTTGGACAACAATTGTCTGATGGAGCGTACTAGCGGTCGGATTTTAGCTCATCACACAATTCCCTGCCGAAAATCCGATTGTGTGTACGAGGCTTGAAGCCTCGTACACATGGTACGAAAATCAGAAGGGGATTGTCGTTTGACAGGTTGTTGTCCGAAGTTCTTACCGTTAGTACGCTCCTTTCAACAATTGTTTTCCAATTTTCCGGCCAACAAATTTTGGATGACAGGCTAGTAAATTTTTGTCAAACAATAGCTTCACGTCAGATTTTAGTCAGTACACAAATTGTCACACAAAAGTCAAAAGTAACACGCATGTTCGGAATCAATGCTCACCAAACACGAAATTAGCAGAAGGGGCCCAAAGGGTGGCAGTCAAGAGCTGAAATTCCTCGTAGTACGTCACTACGTTTGCGTTAGTGGCACGACAATTTGTGTAATGTTAGTATGCAAGACAAGATCCTGACACACGCCCTTTTGACAAAAATCAGATGCTTGGTTGTCCAACAATCGTACCGTGTGTACGAGGCTTATTTCGAGCATAGGTGTTTGTACTTTGGACTTTTGTGTGACGGATTTGTGTACTGACCATGCGAAAATCTGATATCAAGCCGTTGTCGGCCAAAAATTTACTAGCCTGTTGGCCGAAAATTTGACTATTGTCAAAAGGAGCGTACTAGTGGTAAGATTTTAGGACAACAGTCTGTCAACAGACAATCCCCTGCCAACAATCGTACCGTGTGTATGAGGCTTAAGACCCCATACACACTATTAGATTTTCTGCAGCTTTTTGTCTTTAGATTTACCAAAACCATGTAGTGCAAGGGCCTGCCTGATTGCTTACAAATCAAATCTCTTAGGGTTTGACCTCATATTATATGGTTTTGGTAAATCTGAAGATAAAAATCTGCAGAAAATCTAATAGTGTGTATGGGGTCTCACAGTGTAAGAAATGTTCTGAAAAACACATGAGCATAAGCTATGAGGTTTCCAAAATGGAGAGGGGAGGATGGGAGAGACCACAATGAATAGTAGTACAGTGTTATACAAAATATTAACCCTGCACAGAAACAGATCAATACTTATTACACAACAAAGCATATAGTTCACAGATAATTTGAGTCATATTTCTTCACATATATACATAACAAAACTTTACATACGTATTTGTATATATATATATATATATATATATATATTGGTATCATGATCCATAGAAGACGCTTGAAGGACTATACTTTAAATCAGGGGTGTTCAACCTTCTGACCTTCCTGGACTACACTGGAAGAAGAGGAATGGTCTTGGGCCACACATAAAATACACGAACAATAAGGATATCTGATGAGCAGAAAAAGTCATATATAGTCAAAATATCTGGTTCGATGGATGTAGTAGCAATTCTCCATGAACACTCAAGGTGCTCATCAGATATGTTGGTTGTAATTTTGCATTTTGTGTGCTTCATCCTTGAAGATAGTTGCTCACAAATATAGGTGCTGCCAGGGCCGCCATCAGGGGGGTACAGGCATTACATATGTAAGGGGCCCAAGTGTCCCTAGGGGCCCGGCCGGTCAGGGCCCGCTCCTCCCCATCCAGAACCGCAGTAAATAAAACATCCAGAAGATGTGACACTTAAACTTCCGACAGCACAACCTCCGCTCCCCTCCCCCGCTGGTTGATGTTAAGCAGCTCATCCAATTTGAAAACAGGTTCCCCCCCCCCCCCCCCCGGCAGATATCAGATCTACAAACAGAAAAGGTTAAACAGCTGATAAGAACTTGTATGCGTGTGGCTACAGAGAAGAATCCAAGACACTGTAACTTTCACCAGTAAGTGGAGGATTCTTCTGCACACAGACACACACAGAACAGGTTTACTTGAACTGTGATTGGTCGGGACAGGGGCAGGGGGAGTGGCCAGCTCGGTGCACATGGACATAGGACACAGCAATAACAGGTGCCATGATGCAGATAGATCCGACAGTGCAGCATGAAGGGTAAGTCTCAAATATGTAATGTGGTATAATTGAGTTACATTGTTAAAATGGATGACTCTGGGTGCATAAGAGACTTACATTTTGGAGAGCCTCTTCACTGTTTAACTCTCATCCCCACCTAGAGTCATCCTCATCTATTTTCACAATGCAATTCAATCATCTTCATCCCCACCCAGCACCATCCATCCCTCCACGACGCATCCCCATCCACGTCCTGCACCATCCATCCCTCCACGACGCATCCCCATCCACATCCTGCACCATCCATCCCTCCACGAAGCATCCCCATTCATGTCCTGCACCATCCATCCCTCCAGTCTCCATGACGCATCCCCATCCATGTCCTGTACCATTCATCCCTCCAGTCTCCACGATGCATCCCCATCCACGTCCTGCACCATCCATCCCTCCACGACGCATCCCCATCCATGTCCTGCACCATCCATCCCTCCACGACGCATCCCCATCCATGTCCTGCACCATCCATCCTTCCACGACGCATCCCCATCCATGTCCTGCACCATCCATCCCTCCAGTCTCCATGACGCATCCCCATCCATGTCCTGCACCATCCATCCCTCCAGTCTCCACGACGCATCCCCATCCACGTCCTGCACCATCCATCCCTCCATGACGCATCCCCATCCATGTCCTGCTCCACGATGCATCCCTATCTACGTCCTGCACCATCCATCCCTCCACGACGCATCCCCATCCACGTCCTGCATCCCTCCAGTCTCCACGACGCATCCACAACCTGCACCATCCATCCCTCCAGTCTCCACGACGCATCCCCATCTACATCCTGCACCATCCATCCCTTAAAAATGCCATAAATATTCCCCATAGTTTGTGGATGCTATAGCTTTTGCGCAAACCAAACAATATACACCTATTGCTTTTTTTTTTTACCAAAAATATGTAGAAGAATACATATTGACCTAAACTGATGAAGAAATGTGTTTATTTTTAAATTATTACCGCAGAGGTGATCAAATACCACCAAAAGAAAGCTCTATTTGTGGGGAAAAAAAGGATGTCAATTTTGTTTGGGTACAGCGTCGCACGACAGCACAATTGTCCGTTAGAGCGACGCAGTGCTGAAATGCAAAAAGTTCTCTGGTCAGGAAGGGGGTAAAATCTTCCATGGCTGAAGTGGACGACCAGTGGGCAGGCCCCGGGGAATGTTGGGGTTGGACCCTGGGGGGCCCAGGCCTAAAGCTGTGTAAGGGGCCCCAAAACTTCTGATGGCTGCCCTGGGTGCTGCCGAAAACTGACGGCATGAATAAGGCATGATTGTGAAGAGTGGGGGATAAAACTTATAAAAGTCCAGTAAAGAGACACTGTCAAAATTTTCTTTGCTAAGTATAAATGCATTTTTACAAAAACTTTTTTTAAAAATCAACATTTTTAAATAAGTTTACTATTTTGTTTTGGGCCGAATTCATAGCCGTCTTGGGCCGCAGGTTGGACACCTCTGCTTTAAAGGTAGATCCTTTATTATAACAATTTAAAAAAATGCATATACCAATAGAACACAGTATAGGAATAAACCACAGCTCACAATATTAATTCCTGAGGGCAACGCGTACAAGAATGCCTTGGGTCTCCCATTAGTCTTCTCAACATGTCTGCACCCTCCACAGAATACATCTGACCCAAAGTTTGGGCTTGAGTCACCATTAGGAACAGTACAGTAAATCCCTGTCTTAAAATGGCAAAGGCAAATAAGTGGCCTTTTCTCATACAGTTATCATTACTCATCTCATATGTATTGTCACAATATTGTAAACCAGGGATGTATCAGTTTACAAGTAAATAATCAGAGTGAAAGGTGCGAACATAGTAGAGTGGGATTGCTTTGAGTGCTAAAAACGCTGGTGTGACTCAAGTGATGGCAATCTAGTCCCACTCCCAGAGCATCTATTAGCTCCTCTCCTTGTCTCTAAACCTCGCCACACATGTAGGCAGGTGCAGTCTATTTTCTCCACAGTAGGTGGCACTCGGCCACAGCAGCACTGTTGATAGAGAGGGAGTCAGGAGGAACAAATTTCCTCTATGGTTTTATGGGTCACTGGGGAAGCAGATGCAACATTCTCAAAGGGGTGAGAGAGGTATTCAATGGAGTGGTTTAGAGAGACGCTGTGCAGGACAACATGACAATGTCTATACAAAAGGTCCCCCAATTCCGCTATATTCAATTTATCCTCTATGCCTCACCATACCTTTCAGCTCTTCAGACAGCACTAAAATGATTGGTGATATCTGGGTGAGTGGTAGTGTATCTTCCCAAGTCATGTTGCAGTGCTCAGGCCAAGCGATTAGCTGCTAGACCAAAGCACTGTCACAGGGGAGTAGGTACATGTTCCTCCATACCTGAACAAAAAAAAAAAAAGGTATTCTGGATGGCAATCAAGGAGTAAGGAGTGGTGAGGGATCTCAGGTAAGATGACCTTGATGCCTTTGCAAATACACTGTCACTTTGTTCTGTAAGCAAGATGTCACAAATGAGCCTGTCATGTATGGTTGGGGATCATAGACCCTCTGCACAGCTGACCTGGTATAGGGAAGCATGATAGGCCAGGATCTGGGAAAGCACAAAATATTGGACTCACTGGTATGGCAGGAGTATAGTGCACTACTGAGGTACTGGCCTTACAGGCAGTCAGTACTATTCAGAAACACTGAATTCTCCATAACGAACACTAGTTTACATGACCGACCGCTTCTGGCTCGTCCTTGCTTCTGAGCATGCGTGTTTGTACTTTGGACTTTTGTCCGACGGACTTATGTACACATGCTCGGAAAATCCGACAACACACATTTGCCCGCGGAAAATTTTAAAACCTGCGATCCAACATTTGTCTGCGGAAAATCCGACAACAATTGTCCGATGGAGCGTACACACAGTCGGATTTTCTGTCAACAGCCTGTCATCACACATTTCCAGTTGAAAAATCCGATCGTGTGTATGAGGCTTTACACCTTTGAATTACACAAGTTCTGAGGCTAATTAAATGCAAATAAGGCACCAAGTGAGTTTAATTACCACCTAATCAGTCATAGAACCTGTGTAATTAATATGTGTTCAGTTCAGGTTTAAGGGTCCTTTCACACGGGACGGATTCGTGATGATCCGCCCCGTGAACATCTGCTTGCTCAGCGGGGATCGTTCCGTGGATCCCCGCTGAGCAGGCAGATGACAGGTCCATCGCTGCACAGTGTGTCAGCACAGTGGACCTGTCACAGTGCCGCTCTCCACTATGGGGGATCGGGTGACAATAGAACGTAGAGTCCGTCGTCACCCGATCTGATCCGAAAACGGATGGAAAAGTAGGTTTTTCCTCCGTTACACCTTTTCAGATCGGAGCGGGTCGGATGTCAGCGGACATGTCACCGCTGACATCCGACGCTCCATAGAGGTCTATGGAGGGTCCGTTCAGGTCAGCCTAAAAAACTGACAGGCGGACCTGAACGGATCGTTCATGTGAAAGAGGCCTTAAGGGGTGAGGTGGCAACCCTATTACCACTCCAGGTAGGTGTGTTGATGTAACACCCTCCTCAAGATGGAGACTGCAGGTGCAGGCTCAGCATGTGATAATGAAGAGAGAAAATCTCTTATTGTAAAATTTTTGCAGTTTTGTTTTTGTATTTTATTAGGGGTATTAAACTTGGATGGGGATAGGGCTATTATGGGATGCCCACTTGACTTGAGCAGAACTCTTCAGGGACAACTTCATCTGTACAGTCTATTTACAAACTCCCCAGCTCTTCCAGCACAACACTTACTTGCAACGGAATTGAAACCCCGTAACATGAATCCAAATTTATTGTAAACATAATGTACTGCAGCAAAAGAAATAGAGCTCATCACATTCTACCATACGGCGCACATGCGCAGTGATGTCATGAACTTTGCATATTTCTGCATGCTATGCATACTATTGCATACTCATACCTACCAACTTTCTGAAATGAGAAAGAGGGACACCTTAATATAAGGTATGTAGGGTCACACCCCTACATTGCACCAAGTTACGTTGAACATGAAAAACTGATACGCACAGATTGATTGATTATTCCCACAAGTGATTTTTTTTTACCACTATTTTTTGCTTTACAAAATTTCAAATAAACAGATTGAATAAATTAGTGGTTGGATATACGGTTTCAGCAGAATAAAAGGTCTATACATCAGACCAAAAAGAGGGACAAATGAGGAATAAATAGGCACAGAGCGATTTGGTTCCAAACGAGGGACAGTTCCTATAGCTCAGGGACAGTTGAGATCTATGCATTCTTACATTGGACCAATGAGGAGCTGCTGGTGAGTTGACAACCATAGCAATAGTTGGAGCTTCTACAGGGATAGCCACAGTCTTCTGGGTCTTGTGCCGAGGGGCTTCCCCTCTGCATACTGATCACAAGGCATTCTCTGAGTGGATGAGGTGGAGAGATGGGGTGTCATATCAGAGAATCATTAAAGAATGCCTTGTATTCAGTGAAAAAATACAAGTTGGCCTGTGATTGGCGGTAGTGAGCGACCCCTTCTGGTCAGTGTGCTAAAGGGCTTGGTATAGGACCCAGAAGACTGCTGCTATAATATAACACTGTATTAGTGCAGACTACTAGAGTGATTGCCAGCTTCCCCAGCAGTCCCACCAGCGATTGATATGTATTGACCTCAAAGCTGGACCAATGTCTTTATGTTATAAAGATTAAACCTAGAGTTCAGCTTTAAAATATATCTAAGCCCAAAGGGCCAGTTCACAACATGCCCGCACAGGAATCGAATAGGAATGCACTGTGCGATTCACATGCAGTTCTATGCAGTGCAATTTTAGCCCATTCCTTTAGAATGGGCTGAAATCACACCAAAACTCACCAAAAGTACTGTATGCACTTCTTTTAGAAATGCACTTTTCTACCATGCAATCCGGTGCGGGCAAAAGCACTGCGTTTGCAACCTGCATTTGGGGTGTCGTTAACTTATAATTGACGACTGCTGCAGATCATTAATGGACTGCATTTTGAATGCACGCGAATCACACAGGAAAGCCTAGCGTAGGAAATAGGATTTAACAGGATTTATATAGCAGCAACAGTTTGCGCAGCGCTTTACAAAATGAGGAATATGGTTAAAACATTTTTTTTTGTATTTGTCCCAATGATGAGCTATGCCTCCATCTCCTGTCCTACAGACATATACCAAGGTAACAGGAAGTTTCTTCTTAGTTATTACTGAAACAGGTATCCCTAATGGAAATTTCCCCTCTCTGTCTGATGTGGTGACAGTGGTCACTGGGACACATAGAGGGAGGTAAATTCTCCCTGCTGGGGCAGACAGCAATAAAAGTTTTGATTTATTTTCTATCCAAAAAGTTAAAGTTTGTGACTTACCCAGCCTAACAAAGCAGAGGAGGACGAGGAGTATAGGCAGCATTCTCCCTGGGGCCAAATTACACAAGTCACCTGGAAATGTTAGAAGATTTTTCGGCTCATACACACTCTTCTTATATATGTAAATTGAAGTCTCAGTCAGACAGCTGCCATCTCAGAGGAGGGTATAGTTCTCAGGATCAATGATCACAGGCACTGAGGTCTGTCCTGGACAGGAGAAAGGACACTTGGGCATTTTCTAGCTGCTGCTTTTCCTGCCCCTTTTAATCATTGATCAGATCCATGGAGATGTTTAGCTGGAATATTTGGATTTGATAAGTGAAAGTGCTTCTAAACTCCTCCCAGGACTTCTACTCACTTCTGTACAGCGTGGGTCCCACCTGTCCCCTGTCCTCTTCGTTTGGTAACTCTTATGCTAACCACATACAATACAATCTGATTGTACAATATCTGACAGAAGTGAGTACACCTCTCACATTTTTGTAAATATTTTATTCTATCTTTTCATGTGGCAATACTGAAGAAATGACACATTGCTACAATGTAAAGTAGTGAGTTTACAGCTTGTATAACAGTGTAAATTTGCTGTCCCCTCAAAATAACCCAACACACAGCCATTAATGTCTAAACCGCTGGCAACAAAAGTGAGTACACCCCTAAGTGAAAATGTCCAAATTGGGTCCAATTAGCCATTTTCCCTCCCCAGTGTCATGTGACTTGTTAGTATTACAAGGTCTCAGGTGTGAATAGGGAGCAGGTGTGTTAAATTTGGTGTTATCGCTCTCACTCTCTCATAATGGTCACTGGAAGTTCACCATGGCACCTCATGGCAAAGAACTCTTTAGGCTATAAGAAGATTGGCAAGACCCTAAAACTGAGCTGCAGCATGGTGGCCAAGACCATATAGCGGTTTAACAGGACAGGTTAAACTCAGAACAGGCCTCGCCATAGTAGACCAAAGAAGTTGAGTGCATGTGCTTAGCGTCATATCCAGAGGTTGTCTTTGGAAAATAGATGTATGAGTGCTGCCAGCATTGCTGCAGAGGTTGAAGGGGTGGGGGATCAGCCTGTCAGTGTTCAGACCATACGCCGCACACTTAATCAAATTGGTCTTCATGGCTGTCATCCCAGAAGGAAGCCTCTTCTAAAGATGATGCACAAGAAAGCCTGCAAACTGTTTGCTGAAGACAAGCAGACTTAAGACTAGGGATGAGCCCAATGTTCGAGTCGAACGTAAGTTTGACTCGAACATCGGGTGGTCGCCTGTTTGCCAAACAGCAAACATTATGCGTTGTTTGTGGCAAATTCGAAAGCCGCGGAACACCGTTAAAGTCTATGGGACACTAACATGAAAAACCAAAAGTGCTCATTTTAAATGCTTATATGCAAGTTATTGTCATAAAAGTGTTTGGGGACCCGGGTCCTGTCCCAGGGGACATGTATCTCATGCAAGGGGAGACTCTGGGTCTCCATCAGAGTCTCCCCGTACATAAGATTCCCCATCACAGTCCCCCCTTACAACTGGGTCTCCATCAGAGTCTCCCCTTACATGAGATTCCCCATCACAGTCCCCCTACATGATAGACCCTTTCAAAGCCCTCTTTATATCCAGTTATACCCCTATATATCCATTTTATATGCATATTGTTCTGTGTGTATTGTATATTATATGACTACTACATAGCTCCCAACTGTCCCTGATTTTGAGGGACTGTCCCTGATTTGGAGCAATGTCCCTCTGTCCCTCTTTCCTCCTCATATGTCCCTCATATTGGTCTGATCTATAAAGTTGTATATAAAATGCACTATTTATCTTTCAAAAAGTGTTTCCTAGTGCCAGGCCCGGACTGGCCATAGGGCAGACCAGGCATTTGCTGGGCGGGCCAGGGCCACCCGCTCCGTGGCATGTTGATGATCAGGCCGCACAGCGGGAGGTAAGCAGCGACTGCAGCCTGAACAGGGTCAACACAGGCCGCGGCCACTGCTTGCCTACCACTATGCAGCCATGCCTGTGTCTTCTCCGGCGGAATTAGGGGCGGCATGGGCTGAGCTGTGTGTCTCTCTCACATACAGCTCAGCCTCAGTGCCAACACTGACAGGTCAGCTCTCCGCTCCTATGGACTCCTCCTCCAGCCATGGGCATCTGCACGGTGGGGCAAGGGGGGGAGAGCTGCGGGCTGTTGTCAGGATGTTTCCCCCGCTGACCCCCCTCCCCTTCTCATATCGGCAGCACGGGAGAGGAGAAAGCTCCCTGCCTGATGTTCTTCCCTCACCATTGGCCACAACAGCGGGCCAATCAGAAGAAACTAGAGGGGCACCATGGGAAATGTAGTCCCAGAGATAGGTGGCCAAATTTTTGTCCGCAGGCAGCAGGGGAGTGCATGCACACATGCACTCTGCTGGGGGGAAAGAGAAAACCTGGAAACAAGCTGAGGAGTGCTTGTAGCAGCTACTACAGGAGACATGGAAAAAGAGAGGACTTTGCTGGGGGAACTAATAGCCCCAGCACCACCAGAGAGAGCCACACTGTACCACACCAGAGAGAGAGAGAGAGAGCCACGCTGTACCGCACCACAAAAGAGAGCCACTCTGTACCCACACCACCAGAGAGAGCCACGCTGTACCGCACTACCAGAGAGAGAGCCACGGTGTACCGCACCAGAGAGAGAGCCACGCTGTACCGCACCACCAGAGAGAGAGCCACGCTGAACCGCACCACCAGAGAGAGAGCCATGCTGTACCCGCACCACCAGAGAGAGAGCCATGCTGTACCACACCACCAGAGAGAGAGCCACACTGTACCCGCATCACCAGAGAGAGAGCCACACTGTACCGCACCACCGGAAAGAGAGCAGGTCAGTGTCACTTGACAGTGTGGTCACAATAGGAGACAGACAGTACTAGCATTGTATGGCCGCAATAGGACTGGGACACTGTAATAAAAAAGGGGACTGCACTGTAAAGGGGCACTGTAATCATTGCAGTGCAGTTCCCTTTATATCACGATGTCCCTGCACATTACAGTGTGGAGGACCGACACCAGCCACCCCCGCGAATGTCTTGCGTCCCTACCCTCTGGTCCTTGGAAAAGTTGGCTGCTCAGTCTAAAATGCCTGGGCCTATTTTTTGTCCCAGTCCGGACCTGCCCAGTGCTAAACCTTTCATCCAATTTCTAAATTGCTGCATTTTAAAATTTCAAAAGCCAATATAAAGGAATAGTACTGGTAAAAAAAGCACTTGTGTTTAAAGCGGGGTTCCACCCAAATTTTGAACAATATCTGTATGTATTCTCTTCCTTGCCTAGATGCTGACATGCCGTTTAAAAAAATTTAAATCGCTGTAATTACCTTTTATTTTTCTATTCTTCTTTGCACTTCCTGGTTCTCCTCCCGTGGGAGTAGGTGTGTTTCTAGCCTCTCCCAGACTCCTGGGAGCTAGTCTCAGGCTTCCCAGGATGCCACTGAGCATGTGCGGGAACGAGCAGTGAATGCTGGGAGCACAGCATTCACCACATCCAGGAAATAAATGCTTGTGGGCTTCAAATGCCCACAATGAAGATGGAAACCGCCTGCAGTGAATAATATAAGTTATTCTTTCCGACGAAATCTGACACAGGCGGACATATTACACACAATATGTGAGTATGTAATGCTGAGAAGAAAAGTTTGTGAATGAACTAAAAAAAAAAAAAACGATAGATAGGTGGACCCCCGCTTTAACAAATCTTTTTTTTTTTTATAACTCTCCTTTTAGGGTGACGTGGCAGGGGGTGTGTCCTATGTCTACATACTTTGCTAATAGGTGTCCCTCGTTCCTATCTCAAAAAGTTGGGAGGTACACTACTATTTGGTGATAATTTGATGCATTGTTTTATGTCTGGCACAGCCTTTGACGCTGTTGTGATCAGATTGGGACACTTTGATTGAAGGAATCAAACTTTTTATTCCTTATACTTTATATTGTTTTATAAAGTTCACTCTTTTCTTTTCTGTGATACATATAGTTATGTTTGCAGCGTTTATTCATACAGAGTCACCAATGTCATGTAGCTGTTACAAAATTATAATTTATAAATTATAATTTACAAAGGGAAAGTGCATAAAGCCTAATACACACAATGAGAAAATCAGACAAAGAAAACCCGAATTCGTAGCAATCGTCCCATAATCTGGATCGAGAGACGATCCAGGCAGTTCATGTGAAAATATCCAAAGTTGACTAGGGCAAACATTTTTCTCATAAGATAACATAACAAATGATTTTTGTGTAATTAGTATAGTATTCGTACGAAACAAAACAAGGGACCAAGACCGCGCATGCTCGGAAACGAAAGAATGCATTACAATAAAATAAATTACATCACTTCTGAAGTTGTATTCTGTCTAGTGAGAATTTTTGTAACTTTAGTAACCTATTCATTTTCGATATGTGACTAGCATGCAAAAAAAAAGAAAACAAACGCTCATTCATCCAACATTCTCATCATGTGTACCAGGCTTAAGGCAAACATATGGCACATGCATTTGCATATGCAATGAGATTTAAAGTGACACTATTCTGACCCCAATTCTTGTAATAGTGATTTATACTTTCCTGAGACCTCAATGCCTGGCCTAAATATAGCAGAGACAATCTTCATCAGATAGCTGAACTCACCAAACACTGGGCATCCACCAATGTCTTTATTGTGTGTGTTAGATGTGATGTTGAAGTGTTTAAAGAGGAACTGCAGTCTGCTCACATAATTTTTAATAAAAACATCTTTGCCATACTGAATCTTCCCTCCAACAACTTTGCATATTATGTACTTGCCAAATATGCTGCAGAAATCTCCATCCACTGAGTCTGGCTGCATCCATTTTAACTGTGGACAGCTGAAGCTGCTACCTCTTCACTTCTTGGATGTACACAGACACACAGAGGCACACTTCCAGCTCTGCAGCTCTCATTGACCCTCTTATGACTCATCCCCCCTCACTTCCTGGCAAATCCTCAGGAGAGTCAGAGAGAGAGCTGTGCATGATGTCAGAAGCCTAGGCTTTTTACCAGATAAGAAACAGGAAATGGGCTGTATAAGGTATTTACTGGCAGAAATAAAAATGTTTTACTATCCAAAGTTAAAACAACAAGGGCAGAGGATTTAATAGATGGAAAGATGAAAAAATGACTGAAGTTCTGCTTTAAGTCAGTTAAAATGTATAATTGCTGTTCCTAGAATCAGTGTGTACCTTGTAGGAACAATACACAAAAAAGAGGAAGTAGGTTACATCAAACAAAAGCAGAAGGAAATTTAAAAAATAACATGTAGTTAAAAGAATGGCCACAGGATGGCAGTATATCGATAAACCCCCCGCCCACAGACCCTCACAACCACCGGGCAAGGGTTGTGGGGATGAGGCCCTTGTCCCCATTAACATGGGGACAAGGTGCTTTGGGGGCTACCCCAAAGCACCCTCCCCATGTTGAGGGCATGTAGCCTGGTATGGTTCCATGCCCTCAACATGGGGAGGGTGCTTTGGGATAGCCAAATGGGGACAAGGGCCTCGTCCCCACAACCCTTTCCCGGTGGTTGTGGGGGTCTGTGGGCGGGGGGGCTTATCGGAATCTGGAAGCCCCCTTTAACAAGGGAACCGTTACCAATTCACACAGGGTGGAGGCCGGGATCTGGGGTCCCCTTGTGCGGGCCCCCCTGCCCGCAGATGCCCACAACCACCTTCCTTCTAGAAGCCTCTCGAAGCAGAAGGGAGGTTAGCGAAAGATGAAACTAGCTGTGAGTCACCAGCCTACTCTAAGCCACTCCCAGCCATAGATCAAAACAAACAGGCCTAGCTTCTAGCTAGGCCTGCCTAAATTTACCTGCACTGACAAAAATCTCATCGCTAGCACCTATCTAAGTAGAGGGAGCTACACTTCTATGAAGAGCTGCACCAGATTTTGTACTCTTTAGTTTTAGTACATCAACCCCACTGTTGCCTAAAGTAATTGTATTAACCTCTCTTTGTTTACTCAATTGCAGAGGAATGCTCCTAAGGTCGCAGCGGAAGCACTCTTCTCCTCTTCAAGCCCTCCTCCCAACCCGTGATGTCACGCCGGTACTAGGAAGCTCCTGTCAGGCAGAGATCACTCTGCCTGACATGGAAATTACTGTTATTACACTACTTGTGCCAGACAGGTGCAAGAGCGCATTCGGCACACTTGCAGGGATTGCAAGTAGCAGTAGCTGGCCTACCCTGGTAGTTTCTCCACTGCCTAGCAGCCTATAGCTGGGGGGGGCACAAGAAATAACCAAGGGGGAGCAATTGTTGGGTTTACATATTCTTTAATAGCATTGTAGCCTTATGTGCAACACATTTATATGAAACATTTATCAACAGTATTTTAATGCCCTACATCAGTGGTCAGTAGGAATAAATAAATGCCCCACATTAGTGGTCAGTAGGATTAAAAATCGCCCCACATCAGTGGTCAGTATGTGTAAAATTGCTCCAGTGTCAGTGGTCAGTGTGTGTAAAATGCCCCAGTGTCAGTGGTCAGTAGGAGCAACGAATGCCATAAATCAATGGTCAGAAGGCGAACAAATGCCCCACATCAGTGGTCAGTAGGACAAACAAATGAACCAGCATTGGTGGTCACCAGGAGGAAGAAATTTCCTGACATTGGTGTCAATGGGAGGAAAAACATTAGAAAATAGGGGGCTGGAGGCTCTGTAGGGGGACTCTGTGGGTACCTGGGGGGCTTTGTGTGGATTTGGAGGCACCATTAGAGCTTCAGGGTGCTGGGGTAGCAGGCTAAGGGGTAGTGGTACTGTGGGGGGCTGTGGGTCTCCGTGGGTGAAGGGGAGTCCTGGGGCAAGTTTTTGGCACTATGGCAAGCCAAGGGTTCTGAATAAGGCTATGGGGGTACTGCGGACCTTACAGACTTTTCAGGTGGGTACATGGGAGAATTGGACTGCTGTGGCTGGAAGAGAGAATTGTGAGTAGAAGGGAGGCTGGGATACATTGTGGAGGGCTGGACATTACACTGTAGGGGGCTTTTTACGGAAGTAGGGGAAGGTGAACTTGCAGGGGACATTGTGATAGAGATTGGTACCCCCTTACCCACTTACTGTTTAGACTTGCTGTCAATATGGGATGTACAATAGACACTAATTGGCTTACTCTAGCTTTTTGGGCAGTCAGACAGAATGTCTAGTTGTAACCTGTACTACGGGTCTGGCAGGTGTCAGGTGAGGACAGAAGCTGGAAGGTGCCAAAAACAAGAAAAAAAAATCATTCTCTGTACTGTATGTAGGTGCCTTTTAACTATACAAGAACTCATTAGGGTGGTTATCTCTTTACTTCCTGTCCAATTGACTTTAGAACAAAGTTGCAACTGGGAAAAATAGGCACCGACAGCATTAAAATCCTATTAGAGGAATACCTTTCCTCACTTGTACTAATAAGTGTGTTTTGTAATATGTTTGAGTTGAGCTGTTATTAAAAAAAAAATCAATACTCGTGGAAAAATGTTTGCAGAACTATATATATTTTCACATTTTCAAAAATATCATCTACATAAAATTATACTGAAATATTTAGTTTATTGAAAGCATTGAGGAGTTTTAAGTTACATGCAGCATAGCAAAGCACACGTCATAAAACTATAGATGACTGGATGAAGAATGGGCATTCCATGAAGAATTCAGCTTATTAGGAGAAGGTCCTGTATGCCGTGGTTATTTATTAGACACAGACTTGCTCTGGCTTTCATTGTCTTCTGAATGTATCTGCAAGACTTCTGCAGTACCAATACGTTCTGTGAAAAGGTTAAAAAGTAAACTTAGTACCGTATATATAATTTTCTGTAAACTAATATATGATTATGATTTGTTTGAATGAAACCCAGATTTAAAGTAAACCATTGCACCTTTACTCTGAAACCCCTTCATCCCACCTCCCAAAAGGCACTGCTCAGGTCTCCAGCCATCTTTCATTATGTGGGAGCAGCGTGCAGAGCTGCTTATACCTTTACAAAAACTAACTTTCAGAATGTCAGAATTTACCTAACAACATCACTTGATTTAGATTTTAGAGCAACCATTTTCAACCAGGGTTTCTGTAGAGGTTGTTCGGGGTTCCTTCAGCTGTAGCCAATGGTTCACCTATCCGATTGTGCCTGCATAGCATATTTCCATAGCTAACGCCACTTAGAAGAGCCAGCAGAATGATACCAATGATCTTACTTGTCTGCAAGGATGGCATTCTGACTATGAATGTAATGGACAATGTTCCTACTGACCCCCAATGAATTAACATTTTTTTCAAGGGTTCTTCTGCGGTAAAACTGTTGTAACTGCAGTAAAACTCTTCTGAGAAAAGCTGATTTAGTGGCATAAGTTGTTGGTATGGTTTTACACGTGAGTGTACCTGATGCACTATTACAACTTTTTCTTTTTTTTACTTCTGAATGATGTAGGTTATAATAAATATTTTAACAGCACCCTTCATCTTTCCAGAAATTCCACGCTCTAGGGAATACAGCAACGTCTGCCTTAATATAACATGCCTGAAACTTAAATGTGACTTCTCTGCTTTGGATGGCAGGAGAAAAAAAATCTTCTTGCGCAAAGCTGATTGTTAAGGAAATTATAAATTCTGTATATAATTGTATTCTATTTTGTATGCTTTGCCTATGCATTTCACACTGCATTCATTGTTCACACTAATAATGTTTTCATTACATGTTTGCATTCTTTCAATTCCTGATTAGAAATTAGCCTGCCTATGTTACACCCCTTGTTACCATAAAAGTACAATTGTAATATTAATGTGATACCTACGTAATCATGTGTATATAAAACTTCAATTGCATTGAATAAACAGAACAGTTATTTGGAAAGATAAGAGTGTATATTTTGTGTCTGTTCCCTACTGCAGTAGTTAATAATAATTTGGAACCACTAACTAATATGAGGATAAGAGTTGCCAACCTATAACATTTGCAGAACACTAATAGAGCTGTCTGATCAGGAGACTGGCTACTACACCATCTATTGCTAGAAGAAAGTACTGGTCCATTGCCCACACAGCTCAGAAGGGACAAGAACAGGAATTATCAGCATCCTAGTGCCCACTCTCCTTTATAGGCCTTTATAGGCCTCCCATACAGGATGGTCAATCATATAGACTTGATCTGACTGCCTTGAGGACAAACCATTGTTAGAACGTTGTAGAATATTGAATATAACATTAACACAGTGTTTACAAAGATCAACTCCACCCATGTTATAATACAAGCCAATGAAAGGAGAGAGACGCAAGGAACAGGATGAAGCACAGACTTATAGGAGGAAGAAATAAAAATAATTACAGTTCCTGCACCAAGGCTTTCAGTAACATTTCCAGTAAAATAACTATCCATCTATTTCAGGTTCCACACTCCATGAGACCTAATACCTAGTATACACGATGAAAAAATCAGATGAAATATACAGCTTTTGGAGCAATTGTCCGATAATCTGACCATTAGTACACAGTTTTCTGGAGCCGATCACGATGCAAAAATATCTGAAGGGACACACTGGCACAGTGGTGTAGTGGGTAGCACTCTTGCCTAGCAGTAAAAAGGGTCGCTGGTTTGAATCCCAACCACAACACTACCTGCCTGGAGTTTGCATGTTCTCCCTGTGCCTGTGTGAGTTTCCTCCGGGTACTCCGGTTTTCCCCCTCACTCCAAAGACATGGTGGTACGTTAAATGGCGTCTGTCCAAAATTTGGCCCTAGTATATGAATGGGAGTTGGGGACCTTGGATTGTGGGCTCCTTGAGGGTAGGGACCAATGTGAGTGTGCAATGTATGTGTGGAGCGCTGCATAAATTTACGGCGCTATATGGGTACCTTAAATAAAATAGGGATAATTGTAGACATGCACCCCCACTCTCTCAGGATGGACTGGTGTCTTTATTCAACCTTACTAACTATGTAACTATCAGTTGTATTCTGTCTTATGCAAATTTTCATAACATATTTGTTTTTAATAAGAGACTGGTTGGCAAATAAAAAAAATAGAAGATCATTTGTCCAATATTCTCATTGTGCGTATCAGGCTTTAGGGCCATGTTGGGAATCTTACACTTATGATTCCTTTCCTAGTCTGCAGATAATCCTGCTGGCCCTTGAGTGCATAAAAACAGGGGGGCCCAGGCTACTAGGCCTGTGCACCCAGGGGAACCTTTCCTACCACTGTCATGCAGGTGTACTCTCCTTCACTAGGTCACTAACCATTCATGACCAGAAAAAGATGCAAAGTTCACACTCCTACAGTATTGACTGTATTGTTAACCTCTCAGTAAAGACAGGAGACCATTCCAGGTTTCTCTTATCCAGAAAATAACTTTTTCTTAAAGTTTTGCATAAGAGGTACACTCACTTCCATATCTTATCTCAGTAAGGCTTTTTACAGAACATCTTAACAGTCCAAAGCACATTAGTTCTCACCACAGTTCAGTGTATCTCATTTTGCCCAGTTGCTATCTGAGTTTTTTTTACAAGGGCCTAACCTCTGGCATCAATAGTAGAGATACAGCCAGGGCCGCTGATAAGGCAGTACAGCCAGCCCACCTGTACTGGGCTCAGGCCCCATCAGTTCAAAAGGGGGGCCCGGGCACCTGTTGAGCAGGAGGTCTGGCTGTACTGTCTTATTTCAGAAACCAATTGTCTTCTGCCTCCTCATGCAGCGCTGCCAGCTTCTCCTCTTCTCTTCCCCTCTGGGTGCATTGCAGGGGGATTGATTCTAGCACATGTGCGCCTTCCATCTGCTATCTGGGCCTCCCTGTGTACCTCTTTCCCTCGCAGCGCTGCCAGCTTCCCTCCTTTCCCGCTGGCAGCTGCTGCGGGCACACAGGGTGATGTTTCAAAATGGAGATCAAGGGAGGGGTCCAATAAATAGTTATTTACTGGTCCCTTCCTTTCCTGAATGAACACAGAGAGTGATCTGTTACTCCTGTGTCCATTCAGCATCAGTTTGTAATAGAGCAGGATGCCTCAGAGTGCTTTCTATTCATTAATTTGTGCAGCTGAGGCTACAGAGAAAGGGACTGATAAATCTATGTCCTCAGTCACTTTCGGATGGGGGAAGGGAGCCCTGTTAGGTAGGCTGTATGGAGCCCCATGATTTCTAACAGCAGCCCTAGATACAGCACCCCACAAATTACTTAGAGGCCTTAGCCCATGTGTTTGGGAGAAATAGCATGACTGCCCTTCTCTTCTTTTCAGATTTAAAGTAGAACTAAGCCCTGCTATCACTTTCAGCCAAGGAAGCTGCCATCTTGGCCTCTGTTTGATCATCAACTGCCATGATGCTGCACTTCTGATCAGTTATGACACTAGTCATTTGATAGTGTGACAGTTTGGTTGAGAGCACCACCAATGTGACAGTTACATTCCTGGGATGTGCCGGGAATGTAACTGTTTTTTGAAACTGTTAAATCGATGGGTTTAGTTCCGTTGAATGATAAATCCCCTTGCAGAAAAGTGTTACACCATGTTTCTACATCTACATTGTTTGGGTCATGAACAACCTTCTCAGGGAAACAGGCCACCATTACTACTCTGGTCTGCACTCACTGCAGCTCTACTTGCTACTCCTTAACTCCACCCACTACTCGATTAAAGTGGTTCTAAACCCTTACATATACCCAGTGAAGTGATTGGCCTCAGGTGATACACAGAGATTAGGCAAATTTGTACCTGTTTATCTACAGCAGTCTTTCCAGTACATCTATTTAAAGTGCAGAATTTACACAGGATCTCCCAGCTCTGAAAAGCAGGTGTGGAGACCTGAAGTTACATCGTCAAGGAGAGCTGATTGGAGGGAAGGGAAACACCCCCCTTCCACAGAACACAGAAACGGAGCTGAGGCTGTCAATCAGCTGGTGACCCCTCCCCTGTCACCATTTTTCTCTTGGTGTCAGGAAAACTGGTCAGAAGTAAAGCCGCTTACACACGAGCGGAATGTCTGACAGAAAAAGTCTGACGGAGTCTTTTCATCGTATATTCCGATCGTGTGTAGGCCTCATCAGCCTTTTTTTTTTTGAAAATTCTGACGGACCTAGAAATAGAACATGTTCTAAATATTTACAACGGAACCGCTCGTCTGTATGCTGTTCCGACGGACCAGAAATGACGCATACTCTGAAGCAAGTATGAGACGGAAGCTATTGGCTACTGGCTATTGAACTTCCTTTTTCTAGTCCTGTCGTACGTGTTGTACGTCACCTCGTTCTGGACGGTCGGTTTGACCGTGTGTAGGCAAGAGCGCTTGAATGGAATTCCGTCGGAGTTCCGTCGGCAAAACCGGTCTTGTGTATGCGGCATTACTCATGCTTATGGCACAAGGTAGTAGACAGAAAAACACTTAGTGATCTGGATTGAGACAAGTACACACTATAGAGGGATATGCACTGTTCATATTTCATGTCTGAGGTTTACAACCACTTTAAATCTCTTGCTCAGCTAAGGTGATGCCCCGAAGAGCCCTCTAGCAACCAAAGGTGTGTGTATATTTGTATATTTTTGTCATGTGATAAATTGAAACACAGCTATGTACATAGTAATACCTGGTTTGTCTTCCTCAGGAATAGGTTCTGGTTTCGGTTTCTGGGACCTACTATAAGAAAAAGGAAAGTTACATTTCAAAATAACTATAAAAAGCACACCTGTTGACTGAGAGACAAAGAAATCAGGAAATAGGCATGCTCAAATATCTGTAGGTTCCTGGATACACATGTGAATGTGATCAGTTGAATGCCAATAATCTTATCAATGTGTGTTAGGATGATAATACATAAAAAAATAAAAAAACAAAAATTTTAGGGCAATGAACACACTACAAGAGTCATGGTACACTAGTGATTAAGTAGCTGGAGACAACTCATACTCATCTACTTCCAAGTGTTGGCACCTCGTTGATCTGATAAGCAGGCGGCTCTTCTGTTGATGAAGGAAACACTGCAGAACGTCACTAACAGGGACTGTTCGCTCATCTGGCCAGTGAGGGATCAACGCATGGAATTATTTACTTAGCAATCCTTTCACTAGTGAGTTGTCACCAGGTACATGATGGCTAGGGTGCCATTGCCCTTAATAATTGTTAAGAGTTTTAATTTCCCTTGACAAAGACAAAAAAAAGATACTTTTTTCATTCAATGTGGAAATGTATTATTTAGTACAAGGGGTCTACAAACTTTCTACACAAAGGGCCAGTTTGCTATCCTTCAGACATTAGGGGGGCTGGACTGTGTGAGTAGAAAATGTCACAATATCAGTGGGAGTAAACAATGCCTCAGTCTTGGTGGTTATTGGGAGTAAAAAAATAACTTAGTGCCTGTGATCAGTAAGAGGAGCAATAATGCCCCATCATTGGTCTCAATGGAATGAACAGTGCCCTATCGTTGTGTTGGTGTCAGTGGGAGAATAAATTCCCCATCACCGGTGTCAGTGGGAGAAATAGTGCCCCATTGTTGGTGTCCATGGGAGGAATGGGAGGAATTATATGTCAGTGGAAAGAATCGTGCTTCATTACTGGTGTCAGTTGGGGGAATAGTGCTCCAAGGCCTGGTTAAAGACAAAGCAGAGGGCCACATCCAGCCCACGGGCCTCAGTGTGGAGACCACAGATTTAGTACATGCTGACTGATCTAGTTAGTAAAGGCTGATATCTGAGTTATAGGATAATAGTTGGGGAACTAGTATTTTTCAAAGTCAGCAATGGCAGCCACCATTCTTCTTTAGTAGAGTTTTTATTTATGAAAAAAATAGAACACCACCACATATTCCCAATATAAGACATGACATGAACCTGTTTAAAGTTCTTTGAATGTGTTCGTCTCTTGACAGCAGTCCTAAGGCATTCTGGGAATTAAGCCTCTCCCCCATGGCTTGGGATTCCAGATCCACATTGGCAGTTGCTGTCTGGATCATGCTCATGACAAGGTCTTTCTCTGAAGCATAGTAGATGTTCAACTTTAGTAACATAACATTATACATGGATAAGCTAGAATAAATTAGTGAGTGTACATGCCTTACAAATTAAGAGGAAACAAATATTATGTACTCCAGCATCCTGACAACTCTCCCGTGACCCCTTCCCAAGACACTTTAATATTTAAAAAATAATGCCTCACTTTTAGGATCGATGAACACTTCTGAGACCCCAAAGTCGTGCGTCTTCAATTGTGACTTTGCATTGCAACTTCAATGTAACTTTCATGTGGCTTTGATGTTTTGTGACTTTGGCAAATCATAACAATACAGAGTGTGACACGTTATTGAACTTACAAATCTCTCTGAAGTCGCAGCCAAATTCGCAAAGATAAGGCAAAGAAACCACTTCCTTGCTACTTTTGTGATTTTAACATTGCAGTCTACAGCACTCATGTCGCAAGAAAGAAACAAAAAAAGTAGTGCAGGAATTTTTTTTTTTGTTCTTGTGACTCAGGTCGCAGCAAGGAAGACAGCACCCATTGAAATGAATGTGCTTCGACTTATCATGTGACATTCTGTGTCGCTCGTCACAGTGAGAAGTCACAGCAGTGTGAACCAGGGTTTAGAGTAAATTATGTTTGTAGTTTGTGTGATGCCATCAACTTCTTCTTGAAATTTTATTGTGCTAGGCTGCCAGAGGAAGGATGAGGCAGACGGGCAGCTACCTTTCCCATGAGACCATGGAAATTCACTGATGCAATGACAGGCCAGTGCTCAGGGCAATGCCCCCAGAGCATCTGTGATTAATCAAAGCTGTGTGTGGGTCACAACCACCACCCAGAGAAGGAGCGGTGACGTAAACGTTCAGCAAACTACTAATACGGAAAAACTACAGGGTAAAACATTGAAACTTTCTGAGGATAGATGGAAAGGGGGGCCGGGGGGCAGAAGGGACCTTTTCGAGACACAGAAAATGGGTAGAAACAGATTTTTAAAAAAGGGGGAGCATTTTGGCACCAGAAAGGGATCCCTGCTAATTAGATTGTATTCCTGCTGGCTGGAGTGAAGCTTTAAAGTGTATCTAAAGCTAAAATGTTTTTAAGTCTTGGATAGTGTTGGGTTTCAATTGCTGACTGTATCTCCATTAGGGAGGTCTCCCCTAATTGTACTGATGACCACCATCACCAGATCCGAAAGCAAGGGAAAACCAAATTAAATTCTGAAACAATTTTTCTATTCCTTTACTCTGTTCTCACCTCTTTGGCCAGCAGACAGAAGCCACTGTTGGACGGCAGACAAAGAATCTGTTTGTAGAATCTGGCAAAGTAACTCCAGTACCTGTTAACACACGAGAGAGACACGTATCACTATTCCAGGTCATTGTGACCCAGATCGGTAAATTTAGCTTGTTTTGCTGTTTTTTTGGAAAGCAGCTAAAAGGACATTTCTGAGTATTTCAATAAAGGTTTAGGGGTTATGCAAAGCCTTCACATCTGGGACAGTCTGAAAACTTTTTCTGAGTACTCTGCTGTGTACACTTTTAGGGTGATTCACTAAGATTGTAGTATCCAGAATATGGAGCAACTGTGAAAGGCAACCAATCAGCTTCTATGTTTTATTGGCAAAGCTTATTTGAACAAGTTGAAGCTAGAAGCTGAGTGGTTACGATGCACATCTGCACCACATTCTGTCTGCTACAGTTTTAGTTCATTCCCCCCATTGATGGCTGTTCCTTGTAACTCACTAGAATTTCTTGGTCTTGGAAAAGGGTGTTTTCATGTTTCCCTTTGTTGTTCTGTTTTCTGGAGGTACGCCTGGTCAAGCCTCGGGAGGATGCAGGAATGATGCGTCCGGTTTCTGCTGAGTACTGTGTGGACCGCCGTGGTTCCTCCTTCTGAGGAATAAGTCAAGGTTATTATTTATATTATGTGAACACATTTCCATATACCATTGTACTGTATATACTGTTCACTTTAATTAGCCATGCTTTAGATACCTATATTGAAGCTACTACTGCTGACTTTACCTTTTGAACATGCCACATGCCTGGCTCTAATTATAATTCAAGTATTTAAATATTATTTCATTGACATAGGACATAAATGCAGATCAGCAGTTTTCATTTTGTTCTGATTTCATTTGCTGCATACTCATTCTGGGTCAGAAAATCGGGAAGTGTTGACGCCAAAGGCAGCCAGGCAACTGGCATCTTAGGAAGAAGGCAAGCAATAACAGTCATCAACATGCTGTCTATTAAGCCGCTGCCTCAGGTGGCAATCATGGAGGCACATAGGGGATGACACTGAGGCCAGAGTGTCCATACTGGCCTCTGGCAGCATAAGTCCCCAGCATGCCCCCTTTTGGCAGCCTATATGCTGTTGTACTGCAGGTATCTTTATACTGAATATGTGAGATCACATTTTCAGAAGCAGAGGTTAGTAATGGCATGCAATCCCAATATATGTTTTCTTCACAGTGTTTCCTAACCCAAGAACAATAATGTAGTATATTTCAGCTTATCCATCCTTAGATGTGTTTTTCTTTTTTAATTTTTGACCCTTTATTTTCTTTTACCTGGTAATTCTGCAGGTAACATACTTCCCGTTCTAGGGTGACAATGCCCAGCGCACTGTATCTAGGGTTGCCACCTGTACGGTTTTCTCCCGAACAGTCCGGTTTTTGAATGATGTGTTCGCCCCAGAACCAGACACATCATTCACATGGACTGCACTGAGAGTGACATGTCTCCCCTCTCCCTGACAGCAGCTTGCTTCAGCAGAGCAGAGTGTCAGTGTATCAAAGCTCCTCTCCTCCTCCTCCTTCTCTGTTTTGTACACACACAAGGAGGAGGGGGGAGCAGGAACACGCTGATATCGGGTCTGTAGAAAGTTTCTATTATGCTCTGGAAATGGAGAAGGGAGGGGGAGAAAGCGGCCGGAAAGGAGGACAAGGTAGAAAATATGTGGAGTGATCGAGGGGTTAGGGGGATATGTGCTGGGGGGGGCTTTGGCAGGAGGAAGATATGCTAGAAGTGTGGATTGGATTTGAAATCTGGCAACCCCTCCTAACACTATCTGTCTTCCTTCCCAAAGCACCTCTCCAGCACATATCCCCCCCTGTGACATGCAGACTGCCCCCCCGTGATATGCAGACTGCCCCCCCCGTTACATCCAGACTGGCCCCCCCATGACATCCAGACTGGCCACCCCGTGACATCCAGACTGGCCTCCCCCGTGACATGCAGACTGCCCCCCGTGACATCCAGACTGGCCCCCCCTGTTTTGCAGCACCAAAAAATGGGTGTGGCTTACGTTAAATAGTGGGCGTGGCTTAAATGGGCGTCGCTCAAAGGGGGTGTGGTTAGAGTCTCAGATGAATGAGGGATGGAGAGGGAAAGGGGGAAAGGGGGGAGAGGGATGGAGGGACAGCAGCCCCAGATCCTACACCACAAAAGCAATATTTGTTTTCCAAAGTTTAACAATAAGCAGATAAAGATACTTTAAATACCTGGTGTTAGTGCTTCAATCATCCCGGCACCATGGTTGTTGTGGTGTCAGAATGATTGAAGCGCATTATTTCTATTATTACACTGTAATATAAAATGAAATCATTCAACTCACCATAATGCAGAATCAGTGGGAGCCCTGAGCGTGTCATCTGCCACGTCGCCTGCCACCAAATGCCATCAGGTGCCCCCAGCAGAGTCCGTCCTTACATCAGGTGCCCCATCAGCGGAGCCTTCCTCACATCTGTGTCCCCAGCAGTGGAGCCCCTCCTTACATCTGTGTCTCCATCAGCAGAGCCCCTCCTTACATCTATGTCTGCATCAGCGGAGCCCCTCCTTACATCTGGTGTCCCCATCAGCGAAGTCCTCCTTACATCTGTGTCCCCATCAGCGGAGCCCTCCTTACATCTGGTGTCCCCTGCAGCGGAGTTCTCCTTACATGTGGTGTCCCCATCAGCGGAGTCCTCCTTACATCTGGTGTCCCCATCAGCAGAGTCCTTCTTACATCTGTATCCCCATCAGTCCTCATTACATCTGTGTCCCCATCAGTCCTCCTTACATGTGGTGTCCCCATCAGTCCTCCTTACATGTGGTGTCCCCATCAGTCCTCCTTACATGTGGTGTCCCCATCAGTCCTCCTTACATGTGGTGTCCCCATCAGTCCTCCTTACATGTGGTGTCCCCATCAGTCTTCCTTACATGTCGTGGTGTCCCCATCAGTACTCCTTACATCTGGTGTCCCCATCAGTCCTCCTTACATCTGGTGTCCCCATCAGACATGCAGACTGTCCCCCCTGTGACATGCAGACTGCCCCCCCTATGACATGCAGACCACCCCCCCTGTGACATGCAGACTGCCCCCCCTGTGACATGCAGACTAGCCTCCCCTGTGACATGCAGACTGGCCCCGCCTGTGACATGCAGACTGGCCCCCCCCGTGACATGCAGACTGCCCCCGTGACATCCAAACTGGCCCACTCTGTGACATCCAGACTGCCCCCCCGTGACATGCAGACTGGCCCCCCCATGACATCCAGACTGCCCCCTGTGACATGCAGACTGGCCCCCCCATGACATCCAGACTGGCCCCCCCTTAGACATGCAGAATGCCCCCCCTGTGACATGCAGACTGCCCCCCCGTGACATCCAGACTGCCCCTCCCTGTGACATACAGACTGCCCCCCCTGTGACATCCAGACTGCCCCCCCCGTGACATGCAGACTGCCCCCCCCCTGTGACATCCAGACTGCTCCTCCCTGTGACATGCAGACTGGCCCCCCCTGTGTCATGCAGACTGGCCCCCCCTGTGACATCCAGACTGCCCCCCGTGACATCCAGACTGCCCCCCTGTGACATGCAGACTGCCCCCTGTGACATCCAGGCTGCCCCCCCTGTGACATCCAGACTGGCCCCCCTGTGGCACCCAGAGTGCCCCCCCATCATGACATGCAGACTGCCCCCCCGTGACATCCAGACCCCCCCCATGACATTCAGACTGCCCCCCTGTGACATCCAGACTGGCCCCCCCTGTGAAATGCAGACTGGCCCCCCCTGTGACATTCAGACTGGCCCCCCCTGTGACATTCAGACTGGCCCCCCATGACATGCAGACTGCCCCCCCTGTGACATCCAGACTGGCCCCCCTGTGACATGCAGACTGGCCCCCCGTGACATCCAGACTATACAGCCGCGTGGTTACAATAGAAATTGAACTGTGGCGCCACAACAGGGTGGGGCGGGGGGGCGGCGCTACAGCTCAATTTCTATTGTAGCCATCTGGCCAGCCTACTTCTACTACTACGGTCTTCTTGAAAATGGCAGTTGGCGGAAACATTGTCTCCGCCAGCCGCAGACCTTTAGCAGCTGGCGGCGCAGACCTGGGGAAAAAAGATTTCCCGGGACATTTCCCGAGAAACGATAAAATTGGGAAAAGGGTCTAAATCCCGGGAATGTCTCGGGAAATTCGGGACAGTTGGCAAGTATGCCCACTTCCTGTTTCTTGCCTGGTCATTAGCCTAGGCTTATGACATCATGCACAGCTCTCTCTCTCTCTTTCTCATGGGAGTTTGCCAGGAAGGGAGGGGGGATGAGTCAGAGGGCCAATGAGAGCTGCAGAGCTGGAGGTGTGCCTCTGTGTGCCTGTGTGTAAATCCAGGAATTGAACAGGCAGCAGCTTCAGCTGCCCACAGTTAAAAAGGTTGCAGTCAGACTCAGTGGAGGCAGATTTCTGCAGCATATTTGGCAAGAACAGAATCACAGTATATACTGTATGAAAAAATATGCAAAGTGGTTGGAGGGAAGCTTCAGAATGGCAAAGATGTTTTTATTACAGATTATGTAAGTAGACTGCAGTTCCTCTTTAATGTAGTGAGCAAGTGTTCTGTAATTCAAAGAGGTGACCTCATAAAAGCACTTGAGATTATATTCCACACTTCTGTATATTAGCAGTTATGTAAAATAAAAATAGTCCCGTATTTGCTTAATTTTTTTTGTTCTGCTATTAAAGTAGATGTAATTCCCATTAACTAAATAAATGTATACCTCTTTCTTCTCTGGCTTTGTGTCCACAACAGCAACTTTTGTAGCCAGCTCTCTCAACTCATCACGCCACGCTTCAGATATGCCACCTGCAACAAGAATGCAAACACTTGCACTGTTTAAAATGCTGTACATAAGAGGATACAAGGACAGAAATAAACTCTGAACTATTTACACAATACTGTATATTATCAATGTAATTAATGTTTAGTGTTACTGAAAATCGGATTTTAGAAATAATGTGGGAAAACCTGTATTCCTTTAAAAGGATTATATAGCTGTTTATATTAATTTTCTTTCATTTTGTTGTGGGCAGGTCTAAAATATATACAGTTAAAGTGTTACTAAACCCACAACAGTAAAATCAGTGCGTATATGCAGTAAAGCATGCTTGTTATACTCACTGTGGAACTTAAGGGGTTAATCATCTGCATTGTGTTAAAAGGCTGTTTGATCCTGTACGCACAGATCCTTCCCCCCCTGCAATGTCTATCTGAGGAAGGCCAGCTAACACACAGGCAGTAGCCAACCTGTACATGCTCAGTTGTGTCTTTTATGCTGGAGAGAACAGTTACTTGTTCTCAGAGATAGCCAGATCACATGATATTGTCATCACACATGTGGGCGGGTATACAGGCTGTAGAGGAAATCTCCTTCCTGAACTCTCAGCACTGGAGAAACTGTGGAGTTTATCACTGACCGTGGTACACAGATCAACCAAAAAGGTATATAGTGTCAGTATTTTAATGTAAAAAGAAGATTTATAAGCTGTGGGCACTGGGGGGGCAGATGAACTATTTTCATATTACTGAGTTTAGTAACACTTTAAGTAAATGCTGAATGTTGTATACTAATATATTTATTTTAGCCACCAGGTGGAGCTCTTTGCTCCTATTTTCTGTTTTGCCTTACAGTATCTACTTACATGCTCGTGAAAAAAATTGCATTGTTTACAACTCAAGTTGAAATGTACACAAAGATGAATAAGTCACAAACGTTGATCTGTCCTAGTAAAAAATATACAAAATGCAACGTTTGGCGCTACTAAAATATACAAAACAAATCAATGACACTTACAAATTCAAGAGTATATTTTAAGTTTAATGATCTGTCCTAGTGACTTAAGCCAGCCATAGACGGTTTGAATCTTGTAAGCCATGTATGGACGGCTCCCTCGGACCCCTCCCCTGCCGGAAGAACTTAATAAATAGCACAGCAGGAGGGATTTCCCCATCAACACTTACTGTGTTGCAAATGTTAATTTGGTGAAAATGTCCCTGCGTCCTATGGAGGGAATACTGACCGGGCCACCACCGCCCCACCCGTCGCTGTGTTACATACTGGGCTGGCCATGGTTCGAGGGCATAGCCGCAGAAGGGAAGCAGCCGGCGGCATCTCCTGGAACTCACAGGAGGTCAGACAGGTCCGGGGCGGTAGCGACTATCTTGTTCAGGCCCGACCGGGTCCCAGCAGCACGCATGAGGTCATGATCTAGCAAGGGAAGGGGGCCCGGCCAGGGTAGAAGAAGCCCAGGATGCTTTGCCGCAGATAACCAGGCCCAGTGTGCGGAGGCACGACCACGTGATGTCATTATGTGTTGCTCTGTGCAATGGGTCTGCGCACTGGGCTTGCTCACCTGCCACCCACTGCTGGGTCCAGGTGCCAGCTCAGCCACCCACTGCAGGAACCAGGTGCCTGCTCAGCCACCCACAGCAGGGACCAGGTGCCAGCTCAGCCACCCACTGCAGGAACTAGGTGCCAGTCCAGCCACCCACTGCAGGGACCAGGTGCCAGCCCAGCCACCCACTGCAGGGACTAGATGCCAGCCCAGCCACCCACTGCAGGGACCAGGTGCCAGCCCAGCCACCCACTGCAGGAACCAGGTGCCAGCTTAGCCGCCCACTGCAGGGACCAGGTGCCAGCTCAGCCACCCACTGCAGGGACCAAGTGCCAGCCCAGCCACCCACTGCAAGGACCAGGTGCTAGCCCAGCCACCCACAGCAGGGCCAGGGACCAGGTGCTAAAGCAGAAAAGAATAGCATACTGTATAAAATTCCTTTTAAACTGGAGGTAAAATATGCTAAGGAACATTAAAACAGAGCAGCGGAGAGACATTTTGGTCCACCTCCAAATGAAAAAATGATAAGAGAGTGGAGGAAACAGGAGGATCAGCTGCAAAAAGCAAATAAAAGTAAGCACACTTTTCGTGGGCATGCTGCAATGTGGACATGGACATGAAAAAATGGATCACACGTCACCAGAATAATTGCTACTCAGTCTCTACAAAAATGATAATATATGAAGCCAAACACATTACTGTAGAGAAAGGCATTCAGGATTTTACTGGATCACCATTGTGGTGCTACAGATTTATGAGGCGATGTGACCTTGTTATGCGCACCAAAACTAGAATTGCGCAAGAAATGGCAACAGAATATGAATCTAAGACTCTGTCTTTTCATACATTTGTAATTGATGCTAGGGAGAAAAATGGTTTTGAAATTGGCCACATTGGGAATATGGATGAAGTCCCGCTAACCTTTGATGTGCCATCTAATAGGACTGTTGATCTGAAAGGTGGCAAAACCATAACCGTGAAAACCTCAGGACATGAGAAAACACATTACACGGTTGTGTTGTCCTGCTGGGCAGACGGCACCAAATTGCCGCCCATGTTAATTTTCAAAAGGAAAACATTTCCGAAAGAAGTGATTCCACAAGGAGTTGTTGTACATGTTCATGAGAAAGGATGGATGGACGAAAATGGAATGAGAGTATGGGTTGAAAAAGTGTGGTCCAAACATCCTTGAGGGCTTCTGAAAAAAGCTGCCTAATAAGTGCTTGACCAGTTTAGAGCACATATTAGGGAAACTACAAAAAGGTGCTTTAAAGAAGTGAAGACTCATCTAGCTGTAATTCCTGGGGGTCTTACCAGCCAGTTGCAACCTCTTGACGTTTCCATCAACAAACCATTTAAAGTCTTTATGCGAGAAGAGTGGAACAAATGGATGGCTGCTGGTAATCATGACTGGAAACCTATTGAACGAATTAAGAGGCCCACTATCACTCAAGTTTGTGAATGAGTGAAAATATCATGGCACCCAGTGAAGGAGCAAATCGTACAGTCATTCAAAAAATGTGGCATTAGCAATGCCTTAGATGAAACTGAAGATAGTATCATATATGAAGATAGCCATGAAAGTGATGTCAGTGATTGTGAGCAACTGAGCTTCATAAATTCGTGGAGTTCTTGGGATTCCCAGAAAACTGGAAGAGTACTCGTACCTTAAAGTCTCTCCTTATTTGTTAATGACAGTGATGATGGTTCTTAATGCCATTGTTGACTGCTGTTCACTTTACATGGTTGAAATATTGCTCTGTTATATTTTATGAAATATTTTAGTACACCATTTGTTTCAGAATATGTTTTTCTTTTTCTTCTTGTTTTCCTCCTCTAAAACCTAGGTGTGTCTTATGAAGCAAAAAATACGGTAAGTTTTAGTCCCATTTTAGTCTTCTGCAAGTGTTTTAGTTGTATTTAGTCGACTAAATCTCCAGTACATTTTAGTCAACTAAAATTTAATGGGTTTAGTTACTTTGTAATGCATTATTTAAGCATTCCTCTACAATTTCTAACTCATATACTCCTGGAGTAAAAAATCAAATATTTTATTATTTATGGTATTATGGTTTGAACATGCACTACAGGCACAGATTTAGTCATTATATAAGTTCTTTAAGGTAAGCCAAGAATATTGCTTTTTTGACAGAAGCGTAACGTTAAAATTAAAAAAAATAATTTGTGCGTGATGATGCCACCGTAAACATTTACATGAACTTGTCTGCTTTAAGGAAATATATAATGTTTGCGGTGGGGGGGGGGGGGCTGTTTATGTAATCTTCTAATCTTCAGGTCTAAATGTATTTTTTAAGCATGGGTGCAAAAACAGCTGTGGCAGGAAAAGGGTTAAATCTGCACAGATCAGACAGTGCGCTACTCTCCCGTAGTGGAGAAGCTGTGAAGCCTATTAACAAGGAGCACCTCACCTTCAGGGGGCCTCTATATATCAGTATGAAGCAGTGGCGGCTGGTGCTCCATCGGTCGTGGCAGAAGGTCTTGACCATGGACCCCCCCTCTACCTGTGCTAACAGGTAGAGGCGGCGGCTTCCCCCATCAGTCTCCTCCGTGTCCTGGCTCTGTTGGTCGGGCTTTCCATGCATCTCCTCGGCCGTACGTCTCCTCCCTCCATCCTCCTCTTAGGCCAATAGGATGGCTTCTCTTTTCGGCCAGTCGGGAAACAGGTCTCACGACCCACTTCCTGAATGCCGGGGAGGAGATTCAGTGTGAAAATAGCGAATGTCCATTCGCTATTGTCATACATCTGGGTGGGCTTGGAGCGCTGTGTTGATGGGAGAATCAAACGACCCAGCTTTATTCCTACTGGCACAGTTCAAAGTTCATTTAGAGTAAGCTAACAGTGATTAATCAAATACTGCTGTGATGTCTACTTAACTAAACCACAATTCTCTATGAATCCATCATCATGTATTAAATTTACACAGAGAATGAGTCACAGCATTGATCTCTCCCAGTGACACAACTCTACTCAGATGGCTTAATAAGACGTTCCAGTCAAACTAAGCTGACAGTGAGGCAAATACAGCTGAGCTGTATCCTTAAAGGGTAAGTTCACCTTTACAGAAAAATCTGTAAGGTGAACTTACACAGGCCCCCCTCCCCCCCCAGTCCCGCTGACCTGCAGCGCGGCGATCTCCTGTTCTGAGCCCCAGTATAACTGCCTCACGGCTCCGGGGGTTAGAAATCCCCGGAGCTTAATCTCCTATACGTACCCTGTCAGGAGGTACGTTTAGGAGCATTTTAATTGGTCGGCGCTGTCATATGGGCGGCGCGGACCAATCAGAACCCGCATAGCCCGTCCTCTCAGTGGGGAAGAAGAAGAAAGAAAGCTGAGGGGAATTCTAAGCGCCGGAGCCATGAGGCAGCTATACCGGGGCTCAGAGCGGGAGATCGCTGCGCTGCAGGTCAGCAGGACTGGGGGGGGGGGGGGGGGGGGGGCTGTTGGTGAGGAGGTGGTCCAGTGTAAGTTCACCTTACAGATTTTTCTGTAAAGGTGAACTTACACTTTAAACTGATCTCCATGTTATAGTGAAGTTAAAATTGTTTGCACGAAGCTGGTCCAAATGAACTATTACCTAGATGTAAATAAAAATGTTGCACTATCCCCTTTATAGCATATCACTTAATCTAAAAACCTGATGTGCATAATCCACAATAAATTTACATAAGTGTAGCCCACTCCCTAAGGAGCTGCAGATGAACTGGGATCCCCCACTCCTGCACAGCCAGGCACACCGAATTTTCACGAGTCAGAGAACAGTCCGTAACTTTGTTTTTGTTGTTTATTGAGGATTAATAACTTGGATAGGGATGGAAGGTTATGGGATGCCCACTTGACTTCAGCAAAACCTCAACAACTTCAGAGACATCTTCCATCTTCCTATATACAGTCTCCTTTACTCTCCTCTGGCACACACTTGTTTGCTGGCTCCAGCTGAACCACTGTTGGTAGACCTGACAAGCTCTCAGTCAGATTTAATAAATGGCCCTTTACAGGCAGGAACGCGAAGCCCCTTGTTGTGTAGCAAAATACCGCTATCAGCTCATACTTCTCCTGTGGATACTGGTCTCAGCACCACCTTTTTAGGCCCTGCCAACCCACCTGGCTGCAGCTACCTCTTTCACCAGCCTCCAGGCTAAGGCCCCATACACACTATTAGATGTTCTGCAAATTTTTGTCTTCAGATTTACCAAAACCATGTAGTGCAAGGGCCTGCCTGATTGCATACAAATTGAAACTCTTAAGGTTTAACCTCATATTATATGGTTTTGGTAAATCTGAAGACAGAAATCTGCAAAAAATCGAATCCAGTCCTCCAGAACGACTTTTCACCAGCCCACCTGGCTGACTCTCTCTCCAGCCCATCCAGCTGAATCTCAGGTTATCTCCTGGGGAAGGATTAAGACTTAAAGGGGTTTTAAACCCTCGTCTTTTTTCACCTTAATGCATCCTATGCATTAAGGTGAAAAAACACCTGGCAGTGACCACCCCCTCAGCCCCTCGTTTTACTTACCTGAGCCCTGAAACTTCACCCGGCGGGGACACGCTCACTGCCTGGGGTTCTCGGCTCTTGATTGGATAGATTGATAGCAGCGCAGCCATTGGCTCCCGCTGCTGTCAATCAAGGTAACCCCACCGAGAGAGATCTTCTCCTAGGGGTTTTCTGATGTGGGGAGGAGCTGAAAGAGCCAGGGATCCCAAAAGACGAGGTTCGGGGCCACTCTGTGCAAAACAATCTGAACATCAGAGGTAAGTATGATATGTTTGTTATTTTAAAAAAAAACGAACCCTTACAATAACTTTAAGCACACTGCTCTTCAGGGAGGACTGGCTACATGTGGCAGTCTCCCCCTTGTAAGTCCTCAGCAGTGCAGATCTACTCATGCTTTCCTCTCTTGCTCCAGTGCCTCCAGGAAGGGTTTCCTCTCGTGTGTTATGGCAGGATCCTTCCAGCACCCGAGCCCCGGCCCAATGCCACCCCCCCAGACCCCCAGCACCCCTGAGGGCCACTGACAGCCTCCTCAACACTGTATCTCCATCTTTCACCCGACTGCCCTGCTGGCATGGCCCATGCCTATTTATGAGGTAAGCTTTGCCCCTGCCAGTCCACTACTGGGGATTGGCCCAGGCCTCATGAATATTCCAGGCAGCCCCCCCATACCTCCTGCCCACTAGCTCTAGAGGATTCTCCAATGTCACAGAAACAGGGGGAGGCACCAGAAGAGCTGTCAGGATGAGTTATCCAGCTCCTGACTCACTGAACCCTGCCCGAGATTCACAATTTACCTACACTACAAAACCTATACTACATCTAGCACATACTAGAGGTGCTACATAAGACATTAATAAAAGTGATAAACAATCCACAATGGATTATATAAACCAACCAATTTGAAACACTAAAAGAAATATCCTGCCTAAAAAATGATGATGGTTAATGAAGACGCAGTGTCCACCAACACATACTTTTCCTGCTTACTAGATGATTAGACCCCCTATGGTAAGGAGGTCCAACAGCGCACATATGTATCAGAAAATTCCAATAGGAATCAATCACTGCCACATAAAATTTCTCAGCCAGGTAAGACAATATCTAGGCTCCACTTTGTGGATTGCTTATCACTTTTATTAATTTCTTATTTACATTTATTGTGTATTATACTCACAGTTGGTTTATAATTAAAGTGGAACTTCACTGTCTCAATTAACATTTAATATTTTTAATCTTCATGCTGCTAGTATTAGTAAATAGATAGGAAAGTATATCATATTTACTTTTTTAAATTCACCTGCATGCATGCTTGAGCTAAGGACAGATTGATCCCAGGAAGTAAATGCTACATAAAGCCTTTGCTCTTACTCAAGATGGCCACGGACAGAAATGCTAGGGTGGTGTGTTTCAAAGTGATTTTGAAATAAAGCATGGAGACATGGATGGATGGGTGAGTTTGCTTTGAATATTAAAAATGAACTTAAGAGTTTTTGGTTTGTGGTGCTCAGATGCAACAAAGATCTTAGAGTGATATGCTTTAAAGGGGACAGTGCAATATTTTTATGTCAACATTCACTTATATTTTGTATTCAAATATACAGTATATATTAGTGCTGCTGTACAGAATTGTTCATATATTAGCGATTTTAATAATGCTTAAAGTGAAACAATGAAAATGAAATATTCTTTTAAATATCGTGCCTGGGGGTGTCCTTAGTATGCCTGTAAAGTAGCACATCTTTCCCCTGTTTAGAACAGTACCACAGCAAAATGACATTTCTAAAGGAAAAAAAGTCATTTAAAACTGATCGTGGCTGTAATGAATTGTTGGGTCTCGGCAATATAGATAAAATTCATTGCAAAAAACGGCATGGGTCCCCCCCAGTCCATTACCAGGCCCTTTAGGTCTGGTATGAATATTAAGGGGAACCCTTTGCCAAATTAAAAAAAAAATGTAAAAAAAAAAATGGCGTAGGGGTCTCCCCCAAAATCCATACCAAACCCTTCAGGCCACGTCATGTCAGAGGAAGGTAGGGTCGCCCGTTTACGTCAGCGTTTGGCCCCGCCCTCAGCTATATAACAGCTGTCATCGAGAAGAAGCGTCACTCGGCGGGAGCCTCCCATAGAGACGGAGCCGTTGCGGCTTTTTTTTCTTTTTCCGGCTTGTCGGGCGGCGTGAGATGTATCTACATCGCAAGACATTTTTCTTTTTTTTCTTTTTTAATAAAGGACTTCTCCCAAAGTGTCTCCTGTCTTTTTTACTATTTTTGTTAATCTTTTGTGAAATGGTAGGGGTACAATGTACCCCTTACCATTTCACATGGGGGGGAGGCTGGGATCTGGGGGTCCCCTTGTTAAAGGGGGCTTCCAGATTTTGATAAGCCCCCTGCCCACAGACCCCCACAACCATGGGCAAGGGTTGTAGGGTTGAAGCCCTTGTCCCCATCAACATGGGGACAAGATGCTTTGGGGGACTACTCCAAAGCACCCTCCCCTTCCCAAGGACTTCCCATCCCACTGCCGGAAGAAAATCGAATCAAGCTGAGCACTGCTCAGCCATTCACAGGGAGCATTGAATTCTATCAATGACTACAAAGCTTCCTCTTAAAGAGGTTGTAAACCCTGTAAAAAAGACCTGTAAGACAAAGGCATAATGAGCTGGGATGCATCGCATCCCAGCTCACTATGAAATACTTACCTTAGAACAAAGCTCTCTTAGCGGCACCTGCACACTGCTGAGACGGCTGACATTTTCCCCTGTGTTTCTTCCGGGTTCACGGGCTCCGGCTGTGATTGGCCGGAGCCGCGGTGACCTCACTCTTGTGTATGCACGTGGGAGCCACCGGTCGCGGCACAGGGCCCTAAAGAAACGGCACAAGCTTATATATAGTAAATATCTCCTAAATGGTGCAAGTTTAGGAGATATTTTCAGTTCTGACAGGTAAGCATTATTATAGGCATACCTGTAGATACAACTAAAAAGGAATACTTTACTTCCTCTTTAATGGCTGAGTCAGAGATCATGACATCATCTGCCTGCCTTGACAGCTGGATGATGTGACTATATCACCAAACGCTGCGTAGGGCAGAGCGACGTGTTCTCGTCACCTCCCATTGCTGCTGTTCTTTCCAGTAGGACGGGCTGTCTGTGAGCTTCCGGCCGGCGCTCCAGACTACACTACATGCCTACTATTGTCTACTAACATGTGAGTTTAACTTTTTACTTATCCAATAAAGTCAATGATTTTACACTATATGGAGCCTTTTTTTCCTTCTATGACCGTATCTGCAATGCTGTGGGCTGATGTCTGAGTACCTGTCAGTGTGAACATCTTTAGCCTAACCCTGCAGTCTTTGATGTCCCATCTCTGATCCATTGGTCGTGGTTTGAAGCAGTATTAATAAACAGCTTTCTCTGATCCTCTGTAATGGGGGATCATGAGTTTCTGGTAAGCGGCAAGTCTGATTTCAGGGTGGTGGAGCAAGCACGCTTTTTTCTTCTCACAGCAAGAATTTATGTTTTTTGGAACTTTTTTAAGATACTTTCATATCACTTGGGTGATTTATTTTTTTATACATGGACTTTTTATTATCACTTTGAACATTTTATTTTTGGATTGATTATTCATTTGATATGTGTTTTGTATATCATGTATACACTAATGGGGAACTCTTCACTTAGTTCTAAATATTTGGTTTGGTGATGATGTGTATGATCACCAATCTGTTTTAGCGCGATTCAACCCCCCCTTTTTTTCTTATTTAATTTCACTGTGTTTGTGTTACATAGATGAATCGTGGCTATAATTGTTATTGTTTATGTATTTCACTGTAGCGCAGTTATTCCCCTCATTTTTCTTGACACCTCAGCCAATCAGAGGAAGCTTTGTATTCATTCATAGAGTCAGCCCAACTCAATTTTGTTCTGAGAATGGGAAGGGAAGTTCCTGTCCGGCTGTTGGAGCCAGTGGCGGTGCGTCCATAAGGGCGCACGGGCGCCGCCCCCTCTCTCCAGCCACCCCCATATGACCAATGGATAGATTCAAGCATTGTATGAATCTATCCATGGCCGCTGCTGCCACCCCCTATTTAGGTGCCCGGCCCCTTTTCGGGCGCCGAGTGCCTGAATTACAGCGGCGGGGGTGTTTTTGACGCACCTGATTAGAGCCATTGGCTCTAATAGGCATCAAAAAAGGTGACCTTCACCCAGGTGTGTTGGAAAAGTGAATGAATATTTTCTTTCCTAACACTGAACCGCTTCTCTGCCAATCAGGTGCTCGGGTCTGTTACCGTCACCTGATTGGCTGAAAAGACAGGCGCTGTGATTGGACGCCTATCAGGAGAGGACGGGAGAAGACATGGAGGAGCATGGAGGAGCATTGAGGACACCGCTCGCCGCCATCACCCACTGCCCCACCGAGACAGGGTAAGTGCCGGGCAGACAGTGAGCGGGTGGGGGGCACAGTGGCAGTATTCGATGGGCACAGTGGCAGCATTTGATGGCACAGTGGGAGCATTTGATGGTACAATGGGAGCATTTGATGGCACAGTGGCAGCATTTGATGGCACAGTGGGAGCATTTGATGGCACAGTGGCAGCATTTGATGGGCACAGTGGAAGCATTTGATGGGCACAGTGGCAGCATTTGATGGGCACAGTGGCAGCGTTTGATGGCACAGTGGCAACGTTTGGGCACAGTGGCTGCGTTTGATGGGCACAGTGGTGGCAATTGATGGGCACAGTGGCTGCGTTTGATGGCACAGTGAGGCTGCAATTGATGGGGGTTTTTTTCAGAATTTTTCAGGTTTTTTTGCGCCCCCAAAAAGTTTTGAGCACCAACCGCCACTGGTTGGAACATATTGCTGCATAATTTATATAGCTGGGCAGCACAGTGGCCAAGTGGTTAGTGCTTCCGCCTAGCATCACGAGGGTTGCTGGTTTGAATTCCAACCACAGCACTACCTGCATGGAGTTTGCATGCTGTATGGGTTAATTGGCTCTTGTCTAAATATGGCCTTAGTCTGTATGAATGTGAGTTAGGGAGCTTAGATTGTAAGCTCCTTGAGGGCAGGGACTGATGTGAATGTACAATATATGTAAAGTGCTAGTGCAAATTGTCTGCACTATATAAGTACCTGTAATAAATATTAATATTGTAGATGAGGGTGCATGCAGTTTATACAGCATGGGCACATCTAGTGGTGAAGGTAATAGTTTGTTTGAACCAGCTTTAGAGTTGTAAAGGCAGAAGGTTTTTTATCTTTATGCATTAGATAAAAAAACCTTCTTTGTGTAGCAGCCTCCCCAGCCCCCCCTCTAATTACTTACCTGAGCCCCTTCTCTCTCCAGCGATGTCCATGAGTGTCTAAGCCCTCCGGGACACTCCTCCCGATTGGCTGAGACACAGCAGCAGCCCCATTGGCTCCACCGGCTATTAATCAAAGTCAGTCAGCCAATCAGGGGAGAGAGTGGGGACGGGGCCAGGTCAGGGCTTCATTTCTGAATGGATACACAGAGCTCTGACTTGGCTTGGGTGCCCCAATAGAGAGCTGCTGGCTTCGGGGGCACTCGATAGGAGGGAGGGGCCAGGAGCAGCAAAGAGGAACCTGAGAAGAGGAGGATCCAGGCTGCTCTGTGCAAAACCAACTGCACAGAGGTGGTAAGTATAACATGTTTCTTTTTTTTTTTTTTTTTAGACTTTACAATTAGGGATGGGCCAACGGTTCGGCTCGAGCCGAACTTTGATTGTTCGGAAAACAACGAACAATATGCGATGTTCGCGGCAAATTCGAAAGCAGCGGAACCCCGTTAAAGTCTATGTGACACTAACATGAAAAACCAAAAGTGCTCATTTTAAAGGCTTATATGCAAGTTATTGTCATAAAAAGTGTTTAGGGACCCAGGTCCTGCCCCAGGGGACATGTATCAATGCAAAAAAAAGTTTTAAAAAGGTCAGTTTTTTCGGGAGCAGTGATTTTAAAAAAATGAAATATTCCACCCTCGTGCCTGGGGGGGGGGGGGGTCTATAGTATGCCTGTAAAGAGGCGCAGTTTTCCTGTGTTTTTCCATGTTTAGAACAGTACCACAGCAAAATAACATTTCTAAAGGAAAATATAGATAAGACTCATTGAAAAAAATGGCATGGGTTCCCCCCGTCCATTACCAGCCCCTTTCGTTCTGGTATGAATATTTAAAAGAAAAATGCGTGGGGGTCCCCCCAAAATCCATACCAGACCGTTAAGGTCTGGTATGGATTTTAAGGCGAACACTGCGCCAAAATAAAAAAAAATGGCGTAAGGGTCCTCCCCAAAATCTACACCAGACCCTTATCCGAGCACGCAACCTGGCAGGCCACAGGAAAAGAGGGGGGCAAGAGAGCCCCCCCTCCTGAACCGTACCAGGCCACATGCCCTCAACATGGGGAGGGTGCTTTGGAGTAGTCCCCCAAAGCATCTTGTCCCTATGTTGATGGGGACAAGGGCTTCATCCCTACAACCCTTGCCCATGGTTGTGGGGGTCTGTGGGCAGGGGGCTTATCAAAATCTGGAAGCCCCCTTTAACAAGGGGACCCCCAGATCCCAGCCTCCCCCATGTGAAATGGTAACGGGTACATTGTACCCCTACCATTTCAAAAAAATTAACAAAAATAGTAAAAAAGACAGGAGACACTTTGGGAGAAGTCCTTTATTAAAAAAGAAAAAAAAGAAAAATGTCTCGCGATGTAGATACATCTCACGCCGCCCGACAAGCCGGAAAAAGAAAAAAAAGCCACAACGGCTCCTTCTCTATGGGAGGCTCCCGCCGAGTGACGCTTCTTCTCGATGACAGCTGTTATATAGCTGAGGGCGGGGTCAAACGCTGACGTAAACGGGCGACCCCACCTTCCTCTGACATCACGTGGCCTGAAGGGTTTGGTATGGATTTTGGGGGAGACCCCTACGCCATTTTTTTACATTTTTTTTTTAATTTGGCAAAGGGTTCCCCTTAATATCCATACCAGACCTAAAGGGCCTGGTAATGGACTGGGGGGGGGACCCATGCCGTTTTTTGCAATGAATTTTATCTATATTGCCGAGACCCAACAATTCATTACAGCCACGATCAGTTTTAAATTACTTTTTTTCCTTTAGAAATGTCATTTTGCTGTGGTACTGTTCTAAACAGGGGAAAGATGTGCTACTTTACAGGCATACTAAGGACACCGCCAGGCACGATATTTAAAGGAATATTTCATTTTTATTGTTTCACTTTAAGCATTATTAAAATCACTGATATATAAACAATTCTGTACAGCAGCAATAATATATACTGTATATTTGAATACAAAATATAAGTGAACGTTGACATAAAAATATTGCACTGTCCCTTTTAAAGCATATCACTCTAAGATCTTTGTTGCATATGAGCACCACAAACCAAAAACTCTTAAGTTCATTTTTAAAGCTCACCCATCCATCCATGTCTCCATGCTTTATTTCAAAATCACTGCAAAATGTATTGTAATGTATTAAATGTTTATATATAAAAAAAAAAAGATTGCATTTATATAGTGAAAAAAATCCCAAATAACAGTTTGAGATAAGTGGATAAGAAGGTTTCTATTGATGACCTCTCTCCGGAAATGCTAGCTGCCTGACTATTATGCAGGCCTAATAACTTAAAATGACCCTGTCTTAGGTTTAAGAAATTAGTAAATGGCACTCCATTAAAGTGTTTGTAAACCTAAAAAAAATAAAATAAAATCCTGTTCCTTTAAGGCATGAATAACAGCACAGTGCTTGTGCTGTGCAATTCTTCTCTTGTAACTTGTAATAAACCCGGTTGATCCTGCCATTTCCTGAGCGCGCCTGCCTCTGCTGACCACGATAATCATGGCTGCTGAGTCCTGACTGCCGTGGTCAGGTTACATGTCTCCATCATCCGCAGCCCTTGTCTCTCCTCTGACAGTCTCTACCCCCTCCCTTCCTTTCCGCATGAGAGCGTTTCCTCCCTGCCCCTCCCACCTCTATTCCGCTGCATAATGCAGCACATTTCAATGTATGTAATGCAGATATTCAGCCATTACCAAAACTCTATGTGTTTGTTAGAAATGAAAAGGCGAAATACGTTTCTAAAATCGCAGCTGTGCAGTCACGTGATCCCCCCGTGCTGGCCAGCCAGATCTATGGAGAGATGTAGGAGGGGCGGAGATTCCCCTCTGCTGGCTGCATTACACACAGGCAAAGTCACTTTAGAGAGGCCCGGAGTACAACCCCAAGGCCATAACGGAGGGCCTGGCATGACAGGGGTTAATGGGGCTTTAGGTACCGAGAGTTTAGGGAAGAGGGGGCGTGTCAGGGAATTGTTAGGCGGTGTGCGAATGGGTGATGGAGATGGGGGTGGAGCTTTGGGGGGAAGTGACGCAGGACAAGGAAGGGGGGTGGCTTCCGTCAGAAGGGGAAGAGAGAGGAACAGCACTTTTCTGCCCTACATGTTGGTCATTTTCCTGTTTTGTTTTGGGGACTGGAGCATCCCTGAGAAAAGGTGGTGCACTTGGCGGGGTGCAAGGTCCTTTTAGGTCATATGGGCACTTAAAAGGTATGGTGTAGGGACCTGTCTGAGGAATGGCTTCCAGTTGGTGTATGGGTACCTGCTAGTTAGTGGTTCATGACTGGAGGCCTTAGAAGTGACTAGCAGGTCTGGTTCTGATTTATGCCTACTGGAACCTTGGACTCCATTATCGTTAATAAACTGTATAATATATTCAAGAGGTTATTGATATGTTATTTATTAGATATTTATATATTTGTTTAATAAAACGGCTGCTACAACCAATTTACCCCAGTTATGTGTGGTATAGTCATTAGATGAAAAGGGGGTGGGGTTATTGGCATAGCAGGTAACAAGCCATGGTTAATACCATTGACTTTACAAACACTTTATATAAGAAGTTCAATACTTACTATAAAAGGTAATGATTCACAAAATCTTTGCTCTCTTGAAGAGCTAGAAGCAATATTGCTATCTGACATGGGGGTGTTGGATAATACCTGGTCATCTGCTGGGTGCTGTGGTTCCTCCTGTCCTGCTGGCCACAGCATCACTACTGTGTCCTGAATTCTTTCAATACTGGTTATTCTTTACTATTTAAATATTACTCTTGTACACCAAACTTCAGTGACAATAAAGCCTCGTTCACCTGGGTGTACATAAGCTTACATCGGTGCAAAGGTCTGTGTTTACCCACATGTGATGCACAGGTGTTCCATGCATCTGTGTACAGGTAGTCCCATTCATGTCTATTGGGACACAGCAGCTGCATGGACACAGCCGCTAGTCCCAAGCTGAGAGCCATGGAGGTGAAGGTGTGTGAATGCAGACAGCGTGCATTCAAGGACATACACCTCCATCTGCTAGCAGCTGCACGCCACTTCACACAGATGTACAGTCATAGGTGTGCGCAGCCTAATGCATTAGGGTGTGCACCCTTAAGCGCAAACATACATGCATGTGTATGTATCTACATATTTATGACTCTGGCACATTGATCTCCCTGCTGGCACAGTGAAAGAGAAAAGGATAAACACTTCTCTTATGGCAGAGCCGGTAAGAGAGAGATCTTTCCCATGTTCCTGTTGCTACACAGAACAATAACACTAATGCGCATGGGGGGATTAGGATGTGCCTGGGCACACCCGGCACACCCTGTGCGCACGCCTATGTGTACACTGAAAGTGATTGTAAACGATCTCCTTGTAAAACAACTCATGAAGTTTAAAATAGAAAGGCAAAACATTCGTGTATAGATGCTGTATAAAAAAAAGTACCTTTTTCCCCTTTTTTTATAAGTGATCACATTGCCTCTGTTCTCAGCTGCATAGGAGCAGGGGAGGAGAAGCAGCAGCACACTGAACTTCCCAGTGAAAGGCTGTGAAGGGGGGGGGGGGTGTCAGGACAAGTCTGATCATTGGAGGAGAGCAGGCTGAGTTCCCAGCACAGCTACAGAACTGACCACGGTGTGTTCTCCTGCTTACTGTGGTCAGTTTTTAATAGGAGAGCAGAGGGAATGGCAGGAACACCAGGGATTTCACACAAAAGAAGCAATACAAAGAGAACAGGATACTTTCTCATACAAGTACATGGTACAACAGGCACATATCGGGATTATGAAATGTTGGGGTGACAAACACTTTAAGTACACCAATGTGAATAAGGCCTCAATCATACTGTATATATTCTATCTCTACCAGTATTTAAATACATTTTTTTTACTAAACTAACACAGACATCTTTACAAATAAATTCTAAAATTATTAACAAACATTTATTGCCATGATTCTATTGGCATGAAATGCCATTTTTTCTTTTATATACATTGTACAGACATATTTTATTTTACACTCACCCGAAGCCAGATATGGAACTTTGTTACTACGTGGATCTCCTATAGGCAGACTGGGAACCCCCAGCAGGTTAGTAGGGAGCTGGTTCTTTATCATAGGATGAGGATACAGAGGGGAGGTGACCGACCAGTCATCATTCACAATACATATAGGAATCCCATTAAGTCCTGGAGCAAAAACAAATGATGTAACTAAACGAATGAACCTACAAAACAAACTCATTATCCAACAATTCATCCTGTGTCAGGTAAGTATGCTTTTTGTACCACTAGAGGGAAGCAAATGACAATGGAAAGGTCTGAAATGTAACAGGAAAGAAACAAGGGAAAAGTAACTGTTGAAAAAATGATTTAGGCAAACCACCAGCCAAACCATTTCTTCAACTATTCTTGTATATTGTGGGAAAGGTTAAGTCTACGTTCACATCTCTGTGGGTGGGGAAAGTGCATGTTCCCAACCTGCAAAGATACTTGCTGCATTTTAGCAGACGTGCAGGGAAGCCATTAGTTCTTAATAGCACCCCAATGCATAAGCTGTGGCGTGATTTTGCCCACACCAAACCACACAATGCCAAAGCACCATGCAATCCAGTACAGTGCGATTTCAAAAAAAGGGTCGGAGAATTCTTTCTCCATGTTTCCCGCAGGTGGGGCAGCCCATTGAAATGACTGAGCTGCTTTACCCCTGGAATGCGTGTGCCAACACCTACACAAAGATATCCACGGAGCTTAAAGAAAAATTACAGACATGGCAATTTTTCCATAGTAACATTGGCCCAGCTTGGACCAATGTAACTAAGCATATACCATACCTGTGAGATCCCCCTAGAAGCTAGAAATCACTTTAGTAGGCACTGCAACTACAGTGATCTCCACTATCCTCAGGTTCTTGTTCTGAGTGGCTGCCAGTTTTTTTACTTTCCACCAATATCATCAGAGCTGACCCCGGACTTCTAGCAGCGACTCTGACGTTACAGGAGCATGGAGGGCTCATAATCTGATGGCAAGCTGCAGCTTGGTGACAAGTGAGTGCTGCATCTCTGGTGGCAAAGTAACAAGCTTCATCTTGGTGACAAGTGAGCGCTGCATCTTTGGTGACAAGTAGCCAACTGCATCTCTGGTGAAAAGTAAAGCTGGATACACACTATCCAATTTTCTGTAGATTTTTCCTACAGATTTACCAAAGCCATATAGTATGAGGTCAAACCTTAAGAGTTTCCATTTGTATGGAATCAGAAGACCCTTGCACTACATGGTTTTGGTAAATTTAAAGGAAATCAGACAACAAAATTTGTATAGTGTTTATGGGGTCTTACAAGCTGCATCTGGTGACAAGTGAGCGCTGCATCTCTAGTGACAAGTAACAAGCTGCAGCTGGTGACAGGTAGCAAGCTGCATCTGGTGACAAGTAGCAAGCTGCAGCCAGTGACAAGTGAGCGCTGCCTTTCTGGTGGCAAGTAACACGCTTCATCTGGTGACAAGTGAGCGCTGTGTCTCTAGTGACAAGTAGCAAGCTGCATCTGGTGACAAGTGATTGCTACATTTCTGGTGAAAAGTAACAAGCTGCAGCTGGTGACAAGTGAGCGCTGCATTTCTGGTGGCAACTAACAAGCTTCATCTGGTGACAAGTGAGCGCGGCATCTGGTGACAAGTGAGCGCTGCATCTCTGGTGGCAAGTAACAAGCTGCATTTGGTGACAAGTAAGCGCTGCATCTCTGGTGCCATGTAACAAGCTGCATCTGGTGACAAGTAAGTTCTGCATCTCTGGTGGCAAGTAACAAGCTGCAGCTGGTGACAAGTGAGCGCTGCATCTCTGGTGACAAGTAACAAGCTGCAGCTGGTGACAACTGAGCGCTGCATCTCTGGTGACAAGTGACAAGCTGCATCTGGTGACAAGTGAGCGCTGCATCTCTGGTGACAAGTAACAAGCTGCATCTGGTGACAAGTGAGTGCTGCATCTCTGGTGATAAGTAACAAGCTGCATCTGGTGACAAGTGAGCGCTGCATCTCTGGTGACAAGTAACAAACTGCATCTCTGGTGACAAGTACCAAGCTGCATCTGGTGACAAATAACAAGCTGCATCTCTGGTGACAAGTAGCAAGCTGCAGCTGGTGACAAGTGAGCGCTGCCTTTCTGGTGGCAAGTAACAAGCTGCATCTGGTGACAAGTGAGCGCTGCGTCTCTTGTAACAAGTAGTAAGCTGCATCTGGTGACAAGTATGTGCTACATCTCTGGTGAAAAGTAGCAAGGGCATCTCTGGTGACAAGTAATAAGCTGCATCTCGTGACAAGTAATAAGCTGCATCTGGTGACAAGTGAGCGCTGCATCTCTGGTGACAAATAACAAGCTGCAGCTGGTGACAAGTGAGCGCTGCATTTCTGGTGGCAACTAACAAGCTTCATCTGGTGACAAGTGAGCGCTGCATCTGGTGACAAGTGAGCGCTGCATCTCTGGTGACAAGTGAGCGCTGCATCTGGTGACAAGTGAGCGCTGCATCTCTGGTGACAAGTAACAAGCTGCATCTGGTGACAAGTGAGCGCTGCATCTCTGGTGACAAGTAACAAGCTGCAGCTAGTGACAAGTGAGCGCTGCATCTCTGGTGACAAGTAACAAGCTGCATCTGGTGACAAGTAAGCGCTGCATCTCTGGTGACATGTAACAAGCTGCAGCTGGTGACAAGTGAGCGCTGCATCTCTGGTGACAAGTAACAAGCTGCATCTGGTGACAAGTAAGCGCTGCATCTCTGGTGACAAGTAACAAGCTGCATCTGGTGACAAGTAAGCGCTGCATCTCTGATGACATGTAACAAGCTGCATCTGGTGACAAGTAAGCGCTGCATCTCTGGTGACAAGTAACAAACTGCGGCTGGTGACAAGTGAGTGCTGCATCTCTGGTGACAAGTAATAAGCTGCATCTGGTGACAAGTGAGCGCTGCATCTCTTGTGACAAGTAACAAGCTGCATCTGGTGACAAGTGAGCGCTGCATTTCTGGTGGCAACTAACAAGCTTCATCTGGTGACAAGTGACAAGCTGCATCTGGTGACAAGTGAGCGCTGCATCTCTGGTGACAAGTAACAAGCTGCATCTGGTGACAAGTGAGCGCTGCATCTCTGGTGACAAGTAACAAGCTGCAGCTAGTGACAAGTGAGCGCTGCATCTCTGGTGACAAGTAACAAGCTGCATCTGGTGATAAGTAAGCGCTGCATCTCTGGTGACATGTAACAAGCTGCAGCTGGTGACAAGTGAGCGCTGCATCTCTGGTGACAAGTAACAAGCTGCATCTGGTGACAAGTAAGCGCTGCATCTCTGGTGACAAGTAACAAGCTGCGGCTGGTGACAAGTGAGCGCTGCATCTCTGGTGACAAGTAACAAGCTGCATCTGGTGACAAGTGAGCGCTGCATCTCTGGTGACAAGTAACAAGCTGCATCTGGTGACAAGTGAGCGCTGCATCTCTGGTGACAAGTAACAAGCTGCATCTGGTGACAAGTGAGCGCTGCATCTCTGGTGGCAAGTAGCAAGCTGCATCTGGTGACAAGTGAGTGCTGCATCTCTGGTAATAAGTAACAAGCTGCATCTGGTGACAAGTGAGCGCTGCATCTCTGGTGACAAGTAACAAACTGCATTTCTGGTGACAAGTAACAAGCTGCATCTGGTGATAAGTGAGTGCTGCATCTCTGGTGACAAGTAACAAGCTGCATCTGGTGATAAGTAAGCGCTGCATCTCTGGTGACATGTAACAAGCTGCAGCTGGTGACAAGTGAGCGCTGCATCTCTGGTGACAAGTAACAAGCTGCATCTGGTGACAAGTAAGCGCTGCATCTCTGGTGACAAGTAACAAGCTGCGGCTGGTGACAAGTGAGCGCTGCATCTCTGGTGACAAGTAACAAGCTGCATCTGGTGACAAGTGAGCGCTGCATCTCTGGTGACAAGTAACAAGCTGCATCTGGGGACAAGTGAGCGCTGCATCTCTGGTGACAAGTAACAAGCTGCATCTGGTGACAAGTGAGCGCTGCATCTCTGGTGGCAAGTAGCAAGCTGCATCTGGTGACAAGTGAGTGCTGCATCTCTGGTAATAAGTAACAAGCTGTATCTGGTGACAAGTGAGCGCTGCATCTCTGGTGACAAGTAACAAACTGCATTTCTGGTGACAAGTAACAAGCTGCATCTGGTGATAAGTGAGTGCTGCATCTCTGGTGACAAGTAACAAGCTCTACCTGGTGACAAGTGAGTGCTGCATCTCTGGTGACAAGTAACAAGCTGCAGCTGATGACAAGTAACAAGCTGTGTCTCTGGTGATAACTAACAAGCTGCATCTCTGGTGACAAGTAACAAGCTGCATCTGGTGACAAATAACAAGCTGCATCTCTGGTGACAAGTAACAAGCTGCATCTCTGGTGGCAAGTAAGAAGCTGCATCTGGTGACAAGTAAGCGCTGCATCTCTGGTGACGACAAGTAACAAGCTGCATCTGGTGACAAGTAAGCGCTGCATCTCTGGTGACAAGTAGGGATCAGCCGAACACCCCCTAGTTTGGTTCGCACCAGAACCTGCGAACGGACCGAAAATTTGCACGAACGTTAGAACCCCATTGACGTCTATGGAACTCGAATGTTCAAAATCAAAAGTGCTCATTTTAAAGGCTAATTTGTATGGTATTGTCCTAAAAAGGGTTTGGGGACCCGGGTCCTGCCCCAGGGGACATGTATCAATGCAAAAAAAACTTTTAAAAACTGACGTTTTTTCGGGAGCAGTGATTTTAATGATGCTTAAAGTTAAAAAAAAAAGTGAAATATTCCTTTAAATATCGTACCTGGGGGGGTGTCTATAGTATGCCTGTAAAGTGGTTTCCCGTGCTTAGAACAGTCCCTGCACAAAATGTCATTTTTAAAGGAAAAAAAGTCATTTAAAACTGCTTGCGGCTTTAATGTAATGTCGGGTCCTGGCAATATGAATGAAAATCAGTGAGACAAACAGCATGGGTACCCCCCAGTCCATTACCAGGCCCTTTGGGTCTTGTATGGATATTAAGGGGAACCCCGCACCTAAATTAAAAAAAGGAAAGGCGTGGGGCCACCAGGCCCTATATACTACAGCAGTATACAGGCGGTGCAAACAAGACAGGGACTGTAGGTTTATTGTTAAGTAGAATCTGTTTGTATTTTTGAACTGGTACATTTTTAACGTGTTTAGCTCCAGCCAAAAAATCTATTTTAAGCTTTTTGGAAAACATAGGGAAGGGTTATCACCCCTGTGACATTTGTTTTGCTGTCTGTGCTCCTCTTCAGAAGATTTCACCTCACTTTTTGTCCCAATGACAAATGTTTTTTGAAAATTTGGGTTTTTTTGTGAAACAAGGATTGGTGATAAAGCATCAGTGGAAAGGAGAAACATTTTTCCCATATTAACTCTTACAGGAGAGAATTTCCCTTCCTAGGGGGTAGATTTCATCTCACTTCCTGTTGTCTCCTTCCGTTTGCAAGTAGGAGTCGTTTGTAAGTTGGATGTTTGAAAGTAGGGCCTGCCCTATATATACTCAGCAGAAATTTGGGCCTTAGGTGTTGTTGAGGCCACAACACTGTAAGCCCTCACAGGGCCCTGCTGTGAAATATTTGATCAAAAACTGTAATTACATGCCCCTGTTGAACAGGGGCAGAAAAATTGGGCCTTTGGTGGTCGTGTTGCTAGTGCCACAACACTGTAAGTCCTCACTCGCTCTTGGTGGGCGCAGAAATGGGCCCTGCTGTGAAATATTAGATCAAGAATTGTAATTACATGCCCCTGTTAAACAGGGGCTGAAAAATTGGGCCTTAGGCACTGGTGCTGGTGCCACAACACTGCAACCCCTCACAGATACTCTAGTTGGAAAGCAGAAACGAGCCCTGCTGCAAAGTATTGCATCAAAAATTGTAATTACACATGTAATTAAACGGGCTGAAAAATTAGGCCTTAGGCACTAGTGCTGGTGCCACAACACTGCAACCCCTCACAGATACTCTAGTTGGAACGCAGGAACGAGCCCTGCTGTAAAGTATTGCATCAAAAATTGTAATTACACGCCCCTGTTAAACAGGGGCTGAAAAATTGGGGCTTAGGCACCGGTGCTGGTGCCACAACACTGCAACCCCTCACAGATACTCTAGTTGGAAAGCAGAAACCAGCCCTGCTGCAAAGTATTGCATCATAAATTGTAATTACACGCCCCTCTTAAAATTGGGCCTTAGGCACTGGTGGTGGCGCCCAGAACTAAAAATGTTCTTACAAGCTATCAGTGTGATCATTGAGGAGGAAGAGGATAATTACTCAGGATAGTCACTCAGCATCAGCATAGGCAGTCTTTGAGGGGATCTGAGATTTCCAAAAAAATTATTCGCTTACATCAGCATCTGGTGCTTGGTAGCTGGTGGTGATCCAAGACTGATTCATTTTTATGAAGGTCAGTCGATCGACCGAGTCGGTGGACAGACGCACCCTGTGATTGGTTACAAAGCCTCCAGCAGCACTGAATGTGCATTCCGAAAGAATGCTGGATGCAGGACAGGCCAGTAGCTCAATTGCATACTGTGCAAGCTCTGGCCAGTGATCCATCCTCAAGACCCAGTAACCCAGAGAATTTTCAGTGGGAAAGGTGTCCAAGTCAGATCTTGCCCCTAGGTATTCCTGCACCATGTAAAACAGATGCTGGAGATGGTTGCTGGAACCAATCATACCTTGGGGCTGCGGACTACAAAATTGTCTGAACGCATCAGTCAGACGGCCACCTTCTCCACCGCTCCTTCTTTGACTGACCAAAGCCTCAGCAACACGTTGTCCAGAAACAGGAGTTTGTAACCTCCCAGTCTCTGGGAACGCGTTGCACAGACCTTTCTGCAAGGCCTCCCGAAGATTTTTCATCCTCTGCTCCCTCTGCGATGGCAAGATAAGGTCCGCAACCTTACCCTTGTAACGTGGACCAAGGAGGGTTGCCAGCCAGTATTGGTCCTTCTCCTTGATACCACGAATACGAGGATCCTTACGCAGGCTTTGCAGGATCAGGGAGGCCATGCAGCGTAGGTTTGCTGAGGCATTCAGTCCTGAGTCCTCTGGGTCACTATGCATTAAGGTGAAAAAACTTTTGACAGTACCGCCGCCCCCAGGCCCCCCGTTTTACTTACCTGACGCCTCGAATCTTCGCTGCTCGTCCTCGTCATCTTCATTGCAGCTCAGCCTGGTCGCTGATTGGTTGCAGTGGATGGATTGAAAGCAGCGCAGCCATTGGCTCGCGCTGCTGTCAATCACATCCGATGACGCGGCGCGCCGGGGGGCGGGGCCGAGTGATACAGCGAGCGGCCATAGCCACCGGCTGTATCACGGGAGCGCGCCCGCAAGCACTCACCACCATGCGAGGGAGCTCGCATTAAGGTGGTAAATGCTTGCGAGGAGGAGCTGAAACAGCCGCCGAGGGACCCCAGAAGATCAGGTTCGGGGCCACTCTGTGCAGAACGAGCTGCACAGTGAAGGTAAGTATAACATGTTTGTTATTTAAAAAAAAAAAAAAATTAACTTTACAACCCCTTTAAAGACTGCTGCTGAGTGCCAGGCTCCACCTTCATACTGACACAATCCTCCTCCTCCTCGTCCTTTTCATGTGTGATCGGCGGGCACGCAGGAACACTGTCTGGATAAAGGAGGCCTTGAGAGCTAAGGAAGTCCTCCTCTTCCTGCCTCTGTTCTGCCTCAAGTGCCCTGTCCATTATTCCACGCAGCGTGTGCTCCAACAGGTGGACAAGGGGTTCAGTGTCACTGATGCATGCACCATCACTGCTCACCATCCTCGTGGCCTCCTCAAATGGTGACAGGACAGTGCATGCATCCCTGATCATGGCCCACTGGTGTGGGGAAAAAAAATAAGCTCCCCTGACCCTGTCCTGGTGCCATAGTCATACAGGTACTCATTGATGGACCTCTGCTGCGTGTGCAGCCGCTGCAGCATGGCCAACATTGAGTTCCACCTGGTGGGCATGTCACAGATTAGGCAGTTCTTGGGCAGGTTAAACTACTTTTGGAGGTCTGCCAGCCGAGCACTGGCATTATATGACCGGCGGAAATGCACACAGACTTTCCTGGAGCAAACCTGGCAGTATGCTGCAGCAGGGGGAGCATGACTGCCAGATTGCTGTCCTTCTTGGGCACCCCCTCTGTCCGTGCTCACGTTACTGCCTTCATCTAGCTCAGTATCATCATCAGAGCCTTCTAAACGCTGGGCATCCTCCTGGAGCATGTACCCAACACTATGGTCAAACAGTTCGAGGGACTCCTCAGGAGAACATGGTGGGGCTAGGGAAGGAGTCACTGATGCCATTGAGCCAAGGGAAGAGGCCGCGTTGGCAGCTGCTTTGCCAGTCAAAGTACCCTGAGCATGGGTGAGAGAGGATGAGGAGGATGAGGACGGCTTGGTCATCCACTCGACCAACTCTTCAACATGTTGCGGCTCAACTTGGCCAGCTGCCGAAAAAAAAGCCCAATCGTGTCCTACGGCCACGTGCTGATGAGGATGCACCGTCTCCACGACCAGCACTGTTGCCTCTAGACACAGAGCCTGCTTGCCCTCTTTTATTGGCTTGTGACTGTCTGCCTCTCCTTGTTGGCCTTCCAGACATACTAATGGCCTGTAGCTGCACTAAGCTGGGATATATATATATACTGATACTGCAGCTAGCAAAATCAACTGCCTGCCTGTAGTATGAGAACACCACCAACCTTCTACAGGTAGCTTTAGGTGAACACTGTGCAGCGCTCGCAAAAAACTAACTTGTAGCTTATTTAGCTGCCTGCGGTAGTGATAGGATCAGGAAAACGCCACCAACCTTCGACAGGTAGCTTTAGGTGAACACTGTGCAGAGCTCGCAAAAAACTAACTTGTAGCTTATTTAGCTGCCTGCGGTAGTGATAGGATCAGGAAAACACCACCAACCTTCGACAGGTAGCTTTAGGTGAACACTGTGCAGAGCTTGCAAAAAACTAACTTGTAGCTTATTTAGCTGCCTGCGGTAGTGATAGGATCAGGAAAACACCACCAACCTTCGACAGGTAGCTTTAGCTGAACAATGTGCAGAGCTTGCAAAAAACTAACTTGTAGCTTATTTAGCTGCCTGCGGTAGTGATAGGATCAGGAAAACACCACCAACCTTCTACAGGTAGCTTTAGCTGAACACTGTGTAGAGCTCGCAAAAAACTAACTTGTAGCTTATTTAGCTGCCTGCGGTAGTGATAGGATCAGGAAAACACCACCAACCTTCTACAGGTAGCTTTAGCTGAACACTGTGCAGAGCTCGCAAAAAACTAACTTGTAGCTTATTTAGCTGCCTGTGGTAGTGATAGGATCAGGAAAACACCACCAACCTTCGACAGGTAGCTTTAGGTGAACACTGTGCAGAGCTCGCAAAAAACTAACTTGTAGCTTATTTAGCTGCCTGCGGTAGTGATAGGATCAGGAAAACACCACCAACCTTCGACAGGTAGCTTTAGGTGAACACTGTGCAGAGCTTGCAAAAAACTAACTTGTAGCTTATTTAGCTGCCTGCGGTAGTGATAGGATCAGGAAAACACCACCAACCTTCGACAGGTAGCTTTAGCTGAACAATGTGCAGAGCTTGCAAAAAACTAACTTGTAGCTTATTTAGCTGCCTGCGGTAGTGATAGGATCAGGAAAACACCACCAACCTTCTACAGGTAGCTTTAGCTGAACACTGTGTAGAGCTCGCAAAAAACTAACTTGTAGCTTATTTAGCTGCCTGCGGTAGTGATAGGATCAGGAAAACACCACCAACCTTCTACAGGTAGCTTTAGCTGAACACTGTGCAGAGCTCGCAAAAAACGAACTTGTAGCTTATTTAGCTGCCTGTGGTAGTGAAAGGATCAGGAAAACACCACCAACCTTCGACAGGTAGCTTTAGGTGAACACTGTGCAGAGCTCGCAAAAAACTAACTTGTAGCTTATTTAGCTGCCTGCGGTAGTGATAGGATCAGGAAAACACCACCAACCTTCTACAGGTAGCTTTAGCTGAACACTGTGCAGAGCTTGCACTACACTAACTTGTAGTTTTAGCTGAACACTGTGAGGAGGACGCACTACACTAACTTGTAGCTTTAGCTGAACACTGTGAGGAGGACGCACTACACTAACTTGTAGCTTTAGCTGAACACTGTGCAGAGGTCGCACTACACTAACTTGTAGTTTTAGCTGAACACTGTTTAGAGGATGCACTACACTAACTTGTAGTTTTAGCTGAACACGGTGTAGAGGTCGCACTACACTAACTTGTAGTTTTAGCTGAACACTGTGAGGAGGACACACTACACCAACTTGTAGCTTTAGCTGAACACTGTGAGGAGGACGCACTACCCTAACTTGTAGCTTTAGCTGAACACTGTGCAGAGGTCACACTAAACTAACTTGTAGCTTTAGCTGAACACTGTGAGGAGGACGCACTACCCTAACTTGTAGCTTTAGCTGAACACTGTGTAGAGGTCACACTGAACTAACTTGTAGCTTTAGCTGAACACTGTGAGGAGGACGCATTACCCTAACTTGTAGCTTTAGCTGAACACTGTGAGGAGGACGCACTACACCAACTTGTAGCTTTAGCTGAACACTGTGCAGAGGTCACACTATACTAACTTGTAGCTTTAGCTGAACACTGTGAGGAGGACGCACTACACTAACTTGTAGTTTTAGCTGAACACTGTGAGGAGGACGCACTACCCTAAATTGTAGCTTTAGCTGAACACTGTGCAGAGGTCACACTAAACTAACTTGTAGCTTTAGCTAAACACTGTGAGGAGGACGCATTACCCTAACTTGTAGCTTTAGCTGAACACTGTGCAGAGGTCACACTATACTAACTTGTAGCTTTAGCTGAACACTGTGAGGAGGACGCACTACACTAACTTGTAGTTTTAGCTGAACACTGTGAGGAGGACGCAGTACACTAACTTGTAGCTTTAGCTGAACACTGTGCAGAGGTCGCACTACACTAACTTGTAGTTTTAGCTGAACACTGTGAGGAGGACGCACTACACTAACTTGTAGTTTTAGCTGAACACTGTGAGGAGGACGCACTACACCAACTTGTAGCTTTAGCTGAACACTGTGAGGAGGATGCACTACCCTAACTTGTAGCTTTAGCTGAACACTGTACAGAGGTCACACTAAACTAACTTGTAGCTTTAACTGAACACTGTGAGGAGGACACACTACACTAACTCTAAATAGTCTAGCTGCCTGACTGTGCTACTAATAGATACTAATAGATACTACTAATAGATCAAAAGAACACCAGCAATTTTCTTCAGGTAGCTGTAAATGCTGTAAGAAGACAAGCCTGCCTGTCAGTAGGAAGATAACAGGAACGGATCTAGCTAAACTGAATACAGTGTATATATATATATATATATATATATATATATATATATATATATATATATATATACATATACAACACCTGGGATGCATATATATACACAATACACTGTACGTGCAGCTAACTCACTGACTGTCCTGCCTAATATAGCTAACTCAAATGAAAAATGACACTGTCTCTCTATCTATCTAAGCACGCTGGAACACACTACACAGGGCCTCCGTGCAGGCGGCCTTATATAGTGTGGGGCGTATTCTAATTCCCCTGATCCATGTGGCTTTGGCCAATTACAGCTCTCTCTACTGATGGCGCTGTGATTGGCCAAGCATGCGGGTCATAGTGCATGCTTGGCCAATCATCAGCCAGCAATGCACTGCGATGCCGCAGTGAATTATGGGCCGTGACACGCTACACGAATTTGGCGCGAACGGCCCATAGCGTTCGCAATTCGGCGAACGATCGAACAGCCGATGTTCGAGTCGAACATGGGTTCGACTCGAACGCGAAGCTCATCCCTAGTGACAAGTAACAAACTGCAGCTGGTGACAAGTGAGCGCTGCATCTCTGGTGACAAGTAACAAGCTGCATCTGGTGACAAGTGAGCGCTGCATCTCTGGTGACAAGTAACAAGCTGCATCTGGTGACAAGAGAGCGCTGCATCTCTGGTGACAAGTAACAAGTGGCAGCTGGTGACAAGTGAGCACTGCAGTTATTCGTTATTCAGTCAGTCAGTCGTCAGAGGAGGAGCCAAGGAGGAGAGGAGAGCGGTTCGCCCAAGCACCGAGCGGGGATGTGGCGCGGCGGCCGCATTGTAACTCCCGCATTCTGGAGCCTGCAGCGCCTATGATGGACGTTACATGTCCTGCGGTCCTGGCATTGCACCAGTGGGACGTCCATCATAGGCGTTGCAGGCTCCAGAAGGCGGGACCTGCTATGGCACTCGGCCGCACTCAGCCACACTCAGTGGCGCTCAGGATCAGATCAGTCCCGGCGCTCGCTGCTCGGGGCTAACAATGGAGAGATGCATGCCTGAGACTCGGCTTTTCGGGGTCACATTTGGGGCTTCAGCCCACCCCTAGCCACCCCCTCTCGACGCCCCTGGCCAGACCCAATATTTAGTTTAAACCACACACATTTTTGCTACGTGCTGCATTTTCCCTCCCTCTACTATGCCACACCTACAAACTAATACACCGCTCCCTAATTATAATAAGACTCCACCTACAGACGAAAAAAGTGTCCCTATAAATTTTTTGACAATGTTGGCAACTATGCTTACATTGGTCCAAGCTGAAACTTGCTAAATATATATATATATATATATATATATATATATATATATAATTTTTTTTTTAGACATCGGCATTACCTTGGATATGTGTGACCCGATGAGGATGGGGATTATGCCTTGAAAAGAAGGAGTGCTGGTTGTAATTGCCATATCGAGAATAACTTTTAGTCGGAGGTCTCATTGCTTCATCACTGAATCGCAGAGGGGTGTTCTGGGCAAGATTCTCCAGTTTTTCAGCCAGGGCAGCAATGTCTTGGCTTTTAAAAGTGCTGGAGATGGGATTCTTTATCTCTTCCATCTTTTCTTTTGAAGATTTATGATTAGTGCTGTTGTGGAAAAACAAGAGCTGTAACTGACCAAAATAATGTCATGTATTACTGAGTGTGCTGCAATAATTATGTAACAGTAGGATTTGCTTTGCAGTAAATATAAAGTTAATTAATAAAGAGTTAATACCATCTCCACCATAGTGGGACTCTTTGGACTAGGTACTACTTAAGTATTAAACCGTCAGCACCATTTAGTTTACCACATTAAGCACAATAAAATAAACACTCCCATTAAAGTATTTGTTTCTTACCCAAGTAGTTTACAACTTTCGATGCTGCTGGCTCCTGCCCTTTCATGGCTGCTTCCCTGAACTTCCAGTCTTCATAGGAAAGAGATAACAGTGGACAGTGCAAGAAAGGGTGGGGGCAGGGGAGATTTGTTGCTTTGTTGTCATCCTAGGCCAGGGGTTTGTGAGTTTCTAATGATGCACACAGTGTACGGCAGGGATAGGCAACCTGGGGCCCTCCAGCTGTTGTGGAACTACATTTCCCATGAGGCATGGCAGTTACAATTACTCCCATGATGGGAGGCATGATGAGACTAGTAGTTCTGCAAGAGCTGGAGGGCCCCAGGTTACCTACCCCTGGTGTACAGAGACACAGCTCTAGTCACTGCATGCAAAGGTTGCTCCATAGGGTGCTGCAAGAAAAAGAAGCCACCCTGACACCGAAAACCTGGAGCAGTGTCATGGTTGGGTAAATCAGCTGCTGAAAGTTTTTTTTTTCTTTTAAATTAGGGTTTAAAGTGGTCCTAAAGATATGTTTTATTACCTTACTGCAATACTATTGCACAGAGCAGATCATTTTAAACCGAAAACTGATTTTACAAGCACTTTATTATCACTTTAAGGCCTTTTTTACACAGGTGGCTGAGGGGTGGTAAAGCTGAAATTTAACATGACCAGCGGCCATGTTAGTACACATTGCTGCGGATGTGGAGTGGTGAAAATCATATCGCCTGTCACAATTGGCAGGTGGAACTGCCACCAAAAGCGATCTATTCAAGTACATGGGACTATGCCACAACCGCTCTGCATCAGTGTGTTGTAACAATGTGATGCAGGCTTTCAATGTCAACACAGGCAGTGAGGAGGTGACATGTCGCCATTGCCATTGCACTTGTCGTGTGTGTCATGTACATTTTATGGAGCATTCAATAAACGGACTTCGGTCACATCGGTGTGCAGCCACTTTTTTTGTTTCCTGTAGCCTCCAAGCCCGCTTGTCGAATGCAATCCATGATGGATCATTTTTTAGAGGGGGCTTAGAAACAGTCACACGTCTAAGGCCTCATTCCAACATGCATTTGGGGTAAACTACTACATTAATTTGTGGATATACTGTATATGAATTATTATTTTTGGAAAATAGGGAAATTGTTTAATGTCACTTTAACCTGTTTTCGGCAGCCGTACGCATACATGCGAATGCTGGGTGGATGGGCTTTAATGCTGAGAAGCTGAATATACAGCATGTGTCCATAGGGAATGGTTTTCCGTGCTGAGAGCGTGCTCACTGTGTGCTCCAAGCACAGCAACTAAAATCTCATGGTACGCTTCCTATGTAATCGGGAGCTCAGGATCATGTGACCGATGTGACAGACAATTACAGTGGTCACATGATCGGAATGCCTGCCTCTGCTTCCCATCATTTAGATTCTCCTAAAGAGACGGTGGCGGGGCTGGGTAGGGGTTAATGGTAAATGACTCCTTCTTCCATACAATGCTTTCAAAAACAACAAGAACAGATGTGGAAATTACTTTCTTTATTAGCAAATAAGGAAAAGTTCACCTTTAGTGCATGTTACATGTAACATGTTCCAGCATCTTCTCCTTCTCTCCCCGATCCTCCCCATCCCTGGGGATCTTCTCCCCGCGCCCACTGTCACAATTTAAAAACAAGTGGCCATGCGGGGCTCCTCCCACACGGCGGTGTTATTCATTCATTCATTTAAAATTTCTTGTGAATGAATAGACTAAAAGCACCGTCAGCCATTGCTGCTGATGGGTCTGGCGGGTTGTAGTTTTCAATGAACTGCAGGGGGGGCTGGCGAGCACTCTCTTATGTCGCGTACACACGAGCAGACTTTTCGACCGGACTGGTCCGATGGTCTATCCGACGGACTTTCGGCGGACTTCCGACAGACTTTCCCACGAAAGGACTTGCCTACACACGATCACACCAAAGTCCGACGGATTCGTATGTGATGACGTACGACCGGTCTAAAATAAGGAAGTTGATAGCCAGTAGCCAATAGCTGCCCTAGTGTCGGTTTTCATCCGTCGGATTAGCATACAGACGAGTGGACTTTTTGATAGGTAATGGGTCCAGCGGAGTTCCGACGTAAAGATTTGAAACATGTTCCAAATCTAAAGTCTGTCAGATTTTTGACTGAAAAAGTCCGCTGCAGGTCCAATGAAGCTCACACATGGTCAAATTGTCCGCAGGTCCACTCGTGTCTATGCTCGTGTGTACGCGGCATTAGTTCATTTTTCTTCCTGCACTCAAGTAACTGCCTGTCCATATCAGAGGTACGGGCCAACAGCTATCCTGAGAGTCTGCAGTAGCCTGGCATCAGCAGATCCTGGGTGCAATGCTCTGCTGGCTCCTGCAAAATATTTTATTTGCCAATACTTACTGTGCCTGGCGTAATACAGGTTGAGGGTCCATTGTTCCGCTTGCCATTTTCCTTTCCTGTAACAATAACAAATCTTTTCGGTGTTGGGCCATTTGTAGAATTTATGTTACATAACTGACATTCAAAATAAAGACATTATTCAACTCCTACCAACAGTATTACCAGTTGAGTGGTGGCAGAAATCAATTAATTAATAATTAAGTCACAGTATGGGTCACAGCTGAAGAAAGCAGACTAGCCTCCATTGAAATATTGTGAATTGCATCATATTGTATCACTCTATATTAGATGTTTACCACCTCCCCAGTCTGTGCTTTACCATGACAAATCTATTTCAGTATAAATGACCAACCAAACTATCTTGTATGGAGGTGGGCTTGGGCATTCTTCAAACTCAACTCTACCCGAACTTTGAACTCACACTTTTTTTTACTCCAATGAGCTGCGGGCTGGGTCATTCCTGCAGTCTGCCTCTTTGTTAACATGAGGTGTGGGGTGGGGATGACCCAACCTACAGCTCAATGGAGTAAAAAAATAACAAGAGCGTGGGCTTGGAGTTTGGGTAGACATGAATTCAGAGCACACCCGAGCTCATCTCTAGTCATGTTTTTATTGTTTATATTCTTGTTAGGATGATTTCCCCTCACTTTCTGTTGTGTCAATGGGGCACAAGATGAGCAGAATCACACAGCGGCAAAAAGACCACTAATAAATAATTAACCTTGTTTACAGATGTTAACTACTGTCAGTGAAAATGGTCTCCTGTCACATTAACCGTTAGCAGCATGATTACACATAGTCCTACAGCAGCCATGGCCAAGGATGAATACCTGTTGATGTTGGCTGATAGTGTAACAGGAGCATATTGTGGTGCATGTGTAAGGGATGGGGGGTTCTCTTTAATGTATGGTCACTTCCCCACTGGCCTTGTGTTGGGGTCAACTCACTGGCCTATCGAGTACCAGACAGTCATGAGAAGCAGTTTAGGGTCTGAGCCTGCATACAGCACATGTAGTTATGAGAAGAGTACAGAGTGGGAGCATGTCTCACTCTTGGGGAAGGGATGCACCAGGCCTTGGGCCTGAAGAGGAATATCTTGTACCCTGCACTGATAATAGGTGAGCACCACAGCAAAGCCTCCTATATAGCTTAGTGGGACACAATGTGGACATTATTCATTATGCACTTCGGACTCTAGTCTACCATGATTTGGGACTATTATTGCCATGTATTCTGGACCGTACTGCCAACCATGTGGAATTATATAGGTCACTCATTTGTAAACCCTTTACCCCATTAAATAAGACACTTACAACCATTAGGTTGGAAAGGGCAAGGCCACAGCTTTATTAAATTCCAACACATAACATGTGAACATATTTAACCAGTGCCAGTAAGTCGTACTGTGAGGACTTAACCAAAAGAGTGAAGTGGGGCCTGTCTTTACCATAAGTGCTGGACAGATGGCCTACTTCCAATTTTCCATTCAAGGGCATAGCCCATTACAGCAACTTTAACTGCTGGCAAGGTCAAGAAAACCGCAGCAAGCTGTGACATACCATAAAATAGGAAAAAAGGAGGCGAAAGGATAGGCAGCTCTTCCAAGACTCTTCCGAAAGACCCAGAATTCCCTGGGGCACACGATTTCCTGAGCTCAGGCCCATCCCATCCCACATGTCCTAACCAATCATTCCCCTTGTCATGTACCTAGCCATACCCCCATCAGTCAAGGCTCTATTTCCCTAGGGAGGGGCTCAAGAGGCCTTCGTAAGTGAGTGGAAAAAGAAGTAAAGGAAATCCTGCACAGCACCGCTAAGGCAAAGACAAAAATGTGCACAGCTAAATGCTAATGTGTGAGTCTAAACCTGATTGGCCATAGAGCTGGTGGTGGTTAGGGAAAATGGTCAGTTTCCAGGTGATGTGAGTATGGCTTCCTCTCAGTATGTCATGAGCCAGGTGGACTGGGCCCTCATGTTCTAAGGCCTCAGGCATTTTGGTTGGATCATGAAGTCCTAACCTGAAACTTTGTTAATTTGCAAAGGTTTGTGCAAGAGTAATTCCGGGCATTTGAGGAGTTGCACAGATCATGGTTTAGAGAGATCATGGTCTATAACTCGCCATTGTACACAAGGACAGTAGCACATGTAGGCTCCAGCAAACATCCAGAATGGAGAAGACCCTTCATTGCAATCCAGGTGTCTGGGTTTGTTATAAAGCCCTGGCTGCATAGCACGGCCGCAACTGGCACCTAGGGGGTGCAAACACAGGCATTAAAGGAAACCTGAGAAAAGCATAGAAGCTGCCATTGCTGAATTCTCATAATGAAAATACTGGTTGCCTGTTTGTCATGCTGATCCTCTGGTTTCAATACTTTAGGCCACCAACACAGCATAAATATGTAGATAAAAACGTCTGACTTCGTTCTGACTTACTTGATAAGCACGGTTATCGTGGCTTAAAGTATTGAAACTAATAAATATAACAGACAGACATTTAACATTTTCAGAGCAAGGCCACAGATGTCTGCTCCCATATTTATTTTATGTTCTACATCTTTTTACTTTTCCGTATGAAAAAAGGGTTTTGGGAGCCTGGTCCCCAACCAGGGCTCACCAAGGGAAGGAAGGGGAGCAAGTGGACTATCTCGGTACAATGCAAAAAGGGATACAATTGAGTATATAGACAATCATATAAAAATTAGAAAAGTTTATTGATACATAAGACATGACAAAGGATGTCAGTAGTAAATTAAAAACATAGATGACTTGGTCATGGACAGTGTTTCAACTAGTTTCGCGGACTGGGCCGCTTCATCAGGAAAGTCCTCTGACTTGTTAGCCTCCCCCAGTCGCCGCAGGAGACCTCCTACTGGTGACGCCTTGTGCCATGCGCACACCAGGATCTGGATAAGCAGCCTTACATCCCCCCCCCCCCCCCCCTTTGTAACATGCACATATTGCTGAACTGTGTATGTGTGTGTATAGGTGTGTGTGTATATATATATATATATATATATATATATATATACAGTCCGCGAAACTAGTTGAAACACTGTCCATGACCAAGTCACCTTTTTTTTTAATTTACTACTGACATCCTTTGTCATGTATTATGTAGCAATAAACTTTTCTAATTTTTATATGATTGTCTATATACTCAATTGTATACCTTTTTGCATTGTACCGAGATAGTCCACTTGCTCCCCTTCCTTCCCTTGGTGAGCCCTGGTTGGGGGACCAGGCTCCCAAACCCCTTATTTCATTAATTCTTGGATAATGGTACAACCCTTGTTTGAATACACATACTTGTTGACACTGCTCTCAGAGGCCATCAATATTCTTCTACTTTTTCCTTATGGCCCAATTGCTGCAAATTCTATATTTTCTAAACTCAGTGATTAATTGTTCTTGGGTTTTGTTTTGTTTTTATCACTGTGCCTTTCTGTGCCTGTCCCTATTTTCCGATTGTGCTGTGACCAGTAATCTATACAGAAAATATCAGAAATGGGTTCATAGATTTAATTGTAGACACATTTCTGGTGGATTTCTGTTAGTGACAATGACATGTAAAATGCATGTGATGAGTCTGACAGCTTTATATACAAACAGCACCATGACACGAATGCACTGTACTGTTTTAGTGCTTGGCCCTCTATTAGCACATGCCTCCAGACACATACTCAATTTGAACAATTTCCTTTAGGTTTGTTATGTGTTGCTATGCAGATGTCCTGTCATTGGAGGTGAAAGGGACTACTTATTCAGTGTCCTTTAAAATGCAGAACAATAGCTTTGTAATTGTCACTTTAAAACAGCAATGTTACCATAGAGAGCAAAACATTGGGTCAGTGGATAACAATGAAAACTATGGACCTGAGCAATCATGCCTTATTCTAAAATCATTTTCTTTTCTCCACAATATTTTGTAGTTCCTAATTTTTCCAGTACACATATGGGCATATACCAAGTATACAAAGGGCGCATTATGTGACCTCCTAGATCTCTGAACTACAACGTACAGGCAACCCCAATCTCTGGGACCTAAGCCATGCTAAATAATATTGCATGTCACTAATCATTATTGTACACTTATTATTATTTCAGTTACTTATATAGCGCCATCAATTTATGCAGCGCTTTACATGTACATTGTACATTCACATCAGTCCCTACCCTCAAGGAGCTTACAATCTAAGGTGCACTTGAATTTAAATCTTGTGTACTTGGTCATTGATGAAAAACGTCTATTACTATAAACTATTCCAGGATCTATATCTTGCTGCCCAACCTGTGGTCAACGGCACGTACTGTGCAGCCCTCAGGGGGTCCAGCAGGCAGTAGCCAATGTTTTCCCTAGAAATGCTTGCTCAGGCCAGTAAAAGAAAAAAAAAAGCACTAGGCTATTTTCTGCCAGATGGTTTGGGTTTACTTTTTTTGTACTATAGATTTCTTTTTTTTATGCATTTCTCCTTTTACAATGGCTTTTGTTTAGAGGAATACCACATTTGGTGCCAGTTTTTTTAAAATTGGCCATTGGCAATACAATTGTGGAAGCATTAATTTACCAAGGGGTTGTAATTAGGGATGAGCTCTGTTCGGATCCTAGTTGGAATCCACTTGAGTGATTCTGCAAGTTAACTGCCACTGTACTGGAGCAATGAATACATAGTTATATAGTTACATAGTTAACCTGGTTGGAAAAAAAAAACCATCCAGTTCATCCCACAGAAAAAAAAAAAACCACACGCAAATGGATCAAAAATTCTATCTACACAATCCTATACCAGCAGTTCATCCAGAGGGAGGCAAAAAAACCCTAAAAAGGCATTATACAATTTTCTCCAGCTTTTCTTCCTGATCCCCCAAGAAGCAATTGGATATTTCCTGGATCAACTTTACCTATAAATATTAGTATTCAGTTATATTTTTTGCATTTAGGAAAGAATCCAGGCCTTTTTTTAAAGCACTCTACTGAGCTGACCAGAACCAGCTCTTGAGGGAGTCTATTTCACATTTTCACAGCTCTTATGCCACGTACACACGAGTGGACTTTACAGCAGACTTTGCCCGGCGGACGGGATTTAGTTGGACAATTCGATCGTGTGTGGGCTCCAGCGGAGTTTGTTTGCTCAAAAGTTGGACGGACTTAGATTTGAAACATGTTTTAAATCTATCCGTCGAACTCGAGTCCGGTCGAAAAGTCCGCTCGTCTGTATGCTAGTTCGACGGACAAAAAGCCACGCTAGGGCAGCTATTGGCTACTGGCTATGAACTTCCTTATTTTAGTCCGGTCGTACGTCATCACGTACAAATTCGACAGACTTTGGTGAATTGTGTGTAGGCAAGTCCGTTCATTCAGAAAGTCCGTCGTAAAGTACGTCGTAAAGTACGTCGGGCAAAGTCTGCCGTAAAGTCCAACCGTGTGTACATGGCATTACTGTGAAAAAGCCTTTCTGTATTTGAGGGTTAAATCTCTTTTACTCCAAATATAAAGATTGCCCATTGTATACTGTATGTGCGGCTGCAAGGTGGGAAATGCCCTGCACCCATATGATTGGCCCAGTACAGGTGACCGCTTCCTAGCGGGATGCTCAGATGACTTCTGACTTGGATCCAAACATGACCGAATTCATTATTATATATATATATATTATGGTAGTGATAGAAATCTGTAGCAGTTCAGTGTTGTCTGCTGTCTCTGGCTCTCTCTTACAGCATGAGCTTAGTCTCCAACCACTCCTATAGAATGTCTGCCGTTAATGATAATTTTCTTTAGCGTGATGACAATCTGAAGTTTTTCTGTAGAATTACAAACACTGAGAGCCTATTTAGATCTATGTGTGTGTGTAGAGGTGTCTTTTGTAGTGTTAGGCAGGTGCATTGTCATGCATCAAAGTGCTTCTCCTTTGTGTGTTGACATACGTTTTGATGTGCATTGATTTTTCAATGCGATTTTGAAGTTCAAATTTGGAATGGATAGAGATAACAACCATTAATCAAGCCTTGTTAATACCTTACCAATGTATTCAAATGCATGTTATACATTGAGGATACATTGCCATTGACTTCTATGGGTCTCCCAACTAACTTAAATGCAGAATAAATCCAGACATGTCATATTTTCTAAAAACACACTGCTCTGTAATGCTAAGGTGGGAGCAGACACTATCTTTATTATGAAGAACCACAATATCTGTGTTTTAGAGCGTCAGAAAGCGTGCAGTAAAATGCAACAATGTAAATGGTCCCTAATGTCAGGGGTGGCACTTGAGATCCCCTATATCTTGTAATCTGTCCACTAATGACTAAATGCTTTGATCCTAGCACCCATGGTATGACCAAATCTGGCAAAGGTTTATGCTCGGACTAAATGGGCTGAGAAAAAGGATCATATTGATTAACTGCTTTGGCAGCTACTCCATAAATTGCATTAGAAATTAACAAACATAGCGAGTGCCAAAGATATTTTCTCCTATTGTTGAGTGTGTAATAGGTGTTGTGCATCCATAGGCGTGCGCACAGGGTGTGCCAGGTGTGCCCTGGCACACCCTAATCACCCTGTGCAACACAGACTCCCCCTACTGCCCTGGCTTACCCCCCCATTTTCTCCTGAAGCGCTACCGGCTTCTCTCCTCTCCCGTCAGCTGTTGCTGCGAGGATGTTTTAGGATGAGTGGGGAAAGAGGTGGCTAAATATGTAATTTACCGGCCCATTTCCTTTCTGAATGAACATCGTGAGTGATGGGTAGTGTGTGTTTGCGTTTTGGGGTGTACACCGTAATGCAATAGGCTGCGCATACCTATGTTTGCATCACTTAATTAAAGCCCATAGTATGACAAACAGAAAATATATGCTCAGGAGGGAAAGCTTGGTGAGGTATGTATCACTGCTGGAGGCATATATTCAGGACATGGTACCTTATGGCATTTGGTTATTCTTCTGGCCCAGTAGCTTGTTCCTAGCAGTTTTGTTCCAGTTTTCTAACCTACAATGAGTTAACAGGTAAATGCTGTGGTCACACACTGTCTGAGCAGCCACGGTTGTTAAGCGATTAAGCTGCCCATTCATTCTGCAGGTGCAAAACTAGCTGACAAAGTGTTTGCCCGTTACATAAGACGTCCTCCACAATCTAACACTTAACTGCCTGCTGCAGGACAGTACGGAAGTTTGTATTTCATACTGTATATTGCCACTGTATTAACAACCATAATTCTGTTTTTTTTGCATCCTACTTAAAAAATTAAGGTCCAGATTGCTATTAAGATGGCAGAAAAATCAGAGAATGATCACATGTGCAGACACAACCATACCATTAAAATATTTTTTTTTCAAAGACCCGCACATTAATATTAATACTCCTGTCTTGTGAGTGTATATTTTTTTCAATGCAAACGGCAGACAGACGGCAACAACATCTGATCTGTGGTGTTCATGAGATAATGGTCATTTAATCCATCCTATGGAATAATCAAAAAGTGTCTTTGACATGTACAGATCCTTTCTCATCTTTTTAGATACTTCTGAATGGTTATTGCTGGGGAAGAGGAGTCAACCTGATGGATTTGAGTTTCCTGCCTGCCACTGGACTCCTGAGGAGCCTTTAAACACAATGGCTGTGTAGAGCTATGGACTACCAGCAGAAGGCACCATACTTTTCAGTGTTTCTAGACATCGCTTGTCCCTTTGGTTATCAGCGTAACGAGTGACCTCATGTTAGTGTGCCCAACAAAGTGAATTATGGGACGTATAGTTCTCCTTCAGATAGTTGCTTTGCACCAATGTACCCTAAGACTACACATCCCAGGGATCTTTGTTGTAACATGAAGATTGCTGGGAGTAGCTATAAAAAGGAGCGGAAAGCCTGGGCAGAGTTTCTTCCTCCTTAGCCTTACGCAAGACGGACCTCTCTGCAATGGACAGGCCTCGGAGTCTTACTTCCAACTTGAGGCTCAAGGGGCCTAGCTCTGCTACTCAGAAATCCTGTCGCTAACTTCACTCGGATTGCCTCAGTGTGGGTGCGTGTGGCAAGCTTCATCTAGGAGGAACGAGACCACGAATCCTGTGCACGAGTGCCCCTACACTGGTTCCTGTCCAGAAGACATCGGAGTGATTTGGTCGTTGGTGAGAGAGCAAACTGCACGACTTTTATCTAGTCATTATCACTATTACACAGACACTTTGCACAGACATCTTTACCCAAGAACACTTTACTGCATTGCTGGAACACTGTGCTCAGACACCTTTAAATATTTAGCATAAGGAATCTATTGCTTTCATCATAACCAAATGGATTACAATTAACGAGCTCCAACTAGCTAGCGAAGAACGTCAGATCTGCAATGTGGAACTCTTTTGCCATTACTTATAGGACCCTCTGTAGACTCGCTCCTTTTTTTTAGGATAGCGTAAGTTGGCTAGATTACATCTTTCTCAGTGTGACAGTATAAGTAGTTAACTGAAACATCCGCTAGGAGGTGATTTCTGATCTAAAGAGAGTACACATAACTCTATATAATATTGTTGTTGCTGAACCATAGTCTTGTGTCATTGGGAGGAATTTGTTTGCTGAGTTGACGCTGTTATCTCGGCTCAGCGGATTTATTACTTTTCTCTTTGAAATAACTTTCCCTTATTTGGTTCAAGTAAAATATTTCAGAACCTAATCATATTGAGTTGTTTGATTATTGACACACAGTACTACAAGGATAATTGAAACCCAGAGTGTCAGATGGGTTGGAAGGTTCACTTGGTCATGGCCGTGCAGATGAGCAGGTAATTCTCAGCAGTCCCCTAGGGGGCCGTGCTACAGTTGCAAATAATAATGTAAGTATGATAAAAAAGCCAATGACACGTGTCACTGAGAGCTAGCATGTTAAAAAATTCACATGCATAGGTGTTAATAGGGCCTTACTGCATGCTTTAGATTTATCATTAATTATAATATTGTAGTATTATCTACAGCATATTTTTTTTCATAAGAGTGTGGGCTGGGCCTACTCGCCCCGGAAGGTGGGGGTACCTTTCGTGCAGAGGTCGCTCATTAATGCCCAAGACCAGGAGGAGACTGTGGTTATGTGAAAAATCTAACATTAAGGCTGTTCCCATGACTTAGAGATGAGCCTTCACTGTGTGTAGTAAAATAACATACAGACTCCTTCTGTAACATGTCTTTTCTCATGTCACTGCACACTGTAACTGTTGTATGTGGCATTAGGAGCGAAGTGCTGACCAGCGCCCACTCCACCAGTCTAGCGTACCTCTGTTACCTCACTCCCATGGGGTCCTGCAGTGCACATAACACGGACCTCATGCATGCACTTAAGTCCTTCACTTCCGTACCTATGTGACCAGGCCATGTATCTCCACCGTTCCAGCTGCTATTGGAAACGACTGGTTGCTTTGTGTCTATCTTGAATTGCAGAGTTAACCTTTGGTAGTGGTGTTACTTCATACCCCTATGTGCTTTTACAGACTTTGGTTCTTTAGATATGCCAGAACCCATATACACCCCTTTATTAACTTTAGACCAGGCTCAGAACAGTTGATACAACTTTACTGAAAAGACTTCAACATTACAGTCCAATATGAACAAAGTCAAATCCCTAACTATAGCTGTGTGGAGGTGATAGTCCATGCTGGTGTTCTCCATGACTTGGATGATCTCCGGAACCCCCGGTACCTCCAACGGATTTGCAAGATGCAGCCGTCCCAAGATCGTGAATCAAGCCGAGAGCCGAGCCAAGACAAGTCAAGTGCCCTGGACCTCAGCCTTCCCCCTTTTTATAGCACAGGTGGGCTCACTAGGACCAAAAAGCCCGGGAACTGAGCACATATATTTAACTCTTTCCCCCCAGCCTGGGTCAGCCTCCAACAAGTGCAAAATAAGACAGCCTGCCTTCATGCAGGGTAACCTTAAAATTATTACTAAATATACTGTATGCGTTAACAAGATTGATGTAGTGCTTGCCTTATAATTTAAATCTCATTCATTTGCTATAAACCTATATACCTGGTGATCCTGCCAGTTCTTCTTGTTTCCACTTTCAGTCTGACCACACCAAGGACAGAAGCAGATCTGTGCTGGTATGCACAGTTTGCATTCCTGGGTTTGCTGCTCAGGCATACAGGACACTGTGTCAATGCATGGCATGCCTATACACCTGGGGTCAGTGTTGCTCTCACACTGCCTGTTCTGCCCTGCTCTGTTGATTGACAGCATCTCTGACAGCATTGCTGTCAAAACTCCACTGCTGAAAATTTGGCAATGGTGAAGAAGCATGGGAAGTGAGGCTATGGGGTCATGTAACTACAGAATAAAAACCTTAACAAAATGAAACCATGGAAAGGTTAACAGGCATACACAGTGGAACTGTATTGTACTGAAGAAAATTATATAACAAAAATGTTTTCCTTGATAATTATACTGCCTTGTCTTACAGTATAAAATGTATTGAAAAAGGAGAGTAACACTTTAACTATGTAACAGGGAACAGTTTAAATCCCAGGCAGCAAGACCTGTGAAACTTTGCCCTTTGACACAGAGATAACACACAGTGTGACACTTCTGTAGCTCTGAAAGCAGCACAGTTAAAGTAGAACTATAAGCAAAACTTTTTTTTTCTCATTTTGGATGTAGTAAAGGAAGGTTATAACCCCTGTAACTTTTGCCATTTGTGTCCCATTGGGGAGATTTCCCTTCACTTCCTATAACCAAAACAGGAAGTGATAGGAAATCCCTGCAAATTGAAGAGAACCCCTTGTGGACTCCCAGGTCACCAGAACAAGTGTTCTCACTGGAAGATTCCCCCTCTATTACTTTTCTAGGGGCAACCCAAAGTTTGGCATTTTCTTTTATTTTCACTTTTGATGATAATCCCTCTTCACTCTATCCAAAACTACATAAAAAAGTTTTTTTAGTTACACTTTAGGCATGCTCAGTGAAACGTTATTTCCAATCTATCAGCACACACATGCATTAATTCCTGTAAGGTGTTAAATGATTATACTGTCTTCGGGAAGTTCTGTTTGCTAGTTGTAAATTTTATTTGTATAGGATTTTCCGTCATGGGGTTGAGAAAACAAAGACGTCAAGAAAGCAAATACATCTGAAATAGTAAGTGCAAACAGTGCACATAGCGGTAATAGGCCAATCAATACAATATAGGAAGAGAAGGGGAACAATGGATGAAACCAAAACCGGGTTTATCATATAAGCTTAACAATTGTGTAATAATGCGTAATTGTAAGTAAAAGATAAGAAAGATTTAAGTTGTATTTTCTATCTTGTTTGGTAAAGCTGTAGTCACAATGATTAGTTTATAGCATTGTTTTCTTCAATAATAATTCAACGATCACAAATACACTATATTACCAAAAGTATTGGGACACCTGCCTTTACACACACATGAACTTGAATGGCATCCCAATCTTGGTCCGTAAGGTTCAATATTGAGTTGGCCCATCCTTTGCCGCTATAACAGCTTCAACTCTTCTGGGAAGGCTGTCCACAAGGTTTAGGAGTGTGTCAATGGGAAGGTTTGACCATTCTTCTAGAAGCGCATTTGTGAGGTCAGGCACTGATGTGGACGAGAAGGCCTGTCTTGCAGTCTCCGCTCTAATTCATGCCAAAGGTATTTATCGGGTTGAGGTCAGGACTCTGTGCAGGCTAGTCAAGTTCCTCCACCCCAAACATGCTCATCTATATCTTTACAAGCCTTGCTTTGTGCACTGGTCCAAATCATTTGGTGGAGGGGGGATTAGGGTGTGGGGTTGTTTTTCAGGGGTTGGGCTTGGCCCCTTACTTCCAGTGAGGGGAACTCCTAAGACGTCAGCATACAAGACATTTTGTACAATTTCATGCTCCTAACTTTATGGGAACAGTTTGGGGATGGGCTCCTTCCTGTTCCAACATGACTGCGCACCAGTGCACAAAGCTAGGTCCATACAGTCATGTTGGAACAGGAAAGGGACCATCCCCAAACTGTTCCCCCAAAGTTAGGAGCATGAAATTGTCCAAAATGTCTTGGTATGCTGATGCCTTAAGAGTTTGCTTCACTGGAACTAAGGGGCCAAGCCCAACCCCTGAAAGACAACCCCACGCCATAATTCCCCCTCCACTGAATGATTTGGACCAGTGCACAAAGCAAGGTCCATAAAGACATGGATGAGTGAGTTTGGGGTGCAGGAACTTGACTGGCCTGCACAGAGTCCTGACCTCAACCCGATAGAACACCTTTGGGATGAATTAAAGTGGGGACTGCGAGCCAGGCCTTCTAGTCCAACATCAGTGCCTGACCTCACAAATGTGCTTCTGGAAGAAAGGTCAAACATTCCCATAGACACACTCCTAAACCTTGTGGACAGCCTTCCCAGAAGAGTTGAAGTTGTTGTAGCTGCAAAGGGTGGGCCAACTCAATATTGAACCCTACGGACTAAGACTGGGATGTCAATAAAGTTCATGTGTGTGTAAAGGCAGGTGTCACAATACTTTTGGTAATCTAGTGTATATACCCAAAGAATCTGTTATCTTTACAGCTTGATTTATATCCATAGAGTTTACATAGACAACTTAATCTGTCACATGATATTACTATATTGGAGTACCATATTCCTTCATGTACACTGTCTGAAAATGATTGATTAGGGCAGTGATGGCGAACCTTGGCACCCCAGATGTTTGGGAACTACATTTCCCATGATGCTCCACTACACTGCAGAGTGCATGAGCATCATGGGAAATGTATTTCCAAAACATCTGGGGTGCCAAGGTTCACCATCACTGGATTAGGGAATGCTGCTGTACATATACAACTCTATTATTACAGATGGGTAGAAGGCATCCCTTACCTATGTTTCACCCACGTTTCACAACCATTAAAGTGGAACTCTAGTCAGATTTAAAAATGAAAAAGAATATCCAAGAAGTGCAATGTGTCAACTTACCTCCAATCCTTGTTTCAGTGCCCTGTTCCTCCAACAGTTGGGCTGTCACTAGCCCTTGACAATTAGGATCCAGTAAGTTGGTAAGACCACAAACAAATGGCAATGACCGTAATGTCACAGCAATTCAATGTGTCTGGCTTGCATGTTTCCAGATAAAAGTGTGTATAAGGGCGCTCTGAGTAACAGACCAAGCAGATATCAGTCTATGTAGAAATAGAAGAAGGTCTTCATTCACTTCCGGCACTTGAAGAGAGAAGCAAACTCTGGAAGTAAAATGAAAAGAAAAAAAAGGCGCCTGTAAGTGCAGAAGTAAAACTTTATATTTCTCAAAAGGGCTAAAAACACTTACAAAAGCGTGGATGGGTAGGAGCCCCTTTTGGGAAATATAAAGTTTTAATTCTGCACTTACAGGAGCCTTTTTTTCTTTTCATTCGGCTTGCATGTTTCCAACACCTTGATGAGTATGTGATATGTAAACCTAGAGCAAGCCTTCCACATGATTAGCATGATTCGAAATAATATCACAGAGTAAATATGGTGAAAGCTTCCCATACACACAGCGAAAAATGAATAATCAGTCATAGATCTGATAGATCTCTAATGCACTTTCTCAATATTCTAATTGTTCAACAGACCTTGGGAAAAAATCAGTTTTGTCAAATTTAACTGGATGTTGTGCAAAGACATTAATTAATTGGATTGTCAATTTAGAGCAACCTTTCTCGGCCAGGGTTCAATGGAACTCTAAAGTTCCTCCTGAGGTTGCTAGGAGTTCCTTGAGCAAAGAATTGGTGAAGAACCTGAAAATGATCCCAAAGGTTCCTCCATGACATAAGGTTAAGAAAGACCGACTTTCTGAAAGAAACAACTGCTCTGTAGAATAGATCAATAAATCACACAGATTTGTAGTTCCATGTATGGCCAACATACATTTTTTTTTAGCTAACAGGTAGTTCCTCTTCTTCTCATACGTAGTATTCACTAGATACTTTAACCATGATAAGTGATGAAGACCTCTTACATAGGAGCATAAGCTTGTCGCTACAAATAGGACCATATACAATTGCGAAAAGTTTTGGAAAAGAAAGTTTTACCTTTAAGTGGCTTTAGCAGATTAGTGTTCATTAAAGGAATTAAGTTCGTAATTGCCTGTATCAGGCTGCAGACAAGTGCTGTAAGTGGATATATGAGATGGCTTACCTTGTCTTGTGCTCACAGCTCCATGAGGATGCTTCCTCCTCCAGTCTGCCAGGACCTGCACAGCCACTTCTATAGAGTTGTGTTTGCATTCAAGTCTCCGTCTTATTAGGACTAGGTTGCTAGGTTACATTATTCTTGACAACAACCGGACAGCCCCCTCCTCTGCTTTCTGTGCCAGTTGACATGCAGTGTGACATTGGCAGGTCTCCTTCCTCTACTACGTGTCTAATAACTTCTAGAGAAAATCCTCAACCCTGCACATTTTCTTTGGCTATACACTACAATCTTGTAGTTCTAACCTGTTTGTTTTTTTTTAACCACAATGTTTTTTTTTTCTTGTCTGAACAAATATTACAACAGAATCAGAACAACCAAAATTCACAGATGGAATACACAAAAGAGGATTGTTCTACCCCCCAGTTTGTATTTTTGTCCATCCAGTCCTGAGGCTAAAGCCTCGTACACACAATCGGACTTTCCGATGGGAAATGCTGGATGTCAGGCTGTTGGCGGTAAATCCGACTGTTTGTACGCTCCATCGGACAATTGTTGTTGGATTTTCAGCAGACAAATGTTGGATGGCAGGTTTTACATTTTTACGCGGACAAATGTCTGTTGTCGGATTTTCCGAGCGTGTGTACACAAGTCCATCGGACAAAAGTCCAAAGTACAAACACGCATGCTCAGAAGCAAGGACGAGCCAGAAGTGGTCGGTCTTGTAAACTAGTGTTTGTAATAGAGAATTAACATTTGTGACGTGGCAAATTATGAAATCTCCAAATGCAGCGCACAATTCTCTTCTTCTTTAATGGGATAATAATGTCAATAAAGCTGCTTTGCTGGTGATACTGATGGAGTTATTGCAAACTAATTTTCAAAGGCTTTTTTTTTTCTAGTGATATCTAGAATAATATTGTTATGCTTTTTTTTTTTTTTATTTGGGCAAGTTACTACAACACCATTAACCTGTAGTTTTTAAGATCAAAGATACAACTATGTTGGGGCCACTAGGAATAATGTTAATGATAGGATTGCCAGATTAAAATAATGGCAAAAAGTGTGGAAAAAAAGAAAGCTAATGCAGCCACCACATCTAGGGACAGGTAAGCTTTAATACTATTAATTTTTGTTCTTGGGTTTAGATACACTTTAAGTTATAAATTGGGGCATAAATATCCTATGTAAAAAATAATCCAAAAATGGAACTCCGGCATTTCGGATTCCTCCCCCCCTCCAGTGCCACATTTGGCACCTTTCAGGGGGGAGGGGGGAGCAAATACCTGTCTAATACAGGTACAGTGGGGACGGAAAGTATTCAGACCCCCTTAAATTTTTCACTCTTTGTTATATTGCAGCCATTTGCTAAAATCATCATTTAAGTTCATTTTTTTCCTCATTAATGTACACACAGCACCCCATATTGACAGAAAAACACAGAATTGTTGAAATTTTTGCAGATTTATTAAAAAAGAAAAACTAAAATATCACATAGTCCTAAGTATTCAGACCCTTTGCTCAGTATTTAGTAGAAGCACCCTTTGATCTAATACAGCCATGAGTCTTTTTGGGAAAGATGCAACAAGTTTTTCACACCTGGATTTGGGGATTCTCTGCCATTCCTCCCTGCAGATCCTCTCCAGTTCTGTCAGGTTGGATGGTAAACGTTGGTGGACAGCCATTTTTAGGTCTCTCCAGAGATGCTCAATTGGGTTTAAGTCAGGGCTCTGGCTGGGCCATTCAAGAACAGTCACAGAGTTGTTGTATAGCCACTCCTTCATTATTTTAGCTGTGTGCTTAGGGTCATTGTCTTATTGGAAGGTAAACCTTCGGCCCAGTCTGAGGTCCTGAGCACTCTGGAGAAGGTTTTCATCCAGGATATCCCTGTACTTGGCTGCATTCATCTTTCCCTCAATTGCAACCAGTCGTCCTGTCCCTGCAGCTGAAAAATACCCCCACAGCATGATGCTGCCACCACCATGCTTCACTGTTGGGACTGTATTGGACAGGTGATGAGCAGTGCCTGGTTTTCTCCACACATACCGCTTAGAATGAAGGCCAAAAAGTTCTATCTTGGTCTCATGCAGGCTTTCACCAATGGATACCACCTGAGTTAAATATTTGAGTGTCACAGCAAAGGGTCTGAATACTTAGGACCGTGTAATATTTCAGTTTTTCTTTTTTAATAAATCTGCAAAAATGTCAACAATTCTGTGTTTTTCTGTCAATATGGGGTGCTGTGTGTACATTAATGAGGGAAAAAATGAACTTAAATGATTTTAGCAAATGGCTGCAATATAACAAAGAGAGAAAAATTTAAGTGGGTCTGAATACTTTCCATCCCAACTTTATTTGCTCCCACTTCCGGCGAAAGATCGCCGCAGAATCCGCAGCGATCTATGCCATGTCCGGCCTCTCCTCTGTCCCTTCCACATGTCCCAGAAGACAGCAGGGACCAGTCAGGACGCGCAGCACGACCCGCGCATGCGCAGTAGGGAACCAGGCTGTGAAGCTGCAAGGCTTCACCTCCTGATTACCTTACTGAAGATGCCGGGGCCTCCACCCAAGAGCTGAGGGACGGGTCGGCTTCGGGTGAGGACATCACAAGCGTCCTGGACAGGTAAGTGTCCTTATTTTAAAAGTCAGCAGCTACATAGTTACATAGTAGGTGAGGTTGAAAAAAGACACACGTCCATCAAGTCCAACCTGTGTGTGTGATTATATGTCAGTATTACATTGTATATCCCTGTATGTTGCGGTCGTTCAGGTGCTTATCTAATAGTTTCTTGAAGCTATCGATGCTCCCCGCTGAGACCACCGCCTGTGGAAGGGAATTCCACATCCTTGCCGCTCTTACAGTAAAGAACCCTCTATGTAGTTTAAGGTTAAACCTCTTTTCTTCTAATTTTAATGAGTGGCCACGAGTTTTGTTAAACTCCCTTCTGCGAAAAAGTTTTATCCCTATTGTGGGGTCCCCAGTATGGTATTTGTATATTGAAATCATATCCCCTCTCAAGTGTCTCTTCTCAAGAGAGAATAAGTTCAGTGTTTGCAACCTTTCTTCATAACTAATATCCTCCAGACCCTTTATTAGCTTTGTTGCCCCTCTTTGTACTCGCTCCATTTCCAGTACATCCTTCCTGAGGACTGGTGCCCAGAACTGGACAGCATACTCCAAGTGCGGCCAGACCAGAGACTTGTAGAGATATCGTTTTATCTCTGGAGGTGATCACCTTTTTAATGCATGCCAATATTCTGTATGCTTTGTTAGGCTCAGCAATGGCATGCAATGCCAAGCTGCTGCTATCATCCACTAGGATCCCCAGGTCCTTTTCCATCCTAGATTCCCCCAGAGGTTCTCCCCCCAGTGTATAGATTGCTCTGCCTATGTAAACAAGGGAGAACTCTGTCCTGTCAGCGGGGAAGTAATGGGTTTTCTTTCTATGCAAAACAGGAAATAAAATCCACTACTTCCCTTGGTGAAAGCACCTCCCACAGTACACCAAAACACTGGCTAGGAACACATTTAACACTTTGATTGCCCTAGATGTTTAACCCCTTCCCAGCCGGTGTCCTTAGTACAGTGATAGTGCTTATTTTTTGCACTGATTACTGTATTAGTGTCACTGTTCCCCAAGAAGTGTCCAATTGTCTGCCGCATTATCGCAGTCCCGCTATAAGCCGCTGATCACCGCCATAACCAGTAATAAATAAATAAAAATTCAACTATATATACCATAGTTTGTAGATACTTTAACTTTTGCATAAACCAATCAATTGGGATTTTTTTTACCAAAAATATGTAGCATAATATATATTGGCCTAAATTTATCAAGAAATTTGATTTTTTTTTTCTATTTTTCTTTTTATTGGATATGTTTCATATCAGAAAGTAAAAATATATTTTTTTTTTTTCAAAATTGTCGACTTTTTTGTTTTATATTTTAAAAAATAAAAAATGCAGTGGTGATCAAATACCACCAAAAGAAAGCTCTATCTGTGGGGGAAAAAAAGACATTTTATTTGTGTACAGCGTTGCATGGCCGCGCAATTGTCAGTTAAAGTAACGCAGTGCCATATCGCAAAAAAATTACCTGGTCATGAAGGGGGGTAAATCTTCCAGAGGTCAAGTGGTTAATAGGTTCTCTTTAAAGAGACATCAAGAATCTATCACTGAAAAATGCTTTCACATGGGGAGCTTTTCACCTTCTTGTGATAGCAGTACATTTTTTAAGGCTACTGCCTTTTTTCATATTTTTCATCATGTTACACCTATATTTAGTCACACAATAGAAGGTAGAATAAAAGAAAAAAGAAAAAAAATACATCTAGGCACCCCTGTTTTTTTTTGGTTTGTTTTTTTGGGTGGAGGATTCATTGATCTTCAGATTAAAAATATGCATTTTTAGCATGTGTTTTAAAAATGGAAAAACTATGCACCAAACAGTAATTCACAGCAATGGGAATATTTGGGCCTTTTGCTTTTGTATGCTTACAATCCTTATATTTTACAGCAGTCTGTACTTTACATGTGACATGGTAATTAGTTAACCACTTCAGCCCCGGAAAGATTTGCCCCTTCCTGACCAGGCCATTTTTTGCAGTACGGCACTGCGTCGCTTTAACTGACAATTGCACGGTCGTGCGGCATTGTACCCAAACAAAATGGATGTACTTTTTTTCCCTACAAAAAAGAGCTTTCTTTTGGTGGTATTTGATCACCTCTGCGGTTTCTAATGTCTGCAAAATGGGGGATAGATTTATGTCATATTATTTTTTTCATTATTTTTTTTTTTTTTAGTAATGGCGGCGATCTGCAACATTGCGGCGAACAGATCGGACACTTTTGACACTATTTTGGGACCACTGACATTTATACAGTGATCAGAGCTAAAAATAGCCATTGATTACTGTATACATGACACTGGCAGGGCAAGGGTTAACACTAGGGGGCGATCAAGGGGTTAACTGTATTCCCTAGGTGTGTTCCAACTATAGGGGGGGGTGGGACTGACTAAGGGAAGTGAGAGATTGGTGTTCATACTTAGTATGAACACACAATCTCTTTTCTCTCCCCTAAGAGAACTGGGATTTGTGTGTTTACAAACACAGATCCCGGTTCTCGCTCTGTCACGTGTGATCGCGGGTGTCACGCGCATCGGCCCTGGGGACACGTGGCGGGCGGGTGCGCGCTTCTCTGGCGGGGCGTGTGCGCCTGCTGCGTCTTCTGAAAGGAGCAACGTATGGCTACAGCGATTTGCCCAGCCGAGCCAACCTGCCGCAGTATAACTGCGGAGGCTAGTGGTTAAACAATAAACATCTATGAATAAATATTAACTGGTAAGTTACCCTTGCATGAAGGAAAACCTTTGGATGTGATCTTTCATTGACATCCCTGCAGGAGGTTGGGGCTGGGAGCAGGCTCATTTTAAAGAGTATTCCTGATATCTGTCTGTTTCACCACGTACTTGTGTTATAAAGTATCCTGTTCTCTCTGTATTTCTTCCTTTGTGTGAAATTATTGCTGATCCTACCAGTCCCCCTCAAACTGACCACTCTAGGCATAGAAGCACACCATCCCGCGCATGGTCAGTTTTCTGGCTGTGCTGGGGGCACAGTCTGCCTGCCCTCCAATGGCCAAGACTTGGGCTGACATTCCCCCCTGGACAGCTCTTTACTGGGAGGATCAGTGTATTGCCCTTTCTCTGCCTCCTGCTGACAGCCCCCAGTAACAGTAACAGATTCCCTTTAAACTGTTTTTAAAGTAGAATTACAGGTAACCCTTAAAATATCCCTCCTAACACCTATGTTTGCTGACCTGTATAGGAAAAATGTGCATACTTACCTATACAGTCACATGATCTCCCGTGTCAGCAAGTGGCCGGCTACAGGGGAGAGGAGAGTGAACTCTGACAACAGCTGGTAATGCCTAAGTGGCGACATTACCCATAGGCTTACATGGCCCATCCATTGTCGGCACTCCTTCCTCTCTCTTCTACAGCGGCGCAACTGGACAGGAGCGGCATGAAAATAGGTAAGAAAATACATCTTTCTTACACATGGTAGTCAGCATAAGTGTCAGTACAAACATATTCTCCTGCGCTCAAGGGTGGTGTAATGGGGCTCAATGTATCACAGGTTCTTGCTGGTTCAGATGCAAGCACAGGTTTTGCTGCCCTCTGAGGGTTGGGGGAAAAAACCCAGTGGAAATACTGTAAAACACATAAAAGAGCCCTGCGCATTACCCAAGTGGTATCTTTACCGCTTGCCGACAAGCCGACGTCTTTATACTGCAGCAGGTCGGCACGTTCCCGCAAACCGCCGTAGCTGTACGTTGGCCCTTTAAACGGAGATAGCAGTCCCATCCCCACACAGTTAGAACACGCTGAGGTAACACAGTTAACCCCTTGATCGCCCCCTAGTTTTAACCCCTTCCCTGCCAGTGACATTTACACAGTGATCAGTGCATTTTTATAGCACTGATCGCTGTATAATTGTCAACGGTCCCAAAAATGTGTCAAAAGTGTCCGATCTATCCGCCATAATGTCGCAGTCCCGATAAAAATTGCTGATCACCACCATTACTAGTAATAAAAAAAAAATAATAGAAATACCATAATTCTATAAATATACGCTTATTGTGATTTTTATTACCAAAAATATGTAGAAGAATACATGTCGGCCTAAACTGAGGAAAAATTTTTTTTTTTTTTTTTTTAAATTGGGGATATTTATTATAGCATAAAGTACAAAATATTGTGTTTGTTTTCAAAATTGTCGCTATTTTTTTTTTGTTTGTTTATAGCTCAAAAAATAAAAACCGCAGAGATGATCAAATACCACCAAAAGAAAGCTCTACTTGTGGGGAAAAAAGGTTGTCAATTTTATTTGAGTACAGAGTCGCACGACCGCACAATTGTCAGTTAAAGCGACGCAGTGCCGTATCGCAAAAAATGGCCTGGTCATTGAGCAGCCAAATCTTCCGGGGCTGAAGTGGTTAATAATGTATAAAAAGAAGTATACTCACAAACACATTAATGATAAAAGCATATCAAGGTCCGTAGAAGACACAAAGCAACCAGGTCACAAGACTGTTCCCTAGCGAGTTGGAGGAACTTCCAAATGGCTGATGTGTTTGAGAAAAAGGAGAGGGGATCCCCCTCGAAATGCATCAGCCATCTGGAAGTTCCTCCAACTTGCTAGGGAACAGTCTTGTGACCTGGTTGCTTTGTGTCTTCTACGGACCTTGATATGCTTTTATCATTAATGTGTTTGGGAGTATACTTCTTTTTACACAGTATTAAAGATACCACTTGGGTAATGCTCAAGGCTGGTGTGCCCTCCTTTTTTTTTTGTTTTATAGTCAGCATAAGTAATACGAGGGGGGAGGAAGTATTTTTAAAGTGGAACTTTGGTCAGAAAATTAGGTCCTAATAGATCATTTAATGCTGGCCCCTTTTGCAGATATAGCTTTGTAAAACTATGTAAAGCTATGTAAAACTTAATGTTAGTAAACCGTTACATATACCAACTGAAGTTACTTGCCTCAGGTGATACACAGAGATGAAACAAAGCCTCCTACATAAGTTGTACCTGCTTACCTGCAACCTTCTCCACTCTACAGCCATTCAAAGTCCAGAATTCATACAGTTTATCTGTGCTTTCAGAAAGCAGGAGGCGGAGAGCTGAAGTTATACTCTGCAGAGCTTGGTGAAAGCTGATTGGAGGGAAGGCACCCCCACCCCCCACCCCCACACAGTACACAGGGACAGAACTGAGGCTGTCAATCACAGGCGATGTGTTAGAGCTCACTCCCCTGTCACTTTTTTATCCCTTGCTATCAGGAAATCTTGTCAGAGTGACTCATACAGATAGAGGAACAAGGCAGCAGACACTTAGTGCTCTGGATTGAGACAAGTACACGCTATAGAGAGGTATATGCTTAGTTTCAACCACTTTAAAGTGATTATGAGGCTTCTTTTTTAAAATAATAAACATGTCATATTTACTTGCTCTGTACAATGATTTTGCACAGAGCAGCCCCGATCCTCCTATTCTGGGGTCACACACTGGCGCTCCTGGCTCGTCCTCTTCTGCGAGTGCCTCCATAGAAAGCCGCTTGCTATGGGGGCACTCCTGCTGGATCTCTTCCCCCTCAACAGCAGCAATGCTATGAACATCAGCACTGTAAAGCTTCTCCTCTCTAGCTGAGCCAGGACATAAAATCAAGGCTAGAAATGCACACATTTTAATTATAGCCAGTGATGTGTAGTTTGTGAGAACAACGGGAGGGGGAGAGATTCCAAATGGCAGGTGACTGCTTTGGGCTTCAGCAAAGTAATGGCCTCCAGCAAGAAGAAACAGGAGCAGTAATAGAAGGAATTTACAGCACACACTCATTTTGGTACCATAAACATTAACCATTTCCCAACTGCCCTACAGCAGATATACGGCTACAGGGCAGCCGTTCTGCACTTCCGCCTAGGGGGCGCACCACTTCTGCTGTGATTACTCACAGCAGAAGCCGATCTGCGGGTGCCAGGCAATAGATGTCTGTTGGCACCCGCCGATCATCGGGCAGAGACACAGGACAGAGCTCTGCCTATATAAACAAGGCAGAGCTCCGTTCTGACAGGGGGAATGTGATGGATTTTATGTCCTTGCAAAGCAGGGAATAAAATCCATCACTTCCCTTAGTAAAAAAAAAACAGCACGCATAGTACACAGAAGCACGGGTTGAGCACACACTTAACCGTTTGATCGCCCTAGATGTTTAACCCCTTCCCAGCCAGTGTGCATATTTTTAGCACTGATCACTTTATTAGAGTCACTGGTTTCCACAAAGTGTCAAAAGTGTCAGTGTCCGATTGTCCACCACAATATCGCAGTCCGATATAAGTCGCTGATCGCCACCATTACTAGCATAAAAGAAAAGCCATAAAAACATCCCATAGTTTGTAGATGCTATAACTTTTGCGTAAACCAATCAATATGCGCTTATTGGGATTTTTATTACCAAAAATATGTAGAAGAATACATATTGGCCTAAATTTATGAAGAAATTCGATTTTTTATTTTTTTATTTTTTATGTTTTATAGCAGAAAGTAAAACATAGTTTTTTTGTTTTTTTTTCAAAATTGTCAGTCTTTTTTTTTTGTTTATAGCGCAAAAAAAAAAAAAACCGCAGGGGTGATCAGATACAACCAAAAGAAAGCTCTGTTTGTAGGGAAAAAAAATTATTTGGGTACAGTGTCGCATGACCGTACAATTGTCAGTTAAACTAAAGCAGTGACATATTGCAAAAAAATGGCCTGGTCATTAAGGGGGGGGGTAAATCTTCCGGAGGTCAAGTGGTTAATGTGGAATGTATGGTCTTTTGTTAAAGAAAATAAATTGTTATCAAACTGTTATGGATAAAGTTCTGCTTTAGGATTATCTAGGGTTATCCCAGGATTCTACTTCAAAAATAACTGTGAACTATCAAAGAAAATGATTGAAAGGTATAACTGCTTTCATCTACAGGTAATATAAACCACAGCTGCTGTGCTGCTTTAATGGATATCTCCATATTTGCAATACTGTACAGGTTTTTGTAGAACATGTCTTTAACGCCCTTCTGTTTTAATATTTACAGACCATTGTTTCTACTGTTTGACAAACGTATTGGTTAATAAAAGCTGTCTGCAGGAGGTATGATATCACATGCTGATTCCCAGCTACACAGGTTGCTGAATTGTTAATAGAAGTGCTGTATTATGCGTTTTATAGTGATGATCCTTCTACGTAGGCATGTTTTCCATTCAATGGTTCTACTTAAAAGCCGTTGAACCTAAAAGAAAGCAAATTACTGTTACATTTAAAGTGAACTTGAACTAAAAAAAGAGAAAATGTGTTTTATGAAATGTAATATCTAAAATGTTTATTGTGCCTAAGAAGTACCTTGAAGAATTTACCTTTTTGTATTAAATACATTCAATGGAGTGAATTTCTTTTTTTTCCCTGTGCATTTAGACTTATTGCTGTATATGTGCTGTGTGAGCGACACTTCTGCTATGTATTTTCAAAAAATATACTATATTACCAAAAGTATTGTGACGCCTGCCTTTTACACGCACATGAACTGTAATGGCATCCTAGTCTTAGTCCGTAGGGTTCAATATTGAGTTGGTCCATCCTTTGCAGCTACAACAGATTCAACTCTTATAGGAAGGCTGTCCACAAGGTTTAGGAGTGCGATGATAGAGTGTTGAGTATAGCCCCACATATTATACAGTAGTAAATCTGTATAAGAGTACCATCATCCAGATTGATATATAAACAAAAAGGGGGGTGAACATGTGGGGGAAGTTACCAAGGCTGGCCAATACACATAAACACCCAGAGGGATTAAATGGACTTTCTCGGTACTGGTACAATAACAAGATTGATCTGGTAAAATACAACATTTTTATTCTATAACAAAATACAAAAAATGTTTTAAAATAGATATGTGACAAAATATACACCACACATAACTAACTGACAACAGGTATCCCCATGGAGTTTCTGTTAGGGTGGGGTATAGAAATTTCCTCAAAAATTCCTCTATCGGTTTCGTGGTATAAACCGCTTCTTCAGCAGGATAGGAGGTCTAAAAGAAAACAATACATTAAAAGCATACATACAGAAAAAATACAATAATTGCAAGGCATAGTGAGTGTTACAATCAATGTTCATACAAAGAAGTCTGCTCACCCGGATGGACTGGAAACCAGCTAGCCAGTCCAGTCCATCCAGGTGAGCAGACTTCTTTGTATGAACATTGATTGTAACACTCACTATGCCTGTGCATCACACATTTTCCATCGGATTTTCCGACACACAAAGTTTGAGAGCAGGCTATAAAATTTTCCGACAACAAAATCCGAATTTCCGATCGTGTGTACACAAATCCGACGCACAAAGTGCCACGCATGCTCAGAATAAATAAAGAGATGAAAGCTATTGGCTACTGCCCCGTTTATAGTCCCGACGTACGTGTTTTACGTCACCGCGTTCAGAATGATTGGATTTTACTACAACTTGGTTTGGCCATGTGTATGCAAGACAAGTTTGAGCCAACATCCGTCGGAAAAAATCCTAGGGTTTTGTTGTCGGAATGTTCGATCAATGTCCGACCGTGTGTACGGGGCATAAGACTGGGATGCCATTAAAGTTCATGTGCGTGTAAAGGCAGGTGTCCCAATACTTTTGGTAATTTAGTATATACCATATTTATCGGCGTATAACACGCACTTTTTTCCCTTTAAAATCAGGGGAAAATAGTGGGTGCGTGTTATACGGCGATCCCCACTAATTGTGAGCTATCGGCGGCGATCGCAGCCGACATTTACATAGCGAGTAGTTTTAAATATGGCGCCGCGGAGTTCGGAGGGACTCGGCGGAGCTGAACGAGCGCCACCGAAATCACAGAGCCGAGATACACATAGTCGAGTGTATTCTGCTCTTTCCGGCGCGGCTCATAGTCACTACCAGTCACGCCATTGGACCTGTGTTATGTCCATCATAGGGCGGGACTGGACGGGACTGTGAGCGGCGCCAGAAAGAGCCGAGTACACTCGACTATGTGTATCTCGGCGGCGTTCGTTCAGTTCCGCCGGCGCCGAGTCCCTCCGAACTCCACTGCGCCATATTTAAAACTACAACTACATGCAGCTATGTGTATGGCGGCGGCGGAAGGGATGGACACTGGGGGCAAGGCTGCACTGACCACTGGGGCAAGGCTGCACTGGGGCAAAGCTGCACTGACAAGGCTGCACTGGGGCAAAGCTGCACTGACAAGGCTGCAATGGACACTGGGTCAAGGCTGCACTGACACTAACAAGGCTGCAGATGAACACTGATGAGGCTGCATTGATGGGCATTTTAATGTAAGTTTCTTTTCCTTAAACTTCCCTCCTAAAAGTTTTTTTCCTTAAAATTCTCTCCTAAACTTGGGGTGCGTGTTATACGCCGGCGCGTGTTATACGCTGATAAATACGGTATATATATATATCTATCTATATATATAGATAGATATATAGATATATATATATATACATATATACACACAGTATCTCACAAAAGTGAGTACACCCCTCACATTTTTGCAAATATTTTCTTCTATCTTTTCATGTGACAACACTGAAGAAATGACACTTTGCTACAATGTAAAGTAGTGAGTGTACAGCTTGTATAACAGTGTAAATTTGTTGTCCCTTCAAAATAACTCAACACACAGCCATTAATGTCTAAACCTCTGGCAACAAAAGTGAGTACACCCCTAAGTGAAAATCTCCAAATGGGGCCCAAAGTGTCAATATTTTGTGTGGCCACCATTATTTTCCAGTACTGCCTTAACCCTCTTGGACATGGAGTTCACCAGAGCTTCACAGGTTGCCACCGGAGTCCTCTTCCACTCCTCCATGGCAACATCAGGGGGGTGGTGGATGTTAGAGACCTTGCGCTCCTTCACCTTCCGTTTGAGGATGCCCTACAGATGCTCAACAGGGTTTAGGTCTGAAGACATGCTTGGCCAGTCCATCACCTTTACCCTCCGCTTCTTTAGCAAGGCATTGGTCGTCTTGGAGGTGTGTTTGGGGTCGTAATCATGTTGGAATACTGCCCTGCGGCCCAGTCTCCGAAGGGAGGGGATCATGCTTTGCTTCAGTATGTCACAGTACATGTTGACATTCATGGTTCCCTCAATGAACTGTAGCTCCCCAGTGCCGGCAGCACTCATGCAGCCCCAGACCATGACACTCCCACCACCATGCTTGACTGTAGGCAAGACACACTTGTCTTTGTACTCCTTACCTGGTTGCCGCCACACACGCTTGACACGATCTGAACCAAATAAGTTTATCTTGGTCTCATCAGACCACAGAACATGATTCCAGTAATCCATGTGCTTAGTCTACTTGTCTTCAGCAAACTGTTTGCGGGCTTTCTTGTGCATAATCTTTAAAAGAGGCTTCCTTCTGGGGCGGCAGCCATGCAGACCAATTTTATGCAGTGTGCGGTGTATGGTCTGAGCACTGACAGGCTGACCCCCCACCCCTTCAACCTCTGCAGCAATGCTGGCAGCACTCATACGTCTATTTCCCAAAGACAACCTCTGGATATGACGCTGAGCACATGCACTCAACTTCTTTGGTCGACCATGGTGAAGCCTGTTCTGAGTGGAACCTGTCCTGTTAAACTGCTGTATGGTCTTGACCACCGTGCTGCAGCTCAGTTTCAGGGTCTTGGCAATCCTCTTGTAGCCTAGGCCATCTTTAGGTGGTAAATAAACTAACTTGATGCCTTATCTGCATTTAATTAGCCTCAGAACCTGTGTAATTAAAAGGTGTTCGGGTTTAAAGGGATGAGGTGGCAACTCTACCTATAGAGTTCTTTGCCATGAGGTGCCATGTTGAACTTCCAGTGACCAGTGTGAGAGAGTGAGAGCGAAAACATCAAATATAACACACCTGCTCCCCATTTACACCTGAGACTTTGTAACACTAACGAGTCACATGACACCGGGGAGGGAAAATGGTTAATTGGGCCCAATTTGGACATTTTCACTTGGGGTGTACTGACTTTTGTTGCCAGTAGTTTAGACATTAATGGCTGTGTGTTGAGTTATTTTGAGGGGACAGCAAATTTACACTGTTATACAAGCTGTACACTCACTACTTTACATTGTAGCAAAGTGTCATTTCTTCAGTGTTGTCACATGAAAAGATAGAAGATAATATTTACAAACGTGAGGGGTGTACTCACTTTTGTGAGATAATGTGTATAGATAAATATATAGATAGATATCTATACATATCTCTTTATATATATATATATATATATATATATATATATATATACATTTAGTAGTTGCATGATTAAATGTACACTGCAGGGGGGGGGGGAATTTGATTACTTATATAGAGTTGGAAAAAAAGGTATTTATATATATTTATTAATATCTATACACAAATGTTTGCCTTTTGTTTCAATTTTAAACCGAATAGGCTGTTTTACAAGGTGATCGTTTACAATCACTTTAATATACCTGCTGCTAGGTGGCTGACTGCTTTCTTCTCCCACCTCCACTGACATTACCATGCAAGCTTGAAAGAGCTGAGAAGCAAGTTGATGTTCCAATCTTTCCAAACAAGATCTTGCAATTGAGGGATCATGCCCACATGTCTCTCAATCATTGTTTGTTTAGGGTCACCTTAAAGTGTTACTAAACCCAGCACTCTGCATTCACTATTTATGGTCTCCCACAGTACACAGAACATGGAAATGCAATCGATTTAGTAAATATAAACTGCAAAATACCTTTTCTTATAAGCAGTTAGAGCAGTCTTGTGACTTCTATCAGTGTCTGGTCAAAGCTTGTAGGAGGAGTTTTCATTTTCCTCTGATCCTCTGTCTGCACAGTGCTGATTGGCCCTGTGCTGATCACATGCATTCTCCAAAGAAAAAAAAAAAATCTCTAGCAATACATACCAAACTGAGCATGTGCAGCCTGACTCCTAATGCTCTGTTCTATCAGGAGATGGGTTGGAGTCAGTTAAAGAAGAAGAGGATCATAGAAAACAGGATCACACAGCCTTTATACACAATAAAGAGGATTAACCCCTAGGTTCCACAGTGAGTATAACAAGCATGCTTTACTGAATATACACACTGATTTTACTGTAGTGGGTTTAGTAACGCTTTAAAGGGAAACTATAATTGTTTCAGTTTATTTTTGAAGGCTTAATCTTTTTTAAATAAATATTTATGTAGCAAAGCCCCGGGGCCCCTGAGGCCTAATGGTGATCTCCAGAGTTGGGGACAGTTGACATCATTCTATGTAGAGTGGGTTACAAGGCATGGTGGGTGTAATGCAAGATGAAATGGTGGGCCCCAGACACTTTTAGAATGCAAAAAAAGAGATTTATTGTCTCTTGAACAGAACTGGGGGACAGAGGGTTAGGGCCAGGTCTTTTGTCACCCCAAAAATGCCAATCCACCTGGCTCTCCTATCCTGGAAGTTATCCTTATAACACAAAAACCTGTGGGTACTGTAATTTGTGTGTATTGGGTAAAACATTTGTTGCCACAGCTACAGATCAATAATTCACTATACAGCAATATATTAACTGTGGCACAAACTATGTAATTTACATGATCACCTGTATTTTATGCAGCCTCCAAAATGTAGGCTGTACCACACGTCCTTCGAGAGCCCATATAGGGGAATATTATTGTGACACAAATAATCCAAATGCTAGAAATATCTGAAATGCAACACGTCACTTTAGAGAATGTCATCAGGGCGACCTTTCCTCATTCCGCTTTAGAGTAATAAAGTGGTTGTCTCACTCGCCCAGAGGAGGTGATAGGGAGAGAAGGCTACTGGGGAAAGAAGCATGGTGAATCTTTAGATTAAAAACTAAATTGCCTCGGGGGTTAAACCTGAGGTGGGATCTGGATTTGCATTTACATTAGAATGCCTCTTCCCAGTGCCTTCTCTCTTCTGATTTTTTTTTCACATACCTGGACTGCCATTTTCATATCTGGTTTTTATTTAATCTTTTTGTGTTTTATGGTGTTTTTTCTTATGTATATGTGCACGGATATATGCATGTGTGTGTACATATATGTGCACACAAGGTGTGTGAAAATGTAGTGGCATACACATGGTGGATCACACAGCATGTATTGCAGATGATTCTCGTTTTTTTGTTAATTGCCAGTGGCCAATTAAGACAATTAATGGGTGGAGCCTATGATCTTTAGAGCTACTATATATTTCAAAGTTTTATGTCTGTAATGTGGTTATGACTAAGGCCTTATAGGCTGAAACGCGTCAACTATTTTCATTTCCGTTTGTTCACTGTGGCTTGTAAATAAAAACGAAGAGTGCAGATCATTTTTCCTACATTACTTTACTCAGCTAGCGACTGTGGATCGAGCACCTGAGAGCTCTGCTATCTATATGTTGTATGGGTAGTAGCACTGAATTTTCTGTTTATACTTAGGGCCAGAACACACTTAAGCAGATGCAATAATAATTAGCAGACTCCGAGACATCTATAGGCAGACAGCTATACAGGTGAAGGCCTCCAGCTGGATACCGTTTCTGTATAGGTAGGACCGCTGTCTCCTATGGCAACAATCTTGTAGCAGTTACTAACGGTAGTTGTACTCAACTATTGGCAACACAAACAGTTCTCTTTACTCCACAGTCACTCACTTTGGATCTTTACTCAACAAACTCCCAGTCTTTATGGATCTACTAGCCACTGAATCCCTTGAGCTCTTTCACTTTTAGTATTCAGTATCTTCCTTAAGCTTCACCCCTGCTTCCCTGCTGGGTCCCTAGCTTGGCACTCTTTAAGCGTCACCACCGCTGACACGCTAGGTCAATGGCTTGGCACTCACTGATCCTCCACAAGCGTCACTTCTGCTGTCCTGCTGGGTCCCTGACTTGGCACTTGCTGAAGTTTTCTTCACCATCCCCGGCTGGCGAGAAGTCTGCTCTGGTACTGTCCTCAGCTTACTCACAGTAGTCTGCGTTAACAAGGTGGATGGTCCCTTAGTGACGACAGTTTCACCTCTACCTCCGACCACAGCTGGTTCCCCGGCCGGCGGAACCACTACTTCTGGTTGGACTACAAGCCCGCAGTCCAAACCCTACACTGCTTCTCCTGCTTCTGGATAGGTTCTCAGACAGCCTAGCAGCCAGATGTCCCCGGGATAGGCCTCAGGCTTCCAGCCTAGCAACCCCTGGGCAGCATAACATACATCCACCCAGACAGCCGTCCAGGTAGCACAGAACCCGGATCACCTGACTCCACCCAAATAAATAGGCTCTCCCAGCAGGCCACAGGAATTAAAGAAACCTCTGCCAATTGGCTGAGACACCCCATCCATTCATAATCTGTCCTTGCTTTGCCCTTGTCTTACCTAATGTCACCAGCTACCATGCCACCTAGTGACAGAGGAGAGAAGTGCAACAATTCCACAATTAAGGGAAAATTAATTGATCTCCTAACAATTGGCCAAGGCAACTATGGCCTGGCAACTAAATTTAATAGCAACCCTGCCTAAACTTCAGGGTGGTACATCTATGACATGACAAAGAATTCCCAGAGAATTGTGGGGTAATCAAAGAGCTAACACAGCACACACTGCCTACTTTGAGGCTCTATAGGTGTTCCTGCAGCAATGCTAAATGAGATATGTCATTGCCATTAATAATTCACATGTGCGTACTTTTAACTTGTATCTATTGCTTTCTGTAAACAGTAGCCTTTTTTACAGGCTGTAAGAGGATAGAAGAAGAAAACATGAGTCAAAGGCTTTATCTGCAGGTTTGAAGAAATTGATTATTGCAGTATTTTAACTTGATAAAAAATTTAGATATTTAAAAATGTTTTTAGTCTTGACCAAATTCAAATAAAAATGTGTACGAATGAATAATACTGTTTCATACAATCAGCAGATGGTTCGTGCTAGTAATATATTTATATGTAGATGCGAACATTAAAGTGTATATAGATGTAGCACCCTCCTAGGTAGGTGCTAGAAGAGAGTATTGTTTTTGATCTTTCTGCTTAACAGGAAAATGGCCAGGTAAAAATTAGAGTGCTCTCTGCCTACCAGAGAGCAGGCTCTATTGGTTAGGTCTGCTCATGGTACTCAGGTGCAGCTCAGCTTGTTCTGTCTGTCCCTCACTGGTCCAATAGGGAGGCATATTGGACAGTGGGAAGGGACCTGACAAGTGTGTGCACAGTCCTGGCAATTGGCAGAGGACAAGTGCTGCATTGCATGTTGGAATACTGTATATAAAGCCAGAGTACATGTGCTCAGAGTTAGTTGAGCCGGGGGAACAGAGTCCAGGAGGGAGGGGGCGGTCGTGCGGCCCTGGGTGGTCGACCCAGGGGCCTAGAGAGATAGAAGCTGAAGCCAGAGGCCCTGCAGAGCTGACTGGAAGGGAGACACCAGGAAGGATCTGATTCTGTCTACTGTGAGTACAGATCTATGTCTTCGGGGCCTGTGGAGTGAGGGCCGCCCCTTCAGCTAGAAGAGTCCGTGGACGGGTGTCAGTAAATAGGATGCTAGAGAGTTTTCTGAAGATAATGTAGTGCATCGAGTGTGCTGCTAGTGAGAGCAAAAAGGCTTAATTCCTCCATACATGTAGCTGTATGGTTAAAGCAGTGTGACTGCTTTCTACTAATAATCCGGTGAGGTCAAGTGAGAGTTGCCCTTATCCTTTGTGAATAGTTCCAGTTGGAGTATCCCACTCATTCCTTCTCCCATCCAAGTTCCAAAATAAAAAACAAAAATACAAATACCCTGGACTGGTCATTAAAGTAATGAGCAAGCGGGAGTAAGGGTGGGGCAAGTGGGAACCCCTAGCAACCAAGCGGGAACCCCTAGCAACCAAGCGGAAAACCCTCGGCAACCAAGTGGAAAACCCTCGGCAACCAAGTGGAAAACCCTCGGCAACCAAGTGGGAAACCCTCAGCAACCAAGTGGGAACCCTCAGCAACCAAGGGGGAATCCTCAGCAACCACGTGGGAACTAATAGCAACCAGCTGCAGGTAACAAGAGAGAGGCCTATGAAGTTAACACTCAGCCAGCCCTAAGGGGACAGTACTACTTATAACCAAAACTTATTTTGGGGTTTTGGATAAATTAGGACCTCTAAAAAACTCCCCTTCCACCGTGGAGCCCAGAACAGTGGTTAACAGTCAAGCCACAGTAGAGATGGAGGTATATCCATTTCCCGATCCCCTCTGTGATAAATGAAGCCAGAAGCAATGAGGATTTTGTCGCTTCTGGTTTAAAGCCTAGTACACACGGGCCAAATGTAGGGCAGCATAACTTTTGGCCCATGTGTATATCAGGTGTTCGACTGGCTTCTCTTGAAGGGTCATAACAGAAAAAGATCTGCCAACCAGCTCCCAATCAGTGCTCTCAGCCAATGTCTGAGAGCACTGACTGGAGTGTTCAGGCAAGGGGTCATCCCCCTGTCAGAACACAATAGCACAGCAGAGAGATTGTTGTACTAACATTGGATTGTTAGTACAGCGGCCCGACCTGAGCTGTCAGGTAGTAGTGTGTACGAGGCTAAAGAGCTAACAGATCTGCGTTGATCACCTGCTTTGAAGGGCAGGGGATATGCGTAGGTTCAACACACATGTGTTGGCAGTGATTGCATCATACATGTGATGTATCACCACAACATTGGAGTGAGAGCACTAACTTTAGTGCTAAAGCTCACTTTTAAATAAACTCATAACCTGTAACCACAGTTTACTATTCTTTGGTTATGAATGGACACAGTTGAGTAATCTATACCAATCACTCACTGTGTTCATTCAGAAAAGGAAGGGACTGATATAGGAAGAGCTCCCATACATGGTACTCCCTGTGATTCCAAGTTGATTTAATTACCTCAGGGGACCTTTTCAATTTAGTTTTGGCTGTTTACCCAGGACTTAGCTGACTAATTCCCTGTTACTTTACTCTCCCTTTGAATGAGTAAAACCAGAGAGAGCTAATCAATCTGCATTGTGTTGGTGTCTTATTTAAAGGTACATACAACATGTCAAGAGGGCTGGAAAGTTCACAGGGTCAAAGTGGCGCAAATGAACATGCAATTCTCAGCAACCCAGGGGGCAGTGCTACATTTGGGGGTTTGTCCAGGATGTTCTCTGCTGCAGGCCCCAGCCAGTCCAGACAAGAGCGGGTACATGAGAGAGAGATGCTGCTGCAGTCATCTGGGGGAGAACAAAAGGAGCGAAGCCCTGTTCTGGAGATCTCAGGAAGTAAGTGCTCTGAGAAGGAGATCCGACAGTGGGTAACAGCTTTAGTTCCAGAGCAGAGGGCCTATATTCTGGATGTGGAGGTAGAATTAACTCTGGATTATGTTGGAGTGTTGATGGAGTGGCAGTAAGAGATACCTGCCTGTTTCCGGGAAGAAGAAGAGGTGCCTTTAGCAGAAGGGGTTGTTGCTCGGGTGTTCCCACTGCAGGTGAGGGAAGAGACCGCAGAGGGACCACCACCACCAAAGGCCAGTGTGGGGAGCACAGGACCCGTTGGTGCAGATTTCTATGGGGCTAATGCTTCTCCTGCCTCGTTCTATGTGTATATGAGTCGGCTAGTTGAGAGCTTGGAGAAGAATGGCTTGGGCAATGCAAACCAAGGATACCTGAGACTCCGGTTCTTCTCAGGGCAGTTGCCAACTCCAGCCGGAGAGGAGGAGTTTGAGACCTGGATGAGTCAGGCCATCCAGGCAGTAGAGGAATGGAGTGTTCTGGAAGCTGTGAAGCAACAGGGACTTAGTGAGAGCCTTCGAGGCCCTGCAGCTGAAGTAATCCGTAATTTGAGAATGGGAAAGAAAGCTTGTGTCGCTATGAACTATATAGATGCTTTCGTTTCTGCTGTATTCGGAAGAGAAGATCTCGGTTCAATCACACTCACCAAAAAAGGGGGGAGAGACTCTCAAAGTACATTTCTCGAATAGACAGAATGCTACACTAGATTATCCTTAAGAAGGATATCGATCTGAAGGATGCTGATCAAACTCGTCTCGATCGAGTCTTACAAGGGGTCCGTCCAAACCATCCCATTGTCTTGAAACTATTACTGAAGGGAGCACGGACAGTCTACAGAAGTAGACACAAGGAGAGAGGCGCCTCTGGGTGCAGATATAGGACAAGCTTAATAACACTTAGTACAGGCAACTCACATTTGAGAAGTCATAAGTAGGTATGGATACCAGATTACCCCCATGCTGGGACTTATCCATGCCTACTTATGACTTCTCAAATGTGAGTTGCCTGTACTAAGTGTTATTAAACTTGTCCGATATTTGCACCCAGAGGCACCTCTCTCCTTGTGTCTTTTCAGTGTACTGGAACATGGTTTCTGTTCCCCCTTGACGGCAGCCCTGAGTGTGGGACACCCTATCACCATCCAATATGGTCCTTGGACTTTTAAATATACTGAAAGATCATGGACTCTTGCCATTTCATTATTATGTTTGCATAAATAACTATGCTTTTCATTTATGTTTAATAACACTGTGGGACACATATTGCTCTAGTTCCCTGCGCCTTTATTTGTATATGATGAAAGAAGTACGTGAGAAAGAGGCTTTGCAGGAGGAGAAGAGTCAAGGAATGAGAGAGTTGAGTGCCAGTGGAGGAAGGAGAGAGAAAGCATCTGCTCGTGTTTTCCATGCTGAAGCTGGTTTCTTGGATGAAGACAGTGAAACAGAACCAGAGCAAGAGGGAACTGTCAATCCAGACAACAAGAAGCCAGTTAGTGAATCGGGGCCAGTAGAATTGATGACCCAAGTTGCCCAGGCTCAAACCCAGATGTTTCATGCTTTTGATGCGAGTAATGGAGACTCAAGGGAAGATGCAAGAGCAAGAACTTCACCCAGGAGGGTCAAAGCCTTCCCAAATTAGGGGAAAGAGATGTTTTGGATGTGGGGAGGCTGGGCACTTCAAAGCGAATTGTCCTAAAGCAGGAATCAGCCCAGAGTTGCTTACAGAATTAGTATTAAAGTAGTATTGAAGTATTAAAAGTTTTACAGAAGATACTCTTCTTGAAGTCGGTGGGGAAACTTCCGGAGACCGTAATGAAGGAGCCAATTGAGCATCCCAGGGTAAAACAGAGCTCCAAACCTAGGAGGGAGGCCAAGAAGAAGCAGAAACCAAAGTCCTATACTCGTCCCCTTCCTCCTTGGCCTGCTTCTAAAAGTGAGTCCGGAGGGAAAGGACGACGGACACGGGAGATCAATGCACACCCTACTAGTTAAGCAGTTAAAGAGATTCTTCAGTCTTGAGAGAAGCTGATTATGACTCAGACTGTAGAGTCACAAGTGAGGAATCTGCCAAAGAACCAGGTAGGGTTTTCCCCAATAGTTTTGCTCCAAGTGGAAGGGATTTACACTCAAGCGCTATTAGATACCGGAACTCAGGTGACACTGTGATATAGGGATTTTTATGACAAACATCCGAAGCATATCCCCTTGTGTAGACTAGAGGAGCTGGAGATTTGGGGTATAGGTGTCAGGGCTGGGCTCAGCCCTTCCTTCTCAGAGCAGGCCGCTCAGCTGTCTGTTAGTTGCCAGCTCCAATTTTTTCCACAGTGACTCACCTGATGATGATATCCTGTTCATCAGTCTTGCTGGTTACTTAAGCTGTTCAGTTGAGTCCCTCTCTGCCTTCGCCTTGGTCAACACATCCAGATACTCTCTCCTATGTACCTGTTGAAGGCTTCCTTGGCTGACGTCCCTTCTGGTTTCTGATCTTGCTTGCTGTTCCACTATGCTGATTCTCCAGTTTCCTGATTTCCTGGCATGAAGTACGCTGATCTCTGGCTCCCTGCCGTCCTGGCTTGTCTGACTATCCGTTCCAATTACTGAACTCTGGCTATGATTTGACTACATTGCTCTGTTTATCTTTTACTATTATTATTAAACAAGTGTGATTTTTTTTAACTACACTTCTGTCTCAGTCTGATTCATGGTTTCTGACAATAGGTACTCAAAAGTTCCCTTATGATGGATATATCCCTATCAAGATAACATTCGATCCTTTCTTGGTTGGGAAACCAGAAACGTTTGATACCTTGGCCGTTGTTTGCTCTTGGCCCCCTGGGGCCAAAAGAAATTCCTTATTCATAGGAACTAGTACAAACCTTGTGAGAAGATTGAAAATAGAAGAAAAGTATTTTAATGGGGCTTTAAATGAGAGATAACGGGGCCATTCTGGAGTCCCCTTCTCCATCCCGGTTCAACAAGTGAGTAAAAAGAGCAGAAGGCAGGACTTTGACAAAGCACAGGGGAGCAATAGAACAAATTGAATGGAAAATAGCTTTTAATAGGTTCTGGTTGTCATGAAGTTCTCATATTCAATTATTTTAAATGATTTCATGCATTTTGCTATATATAAATATATTTACAGTTTTACAATTCATTAGAACCAAATATTGCACATTGTTTGACATTCCAACAAGGAGTTAGTATATATTGTGAGATACATGATGATTAAAACATGATTACATGAAATGACATAAGTAATTATACTGATTAGAGCAAGGCAAAAATATCACTGGATTGAAATAAATAAAGGGAACAAATGAAAAGGAACGGCCATTATGAGTTCAAAAATGTATACACTCGATTGTTGTTAGCTCTATGCGTTTCAAGGCCTTATAGCCTATATAGCCCATCATCAGGAGAAAACCCGTGGTAAATCTCTATAAGAAAAAAAACAATAGTAGTTGTGAAAAGATTGCTCACCCCATTGGCTATAGAGGGTGCTACTGTGAAGAGGATTCACCCCCAGCTGAGGCAGGCTTTCCAACGTGTAGTGCAGGAGCAGAAGGCACCTGCCAAAAGAGTGGGAAGACTGTGGTGACTGGATACTCAAGAGACAGTATTTCAAACCGGGGAAAGGACTTGTATGAAGGCCACCATCAAACTGTTCTGGGACCAGCCAGGTCCCTTTGTGGTATTACAAGCTGACCCATTGGAAGAAGATATCGGAATAGAACTGGTCCCAGAGATCTTGTCCACCAAGGCGTTACTGTCAGTGTTCAAAATGTTACCAGTCAGCCGGTCAGCCTGAAACCTCGTATGGTGAATGGGAGAGTGAGTGTGGCCACTCCAGTGATGGCAGATGACCTGATTCAAAGGGACCTTGGGAGGGAGTCTCCTGCCCAGTGTCCCACTTTGTCTCCCCAATAAGAAGAAAGGGTTTGAGCTCAGCTAGCCCGTGGAAAAGATGTTCTCTAAAAATGATTTTGATGTGGGCTGTGCCAAAAGTGCCCAACACCAAATTCGACTGAGTGAAGACAGGCCTTTTTGAGAGAGAGCTTGGCGAACCCCTTTGAATGATCTCGAGGATCTCTGGGAGCAGCTGGCTGAGTTGAAAAAGTCTGGAGTCATCAAAGAGTCCAGGAGGCCTTACACCTCCCCCATTGTGGTGGTGCGCAAGAAAAATGGGTCCATTCGGATGTGTATTGACTATAGAAATCTGAACAGAAGAACTATTCCTGATCAGTATACCACACCTCACATTGAAGATGCTTTGTAGTGTCTGTCTGGAGCCAAATGGTTCAGTGTGTTGGATCTGAAGAGTGGATGCTACCAGATACCTATGCATCCCGATGACTGAGAGAAGACAGCATTCATCAGCCCATTAGGGTTCTTTGAGTTTGATCGCATGCCACAGGTGTTGACGGGGGCCCCAGCCACCTTTCAGAGGTTGATGGAGAACACGGTGGGCAGCATGAATTTGATAGAGGTGCTCATGTACTTGGATGACATCTTTGTTTTTGGCAAGATGTTAGAGGAGCACAAAGCACGCCTCCAGAAAGTCTTCCAGGAGCTTCATGCAGAGGGACTTCAGTTACCTATTTGGGCCATGTGTGCTCAGCTGAAGGAGTAGCCACAGATCCACGAAAGCTGGAAGCCATCACCTCTTAGCCTCGACCAAGTACTGTTATCGAATTGAGGTAATTTCTAGGATTCTGTTCCTAGTATAGGAGATTTGTGAAGAACTTTGCACAAATTGAAACCTCTCAATCAGCTGTTGCAGAGGGAAGTGAGTGAAGGTTCACTTCAAGGGGCCCAAACAGTTGGGACCCAGAAAGCCACGTGAGTCTGTTCGGGATCAATGGATGCCGAAGTGTGAGAAGGCCTTTAGACGTTTAAAGGAGAGCCTCACTGAAGCGCCAGTCTTGGCCTACGCTGACCCTTCAAAGCCTTATAAGTTGCATGTGGTTGCTAGCTGAGATGGACTAGGGGGAGCTCTACATCAAGAGTCAAAAGGGAAGCTTCATCCAATAGCGTATGTGAGTCGGAGTCTCACCCCCCCCCCCCATTCTCTGCACAAGTTAGAGATTTTGGCCCTCAAGGGGGCAGTAGTAGACAAGACTATCTATATGGAGCTACATTTGTGGTCAAAACGGACAACAATCCTCTGACCTACCTCTTGTCTATAGCTAAATTGGATGCTACTGGACATCAGTGGTTGGCCACACTGTCAGAATTTCAATTCAGCCTGAAGTATTGGCCAGGAGCGGGAAACCAAGATGCAGATGCTTCATCCCGAAGACCGTATATCACAAACGTTGGCCTGAAGAACTGGGTTCATTTGCCTCCTGAGGGAGTACGTGCAGTGTGCCAGGGGGTAAAGCATCATCATAAGGGGGCCACAGAAGCTGAAGCTGTGGGAGTCACAGCTTCCTGTCACAGTGCCCTGGTGTTACTGTGATTTGACTCAAGCATGCAGCCAGGAACTGCTTCAACTGACCCCGGAAGACTTGAGAAGGGATTAACGTAAAGATCCACTATGTAACCTTGTTAAGAAGGCCTTGTTAGCTAGGGACTCTCAAATTCTACTAAATATTCCTATTGATGGCTCAAGAGTGGTTCATAAAGAATGGGAACGGATGCAGTTGGAAGATGGAGGCATATATAGGAAAGGCCCATCTGAGGAGCCCGAAGTGTTCACCAAATGTTTCTTCCTGAAAAGCACAGACTGGTCGCACTGATTGCTCTTTATGACGACCATGGACATTTGGGGCCAGACAGAACTTTTAAGCTAGTTAGGGATCGCTTTTATTGGCCATCTATGAGGACCGAAGTCGAAAGTTACTGTCGCTCCTGCATCCGGTGTATACAAAGAAAGACTTTGCCTGACAGGGCTGCCCTAATTGGCCATCTGCAGAGTCAGGGGCCGATGGAGCTGGTGTGCATTGATTTCTTGTGTCTCGATCTTGACCTGAGTGGGCGACGCAATGTCCTGGTTGTGACAGATCATTTCACCCGTTATGCTCAGGCCTTCCCTACCAAAGACACACAAGCTAGTACTGTTGCTAAAACTCTGGTGGAGAATTTTCTTGTCCATTACGGCCTACCTCAGCATTTTCGGATCAAGGCCGGGATTTCAAGAGCAAGTTGATAAAAAAGACTGTGTGAGCTCTTGAGCATTCAAAAATCTAGAACCACCCCTTATCGTCCCCAAGGAGACCCACAACAATGTTTTAACCGTACTCTATTGAACATGTTAGGAACCCTGCCTTTGGAAAAGAAGCAACATTGGGGTGACTAGATTACTGTCGTGGTCCACGCTTACAATAGCACAGTGAATGACTCCACTGTGTACTCTCCCTACCGGTTGATGTTCGAGAGAGAGTCTCGTTTGCCTGTGGATCTGGCTTTTGGAACATCCTTGGATCACACTTCTCAGGCCTCTTATCGGATATGTTGATAGACTTCGGAGAAGTTTGAAGACTACCTAATGAGAAAGCCAAGGAAGCATCCACCACTAGAGAGCAGAGAATCAAAAGGAACTTTGATCTAAAGGTGAGGGTTCAAGACTTTCAACCAGGAGATCGGGTGCTTTTGAGCAACTTAGGGGTGCCAGGAAAACATAAGTTGGCCGATCCATGGCGTCCTCAACCATACATTGTCTGCAAACGATTAGCAGGGCTGCCCGTTTACCACATCCACCCAGAAGGGAAGACGGGCCCACTCAAGACCTGGCATCGGAACCATTTGTTGCCCATATCTGAAGCCATTCAAGCCTCTCCACCTCCTGGCTCTGATGCACCCTGCTCTCCTATTTAGAGATCTAGAACTCGTCAGATACCTGAATCCATCTCCCAGGAGGCTGAAGAAGATGAGAGTGATGACGAAGAACTAACCCTTGACTGGTTATGGATTCCCCCACTTAAGGATACCACCAGAGTCCCTCGATCTCCAATGGGAGGCAGGAACAAAACATCTCAACCCAGAGGGGTAGAACCTCACCCTTTTGATGCAGAAGGGCGTATATGCTCCCCTGGGAGAGGGACTGGAGGGGTAAAACTAGAACCAACCAATAACCCTGAGGTACAAGAACTTGGAGAAGCTACAGCTTCCCTTGTCTCTGAAGCTGAAGGAGAGATTGCTCCTGAGAGTCTGGAAGAGCCAGAGCCTGGTTGCAGTTTGGGGGACAGATCGTGAACCTAAACCTTTGAAGGGTATATACTCAAGACTTAGAAAATCTGTCATCCTAAGAGACTGACCTACGACACCCTTGGACATAAGCTCTGATAAACTCATTTCCACAGCTCAACATTCTAGCCAAGTGTCAGCCTCTTCTACTAAGCCTTTGGTAGAGGATGACCCTGATCCGCCACCTGACACTACTGCATGGGTCACTAATCTATTACTGGCCTGTCATCAAAATGATTTAACTCTGTCTGATGGGGTATATAGTTTATTGTTAGAAAATCCATCTATTAGCCAGTTGTTTTCTACTGTTGGTAGTGGTTAGTAGAACAATTTGGTGCTTATCTTTAAGTGTACTAATCAATAGATGACTTAATGAGATTGTATCCTGTCTTCGGAGACCAAAAACTTTAAGTGGGGGGATGTAGCCAACGGCGGACTAAAGTTATTTGGCACTGCAGACCCTCTCCCTTAATAAACCATCTCTGTGTGTGCAACGTCGCTTGCTACACAAGGGGACATCACCACAGCGTTGCGGTAGCCCGATAGATCAGACGACTCACGGTCCCAGCAGCTGGTCTGGCATCTCTGCCTATTCTGCAGAATGACACACCAACTTGGATCGCTCTTCAGGAGGTTCCTATGCTGTTCTTCAGTTTGGTGAGAGGGCATCCACCCACCAACACAATCTCTGCCTTATCCTATTTCACAGAACACTGTATATAGAAACCTTACACCTGGAATTGCCTTATCCTATCTCACAGAACACTGTATACAGACACCTTACACCTGGAATTACTCTAAGGATTACTACTAGCCAGGCACAGCTGTTTTGCTTTGACTACATATCACCGTGCCACATTCAAGATTCTTGTTCTATGAGCTCCAACTTGCCGATGAAGATCATTGCAAGGCCTTGCATGGTGGACATTGTTATTCTATTGCTATTTGAAGGGACACACCCCTAAGATCTATAATACCCAGTCTCTCATTAGGATTAAAAGTATGATAGGCCAGCCTGGGGTTCCCCTTTTTGCAGTGATAGTATGGTTTAGTAGCTTTCCTTAGATATTTCATTCATTTATTGTCTGTTCCTATGTGCATTGCTATTTTATATCTGTGATTCCAAGTTGTTATTTAATTACCTCAGAGGACTTTTTCAATTGAGTTTTGGCTGTTTCCCCAGGACTTAGCTGACTAATACCCTGTTACTTGACTCTCCCTTTGAACAAGTAAAACCAGACAGAGCTAATCAATCTGCATTGTGTCAGTGTGTTATTTAAAGGTACATACAACATGTCTGAACCTAGAGTGTCAGAAGGGCTGGAAAGTTCACAGGGTCAAAGTGGCGCAGATGAACATGCAATTCTCAACAACCCTCAAGGGGACAGTGCTACATATGTATATGCAACATAAAGGTGCACAAGGACACTGAGCAGGAAGCAGACTAGGAATACAGAGGGAGACAATGAAAAAAACTTCAGACACAGATGTTGATAACAAAAACCAGGCTAAAACTCACAGTTCATCACAAAGGTGCGGAAAAGCTTAAAACTGGCAAAGGTAACTTTCTTAATGTGGGTTATAGGCCACCTTTAGGTGATGGACATTGGCACACCCTAAGACAGGAAGTCCACTCCCTATATAAGCCCTCCCACTACTGGGAGTACCTCAGTTTTTTCGCCAGTGTCTTAGGTGTTGGTCACGAGTAAAGATGTGCTGAGCTCCACTGGAAGATTCCTTTGTGGGGCAAGCTTTGCAACCGGATCCATTCAAAGTGTCTTTTCTAGGCCGAATTGAATGGTACCTCGTGTTCGAAGAAACAAGGTTTTGCCTGTAACGCTTCTCTTTTTAGAGAGCTGGCCCCCGGGGTCCAGTTAGGGTTACCACATCATGCCTTTAATCCAGGACACATATGACTTACACAGGTTCTGAGGCTGATTTAATGCAGATAAGGCACCAAGTGAGTTTAATTACCACCTTAATCAGCCAAAGAACCTGTGTAATTAATGTGTGCCCTGGATTAAAGGGATGATGTGACAACCCTAGGTCCAGTGCTTTGGTTTTTTCAGGCATAAAGTTTTACTGGTGAGGTGCTTTACAGGTCCAGGAGTGTGGGTTCCCCGAGGGTCCCTGGTTCCCGAAGGTTTGGTAACGGAGCCCACCGTGAGGGGTGAGGATTGGCGGGGAAAGGTAAGTGGAGGTTTCTAAGGAATTTTTTTTAATTTTCTTATGAAATGTCTTCTTTAAAAAAGTAAATGTTGTCATGCCTAAGAGTCACCACTGGGGAATGTATAGAGCACGTGCCGTGCCATGGTTTCCTCAGAGATCACGCTGTGCAGGAGAAACAGCAGGCTTCCCTCCGGCGAGCAGCTCAGACCTCCGGTAAGATATGGGGGGATTTTTCTTCCACTAGATCACCCCCCACCTGGAACAAGCTTCCCCTATTCTTAGAAAGGGGGAAGCCAAAAATGATCGGCAGCCTGTCTGAGGTCTCCTCCTCGCCATCCCCTCCCCACACAAACGCCGATCCCGTCGGATCGGAGCCCCGTGCTCGCGCGGGAAAACCCTCTTTTGAAAAGGGGGCATGATGTGCCAGAAGGGGCAGGGCTTAGCGCAGGCGTTAGCGTGCAGCAACGCCCAGCACGGGAGTATGTTTAAAAGCTCCTTTTTTGCTGGCTGCAGATGTTGGAGGAACACAAGAGCAAAGAGGGGCATTTAAAGCGGGGTTCCACCTAAATTTTGAACAATATCTGTATGTATTCTCTTCCTTGCCTAGATGCTGACATGCCGTTTAAAAAAATTTAAATCGCCATAATTACCTTTTATTTTTCTATTCTTCTTTGCATTTCCTGGTTCTCCTCCCGTGGGAGTAGGCATGTTTCTAGCCTCTCCCAGACTCCTGGGAGCTAGTCTCAGGCTTCCCAGGATGCCACTGAGCATGTGCGGGAATGAGCGGTGAATGCTGGGAGCACAGCATTCACCACATCCAGAAAATAAATGCTTGTGGGCTTCAAATGCCCACAATGAAGATGGAAACCGCCTGCAGTGAATAGTATAAGTTATTCTTTCCGACGAAATCTGACAAAGGCGGATATATTACACACAATATGTGAGTATGTAATGCTTAGAAGAAAAGTTTGTGAATGAACTCAAAAAAAAAAAAAATGATAGATAGGTGGACCCCCGCTTTAAGAGGTTGGTGACATAGGTATTCCCATTGACACATTTACTTATAGCATCAGGCTGAGCGTTAATAGCAGCGGCATGTGGCTGGACTATTGCTCAAGCAGTGGATGCGATTCTTCTGGTAGTACCACTGCATTTGTGCATTGGGCTATGGTCAGAAGTGGGGCTAGAAACACCCCAAAAAAGGGCTCAAAAGAGACTCCTTCAGCATCAAAAAAGCCTAGAACCATCTCTATAAAAATGGCATCCTCCCCTGAGAGCTCCGAGGTGGCTGGTCAGGGTGAGCCATCTGGGCCGTCAGGTGTTGCAACTGTTTCCAACACTGCAGTCCCTGTCTATGTTACTGAAGAGGTTTTTTTCTCAACCAAATTGGGGTTAGAACAGAGAATAACAGCTTTAATTGCATCCCAGAATGGGACTAAGCACGATAGGTCCCCTTCTTTTACCCAGGACCCTCAAACTGAGGAACCGGGGGCGGGAGATGATGAATTTCTCTCAGGGGACCAGGAACAGGCTGATAACTCCTCTTCTGAGGGGTCAAATGCAGAAGGATCAGGTTCACAATCTGAAAGATTGTTGGTACAATCTCTTACTGAATTGGTCCGCTCCACATTTATGCTACCCTTATCTGAGTCGGTTGATAAGCCTGCTTCTTGTTAAGGGTTCGCTAAAGCCTCCCCAAGCTGTTTATGCTTTTCCTATCCATTCATTGGTGGAAAAGCTTATGTATTCTGAGTGGGATCACCCAGATAAGCAGTTTTTCCTTCCTAAAAAGTTTTCAACACTTTATCTTATTGAGGAAAAATTTAATAAAAGAAGTTTGACTTGTCCGGTTGACAATGCTCAAATGTTTAAGGATCCAATGGATAAGAAGTTGGAACTCCTGTTAAAAAACACTTTTTCTCTGGCAGGTTCAGTAACTCAGCCTGCCCTGGCAGCAATTGGTGTATGTCAATAATGAGAGACCAGTTTAAACAGGTACTCAAGATTATTCCTGATCAGCAGGCCCAGGAGTTGGCCGAGCTACCAGAGGCATTATGTTTTGCAAATAGGTGCTATGCAAAAAGCTCCTTGCCAGTTTTCCCTTTCACGGTGAACGACTGTTTGGGGATGATCTGGATAAATACATCCAAAAAATTTCCAATGGGAAGAGTTCCCTTTTGCCAGTTAGGAAAAGGAATAAGCGTTTTTCATTTAAACAAGCTTCTTCTCCAGTGCCAGGGGCATCAGCCTCCAGGCAGTCTCGACGGCCTCCACTGTCAAGTTCAAGAGGTAAACCTCAGAGTCAACCCCAGGGACAAAAGAGGTCCTGGGGTAGGAAGCCTACAAAACAAAATACTAAGGCCTCCTTATGAAGGGACGCCCCCGCTCGCTCGAGTGGGGGGAAGACTTCTGCAGTTCTCAAGGATCTGGCAGGAAGAGTGTCGAGGCAAATGGGTGACCTCCTCAATAACTCTAGGGTATAAACTAGAGTTCCGAGAGTCCCTGCCTCCTCGTTTTCTCAGATCAAATGTTCCCAGGGATCCGGGGGAAAAAGAAGTTTCTCTTTCAAGCATTGGACCATCTTTTGTCTCAAAGGTGTAATCGGTGGTCCCCATGGAAGAGCAGGGATTGGGATTTTATTCAAACCTTTTCACGGTACCAAAACCGAATGGGGATATCAGACTGCCCAGAAAACTTAGTTTTCTAGAAAACTAATGTGCTACCAAGTGTGTAAAAAAATATAATTGAAATCCCCGTGCTGGCTCTCGTGCATGCGATCTCGCTTGACCGGCAGCGTTCGCGACCACCGGCCACGCGCATGGGGTCCCCCACTGTGCAGCAGGTGCGCGCACATGCCTCCGGCGGTGCACACATGCCCTCTGGCGGCTCTTAAAGGGAACCCCGTACCCATACGGGGTTTCACGCAGGGGTGTCATTGTACTCCCGTAAAAAGACGTGAGCCGGGAATCGGTTAATAACCTCAGTGCTGTCATACTCTTGGAAATACTATACATTGTTTCTAAGACTTGGAAAAACCTCTATAAGGCTCCATGTACAGTGGGCTTAAAAAAGTCTGTTCTCTCGGGAGTAAAAAACGCTCATATAGAGCATTTTTGTACAAAGTTTAGACGAGTTTAGAAGAGTTTTATGTTTTTTCCAGCTCCAATCAGAAACACAAACCAGAAGTGTTTTTTTTTCTGCCTCTAAACATTAAGGTCAAAATATGCCTGTATAGTCCTAATGTACATGGACACATAGGATAACATTGAGCTGCTTCTACAGGCAGAACACAAAACTCCTATAGAAGCAACGTTTTTTTAAGCCAGTGTGCATGGAACCTTAGATGATAGATGATGACTTTTATTATTGACATACATTGTTAAAAGGCAACTTTTTTTGTTTTTATATCTTTAAATAAGCAACGCTGTGTAATACCATGACATGCTTATCTGAAGTCACCAGCAAGTTTTGAGCCTCATCAAAAAAAAACGCCTCCCCCTCTGTGAAATTCTCACAAATAATCCAAACCAGTCAGGCCAGAGAGACAGGCTCTATTATGCTGTTTGTATAGTAAGTAGAGTAGATATGTAAATTAAATATTATTGAGACAATCAAAGTAAATGGATTTCAGGTTTACTGTTAGAGCTTAATCACCTGGATGGTAAAAGCAGGTGGTTCAGCCAGTTTTACCCCCTCCCTTCCCCCTGAATGCCCACCTAAACAAGGACATTCAACCTGCTAAGGGCTGTATACATAACAAAGCAAAAATGAAATGTCATGTTGTATTCAGCAGGGTGGGTTGGCTTTTTTCGGGGTTAAAACAGGCAGTGAGGCGGTGGCATATCGCCTGTCAAACACCACCGCAGATCGCTTTTCAGAGGGACAGAGAGGGGGGCTGCTGTACGTATGAGCCACTTAAAAATCGAGATAATAAAATATTTTTATAAGGCATTAACACATTATTTATGCTTTAGGCCCCATTCACATCTAGCACTTTGGCATCGTTGGCAAAAATAGCAGCGATTCTGCCTGCAATTCCAAATTGCACTGCGATGCTGGCAAAACGCAGCACACGTGTCTGTGTAGCATTCATTTTTAACCACTTCAGCCCCGGAAGGATTCACCCCCTTCCTGTCAGAGCACTTTTGGCGATTCGGCACTGAGTCGATTTAACTGACAATTGCGCGGTCGTGCGACGTTGTACCCAAACAAAATTGATGTCCTTTTTTTCCCACAAATAGAGCTTTCTTTTGGTGGTATTTGATCACATCTGCGTTTTTTATTTTTTGCGCTATAAACAAAAATGGCGACAATTTTGAAAAAAAGCAATATTTTTTACTTTTTGCTATAATAAATATCCCCCAAAAATATATAAAAAAACTAATTTTTTCCTCAGTTTAGGCCGATATGTATTCTTCTATAAATTTTTAGTAAAAAAAAAAAATCGCAATGAGAGTATATTGATGGGTTTGTGCAAAAGTTATAGCGTCTACAAAATAGGGAATAGTTTGTGGCATTTTTATTATTATTTTTTTTTAGTAGTAATGGCGGCGATCTGTGATTTTTATTGTGACTGCGACATTATGGCAGACACATCGGACACTTTTGACACTATTTTGGGACCATTGTCATTTATACAGTGATCAGTGCTATAAAAATGCACTGATTACTGTGTAAATGACACTGGCAGGGAAGGGGTTAAACGCTAGAGAGCGATCAAGGGGTTAAGTGTGTCCTAGGGAGTGATTCTAACTGTGGGGGGGGGGTGGGCTACTATTCACATGACAGCGATCACTGCTCCCGATGACAGGGGGCAGTGATCTCTGCCATATCACTAGGCTGAATGGGGAAATGCCTTGTTTCCCCGTTCTTCCACTCCGTGACATGATTGCGGGCACCTGGCGGACATCGGGTCCATGGGACCCACAGTCACGGAGCACGCGGGGGGGCACGCGCGTGCCCACAATGCCTCATCTTAAAGGGGACGTACCTGTTTGCCCATTTGCCCAGCCATGCCATTGTGCCGACGTATATCATCATGCGCTGGTCGGCATGTGGCTAATGACACCAAAACGCGGCAAACTGCATCGCATGAAGCTTGTCGCCCAAGAGAAACTCCTGCTCCGTTTTGGGCAAGAAGCTTTGCGTGATGTGGATTGCTGCGCGATAAATCACGCTGCATTTTGGTGCCATTAAAAATGAGTGGCACACAAGCTCACGTGTTTGTTTTGCCAGCATTAGGAATCACGGATGGAATTGCCGCGATTCTGCCTGCAATTCCAATTCACTAGATTTGAACGGGACCTTAAATCAGGAGTGTCCAAACTTTTGACCTTCTTGGGCTACATTGGAAGAAGAGGAATGGTCTTGGGCCACACGTAAAATACACTAACAATAGGGATAGCTGATGAGCAGAAAAAGTCGGGCAGATAACAAGTTAACATTCGCTAATATAGATAACGTACCTATCTGAGGAATAAAACTTAATTTTTTGTAATATTTTTTATTCTAAAAGTAAAATAGGACAACGTAAAATTAGTGCGATATTTGACATTGTTTCTGATAAACGAATGCATCAGTATCCAGTTCAATTGATTTAGTAGCAATTCTCAATGAATTCTCAATGTGCTCATCAGATATTTTGTTTCTAATGTGGTCCTTCATGTGCTTCAGCCTTGGAAATAGTTGCTCACAAATATAGTTGCTGCTGAAAAAAAATGACATGAATAAGGCGTGATTATGAAGAGTGGGAGATTTTTCTTTGGGAAGATAAAAGTCCAGTAAATGGACACTTTTCAATTTTTCTTTGCTAAGTGCAAATGCATTTTTACAAGAAAAAAAAAAAAAATCAACAAAACGACTTGCCCTCCCTTCATGACCAGGCCATTTTTTGTGATACGGCTCTGCATTACTTTAATTGACAATTGTGTGGTCGTGTGACACTGTACCCAATTGAAATTTATGTCCTTTTTTCCCACAAATAGAACTTTCTTTTGGTGGTATTTGATCACCACTGCATTTTCTATTTTTTGCGCTAAAAACAAAAAAAGACCAACAATTTTTGTATTATTATACAATATTTTTTTACTTTCTGCTATAAAACCGATCCAAAAAAAATAAATGAATCAAATTTCTTCATAAATTTAGGCCAGTATGTATTCTGCTACATATTTTTGGTAAAATAAATACCAATAAGCCAATATTGATTTACGTGAACATTATAGCATCTACAAACTATGGAATTTTTTATTTTATTTTATTTTTTGATACTAGTAATGGCGGCGTTTAGCGACTTATAGCAGGACTGTGATATTGCAGCAGACATTCTAATACTAACTGAAACTTTGCCTGGAACCAGTAACACTAATGCAGTGATCAGTGCTAAAAATATGCACTGTCACTGTACTAATGACAGTGGCTGGGAAGGGGTTAACATATAGGGTGATCAAGGGGTTAACTGTGCGCCTAGCCAGTGTTTTGGTGTACACTGTGTGCTGCTTTCACTAGGGGAAGAGATATAAGGTAGTCCTTGCTTTGCAGGAACACTAAATTCATTCCTTCCCCTGTCAGAAAAGTGATCTGCCTTGTTTACATAGGATCCCCAATCCGTGTTGTTTACAGATGATCGGTGGGTGTCAGAGGACATTGAGTGCCCAACACCCACAGATCATCTTTTGCTGTGAAGTCCAGAATCGCATTTATACGTGGTTCGTGGCAGCTGCTGCCCTGTAGCAGTAAAACTTCTAGGGGCTGACGACAAGCACTTTAAAGTTGTATTGGTTGTTTTTGTATAAATAAAGCTTTGTATGTTTTATTTACAGTTTACATTTACTTTTGCCGATAATAGTCCCCAAACATAGAGGGAATTGCTTTGTACTTTACTGTATTGAGATGATGGCATATTCCATATACAGTCAGGTCCATAAATATTGGGACATTGACACAATACTAATCTTTTTCGCTCTATACACCACCACAATGGATTTGAAATTAAACGAACAAGATGTGCTTTAACTACAGACATTCAGATTTAAATTGAGGGTATTTACATCCAAATCAGGTGACCAGTGTAGGAATAACAACAGTTTGTATATGTACCTCCCACTTTTTAAGAGACCAAAAGTAATGGGACAGATTAACAATCATCCATCAAACTTTCACTTTTTAATACTTGGTTGCAAATCCTTTGCAGTCAATTACAGCCTGAAGTCTGGAATGCATAGACATCACCAGATGCTGGGTTTCATCCCTGGTGATGCTCTGCCAGGCCTCTACTGCCACTGTCTTCAGTTCCTGCTTGTTCTTGGGTCATTTTCCCTTCAGTTTTGTCTTCAGCAAGTGAAATGCATGCTCAATCGGATTCAGGTCAGGTGATTGACTTGGCCATTGCATAACATTCCACTTCTTTCTCTTAAAAAATTCTTTGGTTGCTTTCGCAGTATGCTTCGGGCCATTGTCCATCTGCACTGTGAAGCGCCGTCCAATGAGTTCTGAAGCATTTTGCTGAATATAATCAGATAATATTGCCCGAAACACTTCAGAATTCATCCTGCTGCTTTTGTCAGCAGTCACATCATCAATAAATACAAGAGAACCAGTTCCATTGGCAGCCATACATGCCCACGCCATGACACTACCACCACCATGCTTCACTGATGAGGTGGTATGCTTTGGATCATGAGCAGTTCCTTTTCTTCTCCATACTCTTCTCTTCCTATCACTCTGGTACAAGTTGATCTTGGTCTCCTCTGTCCATAGGATGTTGTTCCAGAACTGTGAAGGCTTTTTTAGATGCTGTTTGGCAAACTCTAATCTGGCCTTCCTGTTTTTGAGGCTCACCAATGGTTTACATCTTGTGGTGAACACTTCTGTATTCACTCTGGTGAAGTCTTCTCTTGATTGTTGACTTTGACACACATACACCTACCTCCTGGAGAGTGTTCTTGATCTGGCCAACTGTTGTGAAGGGTGTTTCCTTCACCAGGGAAAGAATTCTTCGGTCATCCACCACAGTTGTTTTCCATGGTCTTCCGGGTCTTTTGGTGTTGCTGAGCTCACCGGTGCGTTCTTTCTTTTTAAGGATGTTCCAAACAGTTGATTTGGCCACACCTAATGTTTTTGCTATCTCTCTGATGGGTTTGTTATGTTTTTTCAGCCTAATGATGGCTTGCTTAACTAATAGTGACAGCTCTTTGGATCTCATATTGAGAGTTGACAGCAACAGATTCCAAATGCAAATAGCACACTTGAAATGAACTCTGGACCTTTTATCTGTTCCTTGTAAATGGGATAATGAGGGAATAACACACACCTGGCCATGGAACAGCTGAGCAGCCAATTGTCCCCTTACTTTTGGTCCCTTAAAAAGTGGGAGGCACATATAAAAACTGTTGTTATTCCTACACCGTTCACCTGATTTGGATGTAAATACCCTCAAATTAAAGCTGAAAGTCTGCAGTTAAAGCACATCTTATTCATTTCATTTCAAATCCATTGTGGTGGTGTATAGAGCCAAAAAGATTAGAATCGTGTTGATGTCCCAATATTTATGGACCTGACTGCAGCATCCTACCTCAAAAATTGTGCAAGCACAAAGGGCGGCAAAATGCACCTTCACCTAAGTAGACAAAAATCCTGCACTGTGAGGTTTTGGCTTTCTTAGGAGAATATCTATGTGTGCACAATTATTGGGCAACTATTAGTGTGCAGAATTATTATGCAACTAAATAAAAACAAAAATGTTTCCATCTCACTTGTTTATTTTCATCTGTTAAAGTGAAAATAATAAGCAACTAAAAATTTACAAATAAACATTTGACATTTCCAAAAAAATATCAGTGACCAGTATAGCCACCCTTCTTTCTAGTAACAGTCATAAACCTTCCATTCATGGAGTTTGTCAGTTTCTTGATCTATTGACTATCAACTTTTTGTGCAGCAGCAACCACAGCCTCCCAGACACTGTTCAGAGAGGTGTTCTGTTTAGGGTTTAGGTCAGGTGAGGAAAGGGGGTCATGTCATTATTCTTTCATCTTTAAGGCCTTTCCTGGCTTGCCACGCAGTGGAGTACTTAGATATAAAGGTAAACTAGCTCATCTTTAACCACTTCTATACCTAGCACTTATATACCTTCCTGCCCAAGCCAATTTTCACCTTTCAGCGCTGTCGCAATTTGAATGACAATTGCGCGGTTATGCTACACTGTACCCAAACAAACTTTTTATCATTTTGTTCCCACAAATAGAGCTTTCTTTTGGTGGTATTTGATCACCTCTGCAATTTTTATTTTTTGCACAACAAATAATAAAAGACCAGAAAAAAAGTTTTTCTTTGTTTCTGTTAAATATTTTTGTAAATAAGAATGTTTTCTTCTTCAATGACGGGCACTGATAAGGCGACACTAATGGGCACCAATGAGGTGGCACTGATTAGGTGGTACTGATGATGGGCACTGATAGGCGGCACTGATGGGTACTAATAGGTGGCAATAGTATGCAGCACTGATGAGCAATCATAGGTGGCACTGATGGGCACTCGTAGGCAGCACTGATGGGTACTTATGGGTGGAACTGATGGGTACTTATAGGTGGCACTGATAGGTGGCACGGATGGGCACTGATGGGTGACACTAATGACACTAATGGGTGGCACTGATGACAGTGATGGGTGGCATTGCTAGGCATCACTATTTTTTTTTGCTTTCATAATGCTGCCAGTCAGTGCCCATTTGTGGGCACTGATTGGCATTTATTGGGCATATGTTGGCACATGTGGATGGCCATGGGGGATGTACCTGGCCATCCTCATGTTATGTGCTTCCCTGGTGGTCCTGGCAGTTTCCCTGGTGGTCTGAAGTGGGCATCCGAGGGGGGGGCTGTGCTGATAAACAATCAGCGTGGACCCCCCCCCCTGTCAGGAGAGCTGCCGATCGGCTCTCCTCTACTCGCTCTGTCAGACGCGAGTGAGGAAAAGCCGATCAACGGCTTTTCCTGTTTACATCGTGATCAGCCGTGATTGGACATGGCTGAGCACGTGGTAAAGAGCCTCCGCTGGAGGCTCTTTACCGAGATTGGTGTAGCAGTGTGTCAGACTGGCACACCACACCACTGATCGCAGCGATGCGCGATCAATGTAAACAGACAGATCTCCATTCTGTCAGGGGAGGAAAGACAGATCTGCTGTTTCTAGTGATTACGAACAGCGATCTGTCTCCTCTTCCAGTCACTACACTCCCCCCACAGTTAGAAACACCCCCCTAGGGAACACTTGACCCCTTGATCGCGCCCTATTGTTAACTCCTTCCCTGCCAGTGACATTTATACAGTAATCAGTGGCTATTTTTAGCACTCTACGCTGTATGAATGTCACTGGTCCCAAAAAAGTGTCAAAGTGTCCGATCCGTCCGCCACAATGTCGCAGCCTTGCTAAATATCGCTGATCACTGCCATTACTAGTAAAAAAAAAAATTATAATAAAAAAATGCCATAAATCAATCCCCTATTTTGTAGACACTATAACTTTTGCGCAAACCAATCAATATATGCTTTTTGCGATTTTTTTTTATTTACCAAAAATATGTAGAAGAATACAGCCTAAACTGATGAAGAAATGTGTTTTTTTTTTACATTTTTTGTTTTGGGGGGGGGGGGGTTATTATAGCAAAAAGTTAAAATAAGTGTTTCTTTTTCAAAATTGTCGGTCTTTTTTTGTTTATAGAGCAAAAATAAACAAATACCACAAAAAGAAAGCTCTGTTTGTGGCCAAAAAAAGGACATACGTTTTGTTTGGGTACAGCATCGCATGATCGCTTCATTGTCAGTTAAAGTGATGCAGTGCCATATCGCAAAAAACTACCCCTGGTCATTAAGGGGGCAAACCCTTCCAGTCCTTAAGTGGTTAAACTGAATTGCAAGTGTTAAATCTTGTTGCAATGAGTTAGCCATCTACAGTCCTGACAAAGATGATGAATAAAAGAATGCTGCATAGTACATTGGGGTTGAATTTCAAACCATAGCCTTGGTTCTGCAACATTAAATTGTTGGGCTGATTTCTATATCGCTTCCTGCCTCATCTGAACATTTATCACAGCTCTGACAAACCTGAACTAGCTTCATTGTATAGAATAACATATTACTTGTGTAATGATTTACTGCGTCCCACAAGCAAAGCAAGCACATGATGGCCTAAGCTGTTCTATTCCAATTCAGTTACTTTCCTAATGGAGCCAGAACATTGTTCACATTTCACAAATGACGTACACTACAAAGGACAAGATCTTTGCAAACCAGAGGGGAGGGATTTTTTTTTCTTGTGGGGTCTTCCTTTGTAAAATATAAACTAGCTAGTTATCAACATTTCTGCCTGGGAAAAATGCATCACCTCACAATGCATTTACCTGAACACACTGCTGCCACTCCATGTTAATCACTGGCACAAGAGATATGCCACAGACAGACCTCTCAAAATGGGGAGCGTCCCCAGCACACGGCGACAATAGGATGATTCTTTGCTATCTATATGTATTTTTCTGTTTTAATTAAAGTTATTGTAAAGTCAGTTTTTTTTATTATTAAAATAACAAACCTGTTATACCTACCTGCTCTGTATAGTGATATTACACAGAGTGCCCCCTGATCATTCACTTCTGGGGTCCCCTGCCAGCGATCTGGACTTCTTCTCTTCTGTGTCTGCCTCCATTGCCGCTTGCTATGGGGGCAGATATGTGGGCTTGCTTCTGAGCTGGTGTGTGGGCTTGCTTCTAAACTGGTCTGTGTGTGCCTATAGACACACACACAACGTGGCTTGGCCTCCTCGCAGGATTTGGTTGACAGCAGCATGTGCAAATGGCTTCCATTGCTGGCTTTTGGTTAACAGCACAAGTTCAGTAGAACGATTCCCCCAGTAAAACAGTTAAGACAGATGGCAACAACAGCATAATATATATACAGCATCTCACAAAAGTGAGTACAACCCTCACATTTTTGTAAATATTTTATTTCTGCCTGGCTACCCTACTTTCTCTCTTCAGAAATTCCCACAATCCTTCTCAGTGATTTCAACATCCCTGCTAATACAAACACTCCTGCTACTTCTAAACTTCTTAGTCTAACGTCTTCATTTGATCTAAAACAATGGGTACAGGCTTCTACTTACTCTGATGGCAACACCCTTGACCTTGTATTCTCCTACCTATGCAATCCATGCATCTTCTCAAACAATCCTTTTCCTCTCTCCGACCATCACCTTATTAGTTTCTCCCTCCCCCTGTCTTCCACCACCTTTCCCTCCAATCGCTTAACCATCACCCGTAGAAATTTTCGCAACTTTTCTCTCCTCTGTTCTGCTACTGACCACCTCTATGACAAAATTTCTCCCCTGTCCTGCCCCAACCAAGCCATGTCCATCTACAATAAACCCCTGTCCTCCACCCTGGACAAGCTCGCTCCCCTCACTACACGCAGAATCGGGCCTCGACCCCCACAACCCTGGCAAACAGATGACACTAAAATTCTTAAAAAACGTAGTCGCACTCTTGAGCGTCTGTGGCACAAGACTAAGTCTCTCAAAGACTTCAACCAATACAAATCTGCCCTTCAAAAATACTATTCTTTCCTCCACACTGCCGAGCAAACCTATTTTACAGTTCTTATTAACACCTTCTCATCTAGTCCCCGTAAACTCTTCTTTACCTTCAACTCTCTACTTCGTCCTCCACCACCTCCACCCACTGACTCACTCACTGCCCAGGAGATCGCTAATCACTTCAAAAACAAGATTGATACAATCCGCAATGAAACCTAACCACCTGTCCCCTGGACCCTATTCCCTCTCATATGCTACGGTTGCCCTCTGACTCCATCCTACATTCTCTAACCCACATCTTCAATCTCTCCCTCACCTCTGGCGTCTTCCCCAATGCTCTTAAACATGCACTGGTCACCCCCATACTTAAAAAGCCGTACTTGGACCCTACCAATCTTAATAACCTACACCCTATCTCCTTGCTCCCCTTTTCCTCTAAACTCCTTGAACGCCTGGTTTACAACCAACTGAGTGACCACCTCATTAAAAACAACCTTCTTGATCCCCTTCAATCTGGATTTCGCCCTCAACATTCCACAGAAACTGCTCTTTTAAAACACAAATAACCTACTATCTGCAAAAACCAACGGACACTATTCTGTGCTCCTACTTCTGGATCTTTCAGCTGCCTTTGACACGGTTGACCACCCCCTCCTCCTCAAAAAACTCCCTCGGTCTCCATGACTGAGCTCTTCAGTGGCTCTCATCCTACCTATCCCAACGCACCTTCACTTCTCTTTCCTTCTCTGTCGGGGTCCCCCAAGGTACTGTTCTTGGACCTCTTTTATTTTCAATCTACACCTCTTCCCTGGGTCAGCTGATAGCCTCTCACGGCTTTCAATATCATTTCTACGCTGACGACACACAAATCTATCTCTCCACCTCTCAACTCACTCCATCAGTCTCCTCACGCATCACTAACCGACATATCTGTATGGATGTCACACCACTTCCTCAAACTCAACTTGTCCAAAACCGAGCTTGTAATATTTCCTCCCTCACGTGCCTCTTCCCCTGACTTGTCTGTCAAGAGCAATGGCACAAGCATCCACCCGTCCCCACATGTCAGGGTACTAGGTGTTATCCTGGATTCTGAACTCTCCTTTCGGCCCCACATCCAATCACTTTCCAAAGCTTGCCGCCTCGACCTCCGCAACATCTCTAAACTACGTCCCTTTCTAACCAACGAAACCACAAAGCTCCTGATTCACTCCCTGGTTATCTCTCGCCTCGACTACTGCAACTCCCTCCTCATTGGCTTACCTTTAAATAGACTATCCCCCCTTCAGTCCATCATGAATGATGCTGCCAGACTCATCCACCTTACAAACCACTCAGTGTCTGCTACCCCTCTCTGCCAATCCCTCCATTGGCTGCCACTCGCCCAACGAATTAAATTCAAAATACTAACAATAAGTTACAAAGCCATCCACAACTCTGCCCCCAGCTACATCACTAGCCTGGTCTCAAAATACCAACCTAATCGCCCTCTTCGTTCTTCCCAGGACCTCCTGCTCTCTAGCTCCCTCATCACCTCCTCCCATATCCGCCTCCAGGACATCTCCCGGGCCTCGCCCATCCTCTGGAATTCCCTACCCCAATCTGTCAGACTCTCTCCAAATTTATCCACTTTTAGGCGATCCCTGAAAACTTTCCTCTTCAGAGAAGCCTATCCTGCCTCCTAGATTGTAAGCTCTAACGAGCAGGGCCCTCTGATTCCTCCTGTATTGAATTGTATTGTACTTGTACTGTACTCCCTAATCTTGTAAAGTGCTGCGTAAACTGTTGGCGCTATATAAATCCTGTATAATAATAATAATAATATCTTTTCATGTGACAATACTGAAGAAATGACACTTTGCTACAATGTAAATTAGTGAGTGTACAGCTTGTATAACAGTGTAAATTTGCTGTCCCCTCCAAATCACTCAACACACAGCCATTAATGTCTAAACCGCTGGCAACAAAAGTGAGTACACCCCTTGGTGTTATTGCTCTCACACTGTCATACTGGTCAATGGAAGTTAAACATGGCACCTCATGGCAAAGAACTCTCTGAGGATCTGAAGAAAAAAATTGTTGCTCTACATAAAGATGGCCTAGGCTATAAGAAGATTGCCAAGACCATTTACAGTTATAAGAACAAACCTTCTCTAAGAATTCTAAAGCAGAACTAAACTCTCTCTCTCACTCAGCAGTAACTATTTTTGTGTAGCCCTAATGCTGGTAGCATGAGTAAGTATGATAGGAAGGTATATTATGTTTACTTGTTTAAACTGTTTTTTTTTTTTTTACATTTCTTCAACAGCTTCCTGGTTTCTGGCCTAGGCCAAAGTAATGTCATACATCCCAGGAGTCTTCGTGCACATTTTTTTTTCCATTCATCTGAAGGAGGGGCTTTCTCAGGTAAGCATGAAGTAAATGCTACATAAATCATCTGCCCTTACTTAAGATGGCCATGGCTAGAAATGTGTTTTTCAAAGCGATTTCTCAACAAAATAAAGCATGGAAACATGGAAGGATGGGTTAGTTTGCTGTCAATATTAAAAATGAAATAAATAGTTTTTGGGTCAGTTATTGCCGATCCCATCTTATCTTGACTTTGGTGCACAGTCTCTTGGTGGTTCTCTCTCCATTCCTGGATAATACATGGGTATACTTACCTTGTTATTTGTTGTTGTAAGTATTGGATGTGTTTGAAACATATAATCTGTCTATACACTAATTTGTATATATCCCTTAGCACCCTAAGGGCACCTGAAGAAGTGCTCTACTGTGAAACGCGTTGTGACTGTTCACTACATTCTACAGACACAGAGCTTCTATATTTTGAAGACCGTTGTATCTTCATATATTTTGTGTAAAGTGTATGATTTATAGACATTTAGTTCTGGTTTGTTAGGGGTAGAATATACAGGGTGATTCATGCTCTATCCAGGGTACCATTGGGTATACCATTGACTGACGGTTTTTAAATGGTCAATATCATGTACACAATAAATTGTAAATTTTCATAGTTGTGGTTCTATTCCTGAGATTATTGCACTGTTAAAGGACCCATCTTTTTTTCTGTTTGTATCTATATAACCACTGGTTGTGGGGAAAAATAGGAACAGCAGTGGCTCCTCTCAGCCTGTCATTACCTGACAAGTACAAGCTGAGCCTCCATCATGGTTTGCATATACATGTCATCCCAGCAGCAAGAATCCATTGATCCTTTTGTCTGGAACCCTGTGTATGCACGTAATCGTCCCTGTAAAGGAGGCCTAATATCTACTGGGGCACCTTGCCTGCATGGGCCATTTTCTGGAAAAGGTGAATTTTGCCTTTAGTATGATACTAAAGGATGCATTTTTTTAAAAAATTTCACCTGCTAAACTGAAGACTTACCTGACACCTTCCCTCTTGTTCTGGCCTATGCAGGCAATGTACTTTACTCCTGCTGATTCAGCCAGTCCCTGCAGCTCTTGCCGAAAGATCCAGATTCAGGGTGTCTCCTTTCCCCTGAAGGGTTCTACAAAGATGTCCTTGCATGCATGTGCCCATGTAGGTTATTGCTAAATGGACGTTCGCCCATTCAAACACATAGCCTGAGCAAGCCATTCCCCTCCTCCTGTTTGGCTGCTGGTGCCTTTGTCTTTCCCTAGGTGAGCACATATTCTCACCTAAAAGCAAGCTGGACTTAAAGCGGAGTTCCACCCATTTAAAAATCAGCAGCTACAATAAGTGTAGTTGCTGACTTTTATTAATCAGACACTCACCTGTCCCACGGTCCAGCGATGCGGGTGCAGGAAGCATCGCTCCTATCCGAGGCGACGGCATTCTAATTGTCAGCGCCCAGCTGTGGCTTCACAGCTGGGCGTGCACTGCGAATGCATGAGTGTGCTGCATGCTGTGAATGGCCGAGCAATCTTCTGTGACCTGCGACGTGTCCCAGAAGATTGCAGGGAGGGGGAGAGGTGATCTTCCCTCCAGCGCCGTGGAGCCAGGGAAGGAAGTGGGAACCAGGTGCCTGTAAAAACAGGGTACCCGCTCCTCCCCCAAAAAAATGGCATGCCAAATGTGGCTTGTCAGGGGAGGGCACTAGTAAAGCGGAAGTTCCATTTTTTGGTTGAACTCCACTTTAAGGACCCACCGGTGGTGGTGAATAGGAACTAGGTAAGTGTTTGCACACATTCCATGTATCTTAAGTAGTGGATGATGCTTACTGCACTATAGCATGCATTGCTAAAAACAAAGATGAAAAGTTTAATTTTCCTTTATTTATTTTTACAAATTTCTTTGTGCAATCATAAGGGTTAGTTCATGTGAGCATTTGCATCATTCATTTAATCAGCTCTTGCCAAATGCATTTATTTAAGGTTCTGACATTTGTTGGCAGCTAGCGTCGTTAATCATTCCTCCAGAGTACTACAGAAACAAAAGCATTAGATGCTTTTGAAGGACTTCCCAAATGATATTACAGTGGCAAGCATTCCCGTTGGCTTCTATAACAGAAGTCAGAACTCAATAAGCATGAACACTTACTGAACATGGTTTGCAGCATCTAAACAAAAGCAACACAAAAAAAAGTTAAATTTGTTGCATTCGTTTTCGGTATGCGTTTAGTTTCGTATTCGAAAAAAATTTGCCCGTATTCGAAAAAATTCAACCGCATTCGAAAAAAACCTGTAAAATTCGAAAAAAATTCAACTGCATTCGAAAAAATTTGATCAAATTTGAAAAAGTAAACTATATATAAACAATTTAGCGAAATTTGTATAGAATGAAAGTGAATTTGAATAGAAAAGATTAGAATAGAAAAGAATAGCATAGAAAAACAATAGAACAGAATAGAAAAAAAATAATATATTCTATTCGAATTCAAAATTCATTCTGTACCAAATTCCAATTTCGGAAGATCGTATGTGTATATATATATGTTTTTTTCTATTCTGTTCTATTGTTTTTTTCTATTCTAGACTTTTCTATTAGAATTCAATTTCATTCTATTTTTATAGAACCTTTTTCCGAAATTCGAATTTCGTATAGAATGAATTTGCATTCATATAGAAAAGATTAGAATAAAATAGAAAATAGAGAATAATAGCATAGAAAAACAATAGACCAGCATAGAAAATATAATATATATATATTATATATATATATATATTTATTCTTCCAAAATTCGAATTTGCTATAGAATAAATTTGAATTCAAATAGAAAAGATTAGAGTAGAAAAACAATAGAACAGAGTAAAATATATGTATATATTATATTCTGTTCTATTGTTTTTCTAGTCTATTCTTTTCTATTCTAATCTTTTATATAATTTCATTCTATAAGAAATTTGAACTTCAGAAGCCATGTTCCGAAATTCGAATTTTAAATAGAAAAGACTTATAGAATAGAAAATAATAGAAAAGAAAAGCATGGAAAAACAATAGAACAGAATAATAAAAAAAATATTTATATACATATATACATTACATATACACACACACACTATTGCTTTCTTATTTTATATTCTATTCTATTTTTTAGAAAATCATTTTCTATTTTTTTTAATTCGATTTTGTTTTTGAATTCGTTTGAATTTGTTACTTTTGTAATTCGGAAATTCGGATGCATACTAATTCCCGAATAATGAAAAATTTGTCCGAATTTTGATTCGGAACGAAACGCAATGCACATGTCTAGTCAGGGCCGCTGTACTAACAATCTGACATTAGTACAACAATCTCCCCTGCTGTTCTATTGTGTTCTTACAAGGGGACAAACAATACATATACATTTGTCCATGTTTTAGGTAGCCCTATCCTCCTTAAAGGCGCACTGGACACCCAGCACATAGCACAATGGCAGCAAAGGTGCCCAGTGTGTCCCCTCACCAATTTTTACACCAGTAACAAACAGATGGCTCCTAAACTGGCACGTAAACTGACCACGGCAATCATGGCTCAGTAGCCACGATTACCGTGGTCAGCACAGACACAGGACTCAGGAACAAGCAGGATCAACCAGGTACGTTACAACATAGGATTAGACAAATTACACAGCAGAAGCAATGTGCTATAGGTTATGCTTTAAATGTACAGGATCTTTGTTTTTAGGGCTACAGCCGCTTTAAAGCGGATCTTCAATCAATTTTTGTTTTTTTGTTGCAGCCAGACTCATACTATAAAATAATATGCAAAGGGGTTGGAGGGAAGCTTCAGAATGGCAAAGATGTTTTTATTACAAATTATGTGAGCAGACTGCAGTTCCTCTTTAAGCAAGCGTGAAAATGCATTAATCAATTGCCCGTGTGAACCAGCTCCATTAGCTCCTCACTTTCCATAATACATACATTTATTTGCATATATTTTTGACCAAACTGCCAGATACTGATCTGGCCATCTTTTTAGGTCAGACACCTTCAGGCTCAACAGCCCCACAAAAACACAAACCCTGTAAGTATTTCCTTTGGACTGACTCCGCCCTCTGTCTATATTAGTGAATCTGGGTCTTGTAATGTCAGCAATATGGGGGGGTGGGGGTCTTTCCACCTAGCAGGATGGCACCCCCATGAATATAAGGGGGGCAAGTTAAGCTACAACATCAAGAAAAGTTACATCATATGTGATAGTTCAAACTTGGTTGCTGGTGGTAGTTGTGGGACAGAAAATCCCCTCCTGTATCATGTGCCAGGTGATCCAGACTCCCATGTGACATGGGGCCCACATAGTCATATGGATTCCCAGAGCCCTAATCTGGATGACAAAAAACAAAGGCCTGTGTGAAAATATGCTCTTGGTGTAAAGGGTTAACAGATATTAGGCACAGGCCTATGGCCTGCATCCAACCCAACCTCTGCGCCACAGGAATATCCCACCTTCCCTCTCCTGTGCCCCTACAATAACATGTAATATACAGTGGGTATAGAAAAGAATGACCCCTTTAAAATGATCACTGTTTGCTGCTTTGCAGCCTGAAATTAAAGAAAGTTTGTTTTTTCCAGCTGTATTTGCAACATGCCAGAAAAAAATAAAATACAACTCAAAAACAGAATCAGAGTTGGAAAAAGGATTACCCCCCCCCCCCCTCCTAAAAATGACTTGTAAACTCAAGCAGGTGTAGAACATCACCTTCTCATTGGCACACAAAGCCATTTGACTTTCAGCTGTGGTCATTTTGATCACCTCACCATGAAAAGAGCTTTCCTGGAGTATTTCAGTCACTGGTAGTGCAACTAAAGCAAACAAACAACTATGGGGTGGCAAGGCACTGTCAAAAAATCTCCAGGATCTGATTGCCCTCTGGAATTCAGATCTGAAGTGGTTTGCCAAAATCCTGGCTAATCAGTTACTCCCCCATATCTTATCCATTGGGACCAGACGGGCTTTGTACTTCTCCATGAGCCTAGAGATATTAGGATTCAGATCCTCAACTTGATTTATGCTGCTAGGACTTATCCTCCCCTTCTCCTGCTGTGTACGGATGCGGAGAAGGCCTTTGAAAGGGTCAGCTGGCAGTTCATGCATGCCACCTTGCAGCATATCGGGCTGGGGGTCCTCCATGTTGAGTTGAATCTACTCCCTTTATTAATGTCCCTCTGCTGCCATCAAAGTCAATAAAACAAGGTCTGACTTTTTAAGATTTCAAAATGGTACCTGCCAGGGCTGCCCACTCTACTTTGTCGATCCGCCCGTCATTGAAGACCGCCCATAGAGGCGGAACATAACACGTGAACAGGAAATGCTGAGAGGACGAAAAACGAAATACAACCAAGCCTCATCTCCGCGCAAGCCCGTCACACGACTGGCCATGCGCAAGGGCATACCAAGCCTCGGTCTGGCTGTCATTGAGAGCCTCCTATAGAGGCGGAACATAGTTATAAACAGGAAATGCTCAAGCGTGTGACTCTAAGTCCAAATATAGAGTAACAAAATCTAATACGCAAGAACATCCGGTATCCTATAGGTAAAAAATCAAACTTAAAGACATCTCAACACCAGTAATAAACTGCTCCACAGCACATGTGATACGCTCAAATATAACCAAAATACTAGAATACGCTGTACACTTACTGTAATAAGAAAAATTTTTTTTTTTTTTTGAAAAAAATCCTTTTATTTATGAAAAATTTTTTTATATATATATATATATATAAATGAAAAAAAATATATATATGAAAAAAAGTTGAGTTAAAAAATGAAAAAATAATAAAATGAAATAAAGTAAAAAATTGGCCTAAACCATTTAATAGGGGCATATGAACTAAAAATATCCAAACTTATCAGAGGAGTTATACGAGGTTTGGACACGTTATGTTAGGATTTGAGCCTATTATATTTTTAGAATTCAAACATGTTAAGTTTAAATTTAGACATGACAGCCAGGTCAAGCCCCAGTATACCCCTTTACAGTCATCGACCTAAGGGATAGACGCTAGAGTCTATTAGACACGAAGCCCCGTAGAAGACGTCACGTATGACGAAACATGTAGGGCGTGGCCTCACAGTGCTTGCCATCACGTGTTCTTTGTTTGCACGGGCGTTCAGCCTTTGTTTTTATGCCGGCTTTTTAAATTTAATGATTTTTATTTTGGAACTTTTGTATACATACCTTCGGTTTATTTAATTAATAAATCCCTAATATTACTACACCATTGGAGTTTTTCCCCTTCTTTTCTTAATTATGGATCCTCCGAACCCTGAGTCTCCCTTCTGATGCTGCAGCAGTCGGATCAGCTCGGAGTCGGTGGTGCTCGCAAACAAGACCCGGACATCAATATTCTATCTGTCCCTGCAGAGGGTTATATCTGCAAGCCCGTATGACCTCACCATAGAGGAGGTCCAACAAATGGGGTAAGGGCACATCCATTACTCCTCTCCTGCAATCAATGGTGGCTTGGAAGTGTTTCTGCATCTTTTCACCTTTCTGCCTTGATGTGACACACCAAAAGGAACATCTTTCTTTTTCACTCATTTTGGTTTTTGCTAACTTGTTTTTCATGGACTGAATGTGGTGTCCTTTAAATGATTGAGCGATCAATCGCATCTTCAGAACTTTCACCTCTTTTTAAATATTTTTTCATATTTCTTCATTTTTTATTTTCTATGGAGATATGATTTAATGCAATCTTTATCTGTTTTAGTAAATCTCCACCCCCTTGTCTCCAATTCCAACTTCATCTCTAAACGCCAGGGTGGAGCTGGCCTCCCTTATTTGGCAGCTGGGGGGCAATCCGCACAATACCTCATTGCCCACCCTACTCTTGGTAGCACCTTGGTCTCTAGGGACACTTTTCGAAGCTCCTCAATTTCCCCACTGCCACCCCCATGTTTCCTATCCTGAGGAATCCAGCGGTCCAGCCGGACATTCACAGCCTTGCAATTCCAACATCTGTTGTCTAGTGGTCATCTCCACCTTTGGGAGATCCTGAGACCTGATGGCAAGATCTCTCTTGCCAATGCTTCAGACCCATCCCTGGAGTAGTTTACAGCTTAGGAATTTTCTGCACCAATGCTCTCCATCTCCAGGCATTTCCCCGCCAACTCACAGAACTGGAGTATTTGCCACAGACAGGAACCAACCAACCACTGCCTCTGTATCATTTACTTATTTGCCTTGATCCAAACAAAAGGAGGATTTTGCCCCTGCCTTCCTTTCCAAGTAAAAATCCAATCTTACTGTGTATTTTACAGATTCACAATTCTCCATTTTGCTCAGAAGTCCTTCATTTGCCACCAAGGTCTAAGACCAGCTATAAGATTATGACTAGGTGGTACAGGGATTCCAAAACATTAAACTATTTTTTCACAAGTACCAGACTTGTGCTGAAAGGTGTGACACCAGCCAGGGCGCATGTGTTCCACATTAACTGGAGCCATCAATAGCTGGCAAGGAGGTGGACAGTACCAATAAATATGTCGATTGGGGGGGACCCAGCAGCATGCCTGTTGCCCTTCAAAAAATATCTGTTACCCCTCAAAAAATATAAGGCCTCCCTCACGATCCAGCTGTTGAATGCAGCAAAGGCTTGTATCCCTTGTGCTGGATCTCTGACTCTGCCTTCCAAGTCCCTTTTGTATTCCAAAATGAATGAACTCAGGGACATGGAGGACCTCACAGCCACCTTATACAACCGGGAGACCTTTTGGGACACCTGGAGGACGTGGAAATACTTTACACTGATGCCTATATGTAGGAGGTCTTGCAAACTGAGCGACTGCTTTTCTGGATTCTCCATATTTCTTTTCAGTGCCATCTATGCACCTGGCATCAAACTTTGAGCTTCACCCTTGCATTCCTTCAGGGGCTGATTGCTCTTATCCTTTTCCTCTTTTTGCCACTCCCTCTTCTCCCCCATTTCAGTTATGAGACATTTGCAGCTCTATGCTGTTACCTTGCCTATTACGCGATTCACTCTTAGGAATTTTTTGGAGTAACCCAAGTATTTACATTTACTCGCTTTCTGGTTTGCCTTTATAATTCCATGTTTGTATGTGTACGACGGAGGCGCTACTCATTGCCTCCCACACGGATATCTGTCTTGTCAGCTGATAACGGATTTGAATTTTTTTTTTTAATATGCTCATTATTGCTATGCAGACTGAGGTCTAGCCACACAAACTGATATTTGGTTCTTTGTACCCTTTTATGCTTTACTCTTGCATATGTTGTACTATGTAATATTTGGTTGAATTACAAAAAAAAAATAAAATAAAAAACCCTCATCTCTGGGATAAAGCTGTGGACAGGCACAAGTCAGAAAATTGATACATAAACATTTTAAAGGCTTGATCAATGCCTAGAAGCACAGTGAAGTCTATTAAGAAGTGGAAGGTATTTGGTACAACACAGACCCTCCCTGGATCAGGATGTGACTCCAATCCAGATGTAAGGGCCAAAACGAAACTGGCCAGAAGAAGCTACCAAGAGGCCTACAGCAACTCTGAAGCAGTTGCAAGAATTTATGACAAATAGTGGTCATTGTGTGCATGTGACCTTTGAATAATATTTGTCCTGTCAAATGTACAAAGAATTTTCATCCCAAAGGTTTCCAAAAATCCACTAGTGTATAGCCAGCTTCAGACCTAGCCTAGATCTGAACCCATGTTCTGCTGGGCTAGCTATGCAAGGATCAGCCTGAAGGAGGTATGTTCGTCTTTTTAACTATAAAAAAAATTGTCAGTATACTCCATGAATATTTTCTAAAGCCTTCCTGGCTTGTAGGAAATATGGAAATGTGCTCCTTCGTACCCCATGTTCAGCTTCTCCCTTCTCATTCCAGTAGACAATGGCAACTATCAGACTTGAAGTTTCAGCTGATTATAGAAGATGGACATCTAAAGCATAGTTACAAGTAGTTATGCAGAGTATAATTTAAAAAAAAAAAAAAAAAAAAAAAAAAAAAAAAAAAAAAAAAGGACTTTTGCAATAAAGTTTACATATAAAACAGAAGGTACACGAGATGTAGAGATGCATTAGATAAAACTTTTATTTAATATATTAAAATAATTTAAATAAATAGTCACAATCCCATTAGCATCTTTTTCCAGTCAGATGGTGTTGAACAGTTGAGGTTTGTTTTTAGTATACAATATTTTTTCATGCATACTTCACAGCCATGTTTGCTGTTATACACATTGAAATTTTAATCTCCAACCAGCTTTCGATCACAAAAAACAATGGAATTGCTTCAAAACACTTTAAACTGTCAGTGATGTTTGCCTTAAATCAGGTTGGCTGTCTGTAGTGGAAAGCCGATCTAAAGTGACAAAGTTCCCTGAAACTGCTGTGGTTTATGGGCAGCAATACTCCAATTGGGACTGCCAATTTATTTTCTGCTCTCCCAGCGGAAGAAGATTAAATTAAATGCAATATTAAAAGGGACTATGCAAATTAACTGGAGTGCAATGTTGGGGCACTATTCAATTGTGCTTTGAAGTAAGTAATTTACATTTAAAAAAAATATATACATAAAATGTTTTATACACAAGGATAAAAAATACACATTTCTGCTCAAGTTTCTTGTTTTGCTGTATGAAAAGGTTTTCAGACGTCTAGAAAGAATAAAAAAAAAACAAAACAAAAACGTTAGAACAGAGCCACAGCAAATGTTCGGCGAGTATGAATTTTAAGTTAACACTAAACCTAAAAGTGATTTTAATAAAACATGCACATTGTTTTACTTGCATATTGTAAAAGCTTCACTTTTCTGTCTGTCATGTATTAAGCTGGCCATACATCATACAACTTTCTTATTCAATTTTCTTTAGATTTACCTTCAACCAAATAGCGCAAGGGTCTTTCTGATTGAATACAAATGGAAAGTGTTTAGATTTTACCTCATAATATATGGTTTTGGGAAAGCTGTACAAGAAAATTGTATAATGTATGGCCAGCCTTAGGGAATACAAGAGCACGATGATCAAAGCCAAACTCTGCTTTTTGTGTGCCTACTGGGAAGATGTGATGGGAAATCTTGCCAACAGAAACCTTTCAGATTACAGTCCCATCATGTTCCAGTGACAGCCAATCTTGTCATTTCTGGTTTTGCCATCACAGACAGAAGTAAGGTAAATCTCCCCAGCAGGGTCAAAAAGTACAACAAAAGAGATGGCCAAAAAGTCTGGAGTTGGGATGTAATTCTCGCTCAACAGGAGTAATATTTGTGCATACATTTTTTTTTACCCAAAAACAACATAACAGATACAAATTGACATATGTACAGACTATTCTGTCTATTTTTATGCAGCTTGTGGAGTTTTTCATCCCAGGCATCTTATACTTGTCCTGCCCATTTTTCTAAAACAAATGCTAGAAAAACAAACAAACATGCTCAATAGCCCATGTGCCAAGCTTCACTGAGGTGAAAGAGTCACAAGACAATGGTGGATTGTGCCTACACAGTGGGGGTTATTTACTAAAGGCAAATCCACTTTGCACTACAAGTGCACCAATTTTGGGTAGATACAGTATAGGTCACTCACCCTTGTTACTTTAACCACCTGCTATCCGCGCTATAGCCGAATGACGGGCACAGAGCGGACCTGCATTCCCGGGAGGCCGTCATATGACGGCCTCCCCTGTGCACGCTCCCTGCGCTCACCCTGCAGGGGGCACGCTGTGATCACCGAGTCACTGAGACTTGGCTGATCACCGATCCGTGTAAGGGGCCAGTCCCGGCCCCTTACCATGTGATCAGCTGTCAGCCAATGACAGCTGATCACATGATGTAAACAAAAGATCGGTAATTTTTTTTTTTTTTTACCCATGCTGATAGCGCGAGTAGAAAAAAAAAAAAAAAAAACTATCACCGGATCGGATGTAAGGGACATCGGTCCCCAAGTGGAAGAGGCACATCTGCCTCATCAGTGCCACCTAAAAGTGCCACCTAACAGTGCCCACCTGTAGTGCCAATCAGTGCCACCTGGCAGTGCTGCCCATCACTGCCACCCATCAGTGCCCATTACTGCCGCCTATCAGTGCCCATCACTGCCGCCGATCAGCGTACATCAATGGAGAAAAATGACCGTTTTAAAAAATTTTATAACAAAATATAAAAAAAATATATATATATATATTTTTTTTAATTCATTTTTTTAACAAAAAGTAAAAACTGCAGAGGTGATCAAATACCACCAAAAGAAAGCTCCATTTGTGGTGAAAAAAAATGATAAAAATTTGGATACAGTGCTGTATGACCGCACAATTGGCATTCAAAGTGCGTCAGTGCTGAAAGCTGAAAATTGGTCTGGATAGGAGGGGGGTTTAAGTGCCCTGTAAGCAAGTGGTTAAAACCTCTGTGGTAAATAGGACCAAAAAAAAAAAAAACAAACAACCCCCCACACACAGACAACACGCATCTTAAAATGTAAGCTCTGGTATGCCGAAAATTGTAATTTACAAAGAGATTGCCTTTGTGGGGAGGTATACATGGCAGTTTACATACAAATTTCCAAATAAATCCTGCCCACAAACTCCAATATGTTTCAGTCCTATTGGTCTTATTTATCAAGGGGATCAGAGAAATTTGCAACATAGAAATGTTGAATGTAAAACCAAAGCATCTTTCTTCTGGATAGACTGGATATACCCTGGGCAGGGATGCTAAGGCTGAAGCTTACAAGAGGCCACATAAATGGATTACACCCAAGGATGGAGAAGCCATACACCGGACCACATGCAAAAAAAAAAAAAAAAAAAGAAGGATTGGTTAAACCCACAAGTGCTTATTTACCACTACTATTCCTTTATATTGGCTTTTGGAATTTACAAATCAGATAAAAGGTTTAGCGCTAGAAAACAATTTGATAGATAAAAAGTGCATTTTATATACACATCTATATAGATCAGACCAAAATGAGGGACAAATGAGGGGGAAAGAGAGACATTGCTCCAAATCAGGGACAGTTGGGAGCTATGATGTATGCACCAGCTGTGCTGCGCTTTGAAGGGTCTTGCAGCCTTTTGGGACCTGTGACATGTCCCAGAATTCTGCAGGCAAAGGAGGAGGAAGGGGTCCAACTTCTGCTCTGATTGCCTAGGCCAGGGTTTCCCAACTCCAGTCCTAAAGATGCCCCAACAGGTCATGCTTTCAGTCTTTCCATTATTTTGCACAGGTGATTTGATCAGTTTCACTGCCTTAGTAATTACCACAGCTGTTTCATTCGAGGGTAATCCTAAAAACGTGACCTGTTGGGGTGCCTTGAGGACTGGTGTAGAAACCCTGGCCTAGGCAATCCAAAAAAAGTGGTGGTGGAGGGGGTGTAAGCAGAAAAGCAGAACTTCCTTTTTGTGTTAAGTTCTGCTTTAACTTTTATCAAAGCCATACAACCTGGTAAAATCTGTACTTGCTCCCCCCCCCCCCCCCACTCCCCTCACCCAACATGCCTAAACCAATGGCTGCCATAGAGAAGCTATACACAATTTGCCCTGCATTACAGACACAGCAGGCTAGAGCATTAAAGGCCTGGATGAGGGCTGGTTCAGTGTAGACCTCTTTATGGCTTTAATTTACTATGGCAGTACCACACCAGACATAACTCCTGCCAGACATACCATTATGTTGTATATTCTTCAGGAGGGTTAGCCTATTTCTCTCTCCTCTTATTTTGCAGAAGCTAAAAAACAGAAGATATTTGTAAGGCTCACTTATTGGTACAGAAACTATATTGTAGGTTGATCTAGCCTGCTATTGCAGTATGCCATGGAGGTGTTCTCTAAACAGTTCATTGATGCACAATCAATGGACTACAAAAATGTTTGTCACAGCCCAAACTGCCTGTCTTGGCAGAAACAGAAAGGAAAAGATGCAGCGACGATGCTGAAGTTACTTAACTAGTGCAAATCAGGCCTAAACTGGCAAAGTTGAGAACAGTCAGAATGCCCGGTCTTACAGATACCAATTTTGGGTAGATACAGTATAGGTCACTCACCCTTGTTACTCTAAAACCTTTGTGGTAAATAGGTCCTATTTTTTTTTTTTTTTTTTTTTACAAACAACCCCCCACACACAGGACAATTTTGGGTATTTTGACGATAATTGTAATTAATTTACAAAGAGATTGCCTTTGTAGGGAGGTATACATGGCAGTTTACATACAAAATTTCCAAATAAATCCTGCCCACAAACTCCAACATGTTTCAGTCCTATTGGTCTTATTCATCAGGGGGATCAGAGATAAATTTGCAACATAGAAATGTTGAATGTAAAACCAAAGCATCTTTCTTCTGGATAGACTAGATATACCCTGAGCAGGGATGCTAAGGCTGAAGCTTACAAGAGGCCACATGAATGGATTACACCCAAGGATGGAGAAGCCATACACCGGACCACGTGCAAAAAGTATGGAAGACAAACAATCCACTAAAGGTATTGGAGTGCTTGCCCCATAGGAGTCGCTGGTGAAAAGGGATCCCCCACCCTGCACAGCCAGGCACACCAAATTTCCACAGCACACTTGAGTCAGTAAACAGTCCTTGCAGCTTTGTTTTTTTGTTTATTTAGGGGTATTAAATTTGGATGGGGATAGGGGTATTATGGGATGCCCACTTGACTTAACAGTTCTTAAGGGACAACTTTCTTATATACACTCATCTTCCTCCAGCACATCACTTGCTTGCAGAACAATCACCTCCCAGCTGGAACACAGTTTAGGTGGGATCTGACAAGGCACTCAGCCAGATCCCTTTTGCAGGCAGGGACCACGGGCCCCTTTAGTATGTAAAAAAGTGCTAGTGTCTAGCTACATTCGTCCTGTGGCAGTTTCTGGTGTGAATGGGTCCCAAGTGCACAGCAGGTCAGTTCAAACTATTCCATAAGTGTCATTTTACATTTTTTCACTGTCTTTTTATAGCCAAAAAAAAAAAAAAAAAAAAAAATTCATTTGGCTGGGCTTCTCCTATGGATCACAGGAGTGCAGTTTGTTTTACACACCTGTGACCTTTTTACAGCAGAGTGTGGACTGGATTCATGAAAATAATCTCCCAGGAGCCAATGCGCAGCTGCAAATGACGTGCCTCACTGTGTCAATGGACATCCAGGGGGTCGAGGTGTGTTCTGTATGTGATTGGACAAAATGTCCATTCACAGGAGCATGGCTCGGGAGCAAGCCTGCGAGAGTGCCCCCATAGCAAGAGGCTTGCTATGGGAGCACTCGGCAGGGGAGGAGGAGCCAGAACTGCTGGTGGGGGGGGGGCCTAAAAAAAAAGAGGATTAGGGCTACTCTGTGCAAATCCATTACACAGAGCAGGCAAGTAACTTTTTCACCTTTTTTCCTGACTGACTACTGTTCCATTTTAACTTTGTGTTCCCTATTGACAGCAATACGGTTAACTACCAAAAGTGAATTTTGTCAAAATTTTGTGAAAAGATACTCAATATTGCTTGTCCCTAAAGAGCACTGGCCATACAGGTTGTTTGTACAGTTCATTAATGGTCTAACACACAAAGTCACCCTACAAATGAAGGGGGAACAGGGAAAACCGTCATGAACATACTTCAAGCAAATAGTAAGTGGAAACAAAAGCGTGTTCACGTTTTACACTTACTATATCACAAGGCATGTGCTACTTAGGATTATTATAGCCAGAAAGGTCACTGATAGTGCCACCTCTCGCAGGAAAGGATGATCAGCAGCCTTCACCTGCAGCAGATCCACATGCTCACAGCGAATTCCAAGAAAGCCTTTGAAACATCTAGGAATTAAAGACTAAAAATCAAAATTGAGGATAATCAAACACCAAAATAGTATCACTAGTTTAAGAACTATAAACAAGTTGCATTCAAAATCTAAAAAAGCCAGTGTACCAGTTTTTTTTTTTTTAAAGAATCCTGTAAGACAGTCTCTGGAAGAACCCTAGGAATCCATGGAACCCTGACTGAGAAACCCTGCTGTAAAAAAAACCTTTCAAAGTAAATCTCAATGGGGGCATTTAAAAACCCGGTACGTGGTCAGAGGCCACAGCCGTACATCAAAATCTATGAGCCGGTACAAACTCTAAAAGGGCTGAACGGAGAATGCATAGCACATTCACAGGTCTTGGCAGGGTTTGTGTGGCCTCACTTGGCAGGGACAGGAGGCATTAGTCAAGCCTCAGGTCTACATCCAAATGCCAGGATACCTTGACAGGCAAAGCTTCTGCATGTATTGAAAAAGGCAAAGCTTACCCACCCCTTCCTTCCCAACATATTTAATGGACTACCCCAAACAGATATGGACCAAAAGGAATGCATGGGAAGGTGAGGGGGGCAGGCAAGATTTCACTCTACAACACTTTAGTCCTTTGGAAAGGTCCAGAATTTGGGGCAACCAGATAAACTAGCAACTTCATACAGAGTTTCAGACATGTTTGTTTTAAGGCAGACATTATGTTACATATTGACAAAGGCTTCCATGTATAATCACAGTTCTGCCAAGCCTGAACTGCAAACATCAAATTTGCATAACATTATGATGAAGTCGTGCAGTTGGGCCATCACTGATCTGAATAAAGCAGGTCTGGTTTCATTGGGATATTGCACTTTGAACTTTAAATTTTTACAACTTGAAACAAAAAAAAAAACAGCACACTTACACGCAAGAGGCCTCCCACTCAGATAGAAGGAATCTGCATGTGCCATGGTAGCAGAAGTCAGAGTAGTTGTCAGGACATTCAACAAATCTGGTCTGTGTTGCTGCCTCATAGTAAGAAGCTAAAAAGAAAGAATAGAATATTTCCAATATCTGACACAAGAACATTTGTACACATGGGTTAGTCTTTCCAACAATTGTTATTCTTACACTAAAGCCTGCAATGAGGCTGTGCAGTACATACAACCAGACTTAGAGCTCCAATCTAAGGGTACGGAAGTGTCTAATTGACGCAGCATGGTCTTAATACTTTATTAAATGTATTTTCTTTTAAGTACCGTACTTGCTGTGAAAATACTTGAATTGATTTGGCATCAGCCTCCTAAAGCTTGTATAGCAGAGCTCAGACTGGGAGAGGAGAGTCATGACTGGAAGCCATTCAGGTGTGCTGGAATGCTCATGTGCCCAACAAGGGCACGCTGATAGAAGGGAGCAGAGTAAGATGAATAATTCCTGCTGCTTCTCCTTCACTCTACAGTCACAGCCTGGTGAAGGACAAAACCTTAGTGTTAAACTGCAGCAGAGAACAATCAGGTCTCTTGCCCTGACAGGTCTGAGCTGCGTGACCGAGCTGTGTAAATCTAAGAATTGGATGAAGGGAAATACACATACTTGGCAGGTAGGCTCTATGAACACTAGCTTTAGAAGCCCAAAAACCACAAAAAAAAAAATAAAAAAAAAATAGTATGGGTATTTTTTAGATTCATACCTAGGTGGATGCAGCATCAGTCCGATGCTGCATCTGTCCCTGGGCACCTCCAACACTGAGAACTGAGCAATCGAACACTGCCGATCACTCGGTTCTCACAGCTCCTGGGGATCGAGTCTCAACTCCAGTACATCCTGGGCAGAACTAGGCTCTCCATACTGGGCGAACATCTTTTGCATTTGCCACTGGAACGCCGCTTCCATGCCGATCAGTTCCTGGAACACTTAGTCGATATAACCCGACACTGGGTCCCGGTAGTGGTTTGGACTGCCCATAGGGAGGAAGCAGATCCCACCAAATGTGACAGAACACCTGGCAACCAGCTTGGGTGCTTCTGCCAAACAGTGCCTCCTGCTCTTCAAACCCTTCCAGCAAACCAAGAGCCAATACCAGCCCTTTTACCCCACACATACAGACAAGATGTTGTGATAAGAACCAAAAAGGAATGACTGTTTATGGAACAGAAATGAAACTTTTAATACACGTCAAAATTAGGGCAGTCGCCACAAATAAAGCCAAATATTACCCAAAACATCACACTAGGTAGAGTTGACACAAGAAGAATCCCATCATGTAGGAGCCTCCAAGAGGATTAGCCAACATAAACAGTGATCTAATTAACTAACAACTAGTCACCTAGACAATGCTTTGGTTAAATCAGGGATCCCACAACTACTCCGTCTGAAAACAGTCTACAACCCTGAATATACAAAAGGACATTACACATTCTGTCTTCAGGAGTTTGCCTTAACTTGTTTAATCTGTCCACTAGACAAGTCATGACCTGTGAAGGACTAAACTTCAGTCCTAAAAGCTACCCCTTATAACCATTATCCTCTAATACCTCCCACAAATGACGCGACAAGGTGGTGGAGTAAATGGCCTTGCCGGCCTTTTATTAATAAAATATAAAATCAATAAATAACATTTTTTAAATAACTTTTAAATAACTTTTTAATAATAACTTCTCAGAAATTATTGGAGTCTAGGAGGGGAATACACCCACAGGTCACTGCATAGGAACTCTTAAACTTTTTTAAGGCCTCCAGTCGCTAACCCCAGACTGAGAGACAGTACCCAACCTTCTCAGTGACCTAACTTTTCCCCTTCTTGGTTAACCCCTCGTAACCGGAAGGTACATAAAACAGCCCATATTATATATGGGTACCCACCATGTAAACTCTCCATACCATCAATCTCCTCCTCCTCACAGACCCAAACCACTTCCCCCTCCTTCGCTCTACATTTCTCTCCTGCATCCTCCTCTGCTCTAGCCCCTCCCTTATTCTTAAAGGGGAAAACGACCAGTGTAAACAGCGTGACTTTGCAGTCCACACAAGTCATGCTGTCCCTGCACTGATCCCCTGCGCTGATCCCCTGCTCCTCTCTGCTCCGGGACCCTCTTCAGAAGACAAAATGTTCCAGCAGTCTGAAAAAGTGAAATTAGTTTATCATCTTCAGAGATTTGAGGGATATTGATGATAAATATTTCTGTCCCAAGTGGAGGAGCTTTTCCAACCCAGTCTGCAGGAGGGCCACCATATTTCCTTTAACCTGTACAAGATGAATATTGTAACTCCCCATCCACTCCAAAAAGGGAAGCTTTAATGTACTTATTCAGAGAATTAATCCAGGCCTTGCTCAGCATTCATGATGTTGTCCATCATTAGAGAATCATCTCTCTCCATGGGATCAGATGCTGAACTGCATTTTTCCAAGCTCTGTTTGGGAAAAAGCAGACAAAATCCCCAGTCTTCTCCATGGGCCATAATCAGTGGCTAGGAGGCAACCCCCTAGTCCCCTTCAAAAGCTCCTGTCCTGGTTGGGTCTGTCACATTTCTCCCCCATTAAAAGTAGACTAACAAGGTGATAGACCTTATAGTTGGTCCACATGAATTCAATTCTTCTCCACAGGGAAGGGTTGTCTTCAGAAGGTGTGGGACAGAGGTCATGAACCCTCCATTCGGCTGCCAGTGCTTCAGCTGGGTGGTCTGTACCATTCCGGTGCTCTGTCTGCTGCTGGGATGAGGGGCCCACTGCCCTGGCTCCCTGGAGCTCCGAAGTTGTTGCCGGGTAGAGGTTAGTAGCACTCTGCCCCAATGCCAGAACTTCTGGCTAACTGCTGGGGAGGGAGGCTGGCTTCCTACACTCCCAGGCTGGATCTGCCACTGGGGAGGGAGGACAACCACCACCTCCCCCTGTGCCCCTGGGAACTGCCACAGGTGCAGGGCAGAGGTCTTGGACCCTCTGTCCAGTTGCCAGTGCTTTAGCTTGGAGTTCAAGCTTTTCTGTATTGGCCTGTTGCTGGAAAGAAGGGCTGCCCGCCCTGGCTCCCTGGAGCTTCAGCAGTGCTGTTGGTCCTGGGCAGTGAGATGCCCCGTTCTGATGCCAGCTCTTCCACTTAGAAGTAGAATGAAAATTCAGTGTCTCTACTCCCTGGTCCTTGAACTGCTGCTTCATCTCCTGTACCCTTACCCAGCTGCTGGACAGATCCATTCCTCCATCTAAGCTCATCCTATGCAGAAACAGGTTTGTCAAGGTGAGCCAACACTTGCAGCATCCGCGATAACAGCTCCGCTTCCATATCTACAAGTGGAGGAGAGAAAAGCACACCAACTCTGCCCCATTGCCAGCACGTCAGTCTGGACTGTCTGTAGGCGATCTCCAACTCCCATTCCTGAATGGCTAGAAACTCTAAATCTTCCTGTGCCCAAAGCACTTGGAGTACAGAGACTGGATGCTAAATGTCTCAATTTCCTCCATCACTCCCAAAGTCAGGGTCCTTGGACAGCCTCTCATAAAACAGCCCAAGGCTGTTGTAGCCAAATCCTTCCATTGGGCTGTGGCTTGCTGTCCATGGGCTCACTTGGGCCACATACCAGCTGAGGGCTCTATAGCTCTCGTCTAACGGAATCTCTGCCCAGACCAGCTTGCTTAACTCAGCTGTCCACTCTCAGTGCAGGTGTTCCTCCCCAATAAACAGCACTTGCACTTCATACTGCGACCAGTACCTTATCTGGATGGAGGGGAGAATACCATTCTAGCACAACCTGCACTGACACGGGTCCCCTGTGGTGCATCTGCATCTCTTGCAGCCTCCCGAATTCCTCTTCCCTGGTGGCTGATATCTGTACCGCTCCTCTTATGTCCAAACCTTGGATCCTGTGGTGGTTTGGATTTCACAGACTGCAGGAAGCATCCCACCGCTGCCAACCAAATGTGATGGACTGTCCAGCACCCAGCTTTGGTGCTTCAAACAGTATGCAGCTTCCTCCAGTCTGGAACCAGGAATTATAGCTGAGCACCCAGGAACTAGACGACACTAGTTTAGGTGCAAACAGGAAATGACTGACTATTGTAAATTCACACTGTGTGCAATATAAATATATAAATGTTCCTGCCTCCTGGGCAGAATAAACTGCATTGTGATCTTGCAAAGTCATTTAGTAATTTCCATGTAGTATCATACCTGGTTGATCCTGCCTGTTCTTGGGTTGCCCTCTAAAGAGACCATGGTTCTTATTGCTACCGATCCATGATAGCATGGTCAGTTTACCTGCCTCCATCATCCTGTATGTCTGCAGAGTCTCTGCATCTTCCCCTCCCTCCTTGTCATGTATATGGTCTGTGTACATCAGCTTGGCTTCCAACCCCTTATGGCACAAGGACAAAGTGCACAAATTCCTTATCCGACGTATCTCATGCATCAGAGGGAATATCAGCTCCTTCCACTGGACTCTGATTGGCAAGGAGATCATGAGACTTCAAAGAAGCACTGTTTACCACAATCTGGAAGATTTACCCCATTTCATGACCAGGTCATTTTTTGCAATACGGTACTACGTTACTTTGACACAGGCGCATAAGACACTAACAAAAAAAAAAAAAAAAAACACACACACACACACACACACAATTAAAGAAAAATTTATATTATACAGTAACCAGTGCTAAAAATATGCACTGTCATTGAATGACACTGGCTGGGAAGGGGTTAAACATCTAGGGCAGGGGTTCTAAACTCCTGTCCTTAGGACCCACTAACAGGCCAGGTTTGCAAGATAACTGAAATACATCACAGGTGATATCACTTGCTGCTCAATGATTGCAGTATTTTAGTCTGCATCTCCCCAGGGTAATACTTAAAATCTGGCCTGTTATTGGGTCGAGGACAGGAGTTGAGAACCACTGATCTAGGGTGACCAAAGCGTTAACTGTGTGCCTAGCCAGTGTTTGTGTACTGTATGTGCAGCTTTCACTAAAGGAAGAGATGAATTCTAGTCCCTGCTTTGTTTACATAGGCAGATCCCCGTTCTGTGTCGTTTATCAAAGATCAGCAGGTGCTAGACAGAACCTTAGTTAGACTTACCAGTGACGGTATTTCTACAAGCCTTTCAGGACAGCACCTTGGAGAGAGCGCAGCTCCACCTCTTGACCGGAAACACTGCGTGACAACGCCCCTTTAAAAAGCAGCTGCTTCCACCATGCCATCAGTTGTTACCGAGAAATCCTCCGACATGCTGGAAAATATAATCAGACAATTACCAGGTCCTATAATTATACTTTACATATGATAACGAAGGGAGGGAAGTAGGCTGCTGTCCTGAAAGGCTCGTAGAAATACCGTCACTGGTAAGTCTAACTAAGGTTTTCTCCCTTCGCCTTTCAGGACAGCACCTTGGAGAGTATAACCGAGAAACTTACTTCAGGGTGGGACTACTGCCTGTAAAACCTTCCTACCAAATGATTGGTCCGAGGCTGATAGATCCAAGCGGTAGTGCCTAATGAAGGTTGACAAAATGGACCATGTGGCAGCCTTGCAGATTTGCTCAGGAGATGCCCCGGCCCTTTCTGCCCATGATGCCGCCACTGCTCGAGTAGAATGAGGCAATACCCCTTCCGGAGGTTCCAGACCCAAAGATTTGTATGCCTCTTTAATGGCTTGCTTTAACCATCTTCCGAGGGTGCTCTTGGAAGCTTTACCTCCTTTGTGAGTACCTTCCATTAAAACAAAGTGAAGAGGACTTTCTGATTTCCTTTGTTCTTTCCAGATATTTAAGCAGACACCTCCTGACATCAAGAGTATGGAAAGCCTCTTCTCCTGCCCCCGAAGGTAAAGGATAAAAAAAAGTAGGGAGAATGATTTCCTGTGTACGGTGAAAAACTGAAGCCACCTTTGGTAGAAACGCTCGATCCGTCCTTAAGACTACCCTATCCTGTAGACATCTCATAAAGGGCTCTTTAATTGAAAGGGCTTGTAACTCACTAATTCTACGTGCGGAAGTTACTGCTACCAGTAAAATAGTCTTTAAACGTCAAAAAACTTAATGATGCTTCTTCTATGGGTTCAAATGGTGCCTTAGTCAGTCCGAGGAACTAAAGATAAATCCCATTTGGGAAAACTAACAGGTCTAGGCTTTACTTTTGCCATTGCTCTAAAAAATCTGATTAAAAAAGGTTCCCGACAGGGTTCTTTCCAAAAAAACTGATAAAGCAGCTACCTGCGTCTTGAGCGTACTTGCTGCTAACCAATCCCTCTTGAAGAAATTCCAAAACTGAAAATGTGGTACGAAAAATCAAAGTTTTTACTGGAACACCAAGAATTATAGATCTTCCAGACTCTAAAGTAAAATGTCTCGTCACTTTTTTTACTACTTGCAAGAAGGGTAGAAATAAGCTTCTCTGATAAACCCTTCTGTCTTAAGATTTGTTCTTCAGAAACCAAGCTGTTAGTTTGAGATAAGCTGGATCTGGATGGAGAATCTGGCCCTGACTCAACAGATCTGCCCTGATTGGTAATCTCCAAGCAGGTTTCACTGAGAGGTTCAGCAAGGTTGAAAACCAGGGCCTTTTCAGCCAATAAGGAGCTATTAATATTAGCTCCGTGAACTCCAATCTGAATTTGGCTAACACCTTTGGTATCAGTTGAAAAACGGGGGAAAAGCGTAGGACAGATGGAAGTCCCACTCGTGAGCTAACGCATCTACTCCGAGAACTTGATCCTGTCTCTGAAGAGAGAAGAAGACTGGTATTTTTGCATTTTCCCGTTTTGCAAAGAGGTACACCTGGGGATAACCCCAACTCCTGGAAATTGTTTTGAATAATTCCTGATTGAGAGACCACTCTGCGTCCCTTATTTCTTTCCTGCTGAGGAGATCTGCTAAGGTGTTTTCCATCCCCTTCAGATGGACTGCTGATAGAGAGGCAACATTGTTCTCTGCCCATCTTAGGATCTGATGAGCAAGACCCATTAGAGTTTTGCTTTTTGCGCCCCCTTGCTTTGTTAAATATAATACTGCCGTCATTGTCTGACAATATTTGGACATGTTGATTCACTAGAAATTCCTGGAAGGAGAGGAGGCTTAGGTGAACAGCCTTTAACTCTCTCCAATTTGAAGATTGAAGATTATTAATATCTAATATTCTTGTATCTCAGAGGCATATATGGTATTGGATTGACAAGCCCACATGTAACACTCCATACTTGAAGTAATGGGCTGATCATGTAATGTCATATAACCAAACATCTATATAATATGAACACATTTTACCAACTTTACATTAACTATATACTAATACTTATTAATATGACTGGAACTACAAACTAGCTTAACTTAACAGTATATAATCCACAATGTATTTTCCTTTAGCTACGTGGACACGTGTATTTTTGTCTTCTCATGACATTCTACACCAAGATACCTTATATGTCATACTCAAATTGGCTACACCAGAAAAATCCAGCAATGCTCAGCTTTAGATGAAGAATCATGTTAAATCTATTGATCAAGGTCATTCACACATACTCTATTTATCATGATTAATCATAAAACCAAATATGTTTTGCAAGCTTGCCATGAATATAATATTACACCTATAAGTGCCGAATTATGAATTTGGAATAATATTCTAACAAAGATCTTCTCCATTTTCTCCTGGGGTAGAAAAACTATCTGTTCTATCGAGTCTATTTTGTACCCCAGAAACCCTGCCCTTTGAGATGGTATTAGGTTTGATTTCTGAAGATTGAGAAGCCATCCCAAACTTTTTAGATGTGTTTGAACTGTCTGTAGGTTGACCTCTACTTGACCCTTTGAGTCGGCAAACAGTAGCAGGTCGTCCAAATAGGGTACTATTGAAATCCCCTTCAGCCTCAGGGGCTTCAAAGATTCCGCCATCACCTTTGTGAATACTCTGGGGGAGGAGGAAAGTCCGAAAGGCAGAACCCGAAACTGCAGGTGCCAAATCCCTCCCCCCCAGATTGACTGCGAGACGCAGGAATCTTTGTGATGGGGGCGCTATTGGTATATGGAGATAGGCATCTCTCAAATCGATGGAAGCCATCTGACATTTGGGGGTTAGCAAGTTCCTCACTGAGAAAATCGTATCCATCCTGAATTTTTTGTATTTTATGGATCGATTTAGAACCTTCATAATTGAGAATCAGGCAGAACTTTCCTGATGGCTTTTTGACCAGAAAAATGTGGGAGTAAAACCTCTTCCCCTCTTGATCTTTCGGAACCTGGGAAATTACCTTCTGTTGCATCAGTTCCTGTAACTGACTTCATGGCCAGAGCCTTTTCCCAATCCTTTGGCAGGTTTGTGATGTAAAACCGATTTGGGGGGGGGCTTTGTGAGAATTCCAATTGATAACCCTTTTTGATTAACCCCAGAACAAAAAAGGACTGTTTTCCCAAATTGGTAAGAAGCCCTGTAGTCTCCCCCCTACTAGATGGTCATTGTTTAGGGGTTTGTTCTGGGGTTCTAAAGAGTACCCCACCTCTACCTCTTCCTCTGAGAAGACCAGGGTCTCTTCTGTGTCTGGTCCTTTTCCTTATCGGCTTGTCGAAAATTTTTCCTCTGCTGTACAATTTTCTTCTTCTGTGGGAAAGCTTTCTTATCTGCTGTCCTGTCAAGAACAGTCTCCAGTTCTGGCCCGAACATCAGGTCTCCTCAAAAGGGAATTCCGCACAGTTTTACTTTAGAAGCTGAATCCCCTGACCAGGCCTTTAGCCAGAGTGCTCTTCTTGCTGAGTTAACAAGCACAGAGGACCTGGCTGACATTCTGATAGATTCTGCAGAGGCATCTGCCATATATTTTACTGCCTTAAGCAGGGTAAGGAAGGACTCCAATAAGTCTTTTCTGGGAGGTACTTGCAACCACATGATTTTTAAGTTGATCTAACCAACACTCCAAATTCCTAGTCACAACTGTAGCCACCATTGCTGGCTTAAGATTAGCTAGAGATGAGTCCCAGGCTTTCTTCAGTAGCCCATCTGCCCTCTTATCCATAGCATCTTTGAGAATACCCATGTCCTCAAAAGCTAAATCAGTTTTCCTAGATACTTTAAAAAAACCAAAGATAGATGCTGCTTTTTCTCTTCCACAACAGCTCCTCATTATCCTCAAAAGGAAACCTCCTTTTGAGGGCTTTAGAAAAGAACTGTCCTTTCTCTGGATCCTTCCATTCCTTTTTAATAGTGTTTTAACACTTTATGCACAGGGAACACCCTGTGTCTAATTTCCTCCAGCCCCAGGTACATCTTGTCATGTACAGACAGCTGGGCTTTTTCTTCCTGGATCTCCAGGGTAGTATAAATTGCCTTGAGTAATTCATCAAACTCCTCAAGTGAAAGCTTATATCTAGATTATCTTGTCTCTTCTTCCACCTCCTCCTCCGAATCAATGGTTGAGAGTGGAATGCTTTCCCTTTCCTCCTCCGACTCACTTTCTACCTGTCTGGAAGTGGACTGAGGGAAACTGGAGTGAGAACTCTGTTCTTGACTGGAACTCTGGCCGCGTTTCACAAGGGAACGCACTGTCCCTAGGGCCTCTGCTAATTCTTTCCTCACAGAAAATAAGAGTTCTTTGCATTCTTGTGAGGACTCTTTTACTAAATCCGCAATGCAGGATTTGCACAGTGGTTTGGGCCAAGAGTCCCTTAAAGGATTTTTGCATGAGGGGCACTTTCTCCCGGTTCTCTCTGATTTGGCAGTAGCTTTCTGAAACCGAGAAACAAGAGAAAGCCAGGTCCTTAGAACTAAGGCCTCAGAGAAAAGTAGTACCCCCAGCCAACACCCTAAGTGCCCAGAGTCTCACTCCTTTGCTGAACTGCTAATGGAAAAATTTTATCCCATAGCAGACAGCAGCAGGCTTTGAATCATAAAGATAAAAACACCCAGTGACATAAAAGGAAAGAGGTGCCACCGCACCTCTCCTACCTGGGCCTGGCCGGGAACCTGGGCGCATGCATCCGCCATTGCTGCTGACGATTCCGCTGTCCATAGTGAAATTCGCAGCCGCTGCACTGTGTACAAGGCTCCATGTGCCAAACAAAAGAAAGTCCCGGCCAGAGGACCTGCCCCTTCCTCCTGCGTTCCAGCAGCAGGAACCAATCGCTGCTACGCCTTGCCGGAAGTCTCCGCCCACCGGAACTGGCGTCATCCGCTGTCCGGGATTCGGCGCCATGCAGAGGCCTGGCATGGACACTCTTACTGATCACAACCGCGGCCCCCGAACACCCCAGGTGGAAAACTTCCGGCAGACCATTACTCCTGTGAGCCGGAGAAGGAAGGGACACCGGAGCACCCCCCTCACCTGCGGGAAGGAGCTGGGCTGGTCTGAGTACCCAAACATGGAGGTCCTGCCAAAACCCTCTCCTTGGAGAGAGCCCAGCCCCTCTGGTTCCCCAAGCAGTGCTTCCACTATGGCAGAGGAAACACTAAAACTGACGGCATGGTGGAAGCAGCTGCTTTTTAAAGGGGTGTTGTCACGCAGTTTTTCCTGTCAAGAGGTGGAGCTGCACTCTCTCCAATGTGCTGTCCTGAAAGGCGAAGGGAGGAAAAAAAAAAGGGAGGTACATTGATGTGACTTTACAACTACTTTAACACCGCCCACGGCATATATAATGTGGCAGGATGGCTCTATTGGGCAAAACGTTGTACCTGTACATCATTTCGTGCAAGAGACACTGTGGGTGCGTGCACGTGCTGATTGGCCAGAGGGGGGGCCCCAATTTAGCGGGTCCAGTGGACACAATGTCCACCGATCATTCCCCGGAGAGGCAGAATGGTGATCTGCCTATGTAAACACGCCGTTGACAGTGATCTTGTGTTCCTACTAAGCAGGAACATGGATCTCTGTTCTTCCAGTCAGTCTATCCCCCACACAGTTAGAAAGCATCGTATAGGGACACCCTTAGATCACCCCTGGTGTTAACCCCTTCCCCGCCAGTGTCATTAGTATAGTAACAGTGTATATTCTTAGCACTGATCACTTTTAGTGTCACTGGTTCCCAAAAGTCAGTTAGGTGTCAGATTTGTCCACCGCAATGTCAGTCCTGCAAAATCACTGATCGCCATTATTAATGAAGACTAAAAATTCCATAAACATATCCAATAGTTTGTAGACGCGATAACTTTTGCGCAAACCAAACGCTTATCTGGGATTTTTTTTTACCAAAAAATATGTAGCAGAATACATATGGGCCTAAATGGATGAAGAAAGTTAACTTTTTTTGGTTATGTTTTATAGCAGAATTTAAACAATTTTTCTCAAAATTGTCACTCTTGTTTATAGCGCAAATAAAAGCCACAGAGGTGATCAAATACCACCAAAAGAAATCTGTAAAAAAAAAAAAAAAAAAAAAAAAAAAAAAAGGAAATTTGGGTACGGCATCGCGTGACCACGCAATTATCAGTTAAAGTAATTCAGTGCCGTATCCCACAAAAATGGCCTGGTCATGAAGGGGTTAAAACCTTCCGGGGATGAAGTAGTTAACTCACTTTGTCCCCCCCTCCTGCCTCCACCCACTGCCCAGAAGATTGGCAATCACTTTAAAAACAAGATTAATGCAATTTGTAAGGACATCTTCACTGTACAGATACAGTGGATATAAGAAAACTACACACACTTAAAATGTCAGGTTTCTGTGATGTAACAAAAATGACAAAAATGACAAACTATGATAAAATAGTTTCATAACTGTTTACACCTTTAATGTGACCTATAAACTGAACAACCCAATTGAAAAAACAAATTGAAATCTTTTATGGGGGGGGGGGGGGGTGCACACCCTCTAATAACTGAGTATGTAGCGGTGTTCATAATTAAGCAATCACATTCAAACTCATGTTAAATAGGAGTCAGTACACACCCACCATCATTTAAAGTGACTGATTAACCCCAAATAAAGTTCAGCTGTTCTAGTAGGTCTTTCCTGACATTTTCTTAGTCGCATCCTACAGCAAAAGCCATGGTCCGCAGAGAGCTTCCAAAGCATCAGAGGGTTCTCATTGTTAAAAAGGTATCAGTCAGGAGAAGGGTACAAAATAATTTTCAAAGGCATTAGATGCACCATGGAACACAGTGAAGACAGTCATCAAGTGGAGAAAATAATGGGACAGCAGTGACATTACCAAGAACTGGACGTCCCTCCAACATCAATAAAAAGACAAGAAAACTGGTCAGGGAGGCTGCCAAGATCTGCCAATATCTCTATGCCTTGTCACACTCCCTCAGTCTCCCTTTGCATAACTAACTACTTCCTCAGACATTTTTCTAAAACCGAACTTGTATCCCCCCCTCCCCCCATGCCCTCCACCTTGTCTATTCCATGAGAATCAATACTACAGCTATCAGCCCTCCCCTCAAATCTAGTACTAGGTGTAATCGTAGACTCTTCTCTCCTGTAAGCCTAAAATCCAATCATCCAAATCTTGTAGAGTTTACCTCCGTAACTGCTCTAAAATTCGCCTTTTTAAACTAATGAAACCATTAAGCTACTCATTCACTCCCTTGTCTATTGCACCTCCCTTCTCATAGGCCTACCTCTACATAGGCTCCCCCCTTATGCATGCTGCCAGACTCCTTTACCTTAAGAACCACTCAGTGTCTGCCACCCCTCCACTAGCCCAACAAATTGAACTCAAAATACTAACATACAAAGCCATTCACAACTCTGCCCCAAGCTACATTAATCTCAAAATATCCATCCAAACTGTCTTACACTCCTCCCAAGACCTCCTGCTCGCTAGATCCCTTGTCTCCTCTCTCCATGTGCATCTCCAAGACCTCCTCCATCCTCTGGAACTCTCTACCTCATCTATCTGGCCATCTCCTACTCTGGCTACCTTTAGGCATTTCTTGAAAACTCATTTCAAGGAAGCCCATCTCATCTCCACCTAACAACTGAACCTTTTATTCCTCCATCAGCTCATCCCTCAGTTATCAACTTCTGTGCCACTTGTCCCACCCAATTATATTGTAAGCTCTTCTGGAGCAGAGCCCTCTTAACCTCTCTCAAATTTAATGTATTGTAACTGTACTGTCTCCCTTTTAACTCTAAGCAGCAATATACCATTCTCTTTGGTATCGTTACTTAAGCAGGGCAGAAGCCAATGTAATAAGGAAACTTATTAGGATTTAGTACTCTAAACATAAGAAAGAAAAGGTCTTTACTTACAGTTGTCTAATCCAGTGCTGGAGTTGTGAGCCAAACTGACTGAAAGAAAAAAAAAAAAATATATATCACCGAGTCCAATCATGTAAAGTTATAAAAGTGCAGGTGAAGGGTGCTATTCTATGGCTTCAGTCAGATGAGCGTTGAGATCTATTCTGTGCACAGTCTGCATTTGTTATTGTGTCTGCACAGACAGCCACATGTCAAAATTTGGGAGGAGCAGGTGCGTGGATACGAACACAAGAACTGATCATTCAGATCAATGTACTAGCTCCTGCATACAAGTCAAGTTTGCGGCTGTATCCATGCAGCTGTTGAATTTGCATCCACCAATATAGGCTGCCTGCGTGCAGCTTGGGATGAATGCAGTTCCAAAAACAACCGCAGCCTGCTTGCAGAATGAGCATCAATTCCCATTTGCATGAAGTCCAAGTGTCTGAGATTTTCCAATCCACCTAGCACCATCTTAGACCCAACTCACTTGGACTTCAACTTGTAAACCCAACTCTGACAAGCAATGTCTAAAATAAGCTTCTGCAAGGCATTTTTGAAGCTTAAAGCAAACATGAAGCAGCTTTCTTTAAACCCTTGGGGTTTCATAATAAATTGCAAACCAAATGTTCTAGATGACAGTTCTGACCACTGACTAGCCCTCCTTAAGATAAGTTAGATGTGGCTGCAATGGCTGCCTAATTGCTACCATTTATCCCAAGTGGATTCACCCGATGTGTAAATGCTGGATACACATCTAAACAATTATGCAGGCTCCACACCAATGCCTGTATTTTATGAAGTTGTAATATGCAGGTACCATGTAGGAGAGCATGGATTGCAGTAATCCTCTGCTATAGCAAACTGGCCCATTTGAGGCACTGTACAGAACCAGCTTGCAGAGTTCTGACTTGGCTCAGATTTCAGTTGCTCCCCAATTACTTCATGTCATTGACTTCGCACTGCCAAGCCAACTGCATTTTTTGGGAGTCCTCTACTGTCAGCTGCTACTTTCACTCTGCAATGTACAATTATGTATTGTGTCACTTTCTGACTCTGGGGTTCTTGGGAAAAGATCCTGGAAGGAAGTGGAGAGCGAGAGAAGGTCTAAGCCACCTGTCCATACTAATACCAGAAGAGAGGCGTATGCAAGTGTTTCTATGTTCTAATAGTTTAACTGCTGCTACCCATAGCTTCTTGAGTTTATTGCTGAATCCTTGTAAACAAGTATCTCTGTCCTAGTACTAGCTCACATGCATAGTGGCAGATAACTAGGACTGTTTCAGGCTGGTTGAGAAATTGCTGAAGGGCCTCCTCATCACTGCAGATCTTGTCTGCAGGTCTCCGACAAAAACAGACGCATCATCCTCAGGGACCTCTGCAATGGCATTATGCTCCAATATTTATCTGGAGGGGTCTTAAAATAATTATACATACCAGGATATAGGAGCTCAATTCCATGACTCCTCCTCTCCAGCCCTTTGCTGATAATATATGTTGAATGTACGTACGGTTATTAATCTTTTCTTATACAAAGTGTGTATTATTGCTATACTGGTTTGCATCTAAATGCTTATGGTTAAGGTCATATGCTGGATGCAGTAGTCTTCTGCTTCCATTTGCTGTCCTGGGTGGAACCTCCTTTGTGCTGGAGACTGCTGGACTGACTAGCTCAGTCACTAGTTGTGGATGGATGATAAGGTGGGCAGGTAGAGAGCTCCTCCAGTAGGTTGTGCCTCTAACCACAGCGGTCATCTTGCAAGTGTGTTCTCTGGAACCGCGCAAATAGATATCCGGTTTGGGAACCTTTCCCATTTAACAGCTGGCAGCAACAGCCCTGAAGGAGAGTGCTTTTCTCCGAAACGCGTTGGCTTGATGTACTAGTCATTACTGTCAAACACCTTTTATCCTTTTGGACACCAGGCACTCCTTCCTTCCTAATTTTCCCTGTCCTGGGTGGAGGCACTGCCAGCTTTATTATTAATCCCACTCTTCCACCTAGTGAAGGTTCTGGTTCTCATTGACCTACAAGTTTAGTGAGGAGGGCCATTTCTCATATGCCGTATAGGATACTATCAGATAGGGATCCACTTAGAAATAATAAATAAAATGCACACTATAGCTTTTGAAATTATTAAAGCGGTAGAAAACTGCTGTTTTTTTAACCTGCAAGGCAATGGCATAATGTGCTAGTATGCATTGCATACTAGCACATTATGTGAAATGTAGAACCAAGCTCTCCAGCGGCATGCTGTCACTGCTGAAGGTGCTTCCATCTTTACCTGGTCTTCTATCTGGGTTCATGGACTCCAGCTGTGTGAGTGGCTTGAGTTGTAAGGACACGGTTTACGGCACAGGACTCTGAATTAACGGCACGGCTATGCCGCTCCTTCAGAGCGCATGATCTGGTGACGTCACTGGCTGCAGCTACAGTAAATATGGTGCACATTTAGGAGAAATTTACAGTAATTAGAATTCATGCATGGGATGGGAGTTTACTCCCACTTTAAAATAGAGGTGTTCAGTATTACATGGACTTCAATGTGGTTTCAATGTTTTTTTTTTTTTTTTTATGTTATTCTGACCTGCTCTGTGTAACAGTATTGCACAGAGTAGACCCGATCAACCTCTTCTGGGGTCTTCCTTCAGCGCTCATTTTTTTGTGTGCCGCCATGGGAAGCAACTTTATAGCATCACACGTGCAGGATCGAGCCCAAGCTGGACTGTGTCTATTGACACACTGCAACTCAGCCTTGCTTCCGGTTACTGGTTTTGATTGACAGCAGGAGCCAATGCATCCTGCAGATAGAGATTAGACCTGGATCGGGCTCAGGTAAAGTATTTAGGAAGGGCGTTGCACATAAAAAGTTTTACACCTGAATGCATCAAGGTAAAAAACCTTTATAGACTTTACAACCACTTTCAGCTTGTGTAAGATCTTGCAGCAAACCAAACAGCAGCACCCTTCAGCTCCAGTTTGAAGACATTTGGCACAGATCTGAATAGAAGTGTTGGTGGTGACAAGCTGCAGCACTAGTTCTAAACCTTTGAAAGCCAGCTGAAGGACACTTGTAGTTGCTTTAGCCCCTGTTCACGCCAGAGCGACTTGTCTTGCAGTTTGACAGGTCAAAATCACATGACAAGTCGCACCCTATCGTCGGCAATGGCACTGTTCAAACCGGTGCGATGCCGACTTTGTGGTGCCTCAATTTGAAAAAGGTAGTTCCTGCACTACTTTTGGTGATTTCGGGTATAACTTGCATAGACATGTGCATAAAGCTGCGCAGATGTCTTCCAAGTTGCACCTGAAGTCACTGACATGCAGCCTTGAAACTGTGCGATTTCAGATCAAGTCGCATTCAGCGTGATTGAGGGCTAAGTCTGACATATACCACTCATTAGGATCTGCATTTAACATCTCAAACTTAAGCTGATAGGGTCACAAAAGCTGCTACAACGCTCACAAAACAAATGCTTTATGAAAGCTCGTTGTACACACTGCTCTCCTACAAGCTAAAGTTGATATTCAGACATTCAATGCAGTCAATGAAATGAAAGTTAGAGCAAGCATTTGAAATATAAAAGGAAAATATAAAATACCTGCAACAAGAAGAAGGAATGCACCAAACATTGCTGATATTTTTCTTTGGCTGGCTCCTGAAAAACATACAACTTGTAGAATGGTACCTGGAATGATTAAAGCCAGTGAAAGGGCATCAAATTAGGTGAACATTTTGGGCATATTCACATTGGGTGGCTTACTGTGTAGGTTAGTGTAGTTTCCTGTAGGGAAAAATAATGCAGGCTTTACTACCGCTTTAAGCACTTTAAATAATTTTTGTTAAGGGGAATGGTGATAAAATATTCTGTGAACACAAAAAAAAAAAAAGAGGGCTATATAAAACAAATATTTATATGGCTTGTAGTCCTATATAACCTAAACTCCCAAAATAAGCCAATATTTACATATATGCATAAAACCCTGCTAATATCTATACAAGTTCATAGCACAATAAAAAAAAAACATAAAATATATATATATATATATATATATATATATATATATATATATATATATATATATATATATATATATATATATATATATATATATATATATATATATATATATATATATATATATATATATATATATATATATATTTTTTTTTTTTTTTTTTCCTTTTAAAATTAGATTGTACTAGTATATACTTGTTATACACACGTATACGATAGCTTGATATGGGTTTATCTGTCTATGATATTAGTAGTAGTTGATAGATTTATATATTTTTTGTGGTATTGCATTTAGCTTATTATGGTAGTTTAAGTTATATTATGAAATATTCCAAGGGAAATAAAAATATCTAATTTTATAACACCCCACAAAACAGCAAGGGAAAGAATTTATAGTACGTTGCTCTGACATGCGTTTCGTCGGTCATCCTATATGTGAGCGCTCCTACTCTTAGTGCCCATACATACTTTTTTTTTGGAAGAAGTCTTAACATTTTATGTGTATAAGCCCAGGTTCACACTGAGCTGTGCGAATAAAGCTGAACTCGCACGATTTCACTCCCTCATGTCAGTCCCGATTTCAGCTGCGATTTCACAGACATCGGTGCGGGTTTCTTCACAGATGTCAATGAAAATCGCAAATGGTAGTACAGAAACTACCTTTTGAAAAAAAAATGCGGCATCACATTTAGGACGGTGCCATTGTTGACAGTTGCCATCTATTTGACATGTCAAATCGCACCAACGTGAACCAGAGCTTAAGAGCATTTATGGTTATTGTAACTCAGCATTGCCCTCTAGGGAAAATTACACAGTCATATCCGCCTAGAAAACATTCTAGAAGGCAAACCACACATCACACCTGTATTGCATGACCTTTCATTAAACAATGATTACATAGCCCTGGTGGGGAGAATGGATCTAAAACATTGTTCACAATATATATATAAAAACTTTTTTCTCCCAAGATTTTTTTCCTACAAACTATTTGCCATTAAAAGACAGTACATCACTACCATTAGATATGGGTTATACATACATACCAAAATCTTCTAAACAAGTGATAACTATCACAATCAGATTCACCAGTTTACTCAGGTGGGCAATAACTGTTAGAAGAGAGGATAATCTCTGTTCTCAGAATGGGAGAAATGATAAGCATCATACTGAAGCAAAAACTGCTAATTAAAAAAAAATAAAAACATTGTACACTAGCTACAGAGGAGCACAAACTATCCATATCACTTACTTACTGCTGAAAACCAGACACCACATTAATAGAAGCCAAAAACCACATTTACCTGCCTACTTATACCATGTTCTCAAAAGGTAAGTGACACCATCTGAGTATGATAAAGCTCTGAATGCAGTTAACCTTGTAAGTGCTGGGACAAATATACCTCTATTTAGATTTTTTTTATGTTCTTAGCTTGGAAATTATGGAAGAAAAGCACTGCATTCAGCAAACATTTTAGAAAGTTCTGATAAATTTGAAGCATTGTGCAGTTTCCGACAGGGAGTGCTGAATGTAGGGACAATTCACACAACTCGATGTGCTGCAGCATACTTTCTTTTGCCATGGGGTGTATTTATGAAAAAAATGCATAGCTATTTGAACAGTAAGGCTATGTTTCCACTATTGCTCCCCCAAAGTCACGCGATTTACACTGCGACTTTGCTATGCGATTTGTGTTGCAATGTCATGTGACCGGTGAAAGCCATGTGAGAACAAGTTGCACCGAAGTAGGAACAAAGTAGTGCAAGAACCTTTTTTGGAGTCGCTGCGACTTGAGTCACACCAATTAGAACGGGGGCCATTGAAATACATGGGTTTTAACTTGTCATGTCGCACAACAACTCGTAGTAGTGGAAACAGAGCCTAAAAGAGCATGTAATTTGGTTCTGTGCAAATTGGACAAAAGAACAATGTTATTAGATGGGGCACTATTCCTCCCACTGACACCAATGATGGGGCCCCATTCCTCCCACTGACGCCAATGATGTGACACTTCCCTCCCACTGACCCAAATGATGAGGCACTACTCCCTCCACTGACACCAATGATTGGGGCAATATTCCTCCCACTGACACCAATGATGGGGCACTATTCCTCCCACTGACACCAATGATGGGACACTATTCCTCCCACTGACACCAATGATGGGACACTATTCCTCCCACTGACAACAATGATGGGACACTACTTCCCTCCCACTGACGCCAATGATGAGGCACTACTCCCTCCACTGACGCCAATGATGCGGCCCCATTCCTCCCACTGACACCAATGATGCGGCCCCATTCCTCCCACTGACACCAGTGATGCAGCCCCATTCCTCCCACTGACACCAATGATGGGGCCCCATTCCTCCCACTGACGCCAATGATGGGACACTATTCCTCCCACTGACGCCAATGATGGGACACTTCCCTCCCACTGACACCAATGATGGGGCACTATTCCTCCCACTGACACCAATGATGAGGCACTATTCCTCCCATTGACACCAATGAATGGGGCACTATTCCTCCCACTGACACCAATGATGGGACACTATTCCTCCCACTGACATCAATGATGGGCACTATTCCTCCCACTGACACAAATGATGGGACACTACTTCTGTCCCACTGACACCAATGATGAGGCACTACTCCCTCCACTGACGCCAATGATGGGGCATTATTCCTCCCACTGACACCAATAATGGGACACTATTCCTCACACTGACATCAATGATGGGACACTACTTCCCTCCCACTGATGCCAATGATGAGGCACTACTCCCTCCACTGACGCCAATGATGGGGCAATATTCCTCCCACTGACACCAATGATGGGACACTATTCCTCACACTGACATCAATGATGGGACACTACTTCCCTCCCACTGACGCCAATGATGAGGCACTACTCCCTCCACTGATGCCAAGGATGGGGCACTATTCCTCTCACTGATGCCATTGATGGGGCACTACTTCTTGTGCTACTGACCACCAACCATGAGGCCATGTGTATTTTTACTGTTGCTAGGCTTATGACATTTTTTTTTACCTCCGCTGGTCACAATCCAGCCCCCCTAAAGTCTGAACGATGGTAAACTGGCTCTTTGTTTGAAAAGTTTAGAGACCCCTGGTATAGAGGATAAAAAAATGCTCCAAAGCTGCATTTGAAGAGGAGCGTATGAGCATAATTTACGCATTCATGTGCAGACCCAGTACACACCTGAGCTATTTTCTGCTTGAAGTTTTTAGCTCTAAAATGCTGAACAAGCCAAATCCCATTCATTTCAATGACCCCTGTTCACATAGGAGCATTCTGTTGCCTGAAGCAAAATGCCTGTCCCTCGAAAAGTACATGAGCTTCTTTTTGGCAGATTGGGCCCCACAGACTTCAATGGAAATGCCTGAAAATATGCGACATGAGCGTTTTACTAGCGTTTTGTTATACGTTTTCTGCTCAAACAGTAGCTCTCCATCCCTAATATCCTCCACCTCTCTTCCCCCTTTTGCTTTATGTTGGCTAAACAAAAACACCTAAAGCTGTAAAACGCTTGTAATACATTTCTGAAGACGCTCAAAAACTCTCAAATGAAAAAACGCCTGAAAGTCGCTTTGCTCAGGTGTGAATGCAGGCTAAATGTGCGCATATGTACCTAAATTTATTTTAGTGGCAATAATAAATGAATGTTCTGGCCAGTAGAATAAATTTCTGCTCATAAACTTCTAAACTCCATATACGGTACATAAATCTGTAATTACACACCAAAACAAGCTATTTTTACACTTGATTTTTCTGCCATTTCCTGGAAGAAAGCTCCAGCATAAATAGAAGTATTTTAATGACTGTGCGCAGGAAGCTTTAATGTGTCACAAAAATTTCAGGAAGAAAACAAAAAAACATAAATGTTAATAAAAAAAAAAATCTGCAGCAAAATAATTGCTAGAAGGGGAAAAGGAGGAAGATGTTAATTAGAGCAGATTATGGTTTTAACTAAAAACAGTACATTTACATTTTTTTAAACTTGCAAGGTTCTTTAAGGCCTGATTCACACCTATGCATTTTTAGTGCTTTTTGCATTTTGCAGATTTGCAGTACAGAACATGTTCCATAAGAAACCATGTTAAATGGACTGTAGTGCAAATCTGCAAAATGCAAAAAGCACAATGCAAAGGTGTGAATCAGGCCATCTAGGCAGACCAAAGGTCACACCTTTAATCTGCTATGAAAGAGCCAGACCATTTACAATGTAGCAAAATAACATTGCTACATCATAAATGTTCTACAGTGCAGATAGTGCCGATACATAAAGAAGCAGCAAGGTCAGCTCAGGGCCAGCGCTACCACTAGGCAAACTAGGCAGCCGACTAGGGTGCACTGCTGCCTAGGGATGTCCAGCCACTAGTGTTCCTACTCTCTTCTCTCTGCAACAAGCAACTAAGTTTCAGCATCAACAGGCAGCCGCCGCTCCGTTCCTACATAGTGTCAGAGGCACAGTGGCGGCGGAGGACTGTGTCAGTGTCCCAACTCCCGAATGAACGGAAGCAAGAAAACATTCATTAATGGGCACTAGTAGGCTGCATTGATGGGCGCTGGTGAGGCTGCATTGATGGGCGCTGGTAAGGCTGCTTTTGATGGGCACTGGTGAGGCTGCATTTGATGGGCACTGGTGAGGCTGAATTGACGGGCGCTGGTAAGGCTGCATTTGATGGGCACTGGTAAGGCTGCATTTGATGGGCACTGGTGAGGCTGCATTTGATGGGCACTGGGGAGGCTGCATTTGATGGGCACTGGTGAGGCTGCATTGATGGGCTCTGGTGAGGCTGCATTTGATGGGCGCTGGCGAGGCTGCATTTTTGATGGGCGCTGGTGAGGCTGCATTTGATGGGCTCTGGTGAGGCTGCATTGATGGGCGCTGGTGAGGCTGCATTTGATGGGCGCTTCATTAAAAATGTGGGGTATACATGGGCAGGGCAATAGGGGGCGGAGTCGGGGGTGGAGCCAAGGAGGTGCGGCAAAATGAGGTTTCGCCTAGCCCTAGGGTGTCAAAAATCCTTGCACCAGCCCTGGGTCAGCTTCTGTGATAGTAATAAAAAAGACAAGATATGCTGGTAAATGGAGCCATAGGCCCGCAGGGGGAAGAAAAGAGGTAGGGTGTACTACATACACCCAAATACGGTTTTGTTGGACGCTCCCAAAGTCATGGACTGGTCCAGCCTTCACTCTATAGTAAGTTTGCAACATGTGTTGGCACATGTGCAATGACATGGAGAGATGATGTGCATAATGTTGCGATTTTAAATGCATCGTGGTTTTATTTTTTTTTTACAAAGCACATTTTTTTTAATGTAGTGCAGTGCATGTTGCCCTCTGACCCAGCTTGCTGCATCTTTTTTTTCTGGGTCAGTGACGGAGAAAGTATTGCTGCCCAGCAGCTAGCATTTTCAAAAGGAACTTGAAAATGGAAACCTATCCTTCCCTCAGTACGGGTTTCCTTCCAAAAAGCCCATAAGTTGTTTAGGGTCATCATAACTTGGTAATCTGTATGCAAACTATGCATGCGTTTTCGTTGTGAGAATTGGAGTGCATGATGAATTCATCCACAGACGTATGTTAGGGATAAAAGGAGTGTTGTTTATTTTCTATTACCAGGGCAAGATATCAAAGCAATGTGGAACACATCAAAGTCTGATATATAAAACTCCCCCATCGCCCATCACAGCTGGGTACTTCCTAATTAGAATGGTAACATGATCAAATGAAGTGATAGCGCTATGCTCTGGGATTAGTCACATTTTCATGTTCTTTTCTCCATTGATCTAAAGCATATTAAAGTAATATAGGTTGGCTTTCTAAAGTTCAATATGCTCCTGAATATCGCATGAAGTTCCCAAAAGACAACACACACACATGTATTCTTATTGATTGCATCACTGCATATAATTCTATGCAAGTTGTACTGCAAATACACAGAATTAACAGGTAATACGCCTTATAAAAAAGTCTCCCATAAGGGTTTGTTCGTTTGTTTGTACACTGCAATCCCCGTGTTCTGTGTGCAGTTTCACATATGCATTTAGCAGGTGGGTATGGGAATGTGTATAAATTCAATTGCATGCATTTCCACACACAAAACGCAGTGTTTAAGGCCCTTTTCACATGTGGCAGATCAGTTTTTCTCAGCAGGGGATCCGTCCGGTGATCCCCTGATAAGCTGAGCTGAGCGGCTGGGTGACAGGTCCGCGGACACAGCCCGCTCTGCTCTATGGGCAGTCAGATGTAAATGGATGAGCAGTCTGTTTTATACCCAACTGCCCTCTGATCCAGTGGTGGCTGGTGCTAAACTTTTTAGGGGGGGCAGCAAACAAACCCCCCCAGGTCCACACTTACCCCTCAACTGCCCCCCCCACGCTCACCCCTCCACGGTCCCCCTGCACTCAGCCCCTCCCCGGCCTCCCAGCCAACCCGATCCGCCTCACGTACTGGTTGGCCAAGAGGAGAAGCCGGAAGACAATAGGGAATATTGAGTCACTAGTGTCACAAGTGGGTAGGTTCGTGTCGCAGTGCTCTGCGCTCCCAAGCCCAACCCTTTTCAAGCCAGGCTCAGGCTCTAATCATGTGGCTTATAAAAAAAAAATCAGAAATCTATGAGTCTGGCGCCCCACATGCATCCCCGCATGCAAACTAGGGGGGCTGGGCCCCTGCGCCCCTTATGGACTGGCCGCTCCTACTCTGATCTCTGATCCGATCCGGCCAGACAGAAGAGAACAGATTCCTTTTCATTTGTTTTCATCAGAGGTAGCTAGATCATGTAAATGGACACATCCGACCAGGGCAGGGACAAGGGGTGGGCAGCTGCCCTAGGCACTGTGGTATCATGTAAGGGGGGGGCACCACAAGGAGATTAGGGATTAGGGGATTTGTGTTGGAAGGGGGATTTCTGGGGACAACAAAAAGTAACCATCATTCTAGGAGCGGAAATTTGGGGGGAGGAGGGTGCTAAAAGTGGTGATTTAGGGGCATTTGTGTTGGGAGGGAAGAAGTCTCATGCTAAGAGGGGGGATTTTGGGGGGGGAGGGATTTGTGCTGGGAGGAAGGATTTAAAGTGGGGGAGAAGATGTGTACTAGTTGGGGAAATTTTAGGGGTAGAGGATTTGTGCTAGGAGGAGTGGTTTTTTTTCTTTGAGGGGGGGGGGGGGGGCAAAGATTTGCACTGAGAGGAGGAATTTCAGCAGGGGGTGGATTTGTACTGGAAGGAGGGGGAATTTATGCTTAGGGGGTAAGTATGCAGATTAGTGCTCAGTGTTTTTGTGGAGGGGATTTTTGCTAACACATAATTTTCACGCATCTTGGTGGTGGTGGTGGTGGTGGGGGGTCGCAGTTTGGCATGTTTGCCTTGGGCTCTAGATTACCTTTTCACGGCACTGCCTCCTGCTGCCCATAAAGGAGAATGGAGGGTCCGATCAGGTTTGCCTGAAAAATGATTGGACCTCTCATGTGAGAGGATTTAAAGCAAAGTTGCAGAGGTGCCATTACCTCCTAATGACACTCCCGTGCACTGAAAAACAGAGTGCGGTTTCCCGCATGCGGAATTGCGCATGTGGAATCACGACATGCGGTTTCAATGCAGCCGAGTTTTAAATATGGTGCAGGAACCTTTTCCTGCACTAAACCTCAGGCACAGCAGCCCATTCAAATGAAAAAGTGCAAACACAGCATGCAGATAATTTGAACCTAGTCTACTTGTATTTGTAAGGTGTTTGCTTTTGGCTTTATTTATAATTGTTTTTTTTTTTCTTTATTGCAATGCATTTGTGATGCATTGATATGCATTCTGGTACATTTATATGCAGAAAAATACAGAATGCTGTATTTTTTTAAACGCACACAAAACCCTTGCAATGATGTAAACTAGGCTTGTTGAAATACATTCATTTTACATATACATGTGTTGGTACTGCGTTTTAAAAATATGTTTGACTTCATCTGGTGTAAATGAGCAGAAACGACAAATTAAGGGCTTGCTCATACATGCAGTTATACTGTCAACCCTCTAAAAAGTAATGCACAGTTTGATCACTTTTCAAAGGTGTTTGATAAGCGGTGAAGCTTTAACCCTCAGAATGCCAATCCACCTGGCTGCAACTGCACACTGTTGTAGGGCGGTTGCTGTGCTGCCCTATTCATTTGCATGGGTTGTGTTTGGTGGTAGTACCACATGCCAAATGCAACATGCCCTTTTATTTTTGCTGCATTTGCGAATCAAAGTATCATAGTTGCGCCATAGGTACAGCTCTGAGCAGCTGTATTGCTGTGTTTAGGTGGACAGTTGGAGGGGAAGGCGGTTAAACCATGGCTCAACTGCCTACTTTTATTGCCCATCCTGGCAGCCCGTGTAAATGAGCCCTAAATGCTAACAACTGTATTCATTAAAAAGCCCCGTTGGTGTCCCTCTCTCATATAATGTAGTTTATTTGTTGAGTTTCTCCGGCTTTTTGGCTAGGTCTACCAAGTGTTATTCCCCTGCTCACTGAGAGAGCCCTTCGGTCAGTGAAAGAGGTGAAGTTTGTCTGACTTCCATCGTCCAATCACGTGCAAGGAGCAATACTGTTTTTTTCTTTTCTTTGCACAAGATTGTGAATTTCCTAAGCTAAGGGAACATTCCCTTCCCAGTGTCACTGGACAGTGGAGGGGCAATTGGTCATGAAATCAACCCCGAGCAACAAAGAAATCACAAATGTGCACAAACAAATCTTCTCTGGCTAATAAAGGTTGAAAAGGACCACACTGTAACGTCTCTCAGCCAGCATTCTTACTTTTAAATGTTTCAAATAAATGACAAGCTTAGTTTAAGTTTTAGAGTTGTAATGACATTTCCAAATTGGAAAGGTTTTATCCACATTTATGTCTCGGAATGGATGTTGTCACCAGAAAGGACAATAGGGAAAGTCTCACCAACAGAGACATAGCTACTAAACTTTTTAGAGCCTCTATGAAATTTAACAAGTTTTAGGCTGGGTTCACACCGAATACGGACAGGGGTCCGGTGTATCCCTGTTCTCCGTGTCAGGGATGGGACAGACCCGAATTTTTGCCTGAATTTGGACCTGAAACTTAGTCAAAGACGCACAGGACCCCTGTGCAATCCGCTCCACAGCCGCCCCTGGTGTGAACCAACTCCATTGAGAGCCGGGCACACTCTCCTGTCATGACAATTGAATGCTGGAAAACTCACATCCAATTCGCACTAGTGTGAACCCAGCCTTATGTCCGGCTGCGGTTCCCAGCAAGGAGTCCGGTGCGTTCCTGTTCACTGGTTTAGGTCTGAATTTGTGCATGAATTCGCCCCTGAACCAGACCCAAACACACACAGGACCCTTTTATAATGCGGACTGCTGCCGCCCTGGACACAGTGCAACAAGGGGGCACATTGACCATAATCGTGGGGCACAATAACCACCAAGTTGGGGGGAGAAAATCACCACTGATCACCAAGCGTTATGAGACACTCACCACTGATCAGCAACATTTAGGGGCACTTACCATCAACCACCATAGGGAGGCACTAACTCCTGACTGACTAAACTCCTAACTAAAATCTACAAACTGTTCTGTACATGACAAAGTCCTGACCCCTGCACTTTGATTGCTGTACTATACAATATAGGTTTTATTCTATGCTGCATCGTCCTTAACATTCATTGTATATGCTATGTTATACACTACATGTCCCGAATGCTGCTTTGTTTACATTATGTTGTGGGTTACATAGTCCTGAATGCTATACACTACAGAGGCCTGACCCCTGAACTCTATACACTACAGAGGCCTGACCCCTGAACTCTATACACTACAGAGGCCTGACCCCTGAACTCTATACACTACAGAGACCTGACCCCTGAACTCTATACACTACAGAGGCCTGACCCCTGAACTCTATACACTACAGAGGCCTGACCTCTAAACTCTGTACACTACAGAGGCCTGACCCCTAAACTCTGTACACTACAGAGGCCTGACCCCTGAACTCTATACACTACAGAGGCCTGACCCCTGAACTCTATACACTACAGAGGCCTGACCCCTGAACTCTATACACTACAGAGGCCTGACCCCTAAACTCTGTACACTACAGAGGCCTGACCCCTAAACTCTGTACACTACAGAGGCCTGACCCCTAAACTCTGTACACTACAGAGGCCTGACCCCTGAACTCTATACACTACAGAGGCCTGACCCCTAAACTCTGTACACTACAGAGGCCTGACCTCTGAACTCTATACACTACAGAGGCCTGACCCCTAAACTCTATACACTACAGAGGCCTGACCCCTAAACTCTGTACACTACAGAGGCCTGACCCCTAAACTCTATACACTACAGAGGCCTGACCTCTGAACTCTATATACTACAGAGGCCTGACCCCTAAACTCTATACACTACAGAGACCTGACCCCTGAACTCTATACACTACAAAGGCCTGACCCCTAAACTCTGTACACTACAGAGGCCTGACCTCTGAACTGTATACACTACAGAGGCCTGACCCCTAAACTCTATACACTACAGAGGCCTAACCCCTAAACTCTGTACACTACAGAGGCCTGACCTCTGAACTCTATACACTACAGAGGCCTGACCCCTGAACTCTATACACTACAGAGGCCTGACCTCTGAACTCTATACACTATAGAGGCCTGACCCCTGAACTCTATACACTACAGAGGCCTGACCCCTGAACTCTATACACTACAGAGGCCTGACCCCTGAACTCTATACACTACAGAGGCCTGACCCCTGAACTCTATACACTACAGAGGCCTGACCCCTGAACTCTATACACTACAGAGGCCTGACCCCTAAACTCTGTACACTACAGAGGCCTGACCCCTGAAATCTATACGCTATAGAAGCCTGACCCCTGAACTCTATACACTACAGAGGCCTGACCTCTAAACTCCATACACTACAGAGGCCTGACCCCTGAACTATATACACTACAGGGCAACGCTGTATCCTGGCCTAGGCCGACAAGGCCCAGGCCTAGGGCAGCACTTTGCAGGGGGGCAGCTCGGAAAGAGTCCCCACCGGCTTGCACTGTTAGTGTAGCGCCAGTCTTATGGGGTGGACTGGGCTGAGAAGCAAATTAGTCTAGTGCCTCCATAAAGCGGCCGCACTGCTTCCGGTCGGCGGGCAGTTGGCATTCCGCAACTGTGGGGGGCGGCACCGCTTCTACTTTTAAATGTCCTCTCATCCTGGACCACAAACCTTCCTCACTGTGCTATATGTTTTCTTCTGCACCATTGGCATGGTTATGTGTTCTTAGTCCTCTCCATAAAATTATCAGAAAATTGTGCTTAAAGTAGAACTATAGGCAACAATTCTTTTTTTCATTTTGGATAGAGTAATGGAGGGTTTTAGCCCCTGTCAGTTTTTTTTTACCATCCCTGTCCCATTGCAGAGATTTCCCTTTACTTCCTGCCCAAAGCCAAACAGGAAGTGAGAGGAAATCTTTGCAAATTAAGGGAATCCATTGCTCCCCCCAGGCCCTCAGAACTAGTGTCCCCACTCAAAAATTTCAGGGCGGGTCTTAAACAGCAAGGGGTGTGGCCTTGACAGGAAGGGGTGGGTCATATTTAAATTAGGGGTGCACAAGTTTAGTCAGGCCTAGGGCAGCACAAAACCTAAAAACACTACTGCTGCAGGGGCCTGACCCCTGAATTGTATACTACTGTATATGGTGGCCTGATCACTAAGGCTGCTATTGCTGAACCCCAGTTATAGGGAGGCCTAGAGGGAGTAGATATTTGAATTGAAGATGACCTGATATCTCCCTTTTCTCCTGGGAGATTAGCTCCATTAAAGAAGCCAGTCGCCGATGAGGTAGAGTTGTGTGTGGACTTGGACATGGAAGAGCAGCTGTAGTGAAGAGAGCCAGCCTGGTTTCTGGTGTATGAGCTGAACCAAAGGAGATTTGTATGGCATGCAGAGTGACAGGGTGACTCCCTGGAGCCATATATATATATATAAACCTCATGAAGAGGACATTTCCTTGTTTTCCATAGCAACCAATCCAATTGTTTGATTTTGAGATCTAGGCTACAGAAATGAGTACTGGAAGCTTATCTGTTACATAAATCCCAGTATAAGATTTAGTCACGCATTGCTGGTCTAGTATAGTTAGCTAATATATTATTTCAATGGCCAACCAAACTCTCAGATTAAAGGAAAAGTGCACTTTTAAGCGCTGACCTAATCAAACCCAACGTCTACGGATGTGGTGTACCTACCTTGATGTCGGTGCAGTGGCCTCCAGCGTTTGTTTACATCCTAGCTGAACCAACACATTGCAGCCCCATGCACTTGGTGGGAGGTGGTGGGGTCCGCTACTACCTCCCATTGTCCCTGGCCTCAAAACGCAGCCCCATAGAAGTATACAGGGCTGTAATGAAGGGCACAGCCAGAAGAGTTAAGCAGGATACACACTATACAATTTTCTTTAGATTTACCAAAACCATAAAATATGAGATCAAACCTAAACACTTTCAATTTGTATGCAATCAGGCAGGCCTTTGCACTACATAGTTGAAGGTAAATCTAAAGGAAATCTAACAACAAAAGTTGTATAATTTGTATCCAGCTTTAGACTTATGGCACTGATTGTGAACAATACTGGAGGCCACGGCTACCGGATGGAGGTAAGTATGTACCGTATCTGTGGATTAGGTTAGTTCAGGCAAAGAGGCAAAAAAGAATAAATGAACTTTATCTTTAAGTGCAAATACCATTCAAACTGACTTAAGACATCCTAAGTGCATCAGAACAACGACTTCCAGTTTGTTTCTTTCATTGCAGCTATTTTAGAAAAGCGTACCCTCTGCCAGCAGCTGCAGTGTGTGAGGGCCAGTTCACACTAGTGCGATGTGAGAACCCTGCGAATCCAGAGCGGGTTCCTGAATCACACAGTGATTCACACTAAGATCTGCGAACCGCTGCGGGTGTCAATGTAAAGTTAACAACACCCCCAGATAGGTCAGCAGATCGCAGTGCGAACTGTGAAATGGTGCAGGAATCGGATCACATAAGAGTGAAAACCCATGCGATCTGATTCCAGCGCGGACCAAAAAAAGGGTCCTGCGCCATTTTGGTGTGAATGTGATGCGATTTCAGCCATACAGTTTGTATGGCTGAAAACGCATCGCACAGACATCGCATGTGATCTGAATAGCAATGCGGTGCAAATCACATGCGATGTCTGGCGATGTCTAGTGTGAACCGGGCCTGACCCTTGCTCTCTGTGGGGAAGCAGTGGTCTCTCTGCAGAGGTCCGGCTTATCCCCTGCTGGGTCAGAGTTCTTCAATTAGTGGGAAGCATGAGCTTTGCTGATTGCAGTGTTAAAAGTCTGACGCAGAAAGAGGCGTTTGGACCTCTGCAGAGACCACTGCTTCCTCACAGAGAGCAAGGGTCCTACCCTGCAGCTCCTCTGGCAGGGGACAGGCCTTTCTGCTCAGGCTGTGGCTGCTTTAGAAAGAGAATGAAATGTAGGCTCTTATTTTGATGCATCTAGAGCAGTGGTTCTAAACCTGGGGGTCGAATGATGAGTTGCCAGGGGTCCCCGAATCCTGGGATGTTCCATTCCCCCCACCAAGGAGTAAGAGAAGGAATATAAATAGAGAATATGTGGAAGAGAGGGGAAAAGAGGGGGAGGAACAAAGAAAAAGGGAGAGAAAGAATAAGAGAAAAACAAGAAAGGCGGCTAGAGAGAGGGATGGGGGACAAGAAATTAGGATAGAGAGAGATAAAAGGGAAAGAAAGGAGAACAAAAATAAAGTGGTACATCCTAAAATGTACCATAAGGGGTTTTAATACTGTACGAGTGGAAAGGACTCAGGGAGCACTAAGAGCCCTTTCACACTGGGGCGGTTTGCAGGCGCTATTGCGCTAATAATAGCGCCTGCAAACCGCCCCGAAAGTGCCGCTGCTGTCATCCCAGTGTGAAAGCCCCGAGGGCTTGCACACTGGAGCGATGCGCTGGCAGGACGGTAAAAAAAGTCCTGCCAGCAGCATCTTCGGAGCGGTGAAGGAGCAGTGTGTATACCGCTCCTTTACCGCTCCTGCCCATTGAAATCAATGGGACGGCGCGGCTATACCGCCGGCAATGCGCCTCTGCAGAGGCGCTTTGCGGTGGTATTTAACCCTTTCTCGGCCGCTAGCGGGGGTAAAATCGCCCCGCTAGCGGCCGCATACCGACGGTAAAATGCCGCTAATAATAGCGGCGTTTTACCGCCGACGCCGCCCCCGCCCCAGTGTGCAAGGGCTCTAAATGTCCATGGGTTAGGGGTGCAAATTACTTGTCTTGCCGTGGGTGCTGAGAACCCAAGCTATGAAAATAAATTTTACTGTTACGGGTCCCCACAACTTGGGAAATGTTATCAAGGGGCCACGGCACTAGAAGGTTGACAACCACTGATCTAGAGTGTATTTAAGGGCTTGTTTAGACATGCTGTGAAATTTTAGATACCATGGAAGCCCAGTAACATACCTATTGAGTTATGCCGCGTACACACGAGCGGACTTTTCGACCGGACTGGTCCGACGGACCGAATCCGTCAGACAATCTGACCCTGTGTGGGCCCCCTCGGACCTGCAGCTGACATTTTCGGTCGAAAATCTGACGGACTTTAGATTTGGAACATGTTTTAAATCTTTCCGACGGACTCGAGTCCGGTCGAAAAATCCACTCGTCTGTATGCTAGTCCAACGGACGAAAACCGACGATAGGGCAGCTATTGGCTACTGGCTATCAACTTCCTTATTCTAGTCCGGTGTACGTCATCATGTACGAATCCATCGGACTTTGGTGTGATCGTGTGTAGGCAAGTCCGTTCGTTCAAAAGTCTGTTGAAAGTTCTTCGGAAAGACTGTCGGACTTTTGTTGCCGAAAAGTTGGCCCGTGTGTACGCGGCATTAGGCCTGATTCACACCGATGCAGGTTGCAGTTTGGATGTTGCAGTTGCATTTTGCGTTTTTTCAATACACATTTTTGATCCATTGAAGTCTATGGAACCAAAAACAAGAAAAAAGTCCCTGGCCCTCTCTATAAAATTCACAGATGGGAACTACATCCATAGGAAACCATATTAAATGGACTGTAGTGTGTTTATGCAAAACTGAAATCGCACAAAAAAATGCCTAGGTGTGACCCAGGCCTTAATGTGTGTTGTTGATGCATTGTGCACAAGTTTTTAAAGCGTCTGTGTTAAATGATGCTTTCCAAACGCCTCCTCTGTATTGATTTTCTATTATATGGATTCTTGTACTATCATCTTGGCTAGTAACCTTTTCCCAAACGCATCACAAACATGCTGCAGAACGCCATAGGGTTGTTTGTCAGATTCCGTGCGTTGCGTTTACATTGACCTAAACTGAAGGGTTTGTGGATCGTAAAGCCAGCTGAATGCTACATGTTGAGTACATTTTGGTGCATTGCAAACACAACCATGTAAACAACGCCGTCCGCTGCGACGCACGTTACTGACACAAAGCAGGCGTTTGCGGAGCTTTAAAAACGCAGATTAAACGCCTGCTTTTAATGCTCGTGTAAACTTAGCCCAACAGTTTTTTTTTGTTTTTTTTTTGCAGAGTTCAAATGTACTTCAAAATACCGCAAACTACAAATGTGATACTGAAGGGTTATGCTGGGACTTCTAGTCCCTTTGCAACGTCTCAGCTTATCTAACTCTGATGCGCTTCTCACCTCGCCTGCTCTTCTCTCTTTGGCGCACTAGATGGCGCTGCCTCCACCCAGCAGACACAACCTGCCCCAGACATGGATTTACGCCGTTGCTATGTAACGACGTTGGCGTCGTCTCCAAGGGGAAGAAGCGGTGAGGAGTCAGACGAGGGGAGGAGGAGGAGGCTGCGGTCACATATCACTGTTCACGACACTTCCGGTCGGCTGGTGGAGGAGGAGTGACGGGTACACGGGCAGGAGGGACTGGGAGCCGGCTAGCAATGAGCGGCAGTGCTTTAAATCAGAGGAGGAGATAAGACGAGACTAGTTCAGTGTCCGCCCGGCAGACATGGAGCTACAGGTGAGAACTCCTCTATAGTGTGAGGTGGGGGATGGAAGATCTTCTCCATAAAGGGGGGACAAGTTTTCTGAGAGCTCAGCCCTTTAATTACTACTTACCCAGACAATGGGCCTTATTAACTGATACGAGTGGTGACCATACACCCTTCAATTCCTCTCATATGAGATCCAATCGATCAAACCATAGATAGAATAACCAGAACTTCCTCTCTCATTGATTGACATTGGAGTTGATTGATCAGGGTGGAAAATGATCGATTGTTCTGCATTAATCAGCAGCAGCGAGATGATTCGGTTATATATTCTATTGTATTCCGATCAGTCGGGCGATGAGGTTGTCTGCTAGAAACAGAGATAACTTGCTGGTCATATCTTCATACTACCCATTAAATTCCACCTCCCTATGTGTGGAATATCCATCAACTGTGTTGTAGACAGTTGATCCTATTAGGTGCGATCGATCGGAAAAGAAATTGAGATATCGGAGGATGTAAGACCAATATACATCTATTATACAATCTCCCCGAAATCTACTGACACCTATGTATTGTGTAGGTAGAGCTTCTATATATCATTACATTGACTTGTCACCATACGCTAAAAACTGGCCATAGATTGAAGTGTGTTGTGTGTTTTTTTTTTTTTTTTATTATTATTTGATCGGTCAGCGAGCTGATTTAAAAACAAATGGATTCCTCCACCACACAATTCAGATGGATGTAGGAATCTTCCCCGCTTTATTGTATTCTGACAGCGGGACTCCTCCGTCACAATACTCTGATCAAGGCTGCTGCTGATTGAATAAAAAATATACAAGCGTTCCCGTTGAAGAGAGGCCGATCATTAGATTGACTTCTCTCTGTTTTGGGAATGGCCATAGATGAGTCGTAATTCGGCCAGATCCTGCTGCAGCGGACACATATTGATGCATCTATGGCCAGCTTTACAACCATTGTACAATCAACCACCACTGTGATATGAGACCAGCTCAATCTATGCAATCAAGGTGTCCAATCTAGTACTGCCAGTGTTCATTTTGACGTCAAATTTCGTTTTAGTCCATAGTCTTTTAAATAAAATTTGGCGTTTAGTTGTATTTTAGTCATCCGAATTGTTTTAGTCATATTTTAGTCGACTAAAATGGTGTTGCGCCTGGGTTCACACTAGATGAAAAGCATATTGACAGCAGATGCGGCACCGCAGATTGCGGAGTGGTATGTTAAGTTACCGACACCCCCCAATCAATTTGCAGAATCGGATTGCACAGGTGTGAACACCCATGTGATCCGATTCTGGTGCGGACAGAAAAAAGGGTCCTGCAACAGTTTGCTTCGGATGCGATGCGATTTGAGCCATACAAATCCATGGTTTAAATTGCACCCCAGAGACTCCGCATGTAATTCACACAGGAATGTGCTGCGATTCTTGTGCGAATTACATCCTGCACTGCATCAGTGTGAACCCGGGCTAAAGTACAACTATAAGCAAAACTTCTTTTTTTTTTTTTTTTCATTTTGGGTAGAGCAAGGGAGGGTTATAACCCCTGTCATTTTTTTTTCTTCACCTGTGTCCCATTGGGAAACTTTTCCTTCACTTCCTGTCCCATAGCCAAACAGGAAGTGAGAGGAAATCCCTGCAAATTAAGGGAATTCTTTGGGACCACCCAAAATTTGGGATTTTTTTTTTACTTTCAATGATAAACAGGACAAATTGAGAGAATGAATCTTCCTACTGGGGGCTCAGACAGGGGTTCTAATCCCTCTTCACTCTATTCAAAACTAAAAAAAAAAAAAAAAAAAGTTTTACCTTTTTAGTTATACTTTAATTTGATGAAACTAACACTGAGTACTGCATAGTTGTTGGTAGATCTAAAGGAGATTGTGCAATGAGACTGTAACCTGTATGGCCAGTTTTAAATGTGTGCGTTTTCTGATAGATTCAGGTCACGCATATCTAATGCAGGTGGATTTTTTTTTAAATCCATAAACATTATTGTGTAGTGCCATGGCTTACATTGCACAATCTTTCCTATGATTTAAAGGGGTTGTAAAGGCAGAAGGTTTTTTAAAATCTTGCAGCATTCTACGCAGTTAGATAAAAAGCCTTCTGTGTGGAACAGCCCCCCTAATGCTTACCTGACGTCCCTTCAACAATGTCCAGGAGTCCTTCGTCCGTCCGAGATTCTCCTTCCTGATTGGCTGAGACACAGCATAGGCGCCATTGGCTCCTGCTGCTGTCAATCAAAGTCAGCTAGCCAATCAGCCGAGAGAGGGGGCCGGGTCTGGGCTCCGTGTCTGAATGGACACAGGGAGCTGTGACTCGGCTCTGGTGCCCCCATAGCAAGCTGCTTGCTGTGGTGGCACTGAACAAGAGGGAGGGGCCAGGAGCTCCAGTCAGGGACCCGAGAAGAGGAGGAGCCACTGCACAGAGGAGGTATGTTTATTATTTTTATAGGAAAAAAAAACAAACAAGACTTTACAATCACTTTAGGCAGAACTCCTATGTGGCATTCTTGCCCTTATACCCTGATCTCCATGTTGCTGGTTTAGTGACATTGCAGGAGCTGCTTCTTTCTCTGTGGTGGTGACTGGGGGACGGGCATTCCTCCTAGACTGAGCGACAGTCATGTATTGATACATGAGCACCATTCAGTCCTGGAGTACTGGAAGCCCAGCCTGCGTAATGACGCACTCCCATGGTGCATTGTGTGTGAAGGGCTGACTGTGCTAACAGGAAAAGGTCAGAATGATGTGACTGTCATCCAACCCAATGAGAACCGGTGGTGGTGGTCTGAGGAAGAAGCTGGGGACAGCGATGGAGTGTGGAGAGGGTAAGTAAGAATTGGCATCTTTAATGGAGGAGGGGGTCACTTAATCATAACAAGTTTGGTGTCCTACTTTAATCACTGAACAGTGTATGCAATGTAAAGCTGACCATACATTACATGGAAAAGGGATTGCCACTCCAAAAGCTCCGGACCTTTTAGGAAACGCCCTCCCTATGATGAACTCGCAGGTGCTGGGTCTGCACAAACTTGGGAGAAAAAAGGAATCCTGGACGGCCGCACACCGCTGAAGGCATCTTTATTGTTGCAATAAAATCCAATACTTCAAGGCTATGAGTAAGCACCATAGTCTTGTGTGAAACGCGTTAGCTGCCTGTCCTTGTCCCTTTTGTATATGAAGTTACTGTATTGGATTTTATTGCAACAATAAAGATGCCTTCAGCGGTGTGCGGCCGTCCAGGATTCCTTTTCTTCTCCTATACATTACATGCATGGCCAGTTCAGCAGGGGCTGGCTGAATTTCAGTCCATGTATGACTCCCGTGGTTGAACAGAAGTAAATCTATCGATGACTTCTGTCCACCTGCCCTGTTGGAAAATTTCCTTTTGATCAGTGCCGCAGGCTTTAGACTGCAGTGCTGATCTGTGTATTCCGATGAAGGGGGTAGACTATCCACTGTTAGAATACAATGACACAGCTGGGAGGATTCCCCCATCCACATCAAATATGTGCATGGGGAATCAGGTCAATTTTTTTCATTCAATCTACAAAATTGAACAAAAAAACGGACTTGTCTATGGCCAGCTTAAGCCATGCTACTGGTTCAGTACAGGTGATTGAATAGAAAAGACATTAGTGGAGTGTAATCTGAATTATTGTGTGGTGAGAGAAGAGACAAATCCTGTTGGAAAAGGAAGTAAGGTCACCAGTATAGATGAGTTTAGGTGTGTTTGAATCCTAGTCTGAACCTACCTGAGTGAGGCCACCAGGAAGGTGTACTGGGCAAATCATCTGCAAATGGGGCATTCTGCACCCGCATGTATACAATGGGCAGGTAAATATGCTACTGCATGGCAGGGAATGCCTCGGCCATTTATGATTGACCTAGTACAATGACCGATTCCTGGCAGGCTCACTCAGAGGGGTTTGGGTAAGTACCTGGACATGCCTGAGTGCATCCCTGGTCACCAGAACTTCATTGTAGGTCTGGGCAACCATAGCTGGTGAGCACAATCCAGCTTCTGCCTGGAGATATACCAACCCTGGTGGACTTTAATCATGGTATTTAATTGTACAATCTCCTGTAAATCTATCAATACCAATGTGCCCTGCTGAGTGAAATGTTTAGGAAGGTCCAGTTTTTGTAAAATGAGCGATCTTGTTGGTCTTCACTAGGAAAGCGGAGGAAATTCTCGGTTGGTCCAATGTCTGTACCTGTAGGGTATTGCTCCTTTACAGCTCCCTAGCTGCAATGGACTGTGGGAGTTTGGGGCCGTCAGATTGGAAGCTGTGTCTGTGCAGCCACTGGGTCCCAATTGACATGAATGGGGATATACAGAACAATGTTGTACTCCTAATATGAAGCCAGCGGGCTGAACAACATAAACAGGTTCCTCCATCTACACAGAGGAGGTGGATGGAGGAATCCCCCCACTGGGCCATTGTATTCTGACTGCGGTACTGACCACTGTCAGAATATGCTGATCAGCAGCTGCTTGGCTGCAGACGCTGATCGATGGAACATTTTCAAACCTGTCCATGTGGAAGAAGTCAATTATACAACTGGCTTCTTTTGAGTTGGGGAGCCCACATACTGATTGGAATTCAGCCAGTCCCTGCTGCTGGATCGACTCCATTTCTGTGTATGGAAAGCTTAAAGCGTCTCAGAGCGGTGCAAGGGGTTTTGAAATCTGTAAATGGCCCTAAAGGAGCTTGTGAAGAAATTGCAGCGTCCGATCGCTCTGCCCATCCTTCCTAGTATTATTGAAGTGCTGGGACCTGCTGTGCTTCTTCCTCAATGTGTGGAGGCAACATGTGTGCAGGGTAAGCTTCGCTCACTTCAGCTCTTTGACAACAATCGAAGCATTCTTCATTATTATTTATATTTAATTCTTTTATTATAGTATTTAAAAAATAAAAATAATGTTATTATTATTTTATTTAAATCTGTGTGTCACTTTAGACATTAGAATCTGGTGCTGCACAGCCGTTGTATCCCTTGGCGATGTACTGTCTTTGTATGACTACAGACATATATGCTGCCAAGAAAAGTAGTATGTCCGTGATATGCCTGCATTTTTTTTTTTTTTTTTTTTTACTTTTTTTTTTCTAGCCTGCTTTTACAGCACCTGACATGTTCTGTAAAGAGACCTTGTCAGGAACTTCACCCAAAAGGGGAAGCTGCACTTATTAACATACTCTGCCCCCCCCCCTTCCACTGCCACATTTGGCACTTTTCGGGGGGGGGGGGGGGGGCGTAGTCAGTACCTGGTTTTGACAGGTACCCGCTCCCACTTCTGGTCAGAGCATGGCTTGCGCATGCACAGTAGGAATCCGGCTGTGACACCTCAATGCTTCACTACTGGTTTGCCTTACTGAAGATGCCAGCGCCTGCGCCCAAAGCCAATTGAAGAAACAGCTCAGGGGAGGGCATCACTGGATCCCTGGACAGGCAAGAGTCTTTATAGTAAAAGTCAGCAGCTAGAATATTTGTAGCTGCTGACTTAATTTTATTGAGGGGAGACTGGAGCTCCTTTTTTAAGCTAGCCATACACATTTTAGATTTCTCTTGTTCAATGAGCCAAATCGCCCGATTTCCCCCAGCCACACTACACTGCTTAGATGGAGGAATCTGCACTGGCAGCTATTGTATTCAGACATGCACAGAACTTGTAGTTGCCTGAATGAATAATGGAAGTTTATCAAGCCCTGTGAGGCTGAACAGGCCACCCACAGTTGATGCAGCCACATTTATTGTATTTTTATAGTCCCGGCAATTCACATATATATTGCACATTCACATCAGTCGCTGCCCTCAAGTAGCATACAATCTAAGGTCCCTCATGAACTAACATACTAGGGCCAATTTAGATAGGAGCCAATTACGAGCATATCTTTGAAGCGTGGGCGGAAACCCGCAGAGGGCGACTTGCAAACTCCATGCAGGAGGTGTCATGGTTGGGATTCAAACCAACAACTTAGTGTTGTCAGTCAGAAGTGCTAACCACTAAGCTACCGTGCTGCATACACATTCAAATGTGCAAAGTAATGATTGGTCACCTGGTTCACACCAGTGCGATTTGACAGTTCAAAATCGCATGACAAGTCGTACCCTATTGCCGGCAATGAAACTGTTCAAAATGTGACTCTGAAAAAGGTTCCTGCGCTACTTTTTTTTTTTTTTTTGCGATTTCATTGCGCAATGAAATGCAACATCAAAATGGCATTGATCGGTGGCTTTGAAATTGCGCTGTTTTGGTGCAGTTTCAAAGCCGCACTGGTGTGAACCAGGACTTATTTGTCATTTATTTGGAGGGTGAAAAAAACCTTTACTGTAATTCTTTGATGTAGGAATTGAATTGTTAGAAGAGATGTTCATTATGTTGTGTTGGGACTAAGATGATCCACGTCTCCAGATGTTTACTATTCTTTTGTTCAGGTTTGTATGTCGATCACAGGAGTAGTCGGCCTGAACAGTCATAGGTTCTTTATGACCTTGTTTTGATTAGGGATTGTGTGCCTATTCTAACCAAACAAGTTTTTCTGCCCAGCTCCCACTTCGTGTTCATTATACACTTTGGGAAGCCAGATTCTTGTCTTGTGTGTTTTTTTTTTTTCAGTGCAGCTGAATCATTTTATTATCATTTGTTGCAGATTGCTTGTGATAAACCGGTGTAGTACATTCCTTTAAACTTCACAATGTTAATGTAAGAGAATAATTCATGAGTGGGTTATGCAGGAATCTGTATATATAATCAGGCAAGACTGGTGATTAGTTCTTTAGCCTCCACACACTTTTTTTTTTTTTTTAAATGGAAGTGCTTAAAAAATGCCCCATTCTGCTTCAAAAGTAGCTCATATACATTTTGGAGCTTCAGGTGTTCAGCTGCGGACACCAGAAAACTCAAATGTAAACGGGGACAATTTTTTTAAAGCAATGGGATGTAGCTTGTTGAGCGCTTTGGAGCTGTGTGAATGGGGACTTAAAGAGGTAGAAAATCCAGGAAAAAAAGAGTCTGTGGACCAGGCTGAACATATTTTTCTAGTAATTTGCTGACCCACACACCCGACAAAATGAGTCTGGCAGCACTATATACTATTTTTATGTAGTAGGGTGGTCTATAGCATGAGGAGCCTTAGTAGCCTAAAGTAGAAGAAAACGCATCACAATATTTCACTAGTGTTAATGTTGCTGCTCCTTTGCTCTGATTCTCTCTCTCTCTCTCTATATCAGTGTACTGTTGTTTATTTCCCCAAGCTCCTGGTATGGTATGGCGATCTGTCCCTTTTTTTTTTTTTTTTTTTTTTGTATTCACACCTGTTTTGCCATTTATTTCTATTTTAAACTCAATAGTTTGCTTTGCAAGGTGAGGGTTCACATATACTTTAGGTGGGGAGTTTTTCTCTACTAGAAAGCCCTACTCCTGGAATTAGAAAAAAAAATGACCTTTGAAGTGGGTCTCCCTTGCACTCCAAGGGTTAAACACTCATCATGTCTAGGGGATACAGGAACAGGCATTGCTACTTGCCCTGTCCCTCTGCACCTGCCTGATCCTGTGCTGCCCTCTTCTTCCAGAAGCTTCAATCTGTGGGCAGCCCAACATTTACATGGTGGAAATGAGCATGCAGTGGTGGGCAAGGAGCGCCTTGGAGAAGAGGCTGTGTGGAATTGGAGGGGGGGGGGGGGGGGGGGGGACTCTATTGGAGCACGGAATAAGGTAAGTATTTATTTACTACCTGTTCCAGCACCCCTAGACATAAGATTTTTTTTCTTCAGGCTTTCAATTTTATGTTAGGTTTATATACCTAGTGTGGCCTCCTTTGCAAGGATGAGTTTGGTTAGAAAGTTATGTAACCATTGTATTCAATGAAAAGCTTATTTACCAACTGTGGTTAAAGGCTAAGTTCACTATTTGTTTAAAAAAATATTTATAATTGCACTTCATTTTGCAGGTAAATAAAAAAGAAAGTGCTTGTATTATTTTTTTTACATTGCAGTGTGTAAAGTATTGCACCCGCGGTCAGACTCATACAGGCAGATGGTTACTGATGTGGATGAAGTGTCAATGAACCATAAGGCCAGATTCACACCTATGCGTTTTTAGTGCTTTTTGCATTTTGCAGATTTGCACTACAGAACATGGACTGTAGTGCAAATCTGAAAAATGCAAAAAGCACTAAAAATGCATAGGTGTGAATAGGCCTCAGAGTACTCACCAGGACCCGCTCAGGTAATTGAGAACTACAAGCCATCTGCTGCGGTGGTAGATGGTACTTGTAGTTCTTTCATTCACAGAGCTGTGTAAATGACACGGCTGTGTGAGCGGAGCCCCGCATAGCCGCGCTGTCTTTAAATTTTGACAACAAGTGCAGAGAGAAGATCCCCAGCCCTCTTGTCATGCAGTGTGTGGGGTGGGGGTGTGTTGAGATCGGGGGGTGCAGGTAGGTTCATGTTACACTCTAAATATGGGTGTAGCATGTACACCTTACAAAAGGTGAACTTATCTTTTTAAACACTGACAGACCCCTAACACTGGTCTGTATCTGTTGTGAAAGATTTGTGAGTAAAGTCTACCTGTGTGGAGTATTGCCGAGGCCCATAAAAGGCAGAGATCAACATGGAAGTGACAAGTGCACATGTCAAAGTTGCTTCTTTTTGTATTACTTGTAGTATAAAGGTTCTGATAAAATGGGGATATCTCTGCCATGTTTGAACTTTAAACACTGATTAAATGGCTTTATGAACTTGTGTCCTACTTTCCAGGGTTGTTGTCGTTTGCTTTAAAAAAGTTTTTTTCCCAGTCAAGAGGAGTGAGCGAATATATGTGAATTGCTTCTGTTTCTCCAGCATGTCCTAAAAATAAAAAGTTCAAATGATTTAGTTGTAGTTGTATTTTTATCAACAATATGACTTCCTTTTATTGTTTCTGCAACCCAAGGAAAGCACGTCTATATGTCTGTATGCCCTGCCACTTTCTCCTGTTAGAACTGGAACTTTAAAGTAGAACTATAGGCATGTTTATTTTTCTTTTTGGATAGAGTAACGGAGGGTTATAACCCCCTTTTTTCTTATTTTATTTCTCCATCTGTGTCCCATTTGGGAGATTTTCCTTCACTTCCTGTTCCATAGCCAAAACAGGAAGTGTGAGGAATTCCCTCCAAAATTAAAGAATCCCCAGTTGCCACCAGGATGACCAGAATTAGTACCCCCCATTGGAAGGATTTTTCTGTTCTGGGGATATTCCAAAATTTGAATTCTCTTTCGCTCTTGATAACTGCAAACAGGACAGATAGAGATGGTGAACTTTCCTAACGGGGACACAGACAGCGATAAAAACGGACAGGTGTTCTAATCCATCTCCAATCTGTCCAAAAAAAATAGATTTCCCAGTTATTATACTTTTAATAGAACAAATGTTCTCATGTTACTTCAATGCTAGCTAAACCACATTTGCTGACAAAGAATAAAAACAATAAAATGACTAATAATTTCACTTCTTGTTTTCTACGTATCACTCGATTACATTGTTCTGATATTACTTGGAAAACTATGGGGTTGATTTACTAAAGGCAAATCCTCAATGCGCTACAAGTGCCTTGGAGGTGCAGTCGCTGTAGATCTGAGGGGAAGATCTGAAATGAGGTGAAGCTCTGCTGATTTCGATCATCCAATCTTGTACAGTACAAGCAAAAATGCTGTTTTTAATTTTCCTTGCATGTCCCCCTCAGATCTACAGCGACTGCACCTCCAAGTGCACTTGGAGTGCAAAGTGTATTTACCTTTCATAAATAACCCCCACAGTATAACTGACTCTCGTGGTAATGTAGTTAGCCTATTATAAAGTTCAGGTCATAATCGTATTGTTGACTGACAAGGTTGATCACTCTCGTGTTTGAAAACTAGCAGTCAGTTCCTCCCTGCGAACACGCTTTCTATGCTGCAGAAGGAGACGCATTGTACAAATCCTCCGCCAGGGACTCCTTCCACCATGGTGGACTCTGGCATCTGTACGACAGTCTTCCTTTTATGTACAGGTTGGAGTATCAGTGATTGACGTCTTTCTTTCCCTCACCCTCCCTCTCTCCCACGGACTCCCTTATTGGGGACCTTGACTTATTTAACTCCCTTCTGCAATGCTCTCCACCTGAACATGTCCTCTTGGCAGTATAAAAGGCCCTTCTTGCAAAACGTCATCCTGATCTCCCAGAACATACAACTGAATGGTGTCTGACCTCAACGTTCATCTCACTGTGGAGGACTGGGAGAAATCGTTTGTTCTTACCCACTGCCTGTCCCTTGTGACTAAGTCTGACCATACCAGGTTTGAATTTTGGCAGCTCAGCAGGAAATGGCTGGGATTCAAACCATTAATGGGCAGGGTGAATGTACCAAGTTTATACAACCACCCTGCCGGATTCTCTTACAATTATCGCTATCGGCTGCTATAGCCTCTAGTGATAATTACTGGCTTCCCCCAGCGGGAGCAGACAATGGCTTGGCAGGAAGGATTACCCTGTCGGCCCTGTCTGAGACTAATTTCAAACTTGAGATGGTACCAATACTTGACACTGTTACATCGGATTTATCCGTCTGTTCGGGCAGCCACCAGAGGTTCTCTGTTGCATGTCTGGTGGGAATGCCCCATACATGATTTTTGGGATCTCATCCTACGACTACATACCACTGTTGCAGGGGCGACTGTCCCCAACGCTTCCCAGGTCACTCTGTGCTACCAGGCTCTTTAAACGTATCCAAAAAAAGCATTTTTAGGCAATGTTCGTCAGTAGCAAGAATAGTAATCCCACGCCATTGGTGGATGACCCAAGTTCCCTCCCTAGTTGAGTGGGTTACAGAGATGGATCACATTGAGAAGATGGAGTCCCTTCTGATACACATGAACAATGCCACCAAACGTGACTCTCTCGGAAGATGTTTCGGGAGTCCTCTGAGCTGCGAGACCTTCTTTTGGGGCAGGGATAGGCTCTGTCCCTAGTCTGAAGTCATGTGATGTTTCTTTTGGTGTTTCATCCCTGGCTACACTAGTGTTCCTCTCTTTTCCTCCTCCATTGAGAACTACAAGCCACTGGTCGCGATACTGATGGCATTTGTAGTTCATTCATTTACAGAACTTTGTGAATGAATGACGTGGTTGTATGGGTAAAGCCCACACGACAATGCTGTTTTCAAATTGCGTGAGCAAGTGTGGGGAGAGGATCCCCCGCCCGCTGTCACTAGGGGGGGGGGGGGGCGGGGAGAGGAGGCAGGAGCTGGAACATCTTACATGTTCCAAAGGTAAACTTTGCCTTTTTAATTAGCTTGTTTGGACCAGGCTGTCAACTTAATTTGGTGCAATTTATCTTCACCAACAAATGCAGCAGCTGTGAGTGCTGTAAAAACCTGTGTAGCCTCAGCTGTATACAGTATACAGCGCTGTGTTCCAGCAGTGCAACAGAGAAGTCCCGTTCACTTCCAGAACAAAACTGAGTTGGGCTTAGTGCAGCCCAGCCATTCACAAGGAGCTTTGTATTCTATGAATGAATAGAAAGCTTCCTCTGATGGCCTGAGGCGGACATACAACTTATACAGTGCACATGGCTACTGCATCTTATAGATAATGGTTTGTTTAGACCAGCTAGATTTTCCTGTGATTTTGATGCACTTTTTGGTGCATTTTTCCTGCATTCACATTGAAATCTATGGGTCCAAAAATGCATATTGACTCACCAAAAAAAAAGCACTTGCACTTTTTTCCAAGATGCACAGGTGTGAACAGGCCCCAGAGAAAATAATGGTAATCCTCTTGAAATGTATTTTTGCATGTCGGCCATCGCGTATAAACTTGCACAGGTGTGGACAAAGGCTGTGGGTGGTTGAGATGTCTCAGGTGCTGAGGAACTGCAGTCTGCTCACATAATTTGTAATAAAAACATTTTTGCCATTCTGAAGCTTCCCTCCAACCACTTTGCATATTATTTTATATATACTATGATTCTATACTTGCCAAATATGCTGCAGAAATCTCCCTCCACTGATTCTGGCTGCATCCATTTTAACTGTGGGCAGCTGAAGCTGCTGCCTGTTCACTTCCTGGATTCACACAGACCCACACCTCCAGCTCTGCAGCTCTTATTGGCCCTCTTATGACTCACACCCTCCTCCTTTCCTGGCAAACTCTCACCAGAGAGAGAGAGCTGTGCATGATGGCATAAGCCTAGGCTTTTTACCAGACAAAAAAACAGGAAGTGGGCTGTATAAGGCATTTACTGGCAGAAAAAAAATGTTTTACTATCCAAAGTTAAAACAACAAGGGCAGAAGATTTAATAGATGGAAAGATGAAAAAAATGACGTTCCATTTTAAGTTGGCCATACATGGATTTAAATTTTGGCTGGTTCAGCAGGTGACCGGCCATATTTCAATCCATGTATGGGCTGGCTGGTGGTACACCAGTCGATCTATTGATTGACTTGTGCACCGCCATCCTGCTGGGTTTGTCCCGGACAATCAGTGCTGCTGGCTATAGCCGGTATCACTGATCGTTGTACTCTGCCAGCAGGGAAGGCTCCCCATCTGCAGAGCACACAAGGGCTGAGGAGGGATCCATTAGCACCGAGTGTGTGTATGAGGGAATTGGCACTTTTTTTTTTTTAAAACCTGTTGATTAAAGTAAAAATAAAGGAAATACCTTACTGAGAGAATGGGTTTTGCACATTAAAGAAGTCCAGCCTGAGCTTGTTTTGGCTGGGCTTCTCCTATGGGTCATAGGAGTGCAATTGGCTTTGCACTCCTGTGACCCCTTTTCAGCAGAGACGTGTCTGAAGTCCGTTCTCTGCTGACATCCACTGGAATAAGTCCAGGCACCACATCATCACGACAATGAAGTCTGGATCCACCACGTGCCTGGACTGATATCCGTCTCAGTGGCTCTTTGAGAAGGCCGTTCCCCATCCCTCCACAGCTCAGCACTCCAGTGAGCGAGGAGGATCTGAGCAGGAGAGATGCTGATTGACAGGCAGTAGCTCTCTTTTCAGGGTGCAGAGAGAACCGAGCCATCGGCGGTATTCGATGGCTCGGTTCTCGGTGCAGAGACGCCGGTGCTGCATCCAGCTAGGAAAGTATGATTATGGGGAAAAAATGTATTTTTTAAGTAGAGCTGGGCTAGCCATTTGAGTGGTTGTAAACCCTCAAGGAAGTGAATGGCCTCAGGTGATACACAGATATGCAACCATTCCTCCTACATAAGTTGTATCTGTTGTTTATCTGAAGCCGTCTTTCCCCTACATCTATTCAAAGTGCAGAGTTTACACAGGATCTCTCGGCTCTGAAAAGCAGGGGCAGAGAGCTGAAGTTACATCAGTGAGGAGAACTCTGAAAGCTGATTGGAAGGAATTTAACCCCCCCCCCCCCCCAATTCACACAGCAAACAGGAACAGAGCTGAGGCTGACCACCAGCTGGAGGTCCCTCCCCTGTCACCTTTTTTTTTCTCTTGGTGTCAGGAAAACTTGTCAGAAGTGATTCGCGCTAATAGAGGAACGAAGCAGCAGACAGGAATTACACTTAGGCCTCACGCACACAGCTGCTGATTTTGGCCTCAGGCATTTTTTTTTTCTACAGCCAGTAAACTCCCCAGCATGTTATCCTATGATACACGTATAGGCTGTTATCTGCATATTTTGGCCGCAACCCCCCCCGGGACTAGTGGGTTTGTAGAGGAGTTTTTCAGCAGTAAAAACACTCTAACTCTGAAAAAAAGCTTAAAAACGTGGCTGAGACACAGCAACGGCGCCATTGGCTTTGCGGCTGTCAATAAAAGTCAGCCAATCAGGAGAGAGAGGGTGTGGGGCCGAATGGCAGCTCTGTGTCTGAATGGACACACGGAGCTGCAGCTGGGCTCGGGTGCCCCCATAGAGAGCCGCTTGCTGTGGGGGCACTCGACAGGAGGGAGGGGTCAAGAGCAGCAAAGAGGGACCCAAAAAGAAGAGGATTCAAGCTGCTCTGTGCAAAACCAACTGCACAGATGAGGTAAGTATAACATGTTTCTTATTTAAGAAAAAAAAGACTTTACAATCACTTTAATGTTCTGCATTAAAACAAGTACACATTATAGAGGCCTATGCTTTTTTTGCATATCATTTACGATGTTTACAACCACTTTATATCACTTGTTTAGGAGTAAGGTACCTTTTTTTTATTTCCAATCTTTTTATTGACAATGTGAGAAAAGTACAAAACTTCATCGACTGTATCCTAAAGAAGTACGAAGGATGTTGGGTGTCCTATTGTCTTACATGAAGATAATATAGTTTAGTCTGTAAATGTTATTATCTTAGTAAAGTTAGGCTAAGACTATTTAGTCTTCTAGAAGATAAGATAGAATTACAGTGCTGGCTGTTGACTTAAGCTGTGTCATATTGCAGCATTTGGCACTTGGATTACTGGTAATGTTGGGCCAGGAAAATACAGTTCACCTTTGTTCACTAATGGAAATGATGTTGATTAGGTTCACTTATCTGCATATGAAGAAGAACTGAACTCTGGAAGTTGTACCTGGGGGGGAAAAAAACGAAGGAGAAAGAAAGCAGTCACTCCGGGGTGGGGGTGGGAATACAGGGAAAGCCTCCCCCGCTGGGAAAAGACAGTAATTATTGCTAGCGGCTAGAACAGTCACTTGCTATAATCGCATGTAAAATCCAGCAGGCTGATTGTACCCAAGTTGATTGATGGATCCACATTGGTACATTCAGCCTGCCCATACATGGTTGGAATCTCGTCTGGTTCCTGCTGAACTGTCTATGGATGGCTCTAGACTTATGCCGCGTACACACGGTCGGACTTTTCAGCTACAAAAGTCCGACAGCCTGTCCAACAGACTTCCGGAGGACTTTCGGCAGACTTGCGGCGGACTTGTGGCAGACTTTCTAACGAACGGACTTGCCTACACACGACCACACAAAAGTCCGATGGATTCGTACGTGATGACGTACACCAGACTAAAATAAGGAAGTTCATAGCCAGTAGCCAATAGCTGCCCTAGCGTGGGTTTTTGTCCGTCGGACTAGCACACAGACGAGCGGATTTCGGGGTCCGTCGTAGTTACGACGTAAAGATTTGAAGCATGTTTCAAATCTAAAGTACGTCGGATTTGAGGCTAAAAAAGTACGTTGAAAGTCCGGAGAAGCCCACACACGATCGGATTACCAGCCAGCTTTAGTCCGTCAGCGTCCGTTGGACTTTTGTAGACGAAAAGTCCGACCGTGTGTACGGGGCTTAACAGTCAGAGGCAGCAGTGCCTTAGTCTTGTGCTGCAGATATAGAGCTATGGGGCTGCAAGCAAAGTAGGACCTCACGCCTACCAGGAACTGCACTATTATTTATTTATTTTTTTTTAGAAGGAATTTCAGACAAAACGTAGATTTTTCTACTAGCCATAAATGGATCCACATTTAGCCAGTTCAGCGGGTACCAACCGTATTTCGATGCATCTATGACTGTTCTTGTTCAAGAGGAGTCATTCTAATGATCAGCTCCTCCTCATATGGGACTGCTGGTAAAGTTTTTTTTGTTCTGTCAGCGCTGATCAGCAGATTCTGAAGGCGGAGGAGTCCTTACTGTCCGAATCCAATAGTACAGGGGGGAGGATTCCCACATCCACCTCAGTTGTGTCCTTTTTGTGTTTAGCCCGCTGGCTAATCAAAAACAAAAACCGATCCATGTATGGCTAGCTTTAGGCACAATTACCATTTCTAAATTTTACATAGCAAATCTCCTTTTCTTTCTTCGTTCTTTGAGTTCAGTTCCACTAGAACTACAGCCAGTGCAACATAAATCCTAATACATATACTAAAGCATTAATGGTTTTTAAGTGTATTTTTTTTTCTGAGAACCTATACTCTAGGTAGATTTAATAAATGTGTGGTTGAAGTCTACAATTTAAATGTGAAGAAGTGAACATAAAGAAGGAAAAACAAGTAGTCCTCTGGTATAAAAAGCCTGGTCAGAAGTTAATATTAGTGTTTAAAGACACAGTTGAGGACTGTGCATGATACTGAAGCTCCTTCCATGGTATGCACTTCTTTTTTTTTTTTTTTTTTTCTGGTAACCTGCTGGGGTACCCACTGGAGGGTAGCCATGTCTATTGTGAGCAGCCTAACGCGAGTCAGTGAGCCCTTCAAATGTTTTGCCCTCCTTTAGTACTTTGTATAAACTTATAATAAAGTCCCAGCACCTCTTGGATGTTCCTTTTTATTTTATTTTATTGTATTTTCTATACAGGATGCCTTTAGACATGTCTGCTCCTCCCTGCTGGCCAGTGGGTGCTGCAGGCTTTAGCTGTGCAGTCTGCTGATTGTATTTTTGAGCATGCACATCTAAAAGGATGCCTGGGATGTGTTCTTTCATAAAATGATCGGGAAAAAAAAAATGATGGCAGAGAAAGTGAATACTTTACCTGTACAGTCCTCTGATTTGTTGCTGGATCATACATGTCTAAAGGGATACTGGACATATAATGCTTGGAAAAAATTGTACTGATGGCCAGGGTGGATATAAATCAATTGTTTGTTTTATTTTTTTATTTAAATCGAATTTTTGATTTTTATGAATTTTTTTTTTTTTTAATAAAATGCTTTTGGAGTAAAAATCTATCTAAAGATAGATTTCTATTTAAGATACATTAATACTTTAGCTTATTCAGCATGAAATGGAGCTTGGTTGCGTAGCATGAGGCTGTATATTCTGCAATATTTACATTTTTGGTAAACTCGTTCAATGAATCCAAGCTCTGCAAGCTGAGATAACATGCACAGCATTGATGCATTCACACGATTTCACAATAACCATGAGATAAAACAAAGTTCAAGCGGAGTTCCACCCATACAAAAGTCAGCAGCTACAAAAAGTGTAGCACATAGGATCGCCCCCTGTGAAGCCCTGCTGCCCACCACACAGCCTACTGCACTTAGGTTGGCTCTGCTTCTCTTCTTTTTTATCTCCCTCCAAAGGTGAGTTCTGCCCTTCAAGCATGCTGCCTCCTGTACTTGTATGTGTGTCAGTATCTCTCCCCTGAGGTCATAGACCTATACTCCTGCTCCCCCCCCCCCCAATTTCCCCTCCCCACTTATCCATTTTCTCCCCATTTTATGCCTGGACTATTATTCATCAACCCACCATCATCCCCGGATTCTTTTTTTTTATCATTTTTTTTTTTTTTATTAATATTGACTGTATTGTAATTTTTATATATAACCATTATACAATCATTGTCTCATACAAGCTATTGTTTATTAATTTTTCTTTATTACTTAATATCCCTTTGTGTATTGCTTACCCCAATCCACAGCTGTTTTTCCCCTAGCGCAACAAAATATTGTATATTTACAAAAAGTGTAGCTGCTGACTTTTAATAATCGGACACTCACCTGTCCCACAATCCAGCGATGTGGGCGAATGAAGCCCCGCTCCTCTCCGCGGCGCCGGCATTCTGACTGTGGGCGCCGGCTGTGACTTCACAGCTGGGAACGCACTGCGCGAGCTGCGATTGGCCGGCAATCTTCTGGGATCTGTCCCAGAAGATTGCACGGAGGGAGGGGAGAGAGGTGAACTTCCTTCTGGCACCATGAAGCCCCAGAACGGAGTGGGAGCTGGGTGCCTCTAAAAAGAGGGTATCCCCCCCCCCGAAAATGACTTGCCAAATCTGGCATGTCAGGGGTTCACCTTCACTTAAAGCGGAAGTTCAATTTTTGGGTGAAATTCTGCTTTCAGGAATATTCCTTTACCCCCATGGTTTTGCAAATCTATGTACACTACAAACTGTATAATTGAACCGATCCTGATATCGCTGTTTTACTAACCTGATAGCTTATTATTCTATATAGGAAACCTTAATTTTGTTTGCAAATATTAAAGATTCTAACTACCAACAAGTATAAGTCCTCACATTTAAAGAGCACCTGTCATTTCAGATCCCTCATGGCAGCGCCTGTTAGCGGGCATCCACTCACCTGCTGCCACCACGTCCCTCTCCTTGTTGTGTCACTGCCACATCACCAGACGTCCCAGTAAAGTGAATGGGACTGTCGGTGAGTCAACAGCGGGTCCGAGGAGGAGCCGCTGCGGGACAGATCACGGTTTCTCTTTAAAAATTATGATTTAAATCGAGTTGACTTAAATCAAGCCTTTTTACTAGTGATTTAAATCAAATGGCAGAGAAGACTAAGCCGTGAGAGGCAGGCTGATAGTATGGATCGGGGGGAGGGAGGTGATAAATGATTGATTGGCGGGCTCAAGATACCGTAGCTGCTGCAACTTCTAGGAGTTATATTGTGGTGCTGAAAGTTTGCAGGAAATTGAGAGTAATCAGTTTTAATACAGGAGAGGACTTGTTACAAGTGTGGGGGGGAAATGACAGTGATTTCCGTTTTAATCTCTATCAACAAGAGCATATATAGACTTCCTATCATCGCGTGCTCCTTCAAAGTTCTGCATACCCGGTGTCAGTCAAGCAATAAAGTGTTACAACATTTTTATTGGAAGATACTCAGACATTAGATAATCTTCTGCTGATTTGGCTGATATTGGGTAAATTTAATGCTGGCAGCTCTGTCTATAGACCTCCAACCAACTGACCTGGGAATGGTTGTTTCTTGTGGGTTTTTCCCTGACATAAGAACGGTACATGGGGTTTGTGATCTGTAAATAGACTTGTATGTTCGACAATGTGAGCGTTCTTTCTTTACTCTGTTATTTACATATGCAAGATCTCACTGCCATGTTTTGACAGCGTATGAAGTATGACAGCCCTCACAATACTATCTACTGTATAGCAACGATGTCAAACTCAGTTTGTGTAATCCATATCAGCATTATGGTTGTCCTCAAAGGGCCGGTTTTATCTGTAATACTATATACAGTAAATGTATCTACTCTTTTATCATAGTACATAATAGCCTCTGTATTAGATTACCAGTTTTAGTAATAAGTAAGGACTTAAGCTGTGAAGAGAACATGCAGAGCGGCACAGAGCCCACTCACACGCCTGTAGCAGATGATGCACGTCTGAAAAGAGAAGACTGCTCAGACAGAACTTGCTTTCTCCATAGTGTTCTAGTTGAGCAGACACCAATAAAGTTTCTTTTGGATGATAGCGGCAGTGTGCGACCCTCCTTTTCAACTGTCATGGAATTGTACTATTCTCATAAAAATTAAAAGCAGATATCCAGAGCACCCAACTCCCTCCCTTACATCACAGTGCACCCTCCCCACCTGGTGCTGCTGTCAGGAAGAACCTCAAGACGGAGCTGGGAAGCAGAAAGTGCATGGTCTGGAGGAGGACCAAAGGAGAAGGGCTGGAGTCAGCTGCTGGGTGCCCCTGAATAATGAGGCGAGGTGAGGGTGGAGATAAAAGGTGTGCTGCAGCTGCACAGAGGTGCAGGATCTGTAGGAGGAGGTCTGTCTCCTGAGACCAGGTGAGGGCAAAGACAAAGGGTGGGGGGGGGGTCAGCTTCACAGAGAGGTGCAGGATCTGTAGGAGGCGGTCTGTCTCCTGAGACCAGGTGAGGGCGAAGACAAAGGGTGGTGGGGGGGGTCAGCTGCACAGAGAGGTGCAGGATCTGTAGCCGGAGTTCTGTCTCCTCTGCTGCTGTCTCCTGAGACCAGGTGAGGGCAGGGACAAAGGAGGTGCGAAAGCCACATAAAATGGCTTGGCGGGCCAAATTTGGCCTGCAGGTGTTGTGTTTGGCACATGTGCTGTTTAGTGAGGCAGTGTGTTTTAATTGCAAAACATACTGTATATATGATATTAAAATCTGTGTCGCAAACCAGTTTAGAGCTACAAAACCTAGAATTTCTATTTTACCATGCATGTGAAAAATGTCAAATTGCCCAGTAGGCAAGCAGTCAGTTACTTCTGGTCTCGGTGTTCTCTCCACATCAGACTATTCAACCTAGAGCTCACATATTGGAGCGACACCAACACACCAATATAAAGTTAATGCAGCCATGATCGGCAGCCAGTATTTTGGGGGCTCGAAGGTTGAAGATACAGAAGGTAAAAAAAAGAAAAAAATAGCATAGGTCTAACCCTTCCCTACTCTATTCAAGACTAAAAAAGTACAGATTAGGATCGATCTTTATGTGCTGGGTAAATTTTCTGTGAGATCTGTCGCTTCTGAAATGAGGAAGTATAAACATTTGATCGTTGCACAACTAAACCGAAAGTTAAAGCGGAACATCAGTCATCTTTCCATCTAGTAAATCTCCCTTTGGGCAGTAAAACATTTTTTTTTTTGCCAGTAAATGCCTTATACAGCCCACTTCTTGTTTCCTGTCTGTCTTTGGGGGCTCTGCTACAATTACAGTTTTGTTTTTTTTTTTACCTTAATGCAGAAAATGCGTTCAGGTGAAAACTAAAGGAGGATGAACGAAAAAAAAACTGACTGCTCCATCCACACAAGCGAGATGGATGCAGGAATCTCCCTTGTTGTGCCATTGTATTCTGACAATGGGGATTCCTCAGCACTGCAGGATGATTGAATACAGGTTTCCCAGCAGGACCATTTAACAGAAGCCACGTGTCAAACAAGGAGAGCCACACACAGATCGAAATTCCTGCTGAACTGGCCGAATTTTGATCAGTGTGTACCTGGATCCCCCCCCCCATTCCTAATTTTGTACACTTAGTACTTGGCTGCATGTGCATGTCACCTCACTGCCTCTGGCTCTTGCTCGCTCTCCGTTAATGAAGCAGAGCCGTTTCAGGCTCTGGAAGGATCCTGACAATATTGTTGGGATCCACCTGGATGTCTGCTCAGCAGCTGACTCAGTCTCTCAGTGCACCAGTGAGAGCCAGCTGCTCCCACCCCCTCTCCAGCGAAGCGTTCCAGTGAGCGCTGAAGGATCTGATGGAAGAGTGGTGACTGACAGTTACTGCTCTTGGTAGATCGAGAGCTGAGCGATCAGTGCTTACATCATGTGATTGCTCATTTCTCCTGCAGCATTGAGGGGAGTATGTCTGTTTGTTTTTTTGTTTTTTTTTTAAATCCCACGTTTCTCCTTTAAACACACTAATGTCACATGTATTGTAGGTAGTACATGTACCAGCAAAGATGGTGTTTCTGTGTACAGTGACAGTAGTACTGCTTGGGTGCGACATAGGTTGTGATGGTGGTTTTGAAGTGTAGGAAGAGGAAGTGCACATAACATCTGATCAAAGCAATACTGATGATATGAAAGTATATAGAGGAAGTTTCGGAAGTTCCGACAGTAAAATATAAAAGAACGTACATTCCAGGGAAAAAAAAAAAGGAAACCATTTTTCCCAGTCAAAAAGCTGCAGGACATACAAGGGGTTTATGTCATCTGCACCTGAACATGAAAGAAGCATCCCAAACTGCATCCGGATCACCACCAATAACTTCAAATCAAACAAAGACACACACAGTGCCATCTGATGGCTGTACTAAGCAAGCGGACACCAGACTTTCTTACCACTTCAGCCCCAGAAGATTTTGCCCCCTTCTTGACCAGAGCACTTATTACAATTTGGCACTGCGTCACTTTAACTGACAATTGCGCGGTAGTGCAATGCTGTACCCAAACACAATTTGTGTCCTTTTGTCCCCACAAATAGAGCTTTCTTTTTGTGGTAATTGATCACCTTTTGCGGTTTTTATTTTTTTGCACTATAAACAAAAAAAGAGCAACAATTTAAAAAAACAACTAATTTTTTTACTTTTTTCCTGTAATATCCCCAAAAATGTTTTTAAAAAACAAACTTCAGTTTAGGCCAATATATATTCTAATACATATTTTTGGTAAAAAATCGCAATAAACGTATATATTGATTGGTTTGTGCAAAAGTTATATCGTCAACAAACTATGGGAAAGATTTATGGCATTTTTATTTTTTTACTAGTAATGGTGGTGATCTGCGATTTTTAGCGGTATTGCGATGAACAGATTGGACATTTTGACACATTTTTGGGACCATTGACATTTATACAGCGATCAGTGCTATAAATATGCACTGATTACTGGGTAAATGTCACTGGTAGGGAAAGGGGTTAACACTAGGGACGATCAAGGGGTTAAATGAGATTTCCCTCAGCGTGTTCTCACTGTGAGGGGATAGGACTGACTGGGGGAGTGGACAGCATTTCCCCGTGGGACAAGTTTGAGGGTTCAGGTAAGTAAAATGGGGGAATAGAAACCAAAACGTGTAGCGCTGAATGAAAGACACACCTTCAAACTAATGAGGTGAAGAGCTAATGCTCTACATACAGTTTAACCAAAAAAGAAAAACACAGATAAATGTCCATCACTGAAAAAGATTGAATATAAAGGTCCGTGAACATAGAAACTCTACTAGTCACCACTTGTGAGTGATGTGTGAAGTACCTTCACCAGCGTATAACCATAAAAGTCTTAAAAAGATGATGTACAGCTGGTTCATAAAGAGTCCCACATGTATATGTTGAATAATGCGTGGATGGACCAACTCTTAAACATCACACCACAGTGTCTTTAAGAATGTGCAATTCCCTCAGCCAGTAAAGATGGGAGCTTACCGGAGGGTTTGGACCCAAGACAGTATATACTGTGAGGGTCAAACCGGCTTTTATTGCTCACTGGCAATAGTAGGAAGACCTTGACAGCCTGAAGGGATCACAGGGGGTTCCAAAGACGTGTCTTCTCCAAATGTAACGACGGATCTCCCCACATATGGAGTTCGTGGATGGGTCTTTATCCCAAGGTTTTAACAGTGTTTGTTGATTATTTTAGCAGCCTCCAGCAAACTCACGGTTCTCCAAGACAGATGTATTCAGCAACTCCTCCTCACGGAGGAGGAATTGCTGATTTGTTTGGCAATTATTCTTTTTGCGGTGTTAGCGGCTTACCATTTGGAGCAAGCGCAATTTTACTACTGGTGTGGTTTTGAAGTAAAACGGGGGAGTTGGGGGGGCCAGTCACTGACAGGTGTTTTTTTACCTTAATGCATAGGATGCATTAAGGTGAAAAAACACAAACCTTTACAAACCCTTATAACCCTCTTGGGCATGGAGTTCACCAGAGCTTCACAGGTTTCCACTGCAGTCCTCTTCCACTCCTCCATGGCGACATCACGGAGCTGGTGGATATTAAAGACCTTGCGCTCCTTCACCTTCCGTTTTGATGCCCCACAGATGCTCAATAGGGTTTAGGTCTGGAGACATGCTTGGCCAGTCCATCACCTTTACCCTCAGCTTCTTTAGCAAGGCAGTGGTCCTATTGGAGGTGTGTTTGGGGTCTTTATCATGGAATACTGCCCTGCGGCCCAGTCTCCGAAGGGAGGAGATCATTCTCTGCTTCAGTATGTCACAGTACATGTTGGCATTCATGGTTCCCTCAATGAAGTGTAGCTCCCCAGTGCCGGCAGCACTTATGCAGCCCCAGACCATGACACTCCCACCACCATGCTTGACTGTAGGCAAGACACACTTGTCTTTGTACTCCTCACCTGGTTGCCGCGACACACGCTTGACACCATCTGAACCAAATCATTTTATCTTGGTCTCATCAGACCACATGACATGGTCCCAGTAATCCATGTCCTTAGTCTGCTTGTCTTCAGCAAACTGTTTGCGGGCTTTCTTGTGCATCATCTTTAGAAGAGGCTTCCTTCTGGGACGACAGCCATGCAGACCAATTTGATGCGGCGTATGGTCTGAGCACTGACAGTCTAACCCCCACCCCTTCAACCTCTGCAGAAATGCTGGCAGCACTCGTATGTCTATTTCCCACAACTTGTGGATATGAAGCTGAGCACGTGCACTCAACGTCTTTGGTCGACCATGGTAAGGCCTGTTCTGAGTGTAACCTGTCCTGTTAAACTGCTATATGGTCTTCGTCACCGTGCTGCAGCTCAGTTTTAGGGTCTTTGCAATCTTATAGCCTAGGTCATCTTTATGTAGAGCAACAATTCTTTTTTTCAGATCCATGAGGTGCCATGTTGAACTTCTAGTGACCAGTATGAGTGAGTGAGAGCGATAACACCAAATGTAACACACCTGCTCCCTATTCACACCTGAGACCTTGTAACACTAATGCGTCACATGATACCAGGGATGGAAAATGTCAAATTGGACGTTTTCACTCACATTTGTTGCCAGCAGTTTATACATTAATGGCTGTGTGTTGAGTTATTTTAAGGGGACAGCAAATTTACACTTTTATACAAGCTGTACACTCACTACTTGTAGCAAAGTGTCATTTCTTCAGTGTTGTCACATGAAAAGATATAATAAAATCTTTACAAAAATGTGAGGGGTGTACTCATTTTTGTGAGATACTGGATATATGTGATGCAGGAAACGCAGCGATTCCTGTGCATTTCCCACACCGCATTGAAATTGCACAGTGTACGTGTGATCTGCTGCGGGTGTCAATGTAAATTAACACCCCCCCACCATTTGCGGTGCGATTTGAGCCATATAACATGAATGTGTTCAAATCACACTGCAGAGTTTGCATGTGATTTGAACAGGAATGTGGTTCAATTCCTGTCCGAGTCGCATGCGGTTCCCCCCACTGCAGCGGTGTGAACTAATGTGAAGTTTGGGCACCCAACTAGCATCACACACAATGCATATTCCATTGAACATCAGCATCATTAGGGCCCCATTTACATGAACACAGAGGGCTGTACAGCGTGAAGAAGGCAAAAGTTTTTGTGGCCCCTATGTACCTGGGAGTGACAGGTGTGTGTTTGTGTACAGCCTCATGTACAAATCCAGCTGTATGCGTGTCGTTGCACATCTGAGCGGTTGCATGCATACATGCATTTTTTTTTTTTTTTTAGAGCGGTGCAACACAATCCACCACCTCACCTTCCCCTATGCTGCCAGCAGTCACTTGAGTCTGGGAATCTCTCCTAGCAGGGGTTCTCAGATTACAGCAGAAGGGGCTGGTGCATTTGTATTCAGACCCCCCTCCCCAGTCAATACTTTGTAGTTTCGCCTTTAATTGCAATTACCTCTGCAAGTCTTTTTGGGGATGTCTCTAACAGCTTTGCACATCTAAAGTGAAATTGTTGCCAATTCTTCTTTACAAAATAGCTCAGTCTCTGTCAGATTGGATGGAGAGTGTCTGTGAACAGCAGTTTTGAAGTCTTGCCACTGAATTGGAGTTAGGTCTGGCCTGTGCCATTCTAACACATCAATATGCTTTGATCTAAACCATTGTAGCTCTGCCTATATGTTTAGTGTTGTTTAGTTTAGTGTACTGGAAGATGAACCTCCGCCCCAGTCTCAAGTCTTTTGCAGACTAACAGGTTTTCTTCTAAGATTGCCCTGTATTTGGCTCCATCCATCTTCCCATCAACTCTGACCAGCTTCCCTGTTCCTTGTTGAAGAAAAGTATCCCCACAACATGATGCTGCCACCAACATGTTTCACAGTGGGGATGGTGTGTTCAGGGTGAGGTGCAGTGTTAGTTTTCTGCCACACATAGCGTTTTGCTTTTAGGGCAGTAAGTTAAATTTTGGTCTCATCTGACGAGAGTACCCTCTACATGTTTGCAGTGTCCCCCAAATGGCTTCTTGCAAACTAGACTTCTTATGGCTTTTTTAAACAATGGCTTTCTCCTTGCCACTCCATCATAAAGGCCAGATTTGTGGAGTGCACGACTAATAGTTGTCCTGTGGACAGATTCTTCCACCTGAGCTGTGGATCTCTTCAGCTCCTCCAGAGTTACCATGGACCTCTTGGCTGCTTCTCTGATTAATTCTCTCCTTGCCCGGGCTGTCAGTTTAGGGGGATGGTCATATCTTGGTAGGTTTGCAGTTGTGCCATACTCTTTCCATTTTTGGATGATGGATTGAATAGTGCCCCGTGAGAGGTTCAAAGCTTGTGTTTTTTTTTTTTTTTTTTTTTTTTTTTTTATAACCTAACCCTGCTTTTAACTTATCCACAATGTTATCCCTGACCTGTCTGGTGTATTCCTTGGCCTTCGTGATGCTGTTTGTTCACTAAGGTCTAACAAACCTCTGAGGGCTTCACAGAACAGCTGTATTTATACTAAGATAAAATTACACACAGGTGGACTCTATTTTGCTAATTTGGTGATTTGGTGACTTCTGAAGACAATTGGTTCCACTAGATTTTAGTTAGGGGTATCGGAGTAAAGGGGACTGAATACAAATGCATGCCACACTTTTCACATATTTATTTGTAAAAAATGTTGTAAACTATTATTTTCCTTCCACTTCACAATTATGTGCCACTTCATGTTTTGTCTATCACATAAAATCCCAATAAAATACATTTACGTTTTTGGTTGTAACATGACAAAATGTGGAAAATTTCAAGGGGTATGAATACTTTTTCAAGGCACTGCAATTTAAAAGGGGCCATCGATTTCAAATTTAAAGATACAAAAAAAACAAGTAAACATATCCTAATCCTATACGTTTATTGTCTATTATTACCTAGGTATTTGTTTTCCTGTATGTTTAATATATATGTATATTTTACAATACTTTTTTTGCTCTCTGATCTTATAAGGTATATGCAGAATCTAAGGAAAGGACTTTTATTACCTAGTAGCCTCAAACTTTGAGGTAGCACTTTGCAGATTTAGTGGTTTTCTCTCCCTTTTTAATCTATCATTGTGCATGTGAAACCATTTTCTGTATAACGTGTGCATGCTGAAGATTCTTCACTAATGGAGTTCTGTAAATAATTGAACAACTTTAATTTAAAGACCGCTATACTCCGTTACTCATTACAGCCAAATTCATTTTCCATCCTAAAAGACTATGTTGTGTTAAAGTAGAATTATAGGCAAAACTTTTTTTTATTGTGGATAGAGTAAGAGAGGGTGATAAACCCCTGTTAATTTTTTGCCTTCTGTGTCCCATTTGAGAGATTTACTTTCACTTCCTGTCCCAGAACCAAAAACAGGAAGTGAGAGGAAGTCCCTGAAAATTAAAAGAATCTCTTGGGGACCCCCAGGCCACCAGAACTAGTGTCCCCATTGGAAGATTTCCCCTCCTATTACTTTTCTGCAGACACCTCCAAAATGTTTTTTTTTTTTTTTTTTTTGCTAATGGTAAACGGGACAAATCGAGAGGGTGAATCTCCATAACGGGGTCACAGATAGCAATAAAAACTGACGGGTTCTAATCCTTCTCCACTCTAATCAAAACTAAAGAAAAAGTTGTGCCTTTAGTTATTCTTTAAGCTTAAGGGTGGGGGGGGGGGGGGGACTAGAGAAAGCTGAAAAAAGGAACCTCAAAATTTGGTTCTGTGATGACAACTTTTACCATTCTGAACTTGTTTTATACCGATTTTCCGTATAGAATGCCCTTTGTAAATGTTCCATCCTGAAGTCCTGAAGTGAGTCATTTGTCTTTGTTTTCCTCACAGGAGACTTTGCTGATCTACAAGGACATCCTTTTAAAGTATTTATTTGATGGCAGAAAATTTGTGAATGAAGCCTGCAAAGAACTTGAACCATGTCATCTCATAGCGCTGACGTTTGCCTCATCCTTGTTAATTGTGTGGCTTTACGACTTCATCTTTCAAAAAGAGAGTAAGTTTTTCTTTTAGTAACCTACAAGGTGAAAGGTTAGCTCCACTTTTGTGGGAAGCAAAAATTGCAATATAGCAACATGGAGGCGTTTTGTACAAAACACCCCCCAGAAATGTAATTTCCAGCTTGTGTGATTGGCTCACTGATTTTCCCAGAACTCTACACTAATGCCCCGTACACACGGTCGGATTTTCCATCGGAAAATGTGTGATAGGACCTTGTTGTCAGAAAATCTGACCGTGTGTAGGCTCCATCACACATTTTCCATCGGATTTTCCGACACACAAAGTTTGAGAGCAGGATATAAAATTTTTCAACAACAAAATCCGTTGTCGGAATTTCCGATCGTGTGTACACAAATCCGACGGACAAAGTGCCACACATGCTCAGAATAAATAAAGAGATGAAAGCTATTGGCCACTGCCCCGTTTATAGTCCTGACGTACGTGTTTTACGTCACTGCATTCAGAATGATCGGATTTTCCGACAACTTTGTGTGACCGTGTGTATGCAAGACAAGTTTGAGCCAACATCCGTCAGAAAAAATCCTAGGATTTTGTTGTTGGAATGTCCGAACAAAGTCCGACCGTGTGTACGGGGCATAAGATGTAAGTCAGATTTTAGGCATCCTAATGCTCCTACATGCTCCTAAAGGTTTAATCACTTCTAAAGGGATGCAGGTCCTGCAACTTTCCTCATTAGAGCCCTGCAAGTGTATCAGCTGATTGATAATTAGGGTCACTCCCATTCAGAATCCGTATCCAAAAGACATGAAAGTACAAACGGCTATTCCTTCAGTGCAGAAACGGGTAGGAATCTGAATTCTTCCTTAAAATCCCTGCATTGTACATAGGTCACCCAGAGGGGATTGTTTTGTTTTTTTCTCAACAAAAGTGGAGTTAGTATTTAAAGCTGCTAATATATTAAGCAATAAGGACTGTATATCTATTGGGATATTTTTTACAGGGGGACTTACAATGGCCTTTCAGTATATTTATCAGGACTGTAGCAGGTTTTGCTGCACAATTGATGGTTCTCATTTTTCATGCGGGTGACATGTTCCTCTCCTGAAGTTTTTTTTGTTTACATTGATTGTGTGAGAGGAGGAAGCAGACGCCCTTTCCCTAGCTAGTCCTTATGTCACAAGCAGCGTGTTACCTGTGTGCTCATTGTATTCACTAAAGGGATTATGAATAATAAATATGGTAACCATATGTGCTTTTATATATTGGAGACAAGCGTTGCTGTAGTCTGCATCTCAACGTAAGCGGTGACGCTACATTGTGTGATCTATCTATCTATATCTTAAAGGTTGTTGAATATTTTCACAGCCTTTTGGAGCTCTTTTTTTTTTTTTTTTTTTTTTATTATATACTACAGGTGAATTTTAATGCAGTTTTCAGGGTTTCCTAGCAAAAGAAGATTGCTTGAGTTTGCTAATTTCACAATATTTTCTTGTTCACCTGATACTATATACAGGTGCATCTAAAAAAAAAAAAAAAAAATGAATACCATCGAAGTTACTTTCTTTTTCATACATCATGGGACACAGGCTAATATTCATTACCTACTGGGTTATACTTCATCTCCAGGTGAATGGACCCAGGTAGACCAAAGGTCTTAAGACAGGAAGTGATCCCCCTATATAACCCCTCCCACACAGGAAGTACTTCCGTTTTTTTACCAGTGTCTGCAAGGTGGATGGCACGGTTTGTTTGAGCTCTCTGAGCTCCAGGTCTCCAGTCCCACAAACTATTCTTAAATGAATCAAGGGATTGACCGATCGGATCCATTGATACAGGCTTTATATGCTACATAAATGGTACCCAAGCCTCGCAAAGAAGACTCAAGATCCTGCAAGGTTTTGCCTGAAATGCGGCCTCTGGACCCTGCAAAGTGGAATCCTGGACCACTACAGCGCTAAGGCATTCCTGCGGGGTGCTGTACATGTCCAAGGGAGTGGACCCTAAACATGAAAAGGGTACCCAGTTCTTGAAAGTCCTCAAGTGACAGGAACCCGTCGTGACCCAAGATGGGGCAGGCAGCCTCAAAGGTTTCCATTGCCAATTAGGTCTGTCAATTAATCATTAAGGCCTACAGTCTGAAACATAACACTCCTCCCTTTAGTTTGAGCGCTCATTCTAACAGGGGCGTAGGAACCTCCTGGGCTTTTTGCCATCAGGTATCTGTGGCTCAGATTTGTAAGGCTGCTACTTGGTATTCAGTGCATACGTTCACAAAATTTTTAAGTGGATGTTTGAGCAGCCAAGGATTCGGCTTTCGGCTGCAATGTACTGTGGGCTGCCATATAAGTTCTGATGGTTATTGTTTGGCAGGATGTCTCCCTCCCCTCAAGGCTACTGCTCTGCGACATCCCAGTAGGTAATGAATATTAGCCTGACTGTGTCCTGTGATGTATGAAAAAGAAAATAGGATTTTTTGTTGTCATACTTGCCTGTAAAATCCTTTTCTTTGAGTACATCATGGGACACAGATGAATCCCCTCTTTTTTTGAGGATTCCATGCTTGCTACAAAACCTGAAGTGCTTCCTGTGTGGGAGGGGTTATATAGCCTGCCGGAAACGGCCGATCCCTTCTCTGGTTCGCCGATGGCAGCGGCGAGCCCAGAGAATCATCGGAGGGCTGCGGGGGGGGGGGGGTCCCCTTCTCCCCTTCTCCCCTTCTCCCCGCCCGTAAGAATGATCAAGCGGCTGAATGGCCGCTATGATCATTCTTATGGTGTAGGGAATCGCTAGCTGAAAAAGAAGATATCTAAATGATGTCTGTAACTGCAGGCTGATGCCACAACCAGTTAAATCTTTTGTTTACATGGTGCCCAATACTCATTGGGCCACAAATGGGAGCCTGGCAGGCCACACGTTGGACACGACTGCTCTTATGTCTGCTATTTCTGTTGGCACAATAAGATGTCCTCCCACTGCCTTCTACAGCTTGCTCGGGCTCTCCGCTATGGTAACCTGGAAGCGATGATCTGCTATCACTTCCAGTTTACCCAGATGTCAGTGGTGCCATTTTTAAAAAATCGAAAAGCATTCAGAAACGCTGGTCTAAATGCTTTTTAAGGGCAAATGAGGGATTTGGGGTCTTATAGAGTACCTGTCACAAGGATGTTTACATTCCTTGTGAAAGCAATAAAAGTGCTAAAAAAAAAAAAAAAAAAAAAAAAAAAAAAAAAAAAAGGGGTCATTCTAACACCAGACCTCCTCTGTAAATCTAAAGTGGTAACCTGTAAAGGCCTTTAAAGCGTCACCTATGGATAATAAAATTTACGTTGTTTGTCACCGTTGCACAGGCGTGTGCAATTTTAAAGCGCAACATGTTTTCTTTCTATTTACTCGGTGTAACATCATCTTTTATTTTTTACAAAAAAATTTGGGTTATGTATTGGTTTTTGTTTTTGTTTTTTGCATTAAAATTCAAAAAGTGTATTTTTTTTTCCCCAAAAAATTGCATTTGAAAAACAGCTGCGTGAATATCGTGTGACATAAAAATTAGCAAAACCCACCAATTTTGTTCTCTAGAGCTTCTGCTTTGAAAAAACTATATAATGTTTGGGGGTTCTAAGTAATTATCTAGCAAAGAATACTGCTTGTTACATGTGAACAAAAAGTGTCAGAAAAGGCCTGGTCATCTTTGATGCCAAAGGTCCAACACCATATTCGGTATCTATTTCATTCTTTTACCTGGTGTTTCCATATTTTTGTCCAACCCGTGTGTGTGTGTGTGTAAGTATTGAACACGTCACCATTTTTCTAGGTAAATATATTTCTTAGGCTTGGTTCACACAGGGGCAACCCGACTTACAGCGTGACTTTGCAAGGCGATTTGGAGGAGACTTCAGCGCGACTTTGTGCAACTTACAATGCGGCTTAAAGTTGCCTCCAGGACAGGCGACTTTGGCTGTGACCAATCACAAAATAATCAGCTTTGTGGGAGGGAGGGGGTTGCCTGGGTACATTATTTTCTTCTTCCTGTAAAGTCGCTTCAATATAGATGGAGATCCGACTTGGAGGCAACTTCCATTGAAATCTATGGGTACAAGTTGCGTAGAAGTCACCTTGAAGTAGTACAGGAACCTTTTCTGAAGTCGGAGCAGCTTCAGTAGTGTACATTAAGACGGCTCTCATTCACATCAATGGAATTTCTTATGTCCAGCGACTTGGGACAACTTGAGGTCTGACAAGTGGGATCCCAAGTTTCTGTAGTGTGAACCGGCACTAAAGGTGCTATTGACATGACCTTTTTACCACATGTCAGTAACAACCCATGCAATCCATATATACAAAGAAAGGAAAACAAATAAATAAGTTCAGAAATTAGGTTATGTGTAATAAAATGGAATGACAGGGAAAAAACAAAAAAGGCATGGAAAGCAAAGACACCAACTGAAATCTATTCAGTAATCGGAAAGCAATTCTGGCCTATAAAAAAGAGTCTCATTACTAAGGTGTCACAAAAGAAACTCTCATGATTGGTAAAAGCAAAAAGCTCTCAAGACCTTTGCAACCTTATTGTTGCAAAACATACTGATGGCATTGGTTAAAGAAGGATTTCTAAACTTCTGCATGTTCCAGCACTGTTGGGGTCATAATCCAGAAGTGGAAAGAACATCATTTCACCATAAACCGGCACGACCAGTGGCTCCTTGCAAGATTTCTGACAGGGGAGTAAAAAAGATGTTTCAGAAGAGTTGTCCAAGAGCCAAGGACCACTTGTGGAGAGCTTCAGAAAGACCTGGAAGCTACAATTTTCCAAAGAAAACCCTAATGCACTCAACAGCCATGGCCTATATGCACGCTCACCACGCAAGACTCCATTACTAAAGAAAAAGCGTATCGAAGCTTGTTTAAAGTTTGCTGCACAACATTTTAGACAAGTGGGGGAAATACTGGGAGAATGTAGTCTGGTCAGATGAGGCCAAAATTTAACTCTTTGCCATAATACACATCATGTTTGGCGGTCAAATGGCACTGCATATCGCCCCAAAACACTCCAAACCAACAGTGAAGTTTGGAGGTGGGAACATCATAGTGTGGGGCTGTTTTTCAGCATATGGTACTGGCAAACTTCATATCATTGAAGGAAGGATGAATGGAAAAAATGTTCCAAGATATTTCTGATAAAAATTTGCTGCCATCTACCAGGATGATGAAGATGAAACGAGGGTGGACATTTCAGCAAGACAATGATCCCAAACACAAAGGCAAGGAAACTCTCAAATGGTTTCAAAGAAAAAAAATAAAGCTGCTAGAATGGCCCAGCCAATCAATCACCTGACTTGAATCCAATAAGAAAATTCATGGAAAGAACTAAAGATCAGAGTTCATAGAGGCCCATAGAACCCTTAAGATTTGAAGACTGTGTGGGAAAAATGGGCCAAAATCCCACCTGAGCAATGCATGTGACTAGTCTCTCCATACAGGAGGCGTCTTGAGCTGCCATTACCAACAAAGGATTTTGTATGAAGTTTTAATTTCAGTCAGCGTTGTCAATCCTTTTTCCCCTGTGTCATTCCATTTTATCACACATCACCTCATTTCTGAATGTATTTCTTTTGCTTATTGTGTGTGTGTGTGTGTGTGTGTGTGTGTGTGTGTGTATGTGTAATATATATATATATATATATATATATATATATATATATATATATATATATATATATATATATATATATATTTATTACACACATTCATACTAAATATATATTTATTACACACATTCATACTAAATATATATTTATTACACACATTCATACTAAATATATATTTATTACACACATTCATACTAAATATATATATATATATATTTGATCAAGGTTGGCTTTACTCAACATTTGGCCACTCTCTCTAGGTTTAGTACACCACTGCAATTACTATTTTTAATGACATACCATATATACTGTTACAACTCTGTGACAAAACAACTGTACATTAACCGCTTCCGGACCAGCCGCCGCAGTTTTACTGCGGCAGGTTGGCTCCCCTGCGCGAAACCACGTAACTGTACGTGGGGTCCGGATGGCGGGCGCCGCTGGAGGCGCACGCACACCCGCTCCACAGTTGGGGTGCTAATGCTCGTGGCTGACGGTCGTGATGACCGCCGGCCATGAGCGATTGTGAGCTGGAGACACAGCACAGGAACGAGTGTGTGTAAACACACTTCCCTGTTCTGTTCTGTTCTGACAGGAGTGACAGATCGTGTGTTCCTGTTCCTTGTTTTCCTAAAACCACAAAGATAGATGTCCAAAACCATTTTATTTTAATTTTTTTTTTGTAATATATAATTTTTATTTTATTTTTTTTTCATTTATAGGCCTTACATCACGGTGCAAAAAACAATTTTTCCGAATAATAAGGAGATTGCCGTTCGTTGGCACAAAAAGTAAGTAGAACTTATTATTGCCGCCATGCCAAACATCTTCCAATAATCTCTTGTTTTTGTGTTACATAAAATGTGACTGGGGGTCCCTAATTAGCTGGCTACCACGTTGGTAGTAAATGTAGGGGAAATTGCCCCAGAAACAACAGTGAAGACGTACAAAGATTGTCAATTTTGTTAAAATGCAACACACAATCCAGCCAGTTTGTGATTACTGGGGAAAGATCATATCTGGACTATAATTGGATATTTGGGATGCCTATTCACTTTCTTGCAACTGTGGCAAAGTATGGGCATTTGTTACATTGTGTACAGCCCAAACTCAGAAATCACATTTCCTCCTCGTGTGATTGGCTTATTGCATTTTTCAGCAGTTTTCTTTTCTTATTACAACAATGGAACTGATTATGTGATTATAGCGTGACTGACCTATTCACTTCAATTCAATTCTCAGAATATATAGTTGACCAAGAAGGGTTCCCCTTTCTTCTTTTTTTTTAATGAAGGAGGTCATAAACGTCCCCAGCTCCCAGTGGTTCCTACGGCCTTAAAAAAAAAAAAAAAAAAAAAAAAAAGCAAATCAAATCGGTTAAGTACTCTCACCTGTGATTTGAAGCGGTCTTTCTCTTGTTCTGTTTATTCTCACTATTTCTGGCTTAGCTAAAGGTGGGTTCTGTGTAGGGATCGACCGATTTTATTGTTTTTTCGGTGCAATACGATACCGATATTTCGGCCACCTCTCAGGCCGATAGCCGATATTGTCTGCTGATATTCTGTACATTTAAAAAAAAAAAAAAAAAAAAAAAAAAAAAAAGTTTACACTACTTTTTTTTTTTTTATTGTCACTGTTATTGCTATCACAAGGAATGTAAACACCCCTTGTGACAGTAATAGGCAGTGACAGGTACTCTTTATGGAGGAATCCGGGGTCTATAAGACCCCACACCCCTCCACTGCATTGAAATATTCAATGCGTGAAGATCGGTGTTTTTGAATACTTTATATTTTTTAAAACTGGTGCCTTTTAAGATGCCAGTAATGCGGGAAGTGATGTCATGACATCGCTTCCGGGTTTCTAGATCTGGGACCCGAATGAAACATCGGCTTTGTTCGGGCCTTCGGCTAGCCGGCGGTCATACCAGCTAGTTGCTTGGGCCTCCCGGTGGGACGTTAGAGCCTGGGCGCGTGACGGCGGGGAGGTCCCCTCTCGCTGCTTGTAATAACAGCTGAGCTGCATCGGTTGTTATTACAATAAAGCCGACCATCCGCTCTAAAGAACGGTACCGGGGAGATGCATGCATCACACCGATAAAACCCCTCGAAGCAATATCTGGTACGTTTGTGCCCGATACCAATACTTCCACCACCGATAATCTGTCGATTCCTAGTTCTGTGTGAGCCAATAGCACTGCATACAAAAGCACACACCAAATCACATGCATGCAACACATTCTTCTCATTCATGCAGAAAAATACATTTTGATTGTTAAATTTAGGCATTAGGCAAAGGTAATGAATTGAGCCTGTGGAAGTATAGTTCCAAAATAGTAAAACAAGAGTAAAACATTTGGTGAAAAAAAGGTGAAATTATTATGATGGGTATTTTATATAAAACTGATGATTTACACAGCGCTTTACAGATGGTACATTTGCATCAGTCCCTGCCCTCAAGGAGCCCATTTAGACGAGAGCCAATTTATCAGCATGTCTTTGGAGTGTGGGATGAAGCCAGAAAACCCGGACAAAACCCACACAAGCCCAAGGAGAACCTACAAAATGGTGTCTCTGCCAACATTCGAAGCAAGGCCCCCATACTGCAGGGCAGGAGTGATAACCACTATGCCACTGCAACTTGACTGAGAGAGGCAGAATTTATTTATTTATTTTTTTTTTTTAACGTTACATTTCCCACTTCCATCTATGGAATAAACTAAATTGGAAAGACTTTTATAACTTGGCAAAGCTTATTTACAAATCTATTCTGCTAGTTTTATATGTGTATAGTATATAAAATACAGAAAAAAATGTATATGTTACCCAATAATGATTAAGCAGACTGTCAAGGCTGTTTCTCATGGAAAGCAGAAGTAATATATTGGTTTTCATTTCCGTAATCAATAAGATTGTTTGCATGTTTAACCTCTAAAGTAGCAGCATTTTACACCTGCTTCATTACCAGACCATTTGTCAGGTTTCAGTGCTGTGATAGTTTGAGAAGTACTCTGTCATTAACACTGTACCCAAATTTAAAAAAAAAAAAATTATCATTTTTTAAAGACCGAACGCTTTTCTTTTGTGAATTTTAGCAACCATTTGTTTTTTATTTTTTTAATGTTCTATCTACACAACAAAAGGATCAGGTGCCAAATGGAGCACAACAGGACCAGGGAATGTCTTCATGAGAGTCCATAGCTACTAGAGATATCCCTTGGAGGGGGACACGAGAATAAAACGCATCCAGTCATTTCTGTATAAGCAGTTGGAACTTTGTGCTGCGCCCAGCACATGAAAATATGCAGTGCCTCAATTGGGGTGAAAAAAACAGTTCATAGGAGTCCCTTTAGGCCTGCAGGGGTCTTGAACTTGCGGCCCTCCAGCTGTTGCAAAACTACAAGTCCCATTAGGCATTGCAAGCCTGACAGTTACACAGGCAGAGACATGATGGGACTTGTATTTTTGCATTAGCTGGAGGGCCGTCAATTTGAGACCCATAGTTTAAGGTAAAGTCCACAAATATTTATTGATCAAAACTTTGGAATCAAATTAAAATAGATCACAACTGGTCTCTGTTGGGAGTGTCATAATGTAAACCAGCGACTTTAGAAAGCGCATGCGCACGAAATGCGTTGTCATGGTGACACTGATACACTAGCGTGTGTTTCACCTGTAGCGGCCTCTCCTCGGCCCAACTTCCGGCATGGCCCATTTACATTATCTCTGGCCTTTGCCACTCTGATGCCGCATGTCCCCACGTGGTTTTTATCTAGAATTTCCTGACACAGGTCCCAGCGGTCCTGCTTGTAGCGGTATATTCAGCAGCCATAGGCTTCAGTATAATATCTCCATCAGCGGGAAATTAGCCTTTATACTGTTACCTTTGTTGAGGCTCGGGACAATAACTGGATATGGTTGCTCATAACAGAACCATCCGGTCATGATTGGTTTACAATATGACATTCCCAACAGAGACCAGTTGTGGTCTGTTTTATTGTGGTCTGTTTTAATGTCATTCTAAAGTTTTGATCAATAAATTTGTGGACTTTACCTTAATGGGACTCCTATGAACTGTTTATTTCACCCCAATTGAGGCACTGCATATTTTCAGGACTATATGTAGCAACAGTGCGGGAAGTTCAAAGCGTTTATCTAATCTGTCTTACTGTACAAAAGTTTTATACAGCTCTGAAAAGAATGCTGTAAATTAAGAATGTCTTTAGAGTTAGACGTATTAATAGTTTATTTTTGTAAATAGAAGGGAAATTTAAATCAATCAATATTTGGTGTGACCATCCTGTGCCTTCAAAACAGCATTCATTCTTCTAGGTATACTTGCGCACAGATTTTGAAGGAACTTGGCAGGTAGGTTTTTCCAAGCATCTTGGAGAACTAACCACAGATCTTCTGTGGATGTAGGCTACCTCAAATCCTTCTATCTCTTCATGTAATCCCAGACAGACTCAATGAGGTTGAGATCAGGGCTCTGTAGGGGCCAAACTATTACTTCCAGGACTTGTTCTCCTTTACGCTGAGGATAATTCTTAAATACATTGGCTGTATGTTTGGGGTCTTTTTCCTGCTGCAGAATTCATTTGGGGACAATCACGTGCTTCCCTGATGGTATGACATGATTTATTTGCCTGTATTTCTCAGCATTGAGGACACCATTGATCCTGACCAAATCTCCAACTCAATTTGCAGAAATTCAGCCTCAAACGTGCAAGGAACCTCCACCATGCTTCACTGTTGCCGGCAGACCCTCATTATTGTACCGCTCTCCAGGCTTCGCAAATAAACTGTTACAGTCAAATATTTAAAATTTTAACTTGTCAGTACAGAGTACTGCTGCCTTTTTTCTGCACCCCAATTCCTATGTTTTCATGCATAGTTGAGTTGCTTAGCCTTGTTTACATCAGAGGCATGGCTTTTTAGCCGCAATTCTTCCATAAATGCCACTTCTGGCCAGACTGGACAGGTAGATGGGTGTACCTGCGTCTACGGTCCTCAGTGTTGCCCGATTACTGGTATCCTCAATGCTGGGAAATACAGGCATATACGTATCCATCATACCATACAATCAGCCTAAAACCTTTGCACAGTAATGTGTGTGTGTGTGTGTGTGTGTGTGTGAAGGGGGGGGGGGGGCGTTTGACCAGATAAAATGCAGGGTACACCCTACTCAGTCACATGGGGGAGACGGGGATCTGGGGACCCTCTTGTTAAAAGGGGGCTTTAAGATTCTGATAAGTCACCCCCCCCCCCCCCCGAAACCCCCACAACCACTGGGCCAGGGTTGTGGGGAAGATGCCCTTGTCCTCACCAACAAAGCACCCCCCTTCCCATGTCGAGGGCATATGGCCCGGTATGGTTCAGGAGGGAGCTCGCTTGTCCCCGTCCCCCCCCCCCCTTTTCCTGGCCTGCCAGGCTGCATGCTCGGATAAGGGTCTGATATAGATTTTGGGGAGACTCACACTGGTCGCTAAGGACGCTGGTGGGCCACTGGTTAGGGGAAAAAAAAATGCTGGAAACCGGTGCTTGGCAGCCATTAACAGTGTTTAGGGGCTTCTAGGAGCTGTCAGCCTTTTTTTTTTTTTTTTTTTTTCTGCTGGCAAATCTCTCCCCAATGCACCAAATCAAGCATTATTTCTTTTTGTTACCTGTTCCTAGAAGCTGGAGCTTGAAAAAGGCTTCTAGCCTACACAAGGCGGATTTGATTTAAATCAAGTAGATTTAAATCACTAGTAAAAAGGCTTAAATTAAATCATAATTTTTAAAGAGCAACTGTCATCTGTCTCGCAGCAGCTCCTCCTCTGACCCGCTGTTGACTTAGCGACAGCTCCATTCACTTTAATAGGACGTCTGGTGATGCGGCAGTGACACAACAAGGAAAGGGACGTGGCGGCAGCAGGTGAGTGGATTCCTGCTAACAGGTGCTGACACGGCGGATCTGAAATGACAGGTGCTCTTTAAATGTAAGGACTCATTCTTGCTGGTAGTTAGAATCTTTAATACTTGCAAACAAAATGAAGGATTCCTGTTTAGAATAAGAAGCTGTCAGGTTAGTAAAACAGCGATATTAGAACCAATTCAGTCATACAGTTTGTAGTGTACCTAGATTTGCAAAACAATGGGATAAAGGAATATTCCTGAACTTTGTTTTATCTCATGGTTACTATGCCATTGTGTGAATGCATCAATGCAGTGCATGTTATATCAGCTTGCAGACCTTGGATTCATTGAATGAGTTTACTAAAAATTTAAAGATTGCAGAATATACAGCCTCATACTACATAACTAAACTCCATTTCATACTGAATAAACTAAATGTATTAATGTATCTTAAATAGAAAGCTATCTTTTAGCCCAGGTTCACACTGAGCTGCGGGAATAAAGCTGTGTGAGTTCAGCTGAACTCGCACAATTTCACTCATGTTGGTCCCGATTTTTGCCGCTAATTCAGAGACATCTGTGCAGGTTTCTGCACACATGTCAATGTAAAACGCAGCCCGAAGTCGCAAAAAGTAGTACAGAAACTACTTTTTGAAATCGGTGCGATGCCGCAAATGCAGCGTCGCACTGATTAGGACGGTGCCATTGCCGCCGATTTGACATGTCAAATCGTACCAATATGAACCAGGGCTTAGATAGATTTTTACTCCAAAAGCATTTTACTAAAATGAATTTGATTTAAAAAAAAAAAAATCGATTTTAAATAAAATAAATCTGATTTTTCTTTTTTTTTCTTTTTATTCATTATTCTATTTTTTTTTTTAAAGAAATCATTGATTTATATCCACCCTGAGCCTTCAATAGTGTTCATGGTCACATAGGATTACATTATTTGCTTCTAGGGACAGAAAAAAAAAAAACGCTCAAAGGAGCTGTTAGAAACTTTAAAGTTCTAGTGTACATGGTCCGTACACAAGATTAAAGTGATCGTCGGTACACAGCTTTCGAGAGCCAATCACAGCAATTCATGCAAAAATATTTGATGGGATAAGCACGAAAATTTTTCTTGTATGATACCAGATCGTACGATTTTCATTTTAATCAGCATTCTTTTTGTCTGAAAATACAACATTGCACCACTTTTGAAGGAGAATTTTTGTAATTTTAGTAACCCCTTCATTTTCGATATGGAGACTAGCATAAAAAAAAAACCAAAAAAACGGAAGATCATTCGTCCGATAATCGCATTGTGTGTACCAGGCATTAATCTGCTTTTTTTTTTTTTTTTTTCTCAAAGGATAACCGTTTCAAACAAATGACACTTATCTTTCTTTTCTGTGGTTCCATCTTCCGTGGACAAAGCATGATGTAGGAGCCGATTAATGGAGCACAGTAGGGACACAGGTGCCCGTTCGCTCCTGGCAGTGTTGAATGCTGAGGAGGCTAATAGAAGCTGCAGCAGTGGCGGAACTACCAGAGTTGCAGCAGTCGCACATGCAACCAGGCCCTTGCGTTCCGCCACTGTGGGGGTTGGGGGGCAAAAGCCCGGTCTGCGGATTCACGGCAGGGTTCCTGGCTGCAGTTGTAGGCAGAGAGTGTCTGTTACACTCTCACTTACACTGCCCAGACAGAGCCAGCACTGACAGACCGTTTGCCCCCCCTCTCCTCGCATGGACAGGCAAGGAGAGAAAGCTAGATCTACTCCTCCTCCCGCCCCATGTCCTCCTGTGTGCTCGCGGTCCTACCCACACTCCAATCGGATTGGAGTGGAGGTGGGGAAGCCAGGGATGAGTAGGCGGGGAAGCCAGGGATGAGTGGTCAGGGAAGCCCAGCAGCCGGGAACAGCATGGGGAATGGAGGATATGCAGACTGCACGAGCCACCTTCCTTCTTGGGGTGAGTGAGCTCACATCCATCTATTCACCTCCTCCCTTATCTCTCCTGCCTCTGAATCAGTAGAATAATGTAAGGGGACCTCAGATTTAAGGGGTGCTCCACAGACTCTGGTGTAAAGGGGGCTTTGGTGAGCAGAGATCCCCTTACATCAGAATTCTCCTTTACACCAGAGTCCACAGAGTTGCCCCTTACATCAGGCACCCCCTTAAATCAGGGTTCCCAGAACACCACTTCCATCAGAGTTCCCCTTTACATTAGAGTCCACAGAACTCCCCCTTACAGTGAAATTCTGCGGACTCTGATGTAAAGGGGGGGGCTCTGCGAACTCTGATGAAAAAGGGGGGGGGGCTCTGCGAACTCTGATGTAAAGGGGGGGGCTCTGCGAACTCTGATGTAAAGGGGGGGGCTCTGCGAACTCTGATGTAAAGGGGGGGGCTCTGCGAACTCTGATGTAAAGGGGGGGGGGGCTCTGCGAACTCTGATGTAAAGGGGGGGGGGCTCTGCGAACTCTGATGTAAAGGGGGGGGGGGCTCTGCGAACTCTGATGTAAAGGGGGGGGGGGCTCTGCGAACTCTGATGTAAAGGGGGGGGGGGGCTCTGCGAACTCTGATGTAAAGGGGGGGGGGGGGGCTCTGCGAACTCTGATGTAAAGGGGGGGGGGCTCTGCGAACTCTGTAAAGGGGGGGCTCTGCAAACTCTGATGTAAAGGGGGGGGGGCTCTGCAACTCTGATGTAAGGGGGGGCTCTGCAACTCTGATGTAAGGGGGGGCTCTGCAACTCTGATGTAAGGGGGGCTCTGCAACTCTGATGTAAGGGGGGCTCTGCAACTCTGATGTAAGGGGGGCTCTGCGAACTCTGATGAAAAAGGGGGGGGGGGGCTCTGCGAACTCTGATGTAAAGGGGGGGGGCTCTGCGAACTCTGATGTAAAGGGGGGGGGGCTCTGCGAACTCTGATGTAAGGGGGGGCTCTGCAACTCTGATGTAAGGGGGGGCTCTGCAACTCTGATGTAAGGGGGGCTCTGCAACTCTGATGTAAGGGGGGGCTCTGCAACTCTGATGTAAGGGGGGCTCTGCAACTCTGATGTAAGGGGGGCTCTGCGAACTCTGATGAAAAAGGGGGGGGGGCTCTGCGAACTCTGATGTAAAGGGGGGGGGGCTCTGCGAACTCTGATGTAAAGGGGGGGGCTCTGCGAACTCTGATGTAAAGGGGGGGGCTCTGCGAACTCTGATGTAAAGGGGGGGGCTCTGCGAACTCTGATGTAAAGGGGGGGGGCTCTGCGAACTCTGATGTAAAGGGGGGGCTCTGCGAACTCTGATGTAAAGGGGGGGGCTCTGCGAACTCTGATGTAAAGGGGGGGGGCTCTGCGAACTCTGATGTAAAGGGGGGGGGGCTCTGCGAACTCTGATGTAAAGGGGGGGGCTCTGCGAACTCTGATGTAAAGGGGGGGGGGGCTCTGCGAACTCTGATGTAAAGGGGGGGGGGCTCTGCAACTCTGATGTAAAGGGGGGGGGGCTCTGCAACTCTGATGTAAGGGGGGGCTCTGCGAACTCTGATGTTAGAGGGACTGTGATGTAAGGGGGGCTCTGCGGACTCTAATGGAAGGAGGGCTCTGCAGACTTTATTATAAGGAGGGATCTCTGGACTCGGATGTAAAGTGGGCTCTGCAGACTTTGATATAAGGAGGGATCTCTGAACTCTCATGTAGAGGGGACTCTTGGAACCCTGATTAAAGGGAAATGCTGGGAACTATGATGTTGGGGCTCTGGTTACCAGAGGCCCCCTTATATCAGAGTTCCCCTTTACACCAGAGTCTGCAGCGTTCCCCCTTACATCAGAGTTTCCTCCTTACATTAGAGTTCAGTGTTCCTGCTTAAATCAGAGTCCCCAGAGTCCCCCCCCCCCCCTTACAGTGTGAGTTCAGATGTAATGGTGAGCTCTGTGTATTCAGATGTAAAAGAGAATTCTGCGAATTCAGATGTGCAGGGGAAGCTTTGTGTGCTGTTTGAGGCAGTGAAGATCACTGGAGTGAAGTCCTAATGTAAATGTATCTCTCAGTGGGTTGCACTTAGAGGGGTGAGGGGGTGTCCTAAATGACCCCTTGTACCAAAGGTACAGTTGTCCTTTTAAGGATTTTGATTTTGGGACCACAAGATAGGAGCAACCAGAGCAAAGATAGTGGCAGCCATTTAGCTAAAAAAAAAGCAAAAGCGTTTTGGTGTGAGCACAGCGACCGCTTTAAAAAGTAATAAGTCCATTTAGAATTTGTTACACTTGCATATTACTTGAATGGAAGAAATGTATCTGATGCTAGGTTTGCTTTAAATATTCATCAGATGACCCCGGCTGACAAACTCCGGTGTAATCTTCTCTCTGCAACAAAGGGTTAATGGGTTTGAAGCTATTTGTAGAATTACAATGCAGCAAATCTTTCTTTCCAGGGAAAAAGCTGCATTGTTGGTTTTCATGATCATGGGCAAGCACAATCTTTTCAAACAAAGTAGCTGTGCTTTATCAAGAGACATTGTATTTTTATTCTTCTCACATGCTTTGTCCTCTCAGCCAACTATCGGAGTTTACTAGAGGTCATTGCACTCCTAGTCTGTACAATGATGTCATGCTGCTTGGCATTTTCTATACATCTTGGAGAACCTTTAGGGCTTATTAACACAATTAACCCATTTCTGTCCACCTTATTATAAATTAATCCTTCCCAGCAAGTTCCCAGTCCTGAAAAAGTGTTAACATCTTATTTACACGCTTTTTACACGATTAATCATTAAAAAATTGCGATCTCGATTCAACCCTCCCCCCCTCACGATCTTAATCCGGCATTTCCACGATTCATGTAACAAGTGCAGAGCCGTTCTCTGCTCAGAGCTGTCAAAGGAAAAAAAATAAAAAAGCAGGCAAAGTTTATCACAACATTGCTCAGCGCTGAGCGATAAACAATGTATTATTTTGGTTCTTTTAGATCAGAGATGAACTTCGGTCTGTAAATGAGGTCAGTTTAACCACTTAAAGACTAAACCTTTTTCTGACATTTGTTGCTTACAAAGAATGGAAAATTACCACGCTAACCCATACTGAACAATAAGATGAACAAATAAAGCTGCAGCTCTACTGTGAGATACACACAGAGAATACAAATGGAAAAACGGGAGCTGCACTAACCTTGGTGAATTAAATAATAAATCTGCATAAACATATAGATGTCTAGTATGAGCGGGTGTGAATCATTTTAATTACTGCAAGGTATTGGTGATCCTGTTTTGCCTGTTATAATTATTTTCTTTGTTGGTGAGTAAGTATGTTTTACCTTTTGATGTTTTGGATGGGGGTACAAGATATGGTTCTAATTTGAAACCTGAGCAGGTATCACACATCTCCCTGTGAACTAGATATGTTTCCCATTTCCAGTATGGTGGATTTTTGGCCACCCGAGACTCTGATTGAGGTGAGAATTTCTGTTTGTTATTTAAGCGGCACAATTGTCCACTTATTGAGTCGAATCCTCAGTCCCTGAGAGAGTTTAGTACGTCTGCTTGGCTTCATCCCGTACGGAGTGTGATCCGTCCATGAGCTGACATCAGAATTATCCTCAAGATAAAGGGCTTGGCTGGGCACTAGCCGCAAGATTTTCTAAGCTTGCCATCTGGTAAGCGTGTCCTCTGTGGTGGAGGTGCACTATTTTTGTTGTGGTGTGACAACATTCACTTAATTGTCACATTGAACATTTAAAGGGACATTTATTTCTTCAGTGTGTGTGTGTGTGTGTGTGTATGTATGTATGTATGTATGTATGTATGTATATATATATATATATATATATATACTCAGGGACCCTAGAGAATAAAATGGCAGTTGTTGCAATACTTTATGTTACAATGTATTTGCGCTGCGGTCTTTCAAAAGCAATTTTTTGGGAAAAAATACACTTTAATTAAAAAAAAAAAAACTAAATGGTAAAGTTAGCCCAATTTTTTTTTTTTTGTATAATGTGAAAGATGATGTTACGCCAAGAATCGTGACCTTTATTCTAGGCAAAAAAAAAAATTGTGATTCTCATTTTATCCAGAATCATGCAGCACTATTAGCATTTCAGTAGGGAGATCAGCCAATGGGTGATCACTGTGTTAACATAACGCTGCCTCTGAAAAGTCATCCAGCATTTACCAAATGTACTTTCCTAACACTAGGATGATAAAACAGCAGATAAAGCACACCCTAATCTTTGGAAAAATCAGCTTTATGAATATTGGCGTATAGTGCACCCCTAAACTCTGCACTCTGTACTCCTGAACTCTGCGCCCTGTGCGTAGCGTACTCCTGAACTCTGCGCCCTGTGCGTAGCGTACTCCTGAACTCTGCGCCCTGTGCGTAGCCTACTCCTGAACTCTGCGCCCTGTGCGTAGCCTACACCTGAACTCTGCGCCCTGTGCGTAGCCTACTCCTGAACTCTGCGCCCTGTGCGTAGCCTACTCCTGAACTCTGCGCCCTGTGCGTAGCCTACTCCTGAACTCTGCGCCCTGTGCGTAGCCTACTCCTGAACTCTGCGCCCTGTGCGTAGCCTACACCTGAACTCTGCGCCCTGTGCGTAGCCTACTCCTGAACTCTGCGCCCTGTGCGTAGCCTACTCCTGAACTCTGCGCCCTGTGCGTAGCCTACTCCTGAACTCTGCGCCCTGTGCGTAGCCTACTCCTGAACTCTGCGCCCTGTGCGTAGCCTACTCCTGAACTCTGCGCCCTGTGCGTAGCCTACTCCTGAATAATAAGAGTAGATATATAGTCTTACAGATACAGCTGGCCCTTTTAAGAGCATCTATATTGCTGATGCGGCCCGCAATGAAATGAAGTTTGACACCCCTGCTCTAGATCATCTTCACTGTAGTGTTTATGTAAAGCCTCTTGCGCAGGCTAGTGATGTTTGCACATCAGCATTTTTGGACGTATTTTTCTGGCGTTTTATCTTATGCCTTTTTACACGCATTTGCGCGTACACAGCATTCCATCCTCCATAAAGTTGTGTAAGCTATTCAAATTAGCATTTTGGCGCTTTTCATTTTTGTGTTTTTGCTTTTCCTTCTCTTGGGAAAATGTAGCTATCTGCTGCTGTTTCCAGTGTTGTGTTTTCGTGTTTTGTTTTTTTTATTTTTATATGGAACCCATTGAGAATATGAAGTTTGCAGCTATCCTGCTGTTCCTGGTGAAGAAGAGAAGTCAGCAGAGGCATGTTGAAGAAAATCTGAGACCCTGAATACGTTACTGGGCCATTTTATGCTGCTCGATATGGAGACCTTTGCACCTTTCCAGAGAAGTTTTTTCAAATTCACAAGAATTTCCATCCGCACATTTGATGCACTGTTGCAGATTCTGAGGCCATACATACATACATACATATCTCTATATGTTTAAAATTGACTAATAAACATGTTCAATGTGCTACTGGACAACTCATTATTTTTTTTCCTGGTGTGACAACGGTGCCCAAAATAGTCCGGGAAACGTGTCATGCTATGTGGGAAGAGCTGTGTGGGGATGTCATGCCACAACCCACACAGGAGCTTTGGGAAAAGGTGGCTGAAGTATTTTAGATAAAAACTAAATTTCCGAACTGTATAGTTGCCCTGGATGACAGCACATTCTTGTGAAAATGACTGCCAACTCAGGATCAAAATATTACAGTTATAAAAAAAATATTTTTCAATTGTACTTCTGGGTCTAGCTTTGGGTCCTATGGAAGAGCTGGTGATTAAAGAATATTCAGAGAATCTGCAATGGGACGAAGATTTCATTGAGGACGCTTGCGGTCCAAACCTGACCTTTGTTATTGTTGCTGAGGAGGCCTTTGGACTATCAGAAAACTGAATGCGTCCCTACGGTGGACAAGAAATAAGCCATGCGCAAAAAATCTACAATTATTGTCTGAGCCGTGCCTGCTGTCTGGTGACGTGTGCTTTTAGAGGTTTGCTCTTCAAAGTGGTTTGTTCTCATGTCCGCCATGCAGCTGGATGTGGAGAATGCCATCAGGGAAGTATTATCTTTCTGTGTACTCCACAATTTTGTGATTGATAAAGAGAGCGAATATCACCAAACACAGCACCTCTTTCTACTTAGAAAGGTGTGCCATTTGTGGGCTTGTAACCCCCAACACGTACACTATATTACTAAAAGTATCGGGACGCCTGCCTTTACATGCACATGAACTTTAATGGCATCCCAGTCTTCGTCCGTAGGGTTCAATATTGAGTTGGCTCACCCTTTGCAGCTTTAACTCTTTCCGAGAAGGCTGTCCAGAAGGTTTAGGAGTGTCTATGGGAATGTTTGACCATTCTTCCAGAAGCGCATTTGTGGGGTCAGGCAAGGATATGGACGAGAAGGCCTGGCTCATAGAACACCTTTGGGATGAATTAGAGCAGAGACTATCAGGTTGAGAACAGGACTCTGTGCAGGCCAGTCAAGTTCCTCGACCCCAAACTCGCTCATCCACATCTTTATGGACCTTGCTTTGTGCACTGGTCCGCAGTTATGTTGGAACAGGAAAGGGCCATTCCCAAACTGTTCCTACAAAGTTGGGAGCATGAAATTGTCCAACATGTCTTGTTATGCTGACGCCTAAAGAGTTCCTTTCACTGGAACTAAGGGGCCAAGCCCAATCACTGAAAAACAACCCCACACCATAATCCCCCCTCCACCAAACCATGTTCTTTGATACCATCTCTGAAGTGTTTGTTTATGCAGTAACATGCTAAGGTGTTGGATCATGTAAATAACTGTGTGGCATGAATAGGCACCTTCAAGATAAAGAGGTGTTTAAGTATGATGTGGGAACTGACGGCTAATGCACTAAACGTTTGAAACAGCATACAGTACAGAGGAATTCATAATGGCATTTTCTGGCAGTAGTTCCCTAAGGGCGCCAAAATCAGGAAATCTTTAGCGCCTGTGACGGTTGCATCACTAATAAATGGGTCTAGTTCAGGTTGTTCTTATTAACACGTTGTATATGCTATGGCAGCAAGGAATTCTGATATAATGGTCTCTAACACACTTGTAGAATTCCCCTGATAGTGTTTCACATTTTAGCAAAGAATGGTCTTATGAAATTTAACAAATGCAATAGACAGAAATGGAAGACGGAAGTGTCTCCACACTATACGGTATAATATAAAAAAAGTTAACAGTAAAAAAGCAATGTAAAAAGGCCTTATAGCATACAATTGGCACACTTGGATTAGAACTGGACCACAGAACAATGAAAGATGGGGCCTGGTCAGAACACACAATGCATCATTGTTTGTTGTTTATGGGGATGCGTAGCTGCAGACTGGTCAGGGTGCCCATTCTGACCTCGTGTCCAAAGACAAAAGATCCTACAATGGGCATGTGAGCAGCAGAACTAGACAAAAGGTCAATGGAAGATGGTGGCCTGGTCTGATAAATTCAAGAATGATAGGAAGACTTCCACCCATGCCACATCCAATACACAATTTGCAAGAGCCAGTACTGCTGATAATGGATTTTACTGGCACCTACAATGGAAGGCATCCAATTTCTAAAAAAATATGTCAAGTGGGACCTATGTATCATATTGCAATGTCATTGGTTTTAATGACTTTTTAAGGCATGGTGCATTACTTTATTTAAATGTTGTAAATAAAGATTGATACATTTTTATAAACTGGATTCTGTCTCATGTGGGTGCCAGTAGAGTCTATTATCAGCAGGACTGGTTCTTCCAAATGGTATACTGAAAACAGGAAGTTTGAAGTGTTAACGTCGCCTCCAAATCCTCCAGATCTCAATCCAATTGAGTATCTCAATCCATCGAGACCCTATTCTCGCAGTTTACAGGACTTCAAGGATCTGATACTGCCGGCTTGGTGCCAGATAACATTATATCTTCTGATTGTAATTTGTTATATCCCACCTATAGCGGTTTCCCAGTGACTTCCAACAGATGGCCAAAGCTTCCACTAAAAATTAAAACCTACTAGAATATATAAAAATGACATAAGGGGCTAGTCCGAGTTTTCCATTGCCAGTGGCAAATTGAGCACTTGGACTTGCCTTTCAGAGACCCTGACAAAACATCTCTTCTGCATTAAAAATCCTACCTGTTCCCTCTTTTAGCATAAAGTTCTACTTTAAAAATCTGTTAACTATGGACCCCCTCCCCAGAAATATTCACAAAAAACTTCTTTTGCATGTAATACATATATGTACCATACTTTTTTATTTTATTAAAATTTCATTGCCTCATACTGTACATGTGACATATACAATGTTTGTTAAACAACATCAAGAGACGCTAAGTGGTTGGCGCTATAAGCAACGGCAGGGTGCGTTTTCTTGAATTCCTTGAAATTGGAAACCATTGACTGGGACGGGGGTGGGAATGTCTAGTGAAATGTAAAATGTTCTTTTTTTTATCTGACCCTCTGAAACCCATACTTTAATTGTTACTAAACCCACAACAGTAAAATCAGTCTGTATATACAGTAAAGCATGCTTGTTATACCCACTGTGGGACCTAAGGGGTTAATCCCCTGCATTGTGTAAAAATGCTGTTAGATCCTGTCTTCTCTGATCCTCCCCTTCATTCACTGTCCCCAATCCATCACCTTATAGTACAGAGCCTTTGGCGTCACTCTGCACATGCTCGGTTTGGTGTGTATTGCTAGAGAGGGATTTTTTTTTTCTTCTTGGGAGGGTGCATGTGATCATCACAGGGCCAAAGTGGAACTGACCGGTGGCGTTACCCGGGGGGCAATGGTGCTTCCTAATGTCAAAGCTCAGCTATAGATATAAAATGTTCTGTTACATTTTTTTTTCTTTCTTTAGACATAAATCGTGTTTACAAAGTGGCATCTGCTTTAGAAAGTGACAATGTGTTTGTACTTTTTTTGTACAGATCCAGAAAGAACTGGATAAAGCTTTAAATGAAATGGCTCATCTCGTGTTAAATGTGAAGGATGGCGTGAGCTTCGTGACCTCTCTTCCTCGCAATGGACTGAAGCAGGAGCAAGTCATGGAAAAGCTGAAGGAATATTCTGCTCTAAGTATGACATTTTAATTATTGCTATCCTGTTAATTTTCAGTAAGGAGTATGTAGACACTGAAAACTCACAATCCATAATTGATCAGTGAATGGAATTTAAGGGTCCACCGCAACCATTCTTTTTTTTAAACCGAACAAGGAAGGTTTAAAAGCCCTCTGATTGTATTACACTGTCCCCGCTGGGTCATTTTTCCTTTCACTTCCTATCACCACAATAATCCACGCTATTTTCGTAAAGTAGAGAAAGAAGGTTAGAGCATCCATCACTATTTTATTGCTGTGTCCCTATGGAGGGATATTCTACCTTGCCCATGTTCACAAATATGCATGCGCAAATTCTCAGATCTCTCAATAACTTGACCTGTGCGGCTAGCTGTTTTAGATTCATTGTTTGCTTTAATTACTTGCACTGAATTCACTAGGCTTCATATTTCCACCTTGTTTCTCTGTTTCTTCTGTTGCCAGACATTACAATATAGTCTCAGAATGTGCACACCATGAAGGAAAGAAGCCAGCAGATAGGACGCTCTCCCCCACCGTGTTATAGAATAATAGGTTTTCTTCAAATTTTGTCCTATTTTTGCATCCATTACGTGTTCCATGTTCACCTACTTATAGTACCAGAAATATCAGGATTTCGAACACTGACACACTAAACACCCCTGTGATGCATATACTTTAGAAACTGGTCAGTAAGAAGTTGATGCACATATACTGTTGTAAAAACCTGGCTAGTGAGCTCCCTTCACTGGAGGACCATCTCACGGCTGATATGTATGCTTGAAAGCCAGGTGTGTGTGGGGGAGAAGGATACTGGTAAGGACCCAGTGTAGAGGATGGAATGTCACTGGTGGAGTATGTTCTATGAAAGGCTAACTCCATATTGTAAGGCCTGTTGCATATTACACCAACTGTATATTTAGAGTGTAACATGGTGCCAATCTGACCCCCCGATAGTGTGCAGAAGTTCATCCCCCAGCAGCAGTTGTCATTGTCATTCATTCTCAGATGTCTGTGAATAAACTACAAGTCCCATCTGCCACTGCTGCCAAAACAGCCCTTATCCTTCAAGGCATGGCGTCCATTTGACCTCTGAAGGGTTTCTGTGGTATCTGGCACTAGGTCATCAGTAGCAGATCTTTTAAGTCCTGTATATTGCGATGTGGGACCTCCTATGGATTGGAATTTGTTTTTCAAAACATCCCATAGATACTTGATTGGGTTGAGATCTGGAGAATTTGGGGGGCAAGTTAAAACCTCAAACTCATTGTGTTCCTCAAACCATTCTTGAACCATTTTTGAAATGTGGCAGGGCAGAGTATCCTGCTGAAAGAGGACACTGCCATCAGGGAATACTGTTTCCATGAAGGGGTGTATTTGGTCAGTAGTAGGTGGTATGTGTCCAAGTATCATCCATTCGAATGGTAGGACCAAAGGTTTCCCAACACAGCCTTGCCCAAAGCATCACACTGCACCCTGGTGCCATCTTTTCCCCAGGTAAGTGAAGCACATGCACCTGGCCATCCACATGATGTAAAATGTGATTTATTGGACCAAGCTACCTTCTACCATTGCTCTGTGGTCCAGTTCTGATGCTCACACGCCCATTGTAGGCACATTTGGCTGTGGACACTGGTCATCAAGGGCACCCTGATTGGTCTGCGGCTACACAGCCCCATACTAGGGCTGGTGAAAAAATCGATTTAAATCTTCAATCAAGTTGAGAGGTCAAATCGATTCAAAATTTAAGCAAATAGATTTTTTTTTTTTTTTCACTGTGCCGGTCCTGAGGAGCTGCGGGCAGGAGTTTTTAGGCGAGGCTGCGGCCTAGTCCTCGAGGCCGGACGCCGCAGACTAGGCTAAAGCCGCGGTCTTGCCTTAAAAAACTCCTGCCCGCAGCTCCTCAGGACCGGCGCGGTGTCCAAAAAAAAAAAAAAAACTTGATTTGAATCGTGAATTGAGTTTTTTTTTTAAGAAAATCGCAGATTTTTTTTTTTTGGAAAATCTCTCAGCCCTACCCCATACACAACAAACTGTGATGCCCATTTTTTCTGCTTTCAACATGCTAACTACAGGGAAAACATGTTTACTTGTTTCCCAATATATTCCACTGATTTTCAGATGCCGTGATTTGAGATAATCAATGTTACTAATTTAACCTGTTAGTGGTCATAAAGTTATGGCTGATCAGTGTATACTAGCTTTTCTTCCTGCTTAAGCAGCCCATAAATGATTAAAAAAAAAATCCTATTCCCCCATCCACACACTTTATATGGATAGGGGAATCCTCCGCTCTGAGCCTTTGTATTCTGACAGTGGGTAGACTTCCCTGTAGTCAGAATACACTGATCAGCATTGTAGGCTATAGCTGGCAGTGCAGATTGAGCGGCAAAAATCCAACAGAGCAGTTGTACAGAAGTCAATTGGTAGATTAACTTCTGTACAACCACTGGGGGCCCATACATGGATCAATATTTGGCCAGTCCCTGTTTAACCAGCTGAATTTCGAACCATGTATGACTGGCTTTAGTTGTCATACATGTTAGTTGTTGTTTAGTTCGTTTGTGCAATGCTATTTCTCTGGCAGTGCAAGTCTATAGGCTAAATGAAACTAGATGCTCTGTAAGCTTAATTGAGATTGCTTTAGTAGGGATACCGTTAAAAAAAAAATAAAAATATATATTATCTCTCGCTCTCTCATCTGTCTATGTATAATAAGACATAGGTAATAAACCTCGGTGAGCCATTATATCTGCTAATTCACTTTATATTTTCTGCTGTTTGCAGCACTAAGATTCCTGGCAGCGATGCATTTTCCAGTAATAGTAAACACATTGTTCTTTTTTAGGTGAGGTATCTTGGGAGAAAGGAAAGGTTTCTGGGACTGTTTATAGTGGAGACGAACGGCTGACTCAGCTGCTTGTAAAGGTAAGCAGACATTTTTATTCCAAGGTAGTTCTCCTACTTGAAGGAATTACTGAAGAGTAAAAAAAAAAATAAAGTAGATCATAAAACCAGCAATGAACCCTATAGGCAGGGGATGGTGAAGGATTGCTCCATCTGTGCTGAGTGCAGGCCAGGGGTTTGGGAAGCCTCTTAGAAGACCATGTATACAAATGCTTGTTGAAACTATGCCTCCTTCAATAATGACAGTCGGTTATTAAAAAGTTCATAGTTGACACACAACATCCTATGAAAACATGTAAAAGTACTGTAAGGTGTTTTCAGCATTAATATGTAACCACTGTTTACTGACTTAGTAAATGTAGATATTCCTAGGCATCATGTTCAGAAGTGTCTGAACGAAAAGCCATGTTAATCAAAATACACCATTGGGTTTGATTTACTAAAACTGAAGAGTGCAAAAAATCTGGTGCAGCTGTGCATGGTAGCCAATCGGCTTCTAACGTCAGCTTGTTTGATTAACCATTTGACCTCCGGAAGATTTACCCCCCCTTCATGAACAGGCCATTTTTTCGCGATACGGCACTGAGTTAAGTTAACTGACAATTGCGCGGTCGTGCGACATTGTATCCAAATAAAATATATATCCTTTTTCCCACAAATAGAGCTTTCTGTTGGTGGTATTTGATCACCTCCTGCATTTTTTTATTTTTTTTTATTTTTTGCGCTATAAACAAAAAAAAAAGTTTTACTTTCTGCTATAAAACATATACAATTAAAAATTGAATTTCTTCATAAATGTAGGCCAATATGTATTCTGCTACATATTTTTGGTAAAAAAAAAAATCCCAAAAATCGTATGATTGGTTTGCGCAAAAGTTATAGCGTCTACAATCTATGGTATATATTTATGGAATTTTTATTATTTATTTTTTTACTAGTAATGGCAGCGATTTTTCTAGTGGGATTGCGATAATGCGGCAGACATTGGACACTTTTTTGGGGGGGACCAGTGACACTAATACAGTGATTAGTGCTAAAAATATACTGTACTAATGACACTGGCTGGAAAGGGGTTAACATCAGGGACGATCAAAGAGTTAATTGTGCACCTATCTAGTGCTTGTGTACTGTGTGGGAGGTGCTTTTACTAGATGAAGGCATGGATCCATGGAGCCTTTCCTACTGATAGAACGGCAATCTGCCTTGTTTACATGAGCAGATTGCCGTTCTGCCTGTGTACTGAATGATCGGTGTGGGTCAGCAGACATCGAGTCTGCTTTACCCGCTGATCGGCTCCCACTGTGCACAATCATAATACAGTGCTCGACAAACCCCAGGCGCCAGGTCGCCATTGCGACTAGAAATTGCGTCCTGGTGCCTGGGCATTTGTCAGCCCATTCACTGTTACAGGGGTCCACAAATCCTATTGCCCGATGCTAGGGACATGCAGTTCCGGGTGGCAGGCAGGTATGTCCTTCTTCTTTCTACCATCAAAAGAAAGCTCTATTTGTGTGAATTATAAATTTAATTTGGGTACAGTGCGATTGTCAGTTAAAATAACGCAGGGCTGCATAGCAATTAACTGTTAAAAAAAAAAACTGGCTTCTAACTTTTTTAGCTGGCTCCTAGATAATAAATATAAATATATATATATATATATATATATATATATATATATATATATATATATATATATATATATATATATGTATGTATGTATGTATGTGTGTGTGTGTGTGTGTGTGTGTGTGTATATATGTATGTGTATATACCGTATATACTCGAGTATAAGTCGAATTTTTCAGCACATTTTTTTGTGCTGAAAGTGCCCCCCTCGACTTATACTTGAGTCAAGCACTTTTCTGCAGCAAAAAATTTCATTTTCTGAACCGACTTTGGGGCCCCGTATCTCAGGGCCACTTGGTGCTAGGAACCCCAAATTTGGTGTGCAAACCCAGTGGAACTGGTACCACAACATATCCAAAGATGAAGTTCCTAGCACTAAGTGGCCCTGAGATACGGGGCCCCAAAATCGGTTCGGAAAATGTCATTCTCTGCTGAAGAAAAGTGCTTGACATTTTCTGAACCGACTTTGGGGCCCCATATCTCAGGGCCACTTGGTGCTAGGAACCCCAAATTTGGTGTGCAAACCCAGTGGAACTGGTACCACAACATATCCAAAGATGAAGTTCCTAGCACCAAGTGGCCCTGAGATACGGGGCCCCAAAACCGGTTCGGAAAATGTCATTCTCTGCTGCAGAAAAGTGCTTGACATTTTCTGAACTGATATTTGGGGCCCTGTATCTCGGGGCCACTTGGTGCTAGAAACCCCAGCTTTGGAAATTTTATGGTGCTAGTTCCACTGGGTTTGCACACCAAATTTGGGGTTCCTAGCACTAAGTGGCCCCGAGATACGGGGCCCCAAATTCGGTCAACTGTGTCCATCTGCAGCAATGTCATTTCAGGACCCTTTGGGTTCAGAGACCCCAAATTTTGGCTGCAGCTAGGGGGCATCTAGGAACCCTTAACTACCGAGTTTGAAGTTCGGGGGACCTTTGGCTGCAAATGGGCACAGTGAGGCATGCAAATGGGCACAGTGATGCTGCAAATGGGCATTGTTGACCCTCTTTTCCAGTTACAGTAGCTGTGCATTTCTCACCCTCGTCTTATACTCGGGTCAATAAGTTTTTCCCATTTTTTTTGTAGTAAATTAGGGCCTCGACTTATACTCGGAACGACTTATACTCGAGTATATACGGTATATATATATGTATATATGTGTGTATGTATGTATGTATGTATGTATGTATGTATGTATATGTGTGTGTGTGTGTGTGTGTGTGATCCTGCGCACAGCGGCAGTAGCAGTTAAGCTACAATAGGGCAGTCGTAAACTAGTTAAGCTTTGACCAAAAAAAAAACTGGAAGCTGATTGGTTTCCATCCAGAGCTGCACCAGATTTTGCACTTTTCAGTTTTAGTAAGTCAACCCCACTTATGCTGGCCATATACTACCCAAAAAATATTTGGAAAATCTGTCATTTGACCGTTTGTTCATTTTTCGTCCCGTTAATGGGCACAAATAGAAAATCGGTTTTAACTTTTCAGAGCTGAAAAATCGAAGAAACGGGTTGGAAAATTCTGCAGAATGAAGGATACATTGAAAGGTTAATGTGTTTCTCACTCAAACTGTTTGTACTAGGCATATGTGACAAAACAAACAAAAAATTCATATATTTATATCCATTGAACGATTTATCAATCAAAATTCGGTCATTTCCTGATGGCACTATTGTTTGCTCCCGCGGCTGAGTGTTCATTATTTGAAAATGAGTTTGAGCTGTTTTTCGTATTGTGGATTGTGTATGGCCAGCGTTGGTCTCTGTGCCAGTCACTGGTTACTTTGGGTAAAACACACATTTCTTCTATTAGGGTGGGTCCACACTGCACTTTGGGTAAAGCGCCGCTAACCCCACGGGTTTTGTGCGGGTTAGCTTCACTTTCCCATGAAGTCCCCTGGTGCGTTTTCAGAAAGCTCACCAAAAATGCAGCATGCAGGTGCTTTCTGAATCTGTACCAAAACCGCAGGACCTCTTAGACCTCTATGGGAAAACGCAGCTAACCCGTACGCAAACTGTAGTCATCTGTGTTAAGGCGTAGCGGGGCAGTAGAAACCACCCTTAGACTTTTAGTCATGTGGCCCAGTGATAGAACAATACTCTTCTACTTGTAGTCAATTTACAATGGAACACTAGCTCCTCATAAGTAGCCAACTTTGTCTGTTACTTCTGTTCTACTTTATGTGATCACGTTGCTTACTCTTTTGTTTCCCTAAAGTAGAATTCTTCATAAATCAACGTTTTATGGATGCTGATGTATTGTTTTACTCCTTAGGTGTATGGAGAATTTGCTTGGAGCAATCCCTTGCATCCTGATATCTTTCCTGGCGTGCGCAAAATGGAAGCGGAAGTGGTGAGAATGGCGTGCACGCTCTTCAATGGAGGCCCGCAGTCATGTGGCACAGTAAGGTTTCTTGTTCTTTGAGTCGCTATAAACTAAGTTATCTACATTGTTATTCTGAAACTTTGAAAATAAAAATCAAACAATGTTCTGTCCGTTTATTCAGCTAGTCTAGAGTCTGTGTCCTTTAGTAACCCTGATGACTCCTATTGACTATGACATCAAAATGTAAAGAATTTTTGTAACCACAAAAATGTGGTGAATAAGATTTTATGTTATAAGGGGCTTTCTGTTAATAACGCTGATGAGACATGTTATGCTTGCGTACTTGAACTTGTTTATTCAGACTTGCTGAAACATGCTTCTGCATTACATTAAACAGAAATCCAGCCAATAAAAAAAAGAAGAAAATGAATTGAACATTAAAAGATAACATAACAAATACAGTTCTTCCTGAAATATTCCACTTCAATCCAGAGATTTTCCCCATAATACTTATTTTCTGCAGCTAGATAACTTCATTCTGATGGTCATCATCATTCAACCTACTTCCTGTGCGCCCAAATTCTTCTTCTCCCGGGCATTCGCCTTGCTGCCCATTGTTTACTTTCTAAGGTACCTGCTGAAGCTTAACCACTTCAGTTCCGGAAGCTATACCCCCCTTCATGACCAAGCCATTTTTTGCAATACGACACTGCGTTAGTTTAACTGACAATTGCGCGGTCGTGCGACACTGTACCCAAATAAAATTGATGTCCGTTTTTTTCCCCCACAAATAGAGCTTTCTTTTGTTGATATTTGGTCACCTCTGCGGTTTTTATTTTTTGCGCAATTTTTGAAATAAAAACAATTTTTTTTACTTTCTGTTCTAAAAACACACCTAATAAAAAACGAAATCTAATTTCTTCGTCAATTTAGGCCAATATGTATTCTGCTACATGTTTTTGGTAAAAAGCGTATATTGATTGGTTTGCGCAAAAGTTATAGCATCTACAAACTTTGGGATATTTTTATTTATTTCTTTTTTTACTAGTACTGGTACTAGTACTGCGACATTGCGGCAGACAAATCAGACACTAAGTGACACTTTTTGTGGACCAGTGACACCAATACAGTGATCAGTACTGAAAAACATGTACTGTCACTGTACTAATGACACTGGCGAGAAAGGGGTTAACATCAGGGGCGATCAAAGCGTGTCCCTGATCATCATGTCCTTTTAAATCTTTTTGAAAAGTAGCCGGGGTTAAGTACTGTTTGTCTGTGGTTACAGCTGTCTGCTGCGGATCATGGGCAGCTGATTTTACTGAGCTGTCAGCAAACAGGAAGCATGTGGAGAGTCCTCTGTACAGCATAGATCTTTGTACAAACTGTCTTGTGCAATACGTTCTGAAGATGAGATCAACACACACACGCATATCCAGCTGCTTGCTTCACAATGTCCAATCAGCTGGCTTTTCACATATTTTGCAAATGCTTTTCTACATTTATGCATTAGGTCAAGTGTAAGTCCTTTTGTAAAACCAGTGGCCATGCAAAATTTTTTTTTTTTAAAAGCTGAAGTTGAGGCACGTGGCCCTGTGTTATAAACAAAGTCATTTCTATGATCACTTACATGATTTGCAGTGTGCTTCAAAGCTGCATTCCATTCATGCACTGAGGTGCCTTTCAGAATGAATGACAGCACAACACACTAATGCAAGGACAATGTGTTTCCAATACACATAGGTGTGCACTTGGTCTTTATTAATAATTAGACGGTTGACCATTTTAATTATATGTGGAGTCTAATAACGCCCAGGTGTAATGCACAAAGTGAAAGATGATGGGTCTAAAACACATAGAAGGTGGAGCTGGAATTTAATTGTCTTGTCAGTTCCTTCTGGTTCTTGTATAGAAAACCTTGACATATGAAGGATTAGACCCACTTGGTGTTAGTTTGTCAATAAAAGGGTTGGGTGGGGGGTATGCAATCAGGCTAGTGGGGCAATACCAGAGTTGTGTAACAGACTGCACTCAGTCGTTTTACTTTTCTGTTTTGCAGGTCACATCTGGAGGTACAGAAAGCATCCTAATGGCCTGTAAAGCATACAGAGATCTGGCATTTGAGAAGGGCATTAAATACCCAGAGATGTATGACCTGTTGTCTGTTCATATTTAGCTGTCTCTTTTTTTTAATGCAGCGTGCATTGTCCTGAAACATCTAAAAATCACATAGATTTAGGAATGACTAGCCTTCTAAAAAAGGTGCACCATGGATTAGACAAGATCCTGGAAATGCCCCTCAGGCCCCTTTCACACGGGCACCTCCGTGAAGCGGGATCCGCTTGCTCAGCGGGTGGTCTCTGCTGATCCCCGCTGAGCAGGCGGATGACAGGTCCGTGTCTGCTCCGCTGTGCAGAGCGGACATGGTCACAGCCCGCTCTCATCTATGGGGCAATCAGATGGACATGGCGGTCTGTTTCCATCCAATGCCATCTGATCCGATCCACCAGACGGATAGGGAATAGGTTTTAGACATCTATTTTTGGTGGACAGGATCAGATCGGATGGCAGTGGGTGTTTTTGGACATGTGTCCACTGACATCCACCTCTCCATAGAAGAGACTGAAGGGTCCAATTGGGTCTGCCTGAAAAACTGACAAGCGGACCTGATTGGATTGCCCATGTAAAAGGGGCCTTAGGGTTTTGGCCCATGCTAAAGCCATATTCTTGCAATTACACCACTAGTATTGACATATACTTGATGGATCCATGGATTTGTGCTGTGAATGTCAAATTTGAATTCTACCATCTTAAAGTTGTAGAAGAAGATCCTATTCACCACACTAGACAATGTTTCTCCAAACCTTCAGTTGTGCCCTCATGGTGCTTCCATCTCTCTATTATGACAGCAGGGAATAAACTGATCAGCATTGCAGGCTATAGCTGGCAGCGCTGATCAAGCCCGTAAAATCCAACATGGCGTTTAAGCAGAAGTGCAACTTCCCGGCCTATACATGGATCAAAGTTAAATTTTTGGTTACTGCTAAACCAGCCAAATTGAGATCCATGTATGGCTGACTTTACCTGGTTTGGAATCTGATAAAATCTCTTGCTGTTGTTCTCCTTCAATATTCAATGTTCTATGTTTTTAGAGAATCTCTTCTCACACCAGTGTAAAGAGATTCCTAAACAAAACCTGTACTAAGAGAAATTTGGGGCTGCAACTGCTAACCTCTTTCTGAATATGAATTTCCTTGTTGTCTCTGGTTTCAGTACCTTTGGAATCGCTGTCCTGGAAGAAATTCTGATCTGCGTGCTTATTCTGGATCAATAACTTAGGAAGTATTGAAACCATTAAATAAGCATGATGACCAGCATAAGTGTGAGCAGGGGGTGTGCCTGGGCACACCCTAATCACTATATGCGGTGCTGATTCCCATTTCTGCCGGGTTTGCCCCCATATTGCCCCCTCCACCCCGCAGTGCTGCTGGCTTTCCTCCTCTCCTCTCCCCGACTAATGCAGGGGATGTTTCAGGATTTAGAGCAGGGGAAGGGGCTAGTAAATATGTATTTTACCAGCCCCTTCTTTTTCAAAATTTAACACCGTGAACAAACTCGCTTACTGTGTTCATTCATAACTGAAGCATAGTAAATGGTGTTTACTATGCTTCAGATTGTGAATGAACAGGAAGCTACTCAGCACAGAGCACTTCCCATTCATTCACCGCCCCCTGCAACTGAGGCTGCAGAGAAAGGCATGTTTGTTTTGCGCTTTGGGGTGCACACCCTAATGCAATAGCCTGCACACACCTATGATGACCAGACAGCTAGTATTTTTAGAAAGTAAATGCCTACCTCCATATTTCCCCCAACAGAAGTGTACTTTCTGCTCTCACCCACAGAAATCGCACTCCCTTAAAGTGGTTGTAAACCCTGACCATGAAGGGATTATCCTCAGGTGTACAGAGATGAAAGAAATCCTCCTACATAAGTTGTATCTGTCTTTTATGCAGCATTCTCTTCTCTATATACATTCAAAGTGCACAATTTATAAGCTTGTCTCAGAAAGAGGGACAGAGAACTGAAGTTACACTCTGCAGAGCTCAGAGAGGAGACCTCTGACAGCTGATTGGAGGGAAGAGACCCCCCCCCCTTCACACAGCTCACAGGAACAGAGCTGAAACTGTTGGCCCTCCCTTCCCTGTCACCTTTTTTTCTTGTCAGAAAACTTGTCAGAAGTGTCTCATGCAAATAGGAGAGGAACAAAGCAGCAGACAGAAATCACACTTAGTGCTTTTAATTTCGACAAGTACACGCTAGAGAGGGATATGCTCTGCTCATATTTCATAAAAGAGGTTAGAACACAGGAAGCGCCATCTAAGTGCAGTATTAAAAAGCAAATTTTAATGGCAAGGTAACTATAAACACTCAGAAGTAAAAACATGGGCTCATCTGTAATCTGATGGTGTAGTGGGGTCCTGGTGCTCCAAGTGTCCGAGAAGGGCTCCAATGTGATTGGAGAGACCGCCAACAGGAAGGCGTCCGCATGGAAATGATGCCACGGGCAGCTGGGCTACTTCCAGAAAGTCGAGTGAGGGCAAGATGGCTCCCATTTGACTCTATGCCCTTGGAGGATGGGAGCGACGTCACTTCCGCCCTCCGGCCTTAACCACTTAAATTCTAGCCTCATTTTGAGATTTTGGTGTTTACAAGTTTTAAAACAGTTTTTTTTGCTAGAAAATTACTTGGAACCCCCAAACATTATATATTGTTTTTTTTTTTTCTAACACCCTAGAGAATAAAATGGTGGTGGTCATTGCAATACTTTTTTTCACACGGTATTTTCGCAGCGGTCTTACAAGCGCACTTTTTTTTGGAAAAAAAAAATCACTTTTTTGAATAAAAAAAATAAGACCACAGTAAAGTTAGCCCAATTTATTTTATATTGTGAAAGATAATGTTATGCCAAGTAAATTGATTCCTAACATGTCACACTTCAAAAAAATTAAATTGAGAAAATGTGCCTTTAAGACGTGTAGGTGGAAGTGACGTTATGACGTCGTTTCCGCCCTGCTATGGTATGGAGACGGGTGGGGGCCATCTTAGCCTGACTCGTCTCCATACCCGGCCACGGCAAGGACCCAATCGCCTCCGCAGCTGCCGATGGCTCTGGTAAGCGGCGGAGGGCGCGGGAGAGCGGTGGGAGGGGGGCCCCTCTCCCGCTGCTGATTTCGGTAATCTCACAGCGAATCCACCACAGAGACCACCATTATCGTAAACACGACCGGCTCCCGAAGAGATGGATACCTTGGTTGTGGCAGCAGCTGCTGACGTTACCGAGATATCCATCTTCAAAGTGCCGACATATATGTACAGGAGGCGGTCGGCAAGTGGTTAAGGGACAACGTTCTTTTTTTATTTCTTTTTTTTTATTGCGACACCTGAGGTCTTTTTGACCCCGGATCTCACATTAAAGAGGCCCTGTCCTGTTTTTTTTCTATTACAAGGAATGTAAACATCCCTTGTAATAGGAATAAAAGTGATTGATTACATTTTTTTTTTTTAAAGAAACAGTGTAAAAATAAATATATGAAGTAAGAAAATTAACAAAAAAAATTCCAAATGAAAGCGACGCATCCATCGAAGCTTGTGCACAGAACCAAATGCATATGCATGTCGCACCCACATATGTAAACGGTGTTCAAGCCACACACATGAGGTATCGCCGTGATCATCTCTAAACTGGTAACCTGTGGAAATTTTTAAATGTCGCCTATGGAGATTTTTAAGTACCAAAGTTTGTCGCCATTCCATGAGCGTGTATTTTGAAGCATGACACATTAGATATCAATTTACTTGGCATAACATTATCTTTGACATTCTAGAAAAAATTGGGCTAACTTTACTATCTTATTTTTTTAATTCGAAAAAGTGTATTTTTTTCCAAATATATTGCGTTTGAAAGACTGCTGCACAAATACCGTTTGACATGAAATATTACAACAGCCGCCATTTTATTCTCCAGAGTCTTTGCTAAAAAAAATTTATAATATTTGGGGGTTCTTACTAATTTTCTAGCAAAAAATACTGATTTTAACTTGTAAACAACAGGTGTCAAAAAAAGGCTCGGTCCTTAAGCGGTTAATGTGTTATACAGTGGTCTGTATCAGCTTTAGACCTTGTAGTGTTTTTCAGTTTCTACAACTGCCGCAATTTGCATCAACAATTCCATGGTCCCTTTAAATCCTACCTTGAGGTTTGATTTAACTTCATATAGTTTTGGATCAAGTTGGTCCAAACAAACAATTGCTGTCACTGATCGATGCAGAGGTTGTCAGCACTGTATGCATATACAGCACCGTGTACTGGCAGCTATATGGGGACTTAGGCTTCATGCACACAAGACGCCAGTGCAAAGTCTGCTGAACACATGTTTGTAAAAGCTGAAACCGGCGTTTAGAAACGCCCGTTTTGCCGTGTTTGCATGCCGCGTTTTACTGCGCTTGCGTCTAGAAGCGTCTGCAGAGCAGAGAATGACATTTTGCGACCCAAATTTGGGGCCCTGTATCTTGGGGCCACTTGGTGCTAGGAACCCCAAATTTGGTGTGCTAACACAGTCTAACTAGCACTACACCATATCCAAATTTGGGGGTCCTAGCTCTAAGATAAGGGGCCCCAAAGTCGGGTCGCTAAATGTCAAGCACCTCTGCAGCAGAGAATGACTTTTTCCGACCTGATTTTGGGGCCCCATATCTGGGGGCCACAATGGTGCTAGGAACCCCAAATTTGGATATGTTGTAGTGCTAGTTCCGCTGTGTTTGTTCACCAAATTTTGGGGTTCCTAGCACCAAGTGGCCCCATGATATGGGGCCCCAAATTCGGGTCGCAAAATGTCATTCTCTGCTGCAGTTTACCATCATATTTCTGTGTTTTCTGGTCCAAAAAATAGGGTTCCTTTAAAAACACTTATAAACGCAAACACGGTACCGGCGTTTAGCTGCGTTTGGCGTCTGAAACTTGGAAAACTTTTGCGTCTGAACCCATTTTTTTGCTTCTGGAAAAACGAGGTTAAACTCAACTGCCTAAAAACGATAAAAAACGAGACTGTACATGGACATATAGGATAACATTGAATGAGTTCAGGGGCAGTTGAAAAAAGTGTCCAACTGCCTCTGAACGCGCGCTTAACAGCGCCTCATGTGCATGAGGCCTTACTGTCCCATTCCTGGAACAAAATCGACAGGCTGAGCGATGCTCAGCCATTCACAGGAACCTTTTTCTGTTTTATGAATGAAAAAAAGACTTTGAGGTGAAGAGCCGGGTGGATGACATCACAATCTTCACCTCATACAGAGGAAGCCTTCTATTCATTCATAAAATGCTCAGCCTGACTTGATTTTGTTGGACGAGAAGTACCACTGCCAGAACACAGCGCTGTATACTGTATGTAGTGGATGTTAGTTTATACAGTGCTAACATGGGCATTGGGTATTAATGAAAGAAATACTTTGTTTGGCTCACTTGGTCCAAACAAACTATTTAACCACTTAAGGACTGGAAGGATTTGCCCCCTTAATGACCAGGCCATTTTTTGCGATACGGCACTGCGTCACTTTGACAATTGCGCAGTCGTGCGACGCTGTACCCCAAAAAAATTGGTGTCCTTTTTTTTTCCCCCCACAAATAGAGATTTCTTTTGGTGATATTTGATCACCTCTGCGGTTTTTATTTTTTGTGCTATAAACAAAAAAGACCAACAATTTTGAAAACATAACAATATTTTTTGCTATAATAAATATAAAAAAAGTTAAAAAAAATTCTTCCTCAGTTTAGGCTGATATGTATTCCTTTTCTACATATTTTTGGTAAAAAAAGTAAATAAGCATATATTGATTGGTTTGTGCAGAAGTTATAGCGTCTACAAATAGGTGATAGATTTATGGCATTATTTTATTTATTTATTTTTTACTAGTAATGGCGGTGATCAGCGATTTTTAGCGGGACTGCGACATTGCGGCGGACAGATCAGACACTTTTGACACTTTTTTTTTTTTTTTTTTTTTGGGACCATTGACACTTGTACAGCGATCAGAGCTAAAAATAGCCACTAATTACTGTGGCGATCAAGGGGGTTAAATGTGTGTCCTAGGGAGTGTTTTTAAGTGTGGGGGGGGTGGGACTGCCTGGATGAGGAGACTGATCGCTGTTCATAATCAGTATAAACAGCAGATCTGTCTCCTCTCTCCTGACAGAACGGAGATCTGTCTGTTTACATTGACAGATCTCTGTTCTGTTTCTCTCAGGAGCAATCGCGGGTGCCTGCGCACATCGCAGCTGCCGGGCACGCACATTGGCTCTGTCATCGCGCCGCAGGTGCCCTGTAGAGCTATTAAAGCGGCCTACTTGCAGCTACGGCGATTCGCCCAGGGGAGCCAACTTGCTGCAGTAGAACTGCGGCAGCTGGTACTTAACTGGGTAATGTCAAATCAAACTTAAGTGGACTTATTTTTAAAAAGTCCTGACGTGTTATGATAAATGTTCCAATAGGTCAGAGGGTCTCCAAACTTTCTGTCCTTCAGACTTTAGGGAAGCCAGACTGTGCCCAGTGGGAATAGAAAACATCTCGATCTGTGGAAATAAGCAATGCCTCATCTTTGGTGTCATTGGGAGGAGTTGAGCCCCGTCATTGGGGGGAGTTGAGCCCCGTCATTGGGGGGAGTTGAGCCCCGTCATTGGGGGGAGTTGAGCCCCGTCATTGGGGGGAGTTGAGCCCCGTCATTGGGGGGGAGCTGAGCCCCGTCATTGGGGGGGAGCTGAGCCCCGTCATTGGGGGGGAGCTGAGCCCCGTCATTGGGGGGGAGCTGAGCCCCGTCATTGGGGGGAGTTGAGCCCCGTCATTGGGAGGAGTTGAGCCCCGTCATTGGGAGGAGTTGAGCCTCATGGGTGTCGATGGGAGCAATTGTGCCCATGGTTATTAGTGGATGAAACATTGCCCCAAGGGCTGGATAAAAGCAAAGGGTCACAGTTTGGAGACCACTGCCCTAGGTTATGAAAAAACAAACATGCAAACATACTTAGAAACATTCTTACAAAGCCATCAAATGACATGTAGGATTTGATCATTTGATGCTCCCATCCCACATGATGTGACATGAAATCTAACATGTGCTTTCTTTATTCTCTTTCTCTTTGCTGAGGAAGGGTAATAGCAGGGGAATAGTCTTCTGCCTCCTGTGATATGTAATGTGGGTATCCCAGGAAAGCTGCAGGAGGAGGCTGACACATCACACTTGCCTAGGTGGGATTCAAGAAAGGTCGTTGGTGCAGACAAATTAATAGGAAAAAAAAAGTAAATAGGTGCAAAGGAAGTGATGAAAAGTCAGCTTTTTTAAGATTTAGGAGGGGGGAGGATTCAATGCGCATATTGTTTTTGAAATAAAAGGCCCCCCTCAAATTGCACATCCTCTTTGTTCTATTAGGTTTAAGGACAACTAAAGCGCTTTACCAAGTCTGTATGCTTTGTGTTGAGCTGCAGCACCCTGATGTGCTGTATGGTTATTTGCATAACAAAGTAGCCCCTGAGATTGCATGTATGTAACAAAGTAGCCCATTTGTTACATGCATATATACACACACACACAAAGTATCCTAGGAGTGTATGTAACAAAGCAACCCCTGATTATGTACAATGCTGGGAAAAAATATTTGCCCCCTTCCTGATATTTTTTTTTATTTTATTTTTTTTGCATATTTGTCACACTTAAATGATTCAGATCATCAAACACATTTTAACCACTTCAATCCCACGGACGTCATATGACGTCCTGGGCTTTGAGCAGGTATATCTGAATGATGCCTGTAGTTACAGACATCATTCAGATATTGCCGGTTTCAGCCGGCGAATCTCTACACCATAGGAATGATCATAGCAGCCGTTCCGCCGCTTGATCGTTCCTATGGGAGGCGAGAGGGGACGTCCCCCCCCCCCCCCTCCCGCCGCCCTCCGGTGCTTGCTCCGACTCACCGTTACGATCGGTGAGGCGGAGAGCGGATCTGCCGGTGCCGGATGTAGATCATAGAGATTTCTGGCGGACCAGATGGTCCCCGGAGTCTCTATGATCGTCCGAGGCCGGGCGCGATGTTATGACGTCACGCCCGGCCTCTCCATTCAAAAAAACGGTGCCGCTTCGGCTGGGAAGCGGCGATCGTTTTATTTATTTTTTTTTATTTCAGGCTTCCCAGCCTAGTGGTGAGATATGGGGTCCTATTGACCCCATATCTCACTATTAAGAGCACCTGACATGTCATATTGCTATTACAAGGGATTTTTACATTCCTTGTAATAGGAATAAAAGTGATCAAATTTTTTTTTTTTTCAAAAAAGTGTCAAAATAAAAAAAATAAAATATAATTAACAATAAAAAAAAAATAAATTTTTTTTTAAAGCGCCGCTGTCCCCGTGTGCTTGCACGCAGAAGTGAACGCATACGTAAGTCCTGCCCACATATGAAAACGATGTTCAAACCATACATGTGAGGTATCGCCGCGAACGTTGGAGCGAGAGCAATAATTTTGGCCCTAGACCTCCTCTGTAACTCAAAACACGTAACCAGTAAAAAAATTTCAAGCGTTGCCTATGGGGATTTTTAAGTACCGAACATTGGCGCCATTCCACGAGCGTGTGCAATTTTGAAGCGTGACATGTTAGGTATCTATTTACTCTGCGTAACTTCATCTTTCACAAAATGCAAAAACATTGGGCTAACTTTACGGTTTTGTTTTTTTTTTTAAACACAAAACAGTTTTTTTCCCAAAAAAACGCGTTCAAAAAATTCCTGCGCAAATACTGTGTGAGATAAAGTTGCAACAACCGCCATTGTATTCTCTAGGGTCTTTGCTAAAAAAAATATATAATGTTTGGGAGTTCTATGTAATTTTCTAGCAAAAAAATGATGATTTTTACATGTAGGAGCAAAGTGTCAGAATTGGCCCGGTATTGAAGTGGTTAATATTACACAAAGATAACCCGAGTAAATTCCATTTTTAAATGATTTCATTTATTAGGGGAAAAAAGCTGTTCAAACCTGCCTGGCCCTTTGTGAAAAAGTAAATTCCCCCTAAACCTAATAACTGGCAATGAGTCTTTCACTTTGATGTGGAGGAATTTTGGTCCACTCTTTACAGAATTGTTTTAATTCAGCCACATGGAGGGTTTTCCAGCATGAATGTCCTGTGTAAGGTCATGCCACAGCATCTCAGTCGGATTTAAGTTTGGACTTTGACTAGGCCACACCAAAACCTCAGCAGCCATGATTATCGTGGTCTGTTTGCAGAGGGGAGGGTATAGCCAGGCAGTATTAGCCAGTTATTACACGTGTTATAGGGTACCAAACTTCTTTTGGGTTAACAGACGCTTTAACTGAGGCAAGTGAGGCCTGCAGTTTTTTAGATGTTTTTTCTGGGTTCTTTTATGACCTCCTGGATGAGTCGTTGTGCTCTTGGAGTAATTTTGGTTGGCCAGCCATTCATTTTTTTTTTTTTTTTTTTCTTCATTTGTGGATAATGGCTCTCGCCGTGGATTGCTGGAGTCCCAAAACCTTAGAAATGGCTTTGTAACCCTTTCCTGACTGATACATGTAAATTACTTGTGTTTCTCATCTGTTCTTGAATTTCTTTAGATTGTGCTATGATGTGTTGCTTTTTGAGATCTTTTAGTGCGCTACACTTTGTCAGATAGCTTTTATTTAAAGCAGAGCTCCACCCAAAAGGGGAGGCTCCGCTTTTTTTCCTCCCCACATTTGGCACCTTTTGAGGGGGAGCGGTTACCTGGTTTTGACAGGTACCCGCTCCCACTTACGGCTAAGTTTGCCGCAGTTTGGTTCCTCCTCCACCCCCCTCCTCCACCGCTGGATTCGTGGACAGGTAAGTGCTAATATTAAGTTAGCAACTACAGTATTTGTAGCTGCTGACTTTTTATTTTTTCTGAAGAAGCCTGGGGCTCTGCTTTTTAAGTGATTTCTTGATTCAACAGGTCTGGCAGTAATCGGGGTGTGGCAAGGGAAATTTACCTCAGCTTTCCAAAAAAAACTGGTTGAAAAGTTCTTTTATGATTTCAGAAGGGGTGGGGGGAAATTCCTTTTTCACATAGGGCCAGGCTTTTTTCCTTTTAATAAATGAAATAATTTAAAAACTGCATGTTGAATTTACTCAGATTATCTTTTTGTAATATTAAAATGTATTTGATCTGAATCATTTACGTGTGACAAATATACAAAAAAAAATCGGGAAGGGGCAAATACTTTTTCACAGCACTGTATGTATGTATGTACAGTATGTGTCTGTATACTGTAAATGGAACTCCAGGCATTTTACTTATGTTTTTGTCTTTATAGCATCGCCCCTGTAAGTGCCCATGCAGCGTTTGACAAAGCAGCAAATTATTTTGGAATGAAGATGGTGCACATTCCCTTGGATAAAAAAACAATGAAAGTGGATGTGAAGGTAACTATTGTGTCTTTTGAAGCTATATATTCTGCAATATATAGAGGTATGTACTGTGTTTTTGTTTTTTTTTTGTTTGTTTTTATTCAGTTTTTTTCTACAGGCCAATTTATTTTGTTTAAATTGGAAATGCTATCTCTGTGAACATAAAGAGAACCAGTCACCCCCATTTGGAAGGACAGCCTGCATATGTAATAGCCAAACATGGCTGACCCTATGTAGATCTATCATTACAATGTAAATATAGAAAAAAAGGTTTTTGAAATATCAGCAAACATTACTAAGATTGTGTACATCAATCTGTCTGACATATTTATCTAAAAAAAAAAAAAAATAGTACTAATTTAGTAAAAATACACATTGCCTGCATATGTCCCTCTTAGTAACATGCTCCTTTTCCTCGTTTTCCTGCCTTACAGAGATGACAGAAAGCTCTTGTCCTACACATTGTGGAGATGGCACTACCTCCTTCAGCTTTTGCATCTGTGCCACTATTTTATTTTTTGTAAACTGTTAATACCTTCATTTCTAAAGTTACTTTTTTATGGTGGTGAGGAGGGGCAGAGAGAGAAGCTGCACGTTCATGAAAACTTCTTGTTAAGTCTTGCAATGTTAAGTGTACTTATATTCCCTTTTATTTTAACAGGCCATGAGAAGAGCGATTTCAAAGAACACAGCCATGTTGGTTTGTTCAGCCCCACAGTTCCCTCATGGCGTTATTGACCCAATAGAAGAAGTCGCCAAGGTAAGCAAGGCTTGTAATAGGGCACTGAGCCAGAAATTATATTTACTGAAAATCCTGGTTCGAGTTGGGTAATAAATTGCAACGCATTCAAGACTTGCTACATCATCCCTCACTGTATTATGTCTACTGCAATATGTAATAAGTACTTTACAATCATTTCATTAAAAAAAAAACACTGCTTAATTGGACAAATGCCTTTTTTTTTTTTTTCTTAATAGCTGGCTCTAAAATACAATATCCCGTTTCATGTGGATGCATGCTTGGGTGGTTTCCTGATTGTGTTTATGGAGAAAGCCGGATTTCCTCTTCCACTATTCGACTTCAGAGTGAAAGGAGTGACCAGCATCTCAGCGGATACCCACAAGGTAAACCTCGGAATGGGGTGTTGTGCTAATATATATTTATTTATATAGTCATATCTGTGTTCTATGCAGACAGGTATATCTGCTGTAACAGATATTGCAGCTTACTAACTGGCATATAACACGCACTTTTTCCCCCTGAAAATAGGGGGCAAATCATGGGTGTGTGTTATACACCGACAGCGTACTTCGGAGGGGAAGGAGGGGGACGAACACCGCCGGAATTCACACGCCGTCATCTCCTCTTTACTCGGCTCTAACTCTGCTCCCACGTCACACACACACAGCCCCACCTCCGCCACTGGCATTGGACCAGTGTTCTGTTATATAACAGGAACTGGTCCAATGCCGATGGCGGAGGCGTGTGTGTGTGCGCCGAGTAAACAGGAGATGACGACTCAGTGATTTCCTCCACTGACCCGGCTGAATCGATGGTGAGGCTGCAGATAGGCATTGATCAGGCTGCATTGATGACATGTGCTGCAGATGGGCATTGATCAGGCTGCATTGATGAGATGTGCTCCAAATGGATGGGCATTGATCAGGCTGCAGATGGGCAATGTTCAGGCTGCACTGATGGGAGATGAGGAGGCTGCAGATGGGCACTAAACAGGCTGCATTGATAGGCACTGATCCTTATTTCAATTCAAAGTTGTTTATTTAAAAAATACGTTTTTTTTCCTGAAACTTCCCTCTTAAAATTTGGCGTGTGTAAAATGTCCCTATTACCGAAACTGTTATACCTATATAGAGTGCTCCCTATTAAAGTCCCTCCTTATTACCATAGGATTATACAGAATAAAGTTTTTAAATATATATGGGGTCCCACTAGACCCAGAGTGGCGAAACCGATTCTTCTCCGCAACAAACTCTACGGTGGCCTGGGTATCCCCAATTTCGCACACTACTTCCACGCAGCCCGCCTAGCACAGTCGACATTATACCATGCCAAGACAGAAACCCCACTTTGGGTAGCCCTCGAAGCCATCGATTTACACCCGCTTAATATAGGCAATCTACTATGGCTTCCTACATCAGCTAGAAGACCCATAACTAATCCGTTAACACTTCACACTCTTAAACTTTGGGATAGACTAAAAGCTCCATTTAAACTAATCTCTCCACACTCCCCACTTCTGTCTTACTTAGGTCACCCCCAATTCCTCCCAGCCTACACAGAACCAACCTCATTTCATGCCTGGGCCCAGGCGGGTCTGACTCGCATTTGTGATCTCGTTAGTGGAGACACTGTGAAACCTTTTCCAATTATCCAAGAGCAAACCCAACTTCCTCACAGGGAATGTTTCCGCTACCTCCAAATTAAGCATTTTGTGCAAGAAACTATAAAAACCAAATCTGGTCTGGATACTCTGACCGAATTTGAGCATATGTGCGAGTCTGATCCGCATGCCCCGGGTATTATCTCCCGTCTATACTCCCATCTTACATCACCACCCCCAGATCTACCCACGTATGCACAAAGATGGTTGAGAGACCTTGACACCACGCTCGAACCAGAAGACTGGTCGACCATATGGTCTAACACAAAAAACTCATCCCAGAATGTTATTGCCTCAGAAGCGAACTATAAAGTGCTAATGCGCTGGTATCTAGTCCCAGCTAGAATTGTTAAGTTTCTACCAGACTCCTCCCCAAGCTGTTTCAGAGGTTGTGGGGAAAGGGGTACGCACCTACACATATGGTGGACATGTCCACAAGTACAACGCTTCTGGGCGATAATATTTCAGATGGCAACCACCCTACACCAAACCACTTTATCCCCCAGCCCCAAAATTGCCCTCCTCAACCTCTTTCCACAAGACTATACCAGATCACAACTCCGACTTCTCCTACAATTATTCACAGCAGCCAAACAGACGATAGCTAAGGCCTGGAAAACCCCCACTCTTAACATAGCCGAAACAAAGAATAGGATTACCCAAGCAATGATACATAGCAAAACAGAGGCAAAAATCCTAGATAAGGCCACCCAACACAACAGAGTCTGGCGACCCTGGGTGGAACACTTTTTACCAACAGATATCGACGAGGACCTGGTAACGCTTTAAGCAGACCTGGATGTCATCCCGAGACTCTATTTTGGCACCTGCACCCGCGCAGGCTAGCCGGCACCCCCCTCTTCCCCCTTCTCCTATTTACTACTTTCCCGCTTACACCCCCTCTTTACTTCCCCTCTTTTCTTATAATCTCACCTCTCCATTCCACCCTACCCTCCAAAACTGAAAATGAGTAATATACTCTGTTACTAGCAATACTTTTTAGGGCCCCCCCACCACTGTTATTGGGGATTGGCCCAGATTTAGAGTGTTAAAAAAGGGATCATACCTCCCTTTCATCTCTCAAATATATACGTACGTAGTTCCAACATGCCGCGCAACTTAGAATTATACATGTTATTCTAGTACTTAGTTTCCATTAAGCCAAAATTTCATGCATTATTTTTATGTTCACTGACATATATTCAATTGAAACTATGTATGGAACTTAATGTAACAGCTGTATGTGAATTTTCCAATAAAATATTTGAAAAGAAAATTTGGCGTGTGTGTTATACGCAGATAAATACAGTACTTTATTTTTTCTCTGTCTTTTCCCTTTATTTTTTACCTAATCCTAATCCTGCAAATAACATAATTGTGTCCCTGGGTGGCTACGTTTTGTTCTCCAGTGTATCTTGCGTATTTGTCTTTGTTCATCTTCATTACATGGGGGATTGGGGTGGGAATTGGCGGCACTTGTTTGTGCTTTCTGTTCAGCCCAAATGACGAGACCTTGCATTTCTGGCAAGATTAAAAGGTATTTTCTGTACTTGCTAAAACTGTTCTTAGCCTTAAGTAATGCAGCGCACGCTTTTTTTTTTTTTTTAGTTTTGGATAGAGTGCAGAGAAGTTAGAACACTTGTCAGTTTCTATTGCTGCCTGTGTCCCCGTTAGGAACATTCACTCTCTATTTGTCCTGTTTACGTCATCGAAAGTGAAAGTAAATAAAGAAAATTTCAAATTTTGGGTTGACATCAGAACACTTTAGTTCTGGTAACCTTGGTAACACACCTGGGGACTTCTCACTTCCTGTTTAATGCAGGGATGCTTTAAAGTGGTTGTAAACCAGGGGTCTCAAACTGGTGGCCCTCCAGCTGTTGCGAAACTACAAGTCCCATGAGACATTGCAAGGCTGAAAGTTACAAGCATGATTCCCACAAGCAGAGGCATGATGGGACTTGTAGTTTCGCAACAGCTGAAGGGGCCCCCAGTTTGAGACTCCTGTAAAACTATTACATATACCCAGTGAAGGGACTATCCGCAGGTCATGTACAGAGATGAAACAAATCCTCCTACATAAGTTGTACCTAATTTATCTGCAGTCTTCTCTTCTCTACATCCATTCAAACTGCGGAATTTCTAAGCTTGTCTGAGACTTTAAAAAAAAAAGGTGGATGGAGAGGGAAAGTCACACTTTGCACTGCTCAGTGAGGAAAGGTCTGAGAGCTTATTGGAGGGACACACCCCCTTCACACAACACTCAGGAGCAGCGCTGAGGCTGTCAACAGCTGGAGATCCCTCCCTTGTCAACTTTTTTCTCTTGGTGTCGGGAAAACTTGTCAGAAGTGATTCATGCTGCTAGCAGAAGAAGGAAGCGGCAGACACAAATGACACTTAGTGCTCTCAGTTGAGACAAGGACACACTATATAGGGATATGCTTTGTTTATATTTCATGTCTGAGGTTTACAACCACTTTAAGGTAAACAATTTACGCCTTTAGAACCACATTTATCTAGCTGCCCACGTCACAAGCAGCAATGCCTGTAGGGCAGCCCGACACTTTAATTGTCATCTCTGCCCGGCCCAGGGAGAAGGACTTGTCCTGTGGATGTCATTAAGAAGCTTCCTAGGAAGCCATGGTGCTATAGAGCTCCTCAGATACATGATGTCAGCAGAAGCCACCAAGTGTCCCTTTCTGTCTCTGCCCCCGTCCTACATGGCTGGTTTGGGAAAATAGACTGAAGAAATTGTGACCTTGGTGAAAAATATAAAAATGAGGTACATGGAGGCAGTTGTACTAAAATATGTGAACTAGTATCTAAGGAATGTTAACATATTACTATATTTTTCCGCATGTAATGACTTCACTGTTAATCTAACAAGAAAGCAGATGTAAGGTGGAAGAAATGTACTTGCTGTAGGTAAGAAATGTAAGTAGTAAACTTTTTTTGTTTTTTTTTTTTTTCATTCCAGTATGGCTATGCACCAAAAGGCTCCTCTGTAATACTGTACAGCAACAAGGACTACCGACATTACCAATACTTTGTAGCATCAGACTGGCCAGGCGGTCTCTATGCCTCTCCCTCTATTGCTGGCTCCCGGCCTGGTGGTATAATAGCTGCTTGCTGGGCCACAATGATGCACATTGGAGAAGATGGATATATTGAAGCCACTAAAAAGATCATTACTGCTGCACGGTTCATCATAAAGGAGTACGTTTTATCTAGAAATCTATGACTTATTGCTTGTTCTCATTCACTTCTGCTTGCATCTTGCACAGGTTACATGTTATAAAATGTTACAGGTTTTGCATTCATATTTGCCTTACTATCTGTATTCCGTTTGTATGAAGCAGTTTTCAGTATCTGTTCTTTACAGTAGAGATAGGTGGCTAAAATGTCACAACATTTTGGGATGCATTTGGCTTATTATGATAAACTACAACACGCATAAGAGAATTATATTGTATTGATGTATATATAGCAAACAGTTTTTTAGTCTCAGATATAGCAGAGAATTCTACTTTGCCTGTACATTTCTTGTCTCAGAGACTCAGTAAGAAGTGAAAAGACTAGAACAGGTTTTACCATATGTAGAATTCCCCTCTTGTTCTGGTGACAGCTGTCACATATTGAAATTCCCCTCCTTTTCTGAAAATCATAACCAAAACAATTTGAATGGATATTCCCAAAAGAGAAAAAACCTGATAGGGGCTCTAGTACTACCCTATGGAAGACGCTGTCAAGAGTAGTGTGATCTCTGTGAGCTGAAATAACTAAGGTTCCATGCACACTGAAGCTCCTAAACGGCCGTGTTTGGGAGTTTGGACTTTTTTTTTTTTAACAGCCCATAAACTCCCCTCTGTTATCCTATGTGTCCATGGATGTTTTTGGACGTATATCAGCAGTGGAGTTTATGGGCTGTTGTCTGAACGCCCTAAAATCCCATTCAGGAGCAGTTTTTCTGACCACAAAAAAAACGCTTAAAAACGTTAAACGCTGATAAACATCAATAAACACTCAAAAACGTGGCTCACCAGCGTTTTTTAACGTTTTTGATCCATTGTAAAAAAAAAAAAAATTCTTAAAAAAAAAACGCTAATGTGGAAAAACGCTAATAAACGCTATTGCAAAAACATTAAAAAAATGTTGAAAGACTCACCACAAAGCTACTGGTGTTTTTAGAATGTTATTTTAAAGCGGGGGTCCACCTATCTATCGTTTTTTTTTTTTTTTTTTTTTTTGGAGTTCATTCACAAACTTTTCTTCTCATGATTATCTACTCACATGTTCTGTGTAATAAGTCCGCCTGTGTCCGATTTTCGTTGTAAAGAATAACTTTTAAAATTCACTGAAGGCGGTTTCCATCTTCATTGTGGGCATTTGAAGCCCACAAGCATGTATTTCCTGGATGCGGTGAATGCTGTGCTCCCAGCATTCACCGAGATGTTGTGATGACGCTGTTGCACAATGCATGCTGGGAAGCCTGAGACTAGCTCCCAGGGGACTGTGGGAGGTCTGGGAGAGGCTAGAAACACACCTCCCATGGGAGGAAAACCAGGAAGTGCTAAGAAGATTAGAAAAAAAAGTAATTACAGGGATTTAAATTTTTTTACACAGCATGTCAGCATCTAGGCAAGGAAGAGAATGCATAGAGATAATGTTCAAAATTTGGGTGGAACCCCGCTTTAACATCCAGTGTGCATGAGGTCTAAGGGTGCTATTTATGATGGGAAGTGAATAGCGCCATCTGCTGGACAGCACTGCGCCTGCATTCTCCGTGTCATTCGAAAGTAACTGCAGTCTGCTCACATATTTTGCATTAAAAACATCTTTGCCATTCTGGAGTTTCCCTCCAACCACTTTGCATATTTTATTTATACTGTGATTCTGTACTTGCCAAATATGCTGCAGAAATCTCCCTCCACTAAGTCTGGCTGCAGTCATTTTAACTGTGGGCAGCTGAAGCTGCTGCCTGTTTACTTCCTGGATTTACAGAAGCACACCTCCAGCTCTGCAGCCCTCATTGGTCCTCTTATGGCTCACCCCCCGCCCCCTCCCTTCCTGGCAAACTCTCAGGAGAGTGAGAGAGAGAGCTGTGCATGAGGTCATAAGCCTAGGCTTTGTACCAGATGAGAAACAGGAAGTGGGCTGTATAAGGCATTTACTGGCAGAAAACATTTTTTACTATCCAAAGTTAAAACAGCAAGGGTAGAGTATTTAAAAGATGGAAAGTTGAAAAAAATGACTAAAGGTCCGCTTTCATTACATGCAGGCTGCTATGTGATGCCCGTGGTGTCTGTAGAATTGTTTTCTGTGTAATTGTGCAGAGAATGCTCTGTGATATGATGAGAGGCCATTCACTTGACGTTTTACAGATCATGACTAGGCTTTCTTCCTCTCACTAGTCTAGGCTTTAGAGTACTAAAGCAAGCAAAGCGGAAATGGAAAAAAAAAATAATTCTCGCCTAGATGGGATGCATGCTGCATCTGTCCCCCACCAACTCTACACCATGAACTGAGCGTTCATGGACCACGGATCGCTATGTTCTTGGGTCTGCTCTGAGCACAGGGTGGTGACAATCGCCGTTCTGTGCTTTGCCTCTTCAGCGCTCACTGGAACGCAGGGAAGGGGAGTGGCTGGTTCAGGCTCAGAGGCTTGCTGGGAGGCTGAGCCAGCTGCCGGTCAGGCATCTGTGTGGACCCTTACATTATCCTGACATCAGTATCCCTGTAGAGCCTGGACTGGCTCTGCAATGTCAGCCAACAGCAGACTTTAGTCCGCTGTCAGCTGAATCTGGGTCTCAGGAGTGCAGAAATAAGTGCACTCCTGTGATCCACAGTAGAAGTATGGCCAAAAGAGCTATGGCCATACTTCTCCTTTAAGTATAAAAGGGTTTGATTTTATAGAATGATGTGATTACAGTAGCCCCTTATTTAAAACCAGTAACCTGTTTGTTCATTTTGGGTTTTTTTTGTATACCCTTTTATAAATTACCGCCAATACAATGCTGCTTAGATCTGCTTTGTGTAAAAGAGCTGTGTGTGATTGATTTCCAAATTGTCTTGCAGTTCTTGCATGCATGTATATGTTCTATTGGATTATTTACCTCGGCTGACTGAGCTGTTAGGCCTGCCATACATGGTTCAAATCTCGCCTGGTTCAGCAGAAACCAGACAAGATTCGAACCGTTAATGGGCAGGCTGAATGTACCAAGTTGGATTGACCAATCAGCTTGGGTACCAACAGTCTGCAAGATTCTCTTGCGATTATCACTAGCTGTTACTATAAGCGCTAGCAATAATCACTGTCTTCTCCCAGCGGGAACGGCTTCCCATGTCGGCACTGTCTGTGTTGATGGGGTTAATCGTGTGAATTTCTTTCCTGCAACCCCATGGTTTCAAGAAAGAAGTTTGCACCGTTTACGGCCGGCCTTGGTAGTGGATAATGAGTGTTGATTTTTGTCTGGTTATCTTCACTGATTGGATTAGTATTTAACTTAATATTGTCATATGGTTTGCTTATATCTTTGAAGGTTGCAAAAGGTCAAGGAAATCGTTATATTTGGAAATCCAGAGGTGTCTGTCATCGCACTGGGGTCAGATAAATTTGACATTTACCGCTTGTCCAACTCTTTGACAGCTAAGGGCTGGAACTTGAATACTCTTCAGTTTCCATCTAGGTAAGTACATTTATAAAAGCTGGTTTTTAATTTGGAGTCCTGAATTCCACTATTTGAAACTTTGAGAAATATTACCATCAATTAAAGAAGCAACATATCATATTACTGTTGTCCTGTGCTGAAATGGTCTATACAGCTTTGTTATATCTTCAGTGTCGTTTAAAAAAAAAAAAAAAAAGTTTCTTAAAAGAAAAACCCTCCTGCAGAGAAGGTTGCCAGGCTTCTTAAGTAGTAAATTTTAAGCTAGTAGATTTTCGAACAAAAACGTGTTCATAAATTCTCACTGTGTTCAACGGCGTGACGAATATCATTCCAAGGTAGTTCAAAATTGAGTTTGCTTTTAACATTCGATTTTGGAACAAATGGACTTTACTGCACAAAATTCACATACAATGTTAGAAATTTGTTTTGAGAAAACATTTCCATCCTGCTCCTTCGAATTGTCTGTGACTATGGTGGAAAAAAAACGGCAGGTGACCCCACTAATGGTTAGAAAATCGAACCGAAGAAATATTTTGGATGAAATTCTACTAGTGTATACCCATCTTACAGTCATAAATGTGAAAGAGGGCAGGTCTGTAATAAAAACCAAATCTGCTCCTATGAACCAGTAGAAGCTTTCTTTCCTGAGCTTCATGTGTTAGTTGATGCAGTGATGGAGGTATAGACCTTGGCATAGTTCCTACTGACTTTCAGCATTTTTACTGCAAACTTCTAGTCCGTCTAAGCCCTGGTTCAACATCTGTGCGATTTGTCATGCGATTTTAAGTTTCAAATCGCATGACAGGTCGCACCACATTGCCAGGTATGGAACCGTTGCGACTCAGAAAAAGGTTCTTGCGCTACTTTTTTGGGAAGTTTATTGCAACTTGCATAGACTTCTGGTAAATGAAGTTGCGAGCCTCAATGAAATCAGTGGTACAAATTGTACTGATCTGCGGCTTTGAAATCGGGCTGATGTAGTGTGATTTCAAAGCTGCAGTGGTTTGAACCAGGGCTAAATGTAATTTACTGTAAAAGGCAGCAGTGGTTGAAGGCGAGTGCTGACTTCTAGATGAAAACACCATTTATATATTATAGCCCCAGGTTTTGGACTTTCAATATATTCTAGAAGATAACTGAGACTGTTGATGACTAGTCCAGGTCATTCTTGTCTTGATCATAGGTACACCTTGAAGCAGGGAGGGCACAGCTTGCTCACATGATTGTGGTGGTCTGTTTCAGGAAAAAAAAAAACTATAATACCAGCTCTTGAAGCTAAAGAAACAACACTTCTATTGGGTTAAAGCATTTAGAACCCATAGAAAGGCCTATATTCAGACTAGTTCTTTTGTAAAGATCCTTTTACTACAAAAAGCAGTGGACAGTTACCTACAGAACCTTAAGTTCTTCAGTCTAGTCATACTGTATATGTGTGAATTGACCGGTTTTACAGGTACCACAGTTAGGGAAGTCTCAGAAACCTGTGTTTCCGGTGGTTGAGCCAGCTGTTATCAAGTCTTCATTTGCTTTTTTTTATGACAGCATTCACATATGTCTCACCGTGCTACATACAAAGCCTGGAGTTGCACAGCTTTTTGTGAAGGACATTCAGGAGTCTATCGCTGTGATAATGAAAGACCCTGGAGCCAAAACTACTGGAGTGGTAACTATTTTTTTATTACCCATTTTAAACCTCAATTAGAAGTATTGCATTATAGATGATTTATGAATACATAGTGTTTTCCTGTGCCCGTTTTTTATTATTTGATATTCCATAAGTGCAGCTTTCTTTCAGTGGATAGGCAGAAAAATAATGTGGACATTGCATTAGTTATTATGTTTTTGTACGTTAATCTATACAGAACTGAAATGTAAGTTTTGTGGGAAGTTTAAGGTAGGTTAAAATACTGTACTCCTTAAACATATTGGCTGCAAGATCTCCCATTTGGATTTCATGTTCTGGCTTTCTACCAAGGGCACTGTAATTGTGTCATATTGTTGCGGCAGGATTCTCCATTTTATTCATATAGGTGTCCCTGAGGAGAAGCCAACAGAGTAGTGACACCATAACTTGAGACTATAATGGCAGTGAAAAAGAAGATAGCCTAAAAGCCTGACATACAGAGTCTACCCCAAAAGCAGTTATTGTGCGTCTAGTATACTAAGAGCCACCAACAACATGGACATATCGTTTTTTGATTGGCCATTTAAGTTTTGGCTCGCCCTGTTGACACCGAACTTATGTTGTTGGAGCGTTCAGTGTGACATTTCAGTTGCTATCTTTGGGAATTTCTCTAACAGCAGAGAAAGTTGAAGATAATAAGAAACTTTACCAGGTTTGCCTTGTATATTGTCCTACCCTCAGTTTTTCCTCTCATAGCTCCTTTTTATTTCCTGAAATACATTGGGACGTGAGCATTAGTAACACGTTTTAGCTTTGTGTTTCTAAAGTAGGCGGGGATTAAAGCCAAATTCCGGGAAATATTAAAATTCTCCTTTTAAAGTGGAGTTCCACTGTTTTGTAAGTTTATTAAAAGTCACCAGCTACAAAAAGTGTAGCTGCTGACTTTTAATCAACAAACACTCACTTGTCCCACAGTCCAGCGACGTGGCCACCGAAAGCCTCGCTCCTCTTCCCTTCGCCGTCATTACTACTGTGGGCACTCAGCTGTGGCAGCTTGCGGCTTTACAGCCGGGTGCACACGGGGAATGCGCGAGTTTCTCTGCACTCTCCTAGTGGCTAGGCAATCTTCTGGGACCTGGGACGTTTCCCAGAAGATTGCAGAGAGGGAGGGGCCGCCTAGGTGGCGAGAGGGCAGAAGAAGGAAGTACTTGTCAACCTGGTAAACACTCCCCCCAAAAAAATGATATGCCAAATGTGGCATGTAAGGGGGCGAGGCGTGCTTAAAGCAGAAGTTCCACTTTTGGGTGGAACTCCGCTTTAAGCAAATCTCCATCCTCAACTCCCCCTCACCTCCTGCTTACCAGGTTGCAGATTTTGCACAGTTCTGATCCAGCATTGTCCTGCTAAGATCCTCTTCTCTTCATCTACCGCTCTTCTGGGCTTAGCCGACGGGCCTTATGACATGTTGACAGGCCTGCTCCATCCTCATTTTGTGCATGAAATATCCCAGGAGGCATAGGAAGCACAGTGCACATTATTTGCTTATTTGATTATTTGCGAGTATTCTGCATGGGAGGCGGAACCAAACTTTTTTTTTTTCTTTTTTAATAAAAAAAGAAACTAACTCTAGGGGCCCAGTTTTACTTGCCCAATTCTCTGCTATCCCAGTGGATGGTGCTCCCCTGCGCTCTATTGGGGGGGGCTGTATCATCACACCCAATGCATGTAACCTGTTCCTGCACCTGCAGCCTCTCCCTGGTCCCCCTTCTAATTGTGACATTGGTCTGGGGATCTTCTCCCCGCACCCGTTGTCACAATTTGAAAAGAATGTGGCTGTCCGGGGCTCCGCCCAGAGTTCTGTGAATGAATGGACTTCAAGTACAGACAGGCTTTGCGGTTGATGGCTTGTAGTTCTTAATGAACTACCAGGGTGCTTGATTCTTCCTGTTATTCAGTAACTGCCTGCCGATATGAGGTATTGGCAGACAGCTACACTGACAGTCTGCAGGGGCCTGAGATTGCAACCGTGATCTGCTGATCACAGGTGCAATGCTTTACACAGGCTCCTAAAAAAAAAAAATAACAAAAGCTGCAAAAAATGATTATTAATATTATTTTTATATATATATATATATATATATAAATATTATTTTTTTTCTTTAGAAAAGTGAACTTATTCTTAAATAGAATGGACAGGCAGGGCGTAAAGGGGCTCTGTCCAAGTCTGTGCCTTCCTTCCTTCCTTTTTTTTTTTTTTTTTTTTGGCATTTTGTTGTCTCTTACAAAATGATAGCTGCATTTTAAGTACCATTAGAATTAGTCGCACAACTCAACACGCGTTTTTTAGCAATGATCTCACGGTGATTACAGTATTACATAGTTGAGAGCTTGTTTTAATTTTCCAAAGTAAGCCATTTTAGGGTTAAGGCATTTAGTTGTAAATTGCGCCTAGGAATATTTACCTGAGTTTGCTGTAATATTTGCTTGTGTTTTGTTTACAGGGTGCCATATACGGGATGGCACAAACAATACCCGACAGGTCTATGGTGATGGAGATATCCAAAGCCTTCCTGGACTGCCTGTATCTCACTGAAATGCCTTCCAGTGCCAAGCAGATAAACGGTTCACCTGGGCATCAATAACCAGCACTATTTTCTGTGGGCGGTACTCTACAAAACGGTTCCACGGAGCCAACACAGCAGGACGGCACATAGACTGCTTTTTATTACATTTACTTTTGAAGCCTTTTAAGGAACAGGTATTTTTTGATGATCATTTTTGTATGCCCAGTATGCAAGGTACTACTTGTTCCTTATTTTTTCCTAATTCAGGGTAAACATGCGTAATTTATTTAGTGAATAAGTGCTATGTAATAACTGTAGAAAATCATTATTGCACATTTTATTCTTGTATGAGTGCATCTTTGCTCTGTTACTGTGTACAGATCTGACATGCTTCTGTTTTGTCATTCTTCTTGTAGACAAACCACCCTGTTATACGTGTTATAGGCTATTTGAGTTTTGTTTACATTTAGTCTTGTTGAATTAACATTAGGCTGATGGCAGGCAAAGTAGATCTAATCCCATTCATTCAAATTTCATAAAAGCTTTACCATGTTGGTGTAATTTAAAAAGTTAGTTCTAATCTTTTTAGATCTTCAGCTTCTATTAGAATAATACCTGGTAATCCTGCCATTAGGTTTCTTGTTCAGGCACTTCCTGTTATTAGGTAACAATGCTCTCCTTCTGTATCTCAATGCTCTTCAGCATTTTTGCCCCGTTACTTGTGCTTCCACACGGGATTATATGTGACTATGCTGACACTTGTTGCACAGTCTCTTGAACAGACTGGAGAAGATCAGCATCTAATGAGATGGAAAAATTATGCCAAAACAAGAATAAAACAGTATTTTCTAATGTAAAACACCATTTTTCATTATAAAGAGGGATATTATAGTAATATAAATGACATTCAGTTAAGGTTTAGATCTAATTTAAGAAAGCTGGCGCTTAAAATCTAACAAATGTTATAGTTTAATTCCCAGTATACTGAGTGTGCTGGGGAAAATACAAGCTGAAAACTATTCTACATCAACTCTTAGTTGGTTATACACGGCTCAAATTGTGTCTGTTTCTGCTGAATCAGCTGAAATTCAAGTTATGGGTTTCCTATCTGCACCACTTGCTCAACAAGTAAGGAGTAGTGTCTGCTGTGAATGGGCCACAGAGCTCACACTCACACATGCTGCTGAAAACGTTTCCATTGTCAGATACAATGCTGAAAGTTTTTTTGTCTGACATTTGCCCAAGACCCTTCTCACGAGGAGATATTCACAGCCATAGTTCTGGGCTGACTTTGACTACTGCCTTTTGGCTGTCAGTCGACCACTCCTTGATTGCAATGAATGGCGGTTCCATGTCTGGATAACAGCATGTCTGCCCATCAGCTAACAGATAATGCCAGTGCCATGACAATTGGTGTGTTTGGCACAACTCCTCGTTTAAAAAAAAAAAAGGTGTTTGGCTGGGAGCTGACAATGGTTGTCAAAGTGATGCTGAATGCATACTGTTTAATTTACATTGTCTCTTCTATTTCTGTATGTGGATGATGGCACTGTAATTATTTTAATAAAAAAAACCAAAACATCCAAGTACTTTTTTCCTAATCGATATACAGAGGTCACATGACCCAGATCTTTCCCAGTCTGTCTGCAGGGAAACGCAAGCAGGAGGAGCTTCTAGTCCTCTGTCGCTGGTCACATGTTCAAAATAAAAAAACAGCCTTTGGAATACTGAGTAAAAATGAATAATATCATTAAACTGTTTTAAATTGTCATACAAGTTATATATTTGAAATCAAATCTTTATTTTTTGGCAATAACATGGTGTGGGCGTATTTCAGCCAGTCATGGCTGCTTCAGCCTGTGTCTTAGAATAAGAGGGAGGTGAAGCCTCCATCAATCTAAATGTAATATTCCACCCCCATTGTGTTTTAGCTGGTTAGTAGGCATGGAGGAGGGAGGGAGTGGGCTGTCATTTACCACTGTGTATACACCCACATGTGTGACTCTATAGATACATGGGCTGCTCAGATGTGATAGGGAGGAAATGCTCAGCATAGAAAATCATTGAAAGCTAAGCATGTGCAGAGCTGCCAACACTGCTCTTCAGAATCCTCAGCTGAATTGGGGACATGACAGAAGGGGGTTAGAGAACAGCAGATCAAGTTTTTGACAGCAAATGAATCCCATAGTGAGTGAGTATGAACAGCCTGTAATGCACCATTTATTGATCGGTTTTAATCATGTGGTTTTAGTGACACTTTTAAGTGTTTCGATCTTCTTGCCTTGTAAAGCAATGATAATAAAAGCCATATTTATTTAATTTCTCATCAGATTTTAATCAGGTTCTTACATTTGATTTTTAATAATTAACATGTTCCAGTATTGGGGGAAGCCAAATATGTGTAACCTTTTATTTCTGTCAATAATAATCAGGGTAATGATAGGAGGTCATTTTGTGTTCAGTATTTCTAGCTGTAGTAGCTTTTATTACAGGAATAAAGTCATAATGGTGATAACATCTCTATATTCAGGAACCTTTAATTCTTGTTATCAAGTGTTTAAATGCTGGTGAAATCTTACCAGTCCACCAAATAAGAGGTTGTGCAATGAGTGGATGATGGTGCTTTGAGTCATTCACCAGTTTCTTGTATACAGGGATGTCTATAGAGGAATATTCTTGCATGGTTCCTACCCACCTCCTTATGGAGTCTCTCACTTCCTGCTGGAACCAATTGATGGGCACTTCTGTGGCATTTTCTGCGAGGTAGGAAAAGTGATGCTGCAACAGGGAACAATACAGGAGAGAGAGTGCAGCAAACTTACTATCTACGCCCAGAAAGATGGCTGAGAACCAGCCCTCTGACACTTACCCACAATGCATAGAACACAACTCGGACCTTTTATCTTCCAGTTAGTTTCTGCCTGGATGGGAACAACTAATGAAGCTTCAGCCTCTAAACAAACATCACTTTGTTCCCTATACAGTTTGATGAATACAATGTTTTTTGTAAGGTAACATTCTATAAAATGGCCACATTTCAGCTAATCCAGTGCAGGTAAGTTGTATCTCCACTTCAAGCATATGGCTACTTTAGAAGGAGATTTATGACATTGTTTGTCTTGCCTGCTATTCATTTGTTATCACACTCCTGGTCTAAAATATGTCTAGGCTGTGTATCCAAGTCCTCCCCCAGTGCCTGAAACATGACTATTAACAGCTGGTCTGTAGTCTAATCATACACTGCAGGTTGGACTTGTCAGTCACTCCTGCTTTCTTTATCATTTCATCTAACTGATAACTGCAGTTGCACATAGTCTATATACTGTTTTGACATATAACAATGTACAGGATTAGGGCAATTGCTCAGCACATACCTCAGAAAATCTGGCTTGTGGGGGTTCTTTTCATTGATAAAGAAGGAAGTGGCTTTGCATATTTCCTTACATCTATCTTCCTCCAGCATACACAGAGAGATGTATACACAGCACATCGCTGACCTCACCTCCCCGTATTCAGCTGTACTCTGGGATCTGGCAGCGTTAAGGAGCTGAGAGCCACTTTCTGGTTGCTAAACTGGTCTGATTTTGAACAATTGCCGCTAAATTGGTCAGAATTTGAGCTGTGGGTCTCCTGGTCAGCACCACCTGGTTCAACAAAACTCAAATGAGTAATCAAAGTAACCAAGTGGAAAATTGTTGGCTGAGCAGTGGCTGCGTACATACCGATGCATTCACTGTTTGGGTAGTCGGGCAACTGTGGGAGCTGCAGCTGCTTGAACACAATAGCTGGCAGCGCAGAATAGAGGAATCTGTTGATCTTCTCTGTTGATTTTCCTCCATCTGTGTATGGCCAGCTTAAGGCAGAAGATGCTTCAGGCTGTCCCGTTCTAAATTAGAATTTCTGCTTTATGAGATTATTATTATTATTATACGAGATTTATATAGCGCCAACAGTTTAGGCAGCGCTTTACAATGTATAAGGTATGAGATATGCCCGCTCCTAATGCAGTACACACACTTCACATGATAATGTAACAAAATGTGTTGCTTTAATGCAGTTATCCTTCAGGTGACCAATTTCAGGCACCCCTGCTTTATACTTTGTTTGATCTCCTGTACACTGAAAAAACGACCACTGAAATGGGCATTTTGTACCTAGTTATTAGTGAAGTTTAGACTATTGCCTATTATTTCTTTTTGTACCTACTTATATCACTGGAAACTTACAGAAGAGCGGGTACATTCCTCCTTCCAGTATAAACAGACTGGCATTATTTGTTGCCCGGGAGCCCCAGGTGCTGCAGACAGCCGCCTGTAGAAGAACGATTGTAGGTGGTTGTACACAGATGTGTACCACTACTTGCATAAAGTGACACATGCGTTCAGACATGAGTCCCTGAATGCAGACTGTTTGGGACTTGAATCTGTCCACATCCACCAATTTATGCGGCACCAAGGTCTCCTGGGCACCAAAATGTGCCAGTTTTAATTTTGTGGGAAGGAATGTTCCGTTGTGCATGAGACCCCCAAGGTGGTTTTTTACTTTCTGTAAAAGAATAGACTCCTTCCAGTTTTAAATGTTTGTTTTCTCCGCTTTCTCGATGACAGGTCCATGTCCTCTCCGCTTATGCAGAGCGGACACAGCCTGCTTTTCTGTATGGGCAGCTGGAAGTAAACGAACCGCCTGTCCATTTACATCCGACTGTCCTCTGATCCAATCTGCCAGATGAATGGGAAATGGATCCTCCATCCATCTGTTTTTAGCAGACCGGATCGGATGTTGGCAGGTGTCAGCAGTCACATGCCCCTTGACACTTGATGCTACATAGAGGGCAATAGATGGTCTGCCTAAAAAACTGACAGGCAGACCCGGTCAGTAACCCAACCCCGCCCCCCCCCACGTGAAAGGCGCCTTATACCACATACACGGTCGGACTTTTCGTCTACAAAAGTCAGACGGACGCCGACGGACTAAAGCTGGCTGACTATCCGATCGTGTGTGGGCTTCCCCGGACTTTCAGCGGACTTTTCCAGCCTCAAATCTGAAGGACTTTAGATTTGAAACATGCTTCAAATCTTTACGTCGTACCTATGCCGGACCCAGAAATCTGCTCGTCTGTGTGCTAGTCCGACGCACAAAAACCCACGCTAGGGCAGCTATTGGCTACTGGCTATCAACTTCCTTATTTTAGTCCGGTGTACGTCATCACGTACGAATGCGTCGGACTTTTGTGTGATCGTATGTAGGCAAGTCCGTTCGTCGAAAGTCTGTCGGACAGGCTGTCGGACTTTTGTAGACGAAAAGTCCGACCGTGTGTACGCGGCATAACTCTTTTTTTTTTTTGTTCATTGGAAGGCATAGTTCTGCTTCAGACGGTCACCAACTGTGGTATATCGCCACCTGGTGGTTATCTGAAGCAGAGCTGTGTCTTCCAATGAACGCATAGAAAAGGATTATATGGGTACAAAAGTTCTGTTTTTTGTATAGAGAATAAAACTCCCTACCAATGCATGCTAATGTTCAAAATCTGTGACTATAGTGTCCATTTATGAAGCCATAATAACCACTAATAAAAATAAAAGCATTTTCTCCTGCCTGCTGGAAAGTACCATTGATGCTCACATATTCTAGGCACTGGTAATTTATTAACAGTTCATCAGAATTCGATACAGGCATGCATTGAAGACCATCACTAGGTGTTAGCAAGTGCACTTAATATCCTTCTATGCGGTGGTCAGTGTTTTTAACGTCCTGTTTTGTTTTTTTTTTCCAACTTTTTTTTTTTAATAGGTTTTTATTTTATGATGGACTAATCTAGTATAGTTGTGTTTTTTTTTTTATATCCAGTCACTGTAAATATTCAACAAACTTACCTTCTATGACTGTATGTCCTTGAGATTGTTCGAAACAATTGAATTCCCAACTACAGCCAAAGTGTTTTAGTTTGGATGGGTTGAGAGATTCTGTTCTGGGAAGTATGGGAAATCTCTCCTAAAGGGATACAGAGGGGGCAGGGTAGGGAACAGGAATCCCTTGCTGTTTGAGAGGTAATGGTAATCACTTCCTGTATGTAGATAGAGAAGAAGTGAGGAGAAATCTCCCCAGTGGGGACGCAGAAAGCAATAAAAACCCAACAAAGGTTCTAACCTTTCCCTACACTATCCAAAAGAAAAAAAGATCATTGTTGTGGCAGTAGTTTGGATCGAAGTAGATAATGCTTTTAGCAATGATACGCATCATTCTTAAAAATGTTAGCACCTTCATACAACAGTTCATATGGAGTGAAGCAACTGCAAGTGACCTTGGACAGGTTGAAAATAGTTAAGCATTCAACATTCCTATTTTGTGACTGCAGTGATCACCTGTCTTATGCTTCCATCTCAAGGATTTTTACCTTTTATACATTCTATGGATGAATGTAATAAACCTGTGTGCAGCTCCCCCAATACTTACCTGCGCCGCATCTTGACCCAGAGATGTGCATGAGAGCCTCGCTCTCTCCCTCCTCATTGGCTCTCGCTACTGTCAATCACAGGCACTAAGCCAATGAGGAGAGAGCTGGGGGTGTGTCTGAGCTGCGCTCCGTGTGTGAATGGACACATGGCACTTGGCAGGAGGTAGGGGCCTGGAACACTGGCAAGGGACACAAGGAGGAACAGGGCTGCTCTGTGCAGAACTACTGCACAGGGCAGTAAATAGAACATGTTGTTTAAAAAAAATAAATAAATACCAAACCTTTTAATATCACTTTAAAACCACTATATGGATGGAAATAAATTCTTCGGAGGGTCTGATCCTCCATAAATGATTGAATACTGGCTGTATAGTTATTCTCAGATGGGACAAAGCTGCCATCAATATGTGTTTTGTCCATATATGTTTACCTACCACCTCAACTAAGAGCTGTGGCCAGCAATTTATAATGTATCATCATGGAAAAACTTCCACTAAGGTTATGCTGGCTAGAAGGGGCATTTTGTACTGCAAACCTGTCTGTTTCATCCATTCTATGGGGTTCATTAACTAAAACTGGAGCACTCAGAATCTGGTGCAGCTGTGCATGGTAGCCAATCAGCTTCTAAGGCCGGCCAGACACGGTTTGAATGTCGGCTGGTTCAGCAGGAACGGGCTGAGATTCGAATCGTTATGGGGCAGGCTGAATGTACCAAGTTGATTGGGTATAACCAGCCTACCAGATTCTATTTTGATTATGGTTAGCAGCTGCTATCAATAATCATTGTCCTCCCTGGGCGGGGACGCCCCCTGTGCCAGGAGAAGACAATTGCTGATTCCCCCTGTCAGCACTGGAGGAATGGTGCAAATTTCTTTCCTGCAACCTGTGCACCATGTATGGCCAGCCTAACTTTAGCTTGTTGGCTTTGGAAATATAACCTGGAAGCCGATTGGTTTCTATGCACATCTGCACCAGATTTTCACACTTCAGTTTTTGTAAATAACCCCAATGTATGTCTTCCCCCCCCCCTTTAGATCGATTTATTACAATTGTTTGCTACTGAATTCCAGTTTGCATTTATTGTAGGTGTATATTGTTCCTGAGCTAAAACAGCAAACAGACACTGTAATGGATGTTTATAGCCAATGTAAGGGATTTTCTTTTCTTTTTAGAAAGTGCCATTTCAGGGATTATTCTTTTCGCAGCACAAATAAACATACCTGTCCATGTACTTGTACTGTTAACCTGTCACATGTGCACAAAAGTCATGTATAGTCCCATTCTTGCAATAGACCATGTATATTATGGAGTCAGCAAAACTACTTACACCTGAACTAAATAAAGTGCCTTGTATCACCTTTGTAGGTGGCTGATAATTGTATTGTAATGTGATCCTGGAATAAAGTCTCAAATTACTACTTTACAGTTGTGACTTGTTTTTTCTTTGTTAAATGGATGAATTTAATATAGGGAAAGTAGATGTTTGCGGGGGGGGGGGATTGGACCACTGAAGAGCCAAACCGCTGCTTTGTGTGAGAGAGCTGCCATTCATCTGTCCAATGTGCTGCCAGCACAGGGTACTTTTACACTTTTATTACTGTATATACAGCCTGGTAGCATTATAGTAATTTACCAAGGACTTTCACCCCCTTCCTGCCCAGGCCAATTTTCAGGGCTTTAACATTTTGAATGACAATTGTGCGGTCATGCAATACTGTACCTAAATGAAATTTATCTTTTTTCACACAAATAGAGCTTTCTTTTGGTGGTATTTGATCATCTATGCGTATTTTTATTTTTTGCGCTATAAACCAAAAAAGCGACAATTTTGAAAACTATATTTTTTACTTTTTGCTTTAATAACTATCCCCAATTTTTAAAATAAAATTTGCAATAAGCGTATATTGATTGGTTTGCGCAAAAGTTATAGCGCCTACAAAATAGGTTATTGATTTATGTCATTTTTATTATTCAAATTTTTTTTTTTTTACCAATGATGGCGGTGATCTGTGATTTTTATCGTGACTGCAACATTGCGACGGACAGATCAGACGCTTTTTTTTTAAACCATTGACATTTATACAGCGATCAGTGCTATAAATAGCCACTGATTTAATGTGTAAATGTCACTGGCAGGGAAGGGGTTAACACTAGGGGGTGATCAAGGGGTTAAATGTGTTCCCTGACTGTGTGTTCTAACTGTTGGGGGATGGGACTGATTGGAGGAGGAGACCAATTGGTGTTCCTATATACTAGGAACACACTATCTGTCTCCTCTCCCCTGACAGGATGTGGATCTATGTGTTTACACACAGATCCACATTCCTACTCTGTCATAAGCGATCGCGGGTGCCCGGCAGACATTGCGGCCGCCGGGCACGAGCATCGGCTACTTGGCGGCGTGCACGCCCCCCTATGCCGGAGGGAAGCTTAGGAAGTCATATGACGCCCGCCTGGGATGTGAGATCCCCTCTGCAGACTTCATTTGACTATGGACGGGATGGGAAGTGGTAATACAGCTACAAAATTACACTTTTTTCCCCCTTTTTTTTTTAGTCATGTCCACGCATGGTTTACTAGATGCCATCAGCTTTAAGTATGTAAATGTCAGCTTGAGCCATTGAGCTCTGTAAACAAACTTTTTTCTAAAACCAAATGCATTAAGAGTACCTCTATATTCCCTTTTTTCTTTGTATGGCATTTTACTGTCGATAGTTTCAGTCGGTGACAGTGGGGCTAATTTACTAAAGGATATGGGAATACACACAAATTATTGTGTAGACATTTTCATTTAAATTATCCAATCGTGTGCAGATGCAATAAACAGGGATTTTCTTTTCACTTGATTGGATAATTGAAGTGAAATACACATTTTACTGCGTGAGCGTTCTCAAATAATTTAGTAAATCGGCCACAGAGTGCCTGAAGGGGAACAGTGTCTGCAGTGCACTCTGTAGAAAAGTAATACATCCATCTCCTCTTCCCTTCACTGAATGAATGACGAGGAGGCTGATTGGCTCCTAGCCAGAGGGTGATCAATCGAAAGAGAATCGGGCAGGCTGGTTGTACTGTGGCTGTCGATTGTTTGATCAACGTGGTACAATTAGCCCGCCCATGAATGGTTCAAACCCAGCCGAGATTTGAACTGTGTATGGCCAGCCTTACACCTGGAAGGTTGTTATTTTATGTTCCAGGGCAATGTTTTGCAGTGGCTTAGTGGTTGCACTCCTGCCTTGCAGCACTGTAGTCATTGGTTCAAATCCCAGAATGAAATCAATTTTCACATTACATTGGATAAAAACAAGGGCATAATTTATTCTAAAAAAAAAAAATGTCTAATACTGTTGATGGATTCTAACATTTAACTACTGTAAGAAATTATTACAAAGGAGGAATTGAGTACAAGAAGGATTTAGAGCAAAGACAGGAGGCCGACGGCAGAGTTTCTTCCCTCGCTTGATTCTTTTCTTTGAATTACTTGGAGAAGGCTTACAGCTGAAGGTTCAGCAAACAAATGACCATTCCGATCATTCACATCACCAATAAAATAGATTAGTTTATTATCTGGAGATCTGACTGCATGGCAATGCTGCCACCTACTGTTAGGACAGGGTATTGGCCACCTGTTCAATAAAGCTGGCCAGATTGATGTCTCTTTCTGATAAACCACCACATTCATGAGTGCTCAAAGTGATATGAACCTACAAACAAAACATATTGGACACGTTATTAATATACTAAAATTTACTGTCCATTTGCATGTATTAATAATGAAGCAAACATACTACACAGTATCCTATTACATCAGCAATAGCTTTCCTATATAGACAGTAAGTATTTGATTGACTGATCCTGGGTACAGCACTGCAGGCAAATGTCTGTTGGAAGAAGGTACATGCTTATCTGTCACATTCATAATTTAGCCCTCGTTCACACTGAAGGCGGGTTTGAAATCATGCGAGTTCAGCTGAATTCGGGGGGCGATTTGAAAAACATTTGTGGGGGTTCATGCACAAATGTTTATTGAAATCGTTCCTGCCAATGTGATTGGGGGCTAAAGGTTACAGTGCAGATCTCACTGAATGCAAAATTGTGAAAGTTATCACATGCATTTACATAAAGATGAGATTAAAGTGCTTGTAAACCCTCCCCAACTACCCAGTGCAGGGACTATCCTCAGGCGATACAGACAGGAAATAAATCCTCCTACATATGTTGTACCTGTTTATCTACTCTTCTCTACATCTGTTCAAAGGACTGAATTCATAAGCTTGTCTGAGTGGTCAGGAAAAAAGGGGGGGGGGGCAGGGAGAGTTGAAGTTCCACTCTGCAGAGGTCTGAGAGCTTATTGGAGGGAAGAGACACACCCCCCTGCACACAGAAACAGAGCTGAGACTGTCAGCTGGAGCTTCCTCCTCTGCCACCATTTTTTTCTTGGTGTCCAGAAATCTTGTCAGAAGTGATATATGTTGATAGAGGAATGAAGCAACAGGCAGAAATGATACTTGGTGCTTTGGACTGAGACAAGCACACACTATAGAGGGCTGTGCTTTGTTCATATTTCATGTGTGGGGTTTACAACCACTTTAAATATTGATTCCTGGAAGGAAAACTGTACTGTTAACAGAAGCCTTCAATATATTGTCGGTCCTGGTTACTCAAGGGTGCATTCATACAAACTGGAGACCAGAACGGTTAACTTATTACTTGCTCACACCTTTGCATCTGCATTTTCATGTGTTTTTTCTTGTGCTGCCATTGAAGTCTGGGAGCTGCATTGATGGACTAAAAAAAAGCACGGGTAGTATTTATCCTGACACATGGCAGAGCAAAGGTGTGAATGGGCTGCATAGCAGACAATGGCAATTCTTTTGTGTTGCATTAACAAACATTGGGCAATGCATGCTAAATCTCACAGGTGACAACAGGACCTTACAACATAGCTAAATGTATTTATTACGATGCAAGAGGTGAAATCAGGTGTTTCTGCTGCTAAATCACTGGTAATAATTGCAGTAAAGTTGCTGCTGTACTTGAATTGAACATATAGGAAATAGGTAAAGAGTTCAGTTATATGGAGTGAGATCCTGAAACGCTGTACCCTGCAACCTTTTTATTATCCAAACAATGAAGATTAGACAGGATAAATATGCACAGAAATACAATAAATTATCTAAACCCAAGAACAAAAATGGAAGTGTGCTAGGGTGTGCTTTGGGAAGGAAGAGGAATTGTGCTGGGGGGGGGGGGTCAAACTTCAAATCTGCCCCCCTTCTACTTCTGGCACTGGTTCTAACCCAAACCAAAGCCCCCCCAAAAATCACTCCTAGCAGCATAGATGTTATGTTACCTGTCAATGCACCCCCCTCCCCTGCAATATTTCTGTTCTTACAGTACCTTAGCCGTAGCAGTACCTTAGCAGATACTGTAGCGTGGTGTCCCTCTTCCTCCTCCTTGGCTCTTCCTCCCTGTTTGTGTACTTGAAACGTCAGAGCCGAGGAGAAGATGGCTATAGTCCGGTCTGCAGTGAGTGCAGCCAGCGGGGAGAGGTGTGATTGTAGCGTGCGGGACGATCGGATCCCAGGCACCCTCTCCGCCTCACTCTCTCCTCCCCCACTCTGCTTGCACATCACGTGCAGCTGGGGGGTTCCCAGAAGGGAAGGAGGGAGCTGCGGTGCCGGTACTAGTCTGAGCCTGGTGTCACAATCTGGCTGGTGTCACTCGGGTGTGGGCCACACCCCCCGCACCCCCTGCCTGCCCCCCCCCCAGCCACAACACTGAGTGTGTTAAAACTACAGAACACATCCCACTTCTCATCTCTGTAACATAACCAGTAGAAGAAGCTAAGAGCCCAATACGTTTTATAGCAGGCAAGTGTTTTGATATAACAGAGCAAATGGGAACTAATAAGAGAAATTCGTTGTTAGTCCTGTGTTAAAATATATGTAAATCCTAACAAACATACTAGGGCAGCACCAGGGGCGGACTGACAACTCATGGGGGCTCTGGGCAATAGGAGATTATGGGGGCCCTGTCCACACTCAAGCCACGCCCAAAGCCCCATTACAAATTGCAGCTCAGCAATTTAAAGAGGCATTTAAATACCGTATTTATCGGCGTATAACACACACTTTTTTCCCCTTAAAATCAGGGGAAAATCGTGGGTGCGTGTTATACACCGATCCCTGCTGTCTCTGAGGGAAGAGGAGCGAGCGCCACTGAATTACATAGAGCCGCGATCTCCTGTGTAACCGGAGCTCCATCACTTACAGCCACGCCTCCTGGCCCCTCTTTGGGCCACTGTGCTGTCTATCATATGAGCATGGCCAGGAGGCGTGGCTGTGAGTGATGGAGCGCCGGGTACACAGGAGATCGTGGCTCTATGTAATTCAGTGGCGCTCGCGCCTCCTCTTCCCTCGGAGACAGCAGGGATAATCCAACACTGGCGAGGCTGCAATAATGGGAAAGGTGAGGCTGCAGATGGGCACTGAACAGGCTGCATTGTTGGTCAATTTATAGGCTGCAGATGGGCACTGAACAGGCTGCAATGATGGGAAAGGTGAGGCTGCAGATGGGCACTGAACAGGCTGCAATGATGGGAAAGGTGAGGCTGCAGATGGGCACTGAGCGGGGTGTATTGATGAGCTGTGACCCTAATTTTTCTTTAAAGTTCTTTATTTAAAATGTAAGTTTTTTTTCCTTAAACTTCCCTCCTAAATTTGCGGTGCGTGTTATACATTGATAAATACGGTATCTACTGCAGCATAGCCTGCATGGAAGTTCATGGCTTCTTTCCCTAGAAGGCACTGAGCAATTCCAGGTTTAAAGATGGCTGCCACATGGTGGACATCTTTACGTCGCACCCAGAGGCATTTTTTTAAAGGCAGTGGGCCTTTTTTTTTTTTCTTACTGACAAACCATGGAAATCTACTGACAGCACTTTTTTTTACTGAAAACCTGAAATATGACAAACACCTTTTATAAATTAAGAGGGGGGTCAGAGAGTGGGAGGTGGGGGGAGAGCGAGAGAGGAGAGGGCTCCCTACCCCCCCCATCCTGTACCAGGAGACAACCCCCCTCGCAATTCCACCAGGAGATCCCCCCCCTCCCCCCAAAAAAAAGATTACACAGATTACAGTATAATTTCTATCAGCAGGGTTCCCTGAGCACTACATCACCTGTAGTGAAGGAGTCAGTGTTCAGTCATGTCACCTAATAGTATAGACTCCTCTCACCTTCCCACTGCTCCCCCGGCTCCATCACCAGCACCTGCTGATTGCCAGTCACGTGATCTGGGACCTGTCCCACTAGTCCCTCATCAGAAGCTGTGACTGACAGCTGTGGGAACTGGGAGCGTGCCCTCAGCATACATCCTCAAGCTGCTGTGGATGTGTATGTGTGGCAACGGTGCATTTTCAGTTTGCAGAAACACACTACAGTCCATTTAACATGGTTTCCTATGGGTCATGGTCACATCTGTGCATTTTACGGAAAGGGCCAGGGACTTTTTTCTGGTTTTTGGTTCCATAGACTTCAATGAAAAGCGTGTATTGAAAAACGCAAACCGCAACCTGCATAGGTGTGAACCAAGACCACTTTTCTTGCGTTATGCAGATGACAAGAGGTTAACGTTGAATACTTGCATTGGGTTGAAACATATTTTTTTAATACATTTGTGTTGACTGCTTTACCTTGTTATAGACATTAAACCATTCCGGATGGTGATCTAATTTTTCAGCCTGTAGTGCTATCCGGGTCATAAATCCAAAGGCCTGCAATGAAATAAAAGGAATTGTACATTGGGGCATACAGTATTAAGTCAAGCTGTACAATGAAAACCACAGCCAAATTAGAGATCTTTTATCTAAGCTAACTATCAAGACATCAAATGGCTGGTGTCATAGCTGATCTCATAAGCAGCACCATGGCAATTGCAGATCCAGAGGCTAATATGGCAGCTTCTTGGCTGTAAAGGATAGGAGGGTTTAGTTCCACTTTAACACAATCTACTGGAACATATCCATAACTGAAGTCAGCGACTTCCTCCTTTTTACGATGTAAAGCTGGCTATACACTCAAAGCATTTTCTTCTAAGCTTCTGTTTTAAGAACATTTGATTTCCTGATGGTTAGGGGGGTTCAATCGATGTTCATTTTTGACCGCAGTGACCAGAAAATTTGAAGGAGCAGGATGGGTGATTCTGAAGCAGCAATTCTTCGCTGCTACAAATCGATACTGCCAGTGATTAATTGATTTGTAGCTAGTAATGTAATCGCTATAGTAGCTAGAGATTTTGTGGCAGTTACAGGTCAAACTCGTGCTAAATCATATAATCAGTGATCGCAAATTGTACCTAAGCCCCAGAGGTGAATGAAGAGTGATCGTTGATGGCAAGCTTGTCACAGACATAAAGAGCTGCACAAACTCACCGTATATATAAATAGCCCTTAGAGCCCACTTATACTAGCGAGCCACGCTGAACGCACAGCCGTTGACATATTACACATTCTACTTTTTTCACACAACTGTATTGAAATGTCACGTACGGAGTTCTATTCACTGCAAAGGTATTGTGATGTGGTGGTTTGCTCTACAATCCGCTGCACTAAAAAAAACACACACATCTATGAATGAAGGATGGGGCAGATGAAGGAAAGGCCCACCCCCTCTATTCATAGATGGTGTTTCATTCATGGAAGCTGTAGTACCGCCTTCTCTGAATTGAGCATCTGGGTGGAAAGGATGGGTATAGTTGGACACTCCTAATAAATGCCTATTACAGCCCATTAGGGGAGGGGGTGAGATGGGCAGTAATAGCTGGCAGTGTCTTAGGCTGGCCATATTTTATACAATTTTCTTGTACAACTCTCCTTTTAGATTTACAGAAACCATATAATATGAGGTCAAACCTAAACACTCTCAGTTTGTATGCAATCAGGCAGGTTCTTGCCCTACACAGTTGAAGGTAAATCTAAAGAAAATTGAATAAAAAATGTTTTATGGTGTATGGCCAGCTTTAGCAACAAATTATGAAAAAAGGGTAATTGGTAATTCAGCACTCAATGTAAAAAACTATCAAAAAGTGACAATTCTCACCAATTTAGATAGTTGTACTTACTGCAATTCACATAATAATACAAAACTGGTAAACAGGGAAAAGAAGTTCTTTGCTCTATCTTCCAAAGTGCATATATTTGCCTTCAAATTCATAAGTGAATCCAATAAGAAATTATAAATTAACCTATTTATTTGATCATTTTTTTATTGGACTTTATTAATTTTGCAGTGTCTTAGCAACATCCTAGCAACAAGGCAGGATGGGGGAGGCCATCTTTGTGAGTTTATCAGTCAGGCTTTGGGGAGGTATGTAAATGACCTACATCTAAAGCAAAGGAATCATTCAACTTTAGCCAAAGATACACAGTTTATTTTTTATCTACTGGCACCACTTACCTGCCTAGGTAGTTTTCTAGTAAAGGTAAACTAACCCCTTAAAACCAAACATGTACTGGGGTGTTCTTCATTTAGTCTTCTATCTTTCGGATTTTAATGCTAGTTTAGTGATGGACATGTGTCTGGGAAGACATCTATGGCCAGTTTTGTGAATAAAGGGGGTTGTTTACGAAAGGCTATTCCGCTTTGCATTACAAATGCACTTGGAAGTGCAGTCGCTGTAGATCTGAGGGGGACATGCAAGGAAAATAAGAAACAGCATTTTAGCTTGCACATGATTGGATGATAAAATCGGCAGAGCTTCCCCTCATTTCAGATCTTCCCCTCAGATCTACAACGACTGCACTTTCAGTGCACTTGTAGTGCAAAGTGGATTTGCCTTTCGTAAATAACCCCCAAAGTGTCTTATGCTAAAGAGCAAATTTACCACTTGTTAGCAGTAATCCAATTTTCAGCACATTGAAGTCCAATGGATTTAAATGAAGCGACTACCAGCAAAGGATAACATCACTCAGCAGTGTGACATTAAAAATTAACTTGCAGACTATTCGTTAGGTTGATCTCAGAATATTAAATACGTGTCTTGCTCACCCGATTAAAATCCTTGAAATGGAATTCTTTGTAAATAGCATCTCGGCCATCCAGCTCATTCCATCCAACTGCCCTGAGGTTAGGTAAGAGCTGATCTCGTTCTTCCCCGCTGAGTCTGTGAGCCTTTCCAGCCTGTTAGCATAACAGAGATACATGTATAAAATAAATGCAAAGTGTCATTTGCTAGAACTTACAGATGCTTATATCTCTTCTAGGGCCCAATCATACCTACGTTTTTCAGCAAAATGCTCAAGGGCACTGTTTTATATGCAGCACCATTTATTTTCAATTGCACGTCAATGTACTGTATGGGGACTTAACTGTGGTATTCACCCTTCTACTGTACTCCAGCAGAGCCTTTTTCAACCTTTTTATCCCTGATGAACCTTTGAAAAAACGTATAGGGTACCCCGTGCTACAATGGATAATACCTACAGTCCATGGTACATTAGTGTGATCAATAAGTTGGAGAGAGTTTTATATAAAATAATAAGTAATATGGCATACCTTGCATATTTGAAACCCAGAGCTGATAACTTTGTTATCAACCCCCATAAAAAATATTTTTAGTAATATTTTTGAAATGCATAACTGCAGAAAAAACAGGCAGTCAGCATAAACTATGTTGTCCTCAAACATTAGCGGTCAGTGTAGACGTGTCCCCTTACATTGGTGTTTAGTGGAAAATTGCCCCCTTACCTTGGTGGTTAATGTACATGGGAGATCACTCCACAATTACTCACTGTTCAAGGAACCCTTAACAACATCAAGAGGAACAATAAGGTTCAAAGCATCCTTGGTTGAGCAATACTGTTCCAACACAATCCAAAATAAAAAAAAAAATGCGAGAATAATGCCTAGTCCACACAATGAGAAAATCGGAGGAAAAATACCGCTTTTGGAGTGATTGTCCAATAATCTGATCAGAAGTACACCACTTTTGAGAGCCGATCACAACAGTTCATGAGAAATTATCCGAAGGGACAAGCACAACACTTTTTTACTTATGATAAGAGAGTGAATGATTTTTGTATAATCCGTACAGAATTCGTCCGTACAAAATTGAGTGAGCAAGAGCGCGCATGCTCGGAAACTAAAGAATACATTACAATACAATATCGCGAGAAGTTGTATTCTGTCGTACAAGCATTTTCGTAATTCTAGTAACTTATTCGTTTTCCATACAAAACTAGCATGCCAAAAAAAAAGACGATCATCTATCTGATATTCTCATCGTGTATATGAGGCTTAAGCATTAAAAAAAAAACACACACACACACAGCAATAGTAACTGCCAATTTGTATTTGTAATTCCTAAAAATGTTCTATACTTTTCTTTTAAGTAACTTTGTCCTCCTAATATACCAAATGTTTTGATGCCCTGATATAGGATATGAGACCATCTCTTATTTATTAAATTTCAGAACCATACCGATATAGGAGACCATCTCTTATTAATCTCCATGGTGTGTTGTGAACATGATTAATGTAAACAGAAAAAAAGCGATATCGCATGCATTGCTTATTTCACCGTGTGACAGGGGATGTCTTGTAACTTAGCAACCAGATGAAAAAATAAATATTGCTCAGTTAACGATAGGGAAAAAAAGTGTAATAACAAAGCTGTATCGTTAGAATGAAATAAAATAATCCACAAAAAGGCCTCCAAGGAGAAGAATGTTTGTAATGGAAATCAATGAAAACTAGCACCGAACACGCCTGAAGACTAGCTACTACTCTATTTCCATCCATATAATGAGGCCATCATGGCTGATTCACTTGCTCAGTAAGAAAACGTATATTCATGCGCGAGCTATCACAACTAGATGTTTTTTATTGGATGTATTTAAAAGCCCTCACAAAAGGTACACATTTCTTCTCCTGGCGATTGGAGAGCAGGTCGTTCTGTCAACCAAAGGGTTGCTGCAGATGTCCTTAGATCAAGGTTTTTCCTCTCTTTGGCAAGATTTATGACCACATCAATGGTTAGTTGCTGGTTCCTTAGGTTTTCATCTATGTGCTTTAGCCATATTTTTGCGGTGCTACTCACTGAACCCTCCAGTGGGCAAGTCGCTCTTGCCATTGGAGGTTATATGGCAGCCAACTGAATTCTGCAAAGTGACCAAACCATAGGAATCTGTGTTTTTGTATATGTTGTTCAAATGAAGGTTGATGGTGCCCCTGGATCTTGTGTGTTTCCACCCTTGGGATTAGTGGCAATATGTGTGGCCTCATCAATGGTCAATGGCTGGTTCCTTAGGTCTTCCTCGATGCACTTTAGCCACATTTTCTTTGGTGGTGCTCACTGAACTTTGCAGTGGACAGGTCACTCTTGCCAGGGAGTTTATACATTAAAGGGCAACCAACTGGTGTTCATTCTGAAAATGTGACCAAATCATACCAGTCTGCATTTTTGGATTTGTTCTTTGACTGAGGGTAGATGGGTGCAAATTGTCTGAGCTGTCTCATTCTGATGACAATTATGAAGACATCCAAAATCTGTCTCCGGCATTGCATTTGGAAGGCACACATATACATCAGAAGAACATATGGGATGGGGTAGGCTGTAGGTGTTATTGTCCCCCTGAGATAAGTTTGCCTGGGGGTGTGCTTAGTATGTAGACATAATGGTAATATGTAATTTCCCTACAAAAATCATTCAGCAATCAGACTGTGAACATGTGACCATCCATCATCCTATATCATAGGAGTTCATGGAGCTATGCTGGAGGCCAGCTGAATATATACATTTAATGTATATACATAGCGGTCATAGACAGCTGTCTATAGGGCTGCCCTATAAAATTAATAATCCGTGTGCAGGCCAATGCCTAGGACACCACGGTAAAAAGTGACATTGGTTCAGTAATTTATATTCTATCTTTGCCAATGGGAGTTCTAACAAAGGGTCTGTTGCTTTGTTCCCATCTGTGTCTCCTCTGCAAGTTGTGTTGTCAACTTTGCCTGATTATCTTCTACTTAGACCTTTGAGGCATAGAAAGCACATTGTAAGGCCTATCATACACTAGATAGTACTAGGGCCAAAATAATGAGTGGTATGCACTTATGTTAAATGAAAGGAATGAATTAATGTGAAATTTGAAATATATCTGCATTTCTAGTATACAGCATTACCATAAATTAAGGACCCCCGTATGAAGTTTCTGTCCTCTGCAGATCACTTTAATTCTTTCCTTATGCATAGACGTGGAATATTTTGGGCTTGTCCTTTGAAGATAAACAGCACAAACCAAGTACTGACGACTTCATTGTAAACATGTAAATTCCAGGCTCCCTGGGGTATCTAGATGTGTAATTTGCTGTACATATTCATAAAATACAACTGCTGCATATGCTCCCTGTACATTTGTGACTATTGCTTAAATTGTATGTATAGCCAACAACTTGTTATTTAGTTCAGAACAGTAAAGGGTTATAAGAAATCATTTTATTTTTTTCTGATTCTGTCCTTTTGGGGAAAATTCCCTTCATTTCCTATATTTCCTATGGCGATGCAACAGGATATTAGAAAAATCCCACCAAGTTGCAGTCTCCTCTTGGACCAATAATTCTCAGCCAGGGTTCCATGTAACCCTGGGGTTTTTCCAGAGGTTGTCAGGGGATCCTTGGGTTAAGGACCAGTTGACCCCCATTTGATAGTGCCTGCACAAATCCAAGGCCAACGCCACTTGACATTGCCATCTGCAGGACCCCAATAAACTTTTTAGCTGTTTATAAGGGGGGCATTCCTTCCACTGGCCAACAATATAAAGGGTATTTTACCTCAACATTTGGCACAGGTGCCATTTACAGAACACTTTGCATTTTCTCAATGAATGCAAAGCGGACTGAGATTGGATGAGGTGGGACAATGACATCATGATCTCCACCGCTTGGCACAGGACCCAAAAGCTAGTGGCAGTCACTGTGCTAGAGGCACCTACTACTAACTTCCACCTACCACAAGGATTGGCCAGGTATGGCACATGCGTGCGTATTCAAGCTGAACTAATGTACCTATGCAAAAATATTCATACGCAATCTTCTGCTTTAAAGCCAACAAACGGTTTACCCATTAGGGCAAATAAACAGGTTTGTTTTCATTTCCCCCATTTCTCAGGAGCAGGTACTTACCTTTCCTTCACTTCCCCATAGCTCTATTCAGCACTGGGAGCTGAAGGAACACTCTGCACTTTCAGATATGGGATATTTATATGGCCTGGTACTGCCAATGCGCGGAGTCCATAGCCTTGTGTAAGTTATGACTCTGGAGACTTATAGCTCATGTAGGGCTTTGCCTTCCCTACTGGATGCTAATAGAGAAGTGGGGGGGGGGATGAAAGGTAAGTAAATGAATGCTAATGAGGTGGTTTGCATTAAAGTGAACCTGCTGCTTTGCCCTTCATGGGGAGTCTTTTTTTTCATCATGCTGAAAGGCTAGCCCTGAGCATCATCGGCCATCCTTGTTAGTCTGTGCATATCCTAAACCACACAAAAAAGGAGCAAATTTAAGAAGGTGAATGGGACTAAATTTCCCAACCGAACATCTAAAGTCAATATTTTCAGGTTTAGGTTAGAACGTGAAAGTGTTGAAACCCCTTTCAGGTTTTTTATTGTTGTCTGTGTCCCCATTGGAAAGATTCACCCCCTCTATTAGTCCTGATAACAACTGTACCTGAAGGTAATGGGAAACTTATAATGTTATAATGATCTCCAAAACAGAAATGAAAGGAAAATCATTTCCAATGAGGGCACTCATTCTGGCCAAGACTGTCTGTGATGGTTTTCCCCTTATTATGAAGTCAACTCCTCTCACTTCCTTTTGTGTTTCCAGAACAGGATGTGAAAGAAATTTGCAAACCCAGATATTATCTAATTAAGTAGCAGAGACATTATCACTGTGCTGTACATAGTCTGTGCAGAAAGTAGAAATGGGGCAGGGGCCCAACAGGCTCCAACCACTATAGTCGGCCTGCAGAAAACTACAGGAGGGGGCGGAGACAAGACCAGATACCCTGCACAAGGAGAGAGAGCAGCAGGGACCGGTCTTTATTACAGAAAGCTCCTGCACAGGGGAACGTTTCACACTTAATTGCAGCACAGATCTGGAAGTAATACACAAAGCACACCAAGATTCAAGGAAGAATATACATGCCTTTTGTATTTAGACAATTTATCCTGAAGTTCAGCTTTAGCCCTCTTCACATTGAATGTGACTTTGAAATCATGCGACTTCATCTGAAACCGCACAATTTCAAAATCGTGTGTCAGTGCCACTTTGAAGACATCTTTGCGTCTTCATGCACAGATGACTATTCAAGTCGTACCCAAAATCACTGAAAGAAGTGCATGTGCTACTTTTTCAAATTAATGTGGCACCAATCTGAACAGCGCGATTGCCAGCAAAAGGATGCCACTCGTCATGCGATTTGACCTGTCAAATCGCATGACAAGTCGCTCCAATGTGAACGGAGGCTTATTCTGGTTTTGGGTCAACTTTAAGGTGGTATACACAATGATTTAGGCAAGACTCACACTGTTGTACTGCAGCAACATGTGGCAATGCATGTTATGCTCATTGGTGCCCTGTGGTGCTCTTATTTCTGAATGCAATTGATGAAAATATGACATGCATTGCAAGAAATAGTGCATGCATCCTTTTCTGTTTGCTTTGGTGCATTATCTAGTTCAAATAAATGGGATGCCTTAACATAATGCACATCAACACACAAGTTTGTGTTAAACACAATGCACATTGTACACAATACACACAATGTAAGACGTTTGTGTTAAACACAATGCACAAGTGTAAATTGGTGACTACTTTATTTTGTTATTGTTGTTTGTGCTGCTGTATTACTGTAACTATAGTCTGCCTTGTTACATCAAATATATATATAGTTTGTACTGAAACCAGTCTGAGCACAAAATGTATAAATGCAAAAAGATGAAGATCTTATTTCCCCTTCAAGTTATGTCTACAATTTGGGTTGCTTGGAAAAAAAGTCTCAACATGTGATATGTGACATGTGTTATTATTTAGTTTGTTTGCATCATGGGATCTACAAAGGCTTCCAGATGTCTTCTGTTGTGTTATTAATGACATTTGTAGTCAGTATTGGGCAATGCTCATTGAACCAGACAGAGAGAAGTGGAAAAAGCCCTCTGCAAACCTTCCCCCTCCTCTACAGCACAGCTCATTAACTGTCTCCCTTTTAGCATAGGACTGGGACGTCATTAAAGCACCCCTATCATCAGGGCTACTTTGTGACCATTAGGCTCTTCCTAAAGTATGCGGCTAATAACCCTATATTATCCAATATTTAAAGTTTGTAAGGAGACAGAAATAAAAGCCTGACAGAGAATGTAACGCTTCCCTACTCCATCCAAACAGGCTGAAGTTGGCCTTCCACATGGGCAGATAAAACCTTGCATTTAGAGTATAGTTTTGTATGCATCTAAACACAGATACATGGCATTTTAGATGTTTGTGTGAATGAGCCCTGAAGTTCAGTTAGATTTTTTTTATTTCTTTTTTGCTATGCAGTACTAGGACATCATTGACCTGTAATGAAGTGTGTTCTATGTCTATAGTGTAGAACATGTGGATGACCTTGGGTGGTCCCCACTACTGCCAGGTTAACCCCCCCCCCCCCAGTGCTAATCCCCCTGCATAGCTCCCAACTGTCCCTGATTTCGGGGGACTGTCCCTGATTTGGAGCAATGTCTCTCTGTCCCTCTTCCCCCCTCATTTGTCCCTCATGTTGGTCTGAACCATATAGTTGTATATATAAAATTCACTTTTTAGCTTTCAAAAAGTGTTTCCCACTGCTAAACCTTTCAGCCAAATTCTAAATTGCTGCATTTGTACATTTTTAAAGCCAATATAAAGGAATAGTAGTGGTAAAAAAAAGCTCTTTTGGATTTAATTAACCTTTTTTTTGGTTAATTCTCCTTTAAGGGGGTGTGGAGGGGGCGTGGCCTATGCCTACATACGTTTGCTAGTAGGTGTCCCTCATTCCCATCTCAAAACTGCTGACGTTAACATCAGCCGCTGCCAGTGGGAAAGACTTGTGCCCTTCACCCGTCTTCTCTGTTCATAGAACTCATTGTATACTTTCCCAAAATGCAAAGTGTTCTGTGATTGGAGGAGGTGGATCCATCTGCCCGTCCTCCATTCACAGGATGCTTTGCATTCTGGAAAAGAATAAAACACATTCTATAAAGGAGAAGGTGGGTGGAAGGAGCAGCAGCTGATGTTATCCTCTGCCTTACCAAAGGATCAGTGCTGTGGGGAGAAGATTTCTACACTAAGCAGCAGCCAGTCAGATATGGGACATACCTCAGTACAGGTAAGTTATGTCCCTGATGCTGCACAGCAAAAAAAAAAAAAAAGTCAGCTTTAAGGGCTTATTGACATGGGCGCCAGTGTGCATTCAGGGCCACGCACCTGCAAGCCACTTAAAGTAGTTGTAAAAAAAAAGGAAAGCGGATTCTGTTCCTTTAAAGCACGATTTACAGCATAGTGCTTGAGCATTGTCATGTGTCCCTGTCTATGCTGTAAGATACCTGGTTGATCCTGCCTGTTTCTGTGTCCCTCTATGTGAACTGACCACGGTAATCATGGCTGCTGATCCATATTACCGTGGTCAGTTTATGTGCCTCCGTCATCCCACAGTCTTTCCTGTGTGAGCCATCTCCTCCCACCTCTCACATCTCTATTCCACTGTGGCTGTAAAATCACTAATCACAATGACAAATCCCGGGATCCCCTCTGTTACAGGAAGATATACTGTGAAGTGTCTGTTTTTAAAAAAAAATATGCAGCAAAATACCTTAGTTCAGAGCAACGCTGTACGGTCACATGACCTCCTGCCGCTTTCCTCCTCTTCTCCCGCCTGAGGTCAGAGGGAAATCTCAGCCCCTCCCACTGTAGTTCTCAGATCAGGGAAGGAGAACACCAGGAGGTCACATGACAGCACAGTGCCGCTGTAAAATAAGGTATTTCACTGAATCATTTTTTAAAAACACAGATACTGCACAGTATATCTTCCTGTAATAGAGGGGATTCCAGGATGGCTCACACACACAGAGACTCCTGAGCTGACAGGGAGAGCAGTGGCGGCTGGTGGTTTGTTTTTTGGGGGGGTGGCAAACAATCCATAACCAAAAAGGTTATATATCACAGCTTACCAATCATTAGATGTGGTGGCTGCTTTAGTTTTCTTTTTAGGCTTTTTATCCTTGTTTTCACCTGGTGATCTGACCAGTAACACACCTCATTAGTGAGACACAACTCTGGGTGAATGAGAACAGGAGGCACAGCAGACAACAGCATGGTCAGTCTGGGGGGAGGCAAGTGTTATATGTCTTAGCAGATTAGCACAGGTTGCAGGAAAGACATTTGCCCGATTCCCCCATCAAAACAGACAGTGCTGACAGGGAAATCCCTCTTGCTCCCCACACACAGTTTGAATGTGGAACCGGCTGAGATTAGTCTATGGCCGGCCTTACTGGACAGATCACCAAGTGAAAATAGAAAAAAGCAAGCCCAAAAAAAGAAAACTAATGCAGCCAACACATCTACGAATTGGTAGGCTGCATTATAATAAATGTTGCTTTTAGGTTTAATACTGCTTTAAGCCTGCCATAGATGGTTCAAATCTCCACCAGTTTAGCAGCAACTGATATCAACGAGATTCAAACCATCTATAGGCAGGTTGATTGTACCCAAGTCGATATATCGATCGACTTGGGTACAAGCAGCATGTCAGATTTTGCATGTGATTATTACCAGTGGTTATAGCCACTAGCAATAATCACTGTGTTCTCCTGGCCAGGATGCCCCCCCCCCCCCCCCCCACTGGGAGAATACAATAGCTCAGCGGGAGGGATACCCCCATCAACACTGACTGTGGTTGCCGAAAAGAAAATCTCATTATCTATATCCTGCCTTAAGCTCACCATACATGTCACATCTCATTGTACAATCAGATTGGATAGTTCATGGCCAGTTTTGGTTTAACAGATAAAGCACTTTATTGCTTACATGTAAATAAACAGCCCAAATTAATTTAAAAAAAAGGCAATTCAAATTTAGAAGCTTGTACTACTAGATCAATCCAACTCTTTCCTCCCTCCCAGCTGATCCAACTAGCCAGCTTTAAACCTGTAGATCCACAAAACCCATACAACTTGAGTGCCCTGCTCGTTCCACATCTAATTCAGCAAGGCTTAATTTACACTTGTATTTTGTAGGGGCTGTAAAAATAGGTGGCTCAGCCACATTTTTACCACCCCAAACTACCTCCCAGGCTGCAAAGACGGCTGAATGGGGGTGTACACATGCCCCGACTGCGATACTTTGCATGGCAAAAATGATACTCCTGTTGAGTTGGGCAAGCTGCACCCACCAGTAGCAGACGGGTTAACCAGTCAAGAACCAGGCCTTTTCCTGACAATTGTTGTTTACGAGTTTAAATAAGTATTTTTTGCTAGAAAATTAGTTAGAACCCCCAAATATTAAATATATATTTTTTTAGCAAAGACCCTAGAGAATAAAATGGCAACCATTGCAATATTTTATGTTACATTGTATTAGTTTAAAACGCAATTATTTGGGAAAAAATACACTTTCATGAATTAAAAAGAAAAAAACAGTAAATTTAGTTCAATTGTCTTGTATAATGTGAAAGATGATGTTACGCCGAGTAAATAGATACCTAACATGTCGTGCTTCAAAATTGCGCTTGCTCGTGGACTGGTGACAGACTACAGTACCTAAAAATCTCCATAGGTAATGCTTTAAATTTTTTTACAGGTTACCTGTTTACAATTACAGAGGAGGTCTCATTCTAGAATTATTGCTGTTCTAACGATCGCGGCTATACCTCACATGTGTGGTTTGAACACCGTTTACATATGCAGGCGTGACTTACGTATGCGTTCGCTTCTGTGTGCAAGCTCGGGGGGACGGGACGCTTTAAATTTTTATTTTTTCTTACTTTTTATTTTTACACTGTCCCATTTAAAAAAAAAACATCCCTTGTAATAGAAATAAGCATGACAGGATCTGTTTATTGTGAGATCTAGGGTCAAAAAGACCTCAGATCTCATATTTACACTGAAAAGCAAAAAAAATATATTTTTACATTTACTAATAAAAAAAAAAATTGTTACTTTACGGCTGTTAGGCGGAAGTGACATCAGACGACGCTCCGGTCCTCCAAGGGCATAGAGTCGAGTGGGGGCCATGATCCTGCCCTCACTCGACCTCCTGCCGATCGCTCCAAGGGATCGGATCGTTTACCCCTTTACCGACGGCTCCAGTAAGCAGGGAGAAATGACCTCTCCCGCTGCCCATAAAAGTGATCCCATGCCGAATCCGCCACTAGGACCACTTTTATGTGAAAGAGGATCGCCCACTGTTTAAAAAAAAAACAGGAGTTAGCTAGCTGCTGCCATAACCACGGTATATACCATCAAAGTCGTGACATATCTATACAGTGAGCGGCATGTGGTGAGGAAACATAACACCTCCTCACTGCCTGGCAAAAAGGGGGACCACGCATCCCGGATTGACCTGGACAGTCCCGCATTTTGCAGGTCTGTCCCGGGTACCTTCATTCCAGGACAATACAGTGTCCCGGAATGAAACTGACACTGCCAACCTCCCGAAATGAAACTGACACTGCCAACCTCCCGGAATGAAACTGACACTGCCAACCTCCCGAAATGAAACTGACACTGACACCCTCCCGAAATGAAACTGACACTGCCAACCTCCCGAAATGAAACTGACACTGACACCCTCCCGAAATGAAACTGACACTGCCAACCTCCCGAAATGAAACTGACACTGACACCCTCCCGAAATGAAACTGACACTGCCAACCTCCCGAAATGAAACTGACACTGCCAACCTCCCGGAATGAAACTGACACTGACACCCTCCCGGAATGAAACTGACACTGACACCCTCCCGGAATGAAACTGACACTGGCACCCACCCCCAGGGCTGATCTGATGCCCCCAAAAAAGGCCGCCACATCGCCGCTTTACTCACTGACAGTACTTGTCCTGGCCAGGAATGTCTATAGAGGCACAATCCCCACCCCCTGCTTGTAATTGGAGAAATCATAAATCCCGCCTCTTGCGTGTAATCACTGTAGAGCCAGCGTTGGAACAAGGTAAAAAAAGGTCTCGGCCAGCCAGGACAAGTACAGTCAGTGAGTAAAGTGGCGACGCGGCGACCTTTTTTGAGGGGCGTCATCAGTGCTTCTGGGTAAAGCACGCACCCGCCACCCGCCACCCCAGCTGTACTGTGATTTGTTACAGCACAAGCTGATTTTTAGGAGGGGGGGTCCCTAAATGGCAGTTTGGGAATGTGGTCACCCTACTGCCAAAATGGCCTCCTGAAAAGCAAACCACCATGTATTACTCCTCAGAGGCCCTTTCCATAACATGCACAGATGTGAACTACATCCGTAGGTTAAGTGGACTGTAGTATGTTTCTGCAAAACTGAAAACGCACTATAGAAATGCATAGGTGTGAACCAGGCCTACAAGTAACAAAGTAAATAAATAAAAAATAAACAAATAGAATAAAAAGTACAATAAAGTACAATAAATAAAAGCCATGGAGTAAGAACAATCCTATAGGACTCCTCTGATATCAGGTAGTGTTTTCATACTTCCGCCTTGCTCTCAGCAGATAAAACAGAGGGAGCCCATGGGAGCGCAGAACATGGCGGGGACCTCAGGTAGGTACATAGGTTATAAATGACCATCCGAGGCTGGGATTGGTCCATAACGCCAACTCTCTACCTTCCCCAATATGTACATGAGAAGAAAGGAAACAAAGCCTTATCACACTGCACTGGCCTGAGCTATTCATTAACTAATGTACTTTGACTTCAGATGAGACTCACCACCTGCAGATCAATCAGTCATTTTTTCGAAATTTTCTGAAAGAAAAGATAATGAAGAGAAGGAAATCAGATCCAGAGACATTAAAGTAGCGCCTTACCATGTCTTCACAAGGGATTTAGCAACTGGTGGCTGAGCCTGTGTGCTGTCACTTGTCCCAGATGGGGGAGGAGGCCTGTCCTGGGAGTCCGCCCAATGTAAATAGTCAGGGCTGAGCCTCCATCATTGGGATTCAGCAATCCCCATACACCGCAGCCAGCAGCCATGTTCTGAGGTGAACACGCTGCTCCATACTGTCTGCAGATCATTATCACTGCAACTGGTTAATCATTTCCTATATATACACAAGAACTGCTTACATAAAACATCCGCTGTCACTGGTCTTATCAAAGTGCAATCATTTCTTCCTTATGACTGGTACACACGATGAGATTATTGGAAGAATGATCGTCCGTTTATTTTTTTGCATGCTAGTCTCATATCAAAAAATGAAGAGTTTATTAAAGTGGTGAACATTCTTGTATGACAGAATAAAAATTCAGAAGTGATTGTAGTGATTTGTATTTTATTTTCAAATGACAACTGGACCGATCAAACAAAAATTGTACGATCTGGTATGGTACGAGAAAAACATTTGTGTTTGTCCCATCAGACAATATCGGGTGATCAGCTCTCGAAAGCTGTGTACTAACAATCAGATTATCGTTAGTCGCTTCAAACGCAGTATTTTTTTTTTTTTTGTACGATTTTATGATCATGTGTACGGCCCGTTACGCTGACTCATACACATGGGCATATTTATTTATTTATTGTAAGTGCTTATATAGTGCCGTCGTTTTAGGCATTTTATTTTCTACAGGACTTATATAGCACCAAGAGTTTTGTGAAGCACTTTACAAAATAAAGGGAGACAGTACGGTTGCAATAAAAGAGGGCGCTGCTCATGATATGTATTTACAGCTGTGGCCAAAAGTTTTGAGAATGACACAAATAATAATCTTCACAAAGGCCAGTTTCACACTGAGGCGGTTTTCAGGCGTTTTAGCGCTAGAAATTGCCACTTAATAACGCCTGAAAACCGTCTCCCATTCATTGCAGTTTGACTGTTCAGGAAGCGCCGCAACACGGGCGCTTTTAACCCCTTATTTGGGGTTAAAAGCGCACCGCTAGTGGGCGAACAGTACCACAAAACTGAGCAGCGCTTTAGCGCTAACGGCCGGGCGCTGCCGTGCGAAAGTAACCGAAGCCTGCTGCCTCAGTTTTCATGATGGCAATTTGCGTATACTCCAAAATGTTCTGAAGAGTGATCAGATAAATTGTGATTAATTGCAAAGTCCCTCTATGCCATGAAAATTAACTTAAAGTGATTGTAAAGCGTCAATTTTTTTTTAATAACAAACATATCATACTTACCTCCACTGTGCAGTTTGTTTTGCACAGAGTGGCCCCAATTCTCGACTTCCGGGGTCCCTCTGCGGCTCTCGCAGCTCCTTCTCTTATCAGATAACTCCCTAGGAGAAGCGCTGTCCCAGGGGGTTACCTTGCGGGCACACTCCCGAGTGCAGCATTCGGAGTCCATAGACGCCGAATGTAGGACTTGGCCCTGCCCCCTGAGCGCCTGCGTCACTGGATTTGATTGACAGCAGCGGGAGCCAATGGCTGCGCTGCTATCAATCTATCCAATCAAGAACCGAGAATCCCGGGCAGAGGGACAGCGCGTCTCCGCCGAGGGAAATTCCAAGGCTCAGGTAAGTAAAATAGGGGGCGGGGGGTGGTCACTGTCAGGTGTTTTTACACCTTAATGCTTAGGATGCATTAAGGTGAAAATCACGAGGTTTACAACCCCTTTAATTCCATAAAAAAACATTTCCACTGCATTTGTGAAGAAGGCTTCAGACTGCCCAACAGTGGTGTCATTAGGGTTGGTTAACCTGGTGGTAAACCACCAGGTGACACCCCCCCTACCTTCTGCATCGGGCTCTCATGGTGCCCCGCAGTGCCTGGGCAGGCTAGTTTCAAGCTGGCACAGGCCCCTGTAAATGATGCGATCGGTGCTGGTACAATGATCTATGTGCTGTCACGGATTGGGGGGTAACACCATCACACTTCCTACTTGATGGTGTCACCCCTCTGGCAAGTGTCACCCGTGTGCGGTCCGCACCCCCATAGTACCACCACTGTGTGTATGTTAGTTAGGGAAGATTGAATGCCTGATTGCTCCTTTCCTAATGATCAGATTCCTCCATGTATGGCTTACCTATGTCAAAAGTTCCAAAGAATTTTCTAAGCACTGAACTCTGTGGTAATGGTGAATTATCTTGCACTTCAATGCCTTCAGCTATTGTTAGGTAGATCAAACAAACTGATAGTGTTGTCCTAGCATGGAGTATTGAAAACACAATCAGTGGAAAGGAGCACTGAGCATTGTAAAGCTTTTCTCAGTTTACACATGTAAAGAAGAGCTTTGTTATGCAAGGTCAATTCACTGCAATGAAAGTGAAAACATCTTGTAGAACCCTGGTTCACCACAGGGACATCTCACTCTCAGACTATCCACAGCAACCACAAGCGTGTCCAAGTTCCAATATATGGCAAACTGAATGACAACTAGTTTGCTAAAGCATTGTATATCATTGTGTCCTTATATCAAACCAGAATTAAAATCACAAAAAACATATTGCAATAACATGCTGTAATGCAAACCACCCAGTGTGAACAAATGTGAACATAAGTGCAAAAATGATGAAACCAAACGTCCTTAAATAGTACCCATCCATATTATTCACTTGCTTCTTCTTACACCAAGTGACCCATCAAATCACCACATGTGTACTGTGCACATCCACTCCCTTTTGGCAGAACACTCACCAAAACCACATGTCTCGCAAACTAACGATCGGCATGCAACGCTTGAGAAATTCTAGGGTACTCCTCCTCTCCTCGGACACTAGATTACCAAAAGTATTGGAACGCCACTGGCACTGATGTGGATGAGAAGGCCTGGCTTGCAGTGTCCACTCTAATTCATCCCAATGGTGTTCTACCGGGTTGAGGTCAGGACTCTGTGCAGGCCAGTCAAGTTCCTCCACCCCTAAACTCACTCATCCATGTCTTTATGGACCTTGCTTTGTGCAAATCATTTGGTGGAGGGGGGATTATGGTGTGGGGTTGTTTTTCAGGGGTTGGGCTTGGTTTCTTAGTTCCAGTGAAGGAAACTCTTAAAGTGTCAGCATAATAAGACAATTAGGACAATTTCATGCTTCCAACTTTGTGGGAACAGTTTGGAGATGACCCCTTCCTGTTCCAACATAACTGTGGACAAAGCAAGGTCCATAAAGACATGGATGAGCAAGTTTGGGGTGGAGGAACTTGATTGGCTTGCACAAAGTCCTGACCTCAACCCGATAGAACACCAGTGGTTTGAATTAGAGCGGAGACTGCGAGCCAGGCCTTCTCGTCCACATCAGTGCCTGACCTCACAAATGCGCTTCTGGAAGAATCGTCAAACATTCCAATAGACCAGTGGTCATCAATCCTGTCCTCAGGGCCCACTAACAGGCCAGGTTTTATGTATTACCTTGGGGAGATGCAGATTAGAATACTGCAATCACCGAGCAGCAAATGATATTTCAGTTATCTTGCAATCCTGGCCTGTGGTGGGCCCCGAGGACAGGGTTGATGACCACTGCCATAGACACACTCCTAAACCTTTTGGACAGCCTTCCTAGAAGAGTTGAAGCTGTTATAGCTACAAAGGGTGGGCCAACTCAATATTGAACCCTATGGACTAAGACTGGGATGCCATTAAAGTTCATGTGCGTGTAAAGGTAGGCGTCCCAATACTTTTGGTAATATAGTGTATATCTCCAACTCCTCTCCTCCTCATTTTGCTCCACAGTTATACTGTATGTCAAAGAAACAAAGGGAACTTCCATAGTGCAATATTGTAAAAATTCTTTATTTAAAATCAGAAGAAATAAAATCTGCTAGCAAACATATAAAATAAAACTGCATGTATCAGCCTCCCAGATCAATAAGCTCCATCAGTGCTGCTATTTGTATTGTACAAGCCAAGTCATCAGAATCTGACCCGGTCAAGTACCCCATCACATCTGGATTGGCATCTGACATCACTTCTGGTTGCCATGTAGCCATGCCCAACACGTTTCGTCCTTCCGACTTCATCACAGGGGGTCAGTCATGCTTCCATGTACATCGATCCGGCGCCGGGTTTTGTCTGCTGTCCGAGTTGCTCAGGTTCCTGCCTATCCGCCCTGAACCTAGGTATTATTAAAGCGGGGGTCCACCTATCTATCGTTTTTTTTTTTGAGTTCATTCACAAACTTTTCTTCTAAGCATTACATACTCACATATTGTGTGTAATATGTCCGCCTGTGTCAAATTTCGTCGGAAAGAATAACTTATATTATTCACTGCAGGCGGTTTCCATCTTCATTGTGGGCATTTGAAGCCCACAAGCATTTATTTCCTGGATGTGGTGAATGCTGTGCTCCCAGCATTCACCGCTCGTTCCCGCACATGCTCAGTGGCATCCTGGGAAGCAGGGCCGGACTGGGAATGAAAACCAGCCCTGGAAAAAATGTCATACCAGCCCCATAGCAATTTATGGGTGCAGTGGCTGCGTTTGATGGCACAGTGGCTGCGTTTGATGGGCACAGTGGCTGTGTTTAATGGGCACAGTGGTGGCAATTTATGGGTACAGTGGCTGCGTTTGATGGTACAGTGGCTGCGTTTGATGGTACAGTGGCAGCGTTTAATGGGCACAGTGGCTGCGTTTGATGGTACAGTGGCAGCGTTTAATGGGCACAGTGGCTGCAATTGATGGGTACAGTGGCTGCATTTGATGGTACAGTGGCTGCGTTTGATGGTACAGTGGCTGCAATTGATGGTACAGTGGCAGCGTTTAATGGGCACAGTGGCTGCAATTTATGGGTACAGTGGCTGCATTTGATGGTACAGTGGCTGCGTTTGATGGTACAGTGGCAGCGTTTGATGGTACAGTGGCAGCGTTTAATGGACACAGTGGTGGCAATTTATGGGTACAGTGGCTGTGTTTGATGGTACAGTGGCAGCGCTTAACGGGCACAGTGGCTGCAATTGATGGGTACAGTGGCTGCATTTGATGGGGCACAGTGGCAGCAATTTATGGGTACAGTGGCTGCATTTGATGGGCACAGTGGCAGCGTTTAATGGGCACAGTGGTGGCAATTTATGGGTACAGTGGCTGCGTTTGATGGTACAGTGGCTGCGTTTGATGGTACAGTGGCAGCGTTTAACGGGCACAGTGGCTGCAATTGATGGGCACAGTGGCTGCGTTTGATGGGGCACAGTGGCAGCAATTTATGGGTACAGTGATTGCATTTGATGGGCACAGTGGCAGCGTTTAATGGGCACAGTGGTGGCAATTTATGGGTACAGTGGCTGCGTTTGATGGGCACAGTGGCTGCGTTTGATGGGCACAGTGGCTGTGTTTAATGGGCACAGTGGTGGCAATTTATGGGTACATTGGCTGCGTTTGATGGCACAGTGGCTGCGTTTGATGGCACAGTGGCTGCGTTTGATGGGCACAGTGGCTGCAATTGATGGGCACAGTGGCTGAAATTGATGGGTACAGTGGCTGCGTTTGATGGTACAGTGGCTGCGTTTGATAGTACAGTGGCAGCGTTTAATGGGCACAGTGGTGGCAATTTATGGGTACAGTGGCTGCATTTGATGGTACAGTGGCTGCGTTTGATGGTACAGTGGCTGCGTTTGATGGGCACAGTGGCTGCGTTTGATGGGCACAGTGGCTGCAATTGATGGGTACAGTGGCTGCATTTGATGGTACAGTGGCTGCAACTGACGGGTTCAGTGGCTGCAATTGATGGGGCACAGTGGCAGCAATTTATGGGTACAGTGGCTGCGTTTGATGGGCAGGGCACAGTGTTGGCAATCTATGGGCACAGTGACAGCGTTTGATGGTATACAGCTTTTTAAAGATAATCTGGCACTTGAACAAAACATGGGAGAGAGAGAGAGAGGGGGGGAGAGAGGGGGGAAGAGAGGGGGGAGAGAGAGAGGGGGAGAGAGGGGGGGAGAGAGAGAGGGGGGAGAGAGAGGGGGGGGAGAGAGAGGGAGGGGGGGGAGAGAGAGGGGGGAGAGAGGGAGGGGGGGGGAGAGAGAGGGAGAGAGAGAGAGAGAGAGAGAGAGAGAGAGAGAGAGAGAGAGAGAGAGAGGGAGAGAGAGAGAGAGAGGGAGGGAGGGAGAGGGAGAGGGAGAGGGAGAGGGAGGGAGATTTTTAATACCTTAGTTCTTGTGCTGCAGCAGCTGCACGGCCGGCCATTCACTTCTATTCTCTCCTTGTGCAGATAGTGGGCGGTGCTGGCTGGCGCCGCACGGGACGAGTGATGAAGGCAAAAATGAAGCAGCACGGCGTTCTCCTGCTCCTCCCCCACAGGCACACAGACAGAGGCATGATGAGTGTGGTGGGTGGCACGCCGGCGCCCGAACGGAGGAGACACAGACAGCAGTGAGTGACACAGCCAGCTGCTCTTTAGATTGCTGACAGTGACACAGGCAGTGAGCGGCCCCGGAGACACAGACAGTGAGTGACACAGCCATTGCATAGTGCGGCAGCGGCGGCCGCTGCTGCTGCTCTTCAGATTACTGACACAGGCAGTGAGTGGCCCCAGCGGTACTTTGTGCAGCCAGCCTACCGGGATATTTCCCGGTATCCCGGTAGGCCAGTCCGGCCCTGCTGGAAAGCCTGAGACTAGCTCCCAGGAGTCTGGGAGAGGCTAGAAACACGCCTACTCCCACGGTAGGAGAACTAGGAAGTGCAAAGAAGAATAGAAAAATAAAAGGTAATTACAGCGATTTAAATTTTTTTAAACGGCATGTCAGCATCTAGGCAAGGAAGAGAATACATACAGATATTGTTCAAAATTTGGGTGGAACCCCGCTTTAAGCCTTTGCACCCGTGTGTTAGTGTCCAAGCAATGTGTCTTCATGTAGAAGCCAGACCCCTCTGTTCCAATTTAAAAGAAGGTAAGATTAAGGGCTTCCTGTGTTCCACAGTTCAGTGACTGATACTTTTCACTTCTCCCTGAGGCTACATACACATGAGCGATGGGGTGTGAATGGCTTGCTGAATTCAGAGGCAGCTTAACGCCATCTCTGGATACAGCATACTTTGTGCAATGGCAGGACACAAACTGGCCAGTTAGCTGGGGCCAGTTGCTTTGAGGCCAGAACTCAACAGAAATGCCAACCCTGGATGCACTCTGGCTGCATCCGGGGTCATTTGGAGGCTCCATGGGTGGTTACATGTTTGCACCATTAGCAATTGATTTGTACAGAGTACAAATCTGACAGCTGTTCCTGGTTGCACACAGTGTGTGCAGACAGCGTATAGAGCTGCTGGCAAGAATCCACTGTTTCTTGTTGACCACCGTCCCTTGCCGCTGCTAAGCGGCCGAGTAAATGTAGCCATAAATGGATTGAAATTCGGCTGGTTCAGCAGGATCTGGTCAAATTTGGATTCCCTCTATGGCCGTTCCCACTCCAGAGAAGTCAATCTAACAATTGGCTTCTCTTGCATAAGACGCAGTGTGATCAGTGTATTCTGACAGTGGAGGGGTCCTCGTATCAGAATATAATAGCACAATTCCTCCATTCACCTCAATTGAGTTGAGGGGGGAATCAGCCGGCTCACTGATCAAAAAAAACCCCAATCCATTTATGGTCATCTTTTGGCCCTCCAGTATGACCTTTGAGCAAAGGTATACCCCAGACACCCTCCTGAGGCAAAGAAGGGACTCCATCTTCTTAAAGTTATTCCACCTTGTGCTCAAGTAAAACAATATGCACTCACCAGAATCCAATGACCCCCTTGTGTTCAACAACAAGAGAAGTCAACTGAGCTTTTGAGGTTGCTTTTGAGGGAAAAAAGGACATCAATTTTATTTGGGTTCAGTGTCACACGACAGCACAATTGTCAGTTAAAGCGATGCAGTGCAAAAAATGGCCTGTTCAGGAAGCCGGTAAAACCTTCCGGGGCTGAAGTGGTTAAAGCCGTAATAAACGAAAAATTTAATATATTGCAGTTTACCAATCATCAATAATTTTCTTTTTTTTTCCCTCAGTTTTCACCTGGTGATCTGGTCAACACACGTTTGTTAGAGTGCCCCCACTCTATATGAGGGAGCACAGAGACACCTTTAAAGCCTGTGAAAGGAGCACACATGCACCACGCCTGCTGTTCTTGCTCCCGTTAGTGACATTCTGTCCGCCTCTCAAGTGTCTCTGAGATACCTGAAAGCGCTGGGAGCCACCAGCGATGCCGGAGCCACCACTCTAGCAACATCGAACCCGGTACAGAGCGGAAGACCACTAACATACAGAGCGTTTTTTTACCTAATTATCTTGCGAGTGTCTCTTCTTTTATCTACATTAAACTATAATATTGCTACACTTAGATGGCGCTGCTCCTCTTCTTCCTTTTATCTTCAGATTTCCTTCTAGCTCCACCAAGAGCCGGCAGCCACTAGGAATGCAATTTATTTGAACTATGGACTAAAATACACCCATTCATGAGCTATATGGACTTTTTATATATACAGTGAGGGGAAAAAGTATTTGATCCCCTGCTGATTTTGTACGTTTGCCCACTGACAAAGAAATGATCAGTCTATAATTTTAATGGTAAGTTTATTTTAACAGTGAGAGACAGAATAACAACAAAAATATCCAGAAAAATGCATTTAAAATAAGTATAAATTTATTTGCATTTTAATGAGTGAAATAAGGATTTGATCCCCTATCAATCAGCAAGATTTATGGCTCCCAGGTGTCCTCTATACAGGTAACGAGCTGAGATTAGGAGCACTGGAAAACAATTGGTAACACACTATGCTTTGAAGGACTGAAATCCTGCAGCACCAACAAGGTTCCCCTGCTCAAAAAAGCACATGTACAGGCCTGTCTGAAGTTTGTTAATGCACATCTGAATGATTCAGAGGAGAACTGGGTAAAAGTGTTGTTGTCGGATGAGACCAAAATCGAGCTCTTTGGCATCAATTCAACTCGCCGTGTTTAGAGGAGGAGTAGGGATGCTGCCTATGGCCCCAAGAATACCATCCCCAGCGTCAAACATGGAGGTGGAAACATTATGCTTTGGGGATGTTTTTCTGCTAAGGAGACAGGACAACTTTGCCGCATCAAAGAGATGCTGGATGGGGCCATGTACCATCAAATCTCGGGTGAGAACCTCCTTCCCTTAGCCAGGGCATTGAAAATGGGTCATGGATCAGTATTCCAGCATGACAATGTGCCAAAACACATGGCCAAGGCAACAAATGAGTGGCTCAAGAAGAAGCACATTAAGGTCCTGGAGTGACCTAGCCAGTCTCAAGACCTTAATTCCATAGAAAATATGTGGAGGGAGCTGAAGGTTTGAGTTACCAAATGTCATCCTCGAAAACCTTAATGACTTGGGGAGGATCTGCAAAGAAGAGTGGGACAAAATCCCTCCTGAGATGTGTGCAAACCTGGTGGCCAACTAAAAGAAACGTCTGAACTCTGTGATTGCCAACAAGGGTTTTGCCACCAAGTACAAAGTCATGTTTTGCGAAGGGGTCAAATACTTATTTAACTTATTAAAATGCAAATCAATTTATAACTTTTTTGAAATGCGTTCTTCTGGATATTTTTGTTGTTATTCTGCTTCTCATTGTTAAAATAAACCTACCATTAAAAATTATAGACTGATTATTTCTTTGTCAGTAGGCAAATGTACAAAATCAGCAGGGGTTCAAATACTTTTTTCCCTAACTGTACATATGATATATTAAAATATAATCCAGTCAGCACAAACAATCCCCAAATTACAATAATAAATTAAAGATATTGCAAGCTGAACACTAATGCCCCGTACACACGGTTGGATTTTCTGACGGAAAATGTGTGATAGGACCTTGTTGTGGGAAATTCCGACCGTGTGTAGGCTCCATCACACATTTTCCATCGGATTTTCTGACACACAAAGTTTGAGAGTAGGCTATAAAAGTGCCACGCATGCTCAGAATAAATAAAGAGATGAAAGCTATTGGCTACTGCCCCGTTATAGTCCCGACGTACGTGTTTTACGTCACCGCGTTCAGAATGATCGGATTTTCCGACAACTTTGTGTGACCGTGTGTATGCAAGGCAAGTTTGAGCCAACATCCGTCGGAAAAAATCCTAGGATTTTGTTGTCGGAATGTCCAATCATTGTCCGTCCGTGTGTACGGGGCATAAGGGTAATTTCACATAGCCCCACAATATAATATAAAAAACAGTACAGTGCAGCGCAAATAAATGTAAACTTAATAGACATGATAAGACCAGTGGGGAGAGGCGCTGCAGGCTGTGGTTTCCAGGTCTTTAATTTCCTCACAAAAATTGTCTCAATTGTACAACTCAATTGAGATCAGACACTACACTCCTGTTAGGCTCTACAATATGGGTATACTCACAGATCCTATGTGCTGTAAATGCAAACGAGATAGAGGTGATCTTATCCATCTTCTCAGGAGGTGTCCTAGGCTACACCACTATTGGATATGTAGCGCCCTGGGGTTAAGTCAGGAAGCTCCTCACAAATTTTCTTCGCCAGGAGTAGTTACCCTGGTCAGTTGCCAGAGATCCATTGATTTCTCCCAAGTTTGGCCTTGTTGCACTTTTCTCTTCTACCGCTAGGTGGTCAGGTACTTGGTGGTACTAGGTACGAGAAGGGAAACCCAAGGTCAGGTTCTGGGTATATGGGGTATCTCAGCCAATGAGCACAGGTTTTCTTGAATCCCTTGGCCTGCTGGGAGAACCTATATATTCAAGTGATGTCAGGTCTATCTATGTTCTGTGCCACCTGGACGGCTGTCTGAGAGAACGTGTGTCTTCATCCCGGGGGAATATGGCTGCCAAGCTGTGTGATAAATACAAAGCAATTCTGCGCTGCCGTAACGACAAAAAGCGGCTAACACAACCAACAAAGTAAAGCAGATAGAAAACACACAATAAGTGTAGCGCTAATGGAGATGAAGAGACGTCCAATATGGAAAACGTCAAAAACACAGTTCCAAGTATGAATGATGCAGAAGGAACCCCCCAGACGACGTCTATGAAGATGAAACGCGTCGGGCAGGACCCCACTGTTGCCACATTTTATCTTCAGTGCTGTTTTTATATCATTTTACAAGTGAGTGTACATCCTTTTGTTTAATAAATTTTTTCTTAAACGGATTTACACTATATGGCCTTTTTCTTTCTCGCCTTCCTTTACCCGCCTTCTCCAACATCCATTTGAGTGAAACTATTATGTGCGTTCCGGTCCACGCATCCTCTTAAATTCCTGCATCACCTAGAGTGACAGAGTAACGCGTGGGTCCACCCATCAACATCGCCTTCCCGGGCCATCTCCAGCCACCCATCACCTAAGCGCATCCGACCCAGTCCGGCGTATGCCCCATTGGGTCCACTCCATCCGGTAAGCCTTTTCACAATTGGTGGTGGTGTGTCTGTTTTTCATCTCAAGATTGTATACAGCTTTGGTTGTAATGTTTTCCTAAAGACTTTTCCCTCCATACACATATCGATGTTCCTTCTGCATCATTCATACTTGGAACTGTGTTTTTGACGTTTTCCATATTGGACGTCTCTTCATCTCCATTAGCGCTACACTTATTGTGTGTTTTCTATCTGCCAAGCTGTGTGAGGGCCTATCCAGAAGTAAGAGGGCAGTGCAGGGTTGGGATTGTGGCTTGCAGTCCAACCATAAATGACGGTTCTGCCGGCCGGAGAACCTGTCGTGGTCAGAGGTAGAAGGAAAGCTGTCGCCACTAAGGGCCCAACCACCTTTACCAGGGACCACAGTGAGTAACTGAAGCAAGTATTAGAGCAGCATTCTCACCGAACGGGCACGGTGGAGAATCGGGAAACTTCAGGCGGTGATCAAGTGAGCCTTGTGAGTCAAGCCAGGGACCGAGCCGGTTAGCAAGGGGTTAAGCTTGAGTTGTATCTGGAGTGCCGAGGTAGGGACCCAGCAGGGAATCGTGGGTGACGCTTGAGAGAGATACCACCGCAAAGCTTTGAGGAGCTCCAGGGATTCAGAGTCAGTGAATCAGTCCAGTGAGATACCAGGAGCTCAAGGGGCTGAAGAACTACAAGTAGAAGTTGTAGTGAAGCAAAGAGGACTGTAACGATTTGTGTTAGGAACTGTTAAAGACTGTTGCCATAGGAGATAGCAATCCTGGACGTGCAGATGTGGCGCCTTGCTGGGGGCCTTTCTCTGTACGACTGTCCTCCTATTAAAGTCTCGAAGTCTGCCAATTGAAATTGCAACTACTTAAGGGTATCCTGGCCCTAACCCTCTTTCCCCTCAAAATATAAAAAGGACTGTTAAGAGAAAAAAAAGCTCTTTTACGTCCAATAAGTGTCTGGTGCCCAATAACTTTATCCACCTTGCACCCACTATGCCTCACAACCCACCACATACAGAAGGATGTCAGCTATTTTTGGCCCTGGAGGTTTTCATTAGACTGGAGGAGGCTAAAGACTTTGCTACAGATAGATGTTATGGATACCCTTAATAGGGTATTTCAATCTAAAGTACCCCTCGACCCTAGATATTGCTTGCTAGGCATCTTATCTGATTTCATACCGGAAGAGCCCATGAAAGTAGCATTTATTCAAGCACTCTTTCAGGCCTGTAAGCTCCCTCTCCTGCTCTGGAAATCACCTGACTCTCCTTCCCACTGAATGTGGGGCTGAGACTGAGATCCACCCGTTGGACTGCACAGATGAGCCGCTCTTTCATGCTGGGGGATCACAAACACCCGCCGGCCACTGGAGAATTGAAGGGACCCGAGATCACCCACTACTTTTTAAGGCAGCACACTGTTTCTTCTCCCTTGGTCTTGTCCAAGATGGCGCCACCGCGAGTCACCCTGGCGAGCACCGCCACCAACACCAGCAAGCGAGGTACACAAGCAAGCATGGTACTCAAGCGGGGACTGCAGCAGCCGGGGACCTGCACTCACAAACTGATTGACCGCTCTACCCTATACTGTCCCCGGCTTTCCTGCGTCAAGCTCGCAGCCTGACTCTGAGTTAACTGGAGGGGCAGGCGGCCGCTCCTAGGGAGCCCTCTGGGATATAATCGTGGAGCTGCCCACTAAACAAGACCTGCAGGCTATGGCTGCTTCATTTGTACATGCTCTCACAAGGGAGCTCCACGATCTTCACCAGCAGCTGGACACAGTGGAAGAACAGGTGACGGACCACTGCTACAGAGCCCCACATCACCACCCTGGAGATGGAACACCAGGTCATCCGCCGCCATCTTGTTGAAGTCTAGCTGTGGCTGGATAATGGGGAGAACAGGAGCAGGAGAAACAATCTGCACCTCCGCGGCATCTCAGAGGCCACCATGGGCCCAGATCTTCGCACTACAGTGGTAGCTATTCTGAACCAGGTACTGGGAAAGCCTCCTACCACCGAACTAAAGCTAGATATGGTACACCGAGTGCCAGGCCCTAGGGCATCTCCCTCATCCATACAAGGCACTGCTCCCTTGGACCCCCCACGGGATGTTTTGTGCAGGGTCCACTTCTTAACTGTTAAAGAGGAGATCCTATGCCAGGCCTGGTCAAAAGGCCCTAATGACTTTGACGGAGCTCTTGTACGGAGCTCTTGTATGGATCTACCCAGATGTCTCCAGGCAAACACGAACCATGCGGGGGCTCATTTGACCTCTTTCCAAAGTAATCCGTGAAGCAGAAGCTGCTTACTGCTGGGGTCACCCTTTCCATCTAATTGTGCAGAGGCAGGGCTCTGACTTCTATCTGTGCTCCCCAAACCAACTCCCAGAACTGTTCAGCTTCCTAGACAAGCCTGCTATAAGCATCCCCAATTGGCAGAATTATCTGCTCACCCATGAGGCGTTCGGCCACCCTTACCAAGACTGCAGCGGTTCAGGCGGCCCCGGTCTCATGCTTCAAGTAGCGAGGCCCCTAGATCCCATCCAACCTCCTCTGAGGCCTGATCTCTCCATTGGTCTAAGTGACTGGTAAGACATTGCCAAACCCCGCATTGGTGGATCCCTCCCGCGAGACCCAGCAGTCTTTACATTTCAGGCCCAACAAACTGGATTTTAATGCCTCTGCCTTGTTTTGACCCTCTGGGCTTTGTAGGCATGTTTGCTACTACCTTTTATGCTGTCACAAACACACAACTTCTCTCTTGATCCCCTGATTTCTGATTACTGGTTTTATCTGACATCTCCATCTGCCTAGGTGGCTGGTAACACATTGTAAAACCTGACTTGGTGGATCCCTTCAGAGGGACCTAGCAATTTCTCTATTTCAGGTCAAACGTACTGGGTATTATTCCCTTTGCCGAGTTCTAATCCACTGGGCTTTGCAGACATGTATGCTAACTCCTCTCTGCTGGACCAAATGACCAATTCCACTTCGGGTCCCCTGATTATGGGTTTTGAGCCTTCAAAGACATATCTCACTTGATCCTGGCTCTCGGGCCCAGGTTACCCAGTTTAATTTGTTACATTTGTTGGGTTTTTGTTGTCTGTGCCACGCTCCCCTTTCTGTCACTGTCTTAGGTGGTGGGGGGAGGGGGTGACCTGCATACAGGAGCATGGGGTCTGCAGACAGGCTCCACACCCTGATACCTCTGCCTCCCCTGTGTCAGATTTAACTATTCGCTTGTTGACCACACGTGGCACTGCCTAGTGGGGACTCTACCTTTGTGCATTCCCTATATCTCTAGCCCCCCCCGTGGCAGTTCTCAGATGTTGTTCTTAATTTGTTGATGGGGTGGTGGGGCCTGTCTATCAGGGGTGTGTATTTCATAATTATGGGTACTACTGTCAGCTACCTGTTTTGCTCTTTATCTCCAAGTGTGGTATATGCATTTTGACCCTCTGACCCTCTGTCCTGGTGCCCTGGGGAGCGGTGAAAAGGCTATGCACCCCACCTGTTCTCTATTATATGCCGCCCACCTGGAGTCTCATCGATATAAGTGTCTCACCCAGGTCCACCACCACAGTATGGTCACAGTTAATGGTCCTTTCTTTTCTTGCTCCCCATGTTTGATTTACAGATTTATTTTTTGTATTTTAATTTTGCTGGCTCTAGTAATAACTATGATGTGGTTCTTGATGCTCTCACCTCGTGCATCTTCAAATGTTTTGTTTTTTAATGCAGTTTAGTTGCTCGATTCGGGCGACTCCTAACCCTCTGTTCACCCCCCAAATAGACTGGACTCTTGATTGGCTTATTTACACTGTTCATAGATTATTCCCTCCCCTTTTCCTCTCATTCTCCTGTTTCCCCTTCTCCTGCTTCTTTTCTCCCTGTATCTTTTTTCTCTGTTCTTGTTCTCTACCAGATCTGTTGACTGGGGTTCTATCCCACACTTTACTGGGTCTGCCCATTGACCGGTGGGCAAGATGGGTCTCCTTAAGGTCACTTCCCTCAATGTGCGAGGCCTTAACATGCCGGAGAAAAGCTCTCAGCTTTTGGCTGATTTGAGGAAAAGTAAAACTCGAGTTGCTTTCCTACAGGAAACGCATTTTGTAAATTGACTAATGGGGCTTTTGCAGTGGCATATCACAGTGTTTTTCCCATCTCCAGGTCCAAGGGGGTAAGCATCCTGCTGGCCAAATCATTCCTCTGTACTTTTGAGGCACAACGGACGGACACCCAGGGTCATTTCCTCCTCCTGAGGGGAAAGGTGTTTGATGTTTGCTAATGTTTATTTTCCGAACCTGGACCACCCGCAGTTTCTGGCTCCTATCAGGGCTGGGCTCAGCCATTCCTTCTTAAAGCTGGCCGCTCAGCTGTCGGCTAATTGCCAGCTCCTTTCTCTTCACAGTGACTCACTTGTTGATGATATTCTGCTCGTCAGTCCTGCCTACTTAAGCCGTCCAGCCTAGATGGTCTCTGCCTTCGCCTTGGTCACATCTCTGGTCACATCTCTAGAGACGCTCTCCTGTGTTCCTGTTAAAGACTTGCTTGGCTGACATTCCTTCTGGCTCCAGATCCTGCTTGCTGTTCTACTACGCTCATCTTTGGCTCCCTGATGTTTTGGCTTGTTTGACTATCCGTTCTGGTTCCTGAACTCTAGCTATGTTTTGACTACGTTTACTCTGTTTACCTTTTTATTATTATTATTATTATTATTATTAATAAACATGTGTGCTTTAACTGTACTTCTGTCTCAGTCTGATTCATGGTTTCTGACAGCTCCTCCCAGAGCTCTTGGAGTTTGCGGAGGGTCTTCTAATCTTTGGGGGTGACCTCAACTTTGCTATGGACCGACTTGACTTTCTTTTGATAACGCACAAAGACTTATCTAGAGTAGTGTCTACCTCTATCGATGTCATCTCTCTTTCTGATCACGTTCCCGTTCACCTAACACTCCAGCTGGGACCAGTAATCCAGACCCCTCCATCCTGGAGACTAAATGAGTCTTTGCTCCAATCGGAGGAGATCCGTTCCGAGCTCCTGGCCACCTTGCGGGAGTATTTCTCCATCAATAAAGCTTCTGTCACCAATACGTTGGTGGTGTGGGAGGCCCATAAGACAGTCGTCCAGGGCGCACTGATCAGAATAGGAGCTTGTCCTAAAAGGGCGAGGTCCCGTCGTATGGAAGAACTTTTTGACTAAATGCGTTGTCTGAAATGCTCCCACAAGGCCACTCTTGCTCGCTCCACTTATCAAGATCTCCTTAGAGTTTGCAAGGAACTCCGCTCACTCATATTCCACAAAACGAAGCAAAAACTGGCCTGGGCACACCATACAATGTACGAAATTCCTCCATGAAAACCTACATTTCCAGCATCATGGCTGTCTCTGGACAGAGGTTGACTACTTCCTCCGATATGGTGGCAGAGTTTAGATCCTTCTATGATGGCCTTTGCAACTTAGATGGTGCTCCCCCCTCAAACCCCCCTCTGACGACAGAACCACCCCTCAGTCATACCGAGCCTTTTCTGGCATGCTGTTGCTCCCTCTTGCAGTTCAAGAAGAACTGGAAGAGCCTATCACAACTGAGGAATTGGGAGCCGCCCTGGCTCACTCAAAACCGAAAAAGGCCCACCGGCCCCGATGGCCACACCCCTACTAATTACAAGGTCTTTCTTGAAACGACCCCTAGTCTCTGCCCTTAATTCTATCACGTAGCAGGAATCCTTCCCAATAGAGCAGAACTGTTCTACCTTGCAGATCTGGTTGGGTGAGAGGGCTGCTGCCCAAAGTTTCATTGACGCACTTTTACACACTTGTATCTATAACATAGTGTTGCTGGGACCTGTAGTCCCACAGAGGAGATTTAAAGGAATAAAGACTGAGATTAATATAAGCCTCAAGCCTGCATTTCACTATAGTTTTTATACTGTGTTATACCAAGTTACTTACACCGGAGACAGTTGCAGTGCTGCCGCACAACAACAATAGTTCAACATTCAGTTTGCTTTGACCCGGGTTTTGCTAACCACTGGATTACAATTTAATCTACACATAGCTAGCAGAAGACAGAAGAAAAGGACTGCCTCTTTTAACGCAAGGCCTTGCAGTTTATTGTTCTTCAGAGTTATTGTAATATAAAGCAGCGGGAGCTCCTTAGGAATTGTGCTATGCTTTATTAAAATAGTGCTTGTCTCTTTTACATAAACTGAGCGTGCTGAGAGTGGGACAGTGCCCATAGTGAAGTCAATTTCACTCTGCCATTTGTCCCATTTTATAGACGCATTTCTAAGAGGTTAATTTAAACAACTTTATTTGTATAGTACTGTTGTGAACCAAATCTGTTGGCTGTCACACTAGGTTGGTCTGACAGTACAACTACTATTTTGAAGCAGATACAGTAAAATCTTATTCTTGTTTAACCACATGCCTACCGGGCCATAGCCGAAAGACGGCTACAGCGCGGTCGGCTTATTCTGGGTGGGCGTCCGCAGGCCCCCTGGGGCATGCAGCCAGGAAAATCCGTGACCGCCGGGTCCGGGGGACCCGGCGCATCATGGATCATGGTAAACAGCTGCTGATGGCGGCCATTTACCACGTGATCGCTCCTTCAAATGACGGAGCATCACTTGTAAACAAACCGGCGTCATGCCATGACGCCGGTTCCTCCCTCCCCTCTCTGTACAGTGTGAGAGGAGAGAGGGGGAGAGATCATTTGCAGCGCTGTGGGCACTACAGATCCAGCCCATAGCGCTGCTCAGTGCCCATATTCTGCCATACTCAGCCATACTTTGCCATACTATGCAATACTCTGCAATACTCTGCCATACGCTGCAATACTATGTAATACTCTGCCAATACTCGCCAATACTCGCCAATACTATGCAATAAATTTTAACAGAAACAAAGAATTTTTTTTTTTTTTACCGAATTTTCAGTCTTTTTTGATTTATAGCGTAAAAAAATAAAAAACCCAGCAGTCATTAAATACCACCAAAAGAAAGCTCTATTTGTGTGAAAAAAAGGACAAACATTTCAAAAGGGTACAATGTTGCATGACTGAGTAATAGTCATTCAAAGTGTGAGAGCACCGAAAGCTGAAAATTGGTCTGGTTAGGAAGGGGGTTTAAGTGCCCAGTGGTCAAGTGGTTAAGTACTATTGTGTGGAGTGCTGTTTCATTTGAATTGCTGACGAGGTGGAGAGCTGGAGGTTAAAGGTAAAGGAAAAAAGCCAACAGTGGCGAAAAAAACCTTGATTGGGCTGATGCTCTTTTATGCCCGGAAAAACATTGCTATGCACTGGAAAAAAACCTACGGTACCTTCCTTAGCCCAATGGAAGCGTCTCATAAATGAAAGTCTTCCATTATACAAAGACACATATATAAATAGAGGATGTCCCCAGAAATATGACAAAATTTGGTGTGCCTGGCTTGCTGAACCAACTACGGTTTGAAGGCTGAGGGAAGTGAATATTGAATAAGGTATACATATAATCATATCAATAAAAACATATCCAATTGTGCCTAAGAAAGAGAGTGGAGGATACTATGCATGACTAAGATATAACAAACTTTAAAAAAGGGGAAAGAGACACCAGTAATCCTAGTTGCCTAGCAGCACTCCGACTAAAAACGTACATGAAGCCATAAATGACTTGAAACTTATTAAGCATACAGACAACTGATAAGCACTGATGTTGATGTTTATGTAAGATTTTGTTATCTTTATTTTTCTTTGTTTGTTTGTCCAAAAATACAATAAAAAAGATTTTACAAAAAAAAAAGGTAAAGGAAAAAAGGTACCGTATTTATCGGCGTATAACTTTTTTCCCCTTAAAATCAGGGGAAAATTGTAGGTGCGTGTTATACGCCGATCCCCGCTATTTTGTGATCTATCGGAGCGATCGCCGCCAACATTCACATAGCGTGTATTTTTAAATATGGCACCGCGGAGTTCGGAGGGACTCGGCGGCGCTCGTTCAGCTGAACTAGCGCCGCCGAGAACACAGTGACTGGGCGGAGCCGAGATACACATAGCCGAGGGTTCTCGGCTCTTCTCGGCGCCGTTCACAGTCCCGCCTGGTCCCGCTATTGGACCTGTGTTATGTCCATCATAAGGACTGGGCGTGACTGTGAACAGCGCTGAGAAGAGCCGAGAACCCTCGGCTATGTGTATCTCGGCTCCGCCCAGTCACTGTGTTCTCGGCGGCGCTCGTTCAGCTGAACGAGCGCCGCCGAGTCCCTCCGAACTCCGCGGCGCCATATTTAAAAATACAAACTAAACTTGTGTATGTCGGCGGCGATCATAAAATGTACACTGGGGACAAGGCTGCACTGGGGACAAGGCTGCACTGACAAGGCTGCAGATGGACACGATAACGCTGCATTGATGGGCATTTAAATGTAAGTTTTTTTCCTTAAACTTCCCTCCTAAAAGTTTTTTTCCTTAAAATTCCCTCCTAAACTTGGGGTGCGTGTTATACGCCGGCGCGTGTTATACGCCGATAAATACGGTATATTATATTATATATCATGGAATTGTCTTTAAGTTCCTGCTGCACACTAACATTACACTACAGCCGTGTCAAGGGGACTGAGTCAAATTAGGGGGGCGTGATAGCAGAGTACAGGCCAAATCAAACATCTGCAGCTCCTTCGGGGGTCAGTGCTACATCTCTTAGGTAATACACTTTCATTTTTATTTCAAGATAAATATTTCTTTGTCTCTCCCTCTTAAATTGCGGCTTAGCCCAGCTGCTTACATACTACGGAGCCACTAAAAATATTTATGGTTGTTGTCTCTTAGATAATACACTCTCTCTCTCTGTTGCTTATTTAAGTGCTTGAACCATATCTGGTCAGTGATGTCACTGGGATCTCAAATTATTGAAGCCAGAGGATCAGCTTCAATATTCACCTGCCAACTATTTAGAGAATTAAATGTCTGCAAAGGCAATCTCCATTTTTCTCTCAAATAAGGTTCCTTTTTGTTATGTTTGTGGACATGTTCCTATAAGAGTGACTTTCCCTCACTTCAAGTCTGGACGCAGACAAAATATACTGTAGACTAGAGAAGGGTACAATTTCTGACAATGTTTTGTATTGTTCCCCAGACTTTTCCTCCCCTATGACAACTGCTCCCACTGTTACTTGTACAGGCATCAGAGGTACAGTAAGTGACGATAATCTCCCCAATGGGGTCACAAACAGAAATAAAAAATAAGAAAAAATGTTAATGCTTTGCCATTTTATCCAAAACCAAAATATAGAGTCATTTGTAGCTGTAGAAGAGCCTTTGTTTACCTCTATGGTGAAGCATGGGTGTTGTATACACAAAGCAGGTCAATGCTGGGCGTCGTTTCCGGGAAACTGGGTCTCATTTCCAGGAAACTGCACAAGGCCAAGTCCCAGGTACTACCTGATCCTGCCTCAGGTCTGACTTAGACTATGCTCAAGTCCATTAATCAAACTGTCTTAAGTTTTGGTTATTTATATTACTGATATACAGATGTGGTGTTACTTTAATAAATGACAGTTCCAGCATATGGACATACACAGCAATGGCTAAACTGACTACAAGCTTAATTAAATGTTACTCCTTGACAGGGCTGATGTTTTAGGATTGTATATTTCATATTTATTTTGATTGCAATAAATATGTTGTTTAAGCAATAATGTTTTACTTTTATATTATTAATCTATTGCTGCCCATGTAATGAATATGTGTGGTGGGGCAAACAGGGTGGGCTTTAATGCTCACATGCCACACATAATGTATTCATGGTTGGCCAAGGTTTCTGTGCTGAGAGCGTGCTCACCACATGCTCTCAGCACAGTGACCGAGTTGTCATAGACAGCTCTCAGTCTTTAGTCCTGATTGGGAGCTGATGGGATGGGCTCCTGATCATGTGACCAGTGCGACAGCCAATAACAGTGTTCATGTAATCAGGAAGTCCATCTTACATAAAGACATACTTAAAAGGGATGCTGGGGCTGGATGGGAATGGGTAAATGCTCATGTGTTATTGGAAAAATTTCTTCTGGTTAAATTGCATTACAGTGCTGCATAATATACTATATACATCAAGTGTTTGGAAAGGAAATAAAAATGTTTAAGCATGTACCATGTGAACATGTGGCTAGAATACTGTGTTTACCTTGTTTGAAAAAGCAAAACATTTTTTTTTTCTTTTTTTTTTTTTACACGGACTTCATGGACAGCCCCCTTTTTTTATGGTTTGTCTGAATTGTTGTTAATGCTTCTCAATATCAGCAACATATGAGAGGTCCAGACTCATTCACGCTGTACCTGACACAGTAAAGAGAAAACAGTAACTAGCCCAGTCAATTTATGACCAGCAATGGAGGTGCACGTGGGAAAAACAATTCATACCAAGTGTAAAAAAATAATTTCTCCAGCATTCCTTTTTGCTAGCAGAGGGACCCAATTAAAACCAGATTCTAATAAATAAAGACAGACAGATGTCCCAGTTGCATGTATTTGTAAATCGTTGTTGAAGACTTACACCAGCTTTGCACTATGTCTAAGGACAGTTGCTTCCAAAATGCGTAAGCTGTTACTGGCTTGTCATTTTGTTAATTTAAGCAGGTATAGATTTTAAAGACCCTGTGGCCAGACTTTTCATTTAAACAACAATCTTCCTATTGGAATATAAGTGCATTAAATCTATTTTCTTTTTCGTACATCTTGGGACACAGAGCAGACTTTAAATCATGACTACCAGGGTTATGCTGCACCTATAGATGAATGGACACTGGCAGAAAAAAAACAGGCAGTCCCCCATATAACCCCTTATAGTGAGGAATTTCCTCAGTTCCCTCTATATAACCTCTCCTACTCAGGAAGTTTCTATTTTTTCGGCAATGTCTGAAAGGTGATGGTCACCGAAGTGCAGCTCTCTGCATAGTAGTACCAGGTTCTCAATTGATTCCAGCAGGTATCAAGAGTTTGGATGTCCAGATCATTCCTAAAGCTGGGACACCAAAATGGATTGTACCCACTACAATGGGATTGGATGTTTAAGCAGGGATTGTCTATAATGTGACCGGTTGGCGCTGGACCCTGCGGATATGCAACCCTGTGCAGTTGTTACTGACCAAGGTGTCTCTGGTGGGATGCAGTGCACCCCAAGGAAAAGTGGGGCAGATTTCTTGAGGGTCAGGAGTGACATAGCCCACCGTGGTGGGTAAAGTATGAATCCTTGATCTGTAGACTTGATCCTTTGGTGAGATATGGTGGGTGTACCTGCAGTATGAAAGCCCTTTAAAGGAGGAATCACAATTTGGGCTGCCTAGAGTGTCTAACCAGTTCTTCCACTAGAGGTAGTGTTGGTAATTTTTGCTGGTTCCCTGTGCTGAGTTGCTGCAGCTAGACCAAATTGCCAGGATCTGGAATCAGTGTGCTTTCCCCTGCGTTTGTGTTTCCCTGGATTCTCTGGGGTCTTTTTTCTGAAGTAATCTCTTCTACTGATAAAGGTACAGGCGGACATGTACAAGGTGCATGTTCGGGCGAAAGCGTAAACACATCCTGGGGGCAGAGTCGGCGGCCATCTTTGTAAAGGTTTGAAGCTGGCATCCTTCCATGCACTTATTTGTCTATCTGGCGACTACAGCTGTGAACCATTACAGCTAAGGGGCACAGGGAGTCTCTTTTTCTCTGGGCATGTAAATACACCACTGGGGAAGGATACAGGCAGCTGGGTATTAATTAATGTGTATGCTGCTGCATGTTTATGCAGGTGTTTCCTCTCAGCTAAATGAGTTTGCCAGGCTGGAAAGCCTTTTATCCTTCAGCAAGCTTCGGATGTCTTCCAAAAAGCATAGGGGGAGAGCAGCTGGGAAGAGCACAGGGGCATCGCCATGAGGTCCAGAGGACACAGAATGTAATCAATGTAACAGGCGTGTCTGAACCATTATGTCTGTCTGGTATTGTGGGTGCTGTAGGGTAATATACGTTGGCTTACGTCACTAAATAGGACTTGGCTTCTACCTTGGTTGGTTTGGAGGGGAAGATTACTGGTATGCTTGCCTCCAAAGGACAGGGTGACAAGAAGCGGGAGTGATTTTGCCTGTCCCCTCTCCAGTTAGGGAGGAGAAATGGGTAAACATAAATGAGGAGGCAGTGGAGGTGGAATTTGAGGAAAGTCAGGCAGAAAATTCCACATCTGGGGAATTTGAACCTCAGGAAACTCAGGGATTGTCTGTTTCTCAGACACAGAGGATGTTAGTAAATTTCCTCGCCTGTTAAGTCCTTATCTGTTAGGTATTCCTCTCTGGTATTGTTGCATCCTCTACAGAGTTCTCAGGCTTTTCTCTTGCATCATCTCTTGGAAGAGATGTTGTATACTGAGTGGAGTCACCCGGAGAGGGTGTTTGTGCTGATGAAGAGATTTGCTCAACTTTATCTGATGGAGGAGCACACCTTTGGTAGACGCAACAATTTTGTATCTTAATAAGAATTTGACTTGCCCAGTTGATGCTGCTCAGGTCTTCAAAAACACGGCTGTTGAAAAAGATTAGAGACACTGTTGAAAGCCTCTTTTTCTTTGGCTAGGCCTGTTATGCAGCTGGCGGTAGCAGCAAATAGGGTATGTCAAGATCTTAAAGTGATTCTAAAGACAGAAAGTATTTTATCTTAATGCATTCTATGCATTAAGATAAAAAACCTTATGTGTGCAACAGCCCCCTCAACCTCCCTAATACTTACCTGAGCCCCATCTTGATCCAGCGATGTTGCACGAGAGACTGTCCGGAACTCTCCCTCCTAATTGGCTGAGACACAGCAGCAGGTGCCATGCTGTTAATTAAAGTCAGTGAGCCAATGAGGAGAGAGAGGGGGCGGGGCCGAGTCACGAGTCTGTGTCTGAATGGACACACAGAGCAGTGGCTCGGCTCGGGTTCCCCCATAGCAAGCAGCTTGCTGTGGGGGCACTCGGCAGGAGAGAGGGGCCAGGAGAGCCGGCAAGGGACCAGAGAAGAGGAGGATCTGGACTGGGTTGTGCAAAACCACTTCTCCTTGGAAGTTGTAGACAAGAAGGTTGTTTCAATTGCTTGGAAGGGTCTGACAATTAATGCCAGTCTAAAAGGATGGGGAACTGTACTGGGGTCCCTTTCAGTTCGGGGACTTGGTCTCCTCAGGAAGGATTATTACACATCAACATCCAAGAGCTCTGAGCAGTCAGTCTGGCTCTAGTGCATTTGACAGGACAGTTGAATGGGCTTCCAATCAGGATCTAGTCAGACAATGCCACAGGTGTGACAGACCAGGCAAGAAGGTGAACAAATAAAGATCCTTTAGGGCTTGTTCACACTTGCTAAATTATTGACGCTCAACAAACGCTCCTATAGCGTTTGCAAAGCATTAGTATGGGCATCAACGAGCTTTAGAATGGGGCATTTTACTAGTGTTAAAACGCCATATGCGCATACTTCTGGCCAATCAGTTGGTCAGGCACCCAGGCTATTTTTGTTTGCATTTACATGCGTGCAAGACACAGCAAACAGGAGGCGGTACGGACATTAGGTTCTTTGAGACCGGTGGTGGCCGGTTTCAGTGTTAGATCAGCAAGTCAGTGCTACGGCTGATAAACCCAGGGATAGGCCTCTGTTGCCCTTCCCTTGTGCTCCACTTTCTGCAGCTCAATTCACTTTACATTGTCGCATCCTTTTTGCTAATCTGGGTCTGGACCCTAAGGCGTACTCTGGTCATTCATTTAGGATAGAAGCGGCTTCTGCGGCTTCACGCCAAGGGGTCCCTGCTCATATCATTAAGAAATTAGGCAGGTGGAGGTCAGCTTGTTTTTCTAGGTATATTCCAGATCCTTTTTTGGAAATGTCGCAGGCTTTTGTCAATTTGGCTGATTGAATGTGATTTAGTGTGTAATAAACTTTTGTTAAGATTACATCCTACTGTATTATTTTTGCCCCCGTTTAGGCATACTGACCACGTGACCCTGGCACACCTCAGGTCAATGTTCTTTGTTGTCTCTTTGTTTTCCTTCACTATCACAGGTTGACTCCGAGTACAAGTATAAGGCTGACCGCAGGTCAGCCTGTTTTTGTAGGCGGAGTCAGGCTGCATAAAGCCGGCCCGCCTCTGCCTCCTTCCCTTGTGGTCGTAGGCACTCGTACCCCACCCACCCATTCCCTTTTTCTTTACTTTTCATTCCATACTTTTCATTTCATTTTTTATTTCATTTCATTTCATTTCATACTTGGGTATGCCCCCTTTTAGGCATACTGACCACGTGACCCCGGCACACCTCAGGTCAATGTTCTATGTTGTCTCTTTGTTTTCCTTCACTATCACAGGTTGACTCAGAGTACAGTATAAAGAAATGCTGGGGGTATAATACTCCTTTAAAAATAAATGTTCCTATGCTGATACCAGATCACCTATTACATTTAATATGCTTTGTGATGTGATTGCTGCCAGTAAGTCGGTTTGTTCTTCTGGCTTTTTGCTCACATTTTTTGTGCATTTAGGTTCTCTGAGTTGATTGCTAGTTCTTGTTCAGATCATTCAGGCTTGTTACAGAAAGAGATTCAATTGTTAGATGGCTGTGTTTAGTGGGATTAGGGCAAGGATAGCAATGTAGTCAGCTTAAGGACTTTTTGCTTGAATTGTAAAGGTAAAATTATTTTATTTTAAATAACAAATATGTTATACATGTTTACCTGCTCTGTGTAATGGTTTTGCACAGAGCAGCCCTGATCCTCCTCTTCTTGGGTCCCCCAGCTTGCTATGGGGGCACTCGTGCGGGCTTGATCCTGACCTGGGCTCTGTGTGTCCATTGACACACATAGTGTGGCTCGGTCTTTCCTCCTACACTCTCCTCACAGGCTTTGATTGACAGCAGCAGGAACCAATGGCTCCCACTGCTGCCTCCATGTCCATGAGAAGAGAGAGAGAGGAGAGAGACACTAATCTCAGGCACATCACTTAATTGAGATAAGGTTCAGGTAAGTATTTAGGGGGGTTGCCTGGGGGGAAAGCTGAACACAGGTTTTTTTTACCTTAGTGCAGAGAATGCATTAACCACTTCAATACAGGGAACTTATACACCTTCCTGCCCAGACCATTTTTCAGCCTTCAGCGCTATCACATTTTGAATGACAATTGCGCGGTCATACGACGCTGTTCCCAAACAAAATTTTTATCATTTTGTTCCCAAAAATAGAGCATTCTTTTGGTGGTATTTGATCACCACTGGGGTTTTTTTTTGCGCTACTAATAAAAAGACTAAACATTTTGAAAAAAAAAAGTTTTTCTTTGTTTCTGTTACAAAACTTTGTAAATAAGTATGTTTTCTCCTTCACTGATAGGCACTGATGAGGCAGTACTGGGTGGCACTGATGGGCACTGATGAGGCTGCACTGATGGGCACTGATGAGGCAGTACTGATTGGCACTGATGAGGTGGCACTGATGATGAGGCACTTATATGAAGAGAGGCTTGTGAGAGGATATGATTTTAATTTACAAATACCATACTGGTGTGGTGACCTCACAATAGGGATAAAACTTTTTTGCGGAAGGAGTTTAATGAGACATGTGGCCACTCATTAAAATTAGAAGAAAAGAGGTTTAACCTTAAACTACATAGAGTGTTCTTTACTGTAAGAGCGGCAAGGTTGTGGAATTCCTTTCCACAGCCGGTGGTCTCAGCGGGGAACATCGATAGTTTCAAAAAACTATTAGCTAAGCACCTGAACGACCGCAACATTCAGGGATATACAATGTAATACTGACATATAATCACACTCATAGGTTGGACTTGATGGACTTGTGTCTTTTTTCAACCTCACCTACTATGTAGCTCTGTAAATATGCAGCACTGATGGGCACTGATAAGCAGCACTGATAGGCGGCACTGATGGGCACTGATAGGTGGCACCAATGGGCACTGATAGGTGGCACTGATGGGCACTGATAAGCAGCACTGATAGGTGGCACTGATGGGCACTGATAAGCAGCACTGATAGGTGGCACTGATGGGTGGCACTGATGGGCACTGTTCAGAGGCACTGGCAAGCATCACTGATGGGCACAGTGCCATCCCTCTTGGGCACTGATTGGCATACCTGGTGGTCCTGGGTGGGCATCCCTGGTGGTCCTGGGTGGGCATCCCTGGTGGTCCTGGGTGGGCATCCCTGGTGGTCCTGGGTAGGCATCCCTGGTGATCCTGGGTAGGCATCACTGGTGATCCTGGGTGGGCATCCCTGGTGGTCCTGGGTGGGCAACCTGGGGGGGGCTGCACTGATAATCAGTGCAGACCCCCCTGTCAGGAGAGCAGCCGAAGGTCTCTACTCTACTCACTGTGAGCGCAAGTGGCGGAAAATGCCGATATACGGCTCTTCCTGTTTACACTTTGATCAGCTGTGGTCGGACATAGCTGATTACATAGTGAAGAGCCTCCGTCAGATGCTCTTTACCTCGATCGGAGATGCGGTGTGTCAGACTGACACACCACCGATCGCCGCATTCGCGGCTTATCCTGCTGGATATGACGTTCAGTCAGGATAACTTAACCACTTTGCGCATGTCATATTGCTATATGGCGGGCGGGAAGTGGTTAAGGTAAAAGATAAAAATAAAAAAAAATAAATGATAACCTTTTACCTTTACAACCACTTAAAAGGCTAAGCATGTTAAGCTATTGTTAACAATAGTGGTTTTGTCTGGTGGTAAAATTGAATAGTTAATTCATGGTTAATTAACCGTATTTTAAAACCCAATAAGGGAGTCACAACCCAAAGTTTTACCCGCAACTTTTGTCATTTGTCTTTTTGTTGATTAAATTTGTTTTTTTTTTATGGTTTGAGATGTTTGAGATGTAAAATCCCATGTGCACTGGTGAACTAGTTGCAGGCTGTAAAGAAGATTCCCGTCCTTGCTTCTTGTCCTTGCGTTGAAATAGGGGTGCTGATGATCCCTTTTGAGGGTAGGGGTAAACTGTGCCTAATTGTTATAAAATATATTATACTGTGCGGATGGATGCACACTAATCAGCTGATCAGTTCCTTTGCACCATTTTGATTTTATTAACCAATATTTTCTCATTATTGTTGAGCACATTAGACCTTGTCATAATCCTTAGTGATATATAGAATTCAAAAGTAAAATAAGTACATTAGTGAATTATTATTAAAAAAAAAAAAGAATTCAAAAAATGATGTTAACCACAAAATATGACAGCTGAAAAGCTAGAGTATATTTAGCATTTGAGTGCTAACTCTAAGGGGTCTACAAATGTTTTCACTCAGGATTCACACATTTTCACTTAGGACATGTGAATCTTGAATGAAACCATTAATAAATAGACCACAAAAACTCAAAAAAGCAGTAAATTAATCAACTAAAGCTAGTTAGTATGGTTATTTCATGTTTGCCCACTAGGTGGCAGCAAAACTACACAGATTAGCTAGTGGTCAATAGCCAATAGCCAGAAAAAAGTCAGCTTTTTTCTCATTAGTTTACCTTTTTAAAGAAAAAAACAGGCCAGGGGACTGGGGTAAAAAATGTAAATTCATACAGTATCTGTTTATTAATCAGTGCAACCTGTTAACAACCTATAATTCAAAAACGAGTGTACTGTAAATAATTGTGAAACAATACCGTGAAAAAAGAAGTTGATTCATGGATGTATCCAAGAGACTGTTTTACTATTGATTCATATAAATGTTTCTTTTCTTCATGTTTATTGACGTGTGTAAAAAATGTAAAGACCACTAAACAAACTAAACTATCCTAAATACCCATAAAAACACACACAATCTAAATAAAGAACCCTTCAGGCGGAGCCCTCCAGCAGTCACGGTTCCCCTGGTGCCCAGTGCCGCGGGTTCTGCAATGACACGATCTTCAGCCTCCTGTCCATATTGGTGGGGGCAGGAAGCCAGAAGCCGATGCCGATTTGCTGGTATCGCAGAGTGGGAGGTCGGGGCGCAGTGCTGGCCCCTGATGAAGCCCCTAATGAAGTCACATGGGCATGACGCAATGCGTAGGGTTCAACACAGAGCATAGGTATACTGGAAGTGACGCATTAGTATGAGCTCGCTGCCCGTGGAGTATATGCACATTTTAATTGTCAAAAAGTGAGTAATGACGCTGTTTTAAACACATCAAAACTTTAAAACTATACTACACGATGGGGAGTTTCTTTTATATTGCCAACTAACTCAGAAAATAAAAAAACCACCATCGTAGAGACACACCAACCTGATAAACCACAGGAGGACCCCTAGAGGCAGGAGGAGATACATCAAGGAACGGGAAAAGATACCATTATATGCTGTTAACTTACAGCAGTAAGGTGAGAGGCTTTTGAGCACTAAGGTGTCTCAACACTGGAAGGAAGAGATACCAGATTAACACACTCTTAATGGTGAAGGGAACACCCATCTATAATAACAGTTTACTATCTGCATTGGGCTAAAAACGGACTCTTTATTCATTCTTGTTTATTTTAAACCAGTCACTAATTCAAATTGCTTTGTCTAATATACTTATGTCTGCGGTCTCACTCAAACTGAGCACATTGTACTATTTACTTTGCAGATTATTAATTAGCAACTTGAATTCATCTTTTTTGTTATTTATGCTGAAAAACTATTTTGAGAATTGTATTTAGATTTTTTATTTTTTTATTTTGGCACCTATATCATGTGTTACATACAGTGCATCCAGAAAGTATTCACAGGGCTTCACTTTTTCCACATTTTATTATGTTATAGCCATATTCCAAAAAGGATTAAATTCATTACTTTCCTCAAAATTCTAAAAACACAGCCCATGACAACATGAAAGAAGTTTGTTTGAAATCTTTGCAAATTTATTAAAAATAAAAATTGAAAAAAATAATGTACATAAGTATTCACAGCCTTTGCCATGACACTCAACATTGAGCTCATATGCATCCTGTTTCCACTGATCATCCTTGAGATGTTTCTACAACTTGATTACAGTCCACCTGTGATAAATTCAGTTAATTGGACATGATTTGGAAAGCCACACACCTGTCTATATAAGGTCCCACAGTTAACAGTGCATGTTAGAGCACAAACCAAGCCATGAAGTCCAAGGAATTGTCTGTAGACCTTTGAGGCAGGATTATATCAAGGCACAGATCTGGGGAAGGGTATAGAAACATTTCTGCAGCATTGAAGGTCCCAGTGAGCACAGTGGCCTCCATAATCTGTAAATGGAGGAAGTTTGGAACCACCAGACTCTTCTAGAGCGGGCCGCCTGGCCAAACTGAGCAAGCGGGGGAGAAGGGCCTTAGTCAGGGAGGTGACCAAGAACCCGATGGTCACTCTGACAAAGCTCCAGAGGTTCCCTGTGGAGAGAAGAGAACCTTCCAGAAAAACAACCATCCCTGCAGCACTCCACTAATCAGGCCTGTATGGTAGAGTGTCCAGACGGAAGCCACTCCTCAGTAAAAGGCACATGACAGCCCACCTGGAGTTTGCCAAAAGGCACCTGAAGGACTCTCAGACCATGAGAAACAAAATTCTTTGGTCTGATGAAACAAAGATGGAAATCTTTGACCTGAATGGCAAGCGTCATGTCTGGAGGAAACCAGGCACTGTTCATCAACTGGCCAATACCATCCCTACAGTGAAGAATGGTGGTGGCAGCATCATGCTGTGGGGATGTTTTTCAGCGGCAGGAACTGGCAGACTAGTCAGGATTGAGACAAAGATGAATGCAGCAATGTACAGAGACATCCTTGATGAAAACCTGCTCCAGAGTGCTCTGGACCTCAGACTGAGGTGAAGGTTCATCTTTCAACAGAACAACAATGTCCTTGAGTGGCCCAGCCAGAGCCCAGACTTGAACTGATTGAACATCTCTGGCGAGATCTGAAAATGGCTGTGCACCAAGGCTCCCCATCCAATCTGATGGAGCTTGAGAGGTTCTGCAAAGAAGAATGGGAGAAACTGCCCCAAAATAGGTGTGCCAAGCTTGTAGAACCATACTCAAAAAGACTTCAACAAAGTATTGAGCAAAGGCTGTGAATATACTTATGTACATGTGATTTTTTTTATTTTTTCATGTTTAATAAATTTGCAAATATTTCAACCAAACTTTTTTCATGTTGTCATTATGGGGTATTGTTTGTAGAACTTTGAGGAAAATAATTAATTTAATCCATTTTGAAACAAGGCTGTAACATAACAAAATGTGGAAAAAGTGGCGCAGCACCAACACTGTTTAATATTTATTACACATTTGTCATAAATTAGCTAACCAGTGTTTGCAGCCCATAATCACTACAGCACACTTAAAAGGATAGCACAGGAGTACTTACCTTTTAACAGAATGGGGATTTGCCTATGTAAACAAGGCAGATTGCTGTTCTGCCAGGGGGGGAAGGATGGTTTCTGTGTGTTCTGCAAAGCAGGGACTAGAATCCATCTCTTCCCCTAGTAAAAGCACCACACTGTATACACAAAAACACTGGCTAGGCACACAGTTAATCCTTTGATCGCCCTAGATGTTTAACCTCTTCCCGGGCAGTGTCATTAGTACAGTGACAGTGCATATTTTTAGCACTGATCGCTATATTAGTGTCACTGGTTCCCGAAAAGTGTCAGTTAGTGTCTGCTTGTCCGCCACAATATCGTAGTCCTGCTAAGTCGCCGATCGCCACCATTACTAGTATACATTTTTTTTTTTAATTCATAAATATATACCATAGTTTGTAGATGCTATAACATTTGTGTAAATCAATCAATATATGCTTATTGGGATTTTTTTTAACAAACACATGTACCAGAATAGATATTGGTCTAAATTTATGAAAAAATATATATATATATTTTTTACTAGAAATGTTTTACAGCAGAAAGTAGAAAATATTGTTTTTTTTAATTGTCAGCCTTATTTTTGTTTAAAGCACAAAAAACAAAAATAGACGCAGAGGTGATCAAATACCACCAAAATAAAGCTCCATTTGCAGGAAAAAAGGACATACATTTTATTTGGGTACAGTGTTTCATGACCGTGCAATTGTCAGTTAAAGTAACTCAGTGCCATATCGGAAAAAATTGCCTGGTCATGAAGGGGGGATAAATCTTCCAGAGGTCAAGTGGTTGATCAGGTGAACATTATCATGTCTGTAGGCACCTTTAGTGCTGTAGTGTTTTATCCCCTCTTTAAAATCTTTACGTTACTTAGTTCTAATGCATGTAGGTAGTCAGGTACTAAGATGCTTCAGATCAAACGCTTTAAACCTAGATCCTTTTACTTATCAAAATGCTTAAATGTTGGAAACTATTTGTTTAATAAACAAACACATTTATCATTTCCTTTTTTCTTCCTCATGCAAAAAGTGTAAGAACTCCTAAAATGCTAATAAGGAGTTCATTTTATTTCTGGCAACAAAAAATGACATGTTTATATCAAGCCAGTAAAGTGATAATATAATGCCAATATTCCAGATTGTCATAGCATGTTATCACTGTGATCAATAAAAGCAATAAGTAAGAGGATCTGCACTGAAAAATAACAAACATCCATATTTTATTTACCTAGCACCTGTCCTAGCTGCAGATGTCCCCCACCATTTCTGCACTGAGAGCTGGGCGATCCCACAGCGCTGATCGCTCTATTCTCTGAGATGAAAGACAGTGGCTGTCAGTCTCCGGCTCTCTGCTCTGCCCCACCAGCGCTCACCAGAGTGCTGGGCTGTGAAGGGGGTGGAAATGGCTGGCTCGGGCTCTCAGAAGATTTCTGAGAGGCTGAGCCAGCTGCCAGTCAGGTATCTGGGTGGGGCCCGACATTAAAGTCAGGATCGATCCAGAGACTGGACCATCTGAGTGAGCAGACTTTAGCCCACTGTCGGCTGAAAACAGGTCGCAGGAAAGCAGAACAAAGTGCAATCATGTAACCCACAGGAGAAGTAGGGCCAAAAGAGCTTTGCCCTTACTTTCCCTTTAATTGCATGTTTATATACAGATCCTAGAATTACTAGTGTAGCCAAGTGCTTAGCTAAGAATGGAGAATCGTTCTGCTTGAGATATATCCTATGAAAAGTGACAGAACAGAGTGCCACACCATTGATTTATTCCCTTATAGAAAACCCAAAATAAGCCAATGTGTTTCAGGGGCTATAAGGTACCCCTTCATCAGAGCTTAGTGGGCAGTATAGGATGGCATAAAGTGGACTCGACCAGATTGTAAATTCTGGGGTAATATATTCTCTAGGGCAGTCTTTCTGAACCTTTTCAATGCAAAGGAATCCTTGAAATAATTTTCAAGTCTCAGAGAATCCTTGCTAAAAATTACTATGTCTACAACTCATGATACATTAGCGTGATGGTCAGTGGGAAGAATGCTTCTTACAGTTGTAGACAGTGGGAAGAATTACCCCCTTACAGATAGCTAAAAAGATAAATTCTGGCAATGGGAACTTATCTGAGAGGCAGAAGTTGCTCATTGCTCAAGGAACCCCTAGCAACCTCTGGAGGAACCCTGGTTGAGAAACCCTGGTCTAGGAAATAAATACACATCAACAACTAGTGAAATACCATTTGCCATTGAAGGGCTTGAGGGATGATACAATGCTAAACAAAAGTTTATGGACTGTGGGGAAGTTCAGAAATATTGTCGATTCAGTTTCCCTGGCTTCCTCTAGGTGTCACTGTCTAATATTGTGAGACACCTGCAGTGGTACTATAGCAGACCCCTATTAACACCTTCCTGCCCATCTCTAGTGTCTTTTTTACTGGGCTATTATGCCCAAGAGGGTGGGGGGTTGGTAAGGTCACATGATTGGGAGCTGGTCCTGCCAATAATATTGTAAAAAATAATCATAAAGAAATAGTAAAAAAAAAAAATCTACTGACACCGTCTACAGCCCTACTGACACAAATCTCTGCTCTACTGACACCATCCACTGCTCTACTAACACCGTCCTCTGTCCTACTGACACAGTTCACTACCCTACTGACACCATCCACTGCTCTACTGGCTCACACCATCCACTGTCCTACTGAAACCAACCTCTGCCCTACTGACATATGCACTGCTCTACCAACACGATCCACTGTCCTACTGACACCAACCTCTCCCCTACTGACATGTGCACTGCTCTACCAACACGATCCACTGTCCTACTGACACCAACCTCTGCCCTACTGACACCGTCCATGTTTTAATGCATTTTAAAATGTTTACATTTATTTCTAAAAGTGTGTATGTATGTATATCTACAATATATTTGTGTGTGTGTTGTGATATTGGGGGTTGTTTAGCTCAAGTGTAGATACAATTTTTGTGCAGTGAGTCCACGTCAGAGAGGCATTATAGTTAAGGGCCTGGTAGCCTATGTTTATTAAACGGAAAAGCAAAAGGTACATTCAGGGTTCCCACGCAGGGGTTCAATCTTCGTTTAGGACTCAAATAAAAAACATACCGAGCCACCTGGCTCTCTCTTGTCAGCAGTTCCTCTGCTTGCTCTCAACAGACTTGATTCTTTTCAGCCCCCAGGACTCACTGGCTTCCGTAGTCTTCCTGACTGTCAAGGCTGGCCAGCCTTTCTTAGTCCCTGGGCAAAGAATCCCCCTAACATGGGCTGCAGTCTCCCACAGGGAAGACAGCTTTCCAGACACAGATTTGTCTTCATACAGCAGTAGCACGCTGCTCACACTCCACCTTCCTTCTCCCACTGCTCTCACCAGTCCCTCATTATATGGGCTGTGTGTACCTGGGCACACAACCTGCTGGCTATCCACAAGACCCGGACACAGGGTTGGAGATCCCATCCCACCCAAAACTCTTAGGGATCTCCAAACTACAGAGTCCCATCTGGAAATAGCAATATCTGGGGAAAGCTGCCAGAACAGATTTCTCCTCTCAAAATAACTGCTCTGTAGCCTTGCAGTCACCTAACATGCAAACTCTGTGTCCTTATTCCATCCCTTTCCCTAGTGACAGAGCCTCGTTCTGTCACAGTCTATATAGATATACAGTATCTATCTATCTATATAATATATATATATCTATAGATATATATCTATATCTATAGATATATATCTATATATAGATATAGATATAGATATAGATATAGATATATATCTATATCTATATATAGATATAGATATATATATATATATGTATATATATACACATGCGTGTGTTTGAGCTTTTTTGGTGCACACCCTAATGCCATAGGCTGTGCACACCTATGAGTATCATATAGCACATTTGCAAAATGAAGAGCATGACATCATGTGTTTCATGTTGCCCATACGCAGTAACATGGACACTTTTAAAATGTCAGCACAGGAATGGAGACCCAGGCAGTACAGAAGCGGGACAAAAACAGGTAAGTATATAGAACAACAAAGATATAGGTAAGTATGATTTCCTCCCTATTCGGGTAAACTTGTTATAGAGTAGGGAAGGGGAAAAGGTCTTCTTTAAATATCACAGAGCAAATCTAGGCAAAATGTATAACTGATTAGTGAGTGGTCAATGTTATCCAGTAGATAAAACAGCTGTGCTGAATATTTTCTAACATTACCTTTATCTGCATTTTGTGTGATCCTCTGCAGGATAAGCACACACAATTACATGGAGGGTCAGTAGGTGTGGACTTCTGAAACCTCTGCTCTATCTTTTCTCTCTTCTTGCTGCACTGCCAGTCACATCTTGATCTCCAAGGCATGTTTAGTATGATTGTTGGTTGTGAAAAAGTGAGGGAGACGCTTGCAGAAGGTGTTCCAACTCTAGAAGTGGCTGCATTCCAGGATTACCACATTACTGACAGAAGGGAATAGGGGGGACTGGTGTAGTACAGCACTGCCTGGATAAAAAATGGAATAACTCAACTGGTAGGTTGTATTTCCTGTGTATGTCTCAAGATTTAATATTTGAAAGTGTTAACGTTGACACCCTTCAGGAGAGTTGGAAACTGATAACAGTGCATCAGAGGGACAGGAAGCTATCTGCTCCCAAGATTTCTTTTTTTTTACTTTTAAATTTTTATTATTTTTTTGACAAAATACATTCCAATACATTCCAATATAAATGAAAACAATTAATTGGTATTGCTTATCATATTGCGTAGAACAGATAATAACACAAATTGGGGAATGAATAACAAGAAGTAATAATAACTTTAGGGTACAATATCTGAAGTTTGATATCCTGCTACTGCCTACTCCAAGTGGGATCATACTGTAGGCGGGAGCTGGTCACCAAATATTCAAATTTTTAGGAATGAAAAGAAGAAGAAGAGGAGTCTATAAGAAATTCAATATTTTGGTGTATCATATATCGCTATTCTTTAAGTAATTGGAGGCTCTGGGGTTGTTTATCCAAACTTGCCATTTTTTTTAAGATAGTGATAGAGAAATGTTTGAATGCTAACATCAATTTGTATTGGGCCTGAGTGTTTAGTCTTATAATGACATTTGACAAGTTAGGAGCTTCTGTGCATTTCCACATATTGGTAAGTCAGCATATGTGATATTATTGTTAAACTCAAAGTGATAAAAAGGAAAAATACTCTGCGCCAAATTTAGTGAAAAATAATTACATTAAAATAAACATAAAAATGAAAAATTACAAATAGTAGTGAGCTGCTCCCCAATTTGAGCAAATAGTGATCAAAATGTAGGTAGTTAGATAGGAGGCGCTATTGGTTAAAGTGGATAATAGAAAATTAATAGAACGTTATATGTTAAATACAATATAAAAACTTAAATGGAAAACCTTTCACAAACCTTGAAAATTAGAAAGTGAATAAATAAATATGAAAATGTATAAATAGCAAATTTGTGACACACAATAAAAGTGATAATGGAAAATGTCCCAGTGGTGGACTAGCTACAGTAGCCAGTGAAGCAAAAGGATCTTCCAAAATGGATTAATTTCTTGATGTATACAGATAGGGGTTCCTTCACCAAGAGAAAAGAAAAATGCACCTTGCAGTGGTAAAAAGATATCTACTTACCAGATACCAATGACTCCTTTAATTAAAAAGAAAGTCATTTGCGCTTGTGCAGGGTTGTGCCTGCTCACATTGGATGACTGGATATTGGATGATGGTAAGCAAAGAACTCTTCCGGCCCCGGTAATTCAGATATGGGATTTGTGAAAAACAATAGAAACTTCCATAGTATAACACCGTTTATTAAAATTGTAAAAACAGATAAGAACGCCAAATGGCCGCTTACATTAGTAGGTGCCTACCCGGCACTGGGGCTGCTCGCTTATCTCGGTATGGATGAGGACAGGGATTCCTTCGCACCGACTCGAGAGTCAGCATGCGTTCCACCTGGCGTGAGTAACAACCAGATAAACCGGACGTAGGAAGAGATCACGTGACCACGTAACGCTCCGCTGTACGTTTCGTATAAACGTCTTCAGGGATATAGATAGAATCTCTCTATCTTCCTCTCTATTATACCTTTCTTTTATCCATTTTTCTTTCTTTCTTTCTGGTTCAAATTGTAAAACCTTTAATTGCTCTATTTGGTTATACAACATTTTTGACATAGGCTCCTGAATGTTTTATAATAATCATAATTCCTTAAAACTCTTTATTGGTGAATATTCTTAAGAAATGCAGCATAATATTAGACTGAGGCTTTGATATATTTTTATTGTTCATTGTATGGTTCAAGCCTCTCTTAAATCATACAAAGAATTATCATTTGAAATTCGAATTCTATACTAAAGAGCTCACATAATTTGTAATAAAAACACCTTTGCCCTTTGAAGCTTCCCTCCAACCACTTTGCATATTATTTTATATATACTGTGATTCTGTACTTGCCAAATATGTTGCAGAAATCTCCCTCCACTGAGTCTGGCTGCAATCTTTTTAACTGTGGGCAACTAAAGCTGCTGCCTGTTCACTTCCTGGATTTACAAAGACACACCTCCAGCTCTGCAGCTCGGATTATCCCTCTTATGAATCATCCCCACTCCCTTCCTGGCACACTCTCTCCAGATTGAGAGAGAGCTGTGCATGATGTCATAAGCCTAGGCAAATGACCAGGCAAGAAACAGGAAGTGGGCTGTTTATGGTATTTACTGGCAGAAAAAAATGTTTTACTACCCAAAGTTAAAACAACAAGGGCAGAAGATTTATTAAATGGAAAGATGAAAAAAATGACTGAAGTTCCACTTTAAGTTAGGTGACATATGCCATTTTCAGTTATATTATGGAGCTATAATCCTCTATTATGCCCAGACATGTTTTCTTTCTGTTCTGCTTTTGAACTTCTCTTTGTAACTTGTTAAATTACAATAAACAAATTTGCCAAGAATCTTAAGTGTAGGGGATGTTTAATTAAAGGCTTTAATAATCAAGGTAAGAAGAGCTGCAGATTTTGCACTTGTTCTTGGTGATGGGGGCTTTGCTCTGAAAACCACCTCCACTAATACTGAAAATAAGTGTAGAAAGAAAAGCTTTCAATGGTCATAGAAGCAGAGGAGCACAGCTAATGGAATTATCATATGACCTCTAAGCAAGTACCTTATTCTTTATATTACAACAGTTAGTATTAAATAAAATAGGATTTATTTCCAGCTGTTTAACCAAAAGTCCTGTGATAAATATACTTACATTTTATGACACACGCGGAGGCATGCACCTACCATTCATAGCACTTTGTTTCTTTCACATGTTATAAATCTGCTTCACCGAGCATGCTTGTTATACAAGACATTATTTTATTAGTAAGTAAGTGATTGGACATAACACACTAATTAGTAATTAATTCATATAAACTCCACAAATCTCGATAACAGTGGTGTGACATCCCCTTCCTGTCTTGCAGACTTTAATTGATCATCACTTATGGCTAATTGGCGATGATTTTTTATAGATCGTGGCAGAAATGTGAAGAAGTATGTGCAGATTATTTTGACATAATGATCTAGAATATTAAGAGATGTGAAATAGCTTTAGGACAGTACACAAGAGATGGCTAATTAGAACAGACAATGAAAGACTTTCATGGAGCTAGCAATGTTTTTTTTTTTTTTTTCACACAAATGCCATAAAAATGCACAGACATACCACAGTCCATTTTTCCAAATTAAATTGTATAAGTAGAGTTTATAATAGAGAGAGTGCAAATTCACACCACCCACTGCTGTGCATTGATGCATGTTGCAGCCTGGTGCGTTAAACAGCCCTTTCAAAATGAGTGGGCTGAAACACTCTTCAACACATGACAATTTGGGGCAGGTTGCATTTTCCGGATGTACACAGAACATTGTGCTTCTTTGCAGCACTTGCGAGTTTAAAGTGATATTAAAGTCTTGTGTAATGGTTTTGCACAGAGCAGCCCAGATCCTCCTCTTCTCAGGTCCCTCGCTGGCACTCCTGGCCCCTCGCTCCTACCAAGTGCCCCCACAGCAAGCAGCTTGCTATGGGGGCACTGAGCTGGGCCACTGCTCTGTGTGTTCATTCAGACATGGAGCAACGGCTCAGCCCAGCCCCCTCTCTTACCTCTTTGGCTCACTGACTTTGACAGCAGCGGGAGCCAATAGCACCACTGGCTCCCGCTGCTGTCTCAGAGCCAATGAGGGAGAGGGAGAGTTCTGGACAGCGGCGGCTCCCGTGCAACACCACTGGATCGAGATGGGGCTCAGGTAAGTATTGGGGGGGTTGCTGCTGCACACAATGCATTAAGATAAAAAACCTTCTGCCTTTAGAACCACTTTAAGTTGCATTAAACTGCCATTCACAATGAACAGCAGGACATGCACTGTGTGTGATATGGTTTGAATGGGCTCTTACAAATAAAACTACTGCTTTGGAAGAAATTATAGTAACTAAAGGAGATATAAATACTAATTTAGACCCCTTTCACACTGAGGCAGTTTTGCGGTGTTTTAGCACTAGAAATAGCGTCTGTTAAGCGCCTGAAAACTGCCTCCCATTCTCTGCAATGAGTGCTTTCACGCCCGGGCAGTGCTTGTGGGACGTTAGAAAAAGTCCTGCAAGCAGCATCTTTGGGGTGGTTTGGGAGCACTGTATACAGCGCTACCAAAATGCCCCTGCCCATTGCAATGAATGGGCAGTGCTTCTGAAGCACTGCAACATGGGAGTTTTTAACCCCTTCTTTTTGCAAAGGTGCAGCTTAAACAGGGGCAAAGCGCCACTAAAATGAGCAGCTCTTTATCGCTAACGGTCGGCGTTTTCAGTGTGAAAGTAGCCTAAGTGATATTTGGTTTTGCACTGTGTATCATGAACAACTGCATTTTTAGAATAACATTTTTTTTTTACCCTTTTCTTTCTTTTCATCCTGTGTGGCATCTCAGTCCTGATGATCTCCTCCAACTCCTTTGTAGCCACTTCATGTTTGCATACATGTGTACACCAGCCATGGCTGTATGACATTACTCAGAATAGGTTTCTTATTGATAAAAAAACTTGATCTTGCCTATGTAATGGGTGTTGAAATGGCCACTTGTAGTCTTCATGAAAAACATGTGACAGGTTGACAATGAAGAAGAATAACTGGGAGACGGGGATATAGTGTTCTCACCCTATAACACAAAATGTCTTTATACCATTAGAAAGTGTATATCATTCTTATCAACTACCATGCTTCAAAAAAAGTCTTGCTAGCAAATGTAAGGTCCTCACAGTCAGCATTTCAACAAAGTAATCTGCACCATGGATTAATCAAGTCTTGTATAAAATTAACTCCTTTGTTCGACCTGTAAAACCTCCATTGATAAGTAGCAAGCTTTCAAGCCTTTTTCTCAAACACAGAGTACACACAGGCTTGATTAAAATCCCCTGTGCTGATTACTTTGCAGATTACTTTCTTAGAATCCTGAACAAGGACCTTGTACAAATAAAATACCAATTTATTGCGCAAAAAGGGACAGCCTCACAGACCCACATAAACCTCAGGACAAAGGATAACATTTGAAAAATAAAACTTCCATTACATATGTGTATCTGCACACAGAATATAAACATACTTTTAGTACCCATATTCATTCTCAAAAAACAAAACAAACTGACACTCATCTGTTCCTGTGGCTTCATTCTCACCGAATGACAGTCTGATGGATGATTGCTTTTATAAACAACTGCTGTTCAATGTCAATGATGTCATGGGATCCCAATAGTTGTCATCCAGTACTTGAAGGGGTTGTAAAGCTTCCTTTTTTTTTTTAAAATAACAAACATGTCATACTCGCCTCCACTGCGCGGCTCGTTTTGCACACAGAGACCCCAATCCACGTCTTCTGGGGTCCCTCAGCGGCTGTCTTGGCTCTTCCCCGCATCAGCTAACCCCCTCTGGGAAGCGCTCTCCCAAGAGGGTTAGCTTGCAGGCGCACTCCCGAGTCCTGTATCTGGCGTCCGTAAGCCGCTGACTTCAGGACTCGGCCCCCACCCGAGTGGTTAAAGTCGGACCATTAGGCTCCGTACACACGATCGAAAATTCCGCCGGCAAAAGTCCGATGTGAGCTTTTGGTCGGAAATTCTGACCATGTGTATGCTCCATCGGACTTTTGCTGGCGGAATTCCCGCCAGCAAAAGATTGAGAGGAGGGTTCTCTGTTTTTCCGACGGAAAAAGTTCCTATCGGAAATTCCGGTCGTCTGTAGCAATTCCGACGTGCAAAATTCCTACGCATGCTCGGAAACAATTTGACGCATGCTCAGAAGCATTGAACTTAATTTTCTCGGCTCGTCGTAGTGTTGTACGTCACCGCGTTCTTGGCGGTTGAAAGCTCAGAGAACTTTTGTGTGACCGTGTGTATGCAAGGCAAGCTTGAGCGGAATTCTGTCGGAAAAACCATCCAAGGTTTTTCTGACGGAAATTCCAATTGTGTGTACGCAGCATTACTTTAATAATAATGTGGTTAAATGTTGCAATTATGAAACTATCTTTTTGCTTTATTTAATCTCTCTAGTTAAACTTTTCAAATGTACAATGTAGTCACTGAAAAAATATCTGTAACAGAGGCATTGTAATGACACAGTAAGGTCTATGTGCTTTGTCAAACAACCACAAGGTCCAAGTTGGAGAGCAGCAGTGTGCCTCCTTCACCTATATGTCATTGTTATCTTCAACTGAGACCCTGAAGCTACTCAGTCTATCACAAAGATAGAACAGAGACTCTCAATGCTGTATGTTGAAGAAAGCATATAAATAATGCAAAATTACCCTCATTTTGTACGTAATCCAAGAATGGCTCCCCAGGTCCACAAGGCAGATGAGGAAATCAATAGCTATTGATGTCTCAATTACCTACATGCTTTCAGATTATAAATGATCTACCTGTCTTGCATCATGTATAGCACATGTTCAGTACACAGAAGTATTATTTTTTACTGTATTATAGGAAGAAGCAATTGTGGTGTTCGAGAAACAGCTGGGTTAGATTATCAGTTGTATGTTTTGTATATTTTATTGCCAAAAAGATTTACTAAATATTGTGCATGTCAATGTTTGTCTTTCTTTTTTCATATTTATGTAGCCCAGTACTTAAAGTTGTTCTAAAGGCAGGAGGTTTCTATGCATTAAGATAAAAGGAAAACTTTCAGTGTAGAGCAGCCCCCCTGAGCCCCATCTTGATCCAGTGATGTTGCACGAGAGCCTCGGTTGTCCGGGACTCTCCTTCCTGACTGGCTGAGACACAGCCACGGGCGCCATTGGCAATCAAAGTGTCATTGTAAAATCAAAGTAAGTGAGCCAATAAGGAGAGAGAGGGGGCGGGACTGAGCTGTGGCTCTGTGTCTGAATGGACACAGGTGCCCCCATAGCAAGCTGTTTGCTGTAGGGGCACTCGGCAGGAGGGAGGGGTCAGGAGCGCCAGTGAGGGACCGGAGAAGAGGAGGATCTGGGCTTCTCTGTGCAAAATCATTGCAACAGAGCAGGTAAGTATAACATGTTTAATATTTTCAAACAAAAAATACCAAAGCTTTAATATCACTTTAACTGGCAGGAGAGGATCAGATGTGGTTTCACTCTGTTTGCTGCTACGTCTGTATGTGTACAAAGGCACAGTCCTAACAGAGACTCTTATTATAGAACTGTTACAGCCAGTGTTAATTCCGCCCTTTATCCACTAGAAGACGCTCGGGGGGCATGGTTTGCATGAGATTCTGAGCTGCAACAAGGGACTGTGGGAAATGTAGTCAGATCTAAACTACCAGATAGGGTTGCCACCTGTCCGGGATTCACCCGGACAGTACGGGTTTTGAAACATGTGCCCAGGTCTTTGCCCGCCTGAGACCCGGGCACATTATTCATTTCAGACCAGCCAGTGACTCCCTGTGCCATCAGTGCAGTCATGTCTCCTCAAATTCGGGTCCGCAGCCCCGCTTGATTTCTGCTCCTGCTGCCTGAGTGCGGGACGGGACACAGAGGCAGAGGCGGAGCCTCCATGTTGCTGGGTGCTCTCCGCGAGTCCTCTGGCTGGCTGCAGAAAGGACAAGGAGGTGGGCGGAGCCTCCCCAATTCCCAGAGCTCTGTTGGAAAGTGTGCAGAGATCGCGCTGGGACTGGAGCTCAGCTTGTAAGGCAAGTTTTTGCTGTGTCAGGATTTCAAAGTACTCTCACCCCCCCACCATACACTATACATACATACACACTCCCTCCTCCCACCATACACTATACGTACATACACACACCCCCACCATACACTATACTTACAGTTCTGCCGCCCCCCTCCCATATATCATCCATCAATATAGTTCTCTCTCTCTTCCTCATACACTATTCATATATACAGTCCCCCCCGTATATAAAGTCCCCCCATACATACAGTTCTCCCCTCATATATATAGTCCCCCCCATACACCATCCATATATACAGTCCCCCCATACATAAAGTTCTCCCCCCATATATATATAGTCCCCCCCCATACACCATCCATATATACAGTCCCCCCATACATAAAGTTCTCCCCCCATATATATATAGTCCCCCCCCATACACCATCCATATATACAGTCCCCCCATATATACAGTTTCCCCCCCCCCATACACCATCCATATATACAGTCCCCCCATATATACAGTCCCCCCATATATACAGTTCTCCCCCCCATACACCATCCATATTTACAGTCCTCCCCCCCATATATACAGTCCCCCCCCCCATACACCAACCATATGTAGCGTACTACCCCCGTAGGAGCTGCTGGGTAGTTCATTCTTTCCTGAAGTGTGTTTCCGTTACCCCCTTTCCCTCACAGATTGACACGACAGACAGTCCATAAACATTTAAACTTTATTTCGCTTCTGGTATTCGTTGCGGTATTGCATTGAAGAGCCACTCTGAATAACTCCCAAAGATTTATGCAATGAGAACACAACACTCAATCCATAACATGTAAAGCCGCTGTGAACAACTTCTATCTTGCACTGGTTTCAAATGTGTAATGCAGCTTTTCTTCCTCCTGTTAGTTACTATTTCCTGCCTGTACAGCACTTCCAATTTAAGCTCTAAGGACGATACTCTGAATAAAGTCCAGAGAGATGACTTTTTGGAATCCTCCAGGGTGTTAGTTCTTTAAGGCCCACTTCTATACCTTTTTCCTCCTGGACCCGCACTCCAACCCCTTTAAAGTCTCTTAGAAGCATTGTTTCCCTGGGTTACACTCACGTGCGCTCCCGAGCAACTGTCCATGCCTGCCACGGAGGGTCCTCTCCCAGTCCTTGTGTCTGTCAGTAATAGCAACCTTCTCATAAAATCTTCTCCTGGAGTCTCCTCTCCACATGTATTACTCCACTCCCCTCCCCCGCAGGGGAGAGCACCCGAGCTGCACCAGTCTCTACATCCTCTTCTCTGTCTCCCAACTCCAACCTTAAAACAAAAAGAAAAAACCCGGAACCATGTGACCTTGTCTTTTATAGGAGTCCCGACTCTGCCCAGGCAAATCAATGATTGTCTCAGAGGGGTCTCCAGAAGACTATCTGCCACTCTAGTCCTTCATTTCTCCCACTTTCCAGATCAAGTCATAGAAAATGAAGGAAATTACACAGGCAGAGTGTAGGTGGCCACACCTTCCTCCACTCCAACCAACCTCCCAAAGAAATCAAACCCACCAGCTTACACCTCAGGGTAAAACACTGGTAATTTGGCCTAGCTTTAATCCTAACTGTCTAATCTAGCACAAACCTAAGTAGGTGGGCACTACACATATTTATATACAGTCCTCCCCCCATATATACAGTTCTCCCCCCTATACACCATGCCTATATACAGTCCCCCATATAAACAGTCCCCCCCATACACCCTCCATATATACAGTTCTCCACCCCCCCATATACCATTCATATATACTGTTCTCCAACCCCCTCATACACCATCCATATATACAGTTTTCACCCCCCCCCATACACCATCCATATTTACAGTTTTCATCCCCCCCATACACCATCCATATATACAGTTCTCACCGGGTGACACCGTCCTCTGCACTACTGACACCGTCCACTGCCCTACTGACACCTTCCACTGCCCTACTGACACCTTCCACTGCCATACTGACACCTTCCACTGCCCTACTGACACCTTCCACTGCCATACTGACACCTTCCACTGCCCTACTGACACCTTCCACTGCCCTACTGACACCTTCCACTGCCCTACTGACACCCTCCACTGCTCTACTGACACCATCCACTGCTCTACTGACACCATCCACTGCTCTACTGACACCGTCCTCTGCTCTACTGACACCGTTCTCTGCTCTACTCACACCGTCTACTGCTCTACTGACACCATCCACTGCACTACTGACACCGTCCACTGCCCTACTGACACCTGACACCGTCCACTGCTCTACTGACACCGTCCACTGCTCTACTGACACCATCCACTGCCCTACTGACACCATCCACTGCTCTACTGACACCATCCACTGCCCTACTGACACCATCCACTGCTCTACTGACACTGTTCACTGCTCTACTGACACCATCCACTGCTCTACTGACACCGTCCACTGCTCTACTGACACCATCCACTGCCCTACTGACACCATCCACTGCCCTACTGACACCGTCCACTGCTCTACTGACACCATCCACTGCTCTACTGACACCATCCACTGCTCTACTGACACCGTCCACTGCTCTACTGACACTGCCCACTGCTCTACTGACACCATCCACTGCTCTACTGACACCATCCACTGCTCTACTGACACCGTCCACTGCTCTACTGACACCATCCACTGCCCTACTGACACCATCCACTGCTCTACTGACACCATCCACTGCTCTACTGACACCGTCCACTGCTCTACTGACACCGTCCACTGCTCTACTGACACCTTCCACTGCCCTACTGACACCTTCCACTGCCATACTGACACCTTCCACTGCCATACTGACACCTTCCACTGCCCTACTGACACCTTCCACTGCCCTACTGACACCCTCCACTGCTCTACTGACACCATCCACTGCTCTACTGACAACATCCACTGCTCTACTGACACCGTCCTCTGCTCTACTGACACCGTTCTCTGCTCTACTCACACTGTCTACTGCTCTACTGACACCATCCACTGCCCTACTGACACCGTCCACTGCCCTACTGACACCTGACACCGTCCACTGCTCTACTGACACCGTCCACTGCTCTACTGACACCATCCACTGCCCTACTGACACCATCCACTGCTCTACTGACACCATCCACTGCCCTACTGACACCATCCACTGCTCTACTGACACTGTCCACTGCTCTACTGACACCATCCACTGCTCTACTGACACCGTCCACTGCTCTACTGACACCATCCACTGCCCTACTGACACCATCCACTGCCCTACTGACACCGTCCACTGCTCTACTGACACCATCCACTGCTCTACTGACACCATCCACTGCTCTACTGACACCGTCCACTGCTCTACTGACACTGCCCATTGCTCTACTGACACCATCCACTGCTCTACTGACACCATCCACTGCCCTACTGACACCATCCACTGCCCTACTGACACCGTCCACTGCTCTACTGACACCATCCACTGCTCTACTGACACCATCCACTGCTCTACTGACACCGTCCACTGCTCTACTGACACTGCCCATTGCTCTACTGACACCATCCACTGCTCTACTGACACCATCCACTGCTCTACTGACACCGTCCACTGCTCTACTGACACCATCCACTGCCCTACTGACACCATCCACTGCTCTACTGACACCGTCCACTGCTCTACTGACACCTTCCACTGCCATACTGACACCTTCCACTGCCCTACTGACACCTTCCACTGCCCTACTGACACCCTCCACTGCTCTACTGACACCATCCACTGCTCTACTGACAACATCCACTGCTCTACTGACACCGTCCTCTGCTCTACTGACACCGTTCTCTGCTCTACTCACACCGTCTACTGCTCTACTGACACCATCCACTGCCCTACTGACACCGTCCACTGCCCTACTGACACCTGACACCGTCCACTGCTCTACTGACACCGTCCACTGCTCTACTGACACCATCCACTGCCCTACTGACACCATCCACTGCTCTACTGACACCATCCACTGCCCTACTGACACCATCCACTGCTCTACTGACACTGTCCACTGCTCTACTGACACCATCCACTGCTCTACTGACACCGTCCACTGCTCTACTGACACCATCCACTGCCCTACTGACACCGTCCACTGCTCTACTGACACCATCCACTGCTCTACTGACACCATCCACTGCTCTACTGACACCGTCCACTGCTCTACTGACACTGCCCATTGCTCTACTGACACCATCCACTGCTCTACTGACACCATCCACTGCTCTACTGACACCGTCCACTGCTCTACTGACACCATCCACTGCCCTACTGACACCATCCACTGCTCTACTGACACCGTCCACTGCTCTACTGACACTGCCCACTGCTCTACTGACACCATCCACTGCTCTACTGACACCATCCACTGCTCTACTGACACCGTCCACTGCTCTACTGACACCATCCACTGCCCTACTGACACCATCCACTGCTCTACTGACACCATCCACTGCTCTACTGACACCGTCCACTGCTCTACTGACACCATCCACTGCTCTACTGACACCGTCCACTGCTCTACTGACACCATCCACTGCCCTACTGACACCATCCACTGCCCTACTGACACCGTCCACTGCTCTACTGACACCATCCACTGCTCTACTGACACCATCCACTGCTCTACTGACACCGTCCACTGCTCTACTGACACTGCCCATTGCTCTACTGACACCATCCACTGCTCTACTGACACCATCCACTGCTCTACTGACACCATCCACTGCTCTACTGACACCGTCCACTGCTCTACTGACACCATCCACTGCCCTACTGACACCATCCACTGCTCTACTGACACCATCCACTGCTCTACTGACACCGTCCACTGCTCTACTGACACCGTCCACTGCTCTACTGACACCATCCACTGCCCTACTGACACCATCCACTGCTCTACTGACACCATCCACTGCTCTACTGACACCGTCCACTGCTCTACTGACACCATCCACTGCTCTACTGACACCATCCATTGCCCTACTGACACTGTCCTCTGCTCTGCTGACACCGTCCACTGATCTTCTGACATCCTCCACTGCTCTACTGTCTGACAGTGTCCACTTTTAAGGTAGGCTATTTTCATATTTTAATTGACATTCTTTTATTAATCAAATCATATTTTATGGGTACACTGACGCTTTTGTTTTATTTAACCATTCTCCTTTAAGCCCAACCCCCCCCCCCCCCCCACTGTTAATGCAATTCGACCACAGCCACTGTTCCCTGTAGCACACCTCATTTCTACTCTCTTTGGGTAACCCTAAGTATTTTACAATCCTATAGCGTGTACTACAAAAAAATTGCCGTGCGCCGTGAAAGTGTTCAGGTTTGGCTTGAAGAAAAGGTGGCAACCCTACTCCCAGATATACTGTTGGGGAGGAACAGGTATGTCCTTTAGTTCTGTGGTTAGTTCTCCAAGATGTTTGGAACAACCTACCTGCAGAGTTAGATCAAAAACTGTAGAGTAGATCTAGGGCTAGAATTATTGCTCTTGCTATAACGATCGCGGTGATACCTCACATGTGTGGTTTGAACACCTTTTTCATATGCGGGCACTACTTGCGTATGTGTTCGCTTTTGCACACGAGCTTAGCGATCGGCTTATTTATTTTACCAAAAATTGTGTCGCGCTTTTATTCCTATTACAAGGAATGTAAACATCCCTTGTAATAGAAAAAAAGCATGACAGGACCTCTTGAATATGAGATCTGGGGTCAAAAAGACCTCAGATCTCATGTTTACACTAAAATACAATAAAAAAAAATGAAATAAACACGTCGTTTAAAAAAAAAAAAGTCTCTTTAACAGCTATTGGCAGAAGTGACGTTTTAACATTGCTTCTGCCCTGCAATGGTATGGAGACGAGTGAGGGCTATCTTCCCCTCAATCCTGCACCTGGAATTAAATCCTGTGCATAAAAGCCACTGCATGATAATGTAGAAGAACTTTAATTAGGTGATAACATAGCTGATATAATCAAGCTTAAAGAGTAGGAAAAGTAGGAAAAGAGTGTTGTTCTCCCATCCCATGTGGATGAAGATATATTTGAACAGATACTCGGGGATGGGTTTGATCATCTCTGCTATACATTTCCACTGGAGGACACAACACTCTTTTCCTACCCATTAAGCCTGATTATAAAACTATGTTATTACTGAATTAAAGTTCTTCTACATTATCATGCAGTGGCTTTTATGTCCAGGATTGAATTCCAGGTGCAGGATTGAGTCTTCAAGGCCTCAGTTCTACCTGTCTCCTCCTTGTGGGCGGAGCCCCCCACTCCCTGTTTTTGAAGCGTATTGACAGATATTACTCTGAAGGTTGGGTGAAAGAGCAGAATCCTCAAACATAGTTTTTTTTTTTGGAATATAACATGTCTATCTATAACACCATTGATTATATATGATACTCCTTATACCCTGATGAAGAAGATGCACATTCTCTGAAATGCGTTGGGTGGCGGAAGCCATATTGTATCATTGTATATCTCATAGTTGGTGTATCAGTAGTCTTCTCTGCCCTGTATACATTGTTTCCGTGTATCTTTTATCTGTTGATATATTAATAAAACCTGTTTTTATGAACTTTATTCTCTACATGCTATATCATTGAAGTGCCTCAAAAATTCCATCGTTTGGGGAAACCTTGTTTTTTGTAAGTAAGAATATAAAGAATTCTTGCCTCTTGGAAGAAACCTACCATATTTTAAAGCTCTGCTACCTTCTGTCTGGCTAGACAAAGAGCATCACAGACATTTCTTGAGGTAACAATTGTTGCAGCAGATGCTGTGAACAATAATATAAAACACATAATAAAACTGTGCTGTCCCTTTAAATAAAAAAAAAATAAGCAGTCAATAAATATAAGTGATCAATTCATGGAAATACTTTCTCAAATAAAGTTCTAAATGAATATAAATACATAATTGAATGAATTTCATAATCATAATAGTGTAAAAATCTGGTAACCAATATATCAAAGAATGAAAGTCCAAATCAGGTGCAAATGTGTGATCCACCACACCAATCAGCTCCTGTGTAGAATTCTTGAGTGAATTCCACCAAGGAAAGAATTGTGCTACAGAGCCACTCCATCTTAAAGGGTTATTGAGCTCCTTACCGGAACATTAGATCTCACACGAATGCCGCGTACACACGATTGGACATTCCAACAACAAAATCCTGGATTTATTTCCAACGGATTTTACTTGCATAAAAGAATATTTACAAAGTCCAAATAATGGAAAGTATCCAAGGCATTTTCTTGGAAACATTCAATTTCTCATGAGCCACTGCAGAGATATGGACAGTTTACATGTTTGAAATAAACTGCTTAGCACGAGTCAGGTACTCACCGATGTCCTAAATTTTAGTGCTTCCCTTTTCTATCCCAGAATCAGTTGAATTACTCTGCCCATACAAAAAGGGGAAGCTTGTTCAGAGGAAAAACATGACTCCACCGCTCCTTACATTTTGAAAGGACTCTTGGGATCAACTCCCAACTCCCTCTAACCCATTTCCCTTAAATATCAATCCCAGGAGTGGGCAGGTGTAGTTAGTCTGGATTGGTTGAAAAAAGGGTGCGGAAAACAGTTGACACCCTGTTACAGTTTTACCAGCATTGGCATATTGGTACTGCTGGCACCACTGCTTGTAGTCCAACTTTCCACGCAGAAAAGGAACCACTCCTAGTGTTGTCACCATAGAAAAGGGAGGGTCTGTGGATACATCTTTCTGGTATAATTTATGAAAAAGGGAAAAAAATAAAATACATTTGTGACCATGCTGGAACATTTTTTTTTTCCACAGACCAAGATGTTATATTATGAGTTGTGTTATGTTGTATACAGCATCATAGAAAATATCCAACTATGCTATGTGGACTAGGCAGAGTCTAGAGTAAAATTTTGCCTTCCCATTTAAAAAGGCCATGGCAGGAGCCGTTACACTAAACTGTGAGTAACCGTTTAGAACTACCTCTTGAGAGAATAATTATAATGAGCCATAAATCGAGAGAGGGCAATGGTAATTTATAATAATTATAAATGCACATAAAGGAAAGAAACAACAAATACATGGTGCAAAATAAAAGGAGCACGGCAGTTATAAGGGTTGAACTACATGAATGGTTTTTATCTCCTGTTGAAAATCACCCCATATACTTTAAAATAAAAGGAATGTGCTTACTTTAACCACTTCAGCCCCGGAAGATTTTACCCCCTTCCTGACCAGAGCACTTTTTGCGATTTGGCACTGCGTCGCTTTAACTGACAATTGCGCGGTCGTGTGACGTTGTACCCAAACAAAATTGACGTCCTTTTTTTTCCACAAATAGAGCTTTCTTTTGGTGGTATTTGATCATCTCTGTGGTTTTTATTTTTTGCGCTATAAACAAAAAAAGAGCGACAATTTTGAAAAAACACTATTTTGTACTTTTTGCTATAATAAATATCCCCATTTTTTTTTTTTAAAAAGCACATTTTTGCTCAGTTACTCGTTGGGTCAATCATGATTACTGTAAGCTTTTTTTACATATCATTTCTTTTTTGGTAGTGTAAACATATATGTATGTACACTTATGCCAATTTTGTGCCTTTCAGATAATGGCAAAAATTTATCCCTGAAGAAGAAATTTCATTATTTCGAAACGCGTCGGATTATAAGATTTTGTGCCACGTCTACAGTATATCATATTGTTTTTGTTTCTCAAATATATATATGGTTATATGTTTAATTCATTTTTTAACAATCTTTTGTATAAATAAAATTTATTGTAATTTTTTTTAATATATTTTGTTTTTTTGTTGCCCCAAAAATCCCAATCTCTTGAGGTTTCTATTCTATACTGTTAAGGGATGATGGCAACTTCCTCACACTAAATTTCTGAGAAGTCTATACGCTTTCCATTTTTGCTCAGTTTAGGCCGATATGTATTCTTCTACATATTTTTGGTAAAAAAAATCGCAATAAGCATATATTGATTGGTTTGCACAAAAGTTATAGCGTCTACAAAATAGGGGATAGATTTATAGCATTTTTAGCATATTTTTATTTTATTATATAACAGATGATCTGTCACTTCTCCCCTCAGAGAACCGGGATCTCTGTGTTTACACAGATTCTCCTGCCTGTGCCATTCTGCCGCAGTACAACTGCGGCGGCTGGTCGGTAAGCGGTTAAAATTGCTCATGCATTGTTGCTGTAACACATTTAGTCATGTGTTTTCTCTGGTCAGTCCTAGATCAATGTTGTTATGCCTAAAAATTACATTGTATATACACAATAATTCTGCGCTGCCAAAAGGAAAAACAAGCAGCTAACACAACCAACAAGATGTGAACAATGACAAAAAACAAAATAAGTGTAGCGCTATGGAAGAAAGTCCAATATAAAGTCTTTAAACTGACAGTTCAAAATGTGTGTGCCAAAAGGAAGGACATCCTTGGGAAAAAGATGAGGAATCCTCAGGAACTAAACACATCAAGTATATAAACCATCTGGAGTAGAAGTACGCACAACACCACCAAAAGTGAAGAGGCTTACCAGAATCGGTGGGCCCAACGGGGCATACGCCAAGTGGGGTCAGACAGGCTTAGGTGGTGATGGACTACAGGTGGCCCGGGAGGGCAATGTTGATGGGGTGGCTTCCACGTGGCTATGTTCCTCAAACGATACCAGACCGAAGGGTATGGGGTAAACGGCACGTAGATTATATCACTCAGACCGGTGTTGAAACCAAAGGGTTGCAGCAGCGAATGGAAGAAAGGAAGGAATGGCCAAATAGTGTAAATCCGTATAGAATTGAAATTTATTTAAAAATAGTATACACTCACATGTAAAAGTATCAAAAACAGCGCTGTAGAGAAGTGGCGACAGTGGGGTCCTACCCATTTTTTACGCGTTTCGTCTGCATAGACGTCGTCTGGGGGGTTCCCCCCACTGTAGCCACCAAAGTATATATAGGGGGTACATCAAAAATAATGAAAAACAGCTCCACGGAAGTTAAAACCGTCACTTCCGGTATCGAGGCAAAATGGCCGACCGGCGTGCGTTCCGCGCCTCACATTAGTAGGCACCGGAAGTGAGGAAAGCAAAATGCAACTTAAATGATCCCAAAAGAGCGACCCGGTTGGTGGTCGTGAATGCTAGAAAATCGGAAGCTTCAATAGGTAGACAAAGGAAGTAATTTGAAGTTTAATTAGGGCTGTGTACGGCGCAACAATGTGCGTGCGCATCAGAGTGAAGGGATGTGTACGGCGAATGTGCATGAGGCGTGTGCGTAATGGGACAGTGAAGGGGCGGAACAGTGGCAATGGAGGTAACAACAATGACCGACAGCCGAACGGTGTGACGTATCGAGTGCGTGCATAGTGAGAACCTCCCAAGAAGGTGGGCAGATGCAAATGCCGGAAGAGCGGACATATGCTGGCTGGATAACTATGATGAAAGGGCAGAACAACAGCATTACGTGCATAAAGGGAGGATGTAATCGTCACACCAGGACAGGCAAATGCCAGGGAATCAAACATGTGACAGCCTGGAGACACGGGTGTGCATATAGTGACCCCAATGGAGGAAAATCAAATACATATGCAAAAAGGATGGGGACAGGTGCATAAATAAAGTGCAATGAAGCCACAAACTTGTGGGCTTTAAATAAATAAAGTGACTAGTAGTATTGAATACTAGATAAGGTAAAAAATATGAACAAAGCGTAATGTTACAAATTAATATTCATACTCTTGGAGCTGATTTGCATGATGTGATAAAATATAGTGGTCACCAAATAAACATATACAATAAGTATCATATAACTGTATATGCAACAAATCCATAAACATGAATTACAGTATTACGGGCTGAATTAGATGAATATCTATACACATATGGCTGAAATGGATGAATATCTGTACATATATGGCCAAAAATAAGGTGAATTGAATGAAATGGAATAAAATGCAAATGAAAAATAAAAATAAAAATAAATGGAAATAAAAATAAATAGAAAAATATAAAAAGGAGAGAGGATAACCCCAAAAAAAGGAGGGAAAAAAATTGAGGCAAGAAAATCAGGCTTTGTTAATAAAAGCGTTGACATCTACTTCAACATTAATACCCAATGGAAAGAGTAGCTCATGGATCCAGTAGGTCTCTAGACGAGACACACCCCTGGTCATGGCACCACCCCTCCAAGGGGGGACATATCTATTGATAACCACAAATTGCGTCCCATCAATCACGCGGTTGTGGTGTAACTTATAATGTCGGGGGACAGTGTGTTTAGTGTCCCCACTTTTAATGAGCGCGATATGTTCTGCCGCTCTTATGGCAAAGGAACGGATGGTGCGGCCCACATATTGTTTCCCACAATGACATGTAATTAATTACACAATGTAGCTGGTAGTGCAGGTACAGAATTGTTTGATTGAATATGTTTTGTGGGTAACTGATGACGTGAACGATACAGTTTTTCTCCCTATGCCAGAATTGTGTTGGCAGACAATACATTTTTTACATGAATAGAATCCCTCCATCTCATAGAAGAGGGGTTGGCGTGCGGGAGGGTTAATAATGTTTGGAGCGATCTTACTCTGTAAAGTCGGGGCACCCTTAAAGATGACTTTGGCCTTGTCGGGCAATACAGTGCCCAAAATTCGATCGTTCCTAAGGATGTCCCAATGTTTGGAAAGAATGGCTTTGATATGTCTATGCTAATTGGAGAAGGACGTCAGCAAGGACCACTTGAAGGAATATATAGGGTAGGACCCCACTGTTGTGTTGCCACTTCTCTACAGCGCTGTTTTTGATACTTTTACATGTGAGTGTATACTATTTTTAAATAAATTTCAATTTTATATGGATTTACACTATTTGGCCATTCCTTCCTTTCTTCCATTCGCTGCTGCAACCCTTTGGTTTCAACACCGGTCTGAGTGATATAATCTACGTGCCGTTTACCCCATACCCTTCGGTCTGGTATCGTTTGAGGAACATAGCCACGTGGAAGCCACCCCATCAACATTGCCCTCCCGGGCCACCTGTAGTCCATCACCACCTAAGCCTGTCTGACCCCACTTGGCTTATGCCCCGTTGGGTCCACCGATTCTGGTAAGCCTCTTCACTTTTGGTGGTGTTGTGCGTATTTCTATTCCAGATGGTTTATATACTTGATGTGTTTAGTTCCTGAGGATTCCTCATCTTTTTCCCAAGGATGTCCTTCCTTTGGCACACACATTTTGAACTGTCAGTTTAAAGACTTTATTGGACTTTCTTCCATAGCGCTACACTTATTTTGTTTTTTGTAAAAATTACATTGGCTTTAACCACTTTAAGTCTGCCGGTGGCTCATTTTCTGCTGTTATTACACCCAATGGAAGCCGATCGTCAGGCAGAGACACAGAACTGCGATCTACCTATGTAAACAAAGCAGATCGTTGTTCTGAAAGGAGGGAAGGGATGGAGTTTGTGTCCCTGCAAAGCAGAAAATAAATTCCATCTCTTCCCCTAGTAAAAACACCATCCACAGTATAGTAAAACACTGGTTAGGCACACAGTTACCCTTTGATTGTCTCTAATTTTAACTCCTTTCCAGCCAGTGTCATTAGTACAGTGACATTGCATATTTTTTAGCACTGATCGCTCTGTTAGTGTCACTGGTCCCCTAAAAGTGTCAAAAGTGTCAGTCAGTATCAGAATGTCCACCGCAATATTGCTGTCCCGCTATAAGTCCCTGATCGCCGTCATAGTAAAAAAAAAATATCTCATAGTTTGTAGACGCTATAACCTATGTGCAAACCATTCAATATACGCTCATTGGGATTTTCTCTAAAAATATGCAGCAGAATACATATTGACCTAAATTTTTCTAAAAATGTGTTTTTTTTTTTCAATTTTTTTATTGGATATGTTTTATAGTGGTAAGCAAAAAATATATATATATATTTTTTTTTCAAAATTGTCGGTCGCAAAAAATAAAAAATGCAAAGGTGATCAAAAGCCACCAAAAGAAAACTATTTGTGGGGGAAAAAAAGGACATACATTTTATTTGGGTATAGTGTTGCATGACCGCGCAATTGTCAGTTAAAATATTGCAGTGCTGTATCGCAAAAAATTGCCTGATCATGAAAGGGGGGGTAAATCTTCAGGAGGTCAAGTGGTTAAAGCAGAACTAAAGTTTGTTGCACTTACCTTTGCTCCAGTGATGAAACATCCACAAGCTCCCCGCTCCCTCACATCTTTGGCAGGTCTTCATTTTGGCCATCTTGAGTGGTCAGCCCAGGAGCCCACACATGCACACAGAAGTTAATTCATCTGACACCAAGTCGTACCGAGATTATTCACTGAGCTGTGCATGTGTGGTTTAGTGTTCATTTAGGAAAAACATTGCTCAATGGCAGAAGAGGAGCTTTTTTTGTAAAAGAGTACAGAGTGAGAAGGGATACAAGAGGACAAAGTCAGTATAGAACAGGCGTCCAAATCATAAAGGTAGCTTGAAACTAGACATACAGTACAAACATAGACAACTTGAAGTTTTGTCACCATCACAAAGGGCTAGACCTGAGAGAGCTTGATCTTCACCAGCTCTGTTGGTAGTGGAGTTGGAATATTTAGCAGATGATCCCAGACAGAGACAAACAGGGACTAGCAAAGAGCTCAGTTGGTATACAAGGTAAAGATGATCCAGACAAGGTAAAACTAAATGGAACAAGAAACAATGTTGTAAAGAAAATGGTAATAGTATCACTGTACATAAAAGTAGATGTATCACGACCAATTTGTTTTCTGTAAACGTCACCAATTGCCATTGGGCTATCACAGAAGCAAACTTGGCAGGAAGTCCTGACAATAAATGCTGAAATGTTTTTATTTTTTTCGGTTGGGTAAAGGCATCACTTGTATTTCTTAGAATGTTGATTGGAATGTCTAAAAAGATGTTCAATCACTATTGAAAACCTCCTGACCTCCAAACATCTCTATTTTCTCTCCGAGCTGCTATGTGTATTATAGCTGAGTGGCCTGTCCACTAGAGAGGCCATTGATCAGACATTTCATCTGTTAAAAGCACAACAGTGATTGAACTTGGATCTGTGCTTACAATTTATCAGTCAGAGTTCAGTATAGTGATGATATTGTATTAGTAAGAAGAATGAGTTCCTGAAGATTGAGAGGAGACAGGGCAAATTATGAGATCTGAGTTCTAAATATAAAAAAATGGATGGGCACAACACGGTCTTAAGATCACTATCTAAACTATGGTCATCAAGAATTTGTATATAGAGGAGATAGGCCAAAAATAATACTGTTTTGTGGAAAATACTTAAATGTGAATTAAAATACTTGAATATCAGTTAAAGAATCTACCGTTTTATATGTAAGCTGTTTGCTTTCCAGTATTTGTAAGTGATGCTCCGTATGTACAAAGAATAGGTTTGAAAAAATATGTAGGGATAAACTAAACTGCATTGTCCCAAGGGGCCAATTGTCCTTTCCCATTTTTATCGGTCTAACGTAAATACATTTAAAAAATAAACAGTGAAAATATAGGGGGCAATCAATCATATAGTTATTTTGAATTGGAACTTAACCTGCACAGTTATGGATGCTACATGTATATTTGAATTTTAAGGATTTTTTTTCATAAAGTTGGAATTTAGAAGTCCTAGTGGTATGAATAATGCTAATACGGTGCTGATTAATGGTACATACAGCAGAGTATATCATGTGTTGCACAGCAATCAGGGTGGACTAATCTAAATGGAATATAAATTCTATTTTGATTAGTCTGTATAGAAAACTATACAGAGTATAGATTGGAGTGGTCTGGAGTACTGTATGTCATGCCCAGAACACTGGCTTAGAGAATATAATACACAGCACAAACAGGATTAGCACACTTTATTAAACTAGCATGATAGTGTAGCGCCCTGGGGTTTAGTCAGGGAGCTCCTCACCAAATTCCTTGTTAGGAGTAGCTACTGTAGTTAATTACTAGGGATCCATTTACTTCTCCCAAAGTTTGGCCTGGTTGTACTTTCCTCTTCTACCACCAGGTGGCTGGGCACTTGAAGGTATTAGATTGAGAAGGACAACTCAAGGTCAGGTTATGGGTATATGGGGTATCTTAGCTAATGGGCAGGGATTTTGTTGAATGTCTGCTGGGAGAGCCTATGTATTCGGGTGAGGACAGGTGGTTCAGGTTCTTGTGTGCCACCTGGACCGCCGTCTAAGTGGACGTGTGTCGTACGGCCCAGGCTGCTAGGCCGGAGATTGGGCCTATCCCAGGGGCATCTGGCTGCCAGGCTGTGTAAGGGCCTATCCAGAAGTAAGAGAGCAGCGCAGGGTTGGGACTGTGGCTTGCGGTCCAACCAAAAGTGACGGTTCTGCTGGCCAGAGAACCTGTCAGTGGTCGGAGGTAGAAGGGAAGCTGTCGCTATAAAGGGACCAATCACCTTTACCAGGGACCACAGTGAGTAACTGAAGCAAGTACCAGAGCAGTATTCTCACTGAACGGGCACAGTAGAGAAACTAGAATCTTCAGGTGATGATCAAGTCAGGGACCCAACCAGTGGAGGTGACGCTTGCAGAACAGCCTTGTGTGTCAAGCTAGGGACTGAGGCGGTCAGCAGTGGTGAAGCTTGAAGGTATCCGAAGTGCCAAGTTAGGGACCCAGCAGGGAAGCGTGGGTGATGCTTGACGGAGATACCACCGCAAAGCCTTGAGGAGCTCACGGGATTCAGAGTTAGTGAATCAGAGGGTCCAGTGAGAAACCAGGAGTTCAAGGGGTGGAAGAACTACAAGAAGAAGTTGTAGTACAGCTGAGAGAACTGTTACTTTGAGTTAGGAACTGTTTAAGTACTGTTGCCATAGGAAACAGCAATGCTGCAAGTGCAGAAGTGGCACCATTTGAAATTGCAATTACTTAAGGGTGTCCTGGCCCCAACCCTCTTTCCCTTACAAAATACAAAAAGGACTGTCTAAGAAATAAAACCTCTTTTACATCCAAGATGTGTCTGGAGCGCAATGACTTTTACCACCTTTGCACCCACTATGCCTCACAACCCACCTCTTATTGAAGGATGTGTCAGCTGTCTTTAGCCTTGAAGGTTCCCATTAGACTGGAAGAGGTCAGAGATTCTGCTACAATAGTAAAATTGGTCTTATTTTTTTGCTAAAAAATTGATTGCACAAAAGTAGATTTTGCCACATCCACTGACAGTAGAAGCATGGATATTGGTTGTCAATTTGAATTTGGAATAGTTGACTTTACAGCATGGTGGAACTTTACATAATTGCAAACATTTAGACAAGATGGCTTCAAGTACTAGTTGTGGCACCAGATTGGTGAGAATATGAAAGATGTTACAAGCTTGAGAATATTGGGGTAATATTTTGTATGGGAATTATGGATCAGAGATGGGGTAGATTAGAATGTGTAATATTTTAAAAATGTAATATGTTTTATTTGGGGTTTTTATTTTCTCTTTTTTAAATGTTTTATTTGGGGTTTTTATTTTCTATTTTTTAAATGTGGTTTATTTTGTGTTAGGGTCATATGCTATGTCATATGTGTGTCAGAATATTTTTTTTTCAATAAATAAATTGTGCATTTAAACAATCGGGTCTCTCTCTGTATCACACATCACACTAAACTCTTATTGGAAGTTGTGGAAGGTACTACCTCTTTTTCACTTACTGGGTTTTTGTTTCAATATAACTGTGGGATGCTTAATAAAAAGGGTCCTTCACGCAAAATCTGCATTATGTGCCTTACAAGTGCATGTAATCAGGTATTCAGCATTCAGGGAACCTGGATTGGACAGCAACTGGCACCATAACATCCCTGGATCCCACCCTGCCTGTCCTTGGATAGAGATCCCACATACCTGTCTTTGGATCCACCATCTTGGATACGTTTCTCATGGTCATAGGCATACTCACGACATCCCTGGCCAGAGCCCTTAATATTCAGAATAAAGGAATGTCCAGACTCAGATGCATTTTTTGCACTTTATTACAAATAATGCTGTACATCAAACCAATGGCAGAATCTTTAGTGCAGAACAACATAGTGAAAACATACATCCTGCAGCAGTTTGTATGAGTTATTATACATTTGCAGCCATCTTCCCTTTCTCCCTCCTCTAGGAAGAACCTTTGATATGGGACAGCTCCCCAACAGTATGCTAATTACTGAGCCCAGGGCCTTTATACTGTACACTAAGTCACAGGACCCACAGCTGAGGTTCAAAAATGGCAATGGTTCAAAAATGGCAATGTCCCACTTTTAAGCATATTGCTACTCACAAAATGTCTTCTCCTGCTCTGCCCAGAAGAGCACTCTCTCTAATGTTACTTGCTCCCAGGGTGTCTGTTCCCACACACAAAAGAGGACACTTACATAGGTCCCGAGGCAATATGCACTCAGCTACAGGATCTGCAGTCGAAGGTCAGGGGTAAATAAGGTGACTCCATCAATTCCCCAAGTGCTAGGAGTTCAGCCCTGCACAGGGCTCTTTGTGGCAGCTTCAGCTCAGGCTAAGGACAGGATTACCAATGCTGGTAATATTCATGGGCACTAGCTCAACCTACGAGATCACTGCAGGAGGGGGCACTAACACCTGCCAACAAGCAGTACAAGATTTGATGTGAAAGTTTCATGACAGACTCTACAGGGTTTCAATTGGAAGCAGGCATTGTGTGGTTGGTCAGGTCAGTCTCTCTGTGGCTTTGCTTTTGCTATCCCCCAGAGCAAAAGACAGATTAGGTAGTGTACTTCTCAGGTGCAAGAACCAAATAGTTTCTCTGTTTACCTTTGAGCTAAACAGATTTAGCTGCTTTCTGGATTTCAGACAAGTTAAAAGAAAAACATCTTATGTAGATACCTCTTTGTACTTGATTTAAAACATCCTTTTTTTCACAACAGACTCACTTTTGGGGTTGATCCCCTTAATTAAACTTACATTAAATGAAGGTACTATCTTTCCTTTAAGGCGAGGATTTATTTTCATTTAAATTTGATTATATCAAAATGTGGTGTCCCCAGTTTGTTGCAGAAATGTCTGCTCATTAGGCATTTAAACATTTTGATTGATTGCCTCAATTAAAATAATATTTAGAGACATTATTATGCACTTCAAGCAGTGGTAAAATAACTCCAAAAAAACTGGAACAGAGGTACAAGTCAGCTTAATTTTCAGCAGAAAATAAGATATCAACAATGCAAAGCAATGTACTTCTAAATGCAATGTCAGAGAAACAGGACATGTGGTGTCTAAAAGATCACCTTCATCCAGACCTTTTGGCTGGATGTACACTATTGCATTGCTCTTATTTACATAAGGGAGTGGTTTTGCTTTTGTTGCTGTGCTTTTATTAAGAATGAAAAGTGGGAAGTGGGGCAAAACTGTCCCCCACAACCACCTATGGGCCGTGTCAGGCATAAAAGAAAGAATTTTACAGGTAAAAATAAAAGACTTTTGATTGGTCATATTTAACCACTTGCTTACTGGGCACTTAAACCCCCCTCCTATCCAGACCAATTTTCAGCTTTCAGCGCTGACGCACTTTGAATGACAATTGCGCGGTCATACAACACTGTACCCAAATGAAATTTTTATAATTTTTCCCCCACAAATAGAGCTTTCTTTTGATGGTATTTGATCACCTCTGCGGTTTTTATTTTTTGTTAAAAAAATTTAAAAAGACTGAATAAAAAAAAAAAAAAAAATATTTTTCTATATTTTGTTATAAAAAAATTAAAACAGGTAATTTTTCTCCTTCATTAATGTACACTGATGAGGCGGCACTGATGGGCACTGATAGGCAGCAGTGATGGGCACTGATGGGTGGCAATAATGGGCACTGATCTGTTACACTGATAGGCAGCACTCCTAGGTGGCACTGATTGGCACTACTGGTGGGCATTGATAGCTGGCACTTGTGGGCATTGTTCGGTGGCACTTGTGGGCACTGTTCGGTGGCACATGTGGGCACTGTTAGGTGGCACTTTGGGCACTGTTAGGTGGCACTGTGGGCACTGTTAGGTGGCACTGTTAGCTGGCAAAGATGAGGCAGATGTGCCTCTTCCACTTCGGGACCTTTGTCCCTCACATCTGAGCCGGTGATCGGCTTTTTTTTCTACTCACGCTATCAGCGTGAGTAGAAAAAAAAAAAGATTACCGATCTTTTGTTTACATCATGTGATCAGCTGTCATTGGCTGACAGCTGATCACATGGTAAGGGGCCGGGACAGGCCCCTTACTCGAATCGGTGATCAGCCGAGTCTCAGTGACTCCGTGATCACAGCGCGCGCACTTGTGGGCACTGTTCGGTGGCACATGTGGGCACTGTTAGGTGGCACATGTGGGCACTGTTAGGTGGCACATGTGGGCACTGTTAGGTGGCACTGTTAGCTGGCAAAGATGAGGCAGATGTGCCTCTTCCACTTCGGGACCTTTGTCCCTCACATCTGAGCCGGTGATCGGCTTTTTTTTCTACTCGAGCTATCAGCGTGAGTAGAAAAAAAAACGATTACCGATCTTTTGTTTACATCATGTGATCAGCTGTCATTGGCTGACAGCTGATCACATGGTAAGGGGCCGGGACAGGCCCCTTACTCGGATTGGTGATCAGCCGAGTCTCAGTGACTCGGTGATCACAGCGCGCGTGGAGCGCATGCACAGGGGAGGCCGTCATATGACGGCCTCCCGGGAATTCAGGTCCGCGCTGTGGCCGTCATTCGGCCATAGCGCGGATGGCAAGTGGTTAAAGTAATTATTTAACCACTTCAATACAGGGCACTTATACACCTTCCTCCCCAGACCAATTTTCAGCTTTCAGCCCTGTCACACTTTGAATAACAATTGCGTGGACATGTAACACTGTACCCAAACTATATTTTTATCATTTTCTTTCCACAAATAGAGCTTTCTTTTGGTGGTATTTGATCACCTTTGAGATTTTTATTTTCTGCAAAACAAATAAAAAAATGACTGAAAATGTTGCAAAAAAAATGTTTTTTTTTGTTTCTGTTACAAAACTTTGTAAATAAGTAAGTTTTCTCCTTCACTGATGGGCACTGATGGGGCTGCACTGATGGGCACTGATAAGGCGGTACTGATGGGCACCGATGAGGTGGCACCAATGAGGTGGCACTGATGATGGGCACTAATATGCAGCACTGATGGGGCACTGATAGACGGCACTGATGGGCACTGATAGGTGGCACTGATATGCAGCACTGATGGGTACACATAGGTGGCACGGATGGGCACTGAAAGGTGGCACGGATGGGCACTGATAGGCAGCACGGATGGGCATTGATAAGCGGCACGGATGGGCACTGATAGGTGGCACGGACGGGCATGTATGGGCACTGATAGGTGGCACTGATTTACAGTAATTGATGGTACGGATGGATGCCAATCAGTGCCTAACAATAATGCAAACAAAGCCTGGGGAATGCCCAGGAAAAAACCAAAGCCTACTTACCACCAACTCGCAGACAACCAAATTGACCTGTCTAACAGTACGCGTTAAAAACAGGGGTTTAGTCCACACGCATTTGCAAATGCATGCCTAAGCCACAGAGCCTCGTCACGGCACCCTGATATCTGTGGTCCTAACACTAAAATATGAGTGTCCCCACAGTGGAGGCACATGCATTCTGATGGATAAATGCTGGCAGGTGGACTGAAGGGCAGCCCATCCCTTCTTAAAGGTACAGAAGCACACCAGACACCCAGCAAATAGCACCATGGCTGCAAAGGTGCAGGTGCGTTTCTGGACCAATAAACACACCAAGGTGATCTCAAAAAACTTGCCACCGCCTTCATTTATGGCTGGCTATCGCAGTATGGTGTCTGGTGTGCTTCTGTACCTTTAAGAAGGGATGGGCTGCCCTTCAGTCCACCTGCCAGCATTTATCCATCAGAATGCATGTGCCTCCACTGTGGGGACACTCATATTTTAGTGTTAGGACCACAGATATCAGGGTGCCGTGACGAGGCTCTGTGGCTTACGCATGCATTTGCAAATGCGTGCGGACTAAACCCCTGTTTTTAACGCGTACTGTTAGACAGGTCAATTTGGTTGTCTGCGAGTTGGTGGTAAGTAGGCTTTGGTTTTTTCCTTGGCATTCCCCAGGCTTTGTTTGCATCTGTTTGTAGCCCTCCAAAGCCGCTTACTGCGATAGCCAGCTATAAATGAAGGCGGTGGCAAGTTTTTTGAGATCACCTTGGTGTGTTTATTGGTCCAGAAACGCACCTGCACCTTTGCAGCCATGGTGCTATTTGCTGGGTGTCTGGTGTGCTTCTGTACCTTTAAGAAGGGATGGGCTGCCCTTCAGTCCACCTGCCAGCATTTATCCATCAGAATGCATGTGCCTCCACTGTGGGGACACTCATATTTTAGTGTTAGGACCACAGATATCAGGGTGCCGTGACGAGGCTCTGTGGCTTACGCATGCATTTGCAAATGCGTGCGGACTAAACCCCTGTTTTTAACGCGTACTGTTAGACAGGTCAAGTTGGTTGTCTGCGAGTTGGTGGTAAGTAGGCTTTGGTTTTTTCCTGGGCATTCCCCAGGCTTTGTTTGCATCTGTTTGTAGCCCTCCAAAGCCGCTTACTGCGATAGCCAGCTATAAATGAAGATGGTGGCAAGTTTTTTGAGATCACCTTGGTGTGTTTATTGGTCCAGAAATGCACCTGCACCTTTGCAGCCATGGTGCTATTTGCTGGGTGTCTGGTGTGCTTCTGTACCTTTAAGAAGGGATGGGTTGCCCTTCAGTCCACCTGCCAGCATTTATCCATCAGAATGCATGTGCCTAACAATAATGCCTGCCAATCAGTGATGCCCATTGTGGGCACTGATTGGCATCCATTGTGGGCACTGATTGGCATCCCTGGTAGTCTAGGGTGGCATACCTGGTGGTGACATCCCTGGTGGTCCTAGTGACGTCGTTGGTGGTCCTAGTGGCGTCCCTGGTGGTCAAGTGTGGGCATCCTCGGGGTGGCTGATAATCAATTAGCACAGACCCCCCCTGTGAGAGGAGCAGCTGATCGGCTCTCCTCTACTCGCGTCTGACAGACGCGAGTGAGGAAAAGCTGATCAACGGCTCTTCCTATTTACACTGTGATCAGCCGTGATTGGACACAGCTGATCACGTGGTAAAGAGTCTCCGTCAGAGACTCTTTACCTAGATCGGTGTTGCGATGTGTCAGACTAACACACCACACCACCGATCACCGCGATGCGCGCCCCCACAGGCGTGCAGTGGCTGTTATCCTGCTGGACGTTATATGACGCCCAGTCAGGATATTGAAACCACTTTGCCGACGTCATTCTGCTATATGGCGGGTGGCAAGTGGTTAAATATAAATGGTACTCAGGTCGTGCTGGAGGGTATATAAACAAGATGATTGCATCACAAATTGACAGACGTTGCTGAAGAACAGAAGAATATCGTCCCACCCTCCCTCCCTGTCGCAGTTCAGTTTATGAGGCATTGGGGGTTATTTACTAAAGGCAAATCCACTTTGCACTACAAGTGCACTTGAAAGTGCAATCGCTGTAGATCGCTGTAGATCTGAGGGGAAGCTCTGAAATGAGGGGAAGCTCTGCAGATTTTGTCATCCAATCATGTGCAAGCAAAAATGCTGTTTTTTATTTACCTTGCATGTCCTCCTCGGATCTACAGCGACTGCACTTCCAAGTGCACTTGTAGTGCAAACTGGAGTTACCTTTAGTAAATAACCCCCATTGTGTCTCTCTCTTTGAGAGGAGTTGATATTATATGTTTTATAACCTGAGCTTTGATAGCTAGGTTATTATTATTATTATTATTATTATTTATTAATATGAGTAGTAAAGTTGAACAAAATTGAGTTTATTATATATGATATATATTCAAAGATATATAAGTTGTTATTATTAAGCCTATAATAAAACTGCGGCCTTATTTGATCCAAGTCTAGTGTTTATAGTGGTTTATTTTTAATAAATTAATTTATACAAAGTCCTGACTTCGGTACCATGGGCTGCCTTAATACAACTCATGTTTATATGTGAAATACCACATGTTAATGGACAGGCAGGCAGTTACTTGCTGATATTAATACCCTTGGATTGCTGAACTATAAGTTTGTTGGATATATACCTTTGAGAGGTCATATCTGCTGAGCATTTAACAAGTTGTGCTGAGATTTATGCTTGCATGCTTTGTAAGTTGGAATATCCTTTTGGATTGCTTGTATCCACTGTGCATTTTCATCTTACAGTCATTTTGAAATATATTATGCATGTTGGATTTGTATTATGCCCGAAGGGTGTTATTTAAAGCTCAAATTAGCAAGTATAAATGCAGACTGATGTTTTATTTTTTTTACTATAGTGTTAAATTTAGATATTGTGGTTATCGGAGAGTGAGCTGCACTCTCATATACCAGCTTCTGTCTTACCTGCTTACATCTTGTTTTTTACATCCTTCTCTGTATCACCCTGGGAGTACTGGATGCAGTGAAGGGTGCTTCAGTTGAGTTTGTGGTTGTCTCCTGAGGGGTCAAGAGTAAAGGTGCCAACCCTACCTGAGAAAAGAACTCCAGGGTTGTTATCTACAACCATGGCAGGAGGAAAAAATATATTCGTATTGTAGGTAAGGGGGACCACCAGCCTCCTCCCAAAAAATACAAACAAATACTTTAGCTGCTGACTTTTAATATTAGAATGCTTACCTGTCCAGGAATCCAGCAGTGTCCTCACCCGAGCCCATTTTTCAATCAGCTATCGGGTGCTGGTGCCTCCATCTTGATTAAGGGAAACCGGCAGTGAAGCCTTGTAGCTGTGGGTGAAGGAAGGGGGACTGAACTTCTGGCTCAGTTCGCTGGATTGAATTGAGCTGGAAGTGGGACTGGGTACCTGTCAAAACCAGGTACCCACTCCCCCCAATAGGTGCCAAATGTGGCAGCGAAGGGGGGAGGAGGCAGACAAGTGGAACTTCCCCTTTTGGGTGGAAAGTTGGGATTTCATGAAGCTATAGCCCCAGCCAAGTGCTCACAATACATATGTCCAGCTGATAGGTGAGTTTTAATCTTTCCAGTTGTTCTCTGTTTGTCAGAGAGGAAAATGTGTGGGAACTGGGTCTCACTTTGGGGTGACTGTACACATAAATCAACACCACAAACTGCAGTGGAGCAACACAAATGCAGCTCTGCACAGGGCATCTATGCATCCTCCTAACTTTGTCTTCTTCCTTCTCCAGTCCATTCTTTTTGCACCCAATCCATATGTAGCAGGCTTGTTGTAATGCAATTTCTCCTTTTGGCCAAAAGATGGAGACAGAGAGGTGCTGACTGGTCCTTCCAGAAAAACTCAGACACAGAGCATAATGGGAAAAAGGGGAGTTTCAGGAAGTGCTGAGGGGACAGAAGAGAGGGAAGTACTGAGGCAAAAGAGAGAGAGTGCTGACAGGAGACAGAGGAGAGGAGATTGCTTAAAAGAGAGGGAGACACCAAGGCTCAAAAAGTCCTTTGCTGGGACACAGTGACACTTAACAGTGAGGAGAGGAGGAATGTGTGAGGGGAAGGAACTGAGGTGCAAGAGTGAAGATAGAGACACGCGCTGACACCAGGGACTGTGTGCCCCAACAGAGGAGGAGGGATATCCTGAAGCCCGGGAAAAAGAGTCTGTGAGGAGAATAAGGAGAGCGGTCTGAGGAGAGAGAGGGGGAGTGTGGTGAGATGACAGGTGTGAGGAAAATCTGCTGAGACTGAGGAGACAGAGAGAGAGACTCTGGCAGCAGAAGAGTGTTGCCTGGAGACGGAGGAGTGAGGACGCCTGAGGGGAGCCAGGAGCAGAGACAGCCATGTGGTCCACTACTATTTAGTCCAGGGACCTTACTCAGCAGCCCAGCACCACTCAGCTCAGCAGAGACGACCCATGCCTTTTAGGGATCGAGATACCCATCCGGGCATCGGGTTGGCCGCTGTCTGTTCACCTTGCGAGTTTCGCTAGCAGTCATCTTGATCGGCCATCAGCAAGAGATCCAGTGTCTTACAACATCGCTAGGAGCATCAGGAGCCTGAACCCGCACCTGGGACTATTGTTGTGTTATCGCACAGAGAACTGGTGAGTGGGTGTAAACCCAACATCCTTCTTGACACCATACTGACACTGCATGCAGACACCAATTTCCCTTTTTAGTGTCACGGGATGCTTGTTTGGAGCTGCCATCTCTAGTAGTTTGCCTTTTTAAATCTCTACCTAATGGAACATTCTGAGGATTACTGCTCAATGCAAGCTTGTTTAAACCTTCTCTTAAAACAAGGGCCCCACTGTTTGCTAGCAGAAAACACTAGTATTCTTCATCTCAGGACCTGCAACATTACAGAACCGTGTTTACTGTACTCGTGTAACCTTTTTCTTTTTGTTGTGTGTTTGCCCCTTTAAAGGTGTTTGCGGCGAAGAAGGAGCTGAGAAGTTGACAATTCTTCTCTCCTCCCTCTCAGCGCCTGTGTTAAAGGCATATAGATTACTGCCATTTCTATACCTGCAGTTGTTAAATATTGAAGGTTGTCTTTTCGAATGTATTAGTTATTTATAGCAAGGTTTAACAGTGTTGTAAGTTTGCATATGCTTTAAACCGTGCTAATATATTCAACTTGTTTATCGCTACCAGGTGTGTGTCTATTTTTGGTGATAATCCACAGCCAGGATAACGGTATTTACCACGTGTCCTTAAATGTGTTTGCAGTAATTTGATTTAACCAGGTGTGTCAGAGGGGTTGAGGTCATTCTTGGAGTTGAGGCGGAGGTCAGAGAATCCAAATTCACCAAGCGGCTCCTTCGGGGGTGGCGCTACACATATACAATTGGATAATTGAGAATTACAGACAAATATAATATAATATATTTGAAATAATATGAAATATATTGCAGTATATGACAGCTTTATCTAAGTTCCTCAAAATTTAACAAGTGCATCATGCATCTCAATTCTCAACTGGTGGGGAATAGGGGGGAGCCTTTTCTGCCTCTACTTGCAAAGTACCCTCCCCAATAATGAAAGACATACAGTATGGCACCGGAAGGGGGGGTGCACACTTGTTCACCTCTGACCCTGCTTACTGGGATGAAGTATTTAACATTTGGAACGCATACCTTTGTATCTGATAAAATAAACATACTGTATACTTAACCTAATATTATATGCTTTTATTTAAGCTTTCCTTAAAGTATGTGGATTAATATTACCCTTCGTATTTGTTCTTGTCATTATTAGTAAATATGGGAAGGGCTAATTTGCTTTAAATAGGTAAGAGTTAACCAAAATCCTTATTTATCCTAATGATCTGAAAGCCAGTGGATTAATAGTGGAGAGAGCCCTGTGTCTTCCCTTCTGTGACAGATGCATGATAAATGCACTCGAGTCAGACCTCGATGGAGTAATTGCATTATTGTAAACATATTAAAGAGTAAAAAGGCTCTGTCTTCATTTATCAAACAGTGAGCAGGAGATGCAGCACCTGTCAACCCCTTTTTGAAAGTCTTGAAAAAGAATTGAGTTACAGAGAGATTTTACATCTGGGATCGGATGTTTCAGTAACTGATAGCCTTGCATCATGCACACTCATTTATCTATATTTCTTACTTTGCCTTGTGACTTCAAGTTTATTTGCCATTTTGAGGCATGTTCTGGATACTGAAAGTGGAATAGATGCATGAGCCATTCTTCCTACTGAATGATGGTAGGAGAGATGGTATTTGGTATGATGTATTTTATGGAGAGGCCATGTGGTTTGCACCAACCTTAAAATTGTGGTGTAAGAGCTGTGGTTTTGTAGGGAGGTTGTATTCTCAGGGCTTTAGTTTAAGATGTTTCAAATGTTGCTGCAAATGCGACAGTTCGCATGACAATTCATGCATGTCTGTATTAGATGTGAGTAAATATGCCCTCGCATGTCGTTTATCAAATCCATTGTAAAGTCCGAAAATTGTGAACCCAAATCTGAACTCCAAATCTATGGGGGGTGAATCTTGAAAATCAATTTAGGTCATTTTGAAGTCAAGTAGACAAGGGATTGTCAAAAACAAGGGCATGGGCAGCTTGGCGCTACCCTGGGGAGGTGTACCAATACAAAAAAAAGATTTTGTAAAAATACTGTAAGGGGGAAGAGGGTTCCTCTTTTTATCTGACATTAACGGCAACATGGGAAAAACACTATTCCTTTCTAATACATGCTTGGTATATGAAAAGTATTCAGATGATGGATTGAACAGTGCTCCGTGAGATGGTCAAAGCTTTTTTTTCTAAAACCTAACCCTGCTTTAAACTTTTCTACAACTTTATCCCTGACCTGTCTGGTGTGTTCCTTGGCCTTCATGATGCTGTTTTTCATGTAATCAAAAAGTGTCAGAAAGGGCTTTGTCTTCAAGTGGTTAGAAGAGTGGGTGATGTGTGACATAAGCTTCTAAATGTTGTGCATAAAATGCCAGGACAGTTCAAAACCCTCCCAAATGACCCCATTTTGGAAAGTAAACACCCCAAGCTATTTGCTGAGAGGCATGTCGAGTCCATGGAATATTTTATATTGTGACACAAGTTGCGGGAAAGAGACAATTTTTTTTTTTCTTGCACAAAGTTTTCACTAAATGATATATTGCTCAAACATGCCATGGGAATATGTGAACCCCAAAATACATTCTGTTGCTTCTCCTGAGTATGGGGATACCACATGTGTGGGACTTTTTGGGAGCCTAGCTGCGCACGGGACCCCGAAAACCAAGCACCGCCTTCAGGCTTTCTAAGGACGTAAATTTTTGATTTCACTCTTCACTGCCTATCAAGTTTCGGAGGTCATGGAATGCCCAGGTGGCAACCCCCCCCCCCAATGACCCCATTTTGGAAAGTAGACATCCCAAGCTATTTGCTGAGAGGTATAGTGAGTATTTTGCAGACCTCACTTTTTGTCACAAAGTTTTGAAAAGTGAAAAAAGAAAAAAAAAATTTTTTCTTGTCTTTCTTCATTTTCAAAAACAAATGAGAGCTGCAAAATACTCACCATGCCTCTCAGCAAATAGCTTGGGGTGTCTACTTTCCAAAATAGGGTAATTTGGGGGGGGGGTTGTGCCACCTGGGCATTCCATGGCCTCCGAAACTGTGATAGGCAGTGAAGAGTGAAATCAAAAATTTACACCCTTAGAAAACCTGAAGGCGGTGATTGGTTTTCGGGGCCCCGTACGCGGCTAGGCTCCTAAAAAGTCCCACACATGTGGTATCCCCATACTCTGGAGAAGCAGCTAAATGTATTTTGGGGTGCAATTCCACATATGCCCATGGCCTGTGTGAGCAATATATCATTTAGTGACAACTTTGTGCAAAAAAAAAAAAAAAATTGTCACTTTCCCGCAACTTGTGCCAAATATAAAATATTCCATGGACTCAACATGCCTCAAAGAAAATAGCTTGGGGTGTCTACTTTCCAAAATGGGGTCATTTGGGGGGGGGGGGGGTTATGCCATCTGGGCATTTTATGGCCTTCAAAACTGTGATAGGTAGTGAGGAGTAAAATCAAAAATTTACGCCCTTAGAAATCCTGAAGGCAGTGATTGGTTTTCGGGGCCCCGTACGCGGCTAGGCTCCCAAAAAGTCCCACACATGTGGTATCCACATACTCAGGAAAAGCAGCTAAATGTATTTTGGGGTGCAATTCCACATATGCCCATGACCTGTGTGAGCAATATATCATTTAGTGACAACTTTTTGTAATTTTTTTTTTTTTTGTCATTATTCAATCACTTGAGACAAAAAAAATGAATATTCAATGGGCTCAACATGTCTCTCAGCAATTTCCTTGGGGTGTCTACTTTCCAAAATGGGGTCATTTGTGGGGGTTTTGTACTGCCCTGCTATTTTAGCACCTCAAGAAACGACATAGGCAGTCATAAATTAAAGGCTGTGTAAATTCCAGAAAATGTACCCTAGTTTGTAGGCGCTATAACTTTTGCGCAAACCAATAAATATACACTTATTGACATTTTTTTTTACCAAAGACATGTGGCCGAATACATTTTGGCCTAAATGTATGACTAAAATTGAGTTTATTGGATTTTTTTTAGAAAAAATAAAAACGGCAGAGGTGATCAAATACCATCAAAAGAAAGCTCTATTTGTGGGAAGAAAAGGACGCAAATTTCATTTGGGTACAGCATTGCATGACCGCGCAATTAGCAGTTAAAGCGACGCAGTGCCAAATTGTAAAAAGTGCTCTGGTCAGGAAGGGGGTAAATCCTTCCGGGGCTGAAGTGGTTAAATTGCGCACAGGTGGGCTCCATTTACTAATTAGTTGACTTCTGAAGGCAATTGGTTGCACTAGAGTTTAGGTAGGGGTATTAGAGTATTAGAGTAAAGGGGGCTGAATACAAATGCATGCCTCACTTTTCAAATATTTATTTGTAAAAAATTTTGAAAACCATTTATCATTTTCCTACACTTCATAATTATGTGACACTTTGGGGTTTATTTACTAAAGCTAAAGAGTGCAAAATCAGTCACACTTCTGAATAGAAACCAATCAATCAGTTTCCAGGTTTTATTGTCAAAGCTTAATTGAACAAGCTGAGGATAGAAGCTGATTGGTTTCTATGCAGAAGTGAGACTGATTTTTGCACTTTTTAGCGTTAGTAAGTAAACCCCTTTGTGTTGGTCTATCACATAAAATGCCAATAAAATACATTTGCTTTTTCGGTTGTAACATGATAAAATGTGGAAAATATCAAGTGGAAGGAATACTTTTTCAAGGCACTGTATAGTACATTTATGTTACATGTTTTGTACATAATTAGAAAATTTACATATTTAAAAAGTGAATTTGGCCATTTTCTTTGCATTGCAACCACTCCCCTATGATCTAGCAGCTAGTCCCATAATGATAGGGATGTCTTTACACAATGTGCGTTAATGCCTGTGCATTAATGCACCCAATGGAGCACTAAAAGTCAACTGTTTTGTCAGCTGTTTTGTCAGGATTTCCAGCAGCATTTTGTCATTGTGTTGGAGGAGATCTAGAGTAAATAATGACAGATCAGAGTGTTTGCAGGAAGAGTTAGTTGCTGCTGCTGAAAGCTTGCTATATTTACAGTCATTCACATACACGCTCAAAGTGAGAGACCTGGAGCAGATAGGGATAAATGACACCACAATGGATTAAAAACACTTTCTTTTTTAAAAACGCAGTGTACCACAACTCATAGTATAATGTGACAGTGAAAGGCCTTGTCACTGTGAGAGTACAGGAAAATGTGACAAAGGACTCGCATTAATAGTTAATGCGAGGTTCTGGACTTTAATTTCTGAGTGGAGAAAGCTGAGTTTTTGGCTTTCTCCGGATTCTGTAGTTCTGGATCAGAACATTCAATCCTATGTCCGGGCTTTACCAGGTGCCTGCAACCTCTCTGTGTGTACACATGTGTAGGGTCATTATATACTCAGGTCTGAGGATAGCTCAGAGCTCCTAGTGTGGGAGACTGAAGGTCTCACCCAGGGGTCAGGGGGCCCCAGCCAGAAACCGCGAGACAGAGGGTCTCACCGAGGGGTCAGAGAGCCTCCGCCAGTGGCCAAAAAACAGAGGGTCTTACCAAGGGGTCAAATGTGCCCCAGCTAGCAGCCAGGAGATGGGGGGTCTCGTTCCAAGAGTTAGGTCGACTCCTATCGGGGTGTCAGGAGAACCCCAATCCATAGGCTAGAAGTGCAGCAGGGCACTGTGACTGAAGGCTAAGAGAGCCAAGTGATCCAGGAGAGCTGGACAACACAGTCAGAGGAACTGGTAAGAGGAGCAGCGGTGCTGCCAACAAACGAGCCAGGTGGCTCGCGTTTTCATTGTTTAGATTTTGTGTGCAAGAAAACCCTGCGTGGGCAACTAATGTGCATGCAAACCTTCCATTTAGTGAATATTCAAAATAAATGGCACTGCAACAAACTGCACATGCTATACATTGTGGTAATGTGCATTAACGCATGTGTTTTAGTCTGCCTTTTCAACAACACACAAGTGTGAATGGGCCTTCAATCAACCAGAAAATACATTTTTTTTTTTGTTTCAAATATTTTATTGAAGATTATAAAGTCTTTACAGCAATTGTGTTACATGCAACAGTAAACATAGATCATGAAATTTTATTACAGTATGTATTTATATCTTGAGAGAAATCCCAGCCGGGCTTGAAGATTGCATACATACATACTATTTTAGTTGATAAGGGGTTGTGAACCCAACATGTATCTGTAAGAAGGTCTTAACAGCCCTAAAACTAAGACTCCCTTGGTGGTGCTTTCTGCTCTCCATCATAGATTCAGTGTGTAGTAGAGAGTTGGTTTACTATTCGTGGAAGAACTCTATCTGAGGAGTACTTTGTTTGTCGGTTATTGTGTAGGGGGGCCTCACGTTATTCGTACTAGAAACTCTTGTATATCTCTGGATTGTATTTCATAAGTTGGGTATTTAATTGGTATGTGGCGTGGGTGACCTACGAGCTCGTATTGGTTATAAGAAACCTGGCGTGGGAAAGGATGAGGGTGGGGGAGGAAGGAAGGGTGGGCGGCGGAGGGGTGGGTAAGGGGGTAGGTGGGAAAAGGGGGGGCAGGGAGGGTGGGAAAGGCGGGACGGGGATGTCTCTGACTCCTCTGGGTAATTGCTGAATTGTCTATCTGTTTCCAAAGAACTTTATATAAGGGGATAAGTCTTCGGCGAGGTTGGGAGTAAAGATAACTATATCTTGTTTGTGTGTGGGTGATGACCACCAGAAAATACAATTTAAAGACAAAAAGCTCCCAATAGTAACAAAAATAAAACAGTATCATTTGGACTCCAAACTCTCTGAAATACATTCTGGGAAAGATTGGTAACAAAATGTTATATAAATATCCCCTACTTAAAAGGTAGATAAAAGCATAGTTGGTTATCTGTATATGAAGGAATGTGATAAACATCTATCCTTATTGACTGCTAAGATAAGCTTAGTTAGTGGCATATTTATAACAAAGAGAAGATATCACTATCTGCTTTCTGCTATACTCTGTATACTTGCCCCACACCGTGGTTTGTGTTTTAAAGCCTATTCATAAAACATAGGCCATGGTGTGAAATCTGCGGTGTCCAATGCTTAACATGGCAGAGAGAACTCGTATTTAAGGGTGAGGCCAGACACATGACTTTGACAGGTCACCTAACCAGACTCTCCTCCCGACTTACTATTTTTGTTTCCCTTCATTCATTTTCATTGTGCTCTGCTGACCCAAGGTGAAGTATATGCAAAGTACTATCTCTGACAGTTTATTCCTCAGAAAGGTATTGCAGATGCTTCAGTTCCTTCATAAGTTCACATGGAATCAAAATGACAACTTGGTCTTCACCAGGGCACCCTGCAAGAATGGGCCAGTGACTCTAGTGGCCCCTGGGCTACTTTGTTCCTAGGGCATGGCATGCAGGCCCCCCCCTTATCATGTAGTCATAGGAACAGAGTGGCTAGGATGCAGAAACAGGGTAAGAAATAGCAGAAGGTCAGAGTTCAGGAAGAGGTTATCGATAGCGGCAGGCAAAAGCGCAGTCAGTGTCCAGGCCATGGTCGAGGCAGGCAGCAATGACAGGCAAAACCGTATCCACGGTGAGGTTGAGACAGGCAAAAGGCAAGTGAGTGTTAGGGACAGGAGACACAACTAGGGTCAGGCTGCCCAGGTCTGCAACATGTGCATCAGGAATAACAGGAAACTAGCGCAGAGGACAGCTAGTAAGAAGATATAGCGCTGGTTGCCATGTGGAAAGATGTTTAAATACCCTGCCATATCTGAGATCACACCCAGCTGTATGGTAATGTATGCATGGCAACACACGCATTCCCATGCTTATTCCCATGCTTATGCATGTGTAGAGTAGGTGTAACCAATGTACCGAGAATTGAATATACACACATAGATACCGGTAGTTAAACTTTGTCTATATTGTAGAAATGGACTGTTCACAGAAATAAGGTGAATTCCGCAATGGCACCACATATGTTGCAGGTTATATACTTCTTAAGACAGAAGAGAGCACTGTTTATCCACGAGGCACTTTCCAATAGTAATATTACAGCCATAGCACTACCTATGCTGCAAGTCATACACAGGGAACTGTTCGCAATAGTAACCTAACATACAACAGAATGCCAGAAGGACACTTCCCTAGGAGGACCCTATAGCCTATCCACTGCAATCCCCAAATATCTCAACAAATATCTGTCTGCCAGGGGGAGACTCTTCTAGGAAGCTGACAGAGGAGACACCCTGTAAGGGGAAACCTACTCTTTCCCTCTTTGACAGGTACCTTCTCCCTAATGCTGCTCCTATTCTCTCCCTGTTAGTGGGGGGGGGGGGGGGGGGCTATGTTTCTACCTTATTCCCACACAATAGGAAGCCTACTATTTATAGAATCCTTGGTTAATTAAGATGGCTACTCAAATCACATGGGACTTCAGTATCCAGTAGGATTGCTGTGGTTCCCAAGATGGCTGCCTGGAGCCCAAAGGTAGGAGACAATTATTCCTTAATGGGTTTCTGCAAGTCTAAAGACACAGCACAGTGCCACCTTCAAGTTGGAGGATATACTGCAGCCTCATATACTGACCTCAAGCCAGCAAAGCGCTGAAGATGGGCAGGAAGGACAATGCCACTGGCTGTATAATGGAGGATCCTAAAGGTACTTTAACAAGTTAAGGGAGATGTTTTACTTGCCAAAGGTTTTGTAGCTCTGTCCACCTAATCCTGAGAATTACACAGCTCTGCCATGCAGCACAACCCTGTCTGGCAGAGTGGGATAAACTAACAGGTCTTGTCCCTCCCTCATCCTGTGACTGGATGGTCAAAAGCAGTGGTGACTGGTGCTCCATCGGTCGGGGGGTGGCAGACAGACATGACCACAGTTGCTCCAGCCCTCCAGCCCACACTAAACACCCCCGTCGCTCAAGCCTGCTACCGCACACCATACCCACACCCCCCGGTTGCCGGCTCACTTGCTCACCCTCTGGCCCGCCAGGACCACTATCAGCCCTGCACTTACCCCATGCAAGACATGGCTGCAGCGGCAGCCTCCCCCTTCCGTCTCCTCCCGGTCTTCAGACTCCCGGACAATGGGGTCTCAGGACCTGCTTCCTGATTGGCCGGGAGGAGAAACAGGAAGACATTAGCAAATATTAATTATGTCACACAACTGGTTGACCACTGGTCAAAAGAGAGGTAGCAGACTGATGAGCTCATCTCTCTGTTACTCTGCTTTCTCCTTCTATCAACATGCTCCTTGTATTGAACTACACCTGATTCTCTGCTTGTGGCACCTTTTCCTCCACCTCTCTAAGCTATGTTGTAGTGTAGGGAGAGGCTGACACTACCTCAAATGTAGGTACCTACACTTCTTGCAGTTGAAATATTTATTGTACAGTATGCATGATTACAAAGCTGCATTACATTTGGTCTTTTATATCTGCCTGGAGTTCAGCTTTAAGGAGGTCTGCACTAGCAATTATTTTCACTCCATACATTGACATCATGTACAGGAAAGTATTTTTTTCCAACATCTTCTAGAACTATACATTATGTTTGAGGACTTAACAGAATTGATATTTCTAATTGTACACAGTTTTTGTTTAATGTAACTAACACAACGCAAGTGCAATGGCCTTGATTCACTAATAGCTGGTTGGAATGCCTGTTGTAATGATCTCTGAACATTGCATGCTAATTACTGGTAACTCATGATTCATTAATTGTACATGAAAAATTCACTTGCAGTGGTGAAGGATAATTACATGTGTTACTAATGTAGGGTTAGCATTCATTTTAAGCAAGAAGTGAGTAGCCAATGAATATTAATGTGAATGCTGGATTATAAACATTGGTGGACATGACAGGTTCACTTTAAGTACTTCAATACCAGTTCCTGTGTGATCCTTATGAACTAGAGCAATTTTCAGAATTCATGAACCTGTTCCATTGGCAGTACTTGTGATACGAAATTAAAGCATGTGGAGCAGACCAGACTTTCTTTTTTGCAGTATTGTCTTTCAAAAATGTTATGAGTATTTTAAAAGCAAAAAAGCAGTAAAAAAATATAGTAAACATTTTTTTCCTGAGATTATATTAGTGGTACATAGAATGATTAAGTTATTTATGAATTAAATGGTACAATTTTTAACACAAAGCGCCAAAAAAGGTAAACAATGTTTCAGTACAAAAAGTTAAATGAAAATTAGTGAAAAAAAAAAGGTTTCGGATAGTACGGCCGGGTCATGATGCAATTTCAGACGTGACTTTGGTTGCACTGAATCACATAACAATGGAATTAACACTGCTTCCAATGGTGCCTGTTCACATCAAAGCAGCGCAGCTATGATGCAATTTTGGGGAAGGGTCCTGAGCTACTTTCTTGCAATGCAGTGTGATTTTGTGGTCCGTAGACTTCATTGGAGGCACATCAAAATTACATCTACGTGTGTTCTTTTTATGCGTTTTTGTGTGTGATTTGTGCTGGTCGTTAGGAGCCGGCACCCGCTTCCTTTGTCAGTGGGGGGTTCCCCACAAAGGAGCCAACACAGCAGGGATGAGTCACTGATTGATTGTTAGGACTTTCTGAGTGCCAGCTCCTTAAAGTGGAACTACATTGAATCTGAGCACCACAAACCCAAAACGCTATTTAAATCAATTTTAGTGTTCAAAGCAAACTCATCCATCCATCCTTGTCTGCATGCTTTATTTTGCTGAGAAATCACTAAAAAACACCCCCTAGAATTTCTGGCTGTGGCCATCTTGAGTAAGGGCAGATGATTCATGTTCTACTTCCTGGAATCCATCTGCCCTTAGGTTAGGCATGCAGGCCAGGAGGGTGTGCTTAGATGAGAAAACCCCTCCTTCCCTCCTGAAGACTCCTGGGATTTATGACATCATTTTTCCTAGACAAGAAATTATGAAGTTATTGTATAGAAGAAATGGAAAAAAAAATGTTCAAAAAAAGTAAATAAGATATACTTTCCTATCTTTTTACTAATGTTAGCAGAATAAGGATTAAAAATAGTCAATGTTGATTGAGAAAGTGAAGTTCCACTTTAACAACCAATGACTCACTCTGTTGGCTGACAGCAGGGATGAGTTGCACTCGTAAAACAGCATTAACCACTAGCCGACCAGCCGCTGTCATTCTATTGTGTCAGGTCAGCTCTCTCCCACAAATCGCTGTAGCTGTACGTCGGCCCTTTAAACAGCTAGAGCAGCTGCATGGCGGGGGGAGTCGATGTACGTGGCCGGCGGTCGCAATGCCTGCCGGCCACCAGCGATTGCGGGCACGAGAGACATAAAATCGCTGATCACCGCCATCACTAGTAAAAAAATAAATAAATAAAAATGCCAAAAATCTATCTCCTATTTTGTAGACGCTATAACTTTTGCGCAAACCAATCAATATACGTTTATTGCAATTTTTTTTTTACCATAAATATGTAGAAGAATATATATCGGCCTACACTGAACTTAATTTTGGGATATTTATTATAGCAAAAACTAAAAAAAAATATTGTTTTTTTTCTTTTTTTAAATTGGCGCTCCTTTTTTGTTTATAGCGCAAAAAAATAAAAACCCCAGAGGTGATCAAATACCACCAAAAGAAAGCTCTATTTGTGGGAAAAAAAGGACGTAAATTTTGTTTGGGTACCATGTTGCACGACCGCGCAATTGTCAGTTAAAGTAACGCAGTGCCATATCGGAAAAAATGGCTTGGTCATTAAGGGGGCAAATCCTTCCATGGTTAAAAAATGTCTAAAAAGTCACACTGCAGCTGCACTACAAAATTGCATTGATTTTCTCTGGCCTCTCTGAGTCACTAACATTGAACAAGCATGAAACTAGTAAAATCAGAGGAGATTCAAAACTTCTGATCTGCAAATGTGTTCTGGGTCAATGACTGAGAAATGTATTGCAGTCCTTGGATCAGCCTAACGATCAGGTTTGCAGCTAACCCATCCCATTTGCAGTTTGCGGACATGGTAAACTCATGTATCCATTTGCCACCATAGCAGCAAACTACCTACAAAAGCATGCAGAACCTCTGCCTCTCACTTTAGGCCTGCTGTTCTTGTTTTTAAGAAAAAGAGGTTTGCTAAATTTGATGGCAACTTTGGCAATAGGGGGGCAAAAGATATGGTGGTTTGATGAACACAACTGTACAGCACAAGGATGCAGTGCTGTACTTAAGAGAAAGAGCAGCTTTGCCTACGTCGGCAACAAATGTCAAAGACAAAACCCTATTGTTAAGCGGCAACCAGTCTATGCTCATAGGTTTCCTGCTGCAGCTCTGCCTACAGTGTGGGGGATCCAGCCGCCATGAGGAAATGGGGCAAAGACTTTCTTTACCATCACTAACAAAATAAATAATGTGCTAAAATGCATACATTATAATGAATAAATATAGTAAGTGTTCAAAAAAGATGATTTCTTCGGTGTTCCAGAGAGCTGGACTACTAACTCACCAAAGATCCATGCTGCTCATTTAAGCGCAGCATAAACGCATGAGATAACAAACATTAGGAAACTCTTATGCGACGTACACACGAGCAGACTTTTCAGCATCAAAGGTCCGACGGTCTTTCCGACTGACTTTCGGCGAAGTAACGACGGACTTTCAGACGACCGGACTTGCCCACACAGCGGGCTAAAGGAGGAGGAGGACGTGCATTAGCAGGTTGTAAAAAAAAAAAATGGCTGATATGTTCCCTTAAGGAGTAGGAGGGGAATAAAATGGGTGCATTTGCAGCACTCTAAAAGAAAGTGGCTGCTATGTACCCTTGAAAAGGAGGAGTGTGTGCTCCTATTGCTGCCAACATGTCACACGGAGTGCTGTTGTGCAAAGTCATGTGTTTCCTTGTGGGAGGGGCCACTCTCCCTGCACATGGGGGTACCTTTCACACGTGTGGGCGCTCATCAATGCCCGGGAGTAGTGTCATCTGTTTCTTTGCTGTTTTAAATATAGTTTGCTGTATGTTGTAGAATTATAGATTAATCATTTGTCTCATTATATTTACACGATGGTGTTATAAATACTACATAACATAACTAATGTCAACATCTTAAGGACAGGGTAGCAATCAGCCTGCTTACATGGGCGTCCGCAGATCTTTTTTCGGGGGGGGGGCATCATTTTAGGGTCACCCATGCACCGCCCCTTTTTGACAATGTCATTATCACATTACCATGGTCAGACTGCAGACGTAGTATAGTCCCTAGGATAAGTAATGGGTAATGGCCAACAGGCCCTCTTACTAGACCCAGCGAAACTACAGCAGTGATCCCTCCTACTGGACGATCGCTCACTCTGGGTTCCCTAGGGGTGACTGTGGTCAGTAGTGTAGCATGTCTGTACCCTGGCAGTGGCTCAGTATCTCTCTCTCTCTCTCTCTCTCTCTCTCTCTCTCTGGTAGCGCTGGGCAGCGTGGCTCTCTCTCTGGCGCTGGGCAGTTTGGCTCTCTCTGGTGGTGCTGGGCAGCATGGCTCTCTCTCTCTGGCTTCTGCCCAGCACACTCCTCGTTCTGTGTCCTATAACACTCTCTCCCTCAGCTTTTTTCCAGACTGCAGTCTCTCAATCTCTCTCTTGATCGAGCTGTAGCCTCCTCCCTGTGGAAAATGGGGCCACCAATCTTTGGGACTACATGTCCCATGATGCTCTCCTCTCCTAGTCTCCTTTGATTGGCCCTCAGTTATGGCAATAGGGAAGGAATGGAGCTGGCAGGAAGCTGGACAGGGAACCTGGTGAGAGCCGCCATCTCTTCTCCCTGACAGGAGAAGGGGGGGCGAGCGGGGGAAACCTCTGATAGCCCGCAGCTCGCCTTTCTCCTGTCACAGCGCCACCTAGTTCTTTACTGGACTGAGCAGGGAAAAGAGCCCAAAGTCACATTACATTGGTGGGGGGCTTGACAGCAC